>OY728140.1:859051996-861551996 GCA_963277665.1 Viscum album
ATTATTTATAATCATTCTTGAATGGTTAATCATGGAAAATGAATCTCATCGCATTCGTGGAGACGGTAGTCCGTACGTACGCACGAGCGATGATATCATTCTCATTATCATGGAATTGTATTTAAGTGTATGTATAATATTAAATAATCAATATCACTTTACAATTACCATATATAGTTATTTATTTACACCATTATACCCATTCATGTAAGGTGGTGGTGGAAAATAGATTACACCACGGCGTAGAGACGGTATTTCGCAGGTACGCACGCGCGGTGATTTCATTTTCCGTAGGATGGATAGATGGTGAAATATGGTTGTTTCATACTTATAATAACATATCAGTATATGAGTGATACTGATGTTATTACTTCATAATGAAACAACTAAATAAGAAGAAGTGGAAGAAGAAATAAAGTTGAAGGAATCGGTAACAGACATTACCACTTCTTTGAAGCGCCTCTTTGAGACCTCCTCTTAGGGCACTAAAATTGGTCTTTGAAGAATACTAGGACATCTAGGATATTTCTAGGTAAGTTTATAAGTGAATTTGGTAGGGTTTTTCCGAGGTTGAAGGCTCAAAGTGGTGTGAGAAAGAGAGGGAGGAGGTGCCCTTTTATAAGGGAGGAGAGAGGCACCTTTGGAATAACTAAAAATATTATTTTATTATAAAGTCATATTCGGTTTTTAATAGCTCCAAATGGATATATTTCGAATCTAAGGTGGTTATGGGTCTAAATAATCTCATCCAATAGAATTTAGAAAAGTTTAGGTCATTATATTAACCTTATCTTTTAGTTTTAACTCTTAGTTAATTAGATTGACATTTACCATGTCACTTTGTATTTTAATATTATATAGTTAATAAACATACCATATACATCCAAGAGACCCCCAAGTGGTTATTTAATGATACACCTATCATGATATATGTATATTGGCCGAAAATTATATTTTTAGGAATATAATAACAATTAATAATATAATATTTGATTTAAAAACTATTTTATGTCAATTTTGACACTATTTGGTAATTGATTTTTGTGAAATTAATAACAGAATTATTAGTTCGAAAAAATTTAACTAAATAAATACTAACATGCTATATTAACCTAGAAAACTAGTGGAATTCATAAAAAGTCTCAAATTACATTTATTTCGGTATTTATAACATCAATTAAGTCAATATTTCATTAATAAGATAATTACGTCATCATCATTGTGTCATAAATAAATTAAATTATTTAACGTCTAAAAATTATAAATAAAATACCATTATGAAGGAAATCTTTATATCTTTCTAATTAATATTTATAGTCGAATTTATCTTATGTATAACCCTATTTTAAAAATAATTTTCTTATTAAACTTTGATTTAAACTATTTTAACCCTTCTTTAAATAAATAAATATTAAATGTCCTAATCTAATACAAGTGGGCCTAAATGATCATATTTTATTACTAAGGTTGTTTTTGGTCGAATTACACTTATCCAATAGAATTAGGATATGTGTTAGGGTAATAATAATATCATTTTTACCCTTAATTATCCTATTTACTCTTAACCGTGGTAAATAAAAGTAAAAAATTACTATTCACCAAAAAATATTTTCATCTCATTGAACCACATTTTAGTCCTTGATATTAACCGTGTCTCTTGGATTTTCGAAATTCCAATCACAGAAATGGTAAAATTAAGTTTTATGAAAAATTCAGTTTTTTTAACTACCACTTAGTGGTTTCACTATTCATCAAAAAATGAAAGTTTCCAGAAAAATACCAAAAATTCAGCCTAAGCATTATTTGATATTCAGAATTCAAATTTGATTTCTATTTTTCCAAATTCAAAACATAGAAGTGGAATTAATTAATTTTAAAATTAATTCCCGTTATCAAAACAAATAGCGTGTTTTTTTAAGAAACAATAACTATCAAAAGATTGATACTTGTTTATATCCAATTTCAAAGTGAAATTATTTCTAATGAACAACATTGGATTAAATGGTAAAAATATATTCTAATTACACTTTAAAATCCATTAAAAATATAATATAACCATATTAATTATTGCGATGAAAAAAGTTGTTTTTAATTAAAATGTAGCGTGTTTTTACTATTCATTAAAACATGAAAGTTATCAGAATAATATGAAAAATTTATCCAAAGTATATTTTTATATCCTGATTTCAAAGAAAAATTTTATTTTGTCAAATTGAACATACAGACATGTCAAAAACAAGATTTAAAGTGGGTGTGCCATCAAAAGGCGGTAAAACTACATTTTTTGAAAAATACTTATTTTACTCGAAAAATTGATTTTGTTCTCATACCATGTTCTATAAAATTTGTAAAATGAATAATAATGTTATAAAATTCAAAATTTAGTTGATACTATTCATAACGGCTAGTTCATAATAATATTATAACCATATATCACTGTTTAGTGAAACCTGGTATTGCGTACAACACACGCTATTGAAGAAGGTCGTGATTGTGTGTAATGCAAGCCAAGTCAGGGTTGCATATACTACAAGCTAATATAGTGTTGCGTATAGCGCAAGATAATCTTGGTGTAACATACAACAGAAGACATCAGTGAAATTAAAAATAATATTTTTCATAAAATCTCGGGGTGTTACAATAACTTAATTCTCAATGAAGACATTTTGAGAGGATAAACTACTACCTCAAGTATGACATATATTGAAATAAAATTAACCTCTAGTATAATAAATTTAAATTTAGTATAGTACTATATTAGAGAAATTTATATACTAATAATATCATATATGATCTAATTATATTAATTTAATTCCCATTTATTAATAAATCCTTATTAAAATCCTCATATCTAAGTGTTAACTGTTTCATTTTTCATGAGAGTTTATGTTCAGAATTTATGTTCTCTGAACTCTTACATAGTCACAACATGTCTATAATTGTAACCAATATATAAGTATCATATATATTTTTTATATTTATATTTAGATTCATCCATAAAATGAAGATATAGGTAAAATAATTACATCGTTCATGGAGATTTTAGGTCGTATGTATGCATGAATGTTGTTTTCAATTATTGACAGATAGAATGAAAGAATGGTAAATATAATTAACAATTAATGAATAAGTATTATATCATATAAATCATATATTTTCATTTAATCTACCCTTATTACCATCCATGTAAATTATAAATAGAAAATGAATCACATCTCTTTATGGAGGTGGTAGTCCACGCATATATATGAGCAACGTTATCCTTTTCCAATAGCATAGAAGGTAAAATGTTATATATTATGTTATAATTATATAAGAATAATATATATGGATATGTAGAATCCTTTGGTGTGCACTAATGTTACCACTAGTGTGGATGTGACATCGGTGGTGGAATCTACTTCCAACTCCTGGAATCTTGAATTGATGGTCAATGCAGAGGATGGGGCTAGACATGGTCTAGTGGATAGAGATGGGAAATTAATTACTCTATAAGAACATTCCCTTGAATTAAATTTTGGATTCAATATTATTTATAACTATATAGTTTGTATGATTCCTTTTAACTCCTATTTTCCTTTTTTCATCTTGAATTTCCCGGAAACCTTGTTTTGTTGACAATGATTCGTTATTTAGGTGATTGGCCACTCTAGGAAGCAACAGATCACACAAGAACCTTTTATAGTCATGGATAAACAAAAATATTTATTAGTGGGACTAAATACATGTGAGGTTATGTCCACTAAGGAGTTATTTGAGGTATTGAGCCTTGAATAAAACATTATGATATTTAGGGTGGGTCTTCCCTCCACCAAAAAAGAAGTGAGTGGAATGCTACCATTAGTTACTGGTGAAAGATCCATTACACATATTGGGGAAGAGAGGGTCCCAGAGACCAAATCTATAGTACCAATATATGGGTGTTCCTACCTATATGGATAAAAGATCGATTTCTTCCTATGGAGTGAAGAACTTTGGTCTCCTATAAAGGATGATATTGAGGATACCCTTCTTCTTGATGTTGAATTAAACCTACATATTCCTAAGGATGGTCCATATTCTAATATAGAACCCTGTTATTTTAAAATAACACTATTTTTTATAATGTATACAACACACAACACCAAGCTTAAATGAAACACAAAATATTATTTTTAAAATATTTTAATTATATCATTTTTTTTGAATTAAAAAATATGAATATGATTAATCAAATTATGAAATATATATAGTGTTGCTACTCAATACAAATTTATTGAGTAATTCATAGTAAATAAGATATTAATGATTAGTAAATTTAACTTATGTTTTGAATATATTTTTTCCACAAAAATGGTTTTTATTATTTTTATGATATAATATTATAATCAATTTAATCAACCATTATAGATATTATTTGATAAAAACGAATTTGTTTTTCAAATTAGCGTATCAAAATTACCTTCGGGTGAGATCTTGATATTTTTCTAGAAATATTGATTGTTCAGTGAATAATGAAAAATGAAAATTTTTATAAAACTATCATTTATTATCATTTAAATGTCACGCTATGCTTCAAATTTGATCTTTAATTATCATAATAATATTTAATATATAAATAATTTAAGAAATTTCATAAAAATTAGATTTATACTTGATTTTGGAATAAGTTCATTTTGGACTTGAAACACATTTTTTCTAAAACAATTTTTTGTCGTGTTTTACACATTTATATTATAATTAATTCATGATACTTCTAGAAATTGAATCATGAAAAATAGATTCCATATTTCAAATTATTAGGTTCAAATCTCGTAAACACTTTAACTTTTTCATTCATAATTAATAGTAGTAGCAGTAAATATTTTTCACCTCAGTACAAGAAAATTAGGTACTTTTGCTTAAAATAATTAGTTAAGGATTTAAATATCTATATAAAACTTAAATTATTAATTCTATGTGAATTTAGTTTGATAAATATCTTTATTTATTTAAAAATATAGAATTTTTGTGCCATTTTTCTTTAATAAAGTCTTTTATATTATCTTATTGAAAATTATGAAATGTCACTCTCTTTTCATTTCACATATATGTTCACATAAAGATTAGAAGATTTCATTTAAGAATATAGAAAATTATTTTTAACTTAATATATTTATTTTAATGATCATCATTTATTTTTAATTTTTAGTTATTATATAATCACTTTGAATATATACACGATGCTGACATTGTTCTTATGCAAGCAGTGAAAATATCAAAGTAACTTTTGATGTAAAATTAATTTTATAGCTAAATATGATTTATAATTCATGTTCAATGATTTTATATCCGAATTATATATATTTATTGATGTATTTAATATAAAAATATGTGAATAGTTCTCAGAACGACTCTAATTTTATTTTATGTTAAAAAATATATTATTAAATGATTTAAAATTTGTAAAAATTTAAGATGAAAATTTAAATGGGTTAAAGACTAAAATTCATTCATGTTCCATTTATAATCTATTTTTTACCATATAAATAATTTATAATCCTTTGGTATTGAGAAATTTGTTACCATTTTAATGGTTGAAATTGGTTAATATAGGAGATAACGCCAATGATAATTTTTAAAATGACACATAAACCTATCAAACATTTATTGGTTGAAAGGATATAAAAATTAACTTATCTTATATTCAATATTTTACAATATCTTTTCACTTTCACATGAAAATTAATTTATAAAATTTATATCTTTTAAGTAATTAATGATGTTTCATATCCTTCATAATAAAAGGAAACCACCTCTCATCTATTATTAACACCATCATGTGCCACTTATCCAGATAAAAACCTTCTAAAACCTCTTAAAAATGTTTGATAGTTTCTTTTCCTAAAAACACCATCCATATCGACCTTAAAGATAAATCTAACTAAAACATCTTATAAATGTTTGATAGTTTCCTTTCCTAAAAACACCATCCATATCGCCCTTAAAAATAAATCTAAATGGGTCTCTCAAAGTGGAGGTAAAAATTTTAAAAAATATCATTCATTATAAATCTTCTTTTACCAATTTCAATTCTATCCTAAACACTAAAATATAATAAATTCATTGTATAAAATATAATTATATGTTATTAATTAAAAGTAAAAACCTTATTCATATCCTTTTTCATCCTATGGGGTACAAAATCATTATTCGTTTGTACGTGTGGACTACCTCCCCCACAAAATGATGTGTTTATTTTTCATCAGTACCTTGTAAGGATAGTCATTATAAGAGATTTAAAAAATTTATATTATTTTAATTAAAAATATGTGATTCTAAAAATTTAGTATGTTACATACCATCTTACCCTTTGACCCTTTAAAAAATGATAATGTCCCTCATGCATATATGTTAAATACCACCTCTACAAAGCGATGTAATTCTATTTTTACATACACCAGTAATGGGAGATTTAAAAATTCTATTTGATGTATAAAATTGATAATAATGTCATGATTATTATTCTATATATGATTTAACATTTACACCTTTGACCTTTATCAAACCACCAAAGTCATATTCAATTTTAAACTGAACATTCTCAAAACACATGATGTGGGATTAACTAATTACGTAGTTAAATATGTCATTGTGATAAATAGGATAAATGGTTTAATGATAAGGTAATAAAACTATAAATTTTTATTAAACATATAATTAATTAATAGAGCTTTATTATCCAATAATTTAATTTACATACAAAGAAATTATAAACTCAAGGTAAGAGGTTTCTTAATTCAATTTCTCTTCAATGAGTCGTACCACTACTTCATTGATTATTTTATTCCAAGATTTCTTTGTGAAATTACGTATGATTGTTTTATGGTTTATTTAAAAAAATTGGATTGAAAATATTTACAGATAGTCACTTCATTGACAAATTATCACTTTAATGATATAATATTTTAAATGTTATTCATTACAATAATGTTTCATTCAGATATGTTCCATGTTATGAACTTATTTCATTTTATATGGTATTTTTTGATTCCTATTGATATATTATATCATAAATAACCCTTTAATGATGATATTTAATATTCCATTTAATTTCTCTAATTCATGAGATATTTATTCAAAATTTATAGATGTTTCCTGGTTTTACATTGTCTCAATTTCAATTATCTAAGACCTTATTCATGTTATAAATCATGGTTAATTGTATATGGTTTACATACTACACATTTAATGTGTTTCAATATATCACATCATGGAAATTATGGTTTTTATAGAATAATTTTATGTACCTTAATTAAATGAAATTTGATCAAAGATTACCTAATTTTCAAGGGTTTTCATCTCAAACTTTATACATTGAGACTTGTTTTGATTGATACACATATATTTCATTTATATGGTGTACATACAGACTCTAAAAATAAAATATAATGTTTCGTTTTATAGTCATGGTATTTTATAATCTTTCTTACTTTCTTTCTTTCTTGGGTTTTTAAAAAAATCCATAAATGGTTTTTTAAACATTTCCATAAAAGTTTTAAAGACTTTTAACCAAAATATTCCTCCAAGTTCTTTATCTTAACTCATGAATGTTCAATTATATAGCTATGATAGTTAAAAAATTTATTTTTCATGATATTCAACATTATTTTAAAAGTTTTTAAAATAAATTTTATTAAATATTTATGCATGGGTTACTTTTGACTCTCTTTACAAAAGTTTTAAAAGAATATTTATTATTAAAATTTAATACATGAATGGATTTTACTACTATTATAAAAATTATTTTCATTAAATATTTATATGTTTATAGGGTTATTTTTAAATAAATGTATTTGAAAAATATTTTTTGAATTTTTAATTTATGAAGGTAATTATAGAAAAGGGTATTTTCCACTATTTTGAAAAAAAGTTTTTTAATTTTTTTAAAGGCATTTCCATCTAGGTAAAAATAAAATAATGATTCATATGTATATATAGGGATAGTATTTTATTATATCATTAACTTCTCTAATATAAAAGGTTTTCGAGGATTTTTTAGATATATTTTCATTAAATTCATTTTTTTCATGGGTAAATCATGTAATGAATGTTTTTATGAAAAGAATCCATTTTTCTGTTTTGTTTAATGATATTGTACATATAAATTATTGATAAAATATAGATTGTGGAGTTAACCCAAATCCTTATGGAACTATGTCAAATATTTCATGTGTGGTTTTGTTATATCATTTTTATACATTAGGTAATGAGAAAGAGTTTACTGAATGTAAGTTAATCCTAATAGATGAAAGTGTTATGTTACTTCTAAGATATGATGAATTTAACTGATTATAACCTAATCCTAATATAAATAGAGTTTACCCATTATAATCTAATCCTATGAGAGATGGAAATTATAATTTTTGGTTGTTAAATGATTAATGTTTGATGTTTGATGATAGTTACATAGATTATCAATTCTTCCTATGAATTCTAATAGATCCTTTTATGAAGGATTATTTTCACATCTCTCACGGTTGTTTTTTTATTTACCTATTGTATTATGTTAAAGCATTATTCCATGTATCATTATTTATGATCCATGTTCTATGGGTATGAATTCCTTTTTTTTATCATGCACTTTGGTTATGTCATCATACCATTATTCTCAACCTATTAATACTAATTTAAATTAATTTTTACATATTTTGTTTACCCTTACTAAATATTTTATCTCATCATTCTTATGTTTTAAATTTTCATTTTTTATTAAGATTGATTTTAAATAAATTATATCTATAAATTCTTCATTAGTGAATTCTATTTTGAGACATGTTTAATATTTAATGAGAAACTAGAAAAATGGGTAATAGTGTAAAAATGGTCACGTGAATATAAGGCTATTATTGTATATGATTTTTTCATAATTATATAAAACTCAAAACCTACAACGTCCTTGGGTATATAAGTGATGAAATACTTCCGGATGATGTAGTAATTTTTGGATGACTAAAATTGTCTCATGCTTGTTAGTATCAAATCCATAAATATAAATATATTTTTTAACAAAGGATCTTTTAGTGAAGGATCTAGGATATTGTAGTTGGTATCAGAGTTGGGTTTAGATAACTTTAGATATTAAGATGTTTTCATGTGAGGATAACTTAATAATTATATATACTATAATGGGGTTGTATGTTTTTGTTTGATCACAAGTTCAAAGTCCTAGACCCCCATTTTTTGATACTCAAGTAATTTGATTTAATTTTATTAATGATATTTTGGGTGGAGTTTTATTAGGTTGAAATACAATAAAACCTATGTGTATCATGTGATTTAACAATAAGGATTATTTTCTATGAATGATATTGCATTTTTTATATTTAAGTTAAATTCTGTAAGATAACCTATGAGTTTTATATGTTCTTAATAAGGTTATTTCTGATATGTGGTTAATATTATGGAATTATTTAATTTTAACTTTGGATATTATTTTTCAATTTTGGAGATTCATGTATTATTTCATTATATGAAGGTTTCATCATTTTGGGTATTATAAAAAAATTATAACTTTTTCCAATAAAGATGTGAAGATTATACTTTAATCCATTTATATAATACATGGTCAATCAAAATTTAATTATATTACTTAGGCATTAAATATTAATGTATATAATTTGGTGTAAAATATGAGTTAAAGGATGAAACTAAATCAAACACACAACCAAATGCTGAATTTTTTTATGTATTTGAATAAAAATAATAATAAAATATACTTCTGTTATTATACTATATGGTAATGTAATACCTCAAATATAAGAAAATGATCTTGAAACAAAAAATTTATTAAATTACATTCATTTCTGATGAAATTAATTTATTTTTCACACCTCATTGGTTTATTATTTTTTTGTAATTTACTTTCTCATAATCAATCACTTTATTATGATCAATGTTCTCTAGAAATCATCATACTTGTTTAGATATAAATTATTTCCATTATGCCAATATTTTTTCTTCCTAATAATGTTATCTTATTTATAAACCTTGTTATTTTTTATCCCAAATGACCTTTATTTTTCTATGTCCCTCTAATCAAAAGGACATTTTATTAAGCCTCTTTATAATGTGGGATTTTAACAAAGGTATTTTAAAATGTTTAACCCTTGATTTCCCAGATCATGTTAAAATTTAATGGATAAAATTCATTTAATTGGAGGAGATTCTAACACCAGAATATTTAAAAATTAAATTATGTTTGATAGTGTATATGGAAAGAAACATTGATCTTAAAAAATTGAAATATTATTTTTAAAATATTATAATCACATACTAGAAGGAAGTAATAGAATTATGAAATTTATATATATATATATATAATTTACCTACTCAATAAAAATATATTATTTTATTAATTATAAATAAGCACTCAATTTTTAGTAAAGTTAATTTAATCGTTTAAAAATTGTTTTCCTCAAATACAGTTTTCATTTCTTTTTATTTTTTGATAGAATATTATAATTAATTTCTATCACTATAAAAAATATTATTTGGTAAAAATGATATCCTTTTTAAAATAATCAAGTCAAAATTATATTTTGTTGATTTTTTTTTATTTTTATGATAGGATTTATTTTCTAATGAAAAGTGAAAATACTGATTTTTATAAAATTTCATTTATTTTAATTAAAGATTCATATTATTAATTGAATTTTAAATTATATTAAAATAATAATTCTTTATTTATATATGTCCTAATTAATTACATAAGAATCAGTTTTATACTGGATTTTGTTAAAAGTCCATTTTTGGTCTTAAAAAACATTTTTTTGAAAAACTGTTTTTCATTATGTTTTATTAATATAAATTAAATTTTATTTCATACACTTAAAGAAATAGATTCCTAAAAAATGTATTCCAAAGTGGTTTAAATTTTGTATTATATTAACTTTTTTATCCATAATGAATAATAATCAGGGTTATTATTTTTCAACTCGATAAGGGTAAATCGAATAGTTAAAGATAAAAATATTGTGATAAGGCTTTAGAAGTATATATAACAACAGAAATATTTATATTGGGTGTATTTAGTTTTACCACTCCTATAAAATAATCTAAAATAATTCTTTTTGTGCAATTTTTTATAAATTCCTTTATATTATTTTATGTAAAGTAAAATTCAAAATATCCATCTCTTTCATTTAATTTCTGATATATGTTCAAATAGGGATAACAATATGTTATGAATGAATAAAAAAGTTTATTTTAAACAAATTTTTTTATTTTTATGGTCTTAATTAATTTTAATTTTTTAGTTATCGTATAATTACCATAAATACTTACACAATACTAAAACAATGCCTGTGAAAGAAGAATAAAATACGAAGTAAATGATTTCAAAAACATCACAAGTAGTGTATTTTGGTTGAAAAATGTTGTCAGATGAATTTTTTTGGTTAATAATATTTTATAATTGATGGTAATATATTTTGTATTCTAATTATTTAATTTTCTTGATTTTATAATGATCAGAATATCATAATAGTTCTTTAAATGACAATAATGGTATTTTATTTTAAATAATTTATTTTTAAATGATTACAAATTCTTAAATTTTGAGATCAGACATGTGATATTGGCGATGTTCAAAATTAAATCTATGGACCATTTTTATCCAATTTTTATTTTATTATTGAATTTATAACCCTTTAGTATTGAAGAGGTTGTTACCAAAAATAAGGTTAAAATTGGTTAATGAAGGAGTTTAACCAAAAGAGATGATTTAAAAATGACACCTAAACCTATCCAAATTTTATTTTTTGAATGTATTTAAAACATAAACTATCTTATCTTCCTAATTTGGGAAACATATTTACACTTTGACATGGAAAAGAATTTATTACATTTAAATATTTTATGTAATTCGAAGTGTGCCCTTTCCTTCACTATAAAAGGAAACCACCTCCCCATTATTAATTACACAACCTTAAGCTACTTATATTGAAAGGAAAATGATTAAAAAATTTATACACATAATTATACAAGTTTTATAGTATTTATTATCTTTGAAAAAACCATCCCTAATAACCTTAAAAATAAATCCAAAGGTGGTCTCTCAAAGAGGTGGTAATAATTTTAATTGATCTCTTTTATATTACTTCATTTATACATCCTTAAATTAAATATTAACCATTATAATATTATAAAAAAATTAAAAAATATACTTATATGTTATTATATTAATTTATAATCCTTATTCATCTCATTTTCCATTCTATGGGGATCAAAATCTTTGTTTTTTCATATGTATGGACCACCACCTCCAAGAGGCGATGTGTTTCATTTTTCAGTGCCACCTAACAATGATTGTTATTATAGTGGATTTAATAAGTATATAATATATTAATGAAATAATTATGCTTCTAAAAATTAAATATATTAATTACCTTCTAACCCATTCACTTGTTAAAAATGATGATGTTTTTCATGCGTAATTGTGGAATACCACCTCCAAAAAGTGATGTGATTGACATTTCCCATATTCCTTTCATGAGTGACTCTAAAATTGTATTAGATTTATAAAATTGATCATTATTTCATTATTATTATTATTCGGGATATAAGGGAACAATGACCCCTTTAACCTTGTTCAACCTACCAAGGTCATTTTTTAATTATTAATTGAACATCCTAAAAACACCCAACGTGGACTTAACCGATTAAGTAAATAATTATATCACTATTGTAAATGAAATAAATTGTTTAATGATAAGTTAATAAACCTCTAATATCTTATTAAACAAGTAAATAATTAATATAACTTTATTATACCTTAAATTAATGGATGTACATAACAAGTCTAGAGTCGAGGTAATGGGTTTCTAAACTAAAATTCAATTCACTAAGTTATACCACTACTATATTTATTATATTAGAAAAAGGATTATGGGTGAAATGGTCTATCATTATTTTATATTTAAATTCAAATTTCTTTATTTTAATTTATTACACATAATCACTTTATTGATAAATTCTCAACTCAGTTTTTTGATCATTATAAGGTTTATCCATCTTAATATTGTTTCGTTGACACGTGATTTGTGTTATACACCTAATTACATTCATAGTGATAATATATTTATTACGGATATATTATGTCATTAATAACTCTTTGATCATTATATTTAAATATCCATTTATTTTCTCTTTTTAAATAGATATTAATTCAAATTTCATAAATGTTGTAAGGGTTTACAGGGTCTCAATTTCAATTCTTTGAGACATTATTCTTATTATACACCATGTTTTATTTTATATGGTATACTTAATATCCCATGAATGTGTTTTTATATATTATATTATGTAAATTATGGTATTTATATAATTTTTTTTTGTTCCTTCATTCAATGGCCTTTGATTCAAGAATTTCATGATTCATAAGGGTTTCTCGTCTCCAAATGTCTACTTTAAGACATATTTGGATTGATGAACCAATATTTCATATATATATTTTAAAAAATGAATCTTGACAAATAATATCCTGACTATTTTCATACTGAAGTTATTTTATGTTCCTTATTATATTATTTCTTCCATGATTTTTTCAGTTTTAAAAGGCCAAAAATCATTTTTCTTTAAAAACATTTCTTAAATATTTTTAAAGACTTTTAACCAAGATATTCCTCTATATTATTTATCTTAATTAAAAAATGTTATTGTATAAAAAATATTTATATCCAAAAGATATTTACCAAGACCATTGATCTTCTTATAAAAGGTTTCCATAGGAAATTTCACAAAGTTTCTTCGTGTTTCGATTTTGACTCTCTTTACAAATGATTGAAAAGATTGTTTGTTTATAAAGTTTACCACATGAACGAATTCTTCCACAATCAAAACCATTAATTTATTTGAAGATTACATTATAACTTTTTAAAATTATGTTCAAAGAAATGTATTTTCACAATATTTTGTTTACTTTTATTTTTTAAAAGGCACTTAATGAAAGGTTATTTTCCCCAATTTTCAAATAATATTTTTAAATATTCTTTTAACTATTTTTTAAAATATGTAAAATTATTATAATGATCCATATGCTAAATTAGTGATATGATATTATGATACTAATCATTTAATTTCTCTAAGTGGTTTATAATTATGTTTAATATAGGATTTTAAGATACTTATTTCTTTTTCATGGGAAAATAAAGATATGATATTTTTTATGAAATTAATGTATCCATATGTTTTGTTTCATGACATGGTACTTAGTATTTATGAAGTTAATATTAGCAATTAAACACAAATACTTAAGTGATATTGACCAGTATGTGATGGGTGGTTCTTTTATATCCCTCCAATGTATTGGGTAATGAGACAGAGTTAATTTGATGGAAGCTAATATTAAGAGGTGATGAAGTTATGTTACTACGAAGAGATGATGAAGTGAATTGATTGGTTGTTAGAACTGAGAGAAGATATAATTTATGATTTATAGGTTAGTCCTAAGAGATTTTGTAATTATCATATTAAGTTATTCTATAATTGACATTTGATGTTCCATGACACCTATATAGTTTTTCAATGATTTATATGAGCTCTAATGAATCCATCGCTAAAGATTTTATTTCACATCACTCATGATTGTTGAAATATATTACTATTGTCTTATGTAAAAGCTTTATTCCATATCTTATGATTTATTATCCTCATTTTATGGGATTTAATTCTCTTATTTTATGATCTAGTACTTTTATTATGGGATAATACCCTTATACTCATATTATGCTCTCTAATGTAATTCAATAATTAATGCTTATGTTTACCCTTACTTAGAATTCAAACTCTCACTTTTTTTATTTTTCATTTCCTAGGTTATAAATATTGATTTCAAATGAATTATTTCTACAAAGGATTCAGGTGTAAGTAAAATTATTTTACATGTTGAAGATATAATACGAAATAAGTAAAGTTTTTAATAGTATTAAAATTATCACTTGAAAAGATTAGTATTGTTTTATAATATTTTCCCCTAAGTCTCTAAAACTACAAACCTTAAACTCTATTAGGTTTGTATGTGATCCAATATTTTACAATCATGTTGTAATTTTTTTATGGTTAAAATTGGGTTATGATTATTGATATAAAATACGTAAATATTAATATTATGTTTTTATCATTTTATTTGAGGGTGTAGGTTTAAAGATATTTTTATTATTACTAGATAAGGTTGTTGATAACATTAGAGATTACGATTTTTTCCATATAAGGATAACTTAAGAGTCACGGATTCCATAATGGGTTTATAATTTTAATTTTTACCATAATCACAAATTCCTAGACACCCCTCTTGATGTATATGAGTAATAGTTTTTCAAAGTGATTAATTATATTTCGGAAATAAAAATATTATCAACCTTTTATATACCATATGGTTAATTAAAAGTTAAAGATAGTTATTGATGCCTTAAATATTCATAATCATTATTTAGAGTAAATGATACGATAATGTTATAAATTAATTGAAACATTTATGTAAAGTATGTAATTTTATTAATGGATTTTATGGAAATCATGTAATAATATTTCCTTATGATCTTAGTCTAGATAATAATGGAAATCCAAAAATATAGGAAAATGATCTTAAAAAAATTTATCTTATTACATTAATTTATGATGAATTTATGGTCTTTTTCACACTTTATTGGTTTAATGTTTGTTGTTCATTGAATTCATTATGATCGTTCGCTTTCTTATTATTGACGTTCACCAAAACTTTCCATCATTATTTGAAATTACTATTTTATTTATGTTCTGTATTTTTACTTCCCATTAGTTTTATCCTTTTTGGAAACCAAGATATGTGTTATTCCAAATTACCTTCCTATTTCCCATTCCCTCTTTTAAAAAGAATGTTTTCATGACCCTTTTTATTATTTAGGTTTTTATCAAATCCATTTTTAAATTTTACCTCATTGGTTATTATGATAAAACTACAATTTAGAGGACAAAAATTATTAAAGGGCCATAATTTAACACCTTGATATTTTAAAATAAAACTATGTTTGATAGCATAGACAAGATACATTAATGAGCTTAAATAAACCATCAATTATTATTATTTAAATATGATCATTATAACCTAGTAGTTTAATTGGTGGCTATTAATATAAGTATCTAAATTATGAAATTTATATAAAATTTTCCTACCTAATGAAGATTTATTAATTAATTATTTGGGAAAAAACTATTTTAGAGAACTCAATTTATGCATCAAAAATACATTTTCTTCATTATTGTTTTTTATTATTTTATGTGAGAGAAAATTATAATTATTTTCCCCCACTTTTACAAGTATTATATGATAATATGGATATCATTTTTCATATCATAATATCAATATTATCTTAGTGTAAAATTTTGGGATTTTTATAAAAATATAGAATTTGTCATGGATATAGAAAAATAAGGATTTTTGTAAGAAAAAAAATTAATTTTACAATGAAAAGTCACATTATGATTTTAATTTTATATTAAATTTTAATAAATTTAATATTTTTTAAAATTATATAATTAGTTATATAATAATCTTATTTATTATTCATTTTGGAATAAGTTCATTTTTGGGCTTCAAAATTCATTTTTATAACATTGGTTTTTCATTACATTTGAAGCATTTATATAAAAATTCAATTCATCCACTAATAGAATTTTAATAATTAAAAATTTACTCTATATTTTGAATCAATATGTTAAAATTTATTAAATAGTTCAACTTTATTTTTTTCATAATAAATAATAACCATGGTAAATATTTGTCACTTAAATAGGGGAAAATCTGGTAATTATGGGTAAAAATAATGTGATACAGTTTCAAAATATATATAGAACATAAATTATTTTGATTTTTTGGGTTTATTTCAACTACCCCATTCATATATTATAAAATAAGGAATTTTTGTGCTGCTTTTATTTGATGAAATACTTTATACTGATTTAAGGAAAATTTCAAAAATGTCACACTCTTGCTTTCAGTTTCACATATATGGTAATATAGGGATAATAATCTGTTATGAATGAATAAAAAGTTTTATTTTGAAATTAATTAATTAATTTATATAATTTTAATTTATTGTTAATTTTTAATGATGGGATATTTACTTTAAATGTTTACATTGTGCGGACACGGTGCATGTGCAAGCAATATAAAAATCAAAGCAATTGACTTTAAAAAAATAAAAAAAAAATTTGGATGAATTAAGGTGTAAACAAATTATGGTTATTAATAATGAAAAACAATTGTTGAGGATTTTTTATTTAAGTTAAATACCTGTTTTGTGGTCTTTAAATTCAAAATATGTGAATAGTTTTTAAAATGAATTTAATGGCGTTTTATGTTAAATATTGTATTATTTAATTATTAAAAAAAATATTTAAAGAGGAATATGGGGAAGTGATATCATGTAAAATTTAATATTTTGACAATTTTTATCTAATTATTACATTTTCATTAAATTTATAACCCTGGAGTATTGAAAAAGTTGTATCAACAGTTATGGTTAAAATTGGTTAATAAAGGAGTTAAAAAATATAAGGTTTGAAATTCGGCATAAACTATTCCAATTTATATTGTTTAAAATAATTAAAAACATAAAATATCTAATTCTAAAAACTTTTTCCCCTTTATACCACTTTCAAAGGATTTTTTTAATCTTTTAGATAATTCCAAGGCTGTTATTTTTGTCCCTATAAAAGGACCCCACCACTCCTCTATTATTCACACCACCTTATGAATATTATCTCAAAAACCCCTTCCAAAACTAATTATAAAAAATCCTTATACATATTTTAGAGGTTTTATTATCTTATATGGACCATCACTGAGTCCTAACAAAAAAATCTAACGGTGTTCAGTCAATGAGGAGGTAATCATTTTAACTGATCTCTTCAATTTTACTTTTTATTTTATGTCCTAAAATTCTATAAAAACCATTAAAATAGAATAAAATAAGTGTAAATCATATAATTATAAGTTATTATGTTAATGTAACAACCTTAATCTTCTCATTTTCCATCATATAGTGAATAAAATCATCATTCGTGCATACCTGTGGACTACCACCTCCATGAAGCGATGTGTTTAATTTTGTATCACCACCTAACATGGATGGTTATTATTATGAATTTAATAAATATATATTATATTCATTAAATAATAATTCTAATATAAATATATGATATTATTTACCTTCTTACTCTTTCACATGTTGAAGAATGATAATGTCTCTCATGCGTATATGTGGAAACCCACCTCTATAAAGTGATGTGATTTTTTTCACATCCAAATTTCATTAGTAATTGTAAAATTAAATATGATTTATAAAAATGAAAATTATTTCATGATTAATATTCTAGATATGACATTAAAATGATGCATTTTACCATTGTCAACGTACCAAAGTCATTTTGTAACTATGAACAAAATGGACTGAAAACAGCTGATGTGGACTTAAATAATTGAGTAATTAAGTATTTAATAATAATAAGTGAAGTAAAAGGTTTAATGGTAAGGTAATAAGCCTTTAAAATGTTCTTAAATTTTTAAATAAATAATAAAACACTATTATATAGTAGATTAATAAACCTACATAGAATATCTAGACTCGTGGTAAATGGTATCTTAAATCAATTTCTATTCATTGAGTTATACCAATAATTCATTGATTATTTTATTCCAATATTATGTGTGAAATGACATGTTATTATTTTATGTTGTATTTCCACTTATTTTGTGTGAAGTTAATTTTTTTACACATAATTTCATTATTAATAAATTTCCATTTTAATGATATAATCATTATAAGAGTTATGCATATCAATATTTTTTCATTGAAACTTGTTTCCTATCATGAAACTATTTATTTTTATCTCTTGCATAAGTTTTATATTTATAAATTATATCATAAATAAATATTTTATCATGAAACTTAATGTTATTTTAATTTTTTATCTTTCATGAGATACTAATTCAAATGTTATAAAAGTTGTAAGGGTTTACGGGGTCTCAATTTCACTTATTTGAGACATTATTCATGTTATGCACCATATTTTTATTTATATAGTGTAATTACTACCCCCTTAATGTGTTTTCTCATATTATTTCATGGATATTATGTTTTTTATAGAATCATTATATGTTCCTTCATTTAAGGACTTTTTAGTCAAGCATCACTCGAGTGGTAAGGGTGTATCATCTCATACTTTCTACTTTTATGCATGTTTTTTATGATGAAACTATATTTCATTTTTATGGTGTATATATTGACTCTAGATACTATAAAATTATCTATATCCCTGGACATATATCAATAGTTTTATATGTTCTAGGATATAGCTTAATTTATAGCCATATTTTAATTAAACCTGTGGCTATACGGGTATTTTCTGGCACAATTTATTACGTAACATGGAAATAGGGTTTTCTTTTAGCGAGATCCCTCCTCTATAGACCCACTTTTATGTACAACTCCCTCGATCTCCTTTGCATGACTCCCCTGATCTCTGCTTCCTCTCTCCTCTGTGTGACTCCCCTGAGATCTCTAAGAGGTGTGAGACCATCTCCCTCTCCTCCCCCACTCCAATCGTCTGTGTGACTCCGCTTACACACTGATATGAATGATCATATTCAATCGTGTTCTCTCCTCTCCATAACCATCTTCTTCTAACGCTCCCCATGAGATCTTTCCTCTCCCCGATCCTCTTCCCTAGACACTTCCCCTCGCGAAACTGCCTCTTTAAACCCCACCTCCCACTACCACCCAACGAGAGCACGAGCTCTCTTCTCAGTGAACCTCCTCCCACGACACTACCATGGAACACAGATACCTTGCCTATCGACCAATGCTACTCATATGAAGCCTCACCACCTCCTCATATGGCAAACCTCGGATGCTTCCCCTATCATTTTAGATTTTTCACGCTTGAGGATTCTATAAAAAATCTGAATACGTTATCCCGGCCAGGTTTCTATCCTTATTATGAATGAATTGATAATTATTATCAAAATTTGAATATGTTTTATGTGTTATAGAAACCATCCAATTTTTATGTCTTTTATACATGTTTTTCTTTTCTCTATCTAGGTTTATTTCAATGAAGTTTTTAATTTCAATGAAATCTTAGAACCCCCTTAATTATAGAGTGAAATGATCGTCCCTCATTATTTCACTATGGTAGAATATGTCGTTGAAGTCACCTAGAATAATTTGAGAGCCTTGAATCCCCTAATTTTTATAATACATGTATTTCCAATTAACTATTAATCTAAGGATAAAAATATATGATAATTAGATATTTATAGTTCATAAATAATCATCTTCTCATCAATTTTATTTGTTGTGGCACCACTAAGAGAGTTGTGCTTAAAAATTCATATAGTGTCAAAATATCCAAAACTCGTATTTCTACCAAGCATTTTGTACCCTTTATTTTCCATACAAGTATACCTTGATTAATAAGCCTTTTTTGGGTTTAGAAATTCTATAATATTTATTTTATGTACATATATAAATCTATACAAGGAAGTGGGTGTGTCAGAGTTGACCACCCACTAATAATTCCAAAATAAGTGATTCATTTGAAATAATTATTGGGGTTGAAACCCCATTTTTTCATAACCTAGAATTTAATTCTCATATAATACTTTCTAATTAGAATAGATTTTTTGAGTCTATTCTCATGAGTTCCTACAAATTATTTATGAATAAGAGATGTTTGACTTTAAATTCTTTGTCCAACCATATTTTTATTTTCTTATATATCCTGATCAATACAGTAGTAATGTGACCTATTTCAAGAGTCTTCATTTTACATGAATAACATCTTGGATCATATATATAGTTTTAGTAACATTCTCATAGTTGTTGTCAACATGTGAGGCATCCCGATAGGGTGATTGTTGATTTGGAGAGAGGATAGTAGAAAGTATTTTAGTATCTTGTTTTGATGGTGTTCTCACAAATAGATCAATAGTGTAAAACTCCTACTTAGGACCATCTGTTTAAGGATCTAGAGTTCTATACTTTAGTTGGTTTGTACACTCATCTATGGTTGGAACCACATTTCAAGCTTCATTATCAACAATAGGAGAGCCAACGCATCCTTCTACTTGAATGTTATTAAAATAGTCATCTTGTTACAATATTTGTTTTCACTACTATATTTTATGGATTAGATAAAATTTAGAATATCCTAATAAATATCAAGAATAAAATTTTTCTCATCATTTTCTTTATCTTATTCTTCCTCTATATAGGCCATTGATTTCATGTGTCCATGAGTTAAATAATGTCTTTATTTCTTAACCCATTTATCCTCATCCATTCTGTTTGATGTTTCCTCTATATCAATGAATGTTTGTGGATTTTTTTCATCACTCATTTCTTATCATTTACATCTGGTGGAGGTTTCACCTACTTCTAAGATACCCTAAAATTGGAAAATGAGTGCCCAAAAATTATTCGTACATCACAATAGGTGGGTTTAAATTCAAACTCAATGTTTATGTCATCCTTGGTATCATTAGAAATGAATTTAAAGGAAACTAGTATTTTTTAGTCTAACTTATATTCAAACAATTTCATAGCATAATGACCTAGATCACCATTTAGGTTATGTTGATACAATTTCTTAGGAATAACAACACATGTTTCAATGTAATTTAATATTTTTTTATTCCAAAATACCTACTCAAGGCATGAAGCCTTATCTAGACCTGGTCTATAGTATTTCTTTACAAAAAGTAATTAAAATTGATATACCATTCGGAAATCCTCAATAATATGGGATTTATGTGAATATTTTTATATAATATCCACTACTTATTCTTCATTTGATACTTTTTATTAGGTACTTCCTTATTCAGCATCTGTCTATTCTGAATTTTACCATATGATATCTGTTTATATGATACATATCCATCCAATTATTTTCGATTTTATACCAGTTCATATGATCCCTTATTCTCTACTTCATCTAGTACCTTCTTCATCGAGTATCTATTCATCTATAACTACTCTATCTAATACCTTTATATCTATTATTTCAATATCTTATACTTTAATGAAAAAGATAATGACTCTATGTCTTTTTGTTAGGAACTGTACATCAAAAAAATTCATCAATGAAAAAAATAACTTCAACAACTTAATAAAAAAAATATAGCCTTATCAGTTAACCATATCCTCTCTATATAGCTAACATTTCTCTAAAACCATATGGAGTATCATGAACCTAATATTTAATGTTCTTTCTCAAACATTAAATGTAATGATCGAATACTTATTTAGATGAATAAATTGAAACCTACACATAAATAGAATTAAATAATATTTATATAAACTTACTTTAATCTTAGTATTAATAATCTCTCCAAACTTCCTAAAATATGATCCCGAATCATTATTTTTTTCCTTTATAGTAATTAAAACATTGAATTTTCAACTCAATATCATCACAATATAGGAATTTAAAAATTATTTATAAATATCCCTATAACTTATTATGATACATATTTATAGTAACTAATCAATCATTTAATACTCCAATTAGTGAAAACATCCTCAACCCTCTATCTGGTACATCTTCAAAGCTACTACTCCATTTGTTGAACATGAAAATTGTTAGCTGGTAGTCTTTATTTGATGGATTTATTTTAGAATCATGTGTTTGATGACTATAATAAGAAACCTCTATATTATGAATTCATACTATTATATCCAATGTATTTTATTTACTATATATGATGGTTTTGTCTGAAGACTCCACTTAGAAACCTATGTATGATTACTCTTCTTGAAAATATCTATACGATGACTCCACTTAGAAAATTTTGTTTCATTCCTATTCTTAGAAACCACTCTCTATTTAATTTATAATTTATTCTATGTCTGGTACTGATGTCGATACTGATGCAGATGTCGATGCCAATGCTGATGTCGGTGGTGATGATGATGCTGGTGGTGTGAGAGGTATGGCTCATGGTTCTATATGAGGTGTGGATGAGGGTTATCATGGTTATGAAGATACTAATATTGAGGCTCCCATTCTATGTAAACTCTATTTTGGGTTTGTTTATATGTGGAATTTTATTATGTATCTAGGTTTTATTATTATTATATTGAATTGTCTTTTGGTGTGTCTGTTTCTACGTATATTGAAGTATTGTATTATGGTGTTTATTTCTATAGTAATTATGTTTTATTATTATATTGAATTGTATCCTCCTTTGATGTAGCCACCGCACCTCCCTGCCAACACCACTCTGAGGCAGCTGCCTCCCTACCTCCCCAATAACTTATCCGACGGTATGTGTTAATAAATTTTTTAACCAGTTTTTTTTGTCTTTTATACACTGAATAAGTTAAATTTTTTCTTTATAAACTATTTATCATTTTACTTTTATGAGTGTACTGTGCATGAGTGTTATAATTGGAACCTTACATGAGCGGGACTCACATGAGTGCTCAGGTTTTTTATGACTCACCAGGCCTATGTGTCTCTGTTTTGTAGTATTTTTGTAACAATGAGTCTTTCCCCATTATTTTCCAGTTACCTAGTTCCTATTTTCTCTTTGAATAATTTCAAATTTTTAGGTGAAAAAGTCTACACATATTTTTTAAAATCATGTTTTTAACAGTTCATTTTTATTTTCTTCCCTGAAATTTATATTAAAACATAGAGGGACTTGAATTGCTAAAGACAACCATAGGAAAAGCTGAACATGCTATCAGAGTAAGTTGTGCTCTTTATGTATCTGTTATCAGTGGTAGAATTTATTAACATTTTATTATTTATTGGGGTCTTGGGCATTGTATATTTATAATTCTCTTTTCATTTCTTCATATCATTGAATCCTTATGATCTTAGAGAAGTTATGTGTCTACATTGGTGAATTAACCTCTATCTTAGAAGGCAACAATATCTTGGGCCATTATGCCTTCATAATAAGTGAAACTAATTTTATTTGGTTTAAGGTATGAAAAGTGAGATTCACTTTAAATTTTTATTTCTAATTATCATTTTTTTATTCTTTCTCTTCCCATATTCATTTTTGAACATATGTAATTCTTATTCTATAATTTCTTGTATGAGAAATGGGCATTCATATGTAATATTCTTCTATAGTAAAATTAGATTGGGATGTTGGTTTATATATAACCATAATGAGAGTTTCTTTTGGTCCTGAGAATTACTTTTCATGTTGAATTTTCTATGAGATAGGTTTTTACCCATGACTCAACCACTAACTAAAGTATGATGAGGTTGGATCATTGAAGAGGGAATCCTCATTGCCTTATCCTATTAATATTATGTTAAAAGTGTTAGAATAAAAAATGGAATGTGAGGTATGTATCCTTTCAAAATAATAATTTCTCATTTATAATTGATATTCATCTTCACGGTACTTCATTATCTACTTCTAATATGATTTTATTGATAACTATATGTAAAGATGTTTTCATCTATACTCATTTAAATGATAAAATTTATCAAAATCATACATATGGATGTATTTCATATATGTTAAAAACATGTTGGTTTCTTAATGAGTATTATATGATCAAGGTCTGTAGGTGTACTCTAGTGGATATGCAGTTCTGTGGTTTTTCATGCAGGTGTCTATAAGAGTGGATTGAGTTGTGATGGAAAGGGGTAGCGCACTTCGAAGTATGACATTGTGAAGAGCTTGGAGAAATTGTCCAATGAGTTTTCAGGTGCTAGTGATGATGACATGAGGGATGTGTTGGGTGGGATGGAAGAGGAAGCAGAGAATATAGAGGGTTCTACTGCAAAATATGGCATGATCTATTTGAAGTCTAAAAAATACTATCTTGGATAAAGTAATAGAACACATGCTATGGGAATTCGATTATCCCGGATATAGTGGATTAGTTTTCTCTCAAGAACATCCTCTCTACTTTCATGTAACCCTCATCCTTTAAATTTTCATTCAACATTAAGTTTGAAAATTTTCTTGATGCTTTGTGGGTGGATTACTATGTTTTTGGGTAGTATAAGTTCATTTTTGGGCGGGATTTTCTTCTTGAATTGATAATGTAAAATCATGAAAAAAAAATTGTATTAACCTTGTATTATAAATTCGGGTCATGTAGTAGAGGAGTTGGATAACTATTTTTAGTATTAACCTTGTATTCTAATTTTGAAATAACTATTTTTTTATAGTATCTACATTCTATAGCCATGGTTATAAACTGTGGGAGTAGACATATGTCCATAGTTTTCAACTGTGGTAGTAGACCTATAGCCATGGTTTTGAATCATGGATATAATCTGACATGGTAGTAGAACTATAGCCATGGTTTCCAACTGTGGCTATATCCATGACATATTGCCACACCAATAGGATCCACGGTCCACCAAACCATGGCTATAGCCTAAATTTGTAGTGGTGTATTTATATATAATATCATGTATATTTTTATAATTATGGTATTTTATTTTCCTTTTTTTTATTCATTTCAAAGTTCTTTGGTTTTAAATGGCCATTAATTACTTTATTTTGAAAACATTTCTTTATGGATTTTAAAAACATTTAAACAAAATCTTCCTCCATAGTATTTTTATTATTTCAAGAATGTTATTTTCTAAACATAAATTATTTTATAAAGTCGTTTACCATAATCTTCGACATTATTTTAAATGTTTTTTAAACTAAATTTCTTAATGTTTTCCACATGTGACATTTTTAATTCTCTTTAAAAAATTTAGAAAAACTTTTAAATTTTAAAGTTTACAACATGAAATAATTTTCCAAACATTGTAGTCATTCATTGATTTGAATCTTAATTTAAAAGTTACTATGGATATTTTAAAATAAAAATATTTGCACAATATTTTTTGAATTTTGAGTTTTTAAAGGTAGTGAAATAAATAATTATTTTCCTCTACCTTCTAACAAAAAATTTAGATGTTTTTAAATTTTTTTTATATATTTAAAAATCATATTCTTATTCATATACTTCATTGGTGATACAATATTATGATAAAATTAACTTCTTTTCTCTAAATGGTTTTTGATGATATTTTCCAGATATTTTTTGGAAGTATGGTTCTTTTTCATGGGTAAATCGGGATAGGATATTATTGATGTAATGAAATGATTTGTGTGGTTTGTTTCATGATATGGTACATAGATATTATTAATGAATGAAGAATTGGGGAGTGAACAAAATTCCTTAATGGAATTTGTCCAGTTTGTGATGGGTGGGTCTTTTATAGACCTCCAATGCAATGGGTAATGAGATGTAGCTAACTGGATGGAAGTTACTCCAAAGATATGATGAAGTTATGTTGCTCCAAATAGACTACAGAGTAAGTTGATTGTAAGTTACTCCAAATAAATGATAGAGTTTATCAGTTATTGGTTACTTCTAATATATAAGGTAATTTTCTATTTAGGTTATTTCCTAATGAATTTTTTATTCTCCAAAGTTTTCTACATAGGTTTTCAATTCTTTTTATGAGTTATAATTTATAATTTTCTAAATAACTATTTTCACATGGCTGATGATATTTGAATTTTTTTAATCTTATTTAATGATAAATCTTGATTCCATGTATCCTAATTTATTATCTAGATTTTATGGTTATTATTTCTCTTATTTTATTCTTAGTCACATTGATTATGTCATCATAACCTTATTTCATCTTATGCTCCCTGGTGGAATTTAGTTTTCAATTATTATATTCACCTTTAGTTATTATTTGATCTCACTATTATTACATTTTCTATTTCTCTAGGTTATGAATATTGATATTAAATGACTTATGTTGAGAAGGGTTTCACGGTTGAATACTTTTATTTGACATGTTGATGATATGATGGGAAATAATAAAATCTTGGAATGGTGGTAAAATGATCACTTGAAGACATGGGTTTTATTATTTAATAGTTTTTCTTAATTCACAAAAAAAATCTAAAACTAAAAGGATCTTGGGTATGTAAGTGATCCAATATTTTTTATTATAATATAATTTTTGGATGAGTAAAATTGGTTAATTAATATTATTATCAAATATAAAAATGTAAAAATTATATCTTTAACACCCGATCTAGGATTGGGGGTTAGGGGAAATTATAGATGATGTACTCAAGGCTATTTAATAGTATGATCAACCCTATAAGATATGGATTCCCATAAGTTAAAAATCATTGAGTACATATGGGTGAGTTATATAGGATATATTCTCCCCTGGCTACGAAACATGGGGATCAACAAACTAGATTACCAAACCCTGCACCTGATGGATTGAGATTTACTAGATGAGGAGGTGCTCATGAAGTGGCCATAGTTTTCCTCTTCCTAGAACAATTCTATATTTAATGGTATCAAATCAATTTTTTTTATTTAGTAGTATATTTATAAGATATACATATCATAACACCAATAATGACAAACCCTTTCTAGTAGAGAAGAGTTTGTTTATAATATAGAGGCTCAATTAGAAATGAATCGGGACAATTCAACTAAAATATAATCCCAACTAGTGGAATGAAAAGTTTGAAATTGGGTATCTTAATGTGTTGATATATGTGTTTTATCCCTGGGAAGAGGATGGGTTGAAGGAGCTATTTTTTCTATAAGGAGATATCGAAGTGACTCAATGGAGGTTTTCTATTCTTAGGTATTCTTTAACTTAAGAATATCCATAGAAGTCATTATTTATGATAGGGGAAATGGATCTAATATATGAATTACCAACTTTTTTGGTTAATTGATAAATATATCTCTTTTTTTAATTCCATATGTTAATGTTTTCACTTTATTTAATTAGTAAAATAACTAATTATAAATCTCTAATCCCACGTGATTTATTCTCTGTGTGATAAATAAGAGACTAATACAATTCTATTAAATTATAAAAGAATAATGGATTGGGTCATGATCATAGTATTGGGTTGATCACCATTAGAGACTCATATAAATGTAGGGATCAGGCTAATTGGGCCCATGAGTTGGATTTCCATGATAATGTGAAAGTTATAAAAAGGCACAATCTAATGGTTGGTTGAATTACACTTAAGAAAAGATAAAGTGAAGATAGGGACATTGTGTCTCGAAGATCCTTTATCAATGGAAATAGGATGCAGGTGGATTGAAAGTAATTGTTGACCATTTTCAGCTAACAAGTTAAAAACCCATACTGGTGAGGATATGACATCCAGTATGTCTTCCATAGAAATAAAGTAAGGTCATTTTGAATATGGTTCATCACTGTAGGGGAGTACATTCATATAGGATGATGGTTCCTTTAGGTATGTTCCCTAGATTGGAGGATGACACATTTAGAAATGTGCTATCACTATAGGGGTTCCCATTTAGAAATGAAATGTGGATGTTTATCCAAATCAAGGGTGCATAAAGGTTGCAGATGGGGAATAGGTCACTTAAGAATATTTCAATCACTCTTAAACTCACCCCATCATGTATCATGAATATCAATGAGGCACACCAAAATGATATAAAGTGCACGATTCTATGGGGAAAACAAAAAATCCCACCAGATGATATATAAAGGAATGAAATTTGACCATGATCTAGGGACTGGATTAATTATCTTTAGGGATACTTAGTTTAAGGTAATATAATATTAACCAAAAGGGGGATACTAGTTTATGTTCTCAAATCTTAGACCATGGGTCATGCTTTATAAGGTCATGTGGTTGAGACCATTGGTTTCATAATTCCTCGAATTTGGATACCACTGAATGGTGCCCTGAACCCGATTGGCCACATGGACTAGTGAACATATACCTAAATACTAGAGGTTGGTGACTAGCAGTGTGGTTCTATGGTATTTTTTTTGGGAGACTATTCCCTCTTGTCATAGTTTAACACAACAGTAGTAAACATACAATCAATAGACGAAGTATTAAATCAATAAAACAATGGATAAACATCATATATATATATATAACAAGCCATAAGTAATCTCATATACCATTATGTTCATGTCATGTGTCTACAAAATAGACAAAATAGGTATATCGGCAATAGAACTACACATGTATAAAAATAACAAAAAGAAAAAAAAATATCCCCCCCTAGAATCATGAGCATCAGCTCGGTACCATTATCCAATTCTTTTAAGCATTGAACAAATTCAAGCATCTAATGGTGGGTGCTTTCACTAGTCCTTACATACATCCATTAAGTCTATGCGTGTACCCAATAGTGGCTTAACCAAGGTGAGAGATAAAATCCATGTAGGTCACCACAAAAAGTGTCTATAAAAAATCCTAGATGTGAAATAAAATTTAAAGAAGAGTGAATAATATAACATGAATAAAAATAATAAAAGTAAAGTTACCAGGGAAAATTTTAACAAACATATCCTCCTATACAAATATACAAGGACCCCTAAAAAACAAGTGTCAATATCTTATCAAGGTATTAGTAAGGTAAACAAAATTAAATACAATGGAAATGTCTTATACACCCTTATATCATATCCTCATGGCCTTTCCATAAAACCTATATATCATATCCATCATGGATGAGCCGTATAACCAAACATGCCACATTTACCATGGTCATGTCATATAATTGGATGTTTCAGAACCCAAGGGGATGGAAACAAGGTATAGAAGATCAAGGTTTTCTTATCGAGTTCCAGGAGCATCTTGATGGAAACTCAATAATGGAATTGGTGGATTCCAAGGATCTTTCCAATGGAGCATGTCCAATTCTAGTGAATCAAGCTAGATCCATGGTGTATAAATTACCTTGGCATCCTATGGAATCAAGATCAACAGAGCATAATGGCCAAAGGTATATCCTACCATAAATAAAGAACCATGGGTGAAATGCCTATGAAATATAAATGGAATCAAGATCCATGAAATAAAAACCATTGAATCCACTTCTATTTTAATTCACATCACATTCCATCATCAAATCACAATCATTCAAGTTCCATGAGTATACCCACTCAAAAAGAAAATCACAACCAATTACGTTCATTGAGTTTAACCACTCAAATAACAAATCACATTCAATTACATTCATTGAGTTTACCCACTCATGTAAAAATTCACATTTCATTTCATTCATTGAGTTTACCCACTCACATAACAATTCCATATAAACCATTTAATAAAATCATCAACATGAAAAGGATGAAAAACTTCTCCAAATTAATCAATTCAGTTCAATAAATTTATAAATCGGTTCCATTTAACTAATCAAGATCAAACACACACCCAATGGGGGTTATAATAATGAAAACCTAAAATTCACACCCCATAGGTGACCTTGGTTTGGGAAACAACCTTCAAAAATTCTCCTAGAACTAGTGGGAATACCTAACATGTTCCATTACCTTCAATTAAATTATTTAATTAATTTTCATGTCCTTTTTGTAGTTTCTAACAGGAGATACGTCTGAAAATAGTTTTATAAAGAATAAAAAAATTCTATAAAAGTATAGACCACTAACTGTATTTTTGTAGTAGAGTGCTCATCCTCTATCAACTCTTAATTTGAGTCAGAATATGATAAAAGTGAAGAGAAAATGAAATCCCTTAAAATAGGGAATACTATATTCCACCTAAATGAATCCATCGATCTAAATTTAAATTAAAAACGACATATAATGAAGGTAATACGCACAGGCATGGATCTAATGAGGATGACGATCCTCGAATATGAGTTCGGATAGAGATAAGATAGAAAATACTAGGATTTTCCATTCTAAGGAGCTCCCACTCCTCATTTCTATCTAACTTAGAATAAATAAAAATAGTTTTTGGTTCAATATATTTTAAATGAATATTTGATCATTTTACCCCAAAAATTTTGTTTTCTTGGTTTGGTAGCATGGTTGGAAAAATCGTGTTCCATCCATGTGCCCTCTCTTGTGCTAAGGGGGAACTCACATGGTCATTATGCACGGTTTGACTAATTTGTGGAAATAATGCATTTTAGACATGCTAAAAATTTAAGGTTAGCTATACAGGTGTGCACCAACATCTCTAAGGATTCCTCAAACTGTGTGGCCTATAGAAATCCACTATCCATCCTCACCCAGTTAGTAGTAATTGTGAAACCTACTCCGCACAGTTTCTATTAACTGCATGGTATGTCATGATTTTCCAAAAATCCGAGCATCAGGATCGAAACAAACCTTGGAAACCACAAATACCCCCATGACCTCAAAGTATATTCACAATAGGATATAATTAAAAATTTAAATAGAAAAAAAATATTTTTTACCTCATATGGAATCCTAGGATCTTACAATCTTCCCCCTAAAAAAAATTTGTCCCTAAATTTCCCTCTCAAGGGTGGTCAAGAATCATCAAAGAAAAAGTATGGCCAATGAACACATACATCGGCCACCCCCCCCCCCAATTCTCATTCTGTAAATAGTCCTACTTTTATAGCACCCATACTAGAGGAACTTACCATCCTAGGAGAACCTTCATGATCCTACCAATGTTATGAATATGAAGCTTCTAAAAGTTCACATCCCCCATTATCTCCACCTCCCACGACTACAGAACATGATATGGGTCTGAGTGATAATCGAATATATGAGATAGGTGAAAGATATCATGCAAGTCATGGTACACCTAAGGTAACTGCAACTAATAAGATATGGGACTAGGTCACTCTATAATACTGAATGGCCCGAAATATCACTATGAAAGCGTACCTTGTCTCCTAATCCGACTGTGTCCCATCCTAAATGAGATATGTAAAAACACTCAATATCCAACCTTGAACTCTAGAATTCATTTTCGAATAATGTAATAATTTTTTCATCGATAATATAAATTATTCAACTACTTCATGTTTAATTGGACCTACTCTGAAATCTCATGTACGAGCTGTAGTCCCAACAAATATGCATCACCTGTCACTAAATAATACATGGGTGATCAGTATGGACTATCATGTAAAGGCTCAAAAGTTTCCATCTATATCACCTCTTTATAGAAATTATGGTAGGAAAAATAATCTAGGTGAATATACCTCTACCGGGAGCACCCAAAATCGAGTATGGATGCCCGTAACATGTATTTAAGAACCTATATTATATGATCTGACTGGACATCCATATGAGGGTGATATGCTATGCATAGAATAACCAGTGTACCAAGTTCCCTCTATAAAATCTAAAATAAATGTGAAATAAATTGGGAATCCATATCTAAAATGATAGTGTCCATGGCCCCATGAAGTCATACTAACTCACGAATATACAACCTCCCTATATTATCAACATTTATGGTCTTCTTGACCGACAGGAAATGTGAAACATTCTTCATCCTATCAACAATAACCCAAATAGCATCACTATCTCGAGGTGACTTCAGAAAACTGGTCATAAAATCCATTGCAACATCATCCCATTTCAACTCAGGAATAGGTAGCTACTATAAAATTATGATTGTTCACTGATTTTCTACCGGCAATTAGTGACAGGTGGAACACCTCATAACAAAACCAACAACCTCACATTTCATAACTGTACACAAATACAAGCTATGTAAATCATGATACACCTTGGAAACATCAAGATGTGATGTCTAAATTGAGGCATCAAAATCCCACATCAGTACCGCATGTATTTCCACTAGAACCCATATGCAACTAAGGACACAGATGATCTCATCCTCACCCACAGTTTAACCCGGATGTGGGTACTCACCTGCCACACTCTCCCATAGGAATAGGCCTTCGAAATATGTAATTTGAAACAGTATCACTCTATCCAGAAGAGTAGAGGAAATATCTAAAGAATAATTGAATTTATTCCCTTAACCATCCATAACCTCTAAGTGAATCCTAGAAAACAAATCCATAAGCTACCACTCACTACTAGCTTGTTGAACTACCTGTATCTGAGTTCTTCTACTCAATGCATCAGCCACTTAATTTCCATTACATGGATTATAGGAAAACTCAAAGTGAAAATATTATTGTTATTCAACCGACCTTCATTGTATCATATTTGGATCATGCTATGTAAATATATACTTGGGGATTTTATGGTCCTTTTACACCCAAAAACTCCCTCCCAAAAAATAATGTCTCCAACATTGCACAGAATGAACAACTAAAGCTAACTTCAGATCATGTATCGGGTTATTTTACTTACATGTCTTTAGATTCCAAGACCTACATTCCATTAATCTATCCATCTACATTATCACTTCTCCAATACTGATAAATGATTTTTTTCAATACACGGAGTAGATCCTACCCTTCTTATGTAGAATCGAGACTGGTATTGAAGTCAATATCCCTTTTAACTTCCAAAAGGTTGTCTCACAGGTATCTATATATACAAACTTCACACCCTTCTTAGTCAATTCCATAAGTGACACTTCTAGGTGTGATAATTCATGTTAGAAATCCCTGTAATATAAAAATGTCCCCAAAAAACTATATATGTCAAAGATGTTCATGGGATTCTCTCATGAAACTACAACTCTAACCTTATCATATTCAATTGATACTCTTGTCTCTAAGAAAATATGACCCCAGAAGTAAATATTTTATATCCAGAAGTATCACTTTGTGATCTTAACATATAGCTGATTCTCTTTCAGTTTATCGAAAATGATCTCAATATGTTTGTCATGGTTGTGTCAATTGTGATAATAAACCAAGATATCATCAATAAAAACTACAAAAAATGAATCTAGGTAAGGATGGAAAAATCAATTCATCAGTGCCATGAAATCCATCGGTGCATTCATAAGACCGAATGGAATAACTAGATACTCATTTAGACCATAATTGCTAAGAAATGTTTTATGCGGTATGTCTGAAAGTCGAACACACACATGATGATATCTGGATCTCAAAATAACTTTTGAGAACACACAAGATCCTCAAAGATAATCCAAAAGGTCATATATCTATTTAAAGGGATAATAGTTCTTAAATATTAACTAGTTAAATTTTTAGTAATCTATGCATAGCCTAAGGGTACCATCCAAATTTTTCTAAAAAGGGATCGGTGAACCTGAAGGAGATGTATTGAGTTATATAAACCTGTTTTCCTTCAACTCCTCTAGATGCCTCTTGAGCACCTGTAACTCCATCAAAACCATACTATAAAGAGGAAAGAATATCTATGTAGCTCTTATCACTATCTTTATGGAGAACTCAACCTATCTCTATCAAGAGATAACCTAAAAAAGACATCCAAGAAAACATCCCTGAAATGATCAACCACTGGAGTGGAAACTACCTAATGTGCCCCCTAATCATACAAATACAAACTAGCAACATCATCTATCATTCCACTAATCACATGATGTTAAGGTCCATCTTGGATCACCTAGAAATCACATTAACCTATGTGAGGATAAATTCTTCCATCTTGTGACATGAAAGTCACCCTATATAGATAACAGTAAACTTAGGCTTGATAAGCTAATATCTATTCGCTTTTGAGTATGATGAAAAAACCTGGTCATATCTAGGATAAATAGATACCAGAAGAATTTACACCCACCATTATCAAGTATCACTCATAACACTAAAATACATCCTATTTCATGATCTCCAATGGAGTACTATGCATCATAACGCCCATAGAAAATTGAAACACGAGACTAAGGATCTTCAAAATAGGTACAGATATAAAACAATGAAATTCACTTGTGTAAAAAAAACAAATACAAGGGTAAAGAATTTAAATAATGTAACTCTCTCCGTAGATAGTATGGTGCTATACACCTCTGATGTAGGATGTATATGATAAATCTAGACAAAACCATGACCCTATGACATAAATACACTACCCAACACAAGCCCACTTTGTTTTCTTAGGTAAATTGGTACATGGATGCCTCATATATAACCACCACCACCTTGGAATAATAGATCGATACTACTCCAAATCCCTTATAAACAAGGGTCAATGAAACCTTCTCCTAAACCTAGTGTCAAAGATGAACCCCTACCAATCACTATTAGAGGGAAGGTCTTGTATAAACATTTTACATGGACCATCTTGCTGCAAACGCATCACTCAATTAGGTCATGATCACACATATTTCTCATTTATCCCCATATTCCACACTAATAATAAAAAAGTAAACTACTAGAACTACTGTCCTAGCAAGTACTCTTCTAATGGGAAGCCTCAAAACGGTGCTTCCTATTTGAATACATTGAACCACTGGGTCAAGAGATTGAACTTCACTACTCTACCCCCCATCTTCCCTTAGGTTCCTCTCTGTAATTAGCTACTGATTTACCATATTAGTAATAGTCGTTAACCAGAACAAATTTAACTAAGATCGAACAGCATGTTGGAGACCTTCCTTGAAATATATCTCCCTCGATGCCTCATCATCTAGGTATATCATCAAAAAACTATGAAGATCTGTAAAGCGTGATGAATACACCTTAACTGTCATTGTGCCCTGCTTTTGAGACAGGAACTCGTTATCCCACTCTTCTCTCAGAGTCTCAGTGAAAACTTAATTTTAGAATATAGTTTTTAAATCCTACCAAACCATATCACGTAATATATCAGCTGGGTTCAAAACATCCCACCAGAACTTTTCTTCTCCCTAAAGAATGTAAGTTGCAAGCTTCAATCTCCTATCAAGAGGTGTCTCTAGATGCTCTAATATCACCAAGGTAGTCTCAATCCACAAATCAGTAGCCTGAGGACAACCATCTCTTGAAATGATGAGAGGATGAAGCTTCTGAAACACACATGTTAGCTTAGACATAGACATGGTAGGATATGGTGCTCCTGAAACATTTTCATAATGCTTGTAAATCTCTCAATGAACTTTTTCTCTTCAATTGTGTCTAGTAAAACAACTGGTTCCTCAACTGGAACTGTATGAGGATCCACAGGTATACCATATCCAACTTACACTAGAGTGTGGTCATCTCCACCCTCCTAGCATATATTTAGAGTTCTTCATGGTGGCATGTCACCACAATTCCAAACACATGTATCAGAACATATCGATATCAAATTTCACATCTAGAAGTGTAGAACAGGTAAAGAGATTCCTATAAACAGATCATACCACATAGCCTACTCCTAAAGATAGGACTGGTAATGAGAAATATCAATAAAAATCATTAGAGATACATCCTACTGCCCACTGAAAATCTGATTCTAGGACATTTTCTCTATTTCACCACATTAAAATTACATTTTATTCATATTCATTTCCCATTTCATTTAAAATGGTTAAACCAAATGGTTCACCACTTCTAATACATAAGGGGTCATAATCCTCAAAAACTAAAATATGGCGTTCACCTAATCCACACCATAACACATTCAAGTCCATGTGACTCATGGTTTATGACTCAACATGCCATAACTAGATGCTTAGGATGTTTATCGTAGCCTAATCAGGAAGCAACTACTTAGGATACAGTAGGAAATCTAAGTACCAACCATATTTTCCAATTTCCCTGAACAAAATATCTATGAGAATAAACGGTATATCAATCATGGAACTTGTCACAACATCATGAAAACACGAAATGAACCCCATATAGAATGGTATAATGTAAGGCCTTTGAATCCAGTAAAGTGCCTAAAATGATGCATGAGATGTCATATCTTCATCTCATCAGGATGCAACAAAAATTGAACCCACAATCATATCATTGTTAACATCACAATTAATTTTCATCACCCAATAGTTGAATCAAATAATTTTTAATAGGAAAAATTCAAAAAACAAATAATTCCATTCAAGGAAATTTGGATTTTTCATGTACGTGAGGTAACAACTCCTAGGAATAGCCCATTACTAAATTAAAATACCATACTAACCCCATTCCTAATGTATCAAAATAATAAATCAAAAAAATTAATGACTCTCATACCACATCAGAACTCCCCAGACATGGATAAAATAGAATGGTGCCTCGAGCCTGGTTGGCCACATTGCCTCATGTGTAACTCCCCAAATACCATAGGTTGAAGACTTGAAGTGAGGGCCTTGGGTGTGAATGTAGGGAGATTATTCCCTATTTCTAATGTGTAACACAATAGTATAAAAAATAATCAATAGGTTAAGAAGTAAACCAAGTATAAAATAAATAAACATCCAAAAGGAAGAATATATATAACAAGCTAGAAGTAATCTCATAAAAAATGATGATCATTTCATGTGTCTACAAAACAACCAAAATAGTTATACATCAAATATAACAATAAATTTATGAAAATACCAAAAAAAACCAAAAAAAACACCCTAGCTAGAAACACGATCCTCATCTCATTCGCATTCTTCCATGCTCCTAAGTGTGGCACAATGTCATGCATCAAACTATGGGAATTTTCCCCGATCCCTACATGCATCCATAATGTCTGTTTGGGTACCCAATGGTGGCCCAAACATGGTGGGAGATACAATACTAGTAGGTTTCCAAACAAAGTATCTATAATAAATTCTATTTGTGCAATAAAAGATAAGGTATAGTTCATAATATAATAGGAATGACAATACATAAAGTATAGTTCACATGGAAAAAAGTACAAAAACATGTGATCTCTTATAGACATACAAGGATCCTTTCAAAACATGTGTCAAGAACATAACAAGTAATAAGTAAGGTAAAGAGAATTAAATACTACAACCATTATGTATAACAAATATATAAAATCCCCCATGTACTTTCCATAAAAAATGTATATCATATCCATCATAGTCGATCCGTATAATCAAACATGTCGCTTATATCATGTCCATTCCATATAATCAAAAGTGTCAAACCCCATAGGTCTTCATCGAAGGTATATAACATTAAGGAATCCTCATTGAGTCTTAGGATCATATATATGGAAACTTGGTAATGGAAATGGTGGAGTCCAAGGGTCATGTCAACAAAGCATGTCCAATGTGAGTCCAGCAAGCTGAATCCAAGCAGAATAAATTCCCTTTGCATTTTATAGAACCAAGAACCAAGGAGCATATAGGTCTAGGGTATATTATTCCATAAATCAATACCAATGGTTAAAAAATACATATCATCAAAATGGAATCAATATCCATGGTATACTAACCAAGTTAACCACTACCATTTCAATACACATCACAGTCCATCATCAACTCAGAATCATTCAAGTTCCATGCGTATACCAAATCATATTTCAATTCAATACCAATTAAATTTAATTATTTTATCCTTTCAAATAACAATTCACATTCAATTATATTCCATGAGCTTACCCACTTATATAATAATCCACATTCAATTAAATTCAATGTGTTTTTCAACTCATATAACAATTCCAAATAAATCATTTAATCAAAGCATCAACCTGAAGATAGAGGAAAAAAATTTCCTAATTAATCAATTTGGTTCAAATTTTTTATAAATGTTCTTATTATAACTATTAAATCTCAAACACACAGGCCATGGGTGGTATATCAAGGGAAATATCAAAGGCACACCCCATAGGAGACATTGGTTGGGGAAAACCCTCCAAAAAATCCCAAACAACTATTGGTCATCCCTAACTCATTCTATTACATTCAATTAAATTATTCAATTCATTTTTTAGCTCATTCAAGAAATTCATATAGAAGTCATATAAAAAAACAAGCTCTATAAAGCATAAAAACACTCGAGAAAAGTATATACCACCTACCATAGGTCTATAATAGAGTGCTTTCCCAGTATCATCTCCTGATTCGACTCAGAATGGGAGAAAAATGAAAAATGGATGAAACCCCTCAAAATAGGTCACATTATATTTCAAAGAAATAATTCTGTCAGTCTAAAGATAAAAAATAATGGCCTGAAAGGAAGGTAATACCCAGCAGTGCAGATCCAATGAGATCGATAGTGCTCAAATTCGGTTTTGGATTGGGAAACGGTAGAAAATCCAAGGATTTGGCTTTATAAGGACCTCCAACACCTCCCTAATATCCAATTTATAATAATGAAAAGTAATTTTAGGTTGAATATATTTTTAAGGTTAATTTTTGTATTTTACCACGAAAATATAGATCCCATGTTTTGGTCACAGAGTTTTCCAAACAGTACACCAACTATATGCCCTATTTTGTGCTAATTGGGAACCCAAATAGTCACTATGCACAATTTGAATAAATATGTGAAAACTATTCATTTCGGATATGTTAAAAAATTTAGGTTCCACACATGGGTTTGCTCTTCCATCCACATAGTTTCGTTGAATTGTGAGACCTATAGCACCCCACTGTCTAGACTCGCACTATTAATATTAACCATGCAACCTACACCACATGGCTTCTACTAAACTTGTGGCCAATCCTGATTTTAAAAAAACATTGGCCTTCGGCTCCATACAAGCCCTGAACAACCCTTATAACCCCATGATCTCAATGGGTATTGATATTAGGCATTAATTAAAATTTTAAACCAAAATCAAAAATATATTTGCCTCCTACAAAAGAATGATATCCCATATGTAATAAATATTATGGTCTTCCTCTTAGGACTATATGGGTGTGAATTTTATATTCATGGACTACAAATTAGTTTTACAATTTTTAAGGTCATGATGCTTGGACCATGGGAAGTGGGATAGAATTTTCAAAAATGGTAGATCAATCTCAATATTAAAACAACCTAGAAGGGTCTGATACCCACATAACCAATCTCGTCATTAGTGGAAGAGTTTTAAGATGGGAAAAAAGATATGGTTATGAGCATCACTACATATGCCATGTATGGGAATCAAGACACATGTTTTTATAAAAGGTGGTGTGGTAGGATACCATTACCAAAAAGTGACATCCTCTTAGGCGAGGATCTCAAGTATAACGTAGTTTAAATTAATATGATAAGGACTTCTCAACATTGTATGATGCCTTGTGATAGGGGAAAGGTGGTAATATACTTTTTGTAGAATCAAAGGTAATACCCATCATTATGAAATCATCATAGCTGAAAATTTACACATTTCACATTTATAATTTTAAACTAGGGGGTTACCAAATATTTAAGGTCTTGTGACATTGATTAAGAGGTTCAACAAATTTAAATTCAAAGAGTGTGGACTGTGAAGGGGGAATAATTTATCCAATTAGAGCAATGAAAATATGATGTGAAGGGAGGTCCAAAGAAACCCATAAGGATCATTACTAGAAAAGCATTCCTCATGGAAGAATTTTCAAATAGTTTAAAGGTTATGATACACCAACCAAGGGTTTATGTAAAGTTTAAAGCTATGCATCCAATATAATGGGTTAGAATGTCCATGTAAAACCCAGTTGATAAAAACATGGCATATTTAGGGCCCAATTCCAACAAATAGATTCTTAAAATGGTATTGCCCTATTTATAGTCATGCTACTAATATAATAGTGGGAATAATATCTGTGATTGTGGTATGACACGATATTATGGTTATGAAATTCCTTAAAAATACTTATCCCACATGAACAAGTATCAGTGTTGGAAATAAGAAGTATAAAAATATTACACATACCAATCGAGAGATAACTATGTGGGTGAAAGTTTTAGAGCTGGAATGATACTCCATCCATTGGTAGATTCCAAGAAAAATGAAGTATGATTGAGGAAACACCTCACATGACTGATGTTCTTTATCAATGTTTTCAATTACATGATAAGAGTAACATTGTAGGTATCAGACTCTTCCAAAAATGGGAATTGATTGAATTAATTCATGAATTATATGATCTGAATCATGATGGACATTGAAAAATAAGGTTAGGATTGTCTTTATCCTCATTTTATTAGGAAAGATCCGCTATTGAACCACCATGTATGGAGAAAAAAAATTCAAATTGGCCATTGACCATTTTTGGAATACGAGGACTATCACTATTCACCAAAAGTCCTTTGGGGGATGTTTCCTGACTGGGATTCCAGTACATTTTCCACTATTCTATCATCGTAGGGAAGACCATTAAAAATTGTATTATTGTGGGGATCCAAATTGAGGAAGTCTGGATGTGTGATGTTGAATGAAATGGATGTTTATGTAGTGTTCAACACATTGGTTGTCACACCATCATGTTCTCAAGAAAATTTATGTGGTTTATCAGTATATTTTGGGGCTCAATTAAACTCTTAAGAGGACCTATATCTCAATTTTCAATGTGATAAATGAACCAAACAAAAGGGAATTGGTCACTAAGACATTGTGTGGAAGCTCAAATGGAAATGATTGGGATGACTGTGACTAGGACCCGGATATGAGATAAGGGTTTCATTACATATCTAGTGAAACGGTAATCTAATATAAAGGTAGTTTTATAATTTTTTAAGTTAGATATTGGTCACCATAAAGAGGGTTTTTCCTCTGAGGTTAGGATTATGAGACAATTCTACACATCGAAACATCATATAGGAAAATGTGAGTTATAATATTTATGGTTATATGGCTATGAAAAAATGTTGGTTTAGTTTAATTAAATACAACCGATATATTGATCACATATTTTTACATTGTAAATTGAGTATAAAGGTTTTTATAGTTTAAAGTGTTTCTATTTGGATTAATACTATGTAGTTTAACATCATACGGTAAGAAAAAAAGGTCATGAAATTTAAATCCATAATATTTGGAATGAGATATATAGTTTAATTTAATAAGGTTGTGATGATGAGAATGTTTTAATAGAGTTTTATGTCCTCATAACATTGATAAAATAAGAGGGATGAGATATTTTGTGTAGCTGAAAGGTAAGGTAAAACAAACGTGAATAGAGGGCACAAGGACTTGATGCCATATAGAAATACTTCATAGGAGTTCACATATAATTTAAGGTCATAGTTCTTAGACCATTTATTAGGATAATATTTTATGGACATGTACTATGTTCTAGTGGTGGAAAATATTTTACAGTCATGTAACATGGATAATGATAGTGGCACATTCTACCCAGTTAGAGCAGACAAAACACGATGTAAGTTCCCAATTTTTATTAAAGGTATGGATCATTTAAGACTATATCTAAACCACTTGTTTTACTATAAATTATTTATTTAAATGGGTTATGGAGGTTTCAATAGTGTTCAACCTAGTTTTGGGTCCTGGATTTTAGATTTTTGGAGATGTAGGGTGAGAAACATGGTTAACACATGGTTAACACTAATTGTAATCCTCAACCATGTGGAATTGAAAAGAAGGATTATAATTTTTAAAACAATAAATTAGAGTTTTAATATACAAGAAAAACCTTTAATTAATTTAAAGTAACTACATATGGTTTGTGATCTATTTTTCTAATCGTGTACCTATTCCATTTAGGCTTTGGGTTTCTAGTAAATGATAAGTGTGTGGTTTGGGAACGGTTAGTCTAATTTTTTAAATGATCCATGTGAGGGGTTTGTATATAGATAGTAGGTGGACATAGTTGTACTATGGTTTTTCCAACTATGTTTCCAAATGGCGCCCCTATTTTAAATTTTGAAAATGTCATATTTCCCATCCTTTCCCTTTAAACCAATTTTCCATCTCTTCTTAATACATTTGAACTTTAAACTAGCCATATTGCTCTCATTCTACCCTCTTACCTATATTTGGTGTATCTTATTCATCTGATGTTTTTTTCAATAACTATCAGTATTGTGGGGTCTCTTTGATAAGTCTATCACACCATAAACTTTTTTTAGTGTTATTCATTGTCTTCGGTTTTATTTCCATTTGATCTAATATTCCCTATTTCCAAGGAATTTATCTATTTTTCCATTTTATCTCACTCCAACCCAAAATTGTGGATGATATATGATAAGGAATATATCATAGGTCTATGTTAGGTGGTCTATTAATTTTTTTGTAAAATTCATGGTGGTTATATGTTTTCATAATTATATTGCACACTAGTCTTTCCACATGTTTCCACTAAAATGTATTGATCCATTATTTAATTTATTAGACCATGACCTAGACACACCATTAGACCCATTAAAATTGTGGGTGGTTGTAGACCTCAACCTGAACCACCCCTCAGTGTGAGTTCTATTAAAATATATTGACTATAATTATTTCCATATGAATAACCACCCCTTGGGTTTTTTGAGCTTTCCACTTATTAGAGGAATGTAATAATTGAATTAAATAAAATTTTTTATGGAATGTATAATTCCCAAGGTTATTTTTATCACTTTTAAGTGAAATGACTAGTGGTAATTAAATTGTTAAAAGGAATGGATATATCTCTTGTACATGATTATTCATATTATCGTTGACTATTTTTATAAAACATGATAGAACTATTAAATTAATGGCCTACTATTAGTAATACTAGGATGACCATCCTAGAATTCCTTGGGCGGACTCATAGGACACTAAATGAATCATCGATGTGACTTCCAAGTGAGACACCAAACATGGGCTCGAACAATGTCTAAGATACATGAATTATTTGTCTAGAAACTAATGATCCACTTGCATATTCAAAAAATTATAATTTCTTGGACCATCTCCTTGGATTTGGGTTTTTGAACTCGACCACATACAACCTCCAATTATCTTCTTGGGATCCAATAAATATTATCCCAATATTAGCTTTGACATTTCCATGGACTCAATTGGAAACTGTTAGGGTTGTATGAAAAGGGTTATTTCCTTGGATTATACTCTTATCCCAATGCCTAACATCTCACTTGATCATAGTGAGTAGTCATGACCTTTTATGTCCATGAATTTCATGGGTCTCCCATGGTCCCCTTATGATTACTATACAAGGGTTTATTATCTAGGTTCTTTGGTTCCATGACTAATTAAGAGATCACATGCTAGGAGACATATAAATTAGGGTGAAGAAGGTATGGTTATCCAGGTCTCCAATAAGGTACCTAAACTCAACATCGTTTACATTAATTTCTCTATCTTTATTTATTATACTTACATACTATTATATTTTTTATTCATAGAATAGATTTTAATTAGACATTGTTCTTATTGTAAAACAAAGTTTTACTCACACTGTATAACAGATTACATGGTTATAGGTAAGTATAACGATAAGTTCAAATATATTTATGCTTCATTTTCCTTGTATAGTAATTTGGGATTATATGATTAAGCTAGTGATCATGATTCTCATGGAGATAGTTGTTTTTGGTTTTTTTTTGTTTCTTTAATATATACTAGTTTTGTCTTTTATATCTATTACCATGTAATTCTATATTCAATTTTTTATTTTTATGAAATAACCTATATATAGTCCTATTATTGTTTATATTTCTATGTTTTTATGGTTTATTTCCACTTCCTTGTTGTTATATTTCTTTGGTATAATATTTTTTATTTGACATATTTATTATTTACCACTATTTTTAAATATAATAAAGAGGGTATATTCTCCCCACCATACCACCATAGACCCTCGATGATAGTATATAATCATTGGTGTATGGGGAGGCATGCTTGAGGCCATGTAGCCCTTAGGTTCAGTTACATATGAGTTAATTGTACCTAGGACATCACAAATTGGTATCATTGGTGACATTTCCGATGTATTATTATTTTGGGCTAGTAGAAATAGAATAAGACATTTCAGAACTTTGTAATAAGTCATTCAAGAGAGTAGATAACCCACATTCATAGGAGAATCCATTTTATTAGAGATGGGATTTTTGTTATGGATTTCAATAGTTATAGTTTCACTACTTTCACTATTAGGTGACACACATGATTTATGACACTATTATGATTATTAGTTCTTACCCTTGTGCAGGTATAGTGTGGGAGTATTTCATCATGAATCATTATAGGCACATTGGTTTATATTTTTCATGTATATGTCTGGTCATTATTATTTCAATGCATATCTTTTATTTTTTGTGAATTGATTGTTATCAATATAATTTTCTAATGTTTCTTATATGAAAATGGATAAAATTATTAGTCACCTATAGTATCTAAAAAATACTAAATAGTTTTTTCCTACATATCATGATAATGGAACCTCCAATAACAAATTATAATTTTTTTAATCCATATAACCATTGTTGCATGGGATGAAATTTTAGTTGGTTGTGGTTAAATGGATGTATATTTTAATTTATAAATTTTTTAGCTCTATAAATTTGGAATTGTAATCTATATAATTAATACATTTTATAAGGACTTATTACATCATAAATGTGTATATAAAAATAGATGGTTATAGTAACCTAGAATTTCAATTGTAACTTATAAAGTGTTTGTATTCATAATTTGGTAGTGTAAATACATCTACCTAAACCATATATTGGAACTAACCAAACATTAACACTTAAATTAAATAGAAATCATTCAATGGGGGATTCAATTAAAAAATTTAGATAATTTTCCTCTATCAAATGGAATTGAAACCCCATATAACTGAACCATCCAGATATAATTTAAAATTTCGTCCTATAACTTGACAAAGATGTCTAAAATTGGATAGTCCATCTCTCATTATCAGGTTGGGAGAGAATCCTTGTTTCCTATATGTGATCCTTTCTACCTAGTATATGTTCTATGGAAGTTTCTTGGAATAATATATATATACCTCTGTGAAGGCCCTCGGTCGAGCTCCAAGAAGTTGGTGAGGACTATGCACTTAAGGTGGTGGGAACTAAACCACATGTAGTTCCACCAATAGCACCTCTATTAGTACCACATGTTATACCTAGATTGGGAATTGATTCTCAGTTCCAGGAAAGTTTCTTGTTTTTAGTGTAGTTTATGGATGTATCTTCACAAGCTAAACTGGACATGCCAATGTTGGCAAGAGAATGATGACAATATAACCCTCCAAATATCTCTAGGGAATGTGGTACTCATGATATGAAGTAATGGTTATAGGCTATTTTATTGATCATTGATCATCTAGAGAAACATTAATAAAAGATGGTAAATCTTCCATTGTATATTCTTTGTGGTTATTCAAAAAATAGTGGGATGTTATTACCCAGGAATAACATCATCAAGTAATGGGATTGAGGTATTTATATACAACCTTCTATGAAAACATTTTCCTATAGACCCTGAGATCTATTAGATCATGGGAGTTCATACACCTGGAGAAGGGTATTATGTCGGTCAGGGAACTTTTAGCACACTTAATTGAGCGTTATCATTTTAAACCCCCTATTTCTAGTGATGAGTTGTCCAGGGTGAGAAGTTTTTAGGATGGGAACAAGTATTCCATCTAATATCAAGTGAATTTATTTTAACTATATACCATTTTTTAAATAGTGAAGAAAAACATTATCTTTGAGAATAACTTTAGAGTATCTAATTTTATAGGAAATGGTATCTCGGCCCCTATGTAAGGAAGTGATTTTTCTAGGGACAGTAAGAGTCACTTTGAGGTAACTCATAAGGGTAGTGGAAATATTAGTATGTGCACTAGAAGTTAAGTGATATGTCATTAGTGAAGAAGGTAGGTCCACACAATTTCTTAGTGTATTAGAGACCCAATATAGCATTTCTCTTGAGGGGAAATGTTACATATTTGGATATTTTTATGGAAATTTCCACCAGACCCTAGAGGGAGAGGATACGTACTGACTCTGAATTCTAGAGTTTGATGTATGGGAAAAAACTAGACCGGAAGCTGGAGTACCATTGACCAAACAGGTCAAGGAATCCAGACTTATGATGTGTGGTTATAATACTAAAAACCTTCACTGGGAGGTCAAGATGTAGCTCCATGATTTGAATCAGTCCATTGCATGAAGTACAACCTACTCTTGAGGAGTACAGTACAAGACCATCTACAACACAAGGTATAGTATTAGTATCATTGAATCTGCTACCTTCTTTAATTGATATATGCACGTCACACACATTAATATATGTGGCTTTAATAGAGATTCTTGGACTCGATATTGAGTACTTTTGTGTGGTAATGTCCTTTGATACTCTATTGGAAGTATGGTTAGAAATGTTTTTCTAATGCATGGATTGTCCCCTCAAGATTGAAAGTTTCTATTTCTTATGGAACCTTTTCATCCTTTAGATGATAGGTTTTAACATAATTTTTAGAATGCATTGGTTAGTTACATATTAGTCCCATATTGATTGATATTGTCATAGGGTGTATTTTATATCACTTGAGGGTAATGGAAATATTAATAATGTATAATGGGATGTCAAGTAACATTGTTATGGACCTGATCACCATGGGTTGGGATGAGTATTGACGTAGATTTCCAATCTTTTTCTACATGATCATGGATTATGACATGTTGTTTTTACTCCATTATTAGACCGATTCATATATGTTTGGTTTTAAAAATGTTTGCAGATACCTCTTAAGATACAGGCGGAGTTCATCTTCAAACATGTCCCCATAATATAACCAGTGTCTATACCTCCATAAATGATGGTTCCAACCAAGATTTAGGAACATAAGAAGAAGTAAGAGGGAATAGAATATAAAGGGTTTATACAACCCAATACTTCTCTTTTGAGTTCACCTGTCATTTTTTCTCAATAATTCATATGTTACACTAGAGATGTGTTGGGATTACTGGTGGTTGAATGATCTTACCATAAATTACCAGTACCCAATTCTTCATATATATATGATCTCTTAGACAATCTCTGAGGATCTAGGGTCTTATCAAATATTGATGTGAGATTGGTCAATCATCAGGTATGGTTTATACCCTTATATATACCATATACTACCTTACAAAGTATATATGGCCTTTATGAATACCTATTAATTCCATGAAATTTAATGAATGTTCTGACTGCCTTTACATCCTTGATGAATCAGGTTTCCCACATGTACCTAGATTATTTTGGGGATGTTTTTTGGATGATATCTTAGTGTATTCTCAAATTGTACATGATCATTCCAATAACCTTGAAAATTTATTGGGAATACTGAGAGAGAATAGGTTCCATAACACACTAAACAAATTCACTTTTGGGTTGTTAAAGTTCACTTCTTATGTCATATTATATGAGAATCGGGTGTTTATATAGATCTATAGATGGTCAAAGTCATTGTTTCTTGGGATTATCCCATGAAAATATTTGTCATATATAGTTTATTAGGAATGACGGGATACTATCGATGTTCAATACAAAAACATTCATGACTTGCAGCACCACTTACATACCTTACCAATAAAGGTGTAAGGATTACATGTTTTAAAGATTGTGAGAAGTCTATTAAGGAAATTAAAGGAATGTTAATCTCAACATTGATCCTAATTTTACTTAAGTCTTGGAGAGGATAAAAAATTTCTTGTGAAACATAAAGTGTCATTCTGAGATCTATTTTTTTGTAAGGGGAAAAATTCATATCATATGGTTCTTTTCATTTGAGGCCTTTCGAGTGAAATTACCTAATGCATGACCCTGAGTTAGATATTGTGGTTAATTCCTTATGTTTTATGAGACATTATCAACTGGGGTAATTTTTCATGGTACCCACAGACCATAAATGTCTGAAATATATATTATATCAACATTATATCAACATATAATAGTGAAAATGGGTCGAATATCTTCAAATTTAAACATTGATCTTACTTAAAATCTATGTAAGGGAAATACATTTGTTTGAACTCTTAGGTAAAAGACTCAAATTCAAGATATTCAAGAATCTAGTAGTGAAATTTAATTCATGACTCTTCTTTTTGAAATGCATCTAGTTGAATAGTAGTGTCACGAACAACATTTTCTCATAGATTTAACGATGATTTCATCACATCTTTATCAATTAAAGAGTTTGAAACTTTTAGAAATAGATAGATTAGTCCTGAGGGAAATTGTTTTAGGTGAGGAACCACTTCCTAGTTGGTCATTAATATAGATGATATCCAATATATCCAAGAGTGTGTATAGGTATCCAGATACATGTGAGAGGAGTTTATGAGAGAATATCATAGTTCCAAATGGGAAGTAAATCTACCACTCAAACAAATGTACCATAAATTACACAACCAATATTGTTTTCATGAGATGAAAACGGAGATTTCAATATTTGTTACTAAGCGTCTCACCTATCAAAAAGTTAAATTGAAACACTTGTGATTTACTAGTCTCTTAAAATTGCAACACATACTATAATGGAAATGGGATGAAGCCATTGTGGATTTAATTATTGGGTTATTGAATTAACCATGATTTAATGACATGGTACAAGTAATTTTGGATAAGTCGATGAAGGTATACCACTTCATTCCAATCTAGGATACATTCTCAATAGAAAGACTTGTGATACATTATGTTTGAGAGATTATACAACATAATGTGGTTCCACATACCATCACATCATACAGTGATGCTCATTTTACTTCTCATTTTAGTGAAGGGATGGTAAGGCCTCTTACATTACATATAAATCTATGTACATCATACCACCTATAGACCAGGAGTCAGTCTGAGTACACTATACAAGTACTACAGGATATTCTCTATGTGTGTGTCCATGATTTTAAAGGATATTGGGAAAAGAAATAATTTCATTCAATTTTCACTTATAATAATCATTTCTAATTGACTAATCAAATGTATTTGTATGAGGTATTCTATGATAGTCATTTTCGTTAACCTTTATGCTAGTTAGAGGTGGTGGATCTGGTTATCTTGGGACCTCTCCCCATTCAAGATACAACAGAGTAGGTACAGTTAATCTGTTAAAAAATTCTATGGATCATTATAGGATAAATTCACATTCATATCATCGATGTAGAAATCTATATTATGAGGTGAGAGATTATGTATTCTCTATGATTTTCCTAGATTGGTCCATCGACGGATTCTGAGGCAAGTTAATCTATCACCAAGATTCGTCGATCCTTTCATGATCATGGAAAGGGTCGAGAAGGTAGAATATCATATAGATCTTCCTTATCTATACAGAGATATTACTGATTTATTCCAAGTTTCTTAGATATTCCATTATTATTTTTACTAGTCTCATGTTCCAGATTCTGAGGAAGTTGAGTTAGAGGATGATCCTTCTATGGAGGAGTGTCCTTTATGTATCACCAATTATAGCATGAAGTCTCTATGAGGAAATATGATTCCTTTGGTTTAGTTTATGTGGAAGTACAACTATATATAGGATATGAACTAGTAATTTGATTCCAATATATTTCCTCACTAGATGACGTTATTCTCAGATGCAGCTCCACCACCCTCAGAAGAGAAACATGGGGATGATTTTTTTAAAGAAGGGGAGGCTCTAAGATCCTAATTTTTTCATAATGTTATGAATCATTTAATTTTTTTAACACCACTTATTTTAACATAAAATAATTTATTAAAGTGTTCAATGAGGTTTTATGAGTGTTCATACTTTATTTGAGGCCTGAAGTTCTTTTTTTGGAGAGGTAGGGTGAGTTGCATGGTTACCTCGTGGTTATAACTAACCATGAACATAAACTATGTATCTAATGAAGGAATTATAATGGGACACAAAACCATTCAACATAGAATAAAAATACATGAAAAACATGAAATTAATTTTAGAGGCACCATGCATGGTTCATCTAATGGTTCCCCTAGACCAAGCGGGCTGTGAGTTTATAGGTAGTGTTGAATGCACAGTTTGCACATGTTTTGTCTAACTGTGCTCATAAATAGTGTGAGGGATATGAAAATGGATATTAGGTTTCCATATTTGGTGAATGGTTTGTAAAACCATGCATTAAAATAGTGTACTAAATTAAAAATGGAATAAAACTTCCCTATTTACTCATTTCCCTTTGAACCAATTTGTTTCTTCTCCTAATCAATATGCACAGTGGACCAATTATAGAGATATCCTTCATCCTTCTTCCTAGGATTTGGTTTTTCTCACCCATAAAGACTCTATTTCTATTAATTTTGGTCACATTAAACCCCCCTTGATAATTCTATTGCTTTATTACCATATTTTTTTAGTTTATTCACCATCTTTGGTATTGTGTCCATGAGAGCTTATATTCCCCGCTTCTGAGGTGTTTATCTTGTTTTCCCTATTCTATTTATCAAACCTAAATATGATGTAGATAATAGATGAGGAGTCTACCACATGGATAAGATGGCATTTTATTACTTTTCCCTAAAATATATAGTGTTTAAAATTTTATATTTTTGCACAACACGCTATACTTTCAACACATTACCTCAAAAATGTGTAACTCCTTAATTTAATTTCCTAGAACATGAACTTGACCCATAATTGGACCCATAAGAATTTTGGCGGGTTTAATACCTCAATTTGAACTACCACTTATATTTTTTAATTAATTTTTTTGACTAATGTTCTTTACTTGAGACTAAACTACCCCTTTTGTGTGCTGAGCTTAACAATTGTTAGTGGAATTCCATAATTGAGTTAAATAAACTATAGTAAGGTATGTATTATTCACTTGGTAATTTTTTTATACTTTTAGTGAAATGACTAATGGAATAAATTAAATCATCACCAGGAATGGATATATCTCTCAGCCCTAGTTACTGATATAACACGTGATTATTATTATAAACTATGAAGAAATTGTTAAAGGGGTGTACTTCCATGAGTAAGACTTGGATTTATGAAATTTAATGACTTGGGTAAACTCATAGAACACTAACTAATTCATTGATTGGACTACCAAGTGAGACATTAGACTTGGGATTAGTCAATCTCTTATAAATTTTAATGCCTCATCTAGACAATGATTATTCACTAACATATTCTATAATTTGGAATGCCTTCGATTGTCTCTTTGGATTAGGCTTGATATCCTTAGACATGAGCCACCTTGGATTATCTCCTTGGGATCCATTCAAGTGTATCTTGATATTACAATGTACTTTTCCTTAGGATTTGTTATAAACATTTAGTGTGTTATGCTAAGGGTTCATTCTTTGGTTTACACTCATACCCTAAAGCCTAACATCTTTATTGATCACTACGCGTAGGCTCAAACTTTTATGGTCAGAGATTTAATGAGTATCCCATAGTTCCCTTGTGATTTTTATAATTGCACACATTAAATATTTTCATTGGGTACCTAAACAATTAAGATGAATTATTCTTAGATATATATGTTATAGGTCGAAGTCTGTAGGGTTATCTGAGTATCCCATGAGGAACCCATGATCAACATAGTTTACATTTATTTTTCCATTTTTATTTATTTGACCTACAAACTATTACACTTATATTCAAAAGATATATTTTCATTATACGCCATTGGTGGTGGTCTACTGAGTTTTACTCACACCCTATTTGGTTGCTTTTTGGTACTCTGGAAGATTAATTGGATGGTGGTAGGTATAAAGGGAGTACCAAACTATAGATGGTTTATTTTCCATATATGAGAGTTTGGGAGAAGACAAATGATCTAACGATTAGGATTTACTTGGAGATAGTTTTTTCCCTTTTTTACTTATATATATAATGGAACTATATTATATACACGTAACCATGTCTATCAATTTTTACTTTTTTACATCAAGACATCATCTTTATATGATATTGTTGTTGTTTAGGTCTGATTATTATTATTTGAATGGTTTATTTCCACTTAACTATTATTTTATTCTGTTTCCTTACTATTTCCACTTATTCTTAGTTATTATTTACTATTATTGTTTACTCTGATAAATAGGTTATATTAACCACTTTATACCCACATTGAACCTAGAAATTATTTGATGGCCTCTAGCATACTGGGAGTCATCCTTAAGGCCATGCGGCCCAAAGGTTTTTTTTAATTAGGAGATAAAAACATCACACTAGACATAAACAGAGGGTTTTGGGTCCTAATATGATCATATATAGTGTATTTCATCACATGGATGAGGTGGTTCACATAGTTTTGGGTCCTGAACTACAGACCACAAACATGTAGTTTAATGTCACACAATAATGACATGATGGATGATTTCTAAAGTGTAATGTCATATTTTCTTGATTTTGTGTTCTGGTATCCCATGCAGTACAGTGGGTAAAGAAAACCTGACATGAATCTATGATTATAATGTTGTGTGGAGGACCGCAAAAGGGGTTTAAGGACATAAAAATCAACTCCAACTTTTTCATAAACCAATAGGCTTACTAATCACAATAATGATTTTTATAGGCACCAATAATGAATCCCAAAAGTTTTCTTACTTCCTCAAATTTTATTTTATCTTTTTCCCAAGTCGTTGAGTATTGACATGGTGATCGGAGGTTGGAATTTTTCTCAGGTCTCCCTTTGTAGTATTTTTGCTCGTCTAGCCTATTTTTCATCTTACCTACAGAAGTTTAGTTCTATTCTAGTAAAACCATGGGGATAGGATTTATGGTCCCATAACTTTGACTAAATTGGTATCTACTAGGGTGAGGTCCTAGAGAATAGACCAAATTCACATATTTTATAGTCTTGAATCATATACTAAGATATTCTAGCAGTTTAAGGTATTAGAGAATTTACCAGGTTAGGTAGTACTTTTATGGGCCTTGCAACTTGGACCAAACTTTTAGTGGGTGAATTTAAGCATCATGAAAGGTGATATGAGCCCAATGTGAATGGGGGAGAAATTATCATAGTGGAACATGAAAATAATTAGGACAAGATGCACATAATTTAAGTTTGTATTCGAGGACCATGTATGCTATTAAGGTTTAGGGTCACAAAATATTGAACAAACAAGGATTCGTTCTTGGAATAATTTTTGGTACTGGATCATGTTAGGGAAATTCTCCAAGACATTTAATCCCATGTGATTCATGATAGTGTTGGGAAATAAAAATTAGTGGAAGACTTCTCATGTCACATGAGAGTTCATGATAAGTGTCAATGGATGTCATCTTCAGGAGTTCACCATTTGACCAACTTGGTCAGTCAATGTGCCCAAATGCCGTAAGGGATAACATCGAAAGCATTGGAATTACACAAACATAGGAGGTGGAAAGGTAGTAAATCAGGAATTCCATGTTCTAGATAATGAAGGGGAGTGACAAATAGGTTGGAGATGACTGCTATATTTTTTCAATCATGTTGGTCCCAATACAACATCATCAATTATAGAGAGGAAATTTTCAAATCAACCGTTGACCATTTTTGGTATATGGGAACCATCACTTATCATTATATTCCCTCCATTTCATGTTCATTGAATGGTATATGGACCTATTTAGAATTTTAAGTTCACTATAGTGGAGATTGTTTGGACATTATAGATCGTGGGGATTCAAATAATGAATACCATTAGTGTAGACATGAATTGAAGGGATGTTTGGATGGAATTAAACACTCATGGTGGTAGGAATACATGCATTCGAGGAAATTGATATGGTGTAAAATTGATATGAAATCTAACCTATTACTATGGTGAAATGAAAAGGAATCAATGGTTGGGACCAGGATAATATCCCCAAAAATCCATATATATCCCATGAAATTTCAGTCAAACCATACATAGCTCTCATAGGTGGTGAGTTAGAAGACCAACAACCTGAATGTGTGGTGCAATAGAATACTATAACTGAAAAGAGGCTTACCTCTTAGAAGAGGATCAAAATTGGGTTTTTTATAGTTTGAGTTCATATAACTCAAATAAGGGTGATATGTAGCTTAATGTCATTCATTTTATACTAATTTCATATAATTTAATGTAATGGGAAAAAACAATTAGACACATAGTTTAATTCCATATGGTAAGGAAAATATGTCTTACAATTTAACATCATGTGACTAAGACATCAAACGTGCCTTTTAAAATCTTACATAAAAAAGGAAACCATAAAGATTAATTTGTTATGGTAATGATGTAAGGTAATCACTATGATTCTATTGAATATACTTCCTATGAAACTCTTCATTTTTTGGAGCTATAATATGCTCCACATCCATAGTGATAAATGAGTATGTATCATTGGGGTAGACTTAATAGATTGAAAAGGTTCATTCTCATATAGTCTTCATCTTTAGTGGTTTCATTTTGGGTATCATCATATTCATGAATGAAAGAAAACAATTCAACCTAGAGAATATAGAATATGTGAACCTTTGGGATGAATTCTTAGGACACCTATATTTGATAAACCTCAAGGTTTTATAGTGCTTAGAGTTTGTTCTTATCTAGTGATTCCAACTTAACTAAGAAGATGTGATCCCTTTTCTTGGTGTCAAATTTTTGTATATGACTATTCTAAAAAATTGAATCTGAATATAAATGGGTAACAATTTTATTATTCTATATACCATGAAATATTGGGTCACCTCAGTGAAATTATAGGTTATCATATAATATTCCCATAAGTAATTAGATGGATAGTTGGTAGAGATCTTCTTGTTTTGGTATACTATCTTTTAAAAATATTATATAGGGTCTTTTTGAACACTACAATCTATCTATTTTCTAATGTTTTATGGTGAGACATATTCTTGGACAAGATACTATACATTCCAAACAACCTATTTACCTTAATTAATATAATGTTGGTAACATTCTCTATAATAATTGTGCGAGGAATACCAAACCAATGGATGATATGGGAATTCAGAAACTCATTCATAAACTTGTTCATGACCTCTTTGAGATGGATTACTTCAACTCACTTTGAGACGAATTTAGGAATAGTAAGGATGAAGTCATATTATCATGTTATCATTGATGGGTATAAACCCATGACATCATACCACCTCACAAAAAGGTCTATGATTACTTGGTGGTGTGAATAAAATTTTTAGGGTCATTCATGAAGTTAATGTGAACCTTTAATGGAATTCACTTCTTAATAAATTCCATTTAGTCATAAACAATGATGGGTTTTGAAGTATCTCAACCATCAAATCAAGTATGAAAATTGATCCTTAAATATTGATACCATCATGACCATACGTATACCTCTTATAAGACCTACAGGATATCTATTACTTATATGAAACATAGGAGGATTCCATCAAATCTATATTTATATAGGATATAATTTAAAATGGGTCCATCGCAAAGGAAAAATCTTTGATGCATCGATGGATGTGCATGCACTAGGCTCGATCTGATGGGATAGTGACGTGTTAGTGGTATTAAATGAATGGATTCATATACTCATATCCTTAATTTATTGTAGGATAATTTGGTGGCCTTACCTTGGAACTGGAAATGGATATTTGTTTCACCTAGAAGTCCTCCTCATTGGGAATGACAGAGGTATTGACCTTTTGTTGTGTCACATGAATGAACAAGCTATCATAGCCCATATCTATGATAGGTATATCTAGTATTAACATAGATTACACTCAAACATTTTAGGATCATGGGATGTGAGTCACCTTTTGATCTATAGAAAATTAGTCCAAGAAATCATGGGAATTCTCTAAAAAACTGAAGATCTCCGTTTTCTGAAAATATAGTCACTATTAATCTACATGATGTCCTATTATAACTCTACCATAACGAGTAATCTAAAGACCTTAATATCCAGGGTCATCTTGATACCAGTGATGAGTACTTTTCACTAGGACTCATGTGCTGGTATATCATTATAACAAGATGAACAAGTAGGTAATGATGGCCTATGAGGGAGTAATGAAAATGATTCTGAGTATGACCTTTTATGCTTATATTTTTTGAGTCTTTTACTAGATGGTTTCTATAATGAACCATCAAATTATATCTTCTATAATATAATCGCTTGGTCAAAAGAGAGGAAAGATTCATTTAGGTAATGAATTTCATAGCAAAATCCTCATAGGTTGGGTGTGTGACCATAAAATATTCCAACACTTGGACATAGATATATTTAAATGGTTTGAAACTAATGTAGAAATTATATAGTATTTCTCCCCACCAGGTCAACCACTCAGTCAAAATCGGATTTTTGAGGATATACTTCAACGGGTTGACACTCAAAACCAAGTTAATCTCATTGTTTTATAGATAATGTCACAGCTTATGAAATATTAATACAAAGATGTGGGGGATTTTATAAATATGAGAATATTGAGTCTCTATGTAAATAAATATGTTATTAAGATAGTTTAGACTATTCTCCTTGCTTTTATTATTTTTCAACACTAAGAGGGTGTCGAGTGATCAATCTAGTGTGATCATGTAAAGTACCTAATCCATCCATGGTATTGGTTTCATTGGAACCAAATGATGTAGAAAATACCTCTCTATTTCATCATACATGTAATGATATTCCTTATCAAACTATTAAGTGATTCCTTTCTTTACGAGCTTGGAGAAGGGCTTAAATTTCCTTGTCATGCTAGCAAAAAATATCACATGTATACTACATGTACTTGGAGGATATGTAATTATTTGATATTATCTAGAGGAGCCATTTTTGATATATTTTTTATCTTATATGAATCGATATGGATACCTATTTTTTTAATAAAAAAATATGAGGAACATATTCTAAGTTACACTGAATTCACACTTCAAGGGGTTTACCTTCATGTGATGGGAATAGAGGATTCCATAGAGTTTATAAAGGTCCATAATATGGTACTTATGTTTATGGGACTAGACTACATTTTTTCACATATAGAACTTTTCAAATGTTCTAAGGAGTGACTTGAATTATTGATTTATGGAAAACTGATAGGTTTTACCAACATTCATCAAGTTGAATGGAATCACATGGTAGCGAAAATTTTCATAAAGTGTCCAAAAGGTTTTGGCTTCTTTATCTTTTGGACCTATATAGATTTTAGTATCCATAATACCCATCTATATAGGATAAGCCATAAAATCCAAATGTTTCATCAATTATAAATTTTTTCTCTGAGATGGAGATATATTACTTTGGGAGGTTATGATTTAGGTCCAATAAGTCTATATGGACTCTGGTCTATCTAATATTCCTATTGATTGGTATGATGTTGGCAAGAAACATAGGATTCTGAACATCCATGCTAATTTTCCCCTTTGTGATATTATTATATTTAGCCTCGACCATGGCCCTATGGTTTGGATTCATTCTCTGGGGTGCTTGTTTGAATCCACAGTGGAAAATGGGAAGGCCAAGATGATGGATAATAACCTAAGGATCAGGTATTGGCATCCCCTTGTATTAGTAGATGAATATTTCAAGGTACTAGTTTAGGAATGTAATATATAATTGTTTCTCATCAGGAAACATGACAACATTAATCATTTTTCACCTATAATCTTCATTGGTTTTAAGGTTAACCTAAATTAGGTCATCAACAGTTGTGGAGACTCCTTCCTCAATGGTAGCCTCTTTATCGCTCTATGTATGCAGACTAGATAGAGGAGACAATTCGTACAACATAGTAGAATTTCGGGTCACATAATCATTCTATGTGAGAGAAGAATACTCAAGAGTGGTTTATTTCCCCTATTAGTCTATAGAGTTCATAGAGACAGAGGCTGAGAATCCTGTCTCATGTATCCTTCACCAATGTTATCCTACCTTAATGGAAAATAAATAATTCTTGGTTAAATTCCAATGGATCAAGTCTACACTCTTAATTACATGATGATTTCTTTGGTCAATGGAAAAGGTATGGAGCACCTGGTAGGAAACAAGAGTTTTTTTTTGTATTTAGAATAATCTACGCTTAGTGGGAGTATGAGGTGACCTGAGATCATTCCGTCTTATTAGTGATAATTAAATAGCTAAAAAGATCTAAAATCATTACCTATATGAGGTAAAATATTAGGATGAACCTATTCATTAGGTCCTCCCATCAATCTACAGTGGTGGTTATCAAATCATGGGGAGTATTGACATAGGCAACCTCATTAACCATGGGTTTTTTTCTTCCCTTTCATAATACCTAGCATCCAGATAAGGGGATTCATAGGTTTCAATAGAGTTCCATCACAATATAGTACCACTACTCATCCATTGAAGGATTATTTTGACACACTAATGATATAATGAGGGGATTTCCATATAAAGGTAAATCTAGGGTCTTCTTAGTAATTTTTTATAGAAAGTTTTTTTCAATATTACTATGAATTTGGTATCTGATTCCAAATCACCAAACTAGAAATTCCGTTAAATTATTTCAAAAGGAATGTGTTAGATTTTTTTCATAACCGTGTATTTTTATATTTTATGGAGTTATGTCTTCCCTGGTAAGTAATATACTATAGAGTTTCTAAGTCAGTATGAGATTGATTTTGGTACTATTGTGCAACAAGAACTGACAGATCTCTACTTTACTGAACTGTCCTTAGATGTATAGTGGGCATATATTCCCCTGAATAATTTTATCTTTATCCTTCCCATATAATGAGATAATAACTTAACATCATTCTAACTTATCAATCTTTTCAAGGTAGTATTCAATAGATTATACCTAGGTGTAGAATTGGATAAGTGTATTTTGGGCCTCAATGAATGCTTCCCACCACTAATTTTATTGGAGAATTGTTTGGAATATTGAAAATCATACTGTTATACTAATAATATGCTTTAGTGCATCATATTTCCGAGTTGGGATGATTTTTCCCCTAAGTTATTCCCCTTAACTAGAAGAGTGGGGAGCCTTTCTAGTTGAGATTCTAGAGCTCGAATGGTGCTTGAGATAGGTTGGTTGACTAAAGCTAGGCATGCTATAGTTTGGGATAAGCATTTGGTGGTTATGGATAAGGCTTGGGTAGATTTTGAAAAAAAATATATGGTTAACCACCCTAATGGGTTGTTGGGGAACATTGTAGGATAAAAACATTAATACTACACTCATTGATCCTTGAGTAATGCATATGTCTAGTCTCAATAGAATAGACCACACTTTCCAGGATAGTTCCTTGGGCATTTTTCCTTCAAGAATTCAACCAATATTTTCCTTGATAGCATTAAGAAAATGTTCATCAAGGATCTAGATATAATTAATCATCACTAAAATCTATGCAATGATACATTTTCCAAATGTAATTTTTGGAGGCATAGCCAAGCTCCTCATCAGAGTGATTCTATATGACTGTATGTGTATGGATCATCCTCCCAATTATGGGCTAATGATGTCCATAATAGTCAAAAATGGATATGGTACTAGTGAAGGATATTGATTTTCCATATTTTGGTGGAATCTATAATTTTGAGATGTGCATGTCTGAGATATAAATGGGGTGGCCATATGAGTTGTGGTGACCAGAGGTGGTGATTGTTGGTTCCACTGAGCACAACTGATTTCATGGTCATAGGTGATCAACTTTTGTGTTATAAAATCATCAATATCCTATTCACCCTAATCAGTTACCCTCTATCATTCTCCAGCATACTAATCATTATGATAGGTGGTATGAACATGTACGGAAATTGTTGTAGGATAACCCTTCTCAACTATTCCATGGTCTAACTAGTATTGGAACCAATCCTTAAAGACAAAACACTCTTTTATGGTGTTCCTAATGATTTTATGGTAGGGTTAGTAGTTGGTATGCTTCCTTCGGTCCATTCAGTTAGTTATTATCTAGATCAAAAATGAGGAATCCTGGGACCGTCTCATTCCTGAATTAGTATACCCTTTTTCATTCTATAAATGGAACACAAGTCATTTGGACCTTATGGAGCCTTGAGAAACATTCTCTTTGTGAAACATCACATGATGAGGCGTTTTTATGAGGGATCATAAAGATAGTTTGTCTAGGGTACTCGGTCTATGTAGAATAAATTGTTTTAAAACTCCTTGGATTCAACGTCAGAGATGATATGGGAGGTGAGAGGCATGACCTTTACTTTTCCTTTTGTACATATTCTTGATGATACAAAGTTATCTCAAAAAAATTTAAAATCAACCTATATATTTCAAGGTGATAAGGTTTACAATCATCTTTTCTTGGCCATTTTCAATATAAAATCCCAAAAAATGTTCTTGTGGAAGCTCTATATTAAGGGAGTAATTTAACCCCTTCCACTAAACACTGATGTCAGATACAAGATCATTGTCCTATTGGTTTCACATGGAGTGGTCAGTGATACTCGTCCTGCACAAAGTAGAGTTAAACTAATAGTGTAATTTCCATCAAATATCCTCCCAACTGGTGATTGATAATGGTGCCATGAAGTTGTACCGATCAAAGGTATCTCCTTTTAAAGTCTATAAAAAGTGCCAAATTTTGGTGACCTGTTGCTTTGGAGTTCCCAACATTAGAACACATTGAGATTTGAGGTGGGAAAGTGTTACTCTAGGTCACTAATTCCATTAAAGGATGAAAATAATAAGTTATGGAAATATGGTTTTGGAGTAGTATGATCCACCAAGTCTAGATATAGATTCCCTTTAGGTTAAACTGAGACTTATTGTCTCTCTATATCCATGTGGGGAGTAGTAAGAGCTCTAATCAAAATATCTTTTTAGTGTCTACAAGCATATAACACAAGACTATTTCTCTAAATTTGTATGTGGATAATTCACAATTGGTGGAAAGTTACCCAAATCCACTAGAGAATGAACCATTGGGAAAACTAGAATATGTCTCAAGTGAGTGGTGGAACCTGTATTGAACTCAACCAGATGAACAAAACCTTCTTATTGTGTTATAGTATATTGATAAATAAGTAATCTCTATTTTGGTTATGTGATAAGTATAATAGGATCATTTCTGATTACTTCCCTATAAAGATGGATCTCGATGAAGAGTTTAGTGATAATACTCTTATATCCCTCAAGATCGTAGAGAAAATTAGTGATTCTAGTGACTGATTTAGTTCTATGTAATGTAAAATGAATAATAAAAGACTCATAAATGCATTTAAATTTGTTGAGGCATTGATGAATAATAGGGAGTGCCTATGCGGTACTTCTAAAGAACTAATCTTATCTTTATTCATGGTTATAGGCACCTATCATAAGGTTTACCAAATATTTTAGATCCAGTCATGGGGGGTCCTCTTCCTAATGTTCTTTATCATCAACCCCACATTAAAGGTCACATGGGGGTTTATTATGATGAAATTCATCATGATAATTATTTGTAGAGGGCTAATTCCTTTGTTGATCAGAATATCATCTTGATTGGATTGTTTCAACAATGAGAAATGGATGAATTTAATGGAAACATACTGCTTTTATCCATTGATCCAAAAATGAAGAGAAGGATCCTCCATGATTTCGTGATGTATGGGGATACTCTTGGTATAGGTCCAATGGAAAATATGGTGAAACATATATGAATTAGGATCTTGAACCATTGGGATATCTCTAATATCAACCTTTTGAAACTACTAATGGATAACCTAAAGGTTATCATCGATTCTTGAGTATGTCAAATGATGGTCCTAAATATTGATACATCTCCTCCACAGGTTCTGGAGGAGTATTTTTTCATATTATTTATGAGGGTAGTGCAAGGTCATAGGTTTCCAAAACATAACATGTAATTCTCCAGTATCCAAAATCTATCAAAATATTTCCCCCTCCTCCTACTAATCAGAAGGGCAGTCAAATTATGGGTCACCCTAATCTCCCATCCTAGAATACTGTGATATTGGAGGATGAAGTGACATATATCTTTTCTATTTTTTACCTATATGAAGAAGACATGTCACATTATCCAAAATTTTCAAAAGGGTGGGAGTGTCCTCTAGTGATAATTCAAGCTTCATGACCACATCCATGTAGGATGGGGTATCCATTACCTCTTATTCGCAGTGAATTTCATCAACCGCCTCTAGATCGATGTCATATTCTTCCACATCGTAGAGTAACAAAACAAACCCCATGATATCCTTTATTTCCAAAGTAGAAGATGATATGAGTGTAATATATCTTTTGAAATAAGTATCGATTCTTTTAAATTTTCAATAAACCCACTTTAAGTTTCTATCTTGCCTTAGGACTGGGTAATCACACCTTTAGGATGGTCAATTTTCTTCTAGAACGAATGTAGCAGGAATTCTAGTGGTTGGCATCATGCCAAATATACGATGTGATTTTTAAACACCTAAAGTGTATTGGATTGGTAATACCCCTTTCATTTTGTGAATTTTGTTTTTTCGAGAGAGTAAACCCTCAAGCTTTACTCTACATTTATTTATATGCATTCCATGAAAAAAACATGATGTGTATATATAATACACAATCTGTAAATATAGTGACTCATTTTTTTAAGATAGAGGGCCTCTTATTTCTCTACAGATCCCCCTCCTACATAAGACCAGAGACGCACAAGAGCTCCCCCACTACCTAACCAAGGGTCCTTCAAATCTTCTCCTTTCGAGATTTGTTTTCTTCATTGTTGTTCATGTTGGATCTATAATTGGTAGTTTTTTATTCATATAATTTATCCCATTCAAGATCGATTAAAGGGAAGATAATGTATGAAGATAGTACTATAGGTATAAGACCTCCTAACTGTAGGAGTAGACAAAGGGAAGAGTCCAGATTATGATGCTTTGTTTTTAGTATTAGTAAAGAGTATAGGAGGAGAGGACCAAGCCTATAATTGGTCTACTAGAGGTAGAATTTTGTGTTTTTTAATTTTTTTAGCATGTGTTAAATTCTTGTACCCATGTATCCCAAGTACATACCATTTTCAAAGAATCAAGGAATGATTATAATTCTTTTTATATGGCATTGATTCATCTTCAACATGTTGGTTATATTAGATTATTTTTTATTATTCTATTGTTTCTTATTTATTATTTTTTATGATATTTATCATATTAATATTACCACTTTTATACACTCAAATAAATATTTAATAGTGTCCCCATAAACACACCTTATACCCTCACTACTAGTTATAATCCTCTGGCATATGGGGATGCATACACTACTGGAAAATGTACCTATCCCCACGGTTTTCACCAAAACCGTGGGGATAGACCCCCCCTATACCCACGGTTTTGGAAAACCGTGGGTATAGGGGGGGTCTATCCCCACGGTTTTGGTGAAAACCGTGGGGATAGGTCTGGGATAAAATACCTATACCCACGGTTTTAAAAAACCGTGGGTATAGGTCAATTTTGTGTCTGCGGGAAAAAAATTTTTCCGCGGGAAGGATTTATTTTTGGCGGGAACCCTATACCCACGGTTCTTCCCTCTATACCCACATTTTTTTTATAACTATATTTAACTAAATAGATATATATATACATATATGTGAAGTTAGTGTAGTGGTTAGACGCGGTGTTTGCAGCGAAGAGGTTGCGGGATCGAAACTCGGCGCGTGCATTATTTTAGGACCAATACCCACGGTTTTGAAACCGTGGGTAAAAGCCGTTGAAACCGTGGAAATTCTCTATGTTTCGGTGACACGGTGGCAGGACACCTATACCCACGGTTTTCCAAAACCGTGGGTATAGGCTGGGGACCTATACCGACGGCGTTCCAGCCCGCGGTTCCCAAAACCGTGGGTATAGGCTATACCCACGGTTTTGGAGGCTATACCCACGGTTTTGAACCGTGGGTATAGGCCGTTTTTCCAGTAGTGTGCTTAAGGTCATGTGGACAACGGGATCAGTGAATATCTTGGTGGATTATGGGTCAGGATGCTACAAATTGGTATCAAAGAATATTTTTAGTTTTGTGTTATTTTTTAGGAATTACATAGGAGACTAAGAATATTTTTGAATTTGGTGATGATCATGTGCCTAGAATTAGATTCCCACATATAGGGGAAATATAAATTACTTAGGATGCAATATTGTCTATATTAGTTTGTTCTTGTTATAATTATACTGATTTCACCATTGGGTAATGCACATACTTTATGACATTATTATTGATGATATTATTATCATGGAATTCATTTTCCATAGATAGGTATCACAAGTAGGCATCATTTGATGCATCATATTAGGAACTTAAGGATTCAGAGATAATGCATTATGTTATGCCATGTTTATATTATTGTGTTTATCTCCTATATTGTCTGTAATTGTTGTGAGATCCTCGGTTATTATATATGGGAATGTGCTAATGTTTCTTGAAAAAATAACATAATTGAATTAATTAATGTTTCTACCTCAATCTAAATGATGTTTTCCCATATAGATTGATGATGGAACCTTCTTTAACTAATCATTCCATATTTGAGTTATAAACCACTGGTTCTATGGTCCCATAAATTAGTTCATTTGATTGCTTGAATTCCAATTGTGATTTATGAAGCATGTACTCTTATAAATTAATAATGGAATTTATTTAATCAAATAATTATACATGACCTGTCACAATTGGATATAGGACATAATGGTTAGGTTGTAGTTATATGATGTACCAATTTCAATTCGTAAAGATTATGGGCTGTATAATTTTGGAATAGTGACACATCTAACTAGACTATGATTATTATAAGTATATAAATTGTTATGAACATGAATGAATTTAAAATTTTCAATGAAATCGTCACTAATAAATGGGGGTACCAATTGAAAAGTAAAGGTAGTTTCCCTCTATAAGATGCAGTTGACACTCTATATACGAGAACCCGTCCTGAGTGATGTGAGACCTTAACCATCACCTGACCTTAGTATTGGGAAGTAGGTTGTGTCTCTTATGATCCTTTGTGGTCTCCCTTACCACCTAGACCCAGATTTTGGAGCTGTAATAGAGGTTTGATTTGTTTATAGGTAGGATTTTACCTACCCTTTTCTGTTGTTGTTGATTTTTATCTGATTTTGAATCTAAATTGAGGCATATTTTTTGAGATTGTAGAGTTACACTACCTTGAAAACCTCAAGTCGTATGCCAAGTGGGTGGAGAAGACCATGAACTGGTGGTGGTGGGCCCTAATCTACTATTTTTACCTCTATTATTTCAAATATAGGAACCTCTTACATTCTATGTAAAGTGTTAGTGAATAATTAATCACATCACTTCATGCGGTGGTAGTCCACTGTTCACATGAGTTGCGTTATTGTATCCCCCACAAAAAGAAAATTAAGAATGTATATGAAATATCATAACTCCATATGCATAAATATGTTACAAATATCATATATATATATAATTTAAATCCATTATTACAACAGTCTATAATAGGCGATGATGGAAAACAAATGACATCGGTTCGCAAGGTTGTAGTCCACCACACACATGAATAGTGATTTAATATGCCATTTGATAAAAGAGGATTTGTATTTAGGTTATGAAATTTTCATACAAAATATAATAAATTATTATATATTGGTTTTATTATATAATAATAATTGAATAATATTTTTATTAGGTGGAATAAGAAATAATATAAAGACACTTTGTTAGGCATGATACCTCTTCTTTGGGAAACCTCCTTAAGTAAGAATCAAAAGAATCATTATGATGTATTTATGAAACAAATAAGGGTTCTAGGATGTGTATAGGTAATTAATGAATATATTTTGGTAGGTATTTTCTTACCCAAATGGATTTTAATGTGTTAATAGGGGAGGATTGGGGTGACCATTTATAAGTGAGGTGAGTGGCACACTTGTAATTGTTTCAAAGAAAAAGTTATACCCATGTTTTTCTCATTCCAAAATGCTGAGAATTTGACCATATTTAATACTAAGACTTGATAAATACAAAATACGGTCTTTCAATGTATTTTATACAAGTTTTTAGGTTATTTGGACCCTTATTTTTTAGTTTACCCCCGATAAACCCATTTTCACCTTAAGGGTAGTAATTAATTTTTAATATTTTCATTATTCGTTATGGTTAAAACATTAAGTTCACCTTATTATATGATATAAATTATGATGATTAAAAATATTGAATCTAACATACCAAATTCAATTCATAAAATTTTCAAAATTTAATTTGAAATTAAATCTGTTGATGCAATGAAAAAGCAGGTTTTCAAGAAGTGTTTTTTTCACGAAAAAGATGATTTTATATTAACTCTATAAATTATTATATTATTATTTAAATAAAAAATTAATAATTATATATATATAATCTATAATTTTCATTTAAAATAGTTTTCATGAGGTATTACTTTAGTTAATTAAAAAGAAAAAACCCTATGCATTATAAAAAAGTTTTCAGAAGAAAAAACCCCGTTTTAAAACAAAAAAATTAACTTATAATAAATAAAATATGATATTGATTCAAAATAAATTTAGTTAATTTAATAAAAATAAATAATACTTATCTTACATTAATTCATATTCTAAACATAATGGGGCTTCTATGTTTCCTAATTTATTGAAAATAAATGAAATTTTCAAGAAAATAAATATTTTTTTCTATTCACCAAAATATATATATTTTTCAAAAAAATCCAAAAATATCTCCCAAAGTAAATTATGGTATACTGATTTAAGAATTTGTTATAATTTCAAAAAATTATTTTTCCAAATTTTCCAAAAATTATTTATATTATTTTTTTAGGAAATGAAATTAAAATTATTTTTAAAGTAAACATATTTTTGAAGAATAAAATTTATTTACTAAAAATTGATTGATTATTTTCAAATTTTTTTTAATGATTTTATATTTATTATGAAATATATATATATATATATATATATAATGACATAAATAATACTATTCATAATGTCCAATTTAATTGTTAGGTTCTAAAAGTTACATATTTTGTGGGTCATTTATGCTTGGAGTTACATGTTGTATACGCTATCAGATAGAAAACTCTCAGGTTTCATGGACCACCAGCAATATAAGAGATTAATTTTTTTCAAACATAAAATATTTTATAATGCTTCAAGGTGTTACATTATATTTTCATCTCATTTTTTGTCGTATATTCTATTAAAAAAAATTTTATTCTCTAAAATACCGGGGTGTTATATCCTATCCCCTTTAATAAATTGTTTCCTCGCAATTTGAACTTTAGAATTATAATAAAAATATGGATATTTGAAAATACCTTTGCTGTAAACCCATATCCTAAAAAGTGTTGAAAATATCCTCTTTATAAGATAGAAAAATAAGTACCAAGGTCATCAAGACTAACATGTAACTAGGTTCCCTAACAGGAGAACATAGGTAGTAAGTGAATATATAGATATGGAATAAAATTGTAATTCCCAAGTAATGATGTAGAGTAAACATGATCATTAATATTAATAAAGTGAATGATCAATTGAATGTTAAAAACAACAAGTCCATAAACCAAATAGGTTTGAAATAGGTCATTGATATCCTCATAAATTATTTTTGTAGGATAACATTTTATTTCGAGATCCTTTTTCTAGTGTTGAGGAAGTATTTAACCATCCCGACTAAGAGAATAAGTAAATATACTTACATAATGAGAATAATTTCATCCTTTTTTTCAATTTTTACCATAATCTCATCTTTTTCTATAAACTATGAATGTTCAAGATAAATTCTTTTCATGCATGAATCACTAAAATAATATTTTAAAGGACCACATAACCATAAAAATGATAATAAATCTATTACTCCTATCTTTATAAAATAAATAAAAAATGGTTAGAATGTGGTAATATGTTTCTCAGAATTAATAATTTTTCATAATATGAAATAATACATTAATCTAAAAAATTCAACTTTAATACCCAAGTTCAATCAAAACCATTCCATAAATAAATAACATTATATCCAAAATAACTGCAATGAACTCAACATTAAATAGTGTTTTAATGTAAATTTGTATCTCATAACTTTCAAATTATATGCCCAAAAATAATTGTGAACATATTTTGAAACAACATTAGTCACTTTGTCACCAAAATACTTTTCCATGTCTTGGTTATCTATATAATAAAAATTGTGTTCTCAATATACTAGATCATATAAAACCTAATGGTTTTCAACATATTAAATTTTATTTCCAAGAAAAACTAATAATTAAGGTTAAAGAAAATATTAATATATACTTAAACATAATAAAACATATTTTAAAATTCAATTGATCACATTAAGATCTCATCACTTAAAACCTAAAAGGACAGTTTACAAATCTGAACTTATGATCATCCTTAATCTTATAGACCTATGATGGTATCCATAAGTATTAGTATAAACTCACATGAAAACATACTAATCTAAAAATTTATCTAAACCTTTACTCTGATACCAAAAAAAATAGCATTAAAACTTCACTCTTGTTTCTGGTTCTAAAATTATTGAATTTTACTTTTTTGTATTTCATACTGATGAAGGCAATCCAATTTTCACCATCCTAAAAATTAAAAATAAAAATGAGTTATAAATTCAATTACATTCTCAAATAATTTTTTGGTTAAGAGTTTTATTGCATTAGGAAAAAGTCTTAACATCATGGATTCATAAATAACTCATTCATAAATATGAATATCATCTGCCACTATATACAGCTTTCAATTTCCACATCAGTTTATCATTATCGTCCATAAGAAACCCTTCTTTTCATAATTCATTCAACATAATTCTTATTATCCTGGTGAAAATGAAACATAATAATTGTGATCTCAAATAAACACTGAATGTAAACACAAGCATTAAAAATATAATGTCTTCATCAAGAATAGGAAGTGCATAGTTGTGTGATGATATAACCAGAGTGCATGTGCTAATCATAAAATAACTCATACGCATCAATGCCTAAATAATTAATCATTATAAATGGAATAATGCTTTAACAAATTAAATATTCATAATAATCACTAATCATGAGCCATGTGATATTAATCTTAAGAGAAGTAAAAATTATAAACCCAGGGAAAGCATAGATTAAACATATAGGTATCAGGGGATATTATATTCATAGAACCCTTATAGAACCCTTACAATTAGAATAACCATATAGCCAACTTATAGTATAATTATTCATAGATTACAATAATTACATAATTTTTTAGAGAGATATAATGGTGTTTTCCCTTCATATAATATATATCAATATTGCTTATTTTTTATGAGATATAATGGGACTCAACCCTTCATATAAGCTATATAGGGATTACTCATGGACTTTAATGTGGTTAAACCCTTTTAAAAAAAATTCAAATAACCATAACATGAATAAATTACATAGAACATTCATCTAATCATAAAAAACCATCATTATTCCTTTCATATATTTATAAAATCATGGAAAAGAAAAGGTTTATATAACAATCTCTTTGAAACAATCATAATACATCCATATAGATAATGATGATGGTATCGTTACAAAGTATTCCCATTAAAGAATAAGTAACAAGATGTGTTTTTTATGTTGATGATGGAAATACCATTAAAATATCATTAATTTTTTTTAAAAAAATATCCTTTTTCATTTTGAAAATCAACTTTAAAAAGTAGAAATTCAATAATTATTTCAAAAATAATTTTCTTCGAAAAAAACCTTGGAAGCATATAAAGGAAATATCAACGACATTTATGTACATTATGGTGGGAAAATCCATTCATGTCATATGTTTAAAAATAAACATTATTTTCAAAATATTTTGAAAAGGGAGTCAAAAGTGACCCATTTAAAAAATGTTAATAAATTTCCATTTAAAATATTCTAAAAGAAGGTAAAAGATCATGTAAAATATATTTAGGAGATATTTTATTTTCATATAAGGCAATTGTTTAAGAAAAATTATATAACATCTATACAGAAGAGAATCATACCAAATTTAAAATAAAATACAACATCAGTATCACTTAAAAATGAATTCCTTTATATTTATTTAATAAATAAAAGAGGAAATGGAAATTAATAATGTTTAAAGCATTCATAACTAGAGGATAATAAAATATATTTTGTTCAATAAAATAACATCACTTTATTTTCCACTTGAAAACATTCATGTAAAATACCCTAGGATGAAGTAATTAAAATTTAAAGATAAAATACCATGATGCATTAATTATTCATGACATTAAATTTATAATGGGTATTATATACACCAAACAATAAAAACAATTCATGAATATGGAATATGTAAGTTAGATGAGAAAACCCTTACCTTAAGTCAAGACTTTCCATTTGTGCCTTTTAACTCATGTATAATAAGATTATATAAATTATTTTATTTCTTATGAATGTTTAAAATTTTAATAAATTATACTTAAATCATTTATTTTATTTATTCATAATTAAATATTAAAATACTTAATCTGTTATGTTCATGTTTGGTGTTTTCGGGATGTTCTATTCATTATTTCAAAACAGGTTTGGTGTGTTGATCCTGGTTAAATGGGTCATTATTTCAATATAACCAGAATAGTAATCCTGAAACATTTATCATATTTATACATCAATTATAATTTTAAAATCAGTTATGAAATATTTTTATGAAAAATTAACTACACTACAATCATAGAGACGGTCTGTCATATATATAGATGAGTAACCTTTCCATTTTTTCAAAAATAATTATGTCAAGAAGGTAAGTGGAATTTTATCATTACATAATTATCATTATATAATAAATTACATTTTATTTAATTAAATGTACTTATATATATATAATTCTTGTGTTGTTGTTATGAAAAAAAAATTGCATCACTCCGTGGAGGCGGTAGTCTACACGTACACCAATGATGTTACCATTTTTTAGTGTAAGAAAGAAAATTATATAATAAATTTTAAGAATTAAATTTCATTATTGTAATTATTATGTCATATATATTACATATTTTTATTATCATTATCTTTATTACCTTCCATGTAAATATTTAGTGAAAAATGAATCACAATACTTCGTAACGCGGTAGTCTGTTGTACACATGAGTAACGTTATCATATCCCCCATGAAATGGAATTAAATGTGGTATATGTGATATCATAACACAATAAGTATAAATATTTTATAAATATAATATATATATATATAGGTATATATATACACTTTAAATCCATCATTATAACAATCCATGAGAGGTGATGATGTAAAACGAACGAAATCGGTTCGTGAGGCGGTAGTCCGCTATACAGATGAATGAAGATTTCATATCCCATTTGATGAAAGAGGGGATTAATTTAGGTAATTAAATTAACATAATAACATATAAGTATATTTTAGTTACTTATATTATAATATATTCATAATTTGGGAATATTTGAATCTGGTTTAAGAAGAAATAAAATAAATATGCTAAATTAAGCATGATACCTCTTTTTTTGGGAAACCTTCTTAGGTATGCAAATAAAGCTTTCATATGATATATTTTTGATAAAACTAAGGGATATAATATGTGGTGATTGAAGAAAGGAAGATATTTTGGAATTTATTGTCTAATAATAATGGATTTGATTGTGTTAATATGAGAGGAGAGGGGGTGGCCTTTTATAAGTGAGTTGAGTGGCACAATTGTGATTTTTTAAAATAAAAAGTTATTCACACTTTTTTATCCAGAAACAAGGCTCAAAAATGGAAAATTATAAATAATTTTATAAATTATGTCTTAAATATGGTTATCCAATGGATTTTATACTATTTTTTTTGTTATTTTTACCCATATCTATTTATTTTAACTCCTAGAAAACATGTATCCACCATTGACATAGTAATTAATTTTAAATATTTTCACTATTAATTATGGTAAAAAATTAATATGACCTTATTATAAAATATAAATTATTATTATTTCAAATATGATATCCATTTTTACAATTTCAATTTATAAAATTGGAAAATTTTAATTTAAAATTTGACTCGAAAATGTGACAAAAAAGTGGGTTTTCATGAAGTGTATTTTACAAGTAAAAGTTAATTTCATATTAAATATATGACTAATAATTATTATTATATGAATTTAAATTAATATATATATACATAATCAATAAATTTAATTTCAAACATTTTTCATTCTGTGTTATTTTATTAAATAAAAAGGATAAATAATATGCATCAATTTTCATAAAAGTTCGGTTTTGAAAACAAAATATAATCTTATACTAAATCAAAAATGAAGTTGATTACAAAGAAATTTATTAGATTAAATATAAATAAAAAATAATTATTTTACTTTAAATCATATTTAAAACAGAATGGTATTGAAAAGAAATGAATTTTTTAGAAAAAGTGATATTTTTCACTAATCTTCGCGAAATCAATATTTTAAAAAAAAATCACAAAATGTATCCAATTAAAATTATGATATTATAATTTCAAAAATGATGTATATTTTTTCAAATTAATTTTATAAATTTTCAAAAAATTAATTATAATTTTTTTATGAAAATAAATAAATACCATTTTTGAAAAAAACATATTTTTGAAGAAAAAAATTACTTTAATAAAAATTGATTGATTAGTTCATAAATATTTATAAATAATTTATATTTATTATGAAATGTATATATCTATATTTCATATTTTATTTAATACTATTCAAAACCACCAATTTGATGACTGATTTAGAAAAGTAAAACATTTCATGGGTTATTTAAGCATGGTGTTGTGTGTCTTATACGCTATTTAACAAAAAAATCTCAATGTTTTGTGTACCAAAATATATCAATGTGGTAAAATTTATTTATAAATAAAATATATCATAATTTCATGGGTGTTAAATTATTTTCTAAGCTCTATTTTTGGTGTTGTATACGCTATCGAACACAATTTTCTTCTCTAAAATAAAGAGGTGTTATACTAATGGTGTGAGAACATAATTAAGGTTAATGAGAACAACATAATATATTTCATACCCATAAAACCCAAATCATGAATCATTATACATGGAATAAAGATTTAAAATAAAAAAAGATTAATTTATTTCAACATTCATGTGCTATGTGAAAACAATCCTTGAGAAATGAATCCATTAGAACTCATTGAAAGCATTAAAAATGTGTAGGTATCCTGGATCATCAAACAATCGTAATGTAATATCCTATTAATATGATTACCATATCTCTTAAGAGTATCCTATAACCATTAAACTCTTTCATCTCTTAGTAGTAACTTATAATATGTTAACTCTTAAATCTATTAGGGGTAATATAACTTAGTTATCTATTAGGAGTAACTTCTATTTAATTAACTTGGTCTCATTGCCCAATGCAATGGAGGGATATAACATATCCAACCAACACATATTATAAAAATATACTTAAGGACTCGGTTTGAATCCCCAATTCCACTTTCATAAGTAATTTATAAGTACCATATCCTGAAACCAAACTCATAGATGCTTACATTTTATTAAAACTTCCATTTCATGATTTACATATGAAAATGGAATAGGTTTCCTAAAAATATCATTAAAATAATATCATAAAACATTAAAAGGAAGAAATTTAATGGTATAATAAGATCCTATCCCTAGTGAATCATAGTAATAATTAGAATATTTTTATATAGATGAAAAGTAACATTAAAATATCATTTCAACATTTCATTGAAAACATGAGCACATATCCTTTTCATTTGATAAAATTTCAATTAAAAATTAATATAATATTGAGAAAATTAATTTTTTTTAAACTAACCATCGAAACTAGTAAATTAATATTCTAATAAAATACATTTCCTAACATTGGTAAAATTTGTTCACATAGTATAGGATAAATAAACATTTCTTTCCCACATTCTTAAAAAGTTAAAAATTATTTTCACATAAACGCTTTAAAAATTATTTTTTAAAATAATTTTAAAGAAATTCAGAGGTATAGAAAATTAAATATTAAATAATAAAGTATGTGTAATAAATTTCATAAACAAAATCAATGATCTAGACATGGAAGAAAACATTTTTCATCCAAAGAGGAGATAATGTCATCTTTTCTTTAAAAACAATTATAAAAATATTTAAGTAAAAAAGAGATAAAAATGAATGGAAATCATTTATAACTCAAAAATAAACAAAATAAAATAATAGATATGCACTTAAAAAATTTAATATAATAAAATATTACTTGAAGAAACATTGAACAAAAATAATATCTAAAATATATGAGATTTTAACACAAATCCTTTACTGCATTGGTAACATTCAAATAAAAATTCATCAAAAGATATATTATTCTATGGATCTATAATTCACGTTAAATATATGAACTAATCTATCAAAATTAATTCATGGGTTAGTAAGTTCATCATAATAATATACAATGGTGCACAAAATGGAACATGTCTTAGGGAAATAATAATGGGACAAAAACCCCCTAACAAAGATCATAACATTCTAAGTGATAATTAATCCATGAATTGATTATTTGAACATATCTAAATCCACATTAAACAATTTTAAATATATTAAAAATATTATAAGTCAATTTACACTAAATCACGGTATAAAAAAGCCAATAAAGAAGTGTTCTAACACAATAAAAAGAAATTGAGTAAAGAAACCCCTAACCTCGATTCTATACTTGCTATGTACATCTAGTATTCTTTAATATATGAATTTTAATTAACAATTTCCTTGTTCAGGAACCATTTAAATATTTATTCCATTATAATTAAACAATTTATTTAATTTATTATAATGAAATTTTTAATAACATAATTTTTTAGGTCAGTATCAAGTGTTTTAAGGACATTCAGTTCATAATTGAGAAATGCCTTCCATAGGTTGAATGTGGTCAAAGGGGTCATTTTAATATCATATATGGAGTAATAATCATGAAATAATTATCAATTTTATAAATAAATAAAAATTATAATTACTCATGAAAATCAGATAGGAAAAATGAATCACGTCGCTTGGTGGAGATGGTATTCCACATATACGCACAATCAATGTTAACATTTTTGAACTGGTGGAAGGGGAAAAAAGTTTTAAATAGAATATATTTAAAGAATAATTTTTTTTAATTAATATAATATATATTTATTAAATCCATAAAAATAATAATCATTATGATTTGGGGATGAAAAATGACACAGATCGCTTCATGTAGGTGGTAGTCCACATGTAAGCACAAATAATGTTTTCATTTCATATAGGATAGAAAATAAGATAAATAAAGATATTCAATTAAGATAATAAAATATTAGTATATTTAAGATACTGATATTATTATATTGGAATGGGTACAATATAATTAAATTACGTGAGAAAATAAGTAAAATAAAAATTCATGATTGGGATGATTACTACCTCTTTGAGAGTCCTCCTTTTGATTCCTTCTTTAGAACCTTAGTGATGGACTTTTAAAGATTCCATAACCTCTAAATAATGTATAATTATTTTTATAGGATTTATTCTTTATTTTTTCAAGATAATTGTCTCAATGTAGTTTGAAAAATAGAGGATACATAGTTTCTTTTATGGTAAAAGAAAGGACGCACTTGAAATTGCTTAAAATGTTTAAATATAATGATTTTTTCATGTAAAAGTGGATAAAAGTGGCCAAAATATAAAATATATGATATATAATGATTTAAATTATTTCAAAAAATATAATTTGGATAGGTTTATATGGATTTTTAATCCATATCATTGGATTTAACCACTTCATTAACCAATTTTAACCTTAACCGTGGTAGCCACTTTTTCAATACTAATGTGTTATAAATTTACTCATAAGGTATTAATTGGATAAAAATGGTCAAGTTATGACATTTTGGAAAATATCACATTCTCATTATCCTATTTTAATATTTTTATTATTTTTAAATCATTTAATAATATATTATTTAACATAAAATAGCATTAAATTCATTTTAAGAACTATTCACATATTTTTAATTTAAAAATATCACGATAGGTATGGAATTGGAATAAAACTAATAAAAAAATTATACATTATCATTAACTTTAAATTAATTTTAGTCATAATTTAACTCAAAAAATTGCTTTTTATGTTTTTAAAATCATTTGCTATTATTTTTCTACTGCGTGCACAAACACAGTATTAGCACTATTTAAGAATTTAATGTAATTTTATCATAACTAAAGATTCTGAATAAATTAACATTATAAAAATAATAATTAAGTTAAAAATAAAAAATTATATTAATTCATAAAATTTTATTTTCCCTATGTGGACTTATTAGATAAATTTAATGCAAGCGAGTGACATTTTAGAATTTTCCTTTACTTAAAACAATTTAATGGTCCTTGTCAAAGAAAAAAAGAACAAAAATGAAACATTTTCTAATATATGAAGGGGCGTTAAAACTGAAAAAATATAATATAAAAATCACATATGTTACATAGATTATTAAGTTCATATCAAAAAAAAAATATCCTTAATTATTTGATTTACCCTTACTAAGGTGAAAAATATTTACTATGGTTACTATTAAATATAGTCAAAAATAAAGTTGTCCTATTTACAAAATCTAAATATACAAATTATAAATATGTAATTATATTTTAAATATTTTATTTATTTAAGTGGAATAAATCAAATTTAATATAAATTCATAAAAGGAAATGATAAACAATTATTAGCCAAATGCATTATTAAGCCAAAAAAACTTATACCAAAATAAAGTATAAAGTTAATTATTATGTAATTAATTATATTATTTATCACTAAAGGAGAATTATTTTAATTTATGATCAAATTAAAAAAAATTTGTTACTTTTAAATGAAATTAAATAATAGTTTTATAAAAATAGGTATTTTCACTATTCACTAAAAAATCAATCTTTTCAGAAAAACCTCAAACATTCACCCTAAGATAATAGTTATATTGGGATTTAAAAATTGGTATCCATTTTATCAAATAATAATTCTAAATTAGGTATAGAATAATTAAAATATTCACTCAAAAAACCATTTGTGATCAAGATGTATTTTTGAACCATGAAATGAATTTACAAAAAAATGAGTGTTTATTTCCTAAGAATTAATCAAAACATTTATTCAGTATGACCATTTTATTTTTAATTTATATTTTTATTACTCATATTAATATCTATTAATTAAATTTCTAGGTTATAATTGTTATATTTAACTAATTATTATTCTCGTTTCATTTAAGATCGACGGTTTGTGTCTTGTATGTTATAGAACAAAGTTTTTTTTAAAATATTATGACATTACATTATCCCTCCACCTCTATTAATTAATTTAATACTATTAATTTTAACTTGATCTCAATAATCATGGGTTTTACATTTCAAAAAACATTTGTTGAAAACCCATATAGTAAAAATGGTTAATAAAAAATCATTTTGAAAATACATAAATAGAAATACAAACGACATATGGAATAACATATAACACGGTTTACAAATAGGATAACATTAATGAAAGTGAAATTTTAGAAATGTTTGAAAAATATAATGTCTAAATAATTTAAGATAATGAAAAATAACATTAATCACAAGAAATCAAATGATCCTGATAAAGTTAATAAGCATAAAACCATAAAACAATGATGAGTGAAAAGGAAATCAATTCATAATAAATGAAGGTAATAGGATAAATTTTTGTTTCAAGATCCTTTTCCCTGACTTGAAAAATTCATTAACCACATATACTTACAGTATAATAAAATATACTTAGTTTATTTTATTTGAATCCCTAAATGTAATTTCACTGTTTAGCTGCATGTTTCAATCAATTTCCACCTTTATCTCATCTTTTTATCAGAATGTTGAGTTTGAATATTTAATTTCGTAATAATTATAATAAAATTTTGATTGACCATGAAGTATATAAAAGGATGAAAATATTTTCTTCATTTATTTTTTGGAACAAAAATGGTTTTCATAATGTAAGATAATACCCAAAATGAATAAACCATCATATAATGGAATAATACATTAATCTAGAATATTTAAATATAATACCCAACATTCAAATAAAATCATTCCACAAATAAATAAATCTCTATCATAAATAACATCAATAAAAACATATAAACCTCAAATGTTATCTTATAACATTCAGTTTACATCAATAAAATATAATATCATTCTTCCCAAATAATCCTTTACGTAGAATCACATGATACACCTAAGGGTTACTTGTACCTAAACCTATTAACTCATCTTAAAATATATCATTATTCACTTTAAAATATCATCACTTAAAACATAAAAAGGGGTTTCTATACATTTGAACTTATGGTCATATATAAACTTATAAAAACATGACGGTATCCATAACTCTTAAGTTAAATTAACATGAAAACATCATAATCTATAAATTTATCTAACCCCTACTATGATACTAAATATAACATCCCAAGACTCACACTCCTGGATCTAGTCATAAAAACATAATCCTTATATTTAGGGATTTGATACCAATAATAATGGTCCTATTTTAGTTATCTAAAAAATAAAAAATCTTCATTAAATTTCATATCACTTACAAACCCAATGACCTTTTAGGTATTGAATTGTAGATATTTAGGGAAAACTATGATATAAAAATACCTATTTCCTTAATTGATCACATTTCCCATTATTCCCAACTTTTCATATTTCAAATTACATCTTTAACATGTCCCATAAAATTATTCCGACATAAAATAATTCTATACATAATTAATTTAAAATCACTCTTCGTAGAATCAGGAAATTGAAAACATAATAAGGGTGACCTCAAAAAATATAAAAAGGTAAACATAAGTATCAACAATGTAATTTCATCAGTGATAATATAATAATAATATATGTATTATGACATTATCAAAGTGAATGATTATAAAATAAAAAGAATTAATACACATTAAACATGAATCATAAATTATGAGATATGGAATTAAGAATTAAAATAACAAGAGTCACATAAGTTAATAATCAGAATCCATGTGAAAACAACCCTTCAGTAAATGATCCAATAGAATTCATTGAAATAATTAGAAATGATATATTTATCATGGAACATCAAAAATTCATCATGGAATCACCTAAACATATAATTGAAATATATATATAAAATAATCTAAAACCAGTAAACTACATCATCACATAAGATTAATTAGAAATAAGTTAACTATTTCATCTCTTTGGAGTAACATAAATTCATCATATTTTATGAGTAACATCCATCCAGATTAATCTATCTCATTGGACAATTTATTAGATACAAATAACATATCCACTTGTCACATATCTGAAAATTTCCCTTAAGGATTTGGATTCACTCCCCAATATCACTTTCATCAATAATATCTATATACCGTATCAAGAAACAAAACACAATGATGATTGAATTTCATCCAAATTGATATAGCTTGATTTACCCAGGAAGAATAAATGGGTTTATTGATAATATCATTAAAAAATTTACATACATCTATCAAATAAAAAAATTAAATTGCATCACAATATCATATCCCTAGGGAAGAATAGAAGTAATTAATTGCTTTTTACATAGATGATACATATCGTAACAAGTTCATTCAGTCGTTTCATTGAAAACATAATAAAATATCATTTTCCTTTGATAAAATTTTATCTAAAATATTATAATATATATAAAATAATTTTCTAGGAAAATAAACAGATTAAATTTTAAATTAATATTCAAATAAATTAATGGTCTTGAAAATGATAAAATCTATTATTTTAAAATACATTAAAAGAAAATATTCTTTTTACACTTTTGTTAAAAGGTAAAAATGACTCAGTTAGAAAATATAACAAAGATTAATTATTAAACTTTTGTAAATAAAGTAAAACATAGATAAAATGTCCCTTTTAAAAAATTAATAATATGTAATATTTTCATAAAACAATTTTTACGATCATGGACATGGAAGAAAAGGTCTTCGACCAAATATAAAATAAGTCATATTTTTTAAAAACAATATTTCCTTTGTCATTTTAAGTACTAAAGAATTATAAAACTAAAGGAAATAATTCAATTCTATAAAATAAAAAAATATTATAATATATATGTGGCTCATGAAATTGAAATCAAACCATTTCCCCTAAAGGATCTTTGAAAATTAACAATCCCTATGAGAAATGAGATTGTAATATAAAGCCTTTACAAATTTGGTAATTTTTAATGAAAATTCATTGAAACCAATAATATGATATGGATATATAAATATAGTTAATTATATGGATTAATATTTAAAAATTAGTTCACTAGGTATTAATTACACCATACAATTAAATCATGTTGTATGACATGAAACATGTCTCAAGAAAATGAGACTAAGACAAGGAAACCCCTTAAAAAGATCATAACTTTTGAGGTGGAAATTAATCCAAAAATTGATTATGTGAACATATTTAAATAAATATAAAAAAATTTACATATATTATAAGAAAATATATAGATCTATTAAAAACTTATCCTCACATACCAAAGTTAGTGAAGAACTGTTATAACCTAATAAAAGTTAATTGTGGTAGGAAACCCCTAACCTCGAGTCCAGACATGTTATGTACATCCAATAATTTAGTATATAATTTTTTTATTAATTATTAAATTTTTTAAGAAAATTTTCAAGGTTTATTACCTTATCATTAAAATATTTATTTCATTTTTTATGGTGACATATTTAGTAACTTAATCGGTTAAGTCTACATCCGGTGTTTTGAGGACGTTTGATTCATGATATAAAAATTACTTTGGTAGGTTTTCAATTGTAAAATGGATAATTATACCATAATATACATAATATTAATCCTGAAATAATTATAATAGTTATTCATAAATTAAAATTTTATAATCACTCTTGAAAGGAAGGAATGAAAAATAAATCACATCGCTTTATGGAGGTGTTATTACACACGTACACACGAGCGACATTATCATTTTCTAACCAGTTGAAGGGTAAGAAGGTAAGTAATATCATATATTTACATAATAATAATTATTTTATTTATTTATTATTAATTTATAAAATCTATTATAATAATTATCCTTGTGATTTTGTTATGAAAAATGAAATGCATTACTTCAGAGAGGTGGTAGTCCACATGTACGTACGAATGATGTTTTTATTCCCCATAAAGAAGGAAAATGTGATGAATAAGGTTATTCTAAATAGATAATAGCATGTAATTATATGATATATACTTATTTTAAAATATTTTATGTTTAGTATAAAATTTAAGTATGAAGAATAATAAATAAAATGAAAACGCTTGGTTGAGAAAATTACATCCTCTTTGAGAGAACTCCTTTGGATTTCTTTATAAGAACACTATGGTTGATCTATTGAAGAGAAAAGGACCTATAAAATTTGTATAATGATGTTTAAAAGTTATTTGTTTTTTGGTTTTGGTTGAGCTAAGTGGCTCAAGGTGGTGTTAATAATTAAGGATAGGTGGTGTCCTTTTATATTGAAGGAAAGGACACACTTGGAATTACTTAAAATATTTAAATATAATAAATTCATTTTCACATAAAATTTTATCCAAGTTGAAAATAATTATCTTATATGATTTTTTAAGGTTGAAATTATTTCAACGAGTAAAATATTTAATGGTATATGTGGCATTTAAACCACTTCTTTGGATTTAACCCCTTAATTAATCAATTTTAACTTTAACTATCGTAACTAATATTTCAATTCTAAAGGGTTTTAAATTTACTTAAAAGGTAAAATTTTGATAAAACATGGTCAATTTATGATATCATAGACAAAATACCATCCATCATGTCATGTTTCATTATTTTATTGATTTTTAAACCATTTACTAATATACTATTTAACATAAAATACCATTAAATTCATTTTAAGAACTATTCGCATATTTTGACATTAAATATTTCAATAAAAGTTTTTAATTAAAAAATAAAATATTTAAATATAAATTTTACAATATTATTAACCATAAAATTCTTATGACACCATAATTATTCGAGAAAATATTAATTTTAATATTTTTAAAATCAATCACTTTGATTTTTCTTCTATTTTTATTTTTATTATTAATTTAATATTTTAAAAAAATAATTATTTGCATATTTAATGTAATTATATATTCACCAAAAAATAAATAAAAATTAAAAATTAAATATAAAATAATAAAGTTCAAATTTAACTTTTATATTCATTCATAACATATTTTTATCCCAATGTAAACTTACAATATAATTTAAAGATAGTGAGTGACATTTTTAAATTTTCATTCCCTTAAAATAATATATAATTAGATAAAAATGGCACCTAAATACCATATTTTAGAATATGTGAAGTTTTTGGTAGAAATAAACTCTCCCAATATAAAAACAATTATGTGTTTATAAATTTTTAAGGCCTTATCACTATATTTTTAACCATAATTACCTGATTTACCCATACTGTGGTGACAAATATTTACCACAGTTACTATTAATTAGAAATAAATAATGATTTTGTAATATTTTAAAAATTATAACCACAATATTTCAAATATTAAATCAATTTTTTGAGATTAAATTTCAAGTAGTGCAAGGAAAAAAATTAATTTAAATGCATAAAGGGCAATGAAAACCAGTTTTTAGAAAAATGTGTTAAACTTATACCAAAATAAGGTTTAGATTTTATTACTATATAATTAATTAGATTATTTATAAATAATAGATAATTAAATTCATTTAAATATATATAAAATTCATAATGGGACTTTATGATGAGAATTAATTAATGTTTTCCATACATCGGTATTTTTCACATTTCACTAATAAATAATTATTTTCGAAAAAATAAAAAAAATTTCCCAATATTGTTTTTATAGGAAAACTAAAAAGATTATAACATTTTTCTAAATTAAAATTTCTAAAGTTGGTATAAAATAATTATAATATTCACACATAAAAAGAAATAAAACCTATTTTTAAGAAAATAATATTTTTAAATCCTAAAGCAACTTTATTAAAAATTAAGTACATATTTCTTAATAATTAATCAATATTTTTTTTAATTACGAAAAATATTACATATATTTTATAATTTGGTTACTCGTATTAATATCCTCTAATTAAATATATTTTTTATAACTATCATGTTTAACTAATAATATTTTGTGCTTTGTTTAAGCTCAGTGTTATGTGTCTTTTATGCTTCAAAATATTGTTTTCTTTTAAAATAATGGCTTATTAAGATTATAGTAATCAGTAGAAAAATGGAAATTAACCTCAAAACATCATATTTTTGTTATTTTCACATTTTCACATAGTTCTATTAGTTTAATTTATATCAATATTAGTTTTACCTAGGTTACTTTTAGTTGTGATATCTTACACTTCTCAGCCTAATACATTAAAGTAATGTAGAAATTAATCCTTCATAGTGGTTCATAAAGGGAATATGACCACCAAATAATATTTCTTAGTAGTGGAAAACCATGTTTTCAGTTAAGCAGCTTTTTCGTGCAGCGATTAATGGATTATTAAAAAACCAACACACTATTTTTAGGGTTGTTAATACTATTTACATTTGTTCTAGTGCGTGAATAAACTTTTTGTATCCATACAATGATTTGTTTATAAGGAAAAGCATATACGCAAAAAAATTATCTATATTTTAGGATATCATCTTATACTTATACTTGTATCTATGTTTTTTACTAAGGTTCCATAAACCTAATACTTAATGTAACTAATCTATTATTCAAAAATAACTTAACCATATTCTAATACCACAAAAAGTGACCCCTGAAAAACATGATTTAAATTATAAATTATCTTAGTGATTCAAATAGTACATCTCACAAAAAATCACACAAGCCAAAGACCATATGGTTTAGTGTCTTATATATTAGATATATATATAAATTATTTTACTATACTTATGAACATTTATCCATAATAATGGACCTATAGACATTTTATTATATATCAAACATTATATAATCATCTTCATAACCTCGAGATTGGAAACATAAGAAAGGGGTGATCTCATATAATTAGTAAGGGGAAAATATATATCACAATTTAACATGTCATAAACATCTATGATAACATAACAAAGGGGATAAATATATCATTAAAATTTCATCAGACCATAGATGATAATCATAAAACATGTTAGAGAAAAAAAGATCATAAAAAGTTCCTTTAGGATGAAAAAAAATTATTACATGCCTCCAAATAAATCTAAAAAATCATAAAACAGGTGTAAAAGTCATAAAGTTGAGTAATACATTAAAATTAAGGATTAATCATGATAACATTGAATTTTATGGAAATGAAATGCATCCTAAAATTTTTGTATAACATTATGAAAATCTTGGAAATATGGAACAACATTAAGTGTAAGATCCTATATTTTTTCGGGTACAATCCACATTGAGTTCTTCATTTGATCCTTGGTCAAAAAGTCTTATTCGGAGATGAAGATCCTTTATTGGGAAAATGACCTAAATTTAAAAGATTTATGTTTATTTTAATTAATCGATTCTGGGTAAAAACATGTTACATTTGTTTTTGAGGGATTTACATTCTTGGGAAGGATTTGGAGGTGTTTCAAATCCTTATGAGGGAAACTGGGATGAAAACTGTCTACAAAACTTTTTCACACCATGTAAATATATTAAACGATGTGTAAATATCTTTAAACACATGTCATGGACAGTTACAAGAAGTGAACTATTTCATGAAATGAAAAAATAAATGTCATTCAATTAGATTTAAAAGTGTGTAATAGTCGATCAGTATAAATATGAACTCAAGGTGACGATTTATTCAGTATATCACTTTAAAAAGAAATATGTGACATATAAAAAATTTACACACCAATTAATTTCATGAGTAGAAATTTTAACATATTTCGTCAAGATGATTTATCATTCACCTCGTATCCAATACTCTCCTCTCAACCCTAAGGAATTTTCTAGGTTATTTTTAGAGGTCTATCATTCCTCCCAGATAGTCTATTTAAGAAAATCAATCCCCTGTATGTCATTCTATTTTGGTTTTCCATTCTCCACCTTTTTCTCTGGCCTTTTCAGTGTAATGTATTGAGCATAGTCGTTGTCGGTTTTAATCTTGATTAGTTATGATCTGGGATTATTCTTGTGATTGTCTTCACCTTCATTATTATTAGTGAATCCAATTAGAAGCATTTTTTGATATCCTATTAAAGCTAGGTGTAAAAACCTTATCCTTGTGGACTGTTTAATTGTAAAGTATGTACAATATTGCAATTGTTCCAACATATCATGTGCTTGAACTAATTAAATGATAGATTGGATTATTCCTCATAATACATTTGGATTAAATTATTGTTGACCAAGATTATGGCTACTTTTCGGTTAAGAAAACCTATGATTACAAATTTTTTGACTAATGGCTTGAGTTTGTTTAGCATGAAATTGGATTGAGTGACTGACTAATATGGATTCACCATAGTATTGAGTGTTTATTGAAATAATTGGCATGTTATTATTTTATGACCAAATGATAAATGAAAATTTATATTGAAAAATAAATATTGATTTTTATAATTAACCATTGATCTTGTGATGTGATATTATACTATCCTTATTATTATGACTCACAGTGATTTATGTCAAAATGAATATACACTAGGCTCGACCTTGATATGTTTTTTAATTCTTTTATATTGGTCCATTCCTGGTTATTCATGTTATAATGATTATATAGTGGTAAATACCTAGGGATTCATGTTGAAATGATTATATTTCGAGATTATACTTGAGACATTTTTTATTGATTATATACAATGCATAGAGCATATTTCTTCTGAAGATCTTATATACTCGGATCAACCTTGATTTATTATAAAATTGTTTGTATAGAAGTTTTTTACCCATATTTGTGTGATTTTTACCTTGGATATATGGTTATGGTTAGCATGGTTGTGATACATTCTCAGAGACATTCCAACATGGTGCCGATACATGTTATGATTTACCATGGTTATATAGTTATAGTTGTCATGGTCATGAGACGTGATCTGATATGTTTTGACATGGGGCCAAAGGAGGTTGATGTGGTGTTAATTTAATTTTTTAATTAATTAATACACCTGTTTATAGATTTATTTCATGCATTATTATAAGACTAGTTATGTTTTGACATAAGGGTGTCGAAATACTAAGTTATACTCACACCCTATCCAGGACGCCATTTGGTACCAAAGAAAATTACAGGGATGCAGGATTTTAAAAGGTAAAGTGACCTTCTTGTTGATTGTTTCTTATTGTATGGGATGTAGTTTGGAGATGGAAAAACATGGGGATCGAAACCAATGATATTTGAGTCTTTATTTGAGTCTATTAGTATTTTTTTGTATTACTTATAGCATGAAATCTAGTTACATTTTATCCTATCATTACATTATTACTTTATTATTTATTATATTATTGAGTTGGATTTTATTGTTTAGTTTTTCCAATTTTTTATATTGTTTCCATTATTTTCTCTACTCTGATATAATTTATATTATTTATTTACATTGTTTTGTAACTCTATAACTAGGGTTATAGACTCTGCACTATACTCATCACACTCTCACTACTAGTCGGCAGCCTATAGAATACAGTGAGGGATTCTTGAGGTCTCATGCCCAACTTGTTTTGGCCATGTGAGAGAGTGTCATATTAGGGTTTGTTATAAAGTGGATTCAAATCACGCCAGGTCTATTTTCTATTTATTTTCTATTTAAAAATGGTATAAAGGAGTATAGGATGTGTTAGGACTTAGTAATGATCTTGTGAATTGAAGTAGCTAACCCATGTACGAGGGAAAATCTAAGTGTAGTGAAATGATATTATTGTTTATACTTTTTGCTAATTAAATTTTATTTTATTTCACCTTGGGTGATTCACATGTTTTGTGAGATTATTATTCCAAGATTTTATTGTTTCTTGATATTTATACTCATAGATCGGTATAGCGTGAGATGAGTATGCATGCAATGTGATAGACACAAAGGGATATATATTGACATACATTGTTCGTGATAGGGACATATTCATTTCATGTGTTATATACTTTCGTGTATGAATTGTGATATGAGATACTTTTTATATCTAAGAAATGAAATAAATGAACTCATATGCCATACTAAAAAACTTTTAATCCTTGTTTAGATAGACCAGCAGTCGTGGTTCTCTTTTTTTCACCTGTTGAAGTTGGACTTGTTGTTATAGTTAGTTTTATAAGGAGTTTGTTTTTATTATACCGAAAACGAATCCATTTCCTCTTTGATTTTGGAATTAGGATAGTGTAAATAAGAACGATCCTAACATAGATAAACTGGATCTTCCGAGAGTTCATAAGGATCACAGAGATGTTTAGCTTCACAATAGCTTCTTGATAGTCATGTGTTCCATAGAAAGGGAGAATTTTCACATAGTTCCTTCAATGTTTGTTTTAATGAGAGAGTTCTAGCTACAACATCCACCTATGTTCACTAGGGAGGGAGGCCCCTAGGAATCCATGTTTTGGATCAATTTAGACCAAACTGTCTTTAAGAACCTTGATACAACCATAGATACGAGTGTAAATCTTATGGCATATATGCTTTATGGATTATCTAATCATAGGTGGGACATTCTAGAGAAAGTATGGAAGAAATAGGAGTTATCTTAAAAGTAATTTGAGATGAATTTCCTCAACCATTTTTATCCTGAGACACTGATATTTGAGAAGTCATGTGAGTTCATGAATATAACATTGGATGGTATGGCAGTGATGGACTACATTAAATGTTTCACTGATCAACATCACTTTGTCCCATATTTCATAGCTGATGATACCTCTACGGTGAGGAATTTGTTGGATGTTTTTCACTATGAGATCTGGTTACAAGTGAAGGTGTTTTGTTAGAGAAATTTTTCAAATGTTATTAATTATGAACTCATCACTAAAGGGAATCCGAGAAAGGACCCATATAGTGGACAAGTTGGTACAGTTGGGATAACTATCAACACTTCTTCTAGTGAAAATAAGCATATCTACCAAAGTTTTCTTCAATAAAAAAGTGGTCATTGAATTCAAATCATTTGGTATCCATCTTAGGATCATGTTCCATTACGTTGTTATTAGACTGTAATGATGGTCTACAAATGACATCAGTGTTTGTACCCCACTTTAGTGTGTCATTGTTGTAAAAGTATGGGCCACCTATATATTTTTGGAAGGGGAATACAGTATAAGATATGTGGAAAGGGGTCAATATAGGAACTGAAGTCTTTAAAGGACTTATCTACTCCTCAGTATGTAGGTAGATATAGTTTCATTGGATTTTCTAGTTAAGGTAGGGGATGTGTTTCCCTAGGTAAAGAGTGAAAGTACAAATCAGAGGGAATATCTCATGGGAGTCAGACTAGAGCCTAGGGTAGAGGGGTTGTTCAACTTTCCATTATAAATACTACTCTGATTATTATAGATATAGGATAATCTATTGTCAGAGTTATGATTTTTATATCATCTACCCTTTCTTTTGTTTTTTTGGATACATGAGAATTGCATTAATTTTTATCCACTTTTCGTTAATGGTTTGGGATTCTATATGGAATGTTTGGATGATATTTTTACCATTTATACATACTTGCGAGTGATTCCCGAGAATATAAAACATTGAAAGTCATGTTCTCTAGATATTGGTGGTTACTATTTCTTTTGGGAACTATTTGTTCTCAAAATAATAGGCTTTGATTTGATTATTTGTATGGATTGGTTATTACTATAAAAATTTCATATCATCTATTACTAGAGGATAGTTACCTTTACATATCTAGAAGGGGTACCTAGAATCACCAAGGTGAGTGGGACCTTCAAGCTGGTCATGAAGGACCAATTCAGTGCATATTAGATTTTTTCAATGCTCAAATAGCAGGTATTTCTCTAGATAATTGTTGAATGTAATAAGATTATTTTCCTCCACTCGTATAAAATTTTTTGGAAGTGATTCCTTGTAATTTCTACGACTTACCACCCAAGATATATATATAGTTCATGATTTAGAAGTTTTCTGGAGTAAATATAGAATCTATCATGCCTTATATAATGGAACCAACAAATATTTGGGAGTTGAAAGTTTTGTTGTAATAACTTGAAAGTAAAGGTTTTATATATCCTAGTATGTCTCTTTGGGGTTATCCTTTTCTCTTCACCAAGAAGTCTAATGGTATCTTCTTCTTATGTGTGGATTATCATAGATTGAACCAGATGACTATTAAGAACCAATATCTTCTTCCATGAATCAATGATCTCTTTAATCAGTTGGGAAATGATAATATATTCTCCAAGATAGGTTTGAGTTATGGATACCATCAGTTGAGTGGGACACCATTATACTTTCCTTAGACTACATTTAGGAGTAGGTATGTCTTTTATGAGTTATAAGTGATGTCATTTGGTTTGACTGATGCACAAGTGGTATTCATGGCTATAATGAATCAGATATTTAAATATTTTATGGACTAGTTTGTGGTGGTTTTTTATGATATATTATTCAAATCCTAGTAAACAAAAAATCATTCCCAAAATATTAATATCAAATTGAGTGCATTGAGAAAGTATCAACTTTACTCTAACCTATCCAATTACAATTTCTAAATTGATAAAGTACACTTCTTGGGCCATGTCATCCTATAGTAAAGAGTTTTAGTTTATCCATAGAAGGTTACATCCATGTTATCTTGGGATAAGACAAATAATTTATTTGATATTCAGATCTTTCTAGGTTTAGAAGGTTATTATTAGCCCTTTATCTAGGACTTCTCCCGTTTGGAGGCACCAATGTTAGGGATGACCAATAAAGGGGGAAAGCTTGTTTGGCCTGATTCTTGTGAGATATAATTTCAAGAGCTAAAAGGAAGGCTGATCTCAACACCTATCATCACTTTCTCTATGTTGGATAAATCAAGTACCATGTACTTTGATGCATCTAGAGTTAAACTTGGAGTAGTTCTGATGTAGGAGAATTGGGTGGTTTCTTAAGGATTGAGACAATTGAGACCACATGAGAGGAATTACCCTACTCATGATATGGATTTATTATAAGTGGTAGATTCCCTAAGATGTTGGAGAAATTATAACTTGGGTGAGAGGATTTTGTATGAACTAACCAGAAGAGCCTAAGGTACATCTTTTCTTCATGGGGTCTGAACCTTTATTAGAGGATGTGGGTAGAGTATATACAGTATTTCGACATTGAGATTGCTAATACCCTAAGAAATGGAAACATCATTACTAATGAATTGAGATGAAATATGTGGAAAGAGGTGGTGTGGGAGTATTGTGATGAGTGGAAAATGATTTTACTCTTTATAGACATGCATCTAGATGTTAGAGAGTTTTATAGATTAGTATCTCTTATTTCAACATCTATTATACCAGTTATTTTGGATCAGATCAAGACTAAATAGTTAACTAATCCAGATGGATTATTTTAAAGAGAAATATTATATGGTGGGGAGATACCATCAGGATGGTCTCTTGGTAGTGTAAATTCTCTTCTTTAATGTGGATGAGTATGTGTTCTTATATGACTACGTGTGGAGATGAGAGAGAGTTTCATTCTTCTATATTGGGGGTAAATCTTGTTTTTACAAATATTTAATGTGATAATTATATAAAATATTGGTGTTCAGGAATGAAGAAGGGATTTGGAGGATTTGGGGAGAGGTTTTTGGCTTGTTAGCGGGAGAACCTTGAGCATGAAAGGCCAATTGGTATTTTTCAGCCTTTTCTTATTCTTGTTTAGAAGTGGGATGATGTAACTACGGATGTTGTCATAGTATTACTAAGGAAAACCCATAAGAATGATATTTTATGGGTGATTGTGGAGTGAATGACTAAGGTATCCCATTTCTTAACTATCAGTGATATGTTCACCATTGATGATATAGGTAGTCTTTATATGCGTAGGGTTGTTTGGTTGCACATCATTTTAAAGAGTATCATTTCAGATAGAGATCTCAGTTTCACATCATGATTCTAGTAGGGTCTTTAGAAGGCTCTGGGATTATATGTTATTTTGTGTATGACCTATCATTCTCAGATTCATGGTCAATCAGATCATCCTATTTAGGTTTTAGAGGATATATTGTGAACATGTTTCTTGGATTATGGTGGTTCATGGGAGCATCATATGGAACTCGAGGAGTTTTCATATAATAATATCTTCCCATATTCAATCCAGATGAAACCTTTTGAGGGTTTGTATGGTTGGTTGTTGCATTCTCCTCTTTGTTAGTTGGTGGCAAATGAGTAATCTTTTGTTGGAACTAGTCTTATTCATGAGAAATCTAAGTAGGTTTGTTTGATTATAAAGAGTTTGGTGACCATGTACAGTAGGTAGATATATTATGTTGGACATAAAAATAAAACTCTAAAATTCAATATTGGTCATATTTTTTTCCTATGAGTGTCTCCTAGGATAGGGTAATTCTTCACTTGGAAATAAGGAATCCTAGAGCCCAGTTTTATCACACCATTTGAGATAGTGAATAAGATCGATCTAGTGGAATACCAATTTATCCTTCCACAATGCTATAGTGTCATGCATGACATGTTTCTTGTATCACAGATTTAGATATATTGTCCATATCCTTCTCATTTAATAAATATAGCCAACGTCAAACTTAGTTATGATGCTTCCTTTGAGGAGAATCTAATACATATTGTAAACTATATTGGGAAGTACCTCTATGATATATCTATACCTTTGGTTCGAGTGTATTGGTAGAATGGGGGAGTTCTAGAGGATACATGAGAGAGGTAGTATGATATATGAGTTCACATTTTCTAGACTTGATCACTGAGAACCTGTAGTGATGTTTGGAGCAACTCAGAGATGAGATATTATATGGTGATGAGGTCTTAAGATCCCATATTTTTCCAAGTACATCACTATATTATTTTTTTCATTTGATCCTTGGTGGTCGAGTCTTGTTCATATATGGAAATACTTTGTTTGGGGAAATGATCTAAAGTTCAGATATATATGTTTAGCTTAATTAATGGTGTTTGGTTATAATTTTGTTATATGGGTTTAAGAGTTTTTTCCATTCCTATGAAGGCTTTAGAGTTGTTTCAGATCCTTTCACAGCAAACTGGGATGAAAAATATTATCATAACTTTTACACGTTGTGTAAATGTATTGCATGACATGTAAATGTTTCTAGACACATGTCATGAATGGTTACATGTTGTGAAATAACTCATGACATTAAAGGAATACACTTTATGAAACTAAATTACACATCATTTAATAGTTAATTGGGATAAATATTAACCTAAGGAAATAGGTATTTTGGTTTATACCTCTAAAAAGAAATACATGACGTGTAAAATAGTTACATGCTATGTAATTTACCAAGAAGTAATTTTAAAGGGTTCTATGTGGCAGATTTCCCATTCAACTGGAATCAAACCCTCTCATATCGACACTAGGTCATTTCTTAGTTGATTTTGGAGCTCCATACTCCCTTCTGGACATCCCATTTGAGAAAATAAATCCCTAGTAATTCATTCTATTTAGATTTTCCCTTATCTCTCTTATTATTCATCCATTATGATGTAATCCCTTGACCTTGTTCATTGTTGTTTTTTATCATGATAAATTATGTTCTAGGATCCTTTTTGAGATCATTTGTTTCCATTTTTTATTATATAATCCTACTGGAAGAACTTTTTGATCATCAGATATGCGTAGGGGTCTAAAACTAAACCGTATGGTCTGTTTAATTACAAAGTATGTTCAATATTGTAATTGCACCAACGTATCATGCACTTTAACTAATAAAATTATGGATTATATTATTCTATAGAATCAAATTGTATTCAATTATCATTATCATGGCTTATAGATACCTTCTGATTGATAAAACTCGTGATTATAAATTATTTAGAAAATTGCTTGAGTGTGGTTAGCATGACAAGTTATTGGGTGATTTATCAATATAGATTCACCTTAGCTTATCTTGTTTATTGAAAAAACTAGAATGTTATTGGTTTATAACTAAATGATTAATGAAAAGAAAAATTGATAGATAAATGGTAATTTTCATAATTTTCATTGATCATGTGATGTAATATTGTGTTATCCTAGATATTATGAACCATAGTGATTCATGCTGTAATGCTTATATAAAGGGTTATTCCTAGAGATTTACAATGAAATGATTATATATTGGGATTTTCCCTGAGACATTATATAATTCTTATATAGCATGCTATACATATTGATTCAAGCTGTAATGATTATATAGTGGTCTATGCCTAGTGATTCATTCTAAAATTATTATATATCAGGCTTTTCCTTCTGACATGTTGTAATTCTTATATATCAAGAGTGGACATAATTTATTCCAATGTACATGTATACTAGGATCGGCCCTGATTTATTACTGAGATTCTTATATAGCATGTTTTGACCTAGATTCATGTAATTTATACCATGGATATATGTTTATTGTTGGAATGTCTATGAGACCTAGTCAAAGTCATTCTGGCATGGTGTCAAAGTATGTTATGATTTACCACGGTTATATGGTTATAGTTTTCATGGTTATGAGACATGTTCAGAGATATTCTGACATGGTTCTGAAGCAAGTAGTTTTTGTATTAATTTAATTTTTTAATTAGTCAATAAACTTGTTTATTACATTTTTTAATGCACATATTATCATGTTATTTATATTTAGAAATAGTGGTGTTAACCTCCTTGTTATACTCACACCCTATTTGGGTCACTATTTAGTACTCAAGAAGTTACATGGATTCATGATTGTATAAGGGAAGGTTACCTTACTACTGATTGTTTCTTGCAGGATGGTTTGGATTTTGGAGATGGGCCGATATAGAGCTTGAGATTGGGGACATTTGAGTCTTTAATTGTTTCTTCTAGTCTTTTATTTTTTTTACTTCTACCATTACATTTTGTTACAATGAATCCTATCATTACATTATTCCTTCATTATATATTATATTATTCTGTTGGATTTTATTTTTTGGTTTTTTCTATTTATTATATTTTTTCCATTATTTCTGCTACTCAGATATGATTTATAATGTTCATTTATGTTGTGTTGTTACTCTATAACTTGGGTAATTGTCTACCCACTATAGATATCACACCCCCACTAGTAATCAGTAGCCTAAGGAATATGGGGAGGTTCACTTGAGGTCTAATGACCAGCCCGTTCCAGCCATGTGAGAGAGTTCCAGGTCATGGGATGTTAGAATAATCATATATAATACTATGTGATAAAACCCTTTATGCTCATTCCTATATGACCAAACTCGTCATGTCTATGCCTAGAATGTGATCAAACCCATTACATCAACACCTCTGTGAAAAAACTAGTTATCTCTACAACTTACTATATCATGAGATATAAGCTTAAACCAATGCATTGTAAAATGATACAGTACCCCTCCCATTATCATCCATACATATGTGTTCCACCTAAATTAATTCAATACATATTAAATAACCCATGGATGTAGTACATTTTTCATTCAATTTATAAAAAAATAACATATATTTAACTTAAAAGATCATAGGATACTAAAAAATGCATTTTAAAAAAGGAATTATATCCTAATAAAATATACATGATGATCAAATCATCACATCGCTATAGATAAACCTTAGAGAGACATATAAATGAAAACACAAAAGTTTTCACAGACCATTTTTAATGTTGTAAAAAAATAATGTTGTTCAAATTTTATTCAAAAAAATTGATAAGGGAAAGTTAAGAGTTTTTAAAACATATTATTATAAATAGTTATAAATAAAAAATACTTTAAAAATTCGATATAAATTTATGGTATAAGATATAAAGATTATTTTGAAAGGATGAAAAAACCCTTATAATTATTTTGAAATAAATATTTATAAAATACCACATCATAATAAGAGTATTAAATTTTCCTTTTGATAATGGATAAAAATAATTATGAGAATAATATAAAGTAATCAATATTATATTTCCCAAAAATATAGGAGAACATTTTTGGGAAGTAAAAACATGAATATAGAAGAAAATCCATTAAAATAAACTTGAATTATTCTTAACAAAAATGAATCTTAGCGAAACAATAAAATCATCAATGGAGAATAATTTGGTTTAAAAAATGATTTCCCAAAAATTGTAAATATAGAATAACATCATATTAGGTTATAATAGATCATTCTAGAAAGATAATAGTAAAATAAGTGTTATTATGACCCAAGAAAAATATTTAAGTCATGAAAACCCATTAATTTTAGTCATGATTATTCAAATGAACCCTAACCACCTATATAACAAACATAACTATGTTATATACTATTTAAGAACCATATTCATACCAAAATATATTTATAATCTCTATTTATAATCATTATCTACTTGTATAGTAGTTATTTTTTTCTTAATTTCCCACATCATGTGTTTTTAGTATTGACTGTTTTTAGAAGTTTCATAAGAGCAGTGTATTTATTCATTCTTATTCCAAAGTTCATTATCAAAATAAATTAAATTTAATATAATGGATGAAATATAATTATTTATGAATTTTAAATTTCATTTCATGATTAATTTAGTCTTAATCCTTTAATATGAAATTGAAACAAACATTTTATGATGTTTTTAACCTATGAAGTGTGTTTTCTAAATTAATATGCTAAATATTGATGTATCCTTTCCAAAACCACAAAATAATTAATTACATGTATGTAAATTATTATAAAATTAAATATGTTTTCATAATCATACGTGATATAATTTCATTTTATTTGTCAAGTAGTTGTCCAAACTGACCCAATCATAAACATACCATGATTATTGATGATTATGAGGTGATTTAGTTGTAATAGCATTATAATGGTAGAATATCAATATAATTTTCTATTAATTGGTGTGGTATATCAGAATTATAAATTCATTATAAGAATAGGTACTGAATATGAAAATATCAAATAATTTCAATTAATGAATTTCCTCTTACAACAATTTCTTTAAAATACTGAATTTTTCAAAATCGTTTGTTGAAAATTTCTTTAATAATCTCTATAATTTTCCATAAAATGGGAATGATATATTAAAAATATATATATCAATTAAAACCATTCTATTTCCATCCATGTTAGGCGGTGATGAAATGATAAATGTAAATCATTTATCCCATGGAGAGATAATCTACACATATTCATGATTCATGATTTTATTTTCCATAGAATGGGAAAATGGAGTAATATAGTTTAAAATTTAAGAATATAAAGTATATCATATTTATAATAAGTATATATTAAATTAACTATTATTAAAATTCTTATATGGTTGTGATGGAACATTATACATGTTACATCATTGACGTGGTTGTCTACACAATGCATAATTCGCATTTTTTTTCATAATGGAAAAGGTGGAGGGTCATTAACGCATGTACCATAATTTTAATAACATTAAAATATAATAATGATATTTATTTTTTCATTTTAATATTCTAAATGAAATTTAAGAAGAATAAAAACACGTAAATAAATATAATAATTAAATAGAGGTCAGTAATTTATTTATTTCTTCTTGAATTATCTCCTTTTTGAAGGATATTAATCCTTTGAGGGATGTACTTTTGAGAAGAAAATATCCTCATTAATTTATATAACAGTGTGGTGGATATTTTTGGTTTCATTTTGGGCTAAATATAATGGTTTGTTTAGGGGAACTAAGGAGATGGGATCTCCTTTTATAAGTGAAATGCAGTGGTATTTTTGTAAATATACAAAAAAATTTAATAAGGTTAAGTCACTCTCAAGGAATGTGGATCAAAAATTGATAATTACTATAGTGGTAATAGGTTTTATCAATCCACATTATAACCCCTCAATTAAAAAAATTAAATATGTTAGTCTCCTTACCTCTTAGGATACTCATTTTTACAATTTTCTTTTTCACCACAGTAACTAGTTTTTACCTCGGTAATTTATCCTATATACCCAAAACTAAAATATACCTTATTAAATAATTTAGGAAAAATTATTATAAATTTAAAATAATTTTATATTCAATTTATAAAATGGATAAAAATTAATTTGGAAATGTTAAATGTATAATGTATTAAATACATTTTTAAAAAAATTTATAAAATATAGTTTTATAATTTAGTAAAAAAATATTTAAATTATAAATTAGCTTATAAAATATATATTTTATTTTAAAAAAATTTCCTAAATTTTATATTCATTTGTATTTGAATATAATTTCATAAAACTCATATTAATAGTAAAAATATTATTTCTCAATATTAAACTAAAAATCATTATGTTAGAAAAATACAGAAAATTCATATTAATATTATGTTATTATGATGAATAAAATATGATGTTCATTTTTAAAAATTATATTTCTAAAATTAGAGAATTCAATATTTAATTAAAATCTCCAAATATAGTTGAAAACATATCATATTGAAAAATTGATTTTTAAATTATAAGAAAGTCTTAATTATAATTTCTTACCATTTAATAATTAATTATTTAGTAATATAATATTCATATTATTAATATATTTTATTATTATTTAATCATAATATAATTAGTTTCTTGAAAAAACACTAATTATAGAAAAAATATATTTATGAGCATAAAATTATTTTCTTAGTTGTTTTAGTTATACTAATTAATCTTCATTAGTATTAAAAGTATAATTTATTTTCATTATACCCATATTTTATAATGTGTTTACTAATATTCATACCTACTAACTCAATATGAAGGTTTTAATGGTTATATTTAATATTAAAAATATATTAGGGTTTTCTCATTTTAGTTAGGTATAGTGGGTGAAATACACTATTTAATATATTATTTATTTAAGGAGAATATACTATCAAAATTAATGTTGTTATAATTATTATTATACTTTCCTAGTAATTAAATATTTCTCCTTTTATCTGAAATATGATAATGAAGGGAATAACCACTCTCTATTTCTACCTTCAGAGCACATCTAATGATTTATTCATAGCTACTAATGTCCGTTATTTCCAATTACATTTGGAGACGTGGATTGAAGCTACTAGAGAGCTGATGAATTTTTATTTCAAGGTCAATTAAAAAACCATAAACATACCATGAAATTGTTGTAATTTTTACCTCATATGTATTTATTGATTCAACATCCTTCTTCTTAATATCAAGGAATTACCATTATATTTTTGTGAGAAGAGTTTAGGGAAATAACTTACATGAAAATATCCTATTAAATTCATCTAATTACATGAAGCCAATTTCTTCCTCTTTCCTTCTATTCTTAATAAGATTCATCCATTGATCTACTTCATATTAAAAATAATATACTAGAAATATAATTTTTATACTTTTTTCACTATAGAATGTTGAATATCTTTTCAATGTTACCAATCCATTTCTTGACCTATAATTAATATGAGTACCAATTGAATGAAGGTGTATGTTACCTCATGAAAGAATAAATAGTGATTTGGACCTACTTCATTCATTTGAAATATTAGAATGATTTATATATTTATAGAGTTATGTGATCGTAGAAATAATATTTTTCATCCCATCTCCCAGTTATTCAGTTTCTCTAGAGTACAATCATTTTATTATATACCACATTCATTTTAGCATGATTCCACTAGGTTTCATTCATTAATTAAATACAAAATACACAGTCTAAACATCAAGAAACAACAAAAAAAGTGTTTAATTGTATAATAACCAAAATAATTGTTGAGTTTTCCTAAATTATAGAACCTTTTAATCAACCCATGACACTTTTTGGATCACTCTATATCACTTTTAGTTCATCAAATGTTGCCTTAAGTTATAACCTCGTAGTCTACATAACATAATCTCTAAAAATAACTAAACCATGTGTTGCTACCAATTAAGGTTACCCAAGTATTAAATACATTAATATTTAATCAATTTTTATGAATATTAAAAAAATTAGAATAAAAAACTCCCTGAAACAATATAGGTTTAGTGTATTTGAAGACTAGATACTTAATCAACTTGTTTTATGAAACATCTTAAACATATCCGAAAAATTTAGTATCTCAAATTACCCTTATTATAAATTTATGACTTAATAACATTCTTCATAACTTGAAGAAAATTGAATCCTATAAAAGGGTGATCTTATATACTTAGTAATAGTAAAAAAGGGTGATATCAATCAGTGATCATATATAATTATACAATAAGAATAAGGGTATGAGATCATGATCATAACTTTTGAAGCTTATACCCAATCAGTCAAAGATCATATCAAGAATAATTATTTAAAGCTTCATAATTTCAAATGACATAATTCATAAGTTTTAGAAACCATAATTTTTCAATAAAGATCCATATAAGTATACCATAATCATGAAATCATGGAATATTCTAGGATCACTTCCATGACCATCATCACATAGTGTAAAATTCCCATGATAGGTTGGATTATCTCCCAAACATCTTTTCATTACTGCAATGGGTTTACTCCCCATACTCTTTCATATTGTATCATGATATATCAATCATTACCCAATCCATTATAGGGTTATATAACTCCAGCACCACCTATCACATATAGAAAACCAAGCATATGTGTGCTATAATGACATAGAAAAATTCATCATTCCATTATAGAAAAACTCTTGGAAGATAAATGTCTTTGATAAATATTTTATCATCACCAAATAATAATCCAGAAAAATAAAAACATAGATAGTATCATTAGATCATATTTCAAATGAATCATAAGAAACATCAAAAGACATTCATATAGTTGAAAAAATACATTTGAAGTATATTCCAGACTTTCTTTGAAACCATGAGAAAAATATGATTTTATTTTGATAAAAATTTAAATAAAAATTCCCAAAATATTGAGATAAACATTTTATAAGAAAATTACAATGTAAAATTTTAAAGGAATACTCAAATAAAATAATAGTTATGATAGTTTGAGAATTTTTTGGTGTAGTAGATGTTAAAACAATGATTCCTTCTACACTTTTTGTAAAAAATCTTAATAAAAAATTTTTAAAAACATTTTAAATATTCTTTTTAATATTTAGAAAATAAAATTAAATATGGTTGAAAATGAAATTAAATATTCACCAAATCATAGAAAATAACATTCTTGAAGACATTCTAACGAACATAAACATGAAATAAAATGTTCATTGACCAAATAGAAAATAACATCATCTTTTCTTGAAAACATATTCTTGATCATTTTTAGAATAATAGAGATTATAATAAGATTAATATAATAAAAACATTGTCAATCATAAAAAGAAATGTGATTATAAAATAAACTCATAACTCAAGTCTTGAATTTCTTCATACGCTTTCTTTAGATCATGTATAATAAATTTATATTTATTATGAATTTATATGAGAAACATATTCATACTTATTTTACAACAGAAATTATCTTATAATTTAAAATTAACTGTTTATTTAAAATTCTTCATTAAATTTAATATTCGGGTGTTAAATATTTCATTTCTTATGCATGTTTTGGTTTGATGGTTCTAGACCATGCACCTTGGTCATGTTTTAATCATATAAATTATATTAATCATGTTATAAGTATCATATTTATTCATTATGGACTCTTTTATAACCATTATTATAAATTGGTTATGGAAAATGAATTACATAGGTTTGTGGAGATGGTAGTCTGTATGTACATACGAGTAATGATTTTTGTTTTTGAAAAAATTGAATAAAAGAAAAATAATTAATAATATATATTTCTAGAATCATAGTAATATCATAAATATAATATATGTTCACTAAATTCATCCACATGACCTAGCATGTATGGAATAAAAAACGAACTCCATTACTTTATGGGGGTGTAAATCTACATATATGCACGGACAACATTTTTTCTTCATAAGATAGAAAGGAGGAATAAAATAGTTGTAAAATTTAAATAAAAACATTTTTTAATATTAATTATATTGATTTAATCGTGTTAATATGGTTATAAAATATTTATATGAGGTTAATGAAGAAAAAAATTAGAAATTGACCAGTGAAAACAACTACCTCTTCATTATGAAACCTCATTTGCCTTACACCATATTACTTAAAATGTTGGTCTTATGTGAACCCCAAAAGATATAAAACATGATTATGGAATATGGAATGGTGTTTGGGTATGTATTTTCCAAATTATATGGTTATAATTGTGTAAATAAGGGAATAGATGATTTTTCCTTTTATAATTGAGGTGGGTGACACACTTGTAAATTTAAAAAAACATAAAAATATAATAAACACATATTCAAGAACAATTTGAACCAATTGGAAGTGGTTAAAATATAAGACAAGTTAATTTTAAAATATCTTCAATGTAACAAATTGAGACAATTTTAATTGATATTTTAAACCTTATCTTTTAGTTTAACCTCATCATTAACAATTTTTAACAATAATCGAGGTGAATTTTTTTACAATATATACTATTTATTATTACCAAAATTTAAAGTTTTCTCATTAAAAAGTTTGTAAATTATGATTCAAAATTAAGAAAAAAAATGTATCAAATTCAATTTTATATGATTCCTAAATTATTTTCAAAATAAGTACACAGAACACAAAAAAAATAATTTTTATAAAACATTATTTTTCTCATAATACTAAATTTAATCAAATTACTTGTCTAGGGAAAACCACTAGATGAATATTAACTTATTTTATTGAATATATTATCCTAAAATTTAATTTAAATAATTAATAAGTAGTGATTTACTTAATTAATTAGGATAAAAAAGGCATTATTCACATAAAATATGTTTTTTAGAAAAATATCTCATTTTACCTTCAAATGATTTTGATTTCATTGCTAACCAATTTATAGTCAATTAATTAATTAAAAAAGTATTTAAAAAATATTGTTCATAATTTTAATACATATATGATAAAAATCTCATAAAAAAATTTCAAAATTATTATTTGAGATTAATAATATTTTCTAAGTGAATTTGAAATAATATTCGACAATTATATTTCATTTCAAGACCATATAATGTTATTAAATTTATAATATATAATAATTATTAACATATTTTTAGGGTTGTGGGATTCAAAATATACTGAAATATTTTATTTTTTGAATATAAATACATTCTAAAATCTTAGGGTGTTACAGATATTTCATTTATTAATTTGTGAAATATTGATATTTCATATATTTGTTATATAAATATGGATGTTTATTGATTTATAAGGAATGTTGACTATGTATTTTTTTTATACATTCATTTTATATTATTAATTAATTGGATTTATTTAATAATTGGTGGGGCCTAGAATTATATTGTCTATCGATGCATCAATGGGTCTCATTAGAATAACTAGTTTATGTATATGTTATATGCAACACCTACTTATCTCTAATGTATTGGAGTGAGGAATTAATGTTAAGATTAATATGTTTGGAAGTATGTATTATATTACATTGAAATTATTTATTATTCTCAATGTTATATATATATTATTATGTTATCCATGGATATATGTCACACTAATGTCAATTATCATATAAAATTCTTGGTTATAATTTATTTTGTCCACATTAATCATGAAATGTAAATTCCATGATAGTTTCCATTGTAATCTTCCTCTTACCTAGAATCAGGGATCACCCATTAATTTTTTTTCTTTCCTAAGGGAACTCAAGAGATAATTCTCAATAAATTCATAGATATTCTAGAAAAAATAACAAATTTCTCACTATGTATTTAAATATGTGTTCTATTTTTTCAAATGTAATTCGAGAATCAAGTATGTATCTAGTTTCCTAAGACTAATAAACAATTGGTTATTATGTGACGTGATCTATTATATTATCTACCAATATTGTAAATTAATTACCGTCTCTAGAATACTTGAGTTGGGGTTATAATAGTTGGAATTACAGAAATTTTAGTAGATACCTTTGGAACTATGTTAGAATAACATTTCTAGATAACAAAAACTTTATGATAAACCATAAAGAAATTAAAGATATTTTCTATAATTTTTTACTTATAATGAAATTTTATTCTATTATTCAATATTTATAAATTTATCAATTAATTAATTGTATTATATTATTAATAAATGGGTAATTTCAAAATGAATTGAAACGGTATTAACACTCATAATCAATATGGATATTTCCCTCCAAAATAAGTAAATGAGGTTACAGATAGAGAAAAGTACATTATAACTATATTAATGAAATTATCTCAGATTATGGCCAATAACATTTCCTGTGTAGAGTATTATTTTGATCTACCACATGGTGTAACAATGTTGGACCGCTTCATGTGATAACATCCTCTCTAAATAAATGGAACCATTAATCTATTGTTAACTAAATAATGGATCAATACCCTAGAAAATATACTTCTTTCTTTGAAAAGTAGTAAAATATATAAGGCTATTAAGGTGTTATGTCATCTAAAGGTAGATATTGATCATTGGCTATAAAGGTTTGGATTTTTTTCTTGGGGATTCCCTTTTACTTTCAAGGATGGTTCTTAGTGGTTTCAAGGTTTTGGTCTCTTCCTAGATATTTTATTTACCAAATATTTTTGAAGCAATAAGTGTTTTATTCTTTTGAAAGTTTTCAGAGGTTTATAAATGTTTTAAAATAATTATAAAATATTATCAAAAGTGGTTTATAATTTTTATGTTATTAATAAACCCATTTCTTTATAATTAAGTAGTTTTTTTTTCTGAAAAAAATAATGTTTTAAGGAAAATCATTCCCTTATGAAATAGTTAATACATACATAGGGGTAAGTTTGTTTTTATAACGTTTGAAAGAGGTTTAGATCTTGATAACATTATGTGATCCTTTTAATAACACTCTGTAATAATAAAATAAGTTACCCCTTCACTGAGCTCCTACAGTTTGTAAGGGTAAGATAGAATTTTCCAATCATTTGTTAAGGTAAGCTCAAGATACCCTTATGTGATCCCTTCCATTACACTTATTAAGAGTAATTAAATTTCTCTTTATGCAGACCACATTCCATGTGTATGGGTAAAGATAAATTTTCAATTCTTATATAAGTGTAAGCTAGAGTTACCCTAACGTTATCCATTCCATAATGATTTATAAGGGTAAAACTAGTTACCCTTATATGGACCGCATATTGTGAGTAAGGATAAGGAGTAATTTTCTGAGGGTATATAAGTATAATGTGTATTTACCCTTACATGAACATTTATAAAGAGTTGTATAATGATAAAACAAGTTACCCTTATACAACCCCCCTAACTTGTATAGGGGTAGTGTTTCTTCCTTATTTCCTTATTCTTCACTCCTTCAACCTGTAACCCCCCCCCAAAAAAAAACCATTTTAAAATGATATTAAGTCCTAATTTCAATTAAATTATTTTCTTTTACTAATTTAATAATTTATAAATCCAATTGGAATATTTTAATTGATCAAAAATTAAATTATAATCTATAAATCATTGGGAAACTTAAATGGGGGTTTTAACAAAGTATTTTATAGATATGTAATTTTATTGTCTTTAAAATAACCAAACCATCTCACTTACTTTTTCATAATTTTTTCCTCTCATCCAAACAACCCTAAAAACCACTCTTTAATTCAATGAGCATAAGCTATTTATAGGAACTCTTCCTTTTCAAATGTTAGGTGAGGTAGAACCTTCTCTCTCCTCTCTTCCTTGGCTATAACATTTTTTCAAAGGAAAAATACCAAGTAGGGTATTCTCTTATTCAATTATTATTTTACATGAAAATTTAAATTTAATATGGTTTAATCATTTTTTGGATATAGAATTAACCATAATAAATATTAAATCAGAATAATATAGGTAATGGTTTATTGCTTTTAGCGATCACATGTCTTTTTCACCAGGATATCAGATTTCCAGTTATTTTTATCTAATAGTGTTATATATATATTTATTCTTGGTATATTATTTTTAATTTAATGAAAATGGTTATGTAACACAAATTCAGTAATGATGGATGGATAAATAATTAATTTTTCTTGTTTTATAAATCATTTTTTTTTATAATTTAATGGAAATAAAATTGAAGTTTAATTAATGCTCAATTAATGTATTCTATTGGGTGTTAATATAATTCACTAATGATAATGAATATGGAAGTTCTTGTTGTTATAAATGATTAAAAGTAATTTTAAATGAAATTTTCTCTATAAAAGTTTAATGAAACTAGGAGTTTTGCTAGAAAGGATGTTAAAATAATCCATAGATTTAAATAGTTCATCTCGTAGGTTACCAATGGTTATAACCAGTGTTAAATGAATTGATTAATAAAATATAGTAAATAATCATTGTTTTGATAAAGAATAATGTTTGGGGCATAGGTAGTTCATTTTTGTGTGATGGTTGGAAACAATATTTCTATGGCCCAGATGCCCTCTCTACTCTGTTTTTTTCTGCCTTCTGTGTTTTCTCTAGATATGAGTCTTGATATATGATGTGATGTGATCCTATTGTGGTTGTTGGATGATGAAATATGGGTGGGGATGATCAGTTTTGTGGCTGATGTTGATGCTGATGATTGTGGGATGTATGTATATATGAATGGTAGTGTTAGGGATATCACTGGGATTGATGGAAGAGTTTGAAGCTAATATTTCCCATTATTATGCTGAAATCTAGGATTCTTTCTTATTAATGTTATGTTTCTTATTTTTAAAGGTTGAGTTACCTAATTAATTGAATTTTGTTCCACCTCTTGAGGTAGATGTTTATTCTTTGTTTATATATCTCTTTCTTGGTATATTTGGACATTTCCTAGAGTTCCTATAATTATGGAATACAATTGTTTAATAAATGTTTTTCTCAAGGGGTTGTTGTTTGAATGGAATTAAAATGATGATAATTTTGGAGAACAAAAGAATCAGTTAGATTATTCCTGGAGGGTATGGACTTCAATTTGTTTTTAATGAAATATAAATGGAATAATGTAAATTAATTTCTAATGAGTTAAATAATCTAACATGAAATTTTAAAAGGAAATAATTAAATAAGTGAATCTCATTGATTATATTTGTTCTTATCGGATATCTAGTTCTTAGTAGTGGGAGTTGGGTTTTTGGGAGATAATATCTACATTTGATCCTAATACTATGTTAAATCAAATATTTTGGTAGTAAGATACATTATATATTGTATTTTATGTGATTTAATTGACTAACCCACCCATATATATAGGGAGACTAATACTCAGTGGACTCTGGAAGGGTATTTTACCCAACGTCTAGGTTAAAGATGAATGGATGAATGACTACCCCCTCTAACCCCGCTCTCTTATGCCGATATTGTTATGTATTGGTATGAATGACCTTTATCTTTTCTCGTATATGTGTGTGTATGGATATAATGTATTGTGGTTACTTCCCACACGTGTATCTCGGGATATAAAATCCTAATGGTTATTATAGGTATGTTTTGTATGGTTAGTGATTGATTGAGGTATAATACATGATGTAGGGGTTTGTGGGGGATCTCAAAAACTACTTGATTTCTATTTAGAGATATGGATGGGATGATGATATATTATGATTCATGGGTTTTGTGAAAAGATACATTATCATAAGTGTTTTCATATGGGTTTATATTTGGAAAAAGAAAGATCAAGATATGGGAAGATAGGGTAGAGAAGCAAACTAGTGGGGAAGTGGTTGTACGGTACCCTTTTTTATTCTATTATATGATATCTTTTATGCATTAATATTTGAGAGATAGTCATGGAGAGTCCAGGAACATAGCATACACGTTTATGTGATAAGTTATCTTCACTTTTCATTCATTAGGATTTAGAATGATTTATTTATAATTTTCCCAAGAGTATTGGGGGACGATTATAATGGGTATACCTATTATGCTCATCCTGGGATTATATAAAAACATTTTAGGTCAGATGGATTAGGTTGGTGATTATATTAGATAATAGTATCTAGGGTGTTATTCAAGAGATATTTGGCATCAAGGTAACTACTAAGTTATTTGGTTGGTACTTGTAATTTATTTTTATATTTTATTATTATTATATTAAATTGCAATTATTTACTTGGGATCTTTTAAATTTATATTTGGCGTGATTTTTTGTTATTTTTATCTCATATCTCGTATCTCCTATATAAGATGGAAATTTTTCCCGTATTTTTTTATGATATACCCTTAGTGATTTTCTCTAACCTGTGTCCTATTAGAGGTGGGATTTGGGATCATTATATCCCTTATCTAATTACCAACCCATTTAGGGTACCTTTGGGGTGATAGGTTCATGACAGAGTGGTATAAATAGACCAGATTTAGGGATACGATGCAATTTGGAGCTACGCATAGGTGAGGACTACATGTGTTGGTAGGGAGATGGTGTATGATGAGTTTAGTAGAAAATTTAAGCAACATATACTGGCATTGAAATACGAATTTAGGGCCCCTTTTGGCCTTTATGTTTAATGATTCTACTAATTAATGTTATACTAGTTGTGGGATAGATAGATATAAAAGGATTTTGCATCATCGTTCCTTGAAACTATGTTTGAAATAGGTTTAACATGGTATTAGGTTAAACCAGGAATAAAAAAAATTAATTAATATTAAATATTATGTATTCTAATTTCCAGAGTATCTAACAAATTTTTCTTTTTCAGATATGGATTTAGGTAGACGCCCATGTCATGTTTTCACTGAGGATGTTCAGTGGGATCTGTCAGCGAATCACCACAGAGTAGAGTTCAATGACTATAACACATAGAGGCGGGTAAACTGATAGTGTTTTCAAAAGTATGAGGGATCCATTTTGGGCTCATTTATTGAGGAATTGATAGAGGAGGTGTAAATATCCATCATTGGATCCATGATCATAAGGAGCACTAGTGTTTATTCAGAGTGAAATTTCTGCAAGGAGTGGTGAGGATATGGTTGTTCTTGTTCCTTGGGGATCTTGTGGAGTTAGAGGTCTCATTAGAGGAGTTACAAGTATTGTTCCATGAAAATTTTATTCATTTAACTATGAATTCGGCTAGGCACAGGGATTTTTCTATGATTCAACAGGGGAGCTATATTTTGTGTCAGTTTGGTATCTATTTTATGACCCTTCTCTAATATACCTCAAAAATGTTTCCATATGAGGAGGCTTGTGGGATACATTTTGAAGAAGACTTATGTCTATAGATCCATCCCCCAATCCCCTCATTTATGATGTAGACATATCACAAGATGTTGGTGAAAGAAGATATCATTGAGATGATTCTTTACAGGACAAAATCCTTTTGAGTGGTGATTCTTTAGGATTCTTATCATAATAGATTCTTTATCATGGGTTCCCAATTTCTTGGAAAAAAGTTCTCTGAATTAATCGTGGGTAGGACCCTAGACTTATCATTTTATTTTTCTGAGGATGTCAGCTCTCAAGAACCAACCAAGAGATCACGTGTATATTCTTCTTTTGGAGACTGATGTTATAAATTCCATGAGTGAAGAAAATTTCTGTATGTGAAACCTGTAATAGATGTTCCAGTTCAGGTTCCACCTTTGATGTAGTTTCATCTAAGGTATTAACAGTAGGGTGCTCTATCCTTGGACCAATAAAGGGGAGATGAGGTAGGAATAGGACATACCCAAGATGATCCTTTTCCTTAGGGATCACTGCAAGGTCATGGTGGTGATCACCATCAATTTCAAATAGTCTATTGAATTGGTCATGACCATCTACCTCCCCTAGGGTTTCCCGTATCAAGAGAGATATATTTCATTCGAGGTACCATTTTCTTGTTTTCTAATTGGGTGTGTGCCTTGTTTAACTCTAGTTAACTTGTTCATATCACCTATCCAAGTATATTCTTTAGGACCTGAGGTAGTGAGTCATATAGGTTCATTAGTATTGACTACTCTAATTAGAATTCGATCTTATTTCTATGATATTTATAGATATTGTGAGCTGGTGTTGGGGTAGAAATTCTCTTGGTGAGAATTCTTATGTTAATTTATATAGCTATATGACATCATCCTTATCATGGACTATATATATTCAGTGTAGGATATTGTGGATTAATTAAAAAGGTATATTGTGTTCTATGATTCTGATAGAGATTATTTCCTGTTCTTTGTCATGTGATTCACTCATATCGGTTGTTCATGTCTCCCACCAATGTCTTCCTTTATGTGTGGTCTTATAAAAATTTATCCATAAGTTTATCTTGTCACGCCCCAACCCCAGACTGCCATGGAGTTGGTGTAGTTTCAATAAAACTTGGTGTGTAATTTTTTATAAAAAAAATTCAAATAAATTACACATCATGTTCCACTAAAGAGGATCTTTTTGGTTTAGATTCTGTAAAACCATATATAAATATTACAATCCTTAGAAACTGAAAGAGAAAATTACTCCACAAAGCTTCCACCAATCTGTGTAACCCAAATCTATTAAACCTGTAAAAATTAAATTAAAATATAGGGTGAGTATATTAATTCCCAGTAAAGGGGTTTTAAAATAAAATAATATTTTAATTAAAACATTTTGAAATAATTTCTTTAAAATTATTCATAAAACATTTTCTTAAGGAAAGATAAAATACATGAAGCATAACATAACATTTTATCCGAAAATTACAAGTGAACATTTCAAGAAATATTTACCGAGTTACAAAGAAACATGTTCCAATCATAATCATACCTATACAAAATATATGGTGGGAAGCACATAATGAAAGAGTTATTCTAACTATAATAAGTGTGACATGAAAAATTTCATGTATGTAATTTAAAAATGAATGTAACACATGATCAGAGTTGTGCATAGAAAGATAACTTCAATTTCTTACCTTACAAACTATGAATCATAAATTGGCTGAAAAAATCATTGTGGGATGAATAAACATTATGCCATAAGTATTTAATTATTCTGATACTCATAAGTACAGGCTCTTAACCAAGGGTATTTTACTAGTTGAATATCCACTTGGTTAATGAATTACCATAATCTTAATGAGTGGAGTGCATATGCCGAACTGTGTCAAGGCCTTGTTCCAAGACCATAAACTCTTTATCACGGCCTCATTCCAAGACCATTAATCAAAATTGGGAAAGGCCTTGGCCAATTCCATGTCTATTTGTCTCATGAGACCTACCAATGTATCAAGGGGCTATAGCGGTCCCCACCCATCACATACTAAGTCCAATTAATTCTTCATTTATTTAAATAAAAGTGACTCATGCCACTTTGATTTATTAAATTACTCATGAATCGTTATTCAAAGTGTCACATATTACTTAAAATATTTAATTTCTCATTTCACATTATTCAAAGTGTCCATACCACTTTGAATAATTCAGTTCTTAATTCCGTAAAATTTTATAAGATTTCAATTACATTCATTGGCATTTAAATATACATAGTGATTCATGCATTAAGTGTCAACAACAAAACTAACAACCGCATCATTATGGAAATTTAATAAATGAAAAGTATGGAAGGAAGATTATAGAACATGTAATGATAACTAATGCACATAAATATAGGTTTTGTCACAAAAATGATATATCTGAATTTTTTAAATCCTTAATATGAATTTAAACATATTATATTAAAAATTCAGTATTGTTAATTCATCATGTATTGACTACATTATTAATTTAATGGTAAACAAGATATTCTGTGTGAGGTTTTAAACACATGGTTGTTCAAACACCCATTACTTTGTTTATGTATAAACATACTACAAGGGTGCTCCCAACTATTTAAACACAATGTTATAGATTGAAAATCATGAAAATAAACCACAACACTTTCTAACCAATACCATATAAGCTTATGAAAATAAGTTTGAAATCTGTATACACATAACATGATAAATAAAGGGTTGTATTACTAAAACAAATACCAAGTTAATTCTTGAAAACTTTTCACTTTTCAAAATTCTTGGTATAACATTTTATCAATCCATTGTGAACACTTTATGTGAAACCATATGAAATAAATATAATATATATATAACTGTATGTTCCTAAGGGTGTTTCATCAAATCTAAATAACTCATTACATAATTTATATATATTATAAACAAAATTTAAACCTAGGTTCAACATTAACATTCATAATTTAAAACTGAGGGTATTGTTTCATAAATAAACACATATATATATAAATAAGAATACATATTTATTTATAATTTCAACTTAATACACCTTTAAACCTAACTTGGTTTCTATTCATCATGAATTCCATTTAGAGTAGGAGTTCTTATTTATTTAAATAAATAAATTGATATGGTTTTATTAATAACACATATATATGTATGTGTATATATGTTGTGAAACCAAATTTAGGTACAAACATAAAACCCCATTGTGTATCTCATGACAAAAACATTTTTCAAAAATAGGAAATCATATTTATAAGATCATTCAAGAAAATCAGGAAGTTATAAGAACAACCATATATATATACATTAATATATATATATATATATATATATATATAATCCATCAAACAAAACAAATCAAGGAAATCATAGGTCCCTTACATGGCTCGAAGAAGGAGAAGAGGTCGAGAGGAGCTTGATGGAGGCGCTGGAGAGGAAGAACACCCATATGGTTTGAGTTTAAACAGAATTATACATATAAACTGTATAAATATTATTTTAAGGGAAACTTCCATGGAAAAATGAGGCACCTCAGTTTGAACAATGACCGGTTCATTTGTTCTTGTGGAAAACAAGAAGGAAGGAGGGTCCACCTTAGTTCACGGGTGTGGAAAAATAAAAGAAGAGAGTTTGTGGAGCTACTGGTGCATTTCATGCAGGAGGGAGAAGAATAAAAATATGGGAGAGGGTGTAGAAAAGAAAGAATGACTTAGATTAGCTAAGACGTGATCAGATGACTGAGAAAGATTCAAAGACCTAAAAATAGATTAACGGTCGTGATTAAACTGAAAAATGATCCAACAGTTGATGTGCGTCCATGGATTTTAAAATAGATTGTCAGTTGAGATTAAATATAGAATCGATCGGATGACTATAGTGCAACGTGGTGATTTAAAAAAGGGAAGAACATTCAAGATTATATCTTAATGGATCGAATGGATGATAAAAACGTGGTGGATAAACCATAGCTGCGGGGAGTCAATGACCGAACTGGTCACACAGCTCAGATCTCGCATGGTGACATTGGACAGTCTATATCTGATTTCTGCTGAAAAATGGGGTCCCGCATCAAAATGGGATAGGCTATAGTCCGACTTTATAATCCTGGATCTCCCACAATATCCCATAAATCCCCCTCCCTGGTACCACCCCTATCGTCGTACCGCCCCTCACGGTGGCATGCTCTGCCACCCCTTTCACATGCTCATGTAGCTTAGGGACTACTATGCACACCTACATGTGTGACTTAGCATGCACCATGTGTTCACATCCCTGGTCCATTTTCTAGGGGATATGTGTGATATTCCCACCAAGGCTTTGAGTGGCTTGGTCAACTAAGTTTCCCTCACCTAGGTGGGGTACTCTCTCATTTTTAGAAAAGTAAAATTCATTTTTATTATACACTATAAATTTATTATATTTATAAACCAAAAATAATATTTCCCTATCATGGTTAAAAAATATCCTAAAACAAAACATTTCATTAGTTTATAAACATTTGAGTTTCAAAACATCAAGTTAAAAAATCAAGGTTTAATGTATCATAAAATAAATCTCAAGTAGTTATATATATTAAATCCAAACATACTTTTAATTAAAAATATGTTTTTATTAATCTAGGGATGAAAACATTTGAATGTAACTTTCTAAAACATTTTAATAAATTAGACACCTAATTCACTATGAAAATGAAAAATACTAAATAAAACCATATTCATTAATCTCATTTTCCCAAAGTACGATTTCAACCTCACAAATTTGTTTCTTTGTACAAAAACCAAGTAGTATCAAATGTGTGTTTCTCATGGTATTCCTTTCAAAACCCAAGGTTTATGATTCAAACCCATTTTAAACATTCAATAATTATCATTATAAAATATATAAAAGGAGTTTATTACAAACATTTTTAAAGTTATAACTTCAATGCATACGTTAAACACTTGAAATACACATTATACCTAGATACTTTAAATTAAATCACTAGAATACCCAACAACTATATGGTCTTATGACCATTTAGAGACTCAAAAATCACCCAAAGGAGGCAATGATCAAATTTACTTTAAGGATTTATAAAAACATGACTAGGGTGTTCAAACATCAAGACGACTTGGCGAATATGGTGATCATCATTCCTCTAATGCTTAGCACGGTTTCTATGGTTATGGATATTCTAATGTTCACTGTGACAGATCTAAAGGACCCCCACTATTTGCTTGGTGTTTTTGTTGTATTGGTTGGTATCCCTGTGATTTTAATAGGTCTCTTAGTAGGTATCCTAGGGTAGTGAGGTTCTCTTGTCTTGTGGAAATATAACCATTTTCAGTGATTCATTGAATAAAAAAATTCTTATGATTATTTTCAAGTATTATTTTGGATAGTTTGTAAATTAAATGATTTAAAACCGTACAATATTTTCATTTCATAAGAAATATGTTCAGGGAATCACATTATCCCCCCACCTCAAAGAATCGTGTCCTCACAATTCTAAAATTACTCGTACACATCCACCAGAAAAACTAGACACACATCACTTCAAACATCCCTTCACAAAGTCAGCCAATGTGGATGATTTGCTGATTATCTCTAGTTGGATCCCCAGATTATTCTCTAGTTCATTGAATTCATTGGCCTATATACACCGGGAGCAGTTAGGATTACTCTTATGCATAAAGCATTCAGGTTTCTAGAGGGAGGCTTGTATGGTGTGAAGATCAAAGATTTTAGAGTGGACTAGTTACCTATAAACCCCTTGAACTACATCTTTCTTGAAAATTTCCTAGTCGTAGGGTATCCCATACATAGTAAAACATAGGACATGGAATAGATATACTTCTTGAAGGTCACCCTCTAATGCAGCTTCCTGGAACATTCCTAAAGCTTGATAGTTCTCTAACAAGGTGAAACAAAGGAAGAGACCTTCGTGGTACTTCCCCCTCTTCCAAAACTCTGAAAATTGAGAATTTGAAATACAGTAATAGATGTATCTCTTTCCTTTGTAGGAATAGAGGATTTTTTTAGATGAGGGACACTTTATAAAGGTATTTTTAGGTTAGAAACAGGTTCACAAATGGCTGGTATGTCTCTAAACATGACTCAATAATTATGTGTTCTTGTAATTCGGTAGGGAGTGATAAGAAGTTGGTTGGTGAACTCACGTCTCCCATATGAAAATTTCACAATAATTATGTTACTCAGTAAGGCATAACCATATTAAAATAGAGACATTATTTTGAAAAAGCATGTTAAAGTACCAAAACATAAAATATAACATTTATTCATTTAAAAAAGGTTCACAAAACTCAAGGTGTTACATAACCATTATCTCCCTATCACAACTAACTTGTGAAGTATCATCACAGGTACCACCAGTGTTGGTGATCTCCCCAGTTTCCAGTTAATAGGATCCCAAAAGAGGTTCTATATTCTTCAATCTCTTTGGTCCAGATGCAATGCGGGCAACTAGGATAAACCGCATATTGAAATCTAAAGTTTAGTGTGAGAGAAGCATGATGTGTATCAAGTTGAGCGACATCAGAATGAACTTGATGTCAATAAAATGAATAGGAAGAATAGTCCCCAAAAAATTACAAGTGAATAACTTGACCACAGAGACCGTAGGTCATGATTTGACATAGGTACGTTGTTCAAATGTCACCCTCTTAGGCAGCCTCTTGGAAGTCCTCTCGACACGAAGCATTCCCACCTATGGTAAATCATTTAAATAAACCCTCAAAGTATTTTCCCTTCCATGCATAGAATAGGAATTTATCATTCATCGTAAGAAAATATTTGAAACCTCCTCCTTGGTGAAGTTGGAGTACATGAATAGAATTGGATATACGATAGAGGTGTTTTTATGAAAAATGAATATAAGGACCCAACCTTAAAACATTACATAATCTTGAATTAAATGAATAATTCACATTGATGATCTTTTTAGGTTTAGAGTTATAGAGAATTATATCATAAGTCATGCATTACATTCCACATTTAAACAAGGTGGTTACATAAAAGATAGTATTCATTTTTTCCATCAAAGGAAACATATTTAAAATAAACTTGTATTCTTTCTTGAAACTTCCTCAACACTATCATCACATCATGTAATTTTCCCTTGACCTGTGAAAAACATTTCAAAAACTTGGGATGAGCATAAAAAGGTCAGTAAGGGATATAAAAATACAGAATGAAAACATTAGTACATGTATACAAAAGAATCAATGAAATCATACTTTACTCATAAAACATAAGCACTTTAACATACCTCATGAAATAATAAGATTCATGAATAACTCATAGAAATCATAAGACATAAAGGTAACTTGAGGCATTAATAACATTCTTACGTAGGGAGTAACCCTCATGGTTATGTTTGGAATACCCATCACAGTACATTTCCTAAATCTCTTCAGAGAAACCTTAGCATTTAACCCCTTCCTGTTACCCAATGCATTGAAGAGCTATTATGGGCTCACCCACCCTTATTTTATCACGTAACCACCCGTCTTCATAAATAATTCCCAAGAACCATAACATATTCATATCACATAAAACATGCATAAAGGAAATATAACATTTACACATTTCAATCACAAGATATCAAAAACACATTGATATAATAAAAATATTATCAAAACCATTTTCAATACCAAAATAAAAGAAAATTAAAACATAGTATTTATTTTTCATTTAAAAAAAGGTTATGGCTTGTAGAGGAATCCGAAACTCAAATAATAGTCATGGCGATGGAGAAGTCGTTGTCGATGCATACGTAAGACAAAAACATTCCCTTTTATTGTTTAGTAAAATGATTCATATAAAAAGATTACTTTTGAATAAAAGTAAAAGTCAAAGGGTTTTATACACCGTATAAAAAGAAACTTGTGTATAAAATAAAATATGCCTCAATGAAATGAGATTGAGACGAAGTCCCTTACAAAGACGTTATCCTTAGATTAAGGATAAATCAATTACATAATTATGTGTGAGAAATATAAATAAACCCAATATAAGTGGATATTAAGTGTAAAACAATCAGAGTTCATCAACACATATTCATATCATGACATAATCAAGAAGTAAAAGTTTAACCCAAAGAATCGAAATTGGGTTAAGAAGTTCCCTTGTAAATATTCGATAGCCTTACGGCGTCAAATAAACTTTTAGAAAAAGAGTTGATGAGAGAGATAAAGGGTATCTCATCACTTGGATATAAAATTTACAGTAATAAGGATATAGAATAACATATCCCAACATAATAATATGTAAATTAAATGACATAACAAAAAGAAGTCTTTTAAAAATAGGAGGGTGAAAGGTTCCCTTACCAAAATGGGTAACTTTAGAAATGTACACCAAATGAAATAAGGACCATACAAAATTGATGTAAATACTCATAAATGAAATTATATTACACAAATAGTAGAATAATGGGCAGTACATACACCACTCAAAGGAGATAGTGAAATATATATCATAAATCTCACGAGAATAAATAGTGAGAAAAAAACTCCTTACCTCGTGGTAATCAATCGAGTCGTATGACCGAAAGATAATAAGAACCAAATTAATCACAGAATACCAAAAATAGAATGATAATATTTATATCAAAAGTCAGTACACAATACACCACATGCAATAAATAAGTGGAGAATAGTAGAAATCTCACAGAATTAAATGTGAGATAAGAAATCCATTATGAAAATTTGGCAGCCTAATAGCGCCACTTAAAACTTCTTAAAATGAATTGATGAGGGAAAGAGGGGCCCTCTCACAAAATAAACCTAAAAAGTGAATTAGTATGAATATAAAAGAACACCCCCAACATAAAAACATGTAGATTAAAATAATTGACATAATGGAGAATACATGAAAAGAAAGAGAGAGGCAGGATCCCTTACCTCAATTCTGACTTGTCTTGTTCATTTCCTTATATTCCTGAATAATAAACTTTGGTCAATTTATAATTTCTTAAGGAAATCCTTTAAATTTTATTATTCAATTCATATCACATATTATAATGTTATAATAATTAGTTAATTATGTGAGTTCATATGAGATGTTTTTGGTGATGTTCGGTACATGAGTCAAAATGAACTTGTTTGAAAAGAATTGTCCATGTAGTTATAAGTAAACCATCACCGGTATAGTATTAATGATTTAAATATCATATATATCCAGTATATATTCATTCTATACTATTCCATAACATTTGGAGTTAAAAAAATGAAATGCACCGTTCATGGAGACGGTAGGCCGTAGGTACGCATGAATGCTACTTTCATTTCATTGTCACATTAATGGAATTAAAAATAAATGAGATATATATATATATTACAATTCCAGTATAATATATATGTTATATAGGTCACATAATTTCATTAATTTAATTCTTTATACATTCCATGTATTACATGAATGAGTCACATAACTTGAGGGGGTGGTAGTCCACACTTCCTCAATTGAAATTATCGCATTTGCACGACATGCAAAGCATAAAGGTATGTTTTAAATATAAAATACAGAATAATAGAGAGGAAATAAATATAATATATATCATAAATAAATATTGTTCCATCATAATGGCCACCATGAGAGGTGGTAGGAGAAGATAGAACAATCATAGTTTCGTGAGGCAGTAATTCACCATCCACGGAAACAGTATGTTCTTTAACCATTAGACGGAGGTGTGTGTAATTGTAGCACGAATAATTCTCATAAAAACATACTATTATATTTAAGATACTGGTTTTGTTACAAAATAAAGGAATAAAAAGAGTTTAAGGGGTTAGAGAAGCAAAATAAAACAAAAGAACATAAGAGAATACATTACCTTTATATAGGGTAACTCCCATTGGTTTGAACCAAAAGGATTTCTTGAAGATATTTCTACCTAAGTTAAGGATTCTATGATGAAGGGGGTATGTGGAAAGACAAAACGAGCAGATTTTGGTCGAGAAAAAGGATTTAGAGGTGTGTGTAAGGGGGTAGAGGTGGGGGCCTTTATATGAGGGAGGAGGGGCACTCTTGAAATGTTATAAAATGTTACTTTATTATAATATGTATTTCAGATTTTAAAGGTCCCACAATGATATATTTTGAGGTTAAGGTGATAAGGGTTCTAAATACACCCATCCAATAGGTTTTAGACAAGTTGATTTTTTTTATATTAGCTTATCTTCTTATTTTATTTAAATCGTTCATTAATGAGGTAATCATTGCATCATCATGGTGTCATAAATAAATTTATTTATTTAATGTCTAAAAATTATAAAAAAAATACCATGATGTAGGAAATATATTTAGTTTTCCGATTAATATTTATATTATAAGAGGTCATTTATGTAGGCAAAATTAAAATTGTTTTACTTAGGTATTACATACTTTGGCTATATTTTCCTTTCTTTAAAAATATGATAAAAGGTCACTATCGCACTCAAGTAATTCCATGGGGTCCCTAAGTTGGAACAAGGAATACCATGGTATTCCATGACCCAACCAATTGTATTAAGACACATTTTGGGGTCATTTTATATTATTATGATATTATTTTATTACCCTTCACTACCCAATTACTAATTAATCACGATAATTAAATATAATTATTGTCATTACTATTCATAATTTCTAAAAACAAGAGTCTTAATTAAATAATGTGTGACTTATGATTCCAAAAATGGAATACATTCTACCAAATTCAAAACACAGAAACTGCAGTAATTAATTTAAAAATTATTCTCGTTGTTAGAACCAAAGATGGGTTTTTAAAAAGTAAAATCTATAAAAAGATTGATTTGTTTTTACATCCAATTTAAAAGTAAAATTACATAAAATGACCAAAATTGTATTAAATTATATAAAAATAATTAAATTAAACCATAAAACCAATTAAAATGATAATATAAATATATAAATAAATTGGATGAAAAGGCAGTTTTGAATCAAAATGCAGTATTTTTCACTATTCATTAAAAATGAACATTTGTCAGAAAAATACCAAAAATTAACCCTAAGATATATTGGATATTCCAAATTAAAAAATTATATCAATTTTACCAAATTCAAAACATATAAGTTGAATTAATTAATTTTATAATCAATTCATGTTGTCAAAACAAATATTGTGTTTTTAAAAAACAATATCTATTAAAAGATTGACACTTGTTTATGTCCAATATCAAAGTGAAATTAATTCAAATAACCTCCATTGGATTAAATGGTAAAAATATATATTAATTACACTTTAAAACCAATTAAAAAGATAATATAACAATATAAATAAATTAGATTAAAATGAGGTTTTGAAGAAAAATACAGCATTTTTCACTAAAAATGATCTTTATCAGAAAATAACAAAAATTTACACAAAGTAAATTTTTATATCTTGATTATAAAGAAGGATTTTATTTTGTCAAATATAACATATAAAAGTGACAAAATTAGATTTAAAAATGGTTCTCCATCAAAAGGCGGTTAATCGGTCTTTTAAAGAATATTAGAATATTTATTCTTAAAATTGGATTCATTTGCATTTTAAACATCTAACATTTATTGAATGATGTAAAAACATTTAACAAACATATATAATCATATTTTTGTTAGTTCTATTCATTCCATCTATTCCAACGGCTAGATGTTATCTACCATTTAAAGTAATATTATTATATTATTAGTGTACAACGTAAGATTTCTAAGAAACTCGTTGTTGCGTATTGGGTACACCATCGAACATAGCATCCCCTTTAAAGTTATATTAATATTTTATTCACAAATATTAATAAATATGAAAATTTCATATTATTTATTTACCTTGGATGTTACATCCTTCCTCCCTTTTGTTAATTCTGTCCTCGCAATTTTAAAATTGGGCTTGGAATCTTCATTGAAAGCCCCACATCGGAAAAAGAGTCAGAAAAACTATCACTTTAAAAGAAATAAAGAGAAGTAAAAAGGTCACCCGAGTTAACCCATTATAGGATTCCATGTAGGAAAGCATGGATATGGAAGAAAAAACAAAGGGTCATGTTCTGATGGAGAGTGATAGAAAACATGTTTAGGAGAATCTTAACCACCATAAAATAACAAACTTGTGATGGGTTAAACAGTATTTGATTCCCCGGTAGGAAAAGTTAACAGACAACATTTTTGTTTTAAGTTACTTTTCATTGATGAATTTATTTATGAGCTTAACTAAATTATAAGGAAACATACTTGATTTTCATGTAGACTTTCATCTCTTACTATATTTCTTACACAAAATCATATTTTCTCCAAAAGACGAGTATTTAGGACGACTTGTTCACATTAACAGAGCTATAATCAACTTCTAGAGAATCACCTAATCCACAAAAGAGAACTATATATTTCCCATGTCTTTAGACCAAAACCAAAACCAAAATTGTTAGTATGAGATTAGATAATACCCAAAAAGTATAATACTTTATAAAAAGAAATACTACTCTCAATCTCCAAAATCTGTCAAACATTATCCAAAGTTCATCAAAGACCATTCAATAAACAGATATCCCTAAAATTATTCAAAGTAATCCAAACTAAGAATTAAACCCAAATCTCTAAAGGATTTAATCACATAGTCTTCCAAGATAATTCTTAACATTTATCTCTAAATAACATCAGTTACTCTTAAAGTCTCATACTGAAAAGTAATTGACCTAATCACATATCCTACATGATAGGCTAATCATTTACATAGATAACCCAAAAACAACTTATTCCTTATTCATAAGATCATCTAACAAAAAATAATTAGTCATACTAACTAGGGACTTCACGTAGTCCGGTGGTAGGCGATAAATCCCAGTCGCACTTTTGTTGTGGGTTCGATTCCTGCAGCTTCATTCGACACGATGGGTTGTCACACGGTATATGTGTTTTCCTTTTTCCAAAACTACATAATTCTTATAACATTCCCCAAAAAGAGATAAAATCATCAAAAATAACCATAACATAATTTAACCACAAAGTTTATCTAATAACTTTCGTTTCGCATCCCAAAAATTATTAACCAGTAATTGCCTCAAATTCAACGATCATATAAACCCAAATGGTTATTTATAACTATATCCACAAAAGAACAGGTAATTATTCCTTGAATAAAATTTTCATATATCAAACATAAAGGTTTCACATACTACAAAAAATATTCTAATGTAACCCCATCATTAAAATAGCCTAAATAATTTTAAGAATTTCACCATCCTAAAATCTAGCATAACTCTGGAATCCCTTACATGGTGACTTATTACTCATTCAACATTCTTCATGATCCATTAACCATTCCTTTCCAACATATTCTTAAATAATTCTTTCCTACAAACAAAATCAAGAATCATATCCCAAGATTAAATAATAGGAAAACATATGTTAAGAAATAATCCATACCTTTCATTGGTCATTACCATTTTCTTCATCCTCAATCGGAATGGAATTAGGTATTGGTAAATGAATATTTTTACAATCCTGGTGATCCCATTCCTGAAACTTCTTCATTGGAAAAGTTTTTGAATAATGACCATGCACATCACATTTAAAACATTTAATTGATCCTTCAGAAATAACTTCATGGGTTTTTGAACATACTTACCTTTATGACCTTCATTTCCACATCTATAGCATCTTTATGTCCCTTTGAAACATTTTCCTATGTGTTTCTTTCCACGTTTTTGACACAAGGGTTTTTGAACATACTTACCTTTATGATTATTACTTGAACTTATGTAGGGATTTGTTTCTCACATATATGATTCCTTATAAAAATAACTAAGGTTCCGGTGGTCAATCATGATTCCAGATAGTTGGTTGAGAATAAACACAAGAGTTCTCATTGCAGCTCCCATATCATTCAGTTTCTCATTCAGAAAACTGTCACAGTTTCCTTCACATCCACTGTTACATTGGTGCCTGCTAGATCCAGCCATTTTCTAAAACCAAAAAGGTCAGTGTGAGTATATCAAAAAAATCATCATGTACTAATTAGGAAGATAAAAAACAAGATATAATTATCCAAGTTTTCCCAATCTCATTCTAACTTTCAAAAATAATAATGACTTCATCTAATATACAGACCACTGTGGTTATATACAACTTTTCACTTGTGCTTAAACAACACTCTAACCTCTAAAGTTATCTAAACCGACCTATGATACCAACTATAAGGACCCATCCTTAAAAAATTACATAATATTTAATTAAATGAATAATTCACATTGAATATCTTTTCAAGTTTATAGTTTTAGATAATTAGATCATAAGTCATGCATTACATTCCGCATTTAAACAAGGTGTTTACATAAAGGAAAATATTCATTTTTCCCATCAAATTAAACATATTTAAAATAATACATGGATTCTTTCTTGACACTTCCTCGACACTATCATCACATCATGTACTTTTCCCTTGACCTGTGAAAAACATTTCAAAAACATGGGATGAGAATAAAAATATTAGTAAGGGATATAAAAATATGGAATGAAAATATTTGTCCATGTATACATAAGAATCAATGAAATCATACTTTACTCATAAAACGTAAGCACTTTAACATACATCATGAAATCATAAGATTCATGAATAACTCATAGAAATCATAAGACATAAAGGTAACTTGAGGCATTGATAACATTCTTACATAGGGATTAACCCTCATGGTTACGTTTGGAATACCTATCATAGTATATTCCCTAAATCTCTTCAGAGAAACCTTAGAGTTTGACCCCTTTGCGTTACCCAATGCATTGGAGAGCTATCGCGGGCTCACCTTCCCTTAGTTTATCATGGAACCACCCGTATTCATAAATAATTCACAAGAACCATAACATATTCATATCATATAAAACATGTATAAAGGAAACATAACATTTCCACATTTCAATCACAAGATATCAAAAACACATTGATATAATCAAAACATTATCAAAACCATTTTCAATACCAAAATAAAAGAAAATTAAAACATGTTATTTATTTTTCATTTTAAAAAAAATTGTGGCTTGTAGAGGAAGCTGAAACTCAAATAATGGTCACGATGGCGGAGAAGTCGTTTTCTCCACATAAGTAAGACAAAAACATTCCCTTTTGTCATATAGTAAAACACTTCGTATAAAAAGATTCCTTTTGAATAAAAGTAAAATTAAAATGTGTTTATACACAGTATAAAAGAAAGTTGTGTATAAAAAAAATATGCCTCAATGAAATGAGATTGAGACGAAGTCCCTTACAAAGATGATATCCTTAGATTAAGGATAAATCAATTACATAATTATGTGTGAAAAATATAAATACCCCCAATATAAGTGCATATTAAGTGTAAAAAAATCATAGGTCATACACACATATTTCATAGCATTACATAATCAAGATGTATAAGTTTAACACAAATAATCAAAATTGGGTTAAAAAGTTCCCTTGTAAAAAATCGATAGCCTAACGGTGTCACATCAAATTTCAGAAAAAGAGTTGATGAGAGATATAAAGGGTATCTCATCACATGGACATAAAATTTACAGAAATAAGGATATATATATAAGAACATATCCCAACATAAGAAGATGTAAATTAAAATACATAACAAAAATAAGTCTTTTAAAAATATGAGGGTGAAAGGTTCCCTTACCGACTTGGGTAACTTTCGAAACGTACACCCCATGAAAGAAGGGTTGTACAACGTTGATTTAAATAATAATAAACGAAATTATATTACGCAAAGAGTAGAAAAATTGGTAGTAAATACACCACTAAAAAGAGATAGTGACAAATATAGCATGAATCTCACAGGAATAAATAGTGAGATAAAAACTCCTTACCTCGTGGTAATCAATCGAGTCGTATGACCAAAATATAATAAGAACCAAATGAATCACAAAATACCATGAATATCATGATAATATTTATATAAAAATACATTAAAAAATATACCACATTCAATAAATAAGTGGCGAACAATAGAAGTCTCACGGAATTAAATGTGAGATAAGATATCCCTTACGAAAATTCGGCAGCCTAACAGCGCCACTTCAAACTTCTTAAAATGAATTGATGATGGAAATAGGGGGACTCTCACCATATGAAAATAAGAACTAAAGTATGATGAATATAAAATAACATCCCCAATATAAGAAAATTGAGATTAAAATAAATGACATAAAGGAGAATACATGAAAAGAAAGAGAGAGGTAGGATCCCTTACCTCAAATCTGACTTGTCTTGTTCGTTTCTTTATATTCCGGAATAATAAAATTTGTTCAATTTATAGTTCTTAAGGAACTCCATTAAAGTTTATTATTCAATTCATATCACATATTATAATGTTATAATAATTAGTTAATTATGTGAGTTCATATCAGACGTTTTTGTCGATGTTCGGTACATGAGTCAAAATGAACTTGTTTGAAAAGAATTGTCCATTTAGTTATAATTAAACCATCTCCAGAATAGTATTAATGATTTAAATATCATATATATCCATTATATATTCATTTTATACTATTTAATAACATTTTGAGATAAAAAATAAAATGCAACGTTCATGGAGACGGTAGGTCGTACGTACGCATGAACGCTACTTTCATTTCTTTGTCACATTAATGGAATTAAAACTAAATGAGAGATGTATATATTATAATTCCAGTATAATATATATGTTATATATTTCACATTACTTAATTAATTTAATTCTTTATAAATTTCATGTATTTCATGAACGAGTCACATCACTTGAGTGGGAGGTAGTCCACACTTCCTCAATTGAATTTATCGCATTTGCACACCATGAAAAGCATAAAGGTATGATTTAAATATAAAATACAGAAGGATAGAGAGGAAATAAATATAATATATATCATAAATAAATATAGTCCCATCATAATGGCCACCATGAGAGGTGGTAGGAGAAGATAGAACAATCATCATTTTGTGAGGCAGTAATTCGCCATCCACGGAAACAGTATGTTCTTTAACCATTAGACGGAGGTGTGTGTAAGTTTAGCTCTAATCATTCTCATAAAAACATCCTAGTATATTGAAGATGTGTTTTTTGTTACAAAATAAAGGAATAAAAAGAGTTTAAGGGGTTGGAAAAGCAAAATAAAACAAAAGAACATAAGAGAAGACATTACCTTTAAATCGGGTAACTCCCTTTGGTTTGAACCAAAAGGATTTTTTTGAAGAGATTTCTACCTGAGGTAAGGCTTCTAAGATGAAGATAGGGATGTGGAGATATAAAATTTATAGATTTTGGTCGAGCCAAAGGCTTTAGAGGTGTGTGTAAGGGGGCAGAGGTGGGGGTCTTTTATAAGAGGGAGGAGGGGCACTCTTGGAATGTTATAAAATGTTACTTTATTATAAAGTGAGTTTCGGATTTTAATGGTCCCACAATGATATATTTCAAGGATACGGTGATAAGGGTTCCTAATACACCCATAAAATAGGTTTTATATAGGTTTATGTCTTTTATATTACCTTATCTTTTAATTTTATTTAAATCGTTCATTAATGAGGTAATCACTACATCATCATCGTGTCATAAATAAATTTATTTATTTAATGTAAAAAAATTATAAAAAAAATACCATGATGTAGAAAATAATTTTATCATTCTAATGAATATTTATAGTCTAAGATATCATTTATTTATACAAAATAAAATTGTTTTACTTAGGTGTTACACACTTTGGTTACATTTTCTTTTCTTTAAAAAATATATAATAAAAGGTCACTATCACACTAAAGTGATTCCATGGGGTCCCTAAGTTAGCACAAAGCATCCCATGGTCGGCCATGACACAACCAATAACATTAAGACACATTTTGGGGTCATTTTGTATTATTATGATATTATTTTATTACCCTTAACTACCTGATTACTAATTAATCATGATAATTAAAGATAATTATTGTCATTACTATTCATAATGTCTAAAAACAAGAGTCTTAATTACATAATTTGGAACTTATAATTCCAAATATTGAATACCTTCTACCAAATTCCAAACACAAAAATTGTAGTAATTAATTTAAAAATAATTCTTGTTTTCAGAACCAAAGACGGGTTTTTAAGAAGTAAAATCTATCAAAAGTTTGATTTGTTTTTACATCCAATTTAAAAGTGAAATTACATCCAATGACAAAAATTGTATTAAATGATAAAAAAAATAATTAAATTACACCTTAAAACCAATTAAAATGACAATATAACTATATAAATAAATTGGATGAAAAGGCCGTTTTGAATTAAAATGCAGTATTTTTCACTATTCATTAAAAATGAACAATTGTAAGAAAAATTCCAAAAAATCACCCTAAGCTATATATGATATTCCAAATTCAAAAATCATATCAATTTTACCAAATTCAAAAAATATAAGTTTCATTAATTAATTTTATAATCAATTGCCGCTGTTAAAACAAATAGCGTGTTTTTAAGAAACAGTATCTATTAAAATATTGACACTTGTTTATGTCTAATTTCAAAGTGAAATTAATTAAAATGAACACCATTGGATTAAATAGTAAAAATATATTTTAATTACACTTTAAAACAAATTAAAAATATAATCTAAAAATATAAATAAATTAGATTAAAAGGAGTTTTTGAAGTAAAATACAGCATTTTTCACTAAAATGATCTTTATTGGAAAATAACAAAAAAATTCACAGAGTAAATTTTTATGTCTTGATTCTAAAGAAGGATTTTATTTTTTCAAATATAACATATAAATGTGATAAAAATTAGATTTAAAAAGGGTTCTCCATCAAAAGGCGGTTAATCGGCCTTTTAAAAAATATTAGAATATTTATTCATAAAATTAGATTCATTCGCCTTTTAAGCCTCTAACATTTATTGAATAATGTAAAAACATTTAACAAACCTATATAATCATATTTTAGTTAGTTATGTTCATTCCCACTATTCCAATGGCTAGACGTTATCTACCATTTAAAATAATATTATTATATTATTAGTGTGCAATGTAAGATTTCAAAGAAACTCGTTGTTGTGTATTGGGTACGCCATCGAACATAGTATCCCCTTTAAAGTAATATTAATATTTTATTCAAAAATATTAATAAATATGAAAATGTCATATTCTTTATTTACCTGGGATGTAACAATGAAGGTTTTCAAAAATCTCATAGCCTTCTAATCATGATTTTCCCACTGTAGTTTCTAATACTTCTGTTGGAAGAGACAGAAGGATTGATTCGTCTGCCTTCTGAAAATTTTAATAAAACTTCTAGTTAGTAAGACATAATCATGTTTTTAATGTTGTTCTAATTTTCCATGGTTTTCTAAACCAATCCTATGATACCAACCGTCATTCCCCATCCCCAAACTACCTCAGAGCTAGTGTCGTTTCAATAAAACATGGTGTGTATTTTTTTATAAAAATAATTGATGATGAATTACACATCATGTTTCAATAAAGAGGATCTTTTTGGTTTCGATTCTGGAAAACTGGATACAAATATTACAATCCTTCAAAACTGAAAGAGAAAAAAACTCCACAAAGATGCCACCAATAAGTCTAACTCAAATCTACTAAACCTCAAAAATTTAAATTAAAACGTATGGTGAGCATATGAATGCCCAGTAAGGGGGTTTTAAAATAAAATAATATTTTAATTGAAACCTTTTGAAAACATTCCTTTAAAATTATTCATAAAACATTTTATTAAGGAATGATGCAATACATGATGTATAACATAACATTTTGTCTGAAAATTACAAGTGAACATTTCAAGGAGCATTTAGAGAGTTACAATGAAACATGTTCCAATTATAATCATGCCTATACAAAATATATGATGTGTAGCACATAATGTATGAGTTATTCTAAATATAATAAGTGTGACATGAAGAAGTGAAAGTATGGAACTTACAAATGAATGTAATACATGATCAGAGTTGAGCATAAGATTATAACTTCAATTTCTTAATTTACTAACTTTGAATCATAAATTGGCTGACAAAATCTATGAGTTCTGAATAAACATTACTCCATAAGCATTTACTTCTTCTGATACTCATAAGAACATGCTTTTAACCAATGGTATTCTACTAGTCGAATATCCACTTGGTTAATTAATTATCATATACTTAATATGGGAATTGAATATGCCAAACATTATCAAGGCCTCGTTCCAAGACCATAAACTCTCTGTCAGGTCCTCATTCTAAGACCATTTTTAACACCCCAATATTTCGTAGTAAGTTATTTTCCTTAATAAAATTCAATAGCTTGTGCTACACGCAACACCGAATTTGAGTGCACCATGACTAACCAAACTAGCTATTCAAAAAATAGTTATGGATAGTATTAACTCCATTTGTAATTTTATATGCTCCATATAATTTTAACATCCATATTTTGTGTTTCCTAGAAATAATATAAGAACAAATTCAATTTTTCAGATAAAAAATGTATTTTTTAAAAAATGCAATTTTACCACCTTTTAATAGAAGACCATTTTCAAATATGGTATTTGACATTTTTATATATTTAATTTGAAAAAATAAAATTCTTCTTTATAAGTGGGACATAAAAATTTAGTTTGGATAAATTTTCGGTGCTTTTCTGATAACTTTCATATTTTGATGAATAGTGAAAAATACTAAATTTTAATTGAAAACTACTTTTTTAATCAAAATAATTTAGACTGTTAAATTATAAATTTTAATGTTTTTGAAGTATAATTAGATTATATTTTTATCATTTAATCCAATTTTGGTTATTGGATGTAATTTTACAATTAAATTGGATATAAACACATATCAATCTTTTGATATTTTTTACTCCTCAAAAACCTGCTTTCTGGTTTTGACAATGGGAATATTTTTTAAATTAATTAATAAAACTTATAAGTATTGAATTTGCTAAAATATACATCATTTTTCAATTTGGAATATCAATATTATCTTTGGGTGAATTTTTGGTATTTTTCTGAAGACTTTCAATTTTTTATAAATAGTGAAAAACACTATGTTATTGTTTAAAACCTACTTTTTATTTAAATAATTATTTAATTTTATTTAAATAATTTTAAGTCAAAATAGATACATAATAACAATATAAGTTCAAGATAATTAATTGGAGTCATTTTATTATAAAATTAGATGTATAAAATTTCATTGATCTTTTTAACGTCTTTTACCAACCTTCTAGGCACATTTACAAATTTTCATAAAATGTAATTTTACCGCTTTGGTGATTTTAATTTCAGAAATCCGAGAGAAAAAGATTGACATCAGTAAGTAATATTTGGTTCAATAAGATGAAAATAATTTTTGGTGAATAGTAACTTTTCAATTTTATTTACCGTGGTTAAAAGTAAATTGGGTAATTAAAGGTAAAAATGATATTATAATTATCCTAAAACATGTCCTAATTCTATTGGATAAGTGTACTTCGACCAAAATCAAACTTATGAATAAAATATTATCCTTTTGATCCACTTGAATTAGATTAGGACATTTATTATTATTTTATTTAAAGAAGAGTTAAAAGTGTTAAATTCAAAGTTTAATAACTAATCCATTTTTAATATAAGGTTATCCATAAGATAAATTTAACTATAAATATTCATTATAAATATCAAAATATTTCCCACATAATTCTGTTTTATTAATAATTTTAGACATTCCATAATTAAATTTATTTATGACATAATGAGGATGCAGTAATTACCTTATTAATGAAAGGTTAAAATTATTGATATTATAAATATCCAAATAAATTTAAATTGAGAGTTTTGATGCATTAAACTAATTTTATTGGTTAATATGACATGTCATGATTGATTTAATTTGTTTGGATCGAAGTAATCAAGTTTTTTTGACTTTCACAAAAACCAAATAATAAATATTGTCAAAATTGACATAAATGAGTTTTCAAAACAAATATTATATTATTAAATGTTATAATAGTCATAAAAATATAATGTTTGGCCAAAGGACTCATATAATGATAGATAATTTATTAATTAACCACTTGGGGTTCTCTTGGATTTTTCTAGTGAGTTTATTAACCAATTCTTATAATAATACAAGAATACATGGTAGAAGTTAAACAATTTAACAAAGATTTAAATCTAAACAATAAGGATAATATGGTGACCTAAACCTATATAAAACCTAATAGTTGAGAGTTTTTCAACCTATTCCCACATTATCCATGAAAAAAATCCTTTTGGAACCATTATAAACAAAATATGATTGTATAATATAATAATATTTCAGGATTTTCTTAAAGTAACCCTCACCTCTCTTATAAAAGGGTACTTCCCATCATCTCAAAATCACACCTAAAATCCATTTGGATTAGACAAATTCTACTCAAATATCCTCCCAACTATGATCACTTAAACCCAGAGGCCTTACTTTGATTATAAATCCATCCTAAGGAGCCCTTTTGATCAAATCAAACGGAAGCACCGAAGAAGATGTAATGATTTCATCACATCTTTCAATGTTCTTTTCTTCTTCCACTTCCTATTTCTTTGTTGTTTTCATAACAAAATAATAACACCAGTAACTTCTATAGAATTTGATTTTATTATAAATATGGTACAACAATATTCATTATTCTATCCATCCTATGAATGAAAAGGTCACCATACGTGTGTACGTGCGGCTACCGTCTCCACGTCATGGTGTAGTTTGTTATTCAACTCATTATATGGATGGGTATAATAATGAGTATAATTTATTTAAATAATAATTATAACATTTTAATTTTTTGTTATATATTATATACCATCTAATTAAAAATGTTTTCACCGTCAATGGAATGATATTGTCACACGTGCGTACGTATGGATTACAGTCTCTACAAACGCGATAAGATTCATTCCTTGTCATAACCATTCAAGAATAATTTTTATCTTATGATTAAAAAAATTCAAGAACTTAATATCATTCTAGATATGAATCAAATACATCCTATCCATAACAAACATGACTTATGTAACAAAACATATAAAGTAAAACGAATCAGTTAACACCCGAAACAATGATACTAATGAATTATTTTTACCAAAAAAATATTAGAAGATCATAAATGATATCATATTTAGGTATGTGGTTCTTGTATAATTTTATAATAATGATTTAACTGTTATATAGGAGTTTAAGGTACCATTGACTAAGTAAAAGTACAAGGCAAGTGTAACGACCCAAAGTTTCATTAATGGAAAATCCCTCTTGATCCAGTTAAATGTTTCTTTATGAAAAATGTTTTTATAAGATGTCAACTTCTTTAAGTTTTACGTTAAGATTTGTGACCGTTACTTTTATAGCCGTTGAACAGTGATCATCTGGGTAGTTTAAATATAAGGCTTTAACGAACCAATTTTCTACTCAGACAAAGGAAGCGATGGCCTCATCCAGTAGAATTGCCCCTTACGAAGCCCATTTGTCGGAGCTCGGAAAGGAGGTGGCGTCTTTGGGCTTTGCCCTTGACCAAGCCCAAGCTGAGCTTCATCAAGTCAAGCTCGAACGTGATCGTCTACGGGAAAAATGGAAGTTGATAGAGATTACCACTCGAGCGATGTTATCCGAGCAACCCCAAGAGTCTGTCACCATCGCACACCTTACCCTTAGGTCTTATGCGGCTATTTTAAGGGGTTATGTAACAAATAAGTAGCACCATGTTCATGTACATTATTTTTGTATATAATAATGAATATAATTTCTAGTCATTTTTGATACTTTGTAATTAGTTTTTAAAGTACAAACGGTGTTTTCAGTTATTATTTAATTAAGAATTATATTTTATTAAATTAAAGGATTTTTGAATTAAATAATATTTTAATAAAATATTATTATTAATATTAAATTATTTTTTATTAAATATAAATGATCTTATATTTTTTTGAATGCAATTAAAATTTTTATTAAGGTTTGAAAGCCATTTCTGTCAAAACCCGTGAATTTTTTTTATAAATGTCGGTTTTTATTTTAAAAGTGAAAATTCACATATTTAGAAAATTAGTTAGATAAAATAAATATTATTTTTGGAATCAGGACGTCGAAATTATCCAACGGTGAATTTTTCATAATTTTCTGAGACAGTCAAATTTTTGGGTAAAAATTAAATACCATTTAAATATATAATGTGTTTTATGACATCATAATGACCCAATGGTGATGTAATAAAATACCATAATCCTTATGTTCGGCCAATATATGTTTTATCATTAAAATAATGAGGTTTTGGGTTTGTTTGACTCACTTTTCAAAGCATTAATGGAGCCCTCACGACTTATTCAACACTTTGCCTTTTTAAATTAATTTACATGGGAGTGTGACTCACCTCCACATAAGCAACCCTAATTTTTTAATAAGTTCGGACCTTGGACTTGTAAAATATTTTTTTCCTCTTTCCTTTTCCAGAAACCATGGGCAAATACCATGGGATTGTTTGTGGTTTGGATTATTTTAAAATAAGGGGTCCCAAACCTAAATAATAAAGAATTCTCTCACCTTTCCTATATAAACCCACCCAAGCTCCCACTTCCTCCTCACTCAAAGCCCTTGAAGTTCGTCCAACCTCTGCCCTACTCTCTCTAGAATCCTCTCAAGGTGCCCCAAGCTCCCAAGAAGCCTCTCACAAGCCTCTCTCTAGCCTTTGGAAGCACACTTCCAAGTAAGGGTTTTTTCTTCCTTTCTCTTTTTTGTCAATTTTCTTTAAGTGGCATTGCCCTTTTAATTTCATTTATGAATGTTGGGGTATGGTTCCTCACCTCTCCCACACTGCCCTCTTATTGTTTGAATTATGGGATAACCCTTTCTCTCTCATTAAATGCCTCCCATGTACACCCGTTACAATGCCGAAATTCCGAAAGGAACTTCTCTCTCTTCTTTTACATTCAAGCAATACTTTTGTATCATGAATCTAAATTCCATTTCAATTGTTGGGACATGTATATATATGACCTCCTTACTGTCCATTACATGTAAATATGATGAGGAACCCCTTTCTCTCTCATCAACTTTTTTTTATGAATTCTTATGTCACGCCGTTATGCTGCCGAAATCGCACCGATTTTCTAAGCCAATGTCTTTGTGTAGTGAATACCATGCCCATTCCTCCATCAAGGGTATTCACCTTTATGCACATTTACATATTTATTGTAAAGTTTCATGTATGAATTCCACATTCCTTTATCGTGGAATAAATGATTATGTTTTATGAATCCATGTTTTATGATCCATGTGGCACACTTATGCATGAAATGAAATGTTTAAGAAGGATGCGCCCTGATAGCGCTCCAATGCATTGGGTAAAGTATAGTATCATGATACGTCATGTGCAATGAGTGTTGACTCATGATAATTCAAGTGCAACGAGGGTTTACTCGTGCTTCAAGTGCAATGAGGGTTTACTCATGCTCCATGTGCAATGAGCCTTGGCTCATGCTAATTCAATGTTAAGTGTTGTTGCCACATTTCCATGTTATGATTATCATGCTTTATCATGCCTTTATGTTCATGTCTCTATTATGCTCTATTGATATGCCTATTGCCTAACATGTATTGTACTCCTCATGTTATTCATTATGTACTCCCTTACTGGGCTTTATAGCTCACCCTTTTCTTATGCATGTCCTCAGGTTATCCCATGCAATGCTAAGTACGAAGGAATGTAGTGGTCATGTAAAGGAAGTTTTCAATAAGGATGTTGTATTTCAAGTTTAAAGTTTTTTATGTAATGATCCTAAGCCCCAAAGACACTAAACCTCTCGATCTTCTTTGTTGTATCAAGTGAAGTTTTATGTAATAAAGCATGTTTAAGTTGTAATAAAAAGCAGGGTTGTCATAGTTGGTATCAAAGGGAGGTTTAGTTATTTTTGGGATTAGGAAACCCTAGTAAAGCCTTAGATACAAGACTAAGCATAATAAAAACATCCCTAAGTTTTGGTAAATACGAAGTAAGTGTTTTATCAAACAAATACATCCCTGTCTGGATACGAGCAGGTAGAGGCGGCTCTGGCACAGATGTATCCTAGGGGTAAAACCCGAAAACACCGCTTTGAGATAGACTCGAACGGGAACTGGTACACGACAACGGGCCTTGCTGCACTCTTGGTTACGACACTCCCGGGGGATATGTTTTGATAAATTCACAATCTTAGTATGAACCCTTATTAAGGGAAAAATGCCCTTAAGAATATATGTTAGAAGGAAGATCATGAAAATCCTGGATTGAATCCTATAGACTCATTAGTAAAAGAGATTAAAGTTTATTTATAAGTCATCAACTTTTGTCTTTGGATTACCCTCTATGTGTTACCCCTAACTTTACTTTTATTCCAGCCAATGGCCGGTAATAGGAGAACTCGGGCTAACAACCGTTGTGAAGATCAGTGTGATGATTGTACCAATGAGATGCCCAATCCAATGGGAGCGGGAATCGCGAACTTTGTCACGCTTCTCTCTCAGCTAACTCAAGTTTTGAATAGAAACACTGGTCAAGAGGAATGTTCAACCCCCCCTAAGAAAGAACAAGTCACTATTGAAAGCTTCATGAGACAAAGACCTCCTACTTTTAGTGGATCATCCGATCCCACGATTGTTGAACAATGGATCAACTCCATTGAAAAGATATTCTCCATCCTCCAATGCTCTGAAAAAGAGAAGGTTCTCCTGGCGGCTTATCGTATGGAGGGTGAAGCTGATCAATGGTGGACGTTGATCAAAAATACGAAGCCTGGGGAGGAGATCGAGGCTTTGGAATGGAAGGTATTCCGGAAGATGTTTTTCGATAAATATTTTCCACGCACCCTCCGTCTTAAGATGGAAAGGGACTTCCTTTCCCTCAAGCAGAAAGATGAGGAATCTGTGGGAGCGTACGAGGCAAACTTCACAAGGCTTGAACGATACGCTTCCGGCTTTGTCGTTACCCCCGAATGCAAGGTTGACCACTTCTTTGGTGGGCTGAAGCCTAGCTTGCGGAAAGCATTAGCGATCCGTGACTTCGACAGCTATGAGGAAATTGTCCGATGTGCCCTCAAGGTTGAAATGGAGATCGGAGAATCACAGGGGTATCATGGGGACAAGAAGCGGAAGGTGGACTTCAATGTTGGTGGTCCGATGGATAAATCCAACGGCGCTAAGAAATTCCCGCACCCCACTTGCCAAAAGTGTGGAAAGAAGCACCCTGGAAATTGCCTTAGGGGGACAAGAAAATGCTTCAAGTGTGGAAGAGAAGGGCACCTAGCTGTAAACTGTCAGCAAGAAGGACCCGCGGCTGCGACGGAGGGGAGGAATGCTCCGTTTGAACCTCAACGCGTTTTTCAATGCTTCAAATGCAAAGAACCGGGTCATTTTGCGAATCAGTGCCCTAATCCAAGGGTTATCGGAGGCAATCAACAACCTCCAAGACAACAAGGAAGAGCTTTTGCCATAACTTCTGCCGAAGTGAACCCCGACAACGAAGTGGTGACAGGTACACTAGTTATTCATTCAAGAATAGCGAACGTACTTTTTTATTCAGGTTCTACGCATTCTTTTATATCTCAAAAGTTTAGTAGAACAATCCCTGCACCACCACAAATCATGGAAGTAAAGATGTCGGTGAGTACGGAAAATGGGGCAATCATTGCATCCCATGAGTATAAGTCCTCCCCTGTTATAATATGTGGATTGAATTTCCCGGCGAACCTCGTCATAATCCCTTTGGTGGAATTTGATGCAATTCTTGGCATGGATTGGCTTTCCTTATATAGAGCCAACATAAATTGTCGGGAGAGGGAAATCACACTCCATATGGAGAATCGACCCCCGATTCTTTACAAGTGTCAGGAGGAAGATGAATCTCCTTTAGCTCCATCATCTCAAGCATGGATATTACTGCCTTATGAGCACGCATATCTGGCTCAGATGATTGAGTCCAAGGAAGAAACCACCCTTGAAGAAATGCCTATTGTGAGGGAATTCGCTGAAGTATTTCCCGAGGAACTTCCTGGTCTTCCTCCAAGAAGAGATGTTGAGTTCTCAATTGAAATTATACCTGGGGTGCTACCAATATCCAAGACTCCATATAGAATGGTTGTGGTTGAGCTTGAAGAACTGAAGAAACAACTACAGGAGAATCTGGATAAAGGGTTTATACGCCCAAGTGCATCACCATGGGGTGCACCAGTCCTCTTCGTCAAGAAGAAGGATGGGTCAATGCGGCTTTGCATCGATTATCGTGAACTTAACAAAATCACGATAAAGAACAAGTATCCTCTCCCAAGAATCGATGACTTGTTTGATCAGCTACGTGGAGCACAATACTTCTCCAAGGTTGACTTGCGGTCGGGATATTATCAAGTAAGGGTGAAGAAGGAAGATATCCCCAAGACTGCTTTTCGTACAAGGTACGGGCACTATGAATTCATAGTAATGCCTTTTGGACTCACCAATGCTCCAGCAATATTCATGGACTTGATGAATAGATTCTTTAGAGATTACCTAGAAAAATTTGTGGTAGTCTTTATAGATGATATTCTAATATACTCCAAAACCAAGGAGGACCATGAGGAGCATTTAAGAACTGTACTGGAGACTTTGCACAAGGAGAAGCTCTATGCCAAGTACAGCAAGTGTGAGTTCTGGTTGAAGGAGGTCTCATTCTTGGGCCATATCATCACAAGCAATGGGATATCTGTGGACCCCTCCAAAACAGATGCAATTGAGGGATGGCCGAGGCCAACATCGGTAACTGATATCCGTAGCTTCTTGGGGTTAGCTGGATATTATCGACGATTTGTGAGAAACGTCTCACGATTGTCCAACCCTCTTACCAAGCTAACTCGAAAGGGAGTAAATTTTGCTTAGAGTGATGAATGCGAAGAAAGCTTCAGGGAGTTGAAAAGGAGGCTTATCACTGCACCTGTGCTCACTTTACCCACAAGTGGGGAGATTTTTGTGGTATTCAGTGATGCTTCGAAGAAGGGCTTAGGATGTGTGCTGATGCAGAATGATAAAGTGATATCCTATGCCTCAAGACAGTTGAAAATCCATGAGCGAAACTATCCAACGCATGATCTGGAGTTGGCGGCGGTGATCTTTGCCTTGAAAATCTGGCGGCATTATCTCTATGGAGAGAAATGTGAGATATATACTGACCACAAGAGTCTTAAATATATATTCACACAGAAAGAGCTTAATATGCGCCAGAGAATATGGATAGAGCACATAAAGGATTATGATTGTTTAATACATTACCACCCTGGGAAGGCGAACAAGGTAGCGGATGCCCTAAGTAGAAAGGATCCAGCAATTCTATCAATGATGAGAATTGAGAAGGATCCAATCTTCTTAGACTTGATGAAGATGGACGTGGGAATCATAAAGAAGGGAACATCATCAATCCTTTCACAAATGATTGCTCAACCATCTCTTTTGGAAAGGTTAAAGGATGCTCAAAAGGATGATGCGAGAATCCAAGAAAAAGTGGAAGCTATCAAAAAGGGAAAATCCTCAGAGTTTAATGTTAATGAAGAAGGAATTGTGCGGTTTGGGAAAAGACTATGTGTCCCATCAAGTTCGGAGCTGAAGAAGGAACTTTTGGATGATGCACATAGTTCAAATTTCTCTATTCACCCAGGGAGCACAAAGATGTATCGAGATCTCCGAGAAAACTTTTGGTGGGATAATATGAATAAGGAGATCGCCGAATATACATCAAAGTGCCTGGTGTGTCAGCAAGTGAAGGCAGAGAGGCAGAAGTCTAAGGGGATGATGCAACCATTGCCCATACCAGAATGGAAATGGGAGAACATCACCATGGACTTCGTCACTGGACTTCCAAGGACATCCAAAAACAACAATGCAATCTGGGTTATTGTGGATCGTCTTACAAAGACTGCACACTTCATTGCTATTCGAGAGGATTTCTCTTTGGATCAACTGGCACAGATATATATCAGGGAAGTGGTATGGTTGCATGGAGTACCACTATCTATTGTGTCGGACCGAGATCCAAGATTTACCTCTAAGTTTTGGAAGAGTCTTCAACATGCTCTGAATACTGAACTGAACTTCAGTACAGCCTATCATCCTCAAACTGATGGCCAATCCGAGCGGACTATCCAAACACTTGAGGATATGTTGAGAGCGTGCTCAATGGACTTTAAAGGAGGATGGGATCAACATCTTCTTCTAGTTGAGTTCTCTTATAATAATAGTTTCCACTCGAGCATCCAAATGGCACCATATGAAGCCCTATATGGTAAAAGGTGCAGAACACCGGCATGTTGGGATGAGGTCGGTGAACGTAAGCTGCTTGGACCAGAAATGGTCGAAGAAATGGTGGAGAAGGTGAAAACCATTCAGCAGCATATCAAGGCAGCCCAAAGTCGACAGAAGAGTTATGCAGATAATCATCGACGAGACCTTGAGTTTAAAGTCGGAGACATGGTGTTTTTACGCATATCTCCGTGGAAGAAGGTCATGAGGTTTGGAAAGAAAGGGAAGTTAAGTCCAAGGTACATCGGCCCCTTCGAGATTCTTGATCGTGTTGGGGCTGTGGCCTATCGACTAGCACTTCCACCTACTATGGCCAAGGTGCATGATGTCTTCCATGTATCCCTCTTAAGGAAGTACATACCAGACCCTTCACATGTACTCTCTTCTGAGGTGGTACAATTAGAAGACGATCTTTCTTATGAGGAGCAACCAGTGAAGATCTTAGATCGTAGAGAAAAAGTTCTACGAAATAAGACAATGCCCCTCGTCAAGGTGTTGTGGAGAAACCACAAGTTTGAAGAAGCAACTTGGGAGTCGGAGGATATGATGAAGCTAAGTTACCCACATTTGTTTTAGTGTGGGAAAAGGAAAATTTCGAGGGCGAAATTTCTTAAGGGGGGAATGTTGTAACGACCCAAAGTTTCATTAATGGAAAATCCCTCTTGATCCAGTTAAATGTTTCTTTATGAAATTTTTTTTTATAAGATATCAACTTCTTTAAGTTTTATGTTAAGATTTGTGACCGTTACTTTTATAGCCGTTGAACAGTGATCATCTGGGTAGTTTAAATATAAGGCTTTAACGAACCAATTTTCTACTCAGACAAAGGAAGCGATGGCCTCATCCAGTAGAACTGCCCCTTACGAAGCCCATTTGTCGGAGCTCGGAAAGGAGGTGGCGTCTTTGGGCTTTGCCCTTGACCAAGCCCAAGCTGAGCTTCATCAAGTCAAGCTCGAACGTGATCGTCTACGGGAAAAATGGAAGTTGATAGAGATTACCACTCGAGCGATGTTATCCGAGCAACCCCAAGAGTCTGTCACCATCGCACACCTTACCCTTAGGTCTTATGCGGCTATTTTAAGGGGTTATGTAACAAATAAGTAGCACCATGTTCATGTACATTATTTTTGTATATAATAATGAATATAATTTCTAGTCATTTTTGATACTTTGTAATTAGTTTTTAAAGTACAAACGGTGTTTTCAGTTATTATTTAATTAAGAATTATATTTTATTAAATTAAAGTATTTTTGAATTAAATAATATTTTAATAAAATATTATTATTAATATTAAATTAATTTTTATTAAATATAAATGATCTTATATTTTTATGAATGCAATTAAAATTTTTATTAAGGTTTGAAAGCCATTTCTGTCAAAACCCGTGAATTTTTTTTATAAATGTCGGTTTTTATTTTAAAAGTGAAAATTCACATATATAGAAAATTAGTTAGATAAAATAAATATTATTTTTGGAATCAGGACGTCGAAAGTATCCAACGGTGAATTTTTCATAATTTTCTGAGACAGTCAAATTTTTGGGTAAAAATTAAATACCATTTAAATATATAATGTGTTTTATGACATCATAATGACCCAATGGTGATGTAATAAAATACCATAATCCTTATGTTCGGCCAATATATGTTTTATAATTAAAATAATGAGGTTTTGGGTTTGTTTGACTCACTTTTCAAAGCATTAATGGAGCCCTCAAGACTTATTCAACACTTTGCCTTTTTAAATTAATTTCCATGGGAGTGTGACTCACCTCCACATAAGCAACCCTAATTTTTTAATAAGTTCGGACCTTGGACTTGTAAAATATTGTTTTCCTCTTTCCTTTTCCAGAAACCATGGGCAAATACCATGGGATGGTTTGTGGTTTGGATTATTTTCAAATAAGGGGTCCCAAACCTAAATAATAAAGAATTCTCTCACCTTTCCTATATAAACCCACCCAAGCTCCCACTTCCTCCTCACTCAAAGCCCATGAAGTTCGTCAAACCTCTGCCCTACTCTCTCTAGAATCCTATCAAGGTGCCCCAAGCTCCCAAGAAGCCTCCCACAAGCCTCTCTCTAGCCTTTGGAAGCACACTTCCAAGTAAGGGTTTTTTCTTCCTTTCTCTTTTTTGTCAATTTTCTTTAAGTTGCATTGCCCCTTTAATTTCATTTATGAATGTTGGGGTATGGTTTCACACCTCTCCCATACTGCCCTCTTATTGTTTGAATTATGGTATAACCCTTTCTATCTCATTAAATGCCTCCCATGTATACCCGTTACTATGCCGAAATTTCGAAAGGAACTTCTCTCTCTTCTTTTACATTCAAGCAATACTTTTGTATCATGAATCTAAATTCCATTTCAATTATTGGGACATGTATATATATGACCTCCTTAATATCCATTACATGTAAATATGATGATGAACCCCTTTCTCTCTCATCAACTTTTTTTTTATGAATTCTTATGTCACGCTGTTATGCTGCCGAAATCGCACCGATTTTCTAAGCCAATGTCTTTGTGTAGTGAATACCATGCCCATTCCTCCATCAAGGGTATTCACCTTTATGCACATTTACATATTGATTGTAAAGTTTCATGTATGAATTCCACATTCCTTTATCGTGGAATAAATGATTATGTTTTATGAATCCATGTTTTATGATCCATGTGGCACACTTATGCATGAAATGAAATGTTTAAGAAGGGTGCGCCCTGATAGCGCTCCAATGCATTGGGTAAAGTATAGTATCATGATACGTCATGTGCAATGAGTGTTGACTCATGCTAATTCAAGTGCAACGAGGGTTTACTCGTGCTTCAAGTGCAATGAGGGTTTACTCATGCTCCATGTGCAATGAGCCTTGGCTCATGCTAATTCAATGTTAAGTGTTGTTGCCACATTTCCATGTTATGATTATCATGATTTATCATGCCTTTATGTTCATGTCTCTATTATGCTCTATTGATATGCCTATTGCCTAACGTGTATTGTACTCCTCATGTTATTCATTATGTACTCCCTTACTGGGCTTTATAGCTCACCCTTTTCTTATGCATGTCCTCAGGTTATCCCATGCAATGCTAAGTACGAAGGAATGTAGTGGTCATGTAAAGGAAGTTTTCAATAAGGATGTTGTATTTCAAGTTTAAAGTTTTTTATGTAATGATCCTAAGCCCCAAAGACACTAAACCTCTCGATCTTCTTTGTTGTATCAAGTGAAGTTTTATGTAATAAAGCATGTTTAAGTTGTAATAAAAATCAGGGTTATCATAGCAAGTGGTTTTCATCTCACTTCTTATTCTTGTGAGATTCATGCTATATTGCCACTATTTCTTTTTGTGTGGTGTATTTACTACCCATTATTGTATTCTTTGTGTAATATACTTTAATTTATGGGTATTTACATCTTCATTGTTTTATCCTTCTTTCATGGGGTGTATTTTTCGTCACTTACCAAATCATTAAGGTAATTTTATAATTTTTATTTCCACTCATTGCATTTTACGCAAACTTCATTGATTATTTTACTCCAAGATTATGTGTGAAGTCACTATTTATTTATTTATGTACTAATTTCCACACCCCTTTGTGGGGATATACTTTTGATACACATAATCCTTCCATTGATAAATTCTCAAGTCATCGATATGAACTTGATAAGAGTAATCTTAACTCAATTACAATTCATTGAGTTAAACATCCAAGTCATTGGTGTTGTTTTTACAAAAATATGTGTGAATTTACTCTGATTTATTTACACTGAATATCCAATCATATTGAGTTTATTTATATTTTCACACATAATTATGTCATTGATTTATCCTTAACCTAAGGATACGATCGTTATAAGGGATTTCATCTCAATTTACATTCCATTGGGAATTCTTTGTTGTTATGCACCAATCCACTTTTATTTGGTGTATATACTGTACATTGACATAGTATATCATGAATCACTTTATTATCAGGATATTATAATGTTTTTATTACCTCAATTATTTGTATTCAAGTGTCTCTCATTTGGTTAGGCACTCTAACTAAAATATCATTTTAAATGTTTTAAAGATTTATTCTTATAAATATTTCTCATTAATGTCCATGTTTTAAAAATGGTGTTAAGGATTTATTAATATGGAGATGAATGTTTTAAAATTAAAATTCCTTTCAAAAGTTTCAAAGTGGCATAGGAAACTTTGTTTCAAAAATCTATTTTTAACATCTTCTTGATAAATAGTGAAATTTTTAAATGTTATCATATAAAAGGGGATATTTCTCTCAAATAGTTTTAATAATTATTTTTATCTATGTCAATATCCTTCATTGTATTTTATTCTTGATTGAGGTTGATTTATAATAATTCAATCTTCTATATTGTATTGAATGTGTTATCTTTGACTGTGGATGTGTTATTTTTATAACATTCATGGTTTATGGTTAAAGTATTAAAATTTCTTAGGCTAGTTTTAATACAAATGTTTATGTTATGTTTCAATATTTTCATATGAGTCATACATTGGACTTAATAAGTGATGGGTGGATACTGGTATAGTTCCTTGATGCCTCGTTAGGTCTCATGAGACAAACTAGTTTCTTAGAACAAGGCCTTGAAAAAATGTTATTTTTAGCCTTGGTATGAGGCCTTTACTATGTGGTTATGATCTCCAGCATTATGAATTCAATCATTATGAAATTAGCTATTGATATCACATGTGATTATTCGATTAGTAGAATATCCGTGTGAATAAGTAAATCACATTATTTGATTTATCTTTTCCATATTATGCTAAATTATATGTTTAAAAGGCTTGTTTTTTAGTCTTATACATTTCCTTAAATATTTATGCTTATTTATGATAGTCTCTGCTATATTTTTATCCTTAATGAGCATATGAGCTCACCCATTTCTGTGTTTTATTTTTCCTAAAATGCAAAGAAGTATATTACCATTAACCTGCAGGAATAGTCTAAGGGATATGAGTGTGTTCAAAGGGGACACAATTTTTTTGTTTTTTCATTTCATGATATAATGTAAAACTTATGTATATATCTAGTACATCCAAAGCTACTAAACTAATCAGTATTTCGAGACTTGATCTCTTGTGATCATGCCAATGTTATTTAATAATGCACCGACTCTGGGTAAATAGGGTCGGGGCGTTACTGTTGGTATCAGAGGAAGTTTAGTAAAAACCTTGGAAACTAGTTTTAGATAAACTCTAATTAGATATCATTCCCTAACATAAACTTTGAAGAATAGTATAGAAGAACATTCTGAAATTTTGGTAGTGTAAATATTATGTGTGTTTTCTATGAAAATACATCCGTGTCTAGATACATACAGGTAGAGGTGGCTATGGCACAGATGTACCTAGGAATGAAAACTCCAACAAGAGTTTGGGGCTTGTCCCGGGGTTTCTTGATACATGACAATGGGAATTGCTTCATTCTTGGAATTGGCACTCATGGGTGATATGCTTAGGATAATTCACATTTTCTTTACAAACCAATTTGAAGGATATAAATATAAGATAAGAATAAATAACCTTGATTAAACCAATGGTGTTTTATATTGAAAATAATGTGTCATCATATTCTCTAAATTATTTTATGACTATTGTTACTCACACTCTACTTTCTGGTTTTAGTCAATGGCTTGATTCCAAGGAAGTCATAGTAACATTGAAAATGATGTACAAGGTGGGCATAGTGGTGGAAATGGGAAAAGAAATGAAATGTTGATAGGCATAAAAAATATCGTGTTCATGCCGAATCAATTTTCTAGAAATATGATCAACAACATATACATTAACCAACTCCTGAACTCAAAAAATATGAGAAAGTCGGAGAATGATAAGAGCTCCAGTAGTGGAGACCATGAAGAAAAGAAAGCTCATTTTCCATCATCCAGGAAACATAGAAGGAGACACCCAGGAAAGTGTCTCAATGGAACAATGAAATTACTTATGTGTCGTAAAGGACATAAAGTAAAGAATTGTCAAGGTAAAATGAAGAGTACTATGGAAGAAAATAAAAATGTTCCTAAGAATCCATTCATAATCATTTTTCGTAAATGTAGGGGACCTGAGCATCACCCGGGTCAATGTCATATTCTATAAGATAGCCTCTACGTCAATAAAGAACCTATGTGGAAATAAATAGATGGAGAAATTTTTTAAAGTATTAGTTATCTTTGTTGATGGGATTACTTTAGAAGACTTTTCGCTTGTATGTGTAACCATAAAATTTGTTATGTGAAAATTCAATTTGAGGAAGAATTATCTTCTCTTTTTTGGATATAGTTATAATGATCCATTTGGGTTTGAATGATCCTTGAGTTTGATTCAATTACAAGTTATTACTTTTTGGGAAGAAAATGAAAGGTATGAGATAAAATTTGTGCTTAAAATATTTTATGGTTATTTTTTAGGAATTTTCTCATTTTTGGGAATTTTATAAAATTATACAGTTTTTGAAAAAGGAAAACATGCAGACCGTGCGACAACTCGTCGCGTCGGACAATGCTACCGGAATCGAACCCACAACCAAAGTGCGACTAGGATTTATCACCTACCACTAGACTATGTGAAGTCCCTGGTTAGTATGAATAATTATTTTTAGTTAAAAGATTTTATGGATCAAGAATATGTTGATTTTGGGAACGTATTATTTATCCTTAGTATAAGAAAATGATTTAGAGATTAAGGGATAAATGTTATTTTGGAAGACGTTCTCTCTTTTGGGAACACTTTATGCCTAAGGAAAAAAGAATAATATGGGATTTAATTTGAGGAGTTATGGTGGATTTTTATTATTTTGGATGAATGTATGTATTTTTTGTGGACTTATAGAGATTTCGGTTATTTATGAAAAAATATTTACCTATCATAGAGAATATGTGGATAGGTTAATTACTTTTAAGTATGTGACTTTGAGATTAGTTGATGTTATTTGGAGATAAATGTTAAGATTTACTATGAAAGACTATGTGATTAAATTATTCTAATTTTTGGGATTCAATATTAGTTTGTATTATATTGAAGTATTTTAAGGACAATTTTTTATTGAATGGACTTTATTGAACTTTTGGTATTGTATGATTAATTTTGGAAATTAAGATTAGTATTTCTTTCTATAAAGGATTATCCATATCGGGGAACATCTGATCTTGTACGGACCATTTGGTTTTGGTTAATCTCTACAGAAAAGGGAAATATATAGTTCAACCTTTATGGATTATGTGATTCTCTAGAAGTTGATTCTAGCACTTCAGGTGTGACCAATTCATCTTGAATACTCATTGTTTAGAGAAAAGAAGAGTTGGTGGTAAAATTTTATTAAAGGATGAAACTCTACTTAAAAAGTAAGTATATCTCTTCATGTTCTTTTTCAATCTCATAAATAAATTCCTCAACTTTATGAAATGGAACTTAAAATAAAAAACACTATTTGTTTGCTTTTCCTATTGGGAAACTAATGACTGTTCAACCCATCGTAAGTTTGTGATTTTCTTATTGTTAAATGTTTTTTTATCATGTTTTCTATCACTATCCATCAGAACATAAAACTTATTTTATCTTCCTTATCCATGTTTTCATACATCGAATCCAAGTATGGGTTATCTCAGGTGACCTTTGTACTTCTCTTTATTTCTTTTAAAGTGATGGTTTTATTAAATACTTTTATAATGTGGGACATTCAATGAATTTCCCAAGCCCAATTTTAAAATTTTGAGGACTCAATTTCTAAAAGGGGGAAGAATGTAACACCCCAATATTTCATAGTATGTTATTTTCTTTAAAGTAATTCAATATCTTGCACAACATGCAACACTGAGTTCGAGCACACTATGACATACCAAACTAGCCGTTCAAAAAATGGTTATGAATAGTATTAAATGAATTTTTAATTCTATATACTCCATATAATTTAAACATTCATATAATGTGTTTCTTAGACATAATATAAGAAAAAATTCAATTTTTCAGATAAAATAAGTTTTTTCAAAAAATGCTATTTTACCACCTTTTAATGGAAAACTCTTTTTAAATCCAATATTTGCAACTTTTATATATTCAATTTGAAAAAATAAACATATTCTTTAGAATTGGGACATAAAATTTAGTTTGGATAAATTTTTGGTGCTTTTCTGATAACTTTTAATATTTTGAAAAATAGTGAAAATACTAAATTTTTATTGAAAACATCTTTTTTAATAAAAAAAAATTAGAGTGTTAAATTATAAATTTGAATGGTTTTAAATTATAATTAGATTATATTTTTATCATTTAATCCAATTTGGGTCATTGGACGTAATTTTACATTTAAATTGGACATAAACACATATCAATCTTTTGATAGTTTTTACTCCTCAAAAACTCGCTTTCTGGTTTTGACAACGAGAATATTTTTTAAAATTAATTAATAAAAATTTTATGTTTTGAATTTTTTAAAATAGACATCATTTATGAATTTTTAATATCAAACTTAGCTTTGGGTGAATTTTTGGTATTTTTCAGAAAACTTTCATTTTTTTAATGAATAGTGAAAAACACTGTTATTGTTTAAAACCAAATTTTTATTTAAATAGTTATTTATTTTATTTAATTTTTTAAGTATAAATAGGTACATAATACCAATATAATTTCAATTTAATTCATTGGAGTCATTTTATATTAAAATTAGGTGTATAAAATGTTATTGAACTTTTTAACGTCTTTTACCCACCTTCTAGGCACATTTGCAAATTTGCATAAACTGTAATGTTACCACTTTTCTGAATTGAATTTCTAAAATCCACGAGAAATGGTTGAAATCAGTAAGTAAAATTTGGTTCAATTGGATGAAAATAATTTTGGGTGAACAATGTCTTTTCAATTTTATTTATCACGGTTAAAAGTGAATAGGGTAATTAAAGGTAAAAATGATGTTATAATTACCCTAACACATGTCCTAATTCTATTGGATATGTTTATTTCAACCAAAATAAACCTTATGAATAAAATATTATCCTTTTATCCACTTTAATTAGATTAGGACATTTATTATTAATTTATTTAAAGAAGAGTAAAAATTATTAAATTTAAAGTTTAATAACTAAACCATTTTTAATATAGGGTTACACATAAGATATATTAGACTATAAATATTAATTAGAAATATAAAACTAATTCCTACATAATTGTATTTTATTTATAATTTTTAGGCATTATATAAATAAAGTTATTTAATACATAACAATGATGCAGTAATTAACTTATTAATGAAAGATTAAAATAATTGATATTATAAATTACCAAATAAATGTAAATTGAGAATTTTTATGCATTACACTAGTTTTATAGGTTAATATGACATTTTAGGATTGATTTAATTAATCTGGTTCTAAGTAATCAAGCTTATTTTAATTTCACAAAAACAAAACACAAAATAGTGTCAAAATTGACATAAATGAGTTTTTAAAACAAATACTATATTATTAAATGTTATAATATTCCTAAAAATATAAGAATCGGCCAAAGGACTCATATATTGATATATATGTAATAAATGAACATATTGTGGTTCTCTTTGCTTCTTATAGTATGTTTATTAACCATTTATTATAATAATACAAGAATACTTGGTAAAAGTTAAACTATTTAACTAAGAGCTAAATCTAAAAAATAAGGTTTATATGGTGACCTAAACCTATCTAAAACCTATTGGTTGAAATTTTTTCGACCTATAACCACCTTATCCTCAAAATAAATCCTTTTGGATCTATTTTATACAGAATGTGATTGTATAATAAAATAATATTTCAAGCTTTTCCTAAAGTAACCCTCACATCTCTTATAAAACGGTACTTCCCATTCTCTCAAAATCACACCTCAAAAGCCATTTGGATCAGCAAAACCTTACTCAAATATCCTTAAAAATATGATCACTTCAACCCAGAGGCCTTACATTGATCATAAATCTTACCTGAGGATCCATTTTGATAAAAACAAATGGAAGCACCCGAAGAAGAGGTAATGATTTCATCACCTCTTTCAAAGATCATTTCTTATTCCACTTCATATTTCGTTGTTGTTTCCATAAAAAAAATTATAAAACCAGTAACACCTACATACTGTGATGTTATTATAAATATTTTACAACCATATTCATTATTCTATCCATCCTATGAATGAAAAAATCACCACACGTGTGTATGTACGGCTTACCGTCTCCACGTTGTCGTGTAGTTTGTTATTCAACTCATTATTTGGATGGGTATAATAATGAGTATAATTGATTTAAATATTAAATATAAAATTTTAATGATTCTGTATATATTAAATACCATCCAATTTCATACAATTTCACCATCAATGAAATGATATTGTCACCCATGTGTACGTACGGATTACAGTCTCCACGAACGCGATGAGATTTATTCCCCATCGTAACCATTCAAGAATAATTTTAATTTTATGATTATAAATAATTTTTAAGAACTTAATATCATTCTAGATATGAATAAAATACATCCTATACATAAAAAACATGACTTAAGTGACAAAACATATAAAGGAAAACAAATCAGTTAACACCCGAAACAATGAAACAATGATACTGCTGAAATATTATTAACAATAAAATATTAGAAGATCATATATGATATCATATTTAGGTATATGGTTCATTTATAATTTAATAACAATGATTTTACTATTATACATTAGTTTAACATACCCTCGACTAGGGAAAAGTACAAGGTAAGGGGTTTTCATCTCACTTCTTATTCCCATGAGATTCATGTTATATTGCCACTATTTCCTTTTGTGTGGTGTATGTACTAATAATAATTGTATTTTTGGTGTAATTTAATTTGATTTATGGGTATTTATATCTTCATTGTATTAACCTTCCTTCATGGGGTATTTTTTTCTCCAGTTACTAAATTGGTAAGGGAATTTCTAATTTCGATTTCCACTCATTGGGTTTTACTCGAACTGCATTGATTATTTTACTCCAAGATTTTGTGTGAAGTCACTATTTTTGTTATTTATATAGTACTTTACACTCCCCATAGTGATTATATATTTTTGATACAAATAATCCTTCTATTGATAAATTTTCAATTCATCGATATGAACTTGATTAGAGTAATCTTAACTCAATTTCCATTCATTGAGTTAAACATCAAATTCATTGGTGTTGTTTTTACAAGAATATGTGTGAATGTCCTTTTATTTATTTACAATTAATATCCCATAATATTGAGTGTATTTATATTTTTCATGCATAATTATTTCATTGATTTATCCTTAACCTAAGGATATAGTCTTTATAATGGATTTCATCTCAATTTACATTCCATTGAGACTTCTTTGTTGTTATTCGCCAATTCACCTTAATATGGTGTACACACTGTACTTTGACATAGTATATCATGAATACCTTTATGATAATGATATTATAAAGTTTTTATTACCTTAATTATTTTCCTTCAAGTATCTCTCATTTTTTTAGGAACTCTAACTAAAATATCATTTTAAATGTTTTAAAGATTTATGCTTCTAAATATTTCTCATTAATGCTCAAGTTTTAAAAATGGTGTTAAGGGTTTATTTATATGTAAATGAATGTTTTAAAATAAAAATTAATTTTGAATGTTTCAAAGTGGTATAGTAAACTTTGATTCAAAAATCTATTTTTAACAGATTCTTAATAAATAGAGATATTTTAAAATGTTTTCATGAAAAATGGGCTATTTATCTAAAATATTTTTACTAATTATTTTCATCTATGTCAATATCTGTCATTATATGTTATTCTTGATTGAGGTTGATTTATTATAATTTAATCTTCCATATTGTATTTAATGTGTTATGTTTAACTGTGGATGTGCTATTTTTATATCATTCATGGTTTATGGTTAAAGTATTAACATTTCATATACTAGTTTTAATACAAATGTTTTTTTTGTGTTTCAACCTTTTCTTTTGAGGAAGGAATTGGCCTTAGTAAGTGACGGGTGGAGGCCACTATAACTCATTGATGCATTGGTAGGTCTCATGAGACAAACTAGTGTCTTGGCACAAGGCCTTGAAAAACTTTTATTCATATTCTTGGCACGTGGCCTTGACTATGTGGTTATGATGTCCAACATTTTTCATTCCATAATTATGAAACTAGCTATTGATATTATATGTGATTATTCTACAAGTAGAATATCCATGTGAATATGTAAATGGAATTATTTGATTTATCATTTCCATGTTATTCTGAATTTTATGTTTAAAAGGATTTGGATTTATCATTTCCATATTATGCTAAAGTAAATGTCCTTATTTGAATAATTAAATGGCATTATTTGATTTATAATCAACTTAATACACCTCTAAATATAACATAGTTTCTATTCACTATGAATTCCATTTAGAGTAGGATTTCTTCTTTCATTAAATAAAGAAATCGATATGGTTTTATTAAGAACACATATATACATATGTGTATATTTGCTGTGAACCCAAATTTAGGTATAAACATAAAAACCCATTTGGAATTTCATGAAAAATACATTTTTCAAAAATAGTAAATCATTTTTATAAGATCATTCAAGAAAATCAAGAGGTTATAAGAACAACCGTATATATATATATATATATATATATATATATATGATATGTAAAAAACAAAACAAGGAAATCATAGGTCCCTTACCTGGTTCTAAGAAGGAGAAGAGGTCGAGTGGAGCTTTATGGATGTGTTGGAGAGGAAGATCCCCCATAGGGTTTGAGTGCAAAAACAATTATACATATAAACTGTATAAATATTATTTTAAGGGAAACTTTCAAGGAAAATGGAGGCACCTTGGTTTAAACAAAGACCTGTGCACTCAGTCTAGTGGAAAACGAGAAGGAAGGAGGGGGCACCTGAGGTCACGGGTGTGGAAAAATAAAAGAAGAGAGTATATAGAACTACTGGTGCGGCACATGCGGGAGGAGGAAGAAGAAATCGATGGGAGAGGGTGTGGAAAATAATGAATAGATCATATCAGCTGATATGTTATCGGACGAATGATAAATATTTGAAGATTTGAAAACAGATGGACGGTCTCAATTAAACCAATAAATAATCCAGCGGCTGAGGTGTGTCCGCGGATTTTAAAATAGACGATTGGTCGAGATTAAATCTCAACTCGATCGGATTTCTATGGTGAGACACGGTGATTTAAAAAAGGAATAATGGTCAAGATTATATCTAATGGGATTGAATAGTTGATAAAAATGTGGGGGAGAAACCGCGGCTGCGGGGATTCAATGACAAAACTGATCTGATGGATCTGGTCTCGCGCGGTGAGATCGGATGGTCCATATCTGATTTCCAAGGAAAAAGGGAATCCCACATCGAAATAGGATAGGGTATAGTCCTGATTTATAAGCTTGGAGCTACCAAAAAAGCCCAAAAATCCCCCTCCCCCTCCCCAGTACCGCCACATACTAGGTTTCTACGAGCGTGCTACTTCGCCCACCCCTGTTGTCGTGCCGCCCCACACAGTGGAGCGCACTAGAACCCCTTTCACATGCCCATGTGTTATTAGGGCCTACTATTCACACCTACACGTGCAACATAGCTTTCCTTATGTGTGAACAACCCTGGTCCATTTTCCAATGGATATGAGTGAGATGCCCACCAAGGCTTTGAGTGGCTTGGCCAACTTGGTTTCCCTCGGCTTGGTGGGGTACTCACCCATTTTTAGCAAAGTAAAAGTCATTTTTATTATACACTATAACATTATTATGTTTATAAAAAAGAATATAATTTCCCAATCATGGTTAAAGAAAATCCTAAAACCAAACTTTTCATTAGTTTATAAACATTTGAGTTTCAAAACATAAAGGTTAAAAATAAAGGTTTAATATATCATAAATGAAATCCCAAATAGTTATATATATATTATCCAAACGTATTTTTAATTAAAACTGCATTTTTATTCATCTAGGGATGAAAACATTTCAAGGTAACTTTCTAAATCATTTGAAGCACTTAAACAGCTAATTCACTAAGTAAAGGCAAAATACTAAATATAACCATAGTCATTAATCTCGTTTTCCCAAAGTATGATTTCAACCACAAAAATATGTTTCTTTGTACCAAAACCAAGTAGTATCAAATGTGTATTTCAATTGGTATTTATTTCAAAACAAAATGGTTATGATTCAAAACCATTTTAAACCATAAATTATTATACTTCTAAAATATATAAAAAGAGTTTATTACAAACATGTTTAAAGTTATTACTTAAATGCGTACTTTAAATGCTTTGAAAACTCATTATACCTAGATACTTTAAATTAAACCACTAGAATACCAAATGGCTATATGGTCTTGTGGCTGTTTAGAGACTCAACAGTCATCCAAAGGAGGTAACAGTATAATTTACTATAATTCCTTATAAAAACATGAATAGGGTGTTCTATCTTCAAAACAACTTGGTGAATATGGTACTCATCATTCCTCTGATGCTTAGCACAGTTTTTGTGGTTCTGGCAATGATGATGTTCCTCATGATGGATCTGAAGCACCCCCACTATTTTCTTGGGTGTTTTTTTGTATAGGGTGGTCTCCCTGTGATTTTATAAGGTCTCTTAGTAGGTATCCTATGATAGTGATGTTCTTTAGTCCTGTTGTAATGTAACCATTTTCAATGTTTCAATGAATAAAGAAATTCTTGTGTTTATTTGCAAGTATTTTTTTGTACATTATGGAAATTAAATAAATTAAAACCATAAAATATTGTTATTGCATAAGAAATTAGTTCGGGGCATCACATAGCTAACAGTTTTTCTTTGATATGTGAAAGTGTATCCAAATATCTTTCCCAAGTATTTTGTAGAGTTACCTCCTTGATGAGACATTGAGTTTGGGATAGATATTTATTTTAGTGCTTCTTTGGTCTCAATGCATGTATATAGGATGGTTCATTTTGAGATGTGGGCGTTTCTGTTCGAGATTGATGATATTTTATAGTAAGTCTTTGTTAAACAGAGTATGTCACCATATGGTGCACTAATTGTTTTCATGAATAAATCTAATAGATGTTTATGGCATTGTGTCTATTTTCATCACTTGAATCTGGTGATAGTAAAGAACAGTTATCCTCTTTCACAAATTGATGATTTACTCAATCAACTAAAAGGTGATAGTTGGTTCTTGAAGATAGATCTACGGTAACGATATCAATAGATAGAGACAAAATATGAGGATATCTTGAAGACTTCTTCTCAATTTCATAATAGAAATTATGAATTCATTGTGATATTTTTCAATGTAATGAAAACTTCATATGTGTTCATGGTTTTGATAAAAAATAATAATTGAGTTCATAGATTGGTTTTTGGTGGGTTTAATCAGTTAAATCCTTCTGTAATCTTTATATAAGGTGTTTTTAAAGAATATACATTTTGTTTTGTGGGGTCTTAATCATCAAAAACTATTCAAGAAGCTTTCAAGTTGTGATTTCTAGGATTATGAAGCTTGTTTCTTATGGAATTGTTTTTCCTAGAATGGTATAGTTGTGGATCATTGGTAGATTGAGGAAGTCATTTCAGGGGAAACCCCCAAGACGATTACATAGGTATGTATTTTCCTAGGACTTGCAGGCTATTACATGAGGGTTATACCTAATTTCTCTAAAATTGAAATTACTTTAATATCATTGACCAGGAAGGGATAGAAATTCTGGTGGAGTAACCAGTTTCAAAAAACATTCGAGTATTTGAATAAAAATTTGGTCAAGGCTCTTCTTCTTTGTTTTCCAGAAGTGATATTTTTGTAAGAGGTTTTCTATGTTTCCTCATATCTTGATTTGGGATGTTTTTTTATGTAGTAGAGATTATTTATTTCTTATTGGTCTCAACAGTTATATCCCCAAGAAAATAACTATTCCACCTATGATCTCAATTTGGTAGTAGTTGTGTTTTCCTTGAAGTTATATTGATATTACCTTATCGGTGAGTGTTTTGTTATTTTTTCCAATCAAAATATCCGGAGGTATTTCTTCTATTAGCATGACCTAACTTTCAATAGTGATAGTGGATGGAATTATTTTTGTATTATGAATTTGATATTTAATAAACACCAATAGAAGTAAATATTGTATCTAATTCACTAAGAATAAAGTCACGCAGTGATTCCGTACATGGATCCAGATATTACTAGATAGTAATGGAAGAACTCTTAGGGACGCATCTGGATATGGGAGTGATTGGTCTTCTCGATTAGCTATTATAGATTACGATGGAGTTTAATTTTGTGTAGTATGTAGAGGGGTCTCATTCATTTTATTATAAGGTGGATGTCTGGAGAGACCAATTTGTTTTTAGTAATTCACCTGATGGTTGATATGAGGAAAGAAACACTGGGTTTTGTTTCATGTGATGATTTTCATCCCTTTCTTCATGCATGATGTGGTTCTTAGTGTGTAACAAATCTCACCCTTGGTGGTACATCCTAGCATGAAATATATGTACCAAACTCTAAGAGGTCAAATTTGGTTCCCTATGTTAAAGAATTTTGTTTTGTAGTTTGGGTCTCGATGTTTAGTCAGATATAAGGTGGAGGTCAAACACCATATTCCTAATAGTTTTCTCCTACTATAGGATGGCCCTCAATGGAAGTGAGAGGATCTCTTTATGGGATTCATAATTATTTTACCTAAAAATCTGAGAGGATTTAATACTATATGCATGATAGTGAACTATATAAGAAAATGATGCCAATTTATAGCGATCAATAAGTTGATAATAGTGGAGGTTTTATTAAGGTAGTTCCTAGAGAATGTTGTGAGTCACAACAGATTATCAAGGATGATCGTTGATGCATGTGATCCTCATCTTACCTCTATCAGGTTAATAAGTATCCATCATTAATTTGGATCTCATTTATTCCTTGTAATTTCTTTATATCCATAAATGGATGGTCAGATTGAGCGGGCCATTCAAACACTTAAGGAAATGTTGTGTTACTATTTCATGGATTTTGGGGGGTTTTTTATTAGGCATCGGCCTTTGGATGAGTTTTCTTATAAAAATAGTTTTCACCCCACAATTTTTATGACACCATTTAAAGATTTTTATAGGAAACCCTATCATTCTCTGTTATAAAGCAATAGGGTCATAGTGTTAAAAATTATAATTTTGTACCTAGTGAAAAGCATGATAAATGTGGTTCAAGTGATTTATGGGATGATAAAGGCAATTTAGTATCATAGTAAGTCCTATTCGAATTAGATGATGAGACCTATAGAGTTTTTTATTAGGGAAAATTTGTTATTAAAGGTGACTTCACATCATGGGAAGTGATGGTTTGGTAAAAAAAGTAAGATTTATTCCCCATTTTTTTGACCTTTTGAGGGTTTTTTATGTTGGAGTTTTGGTGTATCAGATAGAACTTCCCCTAAATATGATATGGATAAATGATTTCTTTCAAGTGTTTTGGCTTCACTATAACCTCTTTGACAACTCTTGCATCATTAAATGGGGTGAGATTGATGTTAACTATGATGAAAACTTCATGGAGGGGCCTATGAAGATCCTGAGCCACCAAGAGAAGGTGTTCTGTGAGATATGATTTTCCCTTGGTTCATGCCTTATGGAAACATTATGGCATAGAGGAGAGTATTTGGGAATGTGAGTCACAGATACACACTCATTATTTTTAGTTATTTCATGTTTATCTCTTTTATTATAATGATGTTTTATCTACATTTTGACCTTTATATGGTTTATGGTATGGTTTTATCTTCTTTGATATTACTTGAGAAATTTCCCTTATTTCAGGGGTATCTCCCTTATAAGAATTTTTAGGGGATCCTTGTTAATTTTTTGTAGTTTTGTTCCAAGTTCCTTTGAGTGAGGTGGTTGAACTCTTATGATGGTGAGATTATTGAGAGGTATCTCATGGGGTAGTTATCTAGATGACCCGTTTCCTTTACTTATATTTAATTTTAGAATTAATTATCTTGGATTATAATTTTTTAAAGGTATCTAATGTTAAGGTCCATATTTTTCCTTAGGTCTTCCATTTGTCTTCCAAGGATGTTTCCTATCATTTTTTAGGTTCATGGGGTAGTTATCAAGATGACCCTTATGCATACCCCTAACCTGCATAGGGGTAGCATTTTAACCCTCTTTTATGAGTTTTTCTCAACTTCTTTGATCTACAACCTACCAGGTGACTTTTACACATTTTCTTAAATCATAAAATCAATGAATTTTTTTCATTAAAATAATTTAATAATTTATAACTCCTTTTTGAATATTTTAATTGACTGGTATTTAAATTTTGATCTATAAATCTTGTGGAAAATTAAAATGGGGGTTCGCCCCTATGTCTTCTAGATATGTGTTGTTTTTATTTTTGAAATGACTAAACCATTATGCCTTCCTCTTACCTTTATTTTTATTCTAATTTTTATGACCCCAGAGCCCTATATTTAGTGTTATGAGCTTTAGATGTTTGTTTTAACTCTACCATTGGAATTTCTAGGTGAGGCAAAACCTTATCCCATATATATTCCTTGGGTATAGTGTTTTGACAAGGTGAAAAAAACAATTTAGGGGATTCACTATCTATCTTTTTATTTTACATGAAATTGTAAATTTAATATGATATAATCCTTTGGATAGTTATGTAAGTAACAAAAATAAATAATAAACAAAAATAATTAAATAAATGTTTTATGTATTTTATCGATTGCATGTCTTTTTTCACCATGGTAACGGATTGCCTCTTTTCTTCTAGATAAGGTGTTATTTATACTTATTATTTATTTATCAAATTTAATTTGATGAAATTTTTAAATAATATAACATCATAAATGTTTGACGGATAAATAATTAAATATGTGTGTTTTATAAATTTTTTAACTTACAATTTGATGGAAATCAAATTGATGCTTAATGCATGTTAACTTAATTTTTTATTTTATGTGTTTATGGAATTGGATAAATATCATGAAGTGGTAAGTTCTTATTATTGAAAATGATTAAAGGCATGTTAAATGAAAGGTTCTCCCTTAATGTTAAATGAAATTGGGAGTTATTCCTGAAATCATGTTAAAAAATTCTTATTTTTTTAAAGTCGATTCCATGGGATAACCTTGGTTGAAAACTATATTAAATTAATTGGTTAATATAATATGGTAAAGAATGGGTTGTTTGATAAAGATAAATGTTTGGGGTTCAGAAGGTATGTTTTCATGTCAAGGTAGGATTTAGTATTCCTTGATTTTAGATGTAATGTTGACTTTATTTGTTATTTTCTACATTTATTGTATTCTCAGTATATGAGTATTGATATGTGATATGATATGAGTCTTTAATGGATGTAGTTTGATGAGATATGGGTGGGGAGTCCCAAGTTTGTGGTGGTAGTTGACACCTATTATGGAGGGATGTATGTAGATGTGGGTGGTGGTGTCGAGGATGTAATTTGTATTGATGTGATATTTTTATGATAGGCTTTCCAATTATTGTGTTGAAAGCTGGGTACATTCTTATTAATGTTCTAATTTTATGGTTAGATAGTCGGGTTTCTCTCTTACCTGTATTCTTTTCACCACTGCTAAAGGTATTTATTCATGCTTGGTCTTTTTATCTCCTTCTTGGTGGCTTAGGGTGTTTCCTAGAGAACCTATAATTATGAAATTATAATTCTTACTAATTTTTTACCCATGGGTTAGTGCTTGAATGGAATTAAAATGTTAATAATCTTGAGTCACCATGGAATCGGTTGGATTATACCTGGAGGGATTATACTTCACTTATTAGTTAATGAAAAGTAAATGGAATATAGTTTAATTAATAGAAATTGAAATGTTAAAAGGGAATAATTAATTAAATGAAGCTTCTTAAATGCTTTTATGCTTATGGGATATCTAGTTCTTTGTAGTTGAAATTGGGTGTCTAGAGATGATTGTTGTAGTTGAGATAAATGTTATATTAAATCCCATATAATTGTTGTGAGATATATTATATCTTTTATGTTATGTGAATTCATATTCTACTACACCTATATCGGTAGGGAAACTACCACCCATTGGACTCTGGGAGGGTGTTTTCCCCAACATCAAGGATGGAGAAAAACTGATGGATGATTACACCCACTAACTCTACTCCCTTCTTCTTGTATTATTATATTTTGGTATAGACGTTGCTTATCATTCCCCATATATGTGTGCAGATGGATATAATATCTTGTGGTTATTTCACACACATGTATCTCAGCATATAGTATCCTAACGGTCACTATAGGTATTTATGTATCAGATGTGATGGAGTGAGTTTTAATACATGTCATACGGGATATGGTGGATCCTAGAAACAACTCGGTTGCTATTTTAAGATTTATCGATTCATAGGGTGCATGATATGATTCTTTTTCCCATTTATTTTTGGGTTGTCTTACTTTTGGAGAGATATGGATGATTATATGTGGCGTTCAGGAACAGAAATAAAATAGGAGGGAAGTAGTGGTGGTGTACCTTCTTTTGTTATTATTTTTTATGATCTCTTTTTTGTGATATTTTGTGATAGATAGTTATCATGAGTGTGGGAACATAAAATAATTATTTAGGTGATGATATAGCTTCACTTTTTGTTCATTAGGATTTAACATGCTTTATTTATCTTTTAAATGAAAGGCTCTAAGGAGGATCCTATTAATAATATTTTTTATGCTCACTATGAATAAATATAAACTATTTTTCAAGCTAGGGGGAGTAGGTTAGAGATCTGATTGGATACTACTAGCTTAGGTGTTATTCCAGATCTATTGGATATGATAACACATCCAACTTTACCTTTTAGTACTTGTAGTTTTATTTTTTGGTTGTGTTAGTTTTTTATAAATTTACATGAATGTACTTGGATATTTTACATTTTATCTTCAGAAGGAGTTTTTGTTGTTTTTAACTTATCTCTCATATCCCATATCATAGAGGGAAATGCCTCCCATATGTGTGTATATATACCTTCAGTTCTTTTTTCAAACCCATGATCTATTAGAGGAGGTCTTTGGGTGTAATTATCTTCCTTCTCTTTCTAACAATAGAAAACCCGGAATAACATACATGGATATTACATAATTTTATATGAATATTCCTCACATTATAATAATATATGCCCAAGGACCAAAATATTTTAGGGTCTTTGGTAGCATGGAACACGTTTCTCTAATATGGTTTCAGCATATTTCTTAAAGATCTTCCCCATTAGTAATCTTAATTAAAACGTTTCTTCATAACCTAGGTAAAGGAAATATGATAAAGGGGTGAAATCAAGTGATCATAAAGGGTAAATAATGGAAATATGTAAGCATAACATGAACATAAGGGTATGATAATGTAACGCCCCGACCCCAGCTACCCAGAGTCGGTGCATTACTTCGTAACATTGGCATGATCACAAAAGATCAAGTCTCGAAAGACTGATTAGTTTAGTAGCCTTGGAAACACTAGATACATTCATAAATGTTACATTACATCATAAATCGAAAAACTAATAACAATGTCTTCATAGACCACACTCATATACTCTTCTGACAATCCCTGCAGGTCATTCATAAAATACTTCTTCACATCCTGGAAAATATTAAAACATTGAAAGGGGTGAGCTCAGATTCTCAGTAAGGATAACAATATTGCGGAAGCTTTCATAAATAAACATAAACATTTAAGTCAATGTGTAACTAAAACAAAAGCCTTTTAAACTTGAACATCAACATAATATGGAAAAAGTAAAATGATATAATGTCATTTACTTCTTCACATGGATATTCTACTGGTCGAATAATCACATGCAATATCACTAACCACTTTCATATTGATGGAATGCATAATGCCAGACTATCCTAACCACGTAGCCAAGGCCTCGTGCCAAGACCACAAATAAGATTTTGTCAAGGCCCCGTGCCAAGACACTAGTTTGTCTCATGAGACCTACCGATGCATCAAGGAGCTATAGCGGGCTCCACCCGTCACTTATTAAGTCCAATGCATTCCTCATATGAATAGGTTTAAACATTTCATAAACCATAAAATAATCGTATCACATTAAAATGCATAAAGAAAACATAACATTTCCACATTTCAATCACAAGATATCAATACAACACATTGATATAATAAAAATGCTTTCAAAACCATTTTCAATACCAAAATAAAAGAAAGTTAAAACTTTGTATTTATTTTTCATTAAAAAAAAGTGATGGCTTGTAGAGGAAGCCGAAACTCAAATAATGGTCACGGTGGCGGAGAATTTGTTGTTGCCGCATATGTACGGAAAGAAAAACATTCCCTTTTTGTCGTTTAGTAAAATGCTCCGTATAAAAAAGATTCTGTTTGAATAAACGTAAAAGTCAAAGGGGTTTATACACCGTATAAAAGAAAGTTGTGTATAAATCCAAATATGCCTCAATGAAAGGAGATTGAGACGAAGTCCTTAAAAAGATCATTTTTAAAATAAAATAGATCTATTATGTGTATTCACTATAGGTACACATATTGAAAGTAAAAATACAAAATAGGACATAATAATATCATGACATAATTTGAAAGTAGGAGATTAACCCAAAGAATGGAAATTGGGTTAAGAAGTTCCCTTACCTCGTGTCCGACTTGACTCAACCGTTCTTTAACCTCCTGAATAATAAACTAGAGTTAATATCTACCTTATTAAGAACCATTTTCAATTTCATTATCCTTTTTATATCACTTATTACAATGTTATGAACATTATGTAATTATTTAAGTTAATAACGGTCGTTTTGTCGATCTTTGGTACTTGAATCAAAAATAAACTTCTTATAATTACTAGTTGTTCATGTGGTGAAATATCCATTATATCCTGAATTATTTTCATGATTTAGATATCATATATATCATATATATCCAGTATATACATGCATTTATAATATTACATAACATTTAGAGGTAAGAAATGAAATGCACCGTTCATGGAGACGGTAAGCCGTACGTACACATGAACGCTACTTTCATTTATATTTCTTATTTAATGGAATGAAATCATAATTATATGAAGGTATAATATAGTTCCAGTATAATATCATATATAATATCATTTACTCCATCCTTTATACATTACACATATGGCATTAACGATTCACATCACTTTGAGGGGGTGGTAGTCCGCACTTCCTAAAATGAAATTATCGCGTTTACCCATAATGGAAATCATAAAGTATGCCATAAATGAGAAATACAGAAGAATAAGGAAAACATAAACATATCATATATCATATATAAATATAGTGACATCCTAATGTCCACCTTTTAAGGTGTTATATGAGTGTTGAACAATCATCGTTTCGTGAGGCAGAAATTCGTCATCCACAGAAACAGTATGTTCTTTAACCATTAGATGTAGGTGTGTGTAAGTGTAGCTATAATGCTTCTTATAACAACATCATTGTTTATTGAGGATACTGGTGTTGCTACAAAATAAATGAATAAAAAGAGTTTATGGGGTTGTAGAAGCAAAATAAAACAAAATAACATAAGAGAAGACATTACCTTAAAATCGGGTAACTCTTTTTGATTTGAGACAAAGGATTCCTTGGGAAGAGTTATGCCCAAAGTGAGGCTTCTAGGAGTAAGAGGGGGAATTTGGGAGAGTATTTGGGCAGATTTTGGCCGAGCCAAATGGCTTGAAAGTGTGATGATGTGGTAGAGGTGGGGGCCTTTTATAAGTGGACAGGAGGGGCACTCTTGGAAGGTAAAGAAAAGTCACTTTATTATAAAATGAGTTTCGGATTTTAGAGGTCCCACACTTATATAATTCGAGTCTAAGGTGACAACGGTTCAAAATATACTCATCCAATAGGTTTTTGACAAGTGTAAGCCTTGGAGTTTACATTATCTTTTTATTTTATTTAAATCGTTAAATAATGAGGTCATCGCTGCATCATCATGATGTCATAAATAATTTAATTTATTTAATGTCTCAAATTTATAAAAAAAAATACTATGATGTTGGAAATATTTTTATATTTCCAATTACTATTTATAGTCAAAAATATGACTTGTATAACCCCATGTAAAAATTGTTTTAGTAAAACATTTCATGTTTGTGTCATTTTTTACTTTAACATTAAATAAAATGTATTTATGTCATTTTCCAACTAAAGTGGCTCCATGGGGTCCCCAAGTTGACCCATGGATTGTCTTGGTCAGCCATGTCACATCCAATGAGGGTAGGACATGTTTCAAGCTCATCTCATATTATTAAAACAATTTTTTTACCTTAAACTACACTAATTATCTCTAATCGCGATTAAGAACTTAAAAGTTACTATTCACAAAAAAAAAATTATTTTAATCTCATTGAACCACATTTTACTTCTTAATGACAAAAATGTATGTCGGATTTTTCAAATTCAAAACATAGAAGTGGTAAAATTTCATTTAAATGAAAAATCGGTTTTTATAAATACTACTTAGTGGTTTCACTATTCATCAAAAATTGAAGTTTTTCAGAAAAATCCCAAAAATTCACCCTAAGATATATTTGATATTCCGATTTCAAAAGTGATGTCTATTTTACAAAATTACAAACATATAAGTTGCGTTAATTAATTTTATAATTAATTCCCGCTGTCACAACAAATAGTGTGTTTCTAAGAAACAATTTATATCAAAAGATTGACAATTGTTCATGCCCAATTTCAATGTTAAATTAATTCTAATGACCACCATTGGATAAAATGGTAAAAATATATTATAATTATACTTTAAAACCACTAAATAGTATAATTTATCACAATAAATTATTTTGATTAAAAAAGTTGTATTAAGTATTTTTCACTATTCATAATAAATTGGAAGTTCTCAGAAAGTTACAAAAAATTCAACTTAGGATAATTTTTATATTACGAATACAAAAACGAAGTCCATTTGGAAAATTAAAGTTTAAAAAATTTCAAAAATTAGGTATTACTATTCATAACAGCTACTTTGATTGGTTGTGGTGTGTGTTAGTACTCAAAGTTGCGTACAATGCAAGCTATTGCATTATTAAATGAGAAGCGTATCGTGGAAGCTCGGGGTGTTACATTCTCCCCTCATTCAATAAATTGCATCCTCGCAATTTGAAAGTTTTCTTTGAAAATAAAAGGTTGAAAATAAAGAGTACCATTGGGGAAAACCCACATCAGAAATAAAGTTAATAAAAATATAACATTAGAAGAATGAAAGATATGTACAAAGGTCACCCGAGATAGACCATACAAGGATTCTATGAAAATATGGATATGGAGGAGAAACAAACCATCAAGATCTGATGGCGAGTTGTAGAAAACAGGATTAGGAGAAAGTTTAACTACAAGAAAATCACAAACTTGTGATTGGTTAAACGATCATTGATTCCCCAGTAGGAAAAGTTAACCAACAACGTTTTTGTTTTAAGTTACCTTTTATAATGTTGAGCAATTTATTTAGGAGATTTACTAAGAACGTAAGGGAATATACACGCTTGTTATGTATACTTTCATTCTTTAATAAATATTTACCACAAACCCATATTTTACTCCAAAAGGTAATAGAACTCAAAAATATTTTATTTATCCTAATTGTATAAGGTTCCAAATATTAACACATACCATTTAGATTAGTAAAACTATTTTGTAACAACCAGGGACTTCCTATAGGCTAGTGGTAGGTAATAAAGGCTTGTCGCACTATGGTTGTGGGTTCGATTCCTGCAGCTTTGTCCGACGCGACGGGTTATGCCCCACCCTGCAGGTTGTCCTTTTCCTAAAACTATAGTATTATAATATTCCAAAAATAATCTTCAGAAATGTTTTAACCTTAAACAATACTATCAAAAGATCAACTTAATCCATTCCAACCTTTATAGTTATCCAAAATACCTCCATCCAGACTTTCTCTAAAGGGTCCTTAAATTCCAAAATCAATTGTCACATTAGATTCCCTAAACAAAGTAAAGTTTCTCTTATTGTCACATACAAAAATATGATTACCTTCATCATATTAAAACCTTAATGAAATCAACATGTACTGCAGTACAATCCTTATATATATATCACAATATTCTAATAACCAGAATATAATCCATGAGTCCAAAAGCACCAATACATTAATTATTCCTCTTCAACTGTAGTCACAGCATAAGATTGGCCTTGATCCCTTGGCCTTTTTTTAGGTAAGTTTCCCTGATGCTTAGTACATTCATTTTCATAATGACCCATTTCCCTACAATTGTAGCATTCAACATTGATAGCCTCTTTCTTACCCTTACAATCACGAGCCTGGTGACCTTTTTCTCCACATTTGTAACAAACTCCCATTCCTTTTAGGCAAGTACCAGGGTGATTCTTCCCACAATTATCACATAATGGAAAATCCTTCTTTCCCTTTTTCCCTTTATCTGTCTCTTGTTCCACCGTTCTCTTCTTCTCTTGCTTTACTTTGTTGTCATAATACTTAGAGAATTCCTTTTCTGCCTTGATAGCACACGAGACTATATCCTCGTATGTTGAGAAAGATTGAGATACTAAAGCTTGATGGAGAAATGATTTCAACCCATCAAAGAAACGATCAATCTTACTTCTTGGGTTACGTATATAATTTGCTGCATGCCTTTCTAACCTTGTAAAGTTAGCCTCATACTTTTCGACATTCTCATCCTCCTTTTGTCTCAGACTTAGAAATTGCCTTTCCATATCTGCTCGATGGTCATGTGGAAAGTATTTTTCTAAGAAAAGATCTTTGAACTCTCTCCATTCCATACTTGATACTTCTTCATCTTCCTTTGTATTTTGAATCAATGACCACCATTGATCGGCATCTCCAGTGAGGCGGTAAACTGCCATGATAACCTTCTCCCTTTCGCTACTCCCCAAGGCGTGGAATATTTTCTCTAATGAGTTTATCCATTTCTTAGCTACTAACGGATTTTTACCCCCATTAAATGTTGGTGGTTGTTTCCTCATGAAGCGGTCTAACATTGATCCTCCATGTTGCAGATCAGGGTGCTCCATATGAGTAAGGTTATTATTCATAACCTGAGTGAGTTGTCCCAGTATGGTAATAAGTTGATCAGCACCAGTTGTATCTCCAGATCCACAATAATTATCTTGAGCAGGAGGGCAATCCCTACACGGAGTGTGTGCATTGATACGGTTTCCATTCCTTCCACTAGGCGCCATTTCTAAACAATGGCATAAACTAGATTAGTTTATGAATCAAAATACATAATTCCATACTTATAAAATACTTAACATAAATTTAACTATTTATGGATATAATCCATAAAAATGTTTTCTTTGAGGAAGTATATACTCATAACCCTTCATAGTGGTTTGTAAAGAAAATGAGAATTATCCTAAGCATATCCCCCGGGAGTGTCGTAACCAATAGTACAGCAAGGCCCGTTGTCGTGCACCAGTTCTCGTTCGAGTCTAGCTCAAAGCGGTGTTTTCGGGTTTTACCCCTAGGTACATCTGTGCCAGAGCCGCCTCTACCTGCTCGTATCCAGACAGGGTTGTATTTCTCAGAAAACTCACAAAATCTCTACAATAACAAAATTCTAGGAAGTTCTTCTATACTAATCCTCAAAGTCTATCTTTGGTCTATGTGCTCTAATCAGAGTTTATCTAAATCTAGCTTCCAAGGTTAGTACTAAACTGCCTCTGATACCAACTGTAACGCCCCGACCCCAACTACCCAGAGTCGGTGCATTACTTCATAACATTGGAATGATCACAAAAGATCAAGTCTTGAAAGACCGATTTGTTTAGTAGCCTTGTAAACACTAGATACATTCATAAGTGTTAGATTACATCATAAATCGAAAAACTAATAACAATGTCTTCGTAGTCCACACTCATATCCTCTTCTGACTATCCCTACAGGTCATTCATAAAATACTTCTTCACATCCTGGAAAATATTAAAACATTGAAATGGGTGAGCTCAGATGCTCAGTAAGGATAACAATATTGTGGAAGCTTTCATAAATAAACATAAACATTTAAGGCAATGTATAACTAAAACAAAAGCCTTTTAAACTTGAACATAAACATAATATAGAAAAAGTAAAAGGAGATAATTCCATTTACTTCTTCACATGGATATTCTACTGGTCGAATAATCACATGCAATATCACTAACCACTTTTATATTGATGGAATGCATAATTCCAGACTATCATAACCTCGTAGCCAAGGACTCGTGCCAAGACCACAAATAAGATTTTGTCAAGGCATCGTGCCAAGACACTAGTTTGTCTCATGATACCTACCGATGCATCGAGGAGCTATAGCGGGCTCCACCTGTCACTTATTAAGTCCAATGCATTTCTCATATGAATAGGTTCAAACATTTCATAAACCATAACATAATCGTATCACATAAAACATGCATAAAGAAAACATAACATTTCCGCATTTCAATCACAAGATATCAATATAACACATTGATATAATAAAAACGCTTTCAAAACCATTTTCAATACCAAAATAAAAGAAAGTTAAAACATTGTATTTATTTTTCATTACAAAAAAGTGATGGCTTGTAGAGGAAGCCGAAACTCAAATAATGGTCACGGCGGAGGAGAAGTCGTTGTTGCCGCATATGTACGGAAAGAAAAACATCCCATTTTTGTCATTTAGTTAAACGCTTTGTATAAAAAAGATTCCGTTTGAATAAACGTAAAAGTCAAAGGGGTTTATACACCGTATAAAAGAAAGTTGTGTATAAAACCAAATATGCCTCAATGAAAGGATATTGAGACGAAGTCCTTAAAAAGATCATTTTTAAAATAAAATAGATCTATTATGTGTATTCAATATAGGTACACATAAATAAAGTAAAAATACAAAATAGGACATAATAATATCATGACATAATTTGAAAGTAGGAGATTAACCCAAAGAATTGAAATTGGGTTAAGAAGTTCCCTTACCTCGTGTCCGACTTGACTCAACCGTTCTTTAACCTCCTGAATAATAAACTAGAGTTAATATCTACCTTATTAAGAACCATTTTTAATTTAATTATCCTTTTTATATCACTTATTACAATGTTATGAACATTATGTAATTATTTAAGTTAATAACGGTCGTTTTGTCGATCTTTGGTACTTGAATCAAAAATAAACTTCTTATAATTACAAGTTGTTCATGTGGTGAAATATACATTATATCCAGAATTATTTTCATGATGTAGATATCATATATATCATATATATCTAGTATATACATGCATTTATAATATTACATAACATTTAGAGGTAAGAAATGAAATGCACCGTTCATGGAGACGGTAAGCCGTACGTACGCATGAACGCTACTTTCATTTCTATTTCTTATTTAATGGAATGAAATCATAATTATATAAAAGTATAATATAGTTCCAGTATAATATCATATATAATATCATTTACTCCATCCTTTATACATTCCACATATGGCATTAACGATTCACATCACTTTGAGGGGGCGGTAGTCCGCACTTCCTAAAATGAAATTATCTCGTTTACTCATAATGGAAATCATAAAGTATGCCATAAATGAGAAATACAGAAGCATAATGAAAACATAAAAATATTATATATCATATATAAATATAGTTACATTCTAATGGCCACCTTTTAAGGTGTTATATGAGTGTTGAACAATCATCGTTTCGTGAGGCAGAAATTCTCCATCCACAGAAACAGTATGTTCTTTAACCATTAGATGTAGGTGTGTGTAAGTGTAGCTCGAATCCTTATTATAAAAACATCCTAGTATATTTAGGATAATGTTGTTGTACCAAAATAAATGAATAAAAAGAGTTTATGGTGTTGGAGAAGCAAAATTAAACAAAATAACATAAGAGAAGACATTACCTTAAAATTGGTTAACTCTTTTTGATTTGAGTCAAAGGCTTCCTTGGGAAGAGTTATGCCCAAAGTGAGTCTTCTAGGAGTAATAGGGGAAGCTGGGAGAGTATTCGGGTAGAGTTTGGCCGATCCAAATGGCTTGAAAGTGTGAATGAGGTGGTAGAGGTGGGGGGCCTTTTATAAGTGGAGAGGAGGGGCACTCTTGGAAAGTAAAGAAAAGTCACATTATTATAAAATGAGTTTCGGATTTTAGAGGTGCCACACTTATATAATTCGAGGATAAGGTGATAAGGTTTCGAAATCTACTCATCAAATAGGTTTTTGACAAGTGTATGCCTTGGATTTTACATTATATTTTTATTTTATTTAAATCGTTAAATAATGAGGTCATCGCTGCATCATCATGATGTCATAAATAATTTAATTTATTTAATGTCTAAAATTTAAAAAAAATACTATGATGTATGAAATATTTTTAGCTTTCCAATTACTATTTATAGTCAAAAATATGACTTGTATAACCCCATGTAAAAATTGTTTTAGTAAAACATTTCATGTTTGTGTTATTTTTTACTTTAACATTAAATAAAAGGTATTTATGTCATTTTCCAACTAAAGTGGCTCCATGGGGTCCCCAAGTTGACCGATGGATTTTCTTTGTCTTCCATGGAACATCCAATGAGAGTAGGACATGTGTCAAGCTCATCTCATATTATTAAAACATTATTTTTACCTTAAACTACACTAATTACCTCTAATCGCGATTAAGAACTTAAAAGTTACTATTCACCAAAAAATTATTTTAATCTCATTGAACCATATTTTACTTCTTAATGACAACCATGTATGTGGGATTTTTGAAATTCAACACACAGAAGTGGTAAAATTTCATTTAAATGAAAAATCAGTTTTTATAAATACCACTTAGTGGTTTCACTATTCATCAAAAATTGAAGTTTTTCAGAAAAATCCCAAAAATTCACCCTAAGCTATATTTGATATTCCGATTTCAAAAATGATGTCTATTTTAAAAAATTCCAAACATATAAGCTGCATTAATTAATTTTATAATTAATTCCCGCTATCACAACAAATAGCGTGTTTTTAAGAAACAATTTATATCAAAAGATTGACAATTGTTCATACCCAATTTCAATGTTAAATTAATTATAATGACCACCATTGGATAAAATGGTAAAAATATATTCTAATTATAATTTAAAACCACTAAATAGTATAATTTATCGCAATAAATTATTTTGATTAAAAAAGTTGTTTTAAGTATTTTTCATTATTCATAATAAATTGGAAGTTCTCAGAAAGTTACAAAAAATTCAACTTAGGATAATTTTGATATTACGAATACAAAAATGAAGTCCATTTGGAAAAATAAAGTTTATAAAATTTCAAAAATTAGGTATTTCTATTCATAACGGCTACTTTGATTGGTTGTGGTGTGTGTTAGTGCTCGAAGTTGCGTACAATGCAAGCTATTGCATTATTAAATGAGAAGCGTATTGTGGAAGCTCGGGGTGTTACAGATAACATGAGAATAACATTTAAAGATCATACCCTACATAAGAAGACCATAATCATGAGATGATTCATAAATATTTGCAGTTTATAAGACATGAGTCATAATGGAAACAGTACAAAAATCCATGAAAACATAACATATGAATAATACACAAATCATAAGAGAAACTAGAGCATAATCCATGAAAACATAAAAAAGGAATAAGACATGGAATTTCTGTCATACACATAAGAATATAAAATAATATGTTAAGGAAACCTAGAAAGACCTTCATAACATGTTAGGCTTGGTGTAATAACCTATGTACCAAATTTTGGCTTGGTATTCCCTCTCATGTACCCTCTTGTTTCGGTATTGGGATTCCCTCATGTGTACCCTCTTGTTTGGGGCCTAAGATTGCCTCTTATTTCAAGATTTAGATGCCCACCCATATACCCCCTTTTGCTCAAAAATCATTTATCTTTACCAAATGTATTAGAGGGAGATATAGGTCTCACCCATCACATAATAGAATAATACAATAATTTTTTATAGGATAAAAAAACAATCATCATATCATGACCCATTAAATGAAATGGGTATCATTAAAGTTTCATCACATCATAACCTATGGAGAAGGGAAAGGTTTCATAATCATTTCATCAAAGAATAACCTTTGAAAAGAATAAGGTTTCAAAATCATATAACATGTTGAATAGAAATGGATATCATAAACATCATTCCATCAAAACATATACCATTTAAGAAATAATATGAATGGTATTCCTAAACTATAAAAAGGTACATCGTATTTGATAGAGGAGGATTTTGGAAGATAACATGGAACGTTTCTTAGTGAAAATATTATTTCCTTGAAAATAATTTTCATAAAACCATTTCAAAAATTCATTTCATATAAAAAATGATTTATAATTTCATTTAAAACATTTATTTTGGAAATTACATTTCTCCTTTAAAAATGATTTTCAAAACCTAAAGCATTTTGAAAAAAAATTCTTTTGAAATCCACTTTAAAAAAAACAAATTTATAGAATATTAGAATAAAATTTTCTTCAAAAATACACTTGTAATATTATAAATTAATATTTATGGAAATTATGGTCATTATGGTGGCTTAGTCTGTATACTCTAAAACATTTCTTTTTTACATTTAGAATTTTAGAAAAGTGCCTTGATTAGAAAACAAAAATATTAATCATTTTAAAACCATTTTTGAAAAAGGTAAATAAAATATGTAAAAATTTCCTTTAAACATAATAGGATAATATTAAAACATTTTTTAAAACACTTTTATAAAACATGGTTATTAAAGAACACAGATTTCTGGCCAAAATGATAAATCATGTCCGATTTTCATAAAAACATTTTATTAATTATCTAAAGTACCAAAGATTGTAAAAATGGTACTAATAAATTAATATTTCATGGATAACCATAGGATAAAAAATTTAATTTTTTTTGAGATGTTGATCAAATATTTCATCAATGGAAGTATAATCATAAACAATCTCGAAAAATGATGATATTATTACAATAAAAAGTTCCCACTATGGTAACATTGAATCAAAATTCTCTGGAAATAATAGGATTACATAAATCTCAAAATATCATGAACATAATATATTCATGATATAATATGTAAAATGGTAGTATATACACCTCATATAAAAATATAGATTCATAATATGGCATGTGTCTCAAAAAAGGAAAATTGAGACAGAATTACATTAACAATTTCGTAACTTTTTAACCATTAAACCTTGGAAAAATATAAAAAATGGATATTTAAATACCCAGAAATGTATGTATGGTAATCATATAATTAATACATTGTCAATATACACACCACAGTAATGAAATTAGTGGTGAGTAAGTAATGTATCTCACAGAAATAAAAAGTGAGACGAAATTTCATTACCTTACGTCATGACTTTCTTCATACACATTAAAAACTAATGTATAATATATAAAATTTTATTTTACATCAATAAAATAAAAAAATTATTATATATAATATCATATATTATTTTCTCTATTACATTAAATTTCCCATTTATTAACAAGTCCATGTTAATGATACATTTTAGGTAATATCAGTTTTATTTTTTGTATATGTTTTGACTTGTTATTCTTGATCCTCTTAGATACATCATGATTTACTTATTAAAAGAATTTCAAACATGTTATAAATATCATATATATTAATTATATGTCTATTTATAATAATATATATAATATAGAAGTAGTAAATGGAATACACTGTTCATAGAGACGATAGGTCGTGCGTACCCATGTACATTGTTTTCGTTTTATTGTTATATTCAAAGAAAGAAAGTAAATGACATATATGTGTGTGTGTGTGTGTATTATAATTTAATTAAAATTATTATTTAATATATATCATATAATTTTACTAAACTCATCTTTAATGCATTCCATATAATTTATGAATGAATCACATCGCTTTTAGAATGTGGTAGTCCACACTTCCCCAAACGAAATTATCATACATACAAAAAATAGAAACCATGAAAGTATACCTTATATAATAATTACAGAAGAATATATAATTAATAAATATAATATATAAAATATAAAAATATATTTTCCTTCACAATTCTCATCCATGATAGGTTGAAAATGTAAAACAAACTATATCATTTCGTGAGCTGGTAGTTCACCATACACAAGAACGCTAAGTTCGTTACCAATTAGATGGATGTTTGTGTAAGTGCAGGATGAACCCTTAGAATAAAAATATCTCACTATATTAAGGATTCTATTTGTTTATATAAGCTTGGAAAAATTATAAATGAGGTGGTGTAGAGATAATATAAAATAAAGGATCTTTAGGATAGATGTTACCCCTCTTTTGGTTAACTCCTTTTGATTTGCACAAAAGGGATTACTTGATATTATTTATTCAAAATGTTGGATTAAAGGAGTAATATTGGAATTTTTGGAGATTATTTTAGTATATTTTTTGACATCCAAAGGGAATTAGGGGTCTGAATAAGTGGGATGGGTGAGTGCCTTTTATAGTGTAGGAGGAGTGGCATTCTTGTAAATTTTATTAAAGGGAATTCCACCCACATTTTTACTATGAAAATTGGATCCAAAAATGGAAACAATTTGATGAATGGGATTTTGGGGAGAAAATATGGTCATCCATTTTATTTTTTACAAGATTATAGGTCATTTTGTCCCTTAAGTTTAAGGCTTAGTCCCTTGTTAATCTAATTTCCCTCTTAATTGTTGTAATTAATTTTAACCTTTTTCACTAATATTTTTTAAAAAAAAATAATTTGAACATTTTTGAAATTACAAATTATTATTATTCCAAATATGGAATCAATTTTTCCAAATTCCAATCACATAAGTGGTAGAAATTAATTTTAAATTAATCCTGCGGATGGGATAACAATACGGGTTTTTAAAGTAAAAAGTTCAAAAATTTGCTAAGTTTTTATATCTAATTTGAAAGTAAAATTGATCCCAATGAACTAAATTTGATTAAATGGTGTATAATTGATATTATTAGATCTTAAAACTAATTTTTAATATAATATAACCTTATAAATAAAACAGAAAAAATCATTTTTGAAAAAAAATTCAGTATTTTTCACTATTCTTCAAAAAAATGAAAATTCACAGAAAAATACTAAAAAATAACCTTAAACTAATTTTTATATTTATATTTCAAAATTAAAGTTAATTTTGACATAAATATTTTATAAAAGTGCCAAAATATTTGTCTAAAATAGGTTCTCCCTTAAAAGGCGGTAAAACTGCTTTAAAAATATATGTTTTTATATATAATTTTGGGTTTAGTCCTATTTTATTCCTGTCAAAAATATTATATGAATGTAAAAAAAATATTTCATTCAGTATATAGAATATATATTTCATTAATATCATTAAAAAATATTAATTAATTTAATTTTTTTGGAAAAATTCTTTTATTATCATAAAAGTTGTTTTTATAAAAATATTCCCTTTATATTGATTTGGTTGTTATTTTAATTTATAATTAATTTGTAACCACTGAATTCAACCATGTATTTTCATAAGTTAGTTAATATTATTCATAAATTCTAACTTAATAGCTATTTTATATCTTATTATATTAAATAATAATAATATAAATAATATATTATTGTTTGATAAAACTCGGTCTTGTATTTAATGTAAGCTAACATAAATGCTCCATGTAGAGAAAGCTAAAATTTATGTTTCGTGTAGTTCATAATTAACTTGGTGTTGTGTATAATGCAATCCAAAATTATTTCTTTTAAAAAATATTCAGTGTTTCGTGAACTAAAATGTTTTAAAAAGATTAAATTAATTCGAAAAACATTGTGTCACAAAATCTTGGGGTGTTATATTCAACCCCATTAAAATGAGTTTCTCTCTCGAAATTAATTTTGGTATGAATGGATTAACACATTAAATCTCATTTCATAGAAACCCACGTCACAAAAAATAAATATTAAAACATCCTTTAAAAAATTATAGTTGGAAACATGATAGTTACCCAAATTAACTCAAAATTGGGTTTCTACATGGCAGAACATTGGTGGAAAGTGAAAATATAGACTTGGAGGAAAAGGGAATATATTTATAGGGATTGATTGAGTTCATTAATCCCAAACAAGTGAATAGTCAATGGAATTTTGAGGTCATCGGAATCATAAATCTGTAATGATTTAAAAGGCCATCATATAAATAAAAAGTAAGGTATTATGAAAACCTTTTTTTATCATTTTCCTAATGATGAGTAATTATTTTATTAATCTAGAGTAATAAAATATACTTACATGATATATTTATTAAATTCAATTTCCTCATTTGTTTTTATTTTATCAATTTCTAATTTATCCATTACTTCAATAAATGGATATCCAAAAATTAACATTGATGCCTAAAGCATTGAAATACACTTTTAATGTATCTAAAGGCAAATAAAAAGTCATAAGAATAACTATTTCTCTATAACTATTATCCAAAGTCCATATGGTTAATAAATTAATCTTTAAACCAAAATATTAACACTATAATTTCATCGAAAATATTTTTTCACCAAATTGTTTAACTAAAAATAACAATTACACATTAACCAAGACATCTCATAGGCTAGTGGTAGGCATGAAATCCTTGTCATACTTAGTTCATGGGTTTAAGACCCATGGCCTTGCCGCACATTATATGTTTTCACCCGATATAAAATTTTTCTTTTTCTAAAATTACATTGATATAATTTCCAATATAAATATGAATGAAATACTTAAAATAAGTTTAATCATTGAATATCATTTTATCTATAGTTTTTAATACAACCTTGATACAAAAATACTTCATTTGAAGTTTAATATAAACTTTATATAAATGGTTCACATATGACCCTTACGAAAGATGAGAATCCTACACTTTATAAAGAAATTCAAGAAATCGCCATAACATTGGTCCCTCATATAACACAAAGTAGCTCTTGGTTTTTATATTCCAAACATGTGAATACCCTCATTATATATTCTCTTGAAACATGATAATAACTTTAATTACCATAGATCTTGATGGAAAACATGCATGCTTAATTATTCAAAATATTATCGGATATATTCCTTAAATACAATAAATTTTAAACATCATCCACGATATAATAGACTAATTTTTCAACAAATCATTTATCAGTTATGATTTCATAAAAACTATCCAATTTACATTATCTATATCATTACCACTTCGTCTATATAAAATATCATTTTCTCATCCTTAGGAACATGTTAACGGTTACCTTCCATTAATATAACCATCCCATTAAATCAAATTTATAGTTCTTCATTATTATTTATAGAATTATTGAAAATATAAAACATCCACACAAAAATCCTTATATACTTCATGATTTATATAACATAATCTTTGAATTCCAAAACATATACACTTAAATCATCCAACTTTTTTCTTAAAATATTATTTGTGCTTCATTACCTTATTCCTTAATACCTATTTTATAGAATATGAAATATGAATTATTTCTTATGGTTCCTCAACCTTAATCTAATCATGATTTTTTTATTTAATGTAAATAAAATTATGAGAACATTCCATACATTTCACACATCATTTTTTGTCTCCTTATCTTCATAAGTATATCGAATACTCGTGCCACCTTCCAAATTATCTTTATAAGGTTTTCACTTAGGAAATGATTTGTATAATTCCTATACTTTCCACATATAAAGCATTCAATGTTAACCCAGTTCCTTCTAGTTCATTCTATTGAATAAGACCAGAAATCATAGGGTGAAAAACACTTATCATTGAAGAAAACCACATATTCCTGAAAAATTACTTATAGAGTGTCAAAATAATGACACCTACTTCGTTAATATATTAAACCTTAGTCGTATCCTATGTTATTTATAGTCTTATTCTATTTAAATATTTTATGCTGTTTTGAAAATATTTTTTAATTCCCAAAGCATATCCTCTAGGTGTGCCAAACCATGTGCACAATAAGGGTCATTTTTGTCTAGTAATTTACACTCAAGTCAGGCCAGATACAAATTATCAGATTTGTTACTCCTAGGTAAATCTATGCTAGAACAATAACCCCATGTAGTATCCAAATGGAGATGTACTACAAAGAATCCACTCTCTTGATCCTTTACCAAAGTTCCGGGACATTTTCTTAAAAATTATCTCATCCTTATACTTATCCTTAGAGACACCCCTATACGTATCATTAGAAATATCCCTATAGATATCACTAAAGTTTTCCAATCCTAGTTTCCAAATTTTAACTAAAACATTCCTCTGATACCAAATATAGTGATCCAGGCTAAAAGTACATGGATATTACATCATATAATATGAATATTCATCACATTAAAAAAATACATCCCTGTGGAACATAAAAGTTTTGTGTCATTGGAAACATGGAACACATTCTTCTATTATGGTGAATAATATTAAAAATAATCCTTAAAATCTTCCCCTTTAGTACTCCAACTTAAAACCTTTCTTCATTACCTGGGCGAAGGAAACATAAAAAAGGGGTGATCATGAATGCTTGGTAAGGGTATATAAAAGAAACGCATAAAAATAACATTAACATAAGGGTATGATAACATTTGAATAAAATTTGAAGATCATACCCTGGATAAAAATATCATAATCATGAAATAGGGAATAAAGATTGGTCGTTCATAAAACATGAATCATAATGGAGAAAAGATCATAATCTATGAAAACATAACATTGTAATAAGACAAGAATCATAAGGGAAACAAGATTATAATCCATTAAAATATAACATAGGAATAAGACCTGTAATTTTTGGAATACACATAAGCATAGAAAATACTATATTAAGGATCCCTACCAAGACCTTAATAACATGTTAGGATTGGGATAATAACTTGTGTACCTGCTTCGGTCCTGGGATTCCCTCCCATGTAACCACTTTTTTTTTGTCTTGGGATCCCATCACATGTACCCTCTTATATTGGGCTTGGGATTCCCTCCCTTGTACCCTCTTGTTTTGTGATTAAGACACCATCTTATTTCAGGCTTGGGATTCCATCCCATATAACCTGTTGATCAAATAAAACATTTATCATTAAATACTTAATTGGATAGAGATATAGGTCCGACCCATCACATAATGAAATCATACATTCATATTCCATAAAATATAAAAACATTCATCATATCATGACCCATTAAATGAAATGTTAATCATTGATATTTCATGATATCATAACCTATGGATTAGGGATAGGTTTCATAATCATTTTATCAAATCATAACCCATGAAAGAAGTAAGTTTCAAAAGTATATAACTCACTAGAGATAAAAGGGTATCATAAACATTATTCCATCAAAACAAAACCAATTCAAGAAATAATATTAATGGTATTCATAAACTATAATAAGTACATCATCTTATATGAAGAAGTATTTTGAAAGATAATATAGATCATTTATTAAGGAAAATATAATTTCTTCAAAAATACTTTTCATAAAACCATTTCAAAAAACCATTTCTTATAAATAAGGATTTAAAATTTAATTTAAAACATTTCTTATTGAAATTATCTTTTCTACTTCAAAAAACCACTTTATAAATCATAAAACATTTTGAAAACCTTTTTATTTGAAACCCACATTAAAATATAAAAAATTGAGAATATTAGGAAAAAGGTTCTTTAAATATAAACTTGTATAATTATAAAGGAAGCTTTATGAAAATTATGTTTATGGCTGTGAGTAAGCTCGTATAAGCCTAACATTCATTTTACACCCTAAAATGTTTTGAAAAGTGCCTTGATCGGAAAAATAAAAGAGGATTACTTTTAAAACTATTTTCTAAAATGGTAAAACAAGGTTAAAATCCCCTTTAAACATCATAGGATAATATTAAAACAATTTTTCAATCATTTTTAGAAAATGTGGTTTTGAAAGAATATAGATTTCTGACTGAAAGGATAAATAAATTCAGATTTTTTAAAAAAATATTTTCTTATTTATATTAAGTAGAAAAGAGTGAAAATTTTTAATAATAAAATAAGATTTCAAGTATAACCAAATTATTTTTGAAAATTAATAAGTGTTATTTATATATGAATCATAATATTTCATATATGTAAGCATCATCAAAACAATCTCAATATATGATGAGATTGTAGCAATAAACAGTTACCATTATGGTATCTATGAATCATAATAATATAGAAACAATAACATTACATGAAACTAATAACATCTTGAGAAGAAGTATATTCAAGATATAACATTTCAAATGGTAGTATCTACACCTCATATAAAAATATAGATGTATAACATGTCATGTGTCTCAAAAATTGAAAATTGAGGCAAAAATTACTTTACCGATTTGGTAACCATTGAACCATGAACCCCATGAAAGAAAGATTATCCAATGGATATTTAAACACCTTTAAATTTAATTATAATAATTATATAACACATCCATATTCATTATACACACCACAAAAATAAAGTGAGTGTTGCATAAGGCATGTATCTCAAGAAAATAAAAAAGCGATATTGCATTCCCTTACCTTAAGTATTGACATTTTTCATACACATTAAAACCTCATTTATAATAAATATAATTTTATTATAACTATAATAAATAAACATATTTTTATATATGATACCAAATATGATTTTTTTTATTACTCCATATTACCCGTTTATTAATAACTTCATGTTAATGTAACGTTTGAGGTAAAATATGATTTATTTTTCGTATATGTTTTGAATTTTTATTATTGATACTCTTCCTCATATAATGTCATTATTAATTAAATTTTATAAAAAATTGTATAAATATCATATATGTTTAGTACATATTTATTTAAAATAATCTATATAAGATAGAAGCATGAAATTGAATACACCGTTCATGAAGACGGTAGGATTTACATATGCATGAACGCTATTTCCATTTTATAGTCATATTAAAAGGAATAATGTAATTGAAATATATATAATTTTATTATAATTTTATTTTATATATATCATATACATTCATTATAATAATCCTTAATACGTTCCATTAAAGGTGTGAATGAATCACATCGCTTTGAGGAGGTGGTTGTCCACACTTCACTAAGAAACATTATTGTACTTACACAAAATAGAAAGAAAGAAGTTATGTGTTATATAGTTATTAAAAAAGAATAAATAAATCATAAATATAATATATAAAATATAAAAATACAGTTTTTATCATAATTCCCAATAATGAGAGATAGTAAAGGAAAGTAGAACAATATCATTTCGTGAGTAGTAATTCTCCGTACACAAGAATGGTAAGTTCATTAACCATTAGATGGAATAGTGTGTAATTGTAGGTAAAAACCTAAGAATTAAAATATATAAGTATATTTAGGATAATTTTTTTATTATATAATCATGTAATAATAATAATAATTGAGGTTTGGAGAGAAACAAAATAAAGGAGCATGAGGAAGGATGCTAACTCTTATTTAGGGTAACTCCTTTTTCTTTGCACAAAAGGGATTCCTTGGTTGGATTTATGCCAAAAGGTTGGATAAAATTAGGAATTTTCGGATTTTGGGATATTATTCGAGTAGATTTTGGGTGAGATGAATTGATTGAGTGATGTGAATAAGTGATAGGGGTGAGTGCCTTTTTATAGTGGAGGAGGAGTGTCATTCTTTAAAAATTTTGAAAAGGGAATTCCACCCATATTATTTCTATAAAACTTTGATCCAATAATAGAATAAATAAAATAAAATAAATTATATGGTCTAAATATGGCCATAAAATTTATTTTGGACAATTTTATAGATCATTTTCTCCCTTAAGTGTAAGGTTTAGTCATTTGTTAAGCTAATTTTCCTCTTAATCGACGTAATTAATTATAATTACATTCACTGATATTAAAAAAACTAATTTGAAAATATTTAAAATTATAAATTATACTTATTATAAATATGGAATCCATTTTTAAAAAATCCAATCACATAAGTGGAAATATTAATTTAAAATTAATCCAGTAGATGGGATGACAATTTGGGTTTTTAAAGTAAAGTGTTAAAAGGTTTTCTAAGATTGTATGACTAATTTCAAAGTAAAATTGATCCCAATGAAATAAATTGGATTAAATTACTTATAATTTATATTATTATACCTTAAAAAATAATAAATATAATTTAAACTTATAAATAAATTAGATGAACAAGTGTTTTTGAATTAAAATTCAGAATTTTTTACAATTGATCAAAAAATCAAATTTCACAGAAAAATACCAAAAAATTACCCTAACCTATTTTTTTTGTTTATATTTAAAAAATTAATTTTATTTTGACATATAAAATTTATAAAATTACCAGAATTTATATTTACAAAAAGTTATCTATTAAAAGGTAGTAAAACTGCTTTTACAAACTTATAGGTTTTTATGGGTAATATTTGGTTTGTTCCTATATTTTTACTATAAAATATATTATATGAATGTAAAAAAATATTTGATCTAATATATAAAATATATATTTCATTAATATAATTCTACAATATTAATTAATAAAATTTATTAAGATAAAGTTCCATTTTGAGCATAAACGTAGTTTTTATAAAAACATTCCTTATGTATTCATTTTGTTCTTATATTAATTTCTAATTAATTTTTAACCAATGAATTAAACTATGTATTTTAATAATTTATTTAATCATATTTATAATATAAAACATAATGGCTAGTTTAAAACTTATTATATTAAATGATAATATTTTTAATAATATATTATTGTTAGGTAAAACTCAATTTTACGTGTAACATAAGCTAACCACAATGTTCCATCTTGAGCATGCTAAAATTTATTTTGCATATAGTGAAAGATTAAAATGGTGTTGAGTATAATTAAATAAAAACTTATTTCTTTAAAAACTATTTTTTTTATGCATAATATGAGAAATGACAAAAATATTAAATTAATTTTAAAAAATATATTTCACGAAATCTCTAGGTGTTACAATACCAACCTAGACGGGGTACCTTTGGTGGGGGATTGAAAATGGTAGTAATTGATTTAAAACACTAAAGAATTAGTGGATATATAAAGTATTTAATGAAACACCTTTATGGATATATTATTTGAAAAATAATTTCCACGTGAAAAACTTGATGATATGGAAGGTTAATTCCTTAATCTAAGACAAGAGGAAGAGTAAAATACCATTGACCATAATGATAACTTTACAAGGTCTGAAATAAATTCTTTGGACTACATACATAATCTTAAAATCAAGATTGATCACTTATTTAATATGATAAGGAATATCTATTAATAGAAATTGGTCACTCAAACTTTTTCAGTATTTGAGGATATAGTATCAAAATATATCAAGATAGAGAAGTAATTCGTCAAGACTTTTATTTTCAAAAAAATCAATTAAAGAAGAGGATAATCAAGAATCTGGTAAAGAAAAATTCAGTATGGGGGAAAATTTGAGGGTGTAATTTGTAACATGTAATAAATGTGGAAAGAAATATTCTAGGACAAGACTGATGATTATGTGAGTTTTCCTCAAGTTTATAGATAAAGGCTATAAAGATAATAAATATAAAAGAAAATATACAAATTCAGAATGCTTCAATTTCAATGAGATTGGGAAATATTCAAATAAATTCCCCAAGAATCAAGGGAATTCACCTTAGAAGATGCTAAAGGAGAAATGATGAGATCATATTTTTATTACAGATGAATTGTAAGTCCTAAATGATTTGATAGAAATTATTTTGATCAAAAACTCAAATTTATCTATTTCTCAATTTGATTCTAGATATAGACACTATATTTTATATTTTAATTTTTCTATTAACATTAAATTATCCCCTAACACACTGAGAAAGTTACTGTTAATAATGACACCTGGTGAAAATATTATTTCAATAAGGATATATCAAGTAGTCATTATTAAGTGTAATATATATTCTCTAGTTGAAAACATGAAAGTTATACCTACGATTTACATTGACATAATACTTAGTATGGATTTACTCTAATTTTAGAAGGAATTAATTTATTTATGGGATGAGTATATTATATTTTTTCAAGGAGGAATATAATCCCTTCTTTATACATATGATACTTCACTATCACAATGTTATTTGGATCCACCTCCAGTAGATCACCTTAATGAAATTATGTGGAAATTGTAAGATAAACCAAAATCAATGGATGGTAATAATATCCTAAGAAAGGATTATGTGTTGGAACCATGGTCTTTTATGCTTGATTTGGAGTATGGTTTGCGTTTGTTGTCAATCCTCAGTGGAAGTTCAGAATGTTTACCAGCAAAGAGATCATACAGTTCAAGCAAACAATAGTATTGAAGATGGCGTCGTTTCCCAGTGTTTTCCAAATTTTGGGGCCTCAAAACATGAAATATGGAGAAATGTGTTTCTGGAAAGAGACTTGCGTGCTGAGTCCTTGGAGGCTTGAAAACTTGCGTGCTTGAGGTTTTTCAGAATGATAATGTGAAAATATGGCAAAGGAAAGAGGGTCGCACAAGTACTGGTCTGGTCGCGCAAGTGACCTGTGCACCATGAAAGGACTTGCGCGCCGGTACCATAGAGGAATGGAAAGTTACGCGCTGTTTGACCATCGTGTTTTGATCATCAAAATATGGAGAAGTAAATAGGGGTGCCTAAGATTGGAAGTTGGTCGCGCAAGTGTCTAGGAGGACAGAAGGGTTGTGCGCCGAGACTTGCACGCTACCGTGCAGGGTATCCAAATGCCTAAAAATAGAGTACCACCCCTCCTCATTCAACATGAGCTTTTTACATGAAGAAATTCAGAGCTCCCGTCGCGCAGGTGTTGAAGTCATGCAAGTGTTGGTGGGTCGCGCAAGGTGGAGCAGTGCAGCAGTTGTGTGTTTCCCATTCAGTAGTCGCGCAAGTGAATTGGTGATACTTGCGCGCCAGAATTGAAGTTGCGCGACAGGTTTCCATTATGTTTAAAAATTGATTTGGGATGAAAAGAAGTTGAGTCACACAAGTTTTATTTTGAAGAAGGTTGAGTCGCGCAAGTGTTGGAGGAGGACTTGCGCGCTAGTTATAACTTGCGCATCATCCTTAAAAGTTGTGCGCCGTCTTGGTGTTGCGCGCCAAGTGTTTGTTCAGGCTTGATGGTTGTCTAGGAGCAACAAGAAAGTTTAAGATTAGTTAACGAGTGATAGTTGGACTTCAATAGAGCATCTAAATATAACATATGATGCTTTCATTGAGCAATGATGAAGATACCTTCACGTCTATAAACTAAGTGGGACTTCACCAATGGAAGTGAGTCAGGGGGAGTGAACGTGAGTGACCCGAGGGAAGAAGTGAGCTATCCCTGAACCTTTGTAAAGGCAGTGAGCCTGGGACAGAGTAACTATGCCCGAACCTTTGAAATCCATGACTAGTGAATATTATTGGATTTTGGTACGACCGAAAACTTGTCGTCGTATGCTCCTTGGACGTATCCCTTAGTGGTGAACCAAGTAAAAAGTGTTGTGTCATCTCTGTGCATGTGAATGCTTTCTTTCTGATTATATTCATCATACAGGTTCAAAAATTTCCTACCAACATGGGAACAAGATCTATCACATTAAAAGAAACAAATTTCACCGTGATTCACCCCTCCCCTCTCAGGGTGTCCCGGGGTCCTTCAAGTGGTATCAGAGCGAGGTTACTGGTGTTGAATCTATCCTTTATCGTCATGGAGAATGCAGTCAACGTCAGGGGAGTCCCTCACTTCGATGGAAGTAATTTCTAGATCTAGAAGAACAGAATGAGATCACATCTAAGATCCCTTGGAATAGAAGTTCCCTTTTCTACTATCCAAGGAATACAAGTCACTAATCCAATAGGCCTGGCTATGACTGAAACGGACAGAAAAATTCTTGATGCATATGCTAAAGCACAAAATGGACCCACTGCAGCCCTTTATGATCAGATCTACCTAAAGGTGATGAATTTCACCTCAGCAAAATCCTTGTGGGATAAACTCGAGAATATTTACGAAGGAAATAGCAAAGTTAAGGAGGCGAAACTACAAGTGTTGCAAAATCGGTTTGATGACCTGATAATGCATCCAGACGAGAATGCAGACTCACTCTTCAATCGAATTACTGAAGTGGTTGGAGAAATTCAGGGTCTAGGAGAAGAAATCAAAGACATTTATACTGTAAAGAAACCTTAAAGAAGACTTCCACCTTTGTACAATGAAAAGGTGTCATCCCTTTAGGAAGAAGATCTTTCCAAATTTTTCTAGATGATCTATTGAGAAGCTTGGTAGCATATGAAATGAGAGTCAAACCAGAAGATGCTACGACATGTGTGAGCAAGTAAATGGCATTCAAGGCCATGGATAAACTGAAAATCTCAAAAGATAGTAGCGGTGAAGATGACAAATAAAAAGAAATTATTTCTCTCATTGCAAAGAAGTTCTAGAAAGGAAAAGGGAAATTCAAAGGGAAGTTACATCTCGCATGTTTTCATTGTGGAAAAGTTGGGAACATTACCTCTTAGTGCTTAAGAAAGATCAATGATGAAGATAGTGAAGATGAAATCTTTGAGAAGCCACGGAGAAGGTTCTTCAAAAAGGGAGACTTCAAATCTGGAAATAAAATGCAAATAAAGAGTCTTGTCTGTGAAGAGGAAAAAGATGATAATGAATTCTGTGGTGAAGAAGAACCAGAATTCAAAACTGGGAACCATTATTCCATGATGGACACTGTTGAAAAGTCAGAAGATACCGGTGGAGAAAGACAACTGAGAACTTGTGTAAATCCTGAGATGCAACTTAAGGATGCAGTCAGTAAGCTTAAGATTAAATGTAAGAGTTTCAATAAGTGGAAATCAATTGTAGAAGAATCAACTAAATATGTTGATCAACTTGAAGCTGAAATTGAATGAATGGAAGAATTTTTGAAGGTACAGTCTAAAATAATTGAAATCAATGATGATGTAGTGGATTTGAAGTTGAGAATTGAAGAGAAGGCAAAGGTCATCAATGACCTCCCCTCCAGACTAGATGAAAAATCCAAGACTTTTGAGGGTCTTGAGGAGGAAGTTGTTACTCTAAGGAGTAAACTTGAGACTGAATCAATTCCAAAAGAATCAAGGAAGAAAATATAGTTTAGAAGATTCCCAGATGCAGAATTACTAGCAAGAGCCAAGTGTGGTTCAGATGGGGTTGGAAAAATCTTCAGTGATCAAAGACCCTCTTGCATGGGAAAGAGTGGAATTGGCTTTGAAGCTGAGACATCAACTGCTAGAAGTGAAAAGATCCAAAACAAAGATAAGATGAAAGTTGAACATGTTGAAACATTGCCTAAAGTGCAGAAAAAAGAACCCTCAATCCAAACTAAAAAGGGAACTGAAAATTATCCTCAAACATTCAGAAATGACAGACAGTCTAACTATTCTCCCAAGAAAGAAGGTATGTGGAGAAATTCAAGTGACAAGACATTTCCTCTCATGAAGTTTCAATTCTGTGGATATCTGGGCCACACCATGTCTTATTGTGAGGAGGCAAGAAGCTATCTGAATGGAGAAGATATATATGTTCAACAAACGAGAACAAATTCATATCCTAATTCTTATAGAAGAAAAAATTTCTATGGATATTGTTATTGTTGTTCTAACTTCATTCATAAGGCTGCTAATTACAGGTAGAGAAGGGACATGGACACCTCATACTGAAGTTCAAGACAATTCAAGTCTCGTCAGCAAAACAGTGTTGCTCTTTCAAACAGGTTTTCTCCTCTCAAAGAAGATTTCGACTATAAAGAACCTAGGTATGTGGAAGAGATATTTGAAAGGCCATCCGTACTATATACTCAATTCAATTTCTCGTGGAAGGAATGGAAGAAGATTGAGAAATCCAACCTTGTAGAGGTGTCCCTCAAAGATACAATGAACAACAGTACCTGGATTCTGGATAGCGGTTGTTCATCTCATATGATAGGTAATTTCGGCCTGCTAACAGATATCAAAAAGAAGGTTGATGGTACTATACAATTTGGTAATGATGGAGCTCTGAAAATCAAAGGGAGTGGAAGTACCGAATTAGCTAATGGAGAACTAAAGAAGACTGAAGTCCTTTACATAGATGTCCTACGTCATAATCTCCTCAGCGTGAGTCAACTCTGTGACTTGGTACTTACAGTTACTTTTAATCATAAAGGCTGCACTATCAAGGGAAAGACAGGAAATTCACTTATAAAGGGATGCAGAACCGAAGGAAACTTGTATCAGGTTGATAGTGAAGAAAATGTCTATTACATGACTGTTGAAGAAGAAAACAATTTGGGGCATTGGAGACTGGGACACATCAATCAACAAGACAGGGATAAAATATCAAAATTGAGAATTTTCATGGACATTCCCATCTTAAATCGTGAGCGTGAAAAATCTTGTGATGCCTACATTCGTGGGAAGCTGGTCTGCAGTTCATATCGGCCAAAGAAGAAAAGGGAATCTTACCTTCTTGATCTGATTCATACAGATGTATGTGGGCCGATAAATGTTGCTGGAACTCATGGATAAAGGTACTTTGTCCTTTTCATAGTTGATTATAGTATAATGGCATGTGTGATGGTCATTCACAGGAAATGACAAGTCCTTGACTACATGAAAACATATCAGTGAATCACCGAGAATGACACTAGATGAACAATCAAAGTGTTTTGATCTGACAATGGAGGAGGATACACATCCATTGAATTTGAAAATTATCTGGAGAAGCATGGGATACAGCATGAGGTAGCTGCTGTGAGAACTCCACAACAAAATGGAGTTGATGAACGTAGGAATTTACAGGTGAACAACATGGCACGAACAATACTGATTGAGAGTCGTATTCCACGACATTACTGGAGAGAGGTTTTTCAAGATGCATTGTACATTTAGAATCGAACTGGACTTTATATGGGTTAGAAGAAGACACCATATGAATTGTGGCATGGACGGAAGCCCTCTTTAAAATAATTTCGTGTATTTGTAGGTAAATACTTCATCAGGAACAAAGAAGGAAATCAAGGGAAGTATGGATACAATGTAGATGAAGGAATTTTCCTCGGTTACTCAATTAATAGAAAAGCCTAAAAATGTTTCAACAAGAGTTTAGGAAGGATTGTGGAAAGTAGTGATGTTAAGATAATTGAAGAGAAAACCACAAATGCTTCAAGTACGTCATATGATGATGTGATAGAAAGTCAAGAAGAAAGTGAACGTGAAGAAAATAAAAATGAAGAAATAGAGGAAGTTGTAGAGAACACTTAGCAATCACATCATGATGTTGACTCAGAAGAAAAATCTGAAGAAGAAACGGTGTCTTAAGAGAATGCAACTGAACCTCGCAGGAGAAATCAAAGAGCTGAGATTGATCCATCCAACATAATTGGGGACATGAGTGCACCCACTCAAACAAGAAGGATGAGGAATAACATGCAATCTGCATTTCTATCAGTTTTAGATCCATCCTCATTCGAAGAAGCTGTAAATGATGAATCTTGGGTGAAATCCATGAATGATGAATTAGATTAGATTGACAAGAATCATACATGGGATATATTCCAGAGACTCGAAGGTCACAATGTGATTGGTAAAAAATGGATCTTCAAAAATAATTTTGATGAGCATGGAAGTGTCATCAGAAACAAGGCATGAATGGTTTGTAAAGGGTACTCCCAGATTGAAGTCATTGATGTTGAAGAAACATTTTCTCTTGTGGCTAGACTGGACTCAATCAGGCCTTTCCTTGCCATGGCACTCCAAAGAGGATATAAAGTACATCAAATGGATTTCAAGATAGCATTCTTGAATGGTGTACTCAAATAAGAAGTTCTACATTGAACAACCAGTGGGATTTTCTTTAGGTACTGATGAAACAAAGGTCTGCAAACTGAAGAAAGCTCTATATGGTTTGAAGCAGGCACCACAGGCGTGGTACTCGCGGCTGGATTCATATCTCAAGAAGCTGGAATTCAAAAGAGGAGGAGTAGATCACAATCTCTATGTGAAGAATTCTCCAAAAGATCAATTCATGGTTCTAGTCTATGTTGATGATATAATATTTGGTGGCAGCAGGAAGAAATCATTGGAAGAATTTTCCAACCCCCTGAAATCAGAATTTGAAATGTCTATGATTGGGGACTCACATATTTCTTGGGGCTGCAAGTGATTAAAAAGAAGGAATACACTTTCATTTCTCAAGAAAAGTATGCAGGAGAGCTGCTGAAGAAGTTTAATATGCAAGACTCCAAACCAATGTCAACTCTGATTGCAGTTGGAACTAAACTTAGAAAGCATAAGGATGGGACCACTGTTGATCCCACCATGTACAGAAGGATCATTGGGAGCCTACTGTACATGACAGCGACATGACCAGATATTGTCTTTGCCACATGCCTTGCGGCCCGCTTTCAGATTAATCCAAAGGAGGAACATATGGAAGCAGTATAAAGAATCAAGAGGTATATTCAGGGTACACATAACTTCGGGTTATTTTTTGCTGCAGGTAGGGACAGTGAATTATCAGTGTTTTCTGATGCTGACTGGGCTGGTGATGTAGTAGACAAAAAGTCCACTAGTGGTGGGTCCTTCTATATTGGGCAGAAATGTGTTGGCTGGATGAGACAGAAACAAGAAAGTACTTCTCTTAGTACTGCAGAAGCTGAGTATATCTCTACCACAAAGGCATGCACTCAAATGATATGGATGAAGCAATAATTAATAGATATTGGGGATGAGTTAAAGCAACCAATGGTGATTTACTGTGATAACAAGAGTGCAATTGATATTACGAAGAATCCTGTTCAGCATTCCCGTACGAAATATATTGAAATCAGGTATCACATTATCAAAGAAAAATTTGAACAAGGGGTGATTAGAATGGATCATGTGGGAACTAATGAGAAAGTGGCTGATATCCTGACCAATCCACTGTCATCAGCTGTATTTGAGAAGCATCGGTTGAATCACAGTGTTCAGCCACCTCCCAGTGCATAAGGAGGTTACGCAATACCCCTCTACCCGATTATGATAACTGTATTTATCTGTTCATAGATGTGATGCAGGTTTGTGGGGGAGATACTATCCAGGGGAGTATGGTTTGAGCTAAACATTGAACAAATTACCAGGATTTTGGTTTATTGTCAATGGGGGAGAAAGGAATAAATTCAGGCATGTAATGCTCCAGTGACACAATGCGAATTCAGTGTCAGTAATAGGATGAGAAGGATAAGAATGAATTCATCTGTCATGTAATGATTCTTGGGTATCATTGGAATTCATCCATCATGTAATGATTGTTGGGCATCATTGAGAATTCCAAAATACTAGAACCCAATTCAAGCTTCCTCTCTTGTTTTCTACACCGACCATTGCTCACGTAGACTTAGAGTGTTGGCTGAGTTGATTCTTTCATTTTTGGTTTGCACATGGATGGAGATCTATTGAATTTATTTTCAGATTTCCAACAAACCCAAAGGGGGAGATTGTTGGAACCATGGTCTTCTATTCTTTATTTGTAGTATGGTTTGTGTTTGTTTTCAATCCTCAGTGGAAGTTTAGATTGTGTACTAGCAAAGAGATCATACAGTTCAAGCAGAAAACAGTATTGAAGATGGTGTCGTTTCCTAGTGTTTGCCAAATTTTTTGACCTCAAAACTTGAAATATGGTGAAATGTGTTTTTGGAGAAGAGAATTGCGCACTGAGGCCATGGAGGCTTGAAAACAGGTGCGCCTGATGTTTTTCATAATGAGAACATGAAAATATGGAAAAGGAAAGAGGGTCGCGCAAGTATTGGTCTGGTCGCGCAAGTGACCTGCGCCCCGTGAAAGGACTTGTGCGTCGGTACCTTAGAGGATTGGAAAGTTGTGCGCCGTTTGACCATCGTGTTTTGATCATCAAAATATGGCAATGTAAATAGGGGCGCCCAAGATTGGAAGTTGGTCGCGCAAGTGTCTAGGAGGAAATAAGGGTTGTGTGCCGAGACTTGCGTGCCGATGGAAGACTTGCGCGCCACCGAACAGGGTATCTGAATGCCTATAAATAGAGGACCACCCCTACTCATTCAACATGAACTTTGGACTTGAAGAAATTCAGATCTCTTGTCGCGCAGGTGTTGAAGTCGTGCAAGTGTTGGTGGGTCGCACAAGGTGGAGCAGTGCGGCAGTTGTGTGATGCCCATCCAGTAGTCGTGCAAGTGAATTGGTGATACTTGCGTGCCATAATTGAAGTTGCGCGATAGGTTTCCATTAGGTTTCAAAATATATTTGGGTTGAAAAGATGTTGAGTTTCGCAAGTTTTATTTTGAAGAAGTTTGAGTCGCGTAAGTGTTGGAGGAGGACTTGCACACCAGTTATAACTTGTGCGCCATCCTTAAAAGTTGTGAGTCTTCTTGGTGTTGCTCGCCTGGTATTTGTTGAGGCTTGCTGGTTTTCTTGGAGCTACGCGAAAGTTGAAGATCAGTTAATGAGTGATAGTTGGACTTCAACAGGGTATCTAAATATAACAGAGGATGCTTTCATTGAGCAATGATGAAGATACCTTCACATCTATAGCTTGAGTGGGACTTCACCAATGACAGGGAGTCAGGGGGAGTCAACGGGAGTGACCCGAGGGAAGCAGTGAGCTATCCCTGAACATTTTTAAAGGCAGTGAGCCTGAGATAGAGTGACTGTGCCCGAACCTTTGTAATCCACGACTAGTGAAGATTAGTGCAATTTGGTACGACTGAAAACTTTTCAGCGTATTCTCCTTGGACGTAGCCCTTAGTGGTGAACCAAGTAAAAATTGTTGTGTCATCTCTGTGCATGTGAATGCTTACTTTCTGATCATATTCATCATACAGGTTCAACAAGTTCCTACCAACGTGGGAACAAGATCCATCACATTAAAATAAAAAAAATTCACCCTGATTCACCCCTACCCTCTCAGGGTGTCCCGGGGTCCTTCATTATGTACGATTTTTTTAAGAATACATTGATGAATTTCTAGTTGAATTACCAATACATCTACCTGAGCATGAAGTTGAAGAAACAACTACATCAATTCTGTCATAGAGGATTCATACACCCTAGTGTTTCACCTTGGGAATCTCTTATCATATTTTTTAAAAAATGTATAGTTATATGAGGTTATAAATTGATTACAATGAAATAAATTCAATTTCCATGAATAATAAGAAACTTTTTCTAGTTATTGATGACTTGTATGATAAACTTCAACTGGATCAATAGTTTTTAATCATTGATATCTATTCTGTTTATCATAATTTGGGAGTGAATAAGTATGATATATCAAAGGTGAAATTTTGTACAAGGTATATACATTATTATTATATAGTAATTCCCCTTGGATAAAGTAATTTCCCCCCTTTGTTTATGGATCAAATGAAAATATTATTCAAATATTATCTAGATAAAATTGTTATAGTATTTATATATGATATATTGATATACTCTAAAATATATGAGGAACATAATAATAATTTGAAAATAATTTTGGTGACCATTATAGAAAACTAATTATATGGTAAATTTAGTAAGTTAGAATTTTATCTTAAGGATGACACTTTTCTGGGAAATATTGTCTCCATGGATGAAATATTTTTTGATACTTGAAAGTGAAAGGAAGTCAATAAATGTACCATGATAATGAATATAACTAATATTCATATATTACTTGGTTTAGTAAGTTATTATCAAATATTTTTTGAAAATTTTCTAATTTTCCAATATTTTAACCAAGTTAATATGTAAAGGGGCCAAACCCACTTGGTCAAATGAATATAAAGAGAAATGATAAGTTCTAAAGTAAAAATTTGTCTATAAACCACTATTAACATTAACATTGTGAAATGAAAGATTTATAATATATAGTGATGAATAGAATAACTTATTGGTGTGTGTGAGAAACCCCTAGACCCGCATTTCTAGATTTGGTATTAATCGCATTAATTTTTAATATATAATATGAATAAAAACCAATTCCCACATTCAAAATTTTGTTTCCTTTGTGAACATGGAAGATAATACAACATAAAACTATAATATACCATAAAATATAAAATAAAAATTCTTCATGGACCACTTTTAAACTTTCCCCAACCTCTTTATCACCTACAATCACCTAGGTATATGAGGAACAAAAGAAAATGGTGAACACGAATGCTTAATATTCGGTAAAAAAATTATAAAGAGAAAATATGTCAAAAAAATGAGAGACATGATTGTGTGAGAAACGGAATGATTAAAGGAGTAATATCATGTAATTATAGGAATAGAAAAGGTGGTATGATATAATAATCATGTATCATGTAATTTAATGGGGTGATATGTTATTAGATTCAATAATAATAACATGGAATCAATCATAAAATCATGGAATAAGTTACAAGATGTAATATAAGTATAGTAATAAAAAGAATCATATAAATATGGAATAATCATAAAGAATACCATCTTAAACATTTTTCAAGGATGGCATCCAGGATATCGTTACATTATGGTCAAATACTACACATAAGTTATAAAAAAACTAGAATCATACTTACACATAACATATGTTCACAAATCATCATTTCATAAAATGTGAAAAACATTAACATCTAGTTAATACATAAGACACATAATATAAGGATATATATTAAATTAGACAATATATTAAAGGTATATATAATTTTTATCCCACCAATATCACTGTAACACATCATGTATATGTCTTCCACATGAATATGAATAAAATAATAAATTTATTAATAAAACATAATAATATTTCCCATGGAAATAAAACTGCAATACAATTAATGTAGGTAAACATATGGATTGTTCACTTATATAATAAATTATATATGTTTTAGTTAATAAATAACCCATTCAAATAAATCTATGGTTATCTAGGTGAACACCCTAAAATTTGAAGAAGTAATTAAGGGTATTCAAAAAGAAAATTAAGTAGAATAAAGTTGTTCTTTATGTATATCTAGTGATAATTCAATACTAGGTTATTGATAGATCATTTGGATTATATATATTTCACTTCTACCATACCACACATATGTAAAAACAAGGTCAACTAATCAAATGATTTTTTTTTAAATAGTATAAATTTATGATAATGGCATGTTTCATGAATGTATAGTTATCTATATGAACACCCATCAATTAGAAGAAGGAATTAAGGGTATTCATGATGAATATTAAGTAGAGGAAAGGTAATTTTTATGTATAGATGGTGATAATTCAATACAAATTTAGTGATGGAATATTTTTCTTATAGGTATTTCACTTCTACCTTATCACACATAGGTAAAAACATGAGAAATTGATCAAATGATTATTTTAAAATAGTCTAAATTCATTAGAAAGACATATTTTGTGAAACTAAAACATAATAAATTGATAAATATTTGAACATGAAAGTGTATTTACATAGATAAAACTAATTCAGAGGAATAAAATAAATTGAATTGGTTTTATTAAAAAAATTACATTGTTTTTACATAAATTTGAATTAAAACGAAAGAAACATATTTAGGGTAGGTCATAAATATATAAATGATTTATTTTAAATAAAATTATTGGTGACTAAAACATATAATATAAAAAACTATTTGAAGAAAAATATTCTTAATAATAGAGTGTAAAATGGAATAAAAATCATGAAAGTACTTTTCATGACTTCAATTGATGTTTTCTTAAAAAATATTTAAATAAGAAAATTTCCAAAAAAAAGGTTATAAAGGTATTTTTAAAATTTATTTCAATATTAAAATTCCTAAATAATATTTCATTTAACATAAATATAGTGAATGTTGAAGAAACTTTTAGAGGAAGGTTGAAATCAAAAAATATCCCCACATAAACTTCATGGGGTTTGACTTAAAAAAACATAAAAAGGGAAATAAAAATACATATATGTCCACAAAAAACAAATGAATAAAAATTAATCATATTGGAAATGAATTAATCTAATGAGAAATTTATAAATATGAAGATAGTCATACAGAGTGATATAGAACATATCTTCCAAAAATGAGAGAAAGAGGGAAATGAGCCTTTAAAGAAAACGTTGTGTGTGTAATATAAATACCTAAGGGATTGAAAGAGACCATAAGTTCATAAACATTTATCAAGAAAAATTAATTTATGAATTTAAATATATTTAATTTGACACATAGAGGATAAGTCATGTAATATAGGAACAATTCTTGAAAAGAATGGTAACTTGGAAATAAACCCCTTACCCCAAGTCCTTGATCACATTGTATGTTCTCTAAAATCATGGATATTATAATTATAAAAATTATTTATATATTTTAGAACCATTTTATTATTATCTTCATTATTATTACTCCATTTAATAAATTTACTATCATATATCATTCCCTTACATAAGTGGCACTTTTCTCATTGGTCGTTTAGAGGTCATTCAGTACGTAATATCCAAAACTACTTAATTATGATTATATAAATCAATTTAAATTTTAAAATGGTTCCATAATAGAGTAATTATATTTTTTATATCATTCTAAAATAAAATGATTTCATTAGGCATTGAAATGGTCTCCATTCAGATAATCTTCCTCAATAATCATGTTTTTTCCGTTAAAATGACAGACAGTTTGTTTTTAATTTCATAGTTATCATTTATATTTTACCATTCAAAAATAATAATCCAAAAATTAATTTATTGTTAAAATTATATTAAATATTTTAAAAAATACACAATAAGGATAAAATTTTAATAAAACATTATCATTCACTTTGGTAGCATAAAACCGCCATGATGAGGGATGGTTTTTCAAAAGAGTTTAGAAGAATAGAAACCCCAATAAAGATTTGATTTATTTAAAAAATTATATTATAAAAAATAAAATCTTATAATTTTAATTTAAAAGATTAATTTTTTATTTTAAAATATTTAGAGATTAATTGAAATGAAAAGATCCATTTTTTTAAACACCGTATTTCGACGTAGTAATGAATTATGAAAATGCATTAATTAGAAAAAATTGTTAATCTATCATAAATAAGAGAGAAAATTAATAATATTAATATTAATATAAAATCATATTATTAAATTAAAATTATGTTTAAAAAATTTTATAACTGTGTAATATCATGTAGGATAAAATATAGAGAGAATTGAAAAATAATTATTTTGATATAGTAACATGTTATGAAAAAGTGTTTCGTGAGGGGTAATGGTTAATATATAAAAATTTAGATTTCAAAATGATTTCAATATATTGAAAATTGAATCATGTAAGAAATAAAATTGGAGGTTTAATAGACTTATATGATAAATAATATTAATTTAAAAATAGAAATATGTTTGGAAACCCTTTCATTAATGTAGTGACATATTATGAAATGAGTTTTATGATAAAGAATGTAGTATCCTCTCATAAATGATGAATAAAAATAATGATAAAATTTTTATATAATTATTTAATAATTTGTATACTATGTTTAAAAGATATAATAATAAAATAATCTCAAATGAAATGGGAAGGAGTTTGATAAGAACTCTTACCTTTCTCTTGAGTCACAACCCTTTGATTGACTTAAAGCCTTGGGAGGATGGGATTTTGGACACAAAGATGATTTAGGGACATGGGAAGGGAATTTTAGAGATATATTTTGGTAGATATTTTTCAATCTAATAATCTCAATTCTTTATGAGAGGTTAGGTGGTGATGGTGGTATTTATAATGTTATGAGATGTGTGTTCTAGATTTATGTATCTATTATTTAATCATTTAGGCCGAAGATTATAAATAGTATTTATTCTCAAAATAATTATTGGTTTATAGTTAAAAAGAATTTTTTATTTGACTTTATAAACAAGTAAAAACTTAATGGAATCTTGAAAACACCTATTTGAAGATAATGATTCAAATATAGTTTCTTATTATAATAAAAGAATAAATTGGTTCTACGATGCCAAACATAGGTTTCTAAAATCCTTTTATTATTTTAAAATCCATTATTTTAATACTTAAAAAATTTTTTGGTTGAGAAAAGAGTTTTCTAAATTTTAAAGACATTATTATATCCTAATGATGTTATAAAATTTTCACTTATTCATAAAAACTGTACTTTTTACTGTTCAAAAAAAGAATCATCTTTTTTAGAAAAACTCTAAATATGAAACCTAAGATAATTTAGATGTTATGATTACAAAAATGAATTAATTTTTTTGAAATTTATATTCTAATATTTATATGTTCAACTTTTAAATAAACTCAGACAATATATGGAATAATAATTTAGTTGGAATAAAAACAATTTTCTTTGTTATGAGTGATTATATTTATAATTTTTCCTACCTAATAATTATTATATATATGATGATTAATTATTTATAATTGAATTAATTTTTTCACTTTATGAAATTTATCTTATAATTTAGGGAATATTTCTTCTAGATACATAATGTAGAAAATAGTTTTATTTTAATAAACATTAAACACTTTGATTTCTACGTTATGACAATAACTATTTTAATTTTATAAAAATATAATTATAAAAAATTTATAACATTTTTTTGATAATATAAAACTATATATAAGAATAATTTCATTTCAAAATAATTATTATTTTTATTTAATGTTATTTTATAATAAAACATGTTACATAATGTTTTAAATGGAATTTTTTGAGTAATAAAAATGTACTTATAATATGATATCATATATATTGAAATTAAATGAAATATAATGAAAATTAATAATTCAAGACAAAGTGTCATTATTGTGTAAAAATTATATTTTACCATTAATCAAATGTTTCAAAAAAATAGTTTATAACATTACATTAAATGGTTATATGTTACAGTTTTGTGACTATGAAAACATGTATCATACTTTGTTAAACATTAAATTTCAATGAATTAATTTACATGATGATATAGAAATAAATATATTAATAAAATTAATATATTTATCAAATAAATATTTATATATATATAATGATCATGAATACATTAAAAAGAAATTTTAAAAATCTATTAACAAATAACATCCCATTATACTTGAAATAATATTTTGAAGAAAAATATATAAAAAATAAATTAGGTGACATTTAAATACTGTTTTAAATAATTAAAAAATAATTGAATTTAACACTTACATATTCAATTGATGTAAAAAAATAAAAAAAAAATCAATTGGAAATCAGGGATGTCACATTACACCCCTTAAAAGAAATTTTTTCATTGTAATTTTACCCATTGAAAAACACTTCTTAATTTCTTTGATTATTTCTATGTGGTACGTTAATAAAATTAAATTTTAACTACAATATTATCCATCATAATCCTATGTTTTCATAGTCTCTATATTTGACCTAGGTCTCCATATAAAATGGTTGTATATCTAAGGCTCTATACCCAAATATGTTGTGCATCTCACTCTCTTGTGTAGTTTTCATTATCACTAACAATAAATTATGTATTTGATGGTTTCATTGCATGGATTTTAGTTTTTTATTTTATAATTTTTTTTGTTTAGATACCAAACTAAATGGAGGGATCAGGAGAAGAGTGGGTGACATTTTTAGAGTCCTCCACTTATAGGTGTTAGCGAATAGCAGATGAATCACACCAATGATTCGAGTTCACTCACTAGTTATCTTGTTTAATCAAGACATAATCAAAAACTATTCATTGATGGAGGATCCCACATTCCTTAATTCAAGTATTAATTTATCTATTCAACCCCTAAAACCTCATGAACTATCATAATTCTATCATAGGCTATAAATACACCCCCATGGGTTCTTGGAAGTCAATTTTTCCCTTTATGATTAATTCTATATCAAAAGTGTGTCACTTTTCTCTCATTCTTGTGCTCTCGTACATTTGTCTCTCTTACTCCAATGATTTTATTTTTGTATTCTTATTGTAGGATAGATAGTTTGTTTCAAATTGGTTTTACTATGTGGGCAGATTATTTTTTATTTTCTTGGGTACTCACTACCAATGAGTGTTGGGAGGATAGGGTCATTTTACCATGAAGGTAAGGGTATTTGAGATTCTAGCCTCAACCACAAAAAGTATAGTCATGTAATTAGGTTTCATGGTGAAACCACTAAAAACCAATGTTCTTAAACTTGTAAATGGGTTTCTTTATATAACTACTAAAAATAAAGGAAGATTGGGTTTCTTATTACAACCATTAAATAGTATTCGTTGAAACCAAAAAATCTTATTGTTCTTGAGTGGGAGATATGGGTATCCATTTATAGAATATTATTGAACTCCTATATCAATATCTTGTTCTATATATTTTATATTTATATTTCTTCTATTCTTTAAATATTTTAATTTTATTTATCTACTGAATTTTTGTAACCTTTACTTGTTTAGTATTAATTTATAAAAAAAATTCAAAGGAAATTAACCCCCCCTCTTGTTGTCTTTACTCCGACCCAAAATTGTTATCATAACTAGATTTTATTTATAAACCATAACATGTTTCAAGGATCAATAATATAATGATGGCCACTACCTAAAATTCCCATGGTTTACCTGATGGAAACATAATGGGTAGAGATACATACTTTTATGGATCAGACTGTGATTATTTGAATACCCGAATATCTATTTTCTTAAAAGAACAGGATATCTGATTTGGAATATTGTCATGTGTGGATAAACCTTGACTCAAGAAAAAAAATAAAAATGGACCCAGAGATATTGTGTCTTTTAAAATTGATGGAAAATCCATGAATTATCTACATTTTATGTTATGTAGAAATGAATTTAATAAAGTTTTAATGTATAAAAATTCTCCTGAAATTTGCAAATTATTAGTGGTTATGAATAAATCTTCCAATAATTTAAAGGAAAAATCTTGATATGTATCCCCAATATTTTGAATGATTTAGTATGCATCATAATGAGTATATAATTTAAATATTTACCCATTAAACAGATATTTATAATAGAAATAAGATTTTAGGTAATGTTATTTCAATGGAGATTCTTGTAAAGAAGATCCTTTGGGTCTTTCCTATTTCTTGGGCACCCAAAGTACTGCCAATACAAGAAGAAAAGGACACCATAAATATTTCAGTTGAAGAAATAATAGGGTCACTCATGTCTTAGGACATTATAATGAAGAGATACTATAAAAGTTATGGGAAATCACTTTTATTAAAAATATAAAAAACACACACACCCTTTTATGGGAAAAGGGGGAACCCATCACAACACGTGTCCCAAGGTCCCATAGACTGAAGCACAAGGCTTAACAGAGTCCAAAGTCACATCAAACCCATTACAGCTCAGTGAAACTTAAGTGAAAGGGTTTAAGGATAAGAATACCATTACCTTAAAATCTAAAAATGATGACTCTTCAATAATTGAATAGAAGATTTATCATCTTTCCAAGAAGATGGAAAAATTATTCAAGAAGAACAAGGCATACCAGTATGATAAGAATGAAAAGTGAAAAACTAAATAAGAGTTATGATGTTATGAGTAAAAAAAGAAACATAAAACTAAAGTTTCCCAATAATAAAAAGAATAAAAATATGAACAATTAAAGAAATAAGTCTTCAAGGTGTTAAGATAGAGTGCAAGTGATGACTTCATCTCCTCATCGAACTCATGTGATGGAAGTGTCAAGTGTATCATGGATGAAAATGAGGGAAATTTCTTGAGAGAAACTTTAGAGGAGCTATATTGTAAATGTATAATTGTTTCTTGATGGATAAGTGTGGTTACAACACTTAGTTTAACCACCTTAATAAAATTGATAGGGGACAAGTCACCTTTTTTCACAAATCAAGGAGTAATTTCCTCGGTATAGGTACTATTTATTTTAAAACTACTATATTATTAAAAATGATTTATATATTAATGGTTTGAAGAATATTTTTCTATTCATTGGTTGATTATGTGATAGTGGTATTAAAGTTTCATTTGAATATGATATTTGCAAAATTATTTATTTATATGGAATTATTTTATTTTCCACTTCTAAATTTGAAATTTTATATGTTATTGATTTGAAATCACTTGTAATAAAAAAAAGTTAAATAGTTTAGTGCACAAGATAATAAGACGTGGATATGGAATATAATCCTCAGTAATTTTAGAACACACTCAATTTTGAAACGTAATTAGATACATAAATTATTATATTTAATGAAATAGAATTTTCAAAATGAGATTATGTGTAAACCATGTCAAACTGGTAAACAACACAAGTCGTACTTTATGTCTAATAAGTAATTTTAAACCTCAAATGACCTTGAACTTACACACCTAGATATTTTTAGACCAACAAAAGTGGATAGTATATGAGTAAAATCTTACTCATTTATAATTTTCTATGATTATAAATGATTAATTGGTTTTATTTCTTGGTAGATAAAAGTGAGTCTTGAAAAGTATTTATTAAATATACAAAGAATGTAAAAAATAATATTTAGTATAAGACCATTTCCATTTAGATTTATCATGGGGGAGAGTTCAAAATTAATTATTTTGATGATTTATATCTCATATAAGGTTATCACCATTCTTTTTCTACTCTTATAACACCAATAAGTGGGGTTGTTGAATACGTAATTGAGCTTCGAAATAAATTTCTTGAACTACCCTTAATGAATCCAACCTCCCTCCATAATTTTGGAAAGAGGTGGTAAATTCTATATGTTATAACATTAACTAGGTACTCATAAAAACTATTCTCAAAAATACACCTTATGAGCGTTGGAAAGTTAAATTACCTAATGTTGATTATTTTTATGTGTTTGGTTGTAAGTGAATTATTCTAAACAACAAATATAAACATGGTAAATTTGACCCTAAATTAGATGATGGTATCTTTATAAGGTATTTTAACACAATTATTTCTCAGTAGTTTTTAAATAAAATGACCAAGGCCATTGAAGTGTTAATTCAAATCAAATTTGATAAGAATTTTACCAAACATTATACTAAAATGGATGATATTGATGTAGACCTTTATAAATTGACCTTAAATGAACATCATCCTCATAATAAAATTGATTTTGAAAAAGAACATATAACTTTACCTAATTCATGGGTAATATATAAATATTGTCCTCTTGAATACATTATCGATAATTTTCTGGACGATACTCATACAAAGATGTCCATTTTAAATAAAGTACGAAATCAAGCCTTTTTGACATGCATAGAGACCCAAAATCAAGATTATTCCATTAATGATGAAAATTGGGTTCTTTTTATGAAAAAGGAGTTAAATAAATTTACCCAGAACAATTTCAGGACTTTTATGGAAAGTTCAAATGATCATTCCATTATTGGCCTCGAGTGGGTCACTAGAAATAAATTTGATAAGCAAGGTCATATCACCGATAATATATCCAAATTTGAAGTTAATGGATATAATAAATAGGAAGGAATTGATTGTGGTTAGAAATTGTCATCATTCACTAGGATATATTCCAATAAAATCATATTTCCATTCACCTATGTAAGATCCCAGCCTTTCCTGGAGTCATCTCAGGTGAATTTTCAGGCACTTTTTGAAGATTTTAAATACGTTTAACATGGAGTAGAAGCTTGGGGTACGTTTGGGTGAACATTTAGAAAACCTAAAGGACAATGGGTTATTCACGGTTTCCGCATGGTTTGACAAACTGTGCGACCAAACCATGCCAAGAACGCAAAATTGGATAGAGGAGTCTGCACGGTTGGTGCACGGCTTTCCTAACCATGCGACCAAACCATTACAACCATGCAAAAGTGGGTAGTGGAGTCTTCACAGTTGGCTTATGGTTTTCCTAACCGTGTGCCTTTGCCCAAGAAACTGTGTGCTTAGTTTTTAATATCCTAAAATCTCTTTTAAAACCACCTGAACCCCTGAGGACTCCTATATTTCGACCTTGGCTCGGTCTTGATAGATTTTAGGTGTTCCAAAATCCTTATGGAGGGATTCCAAGGCAATACGAACACCGTTCTTCAAGATTGGAAGCCCAGATTGAAGATCTTCTCTCCTCCCCATATGTAGATTTCATCCCGTTGCTTCTCCCATTTCTTTCCTCCTCTTTTCTTAATTATTTTCATGGAGGATATTAATCATTTTAGTGGATCTAAACTTATGGGTTGAGATATAGATATAGTATTCTGAATCTATATCTATATTTTCAAGATCGTGAAGCCTTTAATATTAATTTTGATTTTTTGGAGTTATATCTGGATATTGATCAATGAAGTTGGGCCACTAAGATTTTGGGGTTTTCCATTGGGTTAACATTCGTCAATTAACTAAGGTAGGTTGTCTAAATTGACCTCCCATAGTCATGATTTATTATATGTGTATGAGTTTATGAAATTTCATTATTCCCTTGATAAATTATTTCCTAAATGGGTGTAATTAGGAAAGTGGAATTGATGTGTGTTTACCTTGGTAATTTATTGATAATTGAATCCTAGAACAAATGAATGGGGGGTTTCCCAATGTGATTGATATCTTGGATATTTAATTAGGGGTTTTGATCTTGTATTTTTATTATTTAATTGATTATATTAAGATAATTAATTGGTAGAATTAATTATGAAATGATGTTTGGCTTTAAAGATAATTAATTGTGGGAATTAATTATGACTAGATGGGTTTTTAAATGGATAATTAATTGTGAATAATTAATTATGGAATGAAAATGGTATTGATAAGTTAATTAATTGATGAATTAATTAATGGGTTATGTGCATAGTTAATTGTTGAGTTAAATAATGTCCTTTGAAATGTTTGACTAATCATTGGATTAGTAAATGATTAATGTGGAAAATTCTTTTAAATTAAAGAATGATTAAATGGATGAGATTTTGTGGTTCTATGTATAACATCCTATACCAATGTAGAATTTGGGACTTGGACATGGCGTTCCTCCCCCAACAGTTATCTATGCGCTTAGATGTAATGGTTTTAGGCATGATGACCTATACTAAATGAGAATTGGAGTGATAGGAATGATGTCCTATATTCACTGAGATTTGGGGTGCTAGGTATGACATCCTACACCAAATGATTAATGATAATAATTAATGATGTTTTAACATAGATTTGGGGTGATAGGCATGATGACCTACACCAAATTAATGATAATAATGAATGATGATTCAATTGGAAAATAAGGATTAAACTGTCCTAATGTGATTATTAAGTATTAAATTACATTGTGATTACTATTTAATTTATGAATTTTAATTATTTCTTCACATAACTGCTTGCACTATATTTTGACTGGACTCATTTTAGACAACATTGGTGGTGGCCTACTGAGTTTTACTCACACCCTATTTGGGATTCTTGATCATCACCCAAGCATACTTTTTTGTTAGAGGACATTATAATAGAAAGGCCCTAGGATAGGTTGCAGTTTGGGATTGGAGCATGGGCAAGGGAATCGTACGTGGTTCAGAATCTTTTTTAGAGTTGTTGTGTCTTCACTTTCAGTTGCATTGTAGACACTTGACATTTGCATTGGCATAGCATATTTTACCTTTTAGTTGACTATTGTAACATCTCGTTTGACTATCATATGTCATGGTATTGTTATGGTTATTTATCCACTTCCATACTTGGATATTTTTATTTATTTCCGCTGGGGTTTTATTCTAATGATAGAGGGTATAGTCTCCCCAAGACTAACTTACTTGACCCTCACTTCTAGTCAGCACTCTCTGGAATATGGGGAGGCATGCTTGAGGGAAAGTGGCCAACCGTCTTGGGCCACCATTCAGTGGCTCCTGGGTCGGGACGTCACAAAGTGGTATCAGAAGAGTTTTCCTTTCTTTGTTCATCTTTTGCCTTATTGTTTTGGGAAATGGTAGACAAGAGACTAGGAAGAGTCAAGGCTTGCTAATGAGCTCGTACATGGGAGTTTCTAACCCATTTACGGTGGAAACTCTGAGTACTCAGGGTGGGATTGTTGTGATTACTATTTGTTGTTATAGTTTTATATTATTTCACCTTGGGTGACACACTTGCGGTGTGATGTGGTATTTGTTTGTAAAATTGTTGTATTTTGATTCGTGGCCAAAAGGGGAGCGATATTTAAGTCTAAATGCATCATTCTAGTCACTCAGTGTTATTGTAACAATCATCATTCTTGGAACTCATGGGGAAATAGGTTATGGTTAAGTTGTTGAACTTTAACTATTTTTCTTTATTGTGATATTAAAATAATGATGAAAATGAGGATAAATGGGTGTCTAATGAGAACCTTGATTGATGAAATGGGAATTATTAATTAATTAATTTTTTAATTAATTAATTTGAGATAATTTTATTAATTAACGATTGATTAATTAATGAGAATGAATATACCCTTGTTAACTAAGACCTTGGAGTAGGATGGTTAAGGGTAATGATAAGGCCTCAGTGTTGATCGTGTGGCGATAAAAAGGAGAAATGAAATGTTGAAACTTATTGTGTTTGTTTCTTCCCTTACATAAATGTTATAAGATTGCATTATGAGACCTAAGAAGTGTGTTTGGCCTTGTAGGATCATGCCTCTATGATGCTTTTTGAGGGAGAGACTAAGGGGTATGGCTTAGAACAAACTTCTAGATAGGGAGCTTGAGGAACCATTGGTGCGAGCTGAGGAAGAAGGGGAACAGTTCTGATAGAACATTTCTCATTTTAATAAAATCATGGATTGAGACCCAGGGCGGGTTCAGAAAATAATGTCTAGGTTGACAAGGGGGTTTCATCTATAACACCCTCCTACTTTCACTAGAGAGGGTGGACCTGATGGAGCTGAATTCAAGATTGAATCCATAGAGATAATACTTGACCATTTGGATATTCTGACTGAGATAAGGGTCATGTTGGTTGCTTATATGTTGTGGGTTTCTATGAAGCACTAGTGGGACATTCATGTATGATTAGGACAAATTGATAGTATGTTATAAAAGGACTTTTTTGGTAAGTTCTTGGAACACTTCTATTCGGACACACTGAGACAATATATGGATTCAGATTTTATGCATCTGACACAAGGAATCATGTCAATAATGGAGTACGCTGAATGTTTCACATATTTACAGCATTTTTCTCCATATTTGGTGGAATTTGAGGCATCTTCAGCAAAAAAAATTCAGGGCGGACTTAAGTGGGAAATTAAGTCTCAGGTGAATATCTTTATATTGAAGAAATTTTTAGAAGTGGTTAATCAAACTCTCAATTCATAGGGGAACCTGAAGGAAGCTTCAAGTACTAGACAGGTAGTTGGACAATCAGGGGGTATGCCATCTGAGATCAGGAAGCGACTTCGTGAGTATCTTAGTCAAGATAGTGGAAAGTAAGGTGGACAGTCAGGAGAGTCATGAGAGGATGACTCTGGTTTTTGTAGCAGTGGATTCTATGCTCTTCAGACGGATCAGGGACAGGGAGTATGATGATTTGGAATGTTTATCCTTGAGGGAAATCCTTGAAGGTGCAGAGACACCTTCAAACGGGAAAATAAATGATAATTATATCATCTATGTGAAAAATAAGGTTGTTGTACCTACGAATATGCGAGAGGAACTCATGAGAGAATTTCATGCATCAAGGTGGGAGGAACATCCTGGGGTGAAAAAAATGTAATATGACCTTCGATGACAGTTTCAGTTACTAGGTATGAAAAAGAAGATAGCAGGGTTCGTAATAAGGTGTTTCACCTATCACTAGGTGAAAGCAGAGCATCAATGACTTAGAGGTCTATTGAAACTGTTACCTATTCTGGATGGAAGTGGGATGACTTGACTATTGGATTTTTTTGGTAGGAAATCTAAAGACCCTTAGGTATAATAATGCTATTTGGGTTGTTTTGGATCGACTAAAAAAGGTATCACACTTCTTTCCTATCAAGGAAACCTTTACAGTAGGTCAGTTGCGAGAACTGTATGTGAGAGACATAGTTTGTTTGCATGGGTTTCCACGGACTATAGTTTCATATCATGATTTATGATTTAATTCACGCTTCTTACAGGGATTACAGGAGGAACCTGGTACAAAAGTTCTATTATGTTCGGCCTTTCACCAACAAACAGACGGGCAGTCAGAGCGTACCATACAGGTGTTAGAGGATATACTACAAGCATGTGTCCTTGACTTTTTTTGTTCTTGGGAAAAGCTCTTGGCTTTAGTGGAGTTTTCCTATTACAACAGTTATCAAGAAACTATACAGATGTCGCCATATGAGGAAAATTATGGTAGACCTTGTAGATCACTGCTATGTTGGTGAGAGGTGGGTGAGTCAGAGATGTCGGGACCAAGACTTGTTCAGGAGACATCAGAGCAGGTGGAGTTGATTATGAAATGTATGGATACAGGTCAGAGTATACAGAAGTCATATTATGATAGAAGGAGATGAAACCTAGAGTTTACGGAGGGTGATCGTGTATTACTTCAGGTTTCTCCAAGATTGGGTCACCACAAGATACGAAGGTAGGGCAAGTTAGAGCCCAGATTTGTGGGACCGTTTGAGGTGCTAGGGAGAATTGGGTCGGTGGTGTACTGATTAGCACTTCCACATAAATTCAGCGATATTCATGATGTCTTTCATGTTTCTCAACTATGGTGGTATCACCCTGATCCTTATCATGTGATTTATGTGTAGTAAGTTGACATCGAGACAGATGCATCTTTTGAGGAGAAACCAGTACGTTTTTAGGGTCGCAGTGAGAAAGTGTTATGGGGAAAGACCCTTTAGTTAGTTCATGTGTTAAGAACACATGTAAATGTTCAAGAGGAAACTTGGGAACAGAAATTAGACATGAGACCTCAATTGATCAATCTTTCTGGCTCAGAATCTTAGAGAAGTTTAGAAGTGAAGCTCAAGAACGAGGTGTTATAAGGTGGGGAGATTGTAATATCTCGGCCTTTTCTAGAGCCATCTCTATTGTGTTTTTAGGTAATTTTGAATATTTTAAGTACCTTTAACATGGAGTATACTTTTGTGGTACGTTTGGGTGAACTTTTAAGAAAAACTAAAGGATAGTGGGTTGTGCAGGGTTCGCCCACAGTTTGAAAAAACATGCAACCAAACCGTGCGGAGCGTGAAAAATTGGACAGAGGAGTCTACACGGTTGGTGCATGGTTTTCATAATTGTGCAACCAAACCATGCCTACCGTGAAGAAGTGTGTAGTGGAGTCTTCATGGTTGGCCCATGGTTTTTCTAACTGTGCTCGTCTGCTTAGTAAATTGTGCGCATGGTTTTTAATATCCTAAAATCTCTTTTAAAACCACCCAAACCCCCTGGGGCTCATATATTTCTATCTTGGATTGGGCTTGATATATTTTAGGTGTTCACAAAGCCTTTAGGAGGTATTCAAAGGAAATATGAACACCATTCATTCATATTGGAAGCCTGGATTGAAGATCTTCTCTCCTCCCGGTAAGTGGATTTCATCCCGATGCTTCTCCTGTTTCTTTCCTCCTTATTTCTTAATTCTTTTCACGGAGGATCTTCATTTTTTTATGTGGATATAAACCTATGGGTTGAGATCTAGATCTAGGATTCTGAATATAGATCTATATTTTCAAGATCTTGATGCCTTTTATGTAACACCCCAAGCTTCTAGGGTACGTTTCACTTTGAATAATGCAATAGCTTGCATTGTACACAACATCGAGATTCTAACACATCGCGACCCATCAAACTAGCTGTTATGAATAGTAATACCATATTTTTGAAATCTTATCAATTTTTTCTTTCAAAATGGACTTAATTTTTGGGTTCAGAATATCGAAATTATCTTAGGGTGAATTTTTGGTATTTTTCTGAAAACATTCAGTTTTTTATGAATAGTGAAAAATATTAAATTTTAATTAAAAACAACTTTTTTAATCAAAATAATTTATAGTAATAAATTATACTATTGAGGAGTTTTATGTATAATTAGATTATATTTTTACCATTTAATCTAATTTTGGTCATTGGATGTAATTTCACATTTAAACTGGACATAAGCAAGTGTCAATCTTTTGATAGTTATTATTTCTTAAAAACACGTTTTTTATTTCGACAACGGGAATTAATTTTAAATTAATTTCTACCACTTCTATGTTTTGAATTTAGAAAAATGGATTCCATATTTAGAATCAGGAGTTACAAAATGTGTAAATAGGTAACTTTTATTTTTAGACATTTTGGATAATTACTTCAGTAAATATTTTATTTACCATGGTTAAAGGGTATATCCGGTAAATAAGGGTAAATAAATAATATTATAATAATATTAAATTAACCTAAAACATGTTCTAACCCTATTGGATGATAAATTTTCTACCATGGTCATCCTTGGGTCGATTTTGGGACCTCATGGAGCCACTTTTAAGTGATAATGACACTTTATATTAATTAAGTTAATGTAAATACATAAATGACAAAAGCACATATATTTTAGTAAAACAATTTTTACATAGGGTTATATATGTTATATCTTAGAATATAAATATTAATTAGAAATATAAAAATATTTCCTACATAATGGTATTTTATTTATAATTTTTATACATTGAATAATTAAATTTATTTATGACACAATGATGATGCAGTATTTTTCTTATTAATAAAATAATCAAATAAATGGTATTATAGATCTTAAAATAAATATAATTTGAAATTTTTGATGCCATAAATGAATTTTAAATTTTAATTTGACATTTTATGATTTATTAAATGAATTTTTTTCTAAGTAATAATGCGGTTAGGAATTAAACAAAAACAAAATAGCAAATAGGGTCAAAATTGACATAAAAGAGTTTTTATAACAAATATTGTATTATTAATTTATATTCTATTCCTAAAAATATATGGTTAGTCCAAAGGTATTAAATAATATTATATATGTCATCGAAGAACCACTTGAGCTTCTCTTTGAAGTTTATATTATGTTTATTAACCATGGAATATAAAAATACAAAGAGACATGTTAAATGTCAAACTAATTAACTAAGAGTTAAATCTAGAAGATAAGGTTAATATAGTGACACAAACCTATATAAAACCTATTGGTTGAGTGTTTTTCTACCAATAACCATATTATACTCTAAATAAATCATTTTTGAGCCATTAAAAACCGAAAATAATTTTATAATAAAATAATATTTCAATCTTTTCCTAAGGTGCCCCTCACCCCTCTAATAAAAGGTCACTTCACCTTATCTCAAATCCACACCTTCAAAGCCATTTGGCTCATCCAAAACCTACCCAAATATCCTCTAAAATATCCTCAATTTATTCTTTAGTTCTTCCTTTAGTCAAAAATCCAACTTAATTATCCCTTTTGATCAAATCGAAAGGAAGAACCCGAAGAAGAGGTAAATATTTCATCATCTCTTTCAAGTTCTTTTCTTCTTCCACTTCCTATTTCTTTTTTGTTTCCATTATAAAGTAATAAATCCAGTATCTTCTATATAATGTGATGTAATTATAAAAATGGTACAACCATATTCATTATTTTATCCATCCTAGGAATGACAAGTCACCATACGTGCATACGTACGGCTTACTATCTCCACGTCGTGGTGTAGTTTGTTATTCAAACACTTAATCATTTGGATGGATATAATAATGAGTATAAATGATTTAAATAATAAATATAACATGATAATGAATCTTGTATATATGATATACCATACAATTATATATTATTTTAATATCAAAAGAATGATATTTTCGCTCGTACGTACGTACGGATTACCGTCTCCACGAACGCAATGAGATTCATTCCCCATCGTATCCATTCAAGAATAATTTTCATTTGATGATTAAAAATAATTTTTAAAGACTTAATATCATTCTGAATATGAATAATATACATCATATCCACAACAAACATTACTTACATAACAAATCACATAAAGGAAAATGAATCAATTAACACCTGAAATGATGATACTACTGAAATATCATTAACAAAACAATATTAGAAGATCATATATGATATCATATTAATGTATATGGTTCTTTTATAATTTAATAACATTGATTTTACCATTATACAGGAGTTTAACCTTCCCTCGACCAAGGAAAAGAATAATGTAAGGGTTAATTTCACAATATCTATCATCTGAGGTTGTTTTATACGTGAGTATCTACTGGGACCTCTTTATCATCCACATCCGTGATTCTTAAAAGTGTACTTCAAAACATTCTTACAATTTTATAGACTATGGGTTAAAGCAATTTATACCCTTTTTTGAATTTTTATAAGATGTTTATAATGGAATCATTCTGTCATTTTCCAACCAGTGTCCTTTATAACCTTTTCAACAAAATTACGGTAAGAATGTCTTTTTCAACATATACGGCGGGTGTGGCAATTTTCTACTGTTATAACATCATCGTAGCTTCCCATACAATATTATAAATATATTTTCAAAATAAATTTTTTCTTTATAATTATGTGACTCTTAAATGATTTCAAAATAGAAAGAGATATTTCTCTAAAAAAAGGTTTTGATTTCATCTATGTCAATATCCTTTGATGGATTTTAAGCTTATTTGAAGTTGATTTATTATGATACAAAACTTCCATATTGTATTGAATGTTTTTTGATATGTTTGACTATGGATGAGTTATTTTTACACCATTCATGGTTTATGGATAAAGTATTCGCATTTTGTATGATAGTTTTAATACGAATGTTTATGTAATGTTTAAACCATTTCATACGAGGAATGCATTGGACTTAATAAGTGACGGGTAGAGCCTGCTATAGATCCTTGATGCATCGTTAGGTCTCATGAGACAAACTAGTGTCTTGGCATAAGGTTTTGAAAAAATCTTATTTGTAGTCCTGGAACAAGGCCTTGACTTTGTGGTTATGAAGTTAGGAATTATGCATTCTATCATTATGAAAGTGGATATTGATATTTCATGTGATTATTTGACTAGAAGAATATCCATGTGAATAAGTAAATGGAATTATTTGATTTTATCTTTGCCATATTATTCTGAAGTTCAAGTTTAAAAGGTTTTGTTTTAGTCATACACATTGACTTAAATGTTTATGCTTATTTATGAAATTTCTGCTATATTGTTATCCTCACTGAGCATCTGATCTCACCCCTTTATATGTTTTATTTTTCCCAGGATGCGAAGAAGTGTTTTATGAATGAACTGTTGAGATAGTCTGAGGGGATATGAGTGTGGTTTATGGAAACAATGTTGTTTTAGTTTTTCATTTTATAATATAATATAAAACTTATGAATGTATCTAGTATTTCCAAGGCTACTAAACCGATCGGTCTTTCGAGACATGATTTACTTGTATCATGCCAATGTTATATAATAATGCACTGACTCTAGGTAATTGGGGTTGGGGCATTACAGTTGTAATTAGAGGAATTATATTACAAACCTTGGAATCTAGATTTAGATAAACTCTGATTAGAGCACATTACCCTAAGATAGACTTTTAGTATTAGTATAGCAAAATTTCCTAGAATTTTTGTATTGTAGATATTTTATGATTTTTCCAAGAAATACATCCATATTAGGATATGATCAGGTAGAGGTGGCTCTGGCACAGATGTACCTAGGGGTAAAACCCAAAATCACCACTTTAAACTAGACTGAAACGGGAACTGGTGCACGACAACGGGCCTTGCTCCACTCTTGGTTATAACACTCCTGGGGGATATGCTTAGGAAAATTCTCATTTTCATTAAAAATTATTATGAAGGGATTATGAGTATATACTTCCTCAAAGAAAACATTTTTATGATTATGGATTATATCCATAAACTGTTCAGTTTATGTTAAGTGGTTTACAAGTTTGGAATTATGTATTTCGATTCATAAACTAATCTAGTTTATGCTGATGTTTAGAAATGGAGCCTAGTGGAAGGAATGGAAACCTTATCAACACACTTAATCCATGTATGGATTGGCCTCTTACTCAAGATAATTATAGTGGAGCTAGTGAAGAAACTAGTGGAATCAGTTTATCACCATACTGGGACAAGTCACTCAGGTTATGAATAATAACCTTACACGTATGGAGAACCCTGATCCACAGCATGGAAGATCAATGTTATATCTCTTCATGAGGAAAAAACCACCAACATTCAATGGGAGTACAAATCCATTAGTAGCGGAGAAATGGATAAATTCCTTAGAGAAAATATTCCATGCTTTGGGGAGTAGTGAAAGGTAAAAAAGTTGTCATGGCAGTTTACTGCCTCACTGGAGATTCTGATCAATGGTGGTCATTGACTCAAAACACAATGGAAGATGATGAAATAAAAAATATAGAATGAAGGGAGTTTAAAGAGATTTTCTTAGAAAAATACTTTCCTTGTGACCATCGAGCAGATATAGAAAGGAAATTTATGAGTCTGAGGAAAAAAGGAGGATGAGAATGTCGTAAATTATGAAGCTAAATTTTCAAGGTTAGTGGGGCATGTTAAAGATTATATACATAACCCAAGAAGTAAGATTGATCGTTTCTTTTATGGGTTAAAATAGTTTCTCCATCGAGAATTAGTCTCACAGTCTTTCTTGTCATACGAAGACAGTGTCTCTTGTGCTATCAAGATAGAAAAGAAATTCTCTAAGTCTTACAACTTTAAATAAAAGCTAGAGAATAAGTGATCTATCAAACACTCTGGAAATGGAAATAAGGGGAATAAGGGAAAAGTTGAATATACATCCTATAGTAAATGTGGGAAGAAACACCCCGGTACTTGCCTGAAGGGAATGGGAGTCTATTACACGTGTGATGAAAAAGTCCACCAAGCTCGTGATAGTAAGGGGAAGAAAGAGGCGGTCAATGTTGAATGTTACAATTTTAGAGAAAGGGGGCATTATGAAAATTAATGTCTTAAGCACCAAGAAAACTTACCTTAGAAAGGCCAAGGGATCAAGGACAAGCTTATGCTATCACTACTGCTATGGTTGAAGCTCTGAAAGACGTGGTGGTGGTAATTTAATGGTTTCCTCAAGTTTAACAAATTCTTTATTTTATTCTGGATCATCACATTGTTTCATATCTTCACAGTTTTCTAAGAAAATTAGATATTTCCAATTTTATTTAACAAGGGAGCTGTCAGTCAAAACTCCTAAGGGAAGTATCATTCCAACAATGTTTTGTGAATTTGTCCCCATTAGGGCATATAAATTTTCTTTATCTGTTAATCTCATCATCATACCCATGATTGAATTTGATATAATCCTCAATATGGATTCCCTTTCATTCCATGATGAAAAAAATTATTGTAAGAAGAATGAGGTTACGATTTTTGAGGATGATGATAAAGAACACCTTATCTTTAGAGCAGAAACGTCACTACCTGATTCTTATCTAGATCCACCCCCAGTAGCTCAACTAAAATCAATTATTGGGGAGGAAGATAATGAAATAATTGTGGATGTGGAAAAGAATGTTCAGATAGAGGATGTACCTATTGTGCAAGAGTATGTTGATTTATTTCCAGACGATTTACCTGGACATCCTCTAGAATGAGAAATTGAGTTTTCCATTGATTTGATTCTTGGTTCAAGTCTCATATAGAATACCCCTTATAAAATTTCCACTATTAAATTAGTGGAACTAAAGAAACCACTAGAGTAATTTATTAATAAGGGATTTATTCTCCCTAGTGTTTCTCTATGAGGAGCCTCTGTCCTTTTTTTAAGAAGAAATATGGATCTATGAGGTTGTGCATTGACTACAGGGAGATCAGTGCTATAACAATAAAGAACAAGTAACCCCATAATTTATTTGACCAAATTCATGGAGATCAATATTTTTCAAAGATTGACCTTCGATCTAGATACCATCAGTTGTGCGTGAATAAGGAAGACATTCTTAAGACAGCATTTCGAACCAGGTACGGGCATTACGAGTTTACAGTAATGCATTTTGGATTGACTAATGCACCCTCTGTCTTCATGGATCTAATTAATAGGGTTTTCAAGGAATATCTTAATGAATTTGTAGTGGTATTTATTGATGATATCTTGGTATACTCAAAAAGCTACTTAGATCATGAAAATCACTTGCACATTATCCTGAAGACTCTTAGAAGAAATGAATTATATGGGAAGTTTAGAAATTGTGAATTCTAGATTCAAGAGATTTCTTTTCTTGGCCATATTGTCTATAAGTATGGAATATCTATTGATCCTTAAAATACCAAGGAAATCCAAGAATGTCCATCACCAATGAGTATAATTGAGGTATACAGTTTTATTGGTTTAGCAGGTTATTATCGACGTTTCGTCCAGAATTTTTCCCGATTGGAAAACTCATTAACCAAGCTCACACGTAAAAGGGTTAAATTTGTTTAGAAAAAAGTGTGTGAAGAATGTTTTGAATAATTGAAGAGAATATTAGTCAATGATCCTATGTTGACTCTACCATTGGGGAATGACAGGTTTATTATTTATAGTGATGCTTTAAAGAATGGAATTGGTTGTGTCCTTATGCAGAATTGTAGGGTTATTGCATATGAATCATGACAACTAAAAATTCATAAATAAAACTATACTACTCATGATATTGAGTTATCAACTGTAATCTTTTCTTTGAATATATGGAGACACTATCTATATGGTAAAAAATGTGAGATTTATACTAATCACAAGAGTTTAAAGTGTATTTTCCCACAAAAAGAACCCAACATGAGGCAAAGGCAATAGCTTGAACTACTCAAGGATTGTGATTGCACTATAAAATACCACCCTGGAAAGGAAAATAACATGGAAGATGCTTTTAATAGAAAGGATCATGGAGATTTGAACAAGATGAGAGTTGAAAAGGATCCTATATACATGGATCTAGTAAATATGGATATGGGAATAACCATGGAAGGTGAAATATCAATTATTTTTCAAATTGTTTCCAAACCATCATTACTGGAAAGGATAAAAAAATTCAGTCTGATGATGAGGAGTTTAAAAAGAAGATTAAAGCTGTGAATAATGGGAGATTGAGTGACTTTATATATGAAGATGGAATTTTAAAATTTGAAAAGAGGCTTTGTGTTCCCGATATACCTGATCTAAAAATAGAATGTTTGGATGATTATCATAGCTCCAATTTATCTATACACACTGGGAGCACCAAAATGTATAGATATTTGAAGGAACATTTTTGGTGGGACAACATAAAGAGGGAGATTTCTGATTTTTGTGTCATGATGTATGGTATGTCAATAAGTAAAATCTAGAAGACAACATCTTGGATGAGTAATGAAACCTATTCCCATACCTGAGTGGAAATGGGATAATATTACAACGGACTTTGTCATGGGACTACCAAAGACTCCTAGAAGGAACGATGCAATATGGGTCATTGTTTAACGTCTTACCAAGTCAGCACATTTTCTTGCTATAATAGAATATTTATCGCTTTAATGTTTAGCTAGAATACATATTAATGAAGTTGTAAGACTTCATGAAGTACCCCTATCGATTGTTTCTGATCGTGATCCCCATTTTACATAGAGATTCTAGAAAAGTCTTCAGAAATCCCTGGATACTGAACTTCGTTTGAGCACTGCCTAACACCATCAAACTGATGGACAATCATAACGGACTATTCAAACCTTAGAATACATGTTGGGATCTTGATCACTTGACTTTCAAGGTTTGTGGGACCAATAATTACCTCTAGTAGAATTTTTCAATAACAATAGATTCCATTCAAGTATTCAGATGTCACCATATGAAGCATTATATGGAAAGAGATGTCGCACACCAACTTGTTGGTATGATGTTGGTGAAAGAAAACTCGTAGGCCAAAAACTTGTTATGGAAATAGTAGAAAAGGTGAAGGTAATCCAAACCCACATCAAAGTAGCTCAATGTAGGCAGAAGAGCTATGTCGATAACCGAAGGAAGGATTGGAATTTCAGGTAGGAGATCATGTTTTCTTGAAGGTATCTCTATGAAAGGGAATTATAAAATTTGGTAAGAAGGTTAAATTGAGTCCCAGGTACATCGGACATCTTGAAATCCTAGAACCAATTGGGGTTATATATTACTATTTGGAAATGCTGCCAAGTCTCTCCAAATTTCATGATGTGTTCCACATATCACTGTTGAGAAAATACATGCCTGACCCAACTCATGTACTTACCTATGAGTAATTAGAAATGGAACCCAATCTGTCTTATTGCAAATATTCTATCAAGGTTCTTGATACAAGAGAACAAGTGTTGAGAAACCGAACGACTCGTCTAGTAAAAGTTCTATGGAGAAACCATAAGATGGAAGAGGCAACGTGGGAACCCGAGGAACTTATGATGAAGAACCACTCGAATATTTTTATGAAGTAATATTAGAGAAATTTTCTAGATGAAATTATTTTAAGGAGGGTATAATGTAACACCCAAAGCTTCCACAGTACGTTTCCCTTTGAATTATGCAATAGCTTGTGTTGTACGCAACTTCGAGATTCTAACACATCGCGACCAATCAAACTATCCGTTATGAATAGTAATACCCACTTTTTTAAATTTTATCAATTTTATCTCTAAAAATGGACTTCATTTTTGGGTTTTAAATATCAAAATTATCTTAGGGTAAATTTTTTGTATTTTTCTGAAAACATTCAGTTTTTGATGAATAGTGAAAAATACTTAATTTTAATTAAAAACAAATTTTTTAATCAAAATAATTTATAGTGATAAATTTTACTAATGAGTGGTTTTTAAGTATAAATAGAATATATTTTTACCATTTAATACAATTTTTTTCATTAGACGTAATTTCACATTTAAACTGGACATAAGTAAGTGTCAATCTTTGGATAGTTATTATTTCTTAAAAACACGCTTTTTTGTTTTAACGACAAGAATTAATTATAAATTAATTTATGCCACTTATATGTTATGAATTTAGGAAAATTGATTTTTTATTAATAATTTGAAGGTCTAAATTGTGTAAATAGGTAACTCTTATTTTTAGACATTTTAAATAATTACTTCGGTAAATATTTTGTTTACCATGGTTAAAGAGTAAATTCAGTAAGTAAGGGTAAACAAAATAATATTATAATAATATAAAATTATCCTAACACATGTTATAACCCTATTTGATGATACATTTCCGAACATGGGAATCCTTGGGTTGATTTTGGGACCCCATGGAGCCACTTGTAAGTGATAATGACACATTATATTAATTAAGTAAAAGTAAATACAAAAATGACATAAGCATGTATCTTTTAGTAAAATAATTTTTACATAGTGTTATATATGTTATCTATTTGACTATAAATATTCATTATAAATATAAAAATATTTCCTACAAAATGGTATTTTATTTATAATTTTTAGACATTGAATAGTTAAATTTATTTCTGACACAATGATGATGTAGTATTTTCCTTATTAATGAAAGAATCAAATAAATGGTATTATTGATGTTAAAATAAATATAATTTGGAAGTTTTGATGCCATACAATAATTTCCTAGGTTATTTTTATATTTTATTACTGATTAAATGAATTTTTTTTGATGTAATAATGTTTTTAGAAATTTAACAAAACCAAAATAGCAAATAGTGTCAGAATTGACATAAAACAGTTTTTGAAACGAATATTGTATTATTAATTGATATTATATTACTAAAAATATAAGGTTTGGCCGAAGGTCTTAAATAATATTATATATGTCATTAAATAACCACTTTAGGTTCTATTATAAGTTTATAATAAGTTTATTAACCATATAATATAAAAATGCAAAGAAACTTGGTAAATGTCAAACTAATTAACTAAGAGTTAAATCTAGAAGATAAGGTTAATATAGTGACACAAACATGTCTAAAACTTATTGGTAAGTGGTTTTAGACCCATACCCACCTAATCCTTGAAATAAATAATTTTTGATCCATTATAAACCGAAAATTATTTTATTATAAAATAATATTTCAATCTTTTCCTATGGTGCCCATCACCCCTCTTATAAAAGGGCACTTCCCCTTCTCTCAAATAAACACCTTAAAATCCATTTGGATCAGCCAAACCCTGACCAAATATCCTATAAAATGTCAATCCTTCATCCTAGAGTCCTTCCTTTAGTCATAAATCCAACCTAGAGATCCATTTTGATCAAATCCAAAGGAAGAACATGAAGAAGAGGTAATTATTTCATCACCTCTTTCAAGTTATTTTATTCTTCCACTTCCTCTTTCATTGTTGATTCCATTATAAAATAATAAATCCAGTATATTATATATATTGTGATGTTATTATAAAAATGGTACAACCATATTCATTATTTTATCGATCATAGGAATGACATGTCACCATACATACGTATGTACGGCTTACCGTCTCCACGTCATGGTGTAGTTTGTTATTCAAACACTTAGTCATTTGGATGGGTATAATAATGAGTATAAATGATGTAATTAATAAATATAACATTATAATTATTATTTATATATGATATAAAATCCAATTATATATGATTTTAATATCAAAATAATGATATTGTCGCTCGTGCATACGTACGGACTACCGTCTCCACGAACGTGATGAGATTCATTCCCCATCGTATCCATTCAAGAATAATTTTATTTTTATGATTAAAAATAATGTTTAAATACTTAATATCATTATGAATATGAATAAGATACATCATATCCACAACAAACATTACTTACATAACAAATAATATAAAGGAAAATGAATCAGTTAACACCTGAAACGATGATACTACTGAAATATCATTAACAAAGCAATATTAGAAGATCATATATGATATCATATTAATGTATATGGTTCTTGTATAATTTAATAACAATGATTTAACCATTATAAATGAGGTTAACCTACCCTAAACTAAGGAAAGGAACAAGGTAAGGGTTAATTTCACAATCTCTTTGTCATCCGAGGTTGTTTTATACGTGAGTATCTACTGCAACATATTTTTCATCCACATCCGTGTTTATTAAAAGTGTATTTCAAAACATTATTACTATTTTATAGGTTATGGGTTAAAGTCATTTATATCCATTTTTTTCTTTTTATATGATGTTTATAAAGTAATTTTTCCATCATTTTCCAAAAAAGGTCCTTTATAACCTTTTCAACAAAATTAAGGGAAGAATGTCTTTTTTTTAACTTATACGGCGGGTGCGACTATTTTATGCCATTATAACATCGTCGATGCTTCCCTTACAAGATTATAAGAATATTTTCAAAATAAATTTTTTCTTTATAATTAAGTTACTCTTAAATGATTTCAAAATAGAAATATATATTTCTCTAAAAAATGTACTGATTTTATATATGCCAATATCCTTTGATGGATTTTAAGCTTATTTGATGTTGATTTATTATCATACAAAACTTCCATATTTTATTGAAGGTTTTGTGATATGTTTGACTATGGATGTGTGATTTTTACACCATCCATGGTTTATAGATAAAGTATTTACATTTCGTATACTAGTTTTAATACCAATGTTTAAGTTATGTTTAAACCTTTTCATATGAGGAATGAATTGGACTTAGTAAGTGACTGGTGGAGCCCACTATAGCTCCTTGATGAATTGGTAGGTATCATGAGACAAACTAGTGTCTTGGCACAAGGCCTTGACAAAATATTATTTGTACTCTTGGCACAAGGTCTTGACTATGTGGTTATAAAGTCTGGCATTATGAATTCCATCATTATGAAAGTGGCTATTGATATTTCCTGTGATTATTCAACTAATATAATATCCATGTGAATAATTAAATGGAATTATTTTTTTTATCTTTGCCATGTTATACTTAAGTTCAAGTTTAAAATGATTTTGTTTTAGTATTATACATTTCCTTAAATGATTATGCTTATTTATGAACATTTCGGATATATTGTTATCCTTACTCAGCATCTGAGCTCACCCATTTCTATGTTTTATTTTTCCCAAGATGTGAAGAAGTATTTTATGACTGACCTGCAGGGTTTTTCTGATGGTACATGAGTGTGGTCTATCGAAACAATGTTGTTGTAGTTTTTCATTTTATAATGTAATGTAAAACTTATGAATGTATCTATTATTTCTAAGGCTACTAAACTGGTCGGTCTTTTGGGACATGATTTACTTGTATCATGCCAATGTTATCTAATAATTCACCAACTCTGGGTAACTGGGTTTGGGGCATTACATTTTATCATAATCTTGGTTTTAGGGAGTTAGATCCGGATCTTGATCAACGAAGTTGTGTCGTTGAGATTTTTTGGTTTTCTATTGAGTTAACTTCCATCAATAAACTGAGGTAGGTGGTCTAAATTGAACTCCTATAGTCATGATTTATTATATGTTTATGATTTTATGAAATTTCTTGATTCCCTTGATAAATTATTTCCTAAATGGGGGTAATTAAGAAAGTGGAATTGATGTGTGTTTACATTTGTGATTTACTGATAATTGTATCACGGAACAAATGAATGGAGGGTTTCCAAAAGTGATCGATATCTTGGAGATTTAATTATGGGTTGTGATCCTGTATTTGAGTTATTTAATTGAGTGTATTAAGATAATAAATTGGGATAATTAATTATGAAATGTTGTTTGTCTTTAAAGATAATAAATTGTGAGAAGTAATTATGACCTAATAGGTTTTGAAATGGATAATTAGTTGTGAAGAATTAATTATGGAATGAAAATGGTATTGATTGGTTAATTAATTGATGAATTAATTAATGGGTTTTGTGCTTAGTTAATTGTTGAATTAACTAAGGGCCTTTAAAATGTTTAACTATTCATCGTATTAGTAAATGATTAATGTGGAAAATTATTTTGAATTAAAGAATGAATAAATGGCTGAGATTTTGTGGGGCTAGGTATGAAATACTATAACAATGTAGAAATTGGGACTTGGACATGGAATTCCTCCCCAATATTTATCTAAGTGCTTAGATGTAAGGGTCTTAGGCATGAATACCTAATCCGAATGATAATTGGAGTGTTGGACATGACATCCTACATTCACTGAGATTTGGGGCGCTAGGCATGACGTCCTACCCCAAATGATTAATGATAATAATGAATGATGTTTCAACTGAGATTTGGGGTGCTAGGTATAACGATCTACACCAAATTAATGATAATAATGAATTATGATTCAATTGGGAAACATGTATTGAATTTTCCTAATGTGATTATTAAGTATTAAATGATAATGTGATAACTATTTAATTTATGAATTGTATTTATTTCTTTATATAACTGCATGCACTATCTTTTGACTAGACTCATTTTAGACACCGTTGGTGGTGGCCTACTGAGTTTTACTCACACCCTAATTGGGCCACCTGATCAGCACCCGAGCAGACTTTGTTGTTACAGGACATGATAAGGGAAAGGCCCTAGGATCGGTTGTAGTTTGGGATTAGAGCTTGGTAAAGGGAACCAAGCATGGTTCGGAATCTATTTGGGAGTTGTTGTTTCTTTACTTTCAGTTTCATTTTAGAAACTTGACAATTGTATTGGCATAGTGTATTTTAACTTTTATTTGACTATTGTAATCTCTAGTTTGACTATCTTATGTCCTGGTATTGTTCTGGTTATTTATATGTTTTCATACTTGGATATTATTATTTGCTTCCACTAGTGTATTATTCTAATGATAGAGGGTATAGTCTCCCCAAGAATGACTTACCAGACCCTCACTACTAGTCAGAACCCTCTGGAGTATGGGGAGGTGCTCTTGAGGTAATGTGAAAAACTGGCTCGGGGCACCGTTCAGTGGCTCCTAGGTCCAAACGTCACAACCTTCCATTTAAATTTAATGCTTTTTTAAATAGACGTTAACAGTAAAATTTTAAATGGTTTTATTTTGGAAATATTTTTTGTGGAAAAACAACCATGTTATGAGGATTATAAATTTATATATCAAGATTTTAAGTTAACCAAATGACATTAGGTATTGAAAAAATACCCCCAGTATTGGTATAATTTTTTGACTAAATTTATTTTAAAAAATTATTTTTAGATGCGTAAAGTCGATTCCACCATGTTTTAAATAGAATTTTTCAAATGATCTTTTGATTTTTAAAATTTATGTTGATGACATCATTTTTTGTTCAAAGAGGGAATATATTTTAAGTGAATTTTCTAATTTAATGAGTAATTAATTTGAAATTATTTTTATGGGAGAACTCAAATTTTCCCTTGATTTTAAAATTTCTAAAAATTTGGATGTAAATTTTCATAAGAAAAAAAAATAAAATAATGATATTTTAAATAATTTTAAAATATATCTCATTAAGAAGATTAGTACTCCAATGAGAAATTTTTGTAAGAATACTTTGGATGAAGATGGTAAACTACTAGAAGATAAGCTTTATAGAGGTATGATTGGGAGTCTTTTCTATCTTACTGTCAACTGAGCGAACATCATCTTGATTATATGCCTTTATTACCATTTTCCATCCAATCAAAAATAATCCCATTTAAAATATCTCAATAGAATTTGTACGTATTAAAAAGTAACTAAAAATCATGGTTTGTTTTATCCAAAAGACACCTATTTTGATCTTTTATGTTCTTATGATGTGAATTTTAAAGGGATCCATCTAGATAGGAAAAGTAAAAGTGGGACATTCCACGTACTCGAAAAATCTCTTATCACATAGAGTATTAAGAAGAAAAAATCAGTTTCTCTTTCTATTATCAAAGTGGAATATATTGATTTGGGATGTTGTTGCTCTGAATCATTTTTATGAAACATACTCTTCTAGATTAAAAATTAAATTATAATCATGTTCCAATTAAGTGTGATAACATGAGTCTTATTTCAATTTATAAAAATCTAATTCAATAGTCTCATACAAAGAACAATTACCTTGGGCACAGATTTCTTAGAGACCATTTCCAAAAAGGTGATATCGTGTTCTATTTTTTTCACTAATATTCAAATATTTGATATCTTCACTAAATACCTTGTGGTTGATCATTTTGTTGATATTAATGGGGATTTATAAATGGAATGATTATGATTCATTCATTTAACAATGGAAATAATAATTATTTTACTTTATATTTTACCATTAGGAATATTGAATTGTGTGCTTTATTTTCTATCTGGAATTGGTTTGGTATAATTTCCCTTTTTAAAGCATGAAATCATTGATCAATTTATTCTATATTATGATCATTAATTATTTTATCTCTATTTAAACATTTAATTGATGGATCAGTATATTTCACTCCCTTAGGTGTGTTTTTATTATTTGTTTTTTATCTCTAATTTGTATTTTTTTCCTCTTATACTTTTGAAAGTATGTATCAATTTATAGGGATCCACCCATTTTTTAAAAATTAAATTCTTTACAATGTAACCTTTTTTTAAAATCATATTTTATATTTTTGTAAATTCAAAAATATATATTTAAGAAAAATAACATGTATTGTGTAGTTTTTTATTTTCAAATTTTTAAATTTATATATAAATATCTTTTATGTTTTTAATTTTTTTCAAATATTATTTTAAGTAAATCTCAGTTTTAAATTTCTAAATAAATAATGTTTTTGTATCTCCCAGAATAACATATTGGCCTTAATATAATTCAAAAAATCATTTATTTCTCATATATACATCTCATATCATGTATGATTTTTTATCCTTGATCTTGTTGATAATATAAAATGGGGGGATGACATTGATGATATTATAGGTATATTTCTAGAAAGAAGTGTGTTGTCAGAGGATTCAAACCAAATCTAATTTAAGTTTTTTAATCTCTTTTTCATAGAAAAGTAATTTTTGTGATATTTTTAAATTTTTTATGACTCGTCAATAATCAAAAATGGGTGGAGATCTTAGTAATGGACCTTAAAGGTTCATTTATTTTGAAAATTGGGAATAATGATTTAAAATTAGAAAAAAATCAATTTGGTTTAAAATTTAAAATTTTGTTTATTAAGCATTGAAACCATTCTTAAAATCCTGGATGAATTTCATTCTAAAATATTGAAATTATTTTTAGCTATATTCTTGAAAAAATCATCATACCTATCTTTGTATTATTAATTTCTTAAGTGTTTTTTGTTAATCTAAAATTGGTAGAAAGTTGTACATATCACTATCTTTTGTGGTTTTAAGTATCACAAACACCAAATTATTTTTTTAACAATTTCATTTCATGGAATTCATTTTTTTATTTTATATAATTTATCATGAAGGTATGGAAACAAACATAGGGCTCATGAGGAGAGTAGAGAAAGTATTTAGATTACTCCTCCTACATGTGTCAGTGGCTACTTGGTGTGGTACCATCGGATGACCAGTGGTACTTGGATAGAACACCAATTTTTTATAGGTTCCCCCACCTTTCTAGTGGAATACTGAAAAATTAAAAAACTAGCCATTATTAGAGTGCCCCGCATGCCTTAATTCCACTCCTAAAAACTCTATTCGACCCTAATACTTTCAGAACATTTATAAAGCCATTGGAGGCTATTAATACATCCGCAAGGATGCTTGGAAGTAAAATGTTACCTTTAATATTAATTATAGAGACAAATTATGTCCCATTACTCTCATTATTAAGCTCTCATACATTTTTCTCTCTTCCTCACACTCTTTTCTTGTTTTATTCTTATTTTGGGGTAGATATCATGCTTTAAATTCATTATTATAAGAAATTATCTTTTTTCTTTTTTTGGGTGCTCACTACCATTGAGTGTGAGGGAGATAAGTTCTTACTACCTTAAAAGAAACAGGATTTTAGTTTCTATCCATAACGTCTAAAAGGTTAGCTATGTAATCTTGTTTCTTGGAACAATGACTAAAAACCAAGGGTCTTTCAATTGTAAATAAGTTTCTTGGTACAACCACTAATAATAGAGGGGTATTAGGTTTCTTTCTGTGGATATTAAAATGTAAGGGTTTAACCAAAAACTCTTAAGGATATTTAGGGGAGGAGACATAGGAATACAATTATATATTATTTTTTAACTTATTTATTAATATATTAGGAATTATCATTTAAATTTAAATTTCTACTAAACTTTAACTAATTTAATTTCATTTATCACCTAGATTTTTTTAAATGCATAAACTTTTGTTTTAATTTCAAAAATATTTTTTAAAAGGAAATTCATCCCCCCTATTTCCAAACTTACACAAAAAAAATATATTCACAACTCTAATTCCCAAAAATAACCAAAATTCACTTTGATACCAACTGATGTACTTCAAAACCCACACTTTCAAATCTAGTGTTAATCCTTCAAACTTTTAATATATCACATGAATTATAAAAAACTCTCTCAATCAAAAGTTTAGTGTATTTTGGGAACCAAAAACAAAATACATCATAAACCTATATTATACCATAAAATATAATAAAATCATTCTTCATGGATCATTTTTAATATTTTCACACTCTCTTTATCACCAACGATCACCTGGGGAAATGGTAAAACATATGAAATGGGTGATATCATATGATCAGTAAAGGGTAATGAAATTATAATGAGACAATACATCATAAAAATATTAGAGACATGATCATGTGATAAGTGACATGATTAAAGGAGTAAGACCATGTAATAATAGGAAGTGAAAATGATACATGAGATCATAATCATAGACCATGGAATAAAATGGGGTCAGATGTTATTATCATCAATAATTATAACATGAAATTAATCATAAGTTCATGTTATAATGGACAAGATGTAAAATGAGCATTATAATCATGAGAATCAAAGTAATATGACACAAATGCAAATAATTTCATTAAAAAAATAGATCAAGTTTAACTATCAAGACATCATAACATTGTATTAAAATCTCACACATAAGTTTTAAACAAATCTAGAATCATGTTCACACATACCATATGTATAAAAATCATCATATCATAAATTGAGAATAATGGTAACATAATTTTTACACAAAACACACATATAATCATGATATATATTATATTACCAAATTTATTAGAGGGAAATATAATTTTAAGACCACCCATCTCATCATAATACATCATCTATATGTGTGAAAAAAGAATGTGAAACAAATTAAATTCATAAAAAAACATAACATGATTACCCATGTAAATAAAATGAAAATACCATGAAATAAAGTATCAGTTTGGTTAGATAACCTAAAATCAAGATTATGAAGTTTAAGGTATCTGTGTCATATAAAATAAAGGGTATGTGTATTAATAAATAATTTACCTAGTCATTTAAATGTATAGGTGTCTTGTTAAAATACATTCAATAAGAAAAATGAAGTAATGTTATTCTCAAAGTAAATTCATTTAAAGAAAGGTTATGTTTATGTATCGTTAATGATAAATAAATACAAAATTAGTGATCGATTGTTTTAATTATATAGATTTAATTTCGAAAATAATTCACACATTAAAGAAAATGGATAATCAATCAAATGATTATTATCTCATAATAAAAAAATTTAAGAAATATGTGATTTATTGGAATAAAACATAAGAAACCATTAAAGAGTGGTGTATGAAAGTGTGTTGACATAGATAAAAATAATTTAAAGGAATATAATAAATTTATTAGGTTTAAATTAAATAATTGTCTAGTTTTTACACCATGGAAGGAAATATATATAAAAAACATTCATTTTAAATTGAATGTATTGTGATTATTACTTTTAATATATATATAAATAAATTTTTCTGAAAAAAAAAACAAGATAAAAATAAAGTGGAAAATGTAAGATAAATCCTAAAAGGATTTTTCATGAATTTTATTAAAGTTTTCATAAAAATTGAGAAACTTTTTAATTTGAAAAATAATTTTTTAAAGGGAATAAAAGTTTTTAAAAATTTATTTCAATTGATAAATTCCATATTAATGTGTTATTAAAATAAAATATAGTGAAAGCTGATGAAACTTAGTGATGAAGGTTGTAATTGGAAAAGTTCCCCTTATAAACATCATGGTGTTAAAATAAAGAAACATTGAAAGGTAAACATAATGGAATGTATATCCCTATAAAAAATTAAAAAGAATCATATAGAACATAAATTAATATTATGATAATGGTATAAAAATGAAGAGATAAATAGAGTGTGATAGAGAACATGTCGTCCAAAAACATGAAAGGTATGGAAAGGATCCTTTATGAACAACATGGTCTATATAATGTAAATACATATGGGAAGAAAAGAGACCATAAAATAATCATAAATGAACATAAAAAAGTAATTTATTCATTTAAATATCATTCATTTGATACATAAAGGAGGAAGCATGAAATAGAAGGAAAATTCTTGAACATAACAAATACTTGTAAAGAAAACCCATACCTCAAGTTCAGACTCGCCTTATATGTTCTATATCTTCTTTTTTAATAAATTATATATAAATATTAATGTATTAAATAACCATTTTAAATTTATTTTCACTATTATTACTACTTTTAATTAATTTATTTTGATGAATAATTCCTTAACTCAATAGATATTGCTTATGTCAGTCGTTGTGTGTTCATTTGTTTCATTATCTCCCACAAATAATTGGAAATATTTTATATATCAAAGTTAATTTTAAATTGGTTCTATAAGATCCATAAGTTAAAATAAATATTTTTTTATTCCAAAATAAAATCATTTCAATAGGCCATGAAATAATTACCCTTCGTATAATATTTATCGATAATATTGTTTTTGGATTTTAAAAATAATAATAAATATTTACTTTTATTTAATTTTTATGATGGATATTTTAACATTAAAGAATAAAAAAATGAAATTATATGGATATTTAAAACATTTTAAATCTTTAAATCAGTTTTTAATCATATACATTAAGTACAAAAGTTTAATAAAACATCATCATTTTATTGGGTAGTGTAAAACCATCATGGTGAGTATTGTATTTCAAAATAAATTAAAAGAATGGAAAAACCAATAAATATTCGATTAATAAAAAAATTATATTATAATAGATATAATTTTTAACTTTACTTAAAAAAATTTCAAATAGTTAATGAAGAACTGAAGTGAGAAGTCTCCATTTTTTGAAAAACTCATATTTCATTGTAGTAACGAATTATAAAAAGGGACCAATGAGTAAAAATTTGTAATGTATCATTGATATAGGATAAAAAATTAATAGTAAAATTAATATAAAATAATTTAAGTACATTTAAAATATTTTTAAAAGAGTTTATTACTAATGAATTTAAAGTAGGAAAAGAAGAGAAATAATTAAGAAACTGTTATTCTAACATATTAAAGGTTTATTAAAAAGTGTTTTCTGAGAGTTCATCGTTGATTTATCAAATTTATGGTTAATTTAATGCCAATAAATTAAACATATAATAAAATAATAAAAATAATAATATTTTTAATATACTTAATATAATTTTAATAAAAATAATCAAAATTAATAGCAGATAAATATTTTTGGGAACCCTTTCTTTGACGTAGTAACGACTTATGAAAAGTATTTGATGAGAGAAAATTTAGTGTTCTCTACATAAAATTTCTTAAAATGATGATAAATAATGGATATATAATAATGAAAAATATGAGAAATTTTTTTTAATATAAATCATGATAAATTAATCTCAAAAGAGAGGGGAAGGACTGGGATTAGGATCCCATGCCTTGCTCCTAAGTATCCTCCCTTCAATTGAGCTTAAAACCATTGAAGGAGTGGATTTTGGAAACACCAATGGATCAGGAAATTGGTAATGGAGGTTTTTAGAGGTATTTTTATAGATCCTGGTTAGTATAAGAAGCTCAAGGTGTGATGATATCTGAGGTGGTGAGAAGTGGTATTTATAATGCGTTGAGTGGGGTGTTTTAGAATTTAGTATTGATTATTTAAAAATTTAGTACATAGACTATAAATAGTACTTATTCCCATGAAACAAATGGTTTTGTAATTAAAAAGGAGAGGTTTATTTGACATTATAAATAATCCAAAACCTAATTGAATCCAAGATACACTTATTTAAAGGTAAAAAATAAAAATTGATTTTTTAAAATAAATTATAAGTTAGGTTCCATGCTATAAATCATAAGATTCTAAAATAAAATTATTAATATAAAATTATTTTTTTTACTTATTAAATGTATAATTTATAAATAAAATGTTTCCTAAACTTTTATTACATTCTTATATCATGGTGACATCATTAAAGTTATGTTTACTCAAAAAAACTATATTTTTTATATTCACCAAAAAAATCTTTCTCTAAAAAAACACAAAAAATATTTCTATGATAATTTATATGTGATTATTAAAAAAATAAATTCACTTTTTTAAAATTAAATTTATAAAATTTATAAATTATATTTTTAAATAAAATCACACAATACATTGAAAAACAATTCAATTGAAATAAAAACTATTTCTTTTGATATGACTGATTATAATTATATTTTTTATTATCTGTTAATTGTTATATTATTGATAATTAATTATTTACACATGAATTACCTTTAAATTTTATGAAATTCAACTTCTAATTTAGTGTAATTTATCTTATAAATACATAATTGAGAAAACTATTATAGTTTAAAAGACTATATATAATATGATTTCAATGGCATGACGATATTTATTTTACTTTTATAAAACCTATATTATAAAAAAGTATACAACCATTTTATGATAATAAGACACTATAAATAATATTTATTATAGTTCAAAATAATAAAATAAATATTTCATAATTTTATTTATTATAAAAATTATTACTTGAAATTTTTAAAGGAATATTTTTTACTTATAAAAAATGTACCTAGAATATGATAAAACCCTTTTAGAAATTAAATGGACAATATTTTAAATTAAAAAATTTGGATAAATTATTATTTTAGTGTAAAATGATATTGAACTAGTAATTATATGTTTCAAAAAAATTCATATAACATTATTTTTAATGGTTATATGTTACAATTATGTGACTATGAAAACATGTATCATACTTTGTTAAGAATTAAATTTCAATGAATTAATTACCATGAAGATATAAAAATAAAACAATTAAAAATGTAACTTATTTATAAAAAACTATTGATTTAAAAAAATCATGAATATATTAATGGATATTTTATATAACCAGTTAATAAATAAAATTTTGTTGTACTTGAACTAATAATTTGAATTAAACATGTAAAGGTAACAAATTAAGTGGTAAATAAATTATCGGTTAATTTCAAACAAATAAAAGATATGAATTTAACATTTACATATTTATTTTAACAAAAAAATCACAAAAATATATTCATTAGAAATCATGGATATTATAGTGTGACCTTATGGATAATGATAGATATTTTTCTTCTGAATTAAGGAAATTAATGATCCATGAACAAAATTATCCAACTTGAGATATTGAGTTACCATATATAATCATTTATATAAAGATATGGAGACACATTATCTATGGTGAAATATGTGAAATTTACATGGATAAAAAAATTATTTACAAATTATCTTAGAAAGGTCTTAATATGAGACAAAAGAGATGGATGTAACTACTCAAGAACTATAACTACTCGATAAACTTCAACCATGAGAAAGAAAACATGGTGTTTATTTCACTGAGTATGAAGGATCATGGTGTTTTAACCACTATTAGTATACACAAGGATCTTATATTAATGGATTTAATATAATTTGATAGGGAAATAATTAGATATAGGAAAACTACATTCCATTTCTATGTGATTTACAAACATTACTAACTGGAGAAGGTAAATAAATCCCAACATGATTACAATATTTTACAAAAGAAAATTAAATCCCTAAATGATGGAATATATATAGAAATCATCTCTAAATATGTTTTGATAAATTTTTGAAAGAGAATATATGTTACCTCCATACTTGAGTTGAAGAGTGAATTACTAGATGAAGCTCATTGATCAGTTTCTCCATAATGACTTATAGTACAAATATATATATATATATCAATTTAAAGGAATATTTTTTTTGATAAAATGATTTGGGAAATTAATAATTATGTATCAATATGATTTTGTGAAACTAGGTAAAGTCTAAGTGAAAAAAATCTAATGGTTTTAGGAAACCTCTTCGTATACCAATGTGGATGTTGAGAAATGTTATAATGCACATTGTTACTGTCCATCTGAAGACACCTAAGAGGAATGATGTTATATGGGTCATTTTGGATGACCATACCAAGTACACACATTTCCTAATAGTATGGGAGGATCTACCCCTTGATCACCATAAAAATCTCTATATTAATGAATTTTTTAGACTTCATGGTGCACCTCTTTCAAATAAAATTGATCATAACCCCCAATTCACATTGAAATTCTGGAGGGTATTCAGAAGGCTCTCGTCACTAAGATACATTTTAGTGCCATTTATCATACTTAAACCGATGGTTAGTCTAAATGGTCTATTAAAAAATTAAAATACATGATGATATCATGATCACTTGATTTTCAAGTAAAATGGGAAAAGTATCTATCTGTGGTGGAGTTTTCATAAAATAATGGATTATATTCAATTATTCATAAAGAACCATATAAATCTTTATATTGGAAGAGATATTTTCCTATAACTTGTTGGGATTTAGTTTTAGAAATAAATATATTAGGAAAAAAACATTTTGAGGAGAAAAATATAAAGGTGGAATCTATTTATGTTTATATAAATATAGATTAAAGATAACAGAAGAGGTATACTGATAATTGAAGGAAGGAATATGAATTTCAAGTGGGAATCATGTCTTCTTAATGGTATCTCTATGGAAGGGACTTATATGGGTTGGTAATAGGGGGAATATAAGTCCTAGTTACATCACTACTTTTGAAATAATAGAGTTAATTGGAGTTGTGGATTACTATTGGTCTATGACAACCAACCGCTCTAAAGTACAAGACATTTTCTACATCTTATTATTAAGGAATTAATTGTAGGACTCAACACACAAACTCGCCAATGATGAAATATAGTTTGAAACTAACATGTTATATAACTAAGATCCTATCTGGTTTATTAATACTAAATATTAAGTGTTTCATCATCAAACAACTCAATTGGGGAAGTGAATTAGAGGAACTGTAAGTTATAGAAGGAAACATGGGAAGATGGAGAAGAAATGATGAAGCATAGAACACATTTGTTTATGAGAAAACATATATAAAAAATTTAAAGGAGGAAATTATTTAGGGATTATGAATTTAATAGAAAATATTATACTATACCATTTAAACACTATATCCTAAAAACCGTTGCATAATGCATATCCTACTATTTTATCATTATAGTACAACCGAAAAAAATTATCTTTGATTATATTTTAATGTTAGATTTATAAATTTTAGAATTTAAATTTTATAAAATGGATATAATTTTTGGATATAAAATTTCACAATTAACATAAGGTGAATTTTTTGGAATTTTCTATATTTTATTTTAAGGTGAATAGTAAAAAGGTTTTTTTTGTAAATACCTTATCTTTTATGACATCATCATGATATAAATATGAAATTACAATTTTTATAACTTATGTAAAGTATATTAACTTCAAATATACTATAAAAATTATATAAAAATTATTTAATTAATATAAATTGGTCTTTATATCAAGATAAATGTGGAAACATTTATTGGTGCTTACACAATTCCTGCACAATATTAGAAAAGTCAAGTTGAAGTCTTTAAGATAGTTTCCTAGAATGGTTAGGACCAGGATCTAATATAATATAAAATAATAATGACCATTCAATTATTTTTCAAATATATTCATCAATTATAAGTTGTATAGTATGATAATTATCCAAATACTTACTCAGGGCTTGTGTAAGGTAACAAAAGTCAAAATAACAAATTAAATTTGATTTTTTATTAAGGATGAGAATAAAAATGAAATATTAATGGTTATATATGATAATATTTTTTAAATATAAACTATAATTATATTATTAATTTTATTTTTAATATTAATATATAGTATAATTATCTAAAATGTTTACACGGTGTCGAAAAAAAGATTATATAAAGAGAAAAGGAAAATAAACAGTTTTGAAAATATTTTAAATGATAATATTGGAATTAATTATGGTTTTTAATTATATTTAGGGATAAGGTTAAAATTAAAAATTTATATAAATTTTTAAATTCTAATTTCATAGTTATCTGGATATTTTAAATGTCAAATTCTTTGGAGTAACACTAAAAATGACTTTAAAGGGTATTTAATATTAAAAATGATATATAAATTAATAAAAAATAATTTAAAATTGTTTTGAGTGTGATGGAAATGCATAAGGTTTTATCTTATCATCTAGTTTCCATTTATGATCCATTTAAACTTTTAAAATGTCATTCTTGGCCCTTAAAGACTGCATATTGGTGAAAATGCCTTTTAATTTTTCTAATAAAACACATATATGTTTATTTTTCCACAAATAATCTACACAAATACATCTATAAACATCCATTCCCACATCCTTAATCCACTTCATTGACTTAAATACTCTCCTATGAAGTCCTTAAGCTCAATCAAAAGGTGTAAAGTCAAAAATCAAGTAATGGGTTTCCAAAGCTTTTTTCTCTTTAATTAATTATTATTATTTATCTTAAAACTAATTTAAAATTATTTAATTTTTATACCATTTTTTAATTATCATTTTATTTTCATAATTTGTATCCATAAGTTATGATATAACATCCATCACCCCTCACTAACCACTTTTCATAAGTCGTTACTACATCAAAATATTAGTTTTTCAAAATTTTTGTTTTCTAATTGAATTCTCCTATTAATCATTTAAATGTAATGAGTAATATTTAAAATTAACCCAAAAAACTTTACATTATTTTTAATATTCTATTTATATTAATATAGAATGATTATTGGGTTTTCCATTCTTTTAAACATTTTTGAAAAAAATCTATCAATGTGGTGGTTTTACATTACCTAAGTGAACGATGATGTTTACATAAAATTATATCTCTCATAGACATTATTAAAAATTGATTTTATATTTTAATAATATATTTTTAATTTTTTTAGGAACATTATATAAAATATTCATCATATTAATTAAATTTAATGTAAGTAATTATAATCCTTATTAACCATCGAAAATAGGATTATCGAGGAATATTATATATATGATAATTATTTTATGACCAGTTAAACCCATTTAACAATAGAATTATATGGATAAAACAAGTTGATACATTTAGAGATTATGGAACCTTTTTACAATGAGATTTTACTATTATAATTGCATGATGATAATCTTGGTAGTTATGAACTGATGAACCCCAAAATGACTAATGAGAACAATACCAATTTATTAAATGATTGAAACGTGATAATAAATGAATTTAAAGGAATAATAATAAGGATATTAACATGATAATGTTTCTTAATTAAGTATAAAATTAATATATTATTATTATTACAGTGGTTAGAGTATGTATGAGGGGACTTAGGACTCATGTTAAGGGGAATCTTAACTCAATTAATTTTCATGGAGTTATGATCATTTTTTGATGTTCACCACACAAATTTATTTTACCTTCATCCATTTTAGTTTTCTCAAATAATAATACTATCTATTTATTCATGTTTTGTAAAATAATTTTTCTTCCCATTTTTAATTGAATTTTAAAATTTTAATTGAAATTTAATCAAAATATAATGATTTATTTTCTAGTCTATTATTTTATTGTATTTTTTTAATTTATTATTTTCTCTTTCATGAATCATGTTCAAGTTATTAAGAGTTTACCATATCATATTAATTTTATTTATGATAAATTTATCCTTATCCATGCCTAAATTTGTTCATAAGGGATGTTCTTTTATCATTCCTTATTTTTTTATTATGTTCTATATCACTCTTCATATCTCTATTGAGTTTATTTTTATCTTTAATGTCCATTTTTTTAATCTCATGGATATATTTCATATCATTTCCAATATTTATATATTTAAGTTTCTAATATTGACATAATCATACATCCATTATAGTATATAATGTCAGTTTGAAGGGTTCTTACCAAGAAAGTTATTCCATTTTTTAAATGGATAAATATTAACATTATATATATATATTCAATATAGTAATCTATTTATTACTAAGTCATATTAATTATATATTATATTTTTTATTCATTCTATTCATATAATGAATACATTGGAATATTTTATTTACTTATGGGGCCTGGAATTATATTTCCTCATTATGTTTCAGTATGTCTCATTAGATAAAAATATTTGGGTATTTGGTGTATGACTTACCTATATATGTATGATTTGTTGGCATGAGTCCTTTGTGGAAAGATTCAAATGTTACAAATTATTCATTTAATTACTATGAATTTAGTTATTATTGTCCATGATATTATTTATATTATTATGTTATCTTTGGATATATGCCACACTCATATTGATAGTAATATTTCATATTTTATTGTTATTTTTTTCTTCCATATTAGTTATTCCATTTTCGTTACATGATATCTTCTAATTTATGCTTCCCCTTACTGAGCATCTCATTTCACCCATTAATATATTTTTTCATTACCTAGGGAACCTAAAAGAGCTCTTTGGATAATTTCTAGGATGTAATGAATGGAATAATAATGTTTTCATTGATTTTTTCAAGTTATTATTGATGTTTTTAAATGTAATGTGTGAATCAAATTCATATCTAGTCCCCTAGGACTAAAATACTATTGGATCCTATTTTATTTTATATATTACATTTGGTACCAATGTGGTGAATTAACCCCTGACTTTTGGCTACTATTGTTGGGTTTTTTAGTGTTTATATTCTAACGCACTAGTCTGGTTTTAAGATAAACCAATGGAAACTGTGTTTATAAGGAGTGTGATAAGTGATTCCCATTTATAGGTTCATCCAATAATCATAGAAATTTTTGAGGTGTGAAGTGTTATATATGTGATTATTTTATGATATTTTCATTTCAATGGAATTTATTATCCTTCCTTGAATACATCAGTGGGAACTAGTGTAGAAAATATGGATTACCCAACAACCATCCACATACATGATCATTTGAGTTCTAAATTTCATTAAGGAAATTTTTTTTAGAATAACACCAGATGGATTTGCCCAGTTGGCATATTACCCCTCCTGGGGTAACCGATAGTTAGGTAGAGAAATGATACAAGAGAAAGTGTTTAGGTTTAACTGAAAATAATATAGTATTCTAGTAACCTTACATAAAAATATGTTCAAGTCATGGGTTATATATAATATATATTTTTATTTTAGGAGTGATGATTATAGTGAGCTGGAAAACCAGATTTTATGATATGTTAGATTTTAAATTTTATGAATTCTGGGGATTTAGAATTTTATAAAAATATATATAATATCTTGTGTGGCCTTAATGATGATATAAGATTATTGTTATTATTTTTAAAAAATATTATAGGGTTATATCAATTTGTATGGTCTTAGATATGTAAAAATATTTCAAATAGTTAATTTATTATTAATGAATGTGTCCATATTTGGAGTTTCTCAACACTTAGAATCTTCTACTAGGTCATTGGACTCACCCCTACATGGGAACTTATATATTGGAATAATAATGGTTGTGTATTGGCTTTAATTTTTATTATATTAAATTTAAATTAATTTATTAGTGATTTCATTATGTAGAGTTATACCAAGTTATGATCATTTAAGATTTATTGTTGGAGACGTTTGTGTATTTTTATCAAGGTTTTTAGTTTGGATTTGAATTTATAGATATGTTTAAGTCATTTTAATGATATTGTATTGTATACATTACTAAATTTCATTGATAATTCCTCATGGTATGTTTGATGGATGGTATATTATACATGTTTAATCCCATGAATTTCATCTTACTTGTTGTTTTCCACTACATATGTTTCTTTAAAGTTGATTTATGGTGTTTTCTAATTATAGGATCCTTAATAAAATAAAACCCACTTTTTGTATACCCCTTCTTGGTTCTTCTCAATGAAACCAATTCTATTAGAGGATAGATTTAAATGATCACTTTTTAGAATTATTAGACACATATTTGGACCTTTAAAATAGTAAGTATAAGAAAATTATTTTTATATATATTTTATCATTAGGAAATTTATAGATTTTTGTATATGTCATATTTGTTAAGGAAGCATTCAAAATAATAATTTACGTAATTAACTTCAATATATCATGATAAAGATCCAAGACAAAGAATTTTGTGGCTAACATAATCCTATATAAAGTCTTTGATCATATATAATGTCATATGTTGAACCTTGATTTCTTTTATTTTATTAATTTACATCTTATTCTTGGCATTTGATCTTTTTTTGAGGTTTTGGTTGAGTTTCCAATGAGAATTCTTTATTTTTGGCGGTTTCTAGTTTTTTTCCTATGCATGGTTACTTTGCATGGTTTGGTTGGAAATTTTGTGGTTGTTGTAGGGAAGGGGTGTTTCTATTACATTTTGTTCTTGAATACTTTTTCTTTCATGTTATGTGAATTGTTTGGCCCAAACTATGTGAGGTAATGGAGTAATTTTGGGGCCTACTGGGGATGTATGAGGAAAGATGTTTGTCTTGTCCACTATTAGTGGAAACTATATGGAAAGTGTGAGAGAGTATATATCATTTTTATAGATATAGATTTCATGGTTGGAGTATGGATTCCCAAACATTTTGGCCAATCCATTTGGGTTCCCCTCCTTCTAGTTGGGTGTGCATGGTTGGCATGTGAATTGGTAAACCGTACAGCAAAACCATACAACTTACCCATATTCTTAAAAACATGAAATTCTATGTTTAACCCTCTTATGTTTTGACCCCATTCCCACCCCCCCCCCCCCGCCTATTCTTACTTAAATTTTTAATATAAAGGGGGCTCCCAAACCCTCATCCATTGGTTATCCTTCCACCATTGTTTCTTCACCAACGTTTATTCATGAGTTTTTCTTGATTTTTGGCCATTTTCCTCCCCTCTGCTTCTCCTACTCTTGGTTTCTTTGTTTTTATTGGATTGGATCCCTATTGTATGAACCCTAAGGGTAGATAGATAATGTTTACTTATGTTTCTTTGTATTTTAGGGAGTGGAGTTTGCATCTAGGTCTTGGTTCTTCCTTCCCTGGAGTTTCATCGCATTCGTGCATCGCTGAGGTATATGATTCTATCCATTTACTCTATGGAACATTCCATTTGATGCATGATATTTCTTAAATAATTTTAAATGTGTTATACATTCTTTTTATGTAATAGTTTGATTGATTAAATTTTTTCTATGTTGGTAATTTGATGAAAATGGTTTCTCAAATAATTTTCATAGTTTTTCCATTATGCGTACAATGTTTATGAAAAAATTACAATTGGCCTTTTTAAAATTAAATTGAGTACTTTGGGAATATTTTTGTCCTTGATTGGGTTTTATAAATTTGGGTCGTCTGTAAAAATGAGATTTGGGTTTGGTTTTTGGTGTCGTTTTATGGTTTGATTCTTATATGTGGATCCTTGTAATGTGTTGTGAAATTTCTTATAATTATTTAACTAAACTTCTTTTATTTTTATGGTTTTCCATAGATATTCCATTATATGTGGGAATATCCATATGCTTAAGGGGTGAAAATATTCATTGGCACACATACATATTAATGGAATTTCATCAAAATATCTCTACTGAACCCCAGTTTTCAAAACACTCTTCTTCCATTTCTTCCTCTCATATAATCTATCTCCTAAATGCTTTTATAAAAACATCCAATGATCTCTAAATAGATTTTTATTTCAAAATGACCTCAAATATGGTTTTCAAATGTATTTTTAAATCATGGCCTATTTGGAACCATGAAGTATGATTTGGCACCCACATGACATGAAAGGGCCATTTGGAACCTTCAGATAATTATTTATTTGTCACCATGGTTTTGGTAGTGACTTTGAGAATAAAGGTATTTTCACTGGAAATGATTTTTATTTTAAAATGGTAAGTCCTGGTAGGTACTTTGTGATGTTTTAGAAATTAGTTTTAATTTTATATGATGTGTAGGCCTGGTTGGATATTTTGAAATGTTCTATGTTTGATGGGAACACCTATAGTCATCCTTTCAATGAGAGGTCCTTATCATAGTTGGTGATGGGGATTGGGAAAACCATGCATGGTGGTGTATGTGAGATATTCTAAATTCCAAGAATTCTATGACCTCCTCATTCCCCATTATAATAATATCTTGGGATTCATTGATTTCATCTAAAGGGTCAAGTGATAATTAATTTCTAGTCTCAGTTAGATGGATTAGAACCTCCTAGAAAGAGGATAGTCTAGGTGGGATTTTCCATTGGTGATTCTAGTTTAGATAATTTGTGTTATTTAATTAATATGTAGGTGCACTATATTCTGGCAGGTGGGTCAGAACCAAGTACATGCGAGGATTCCTTCTAGGAATTTTTCAGAAATTTCCATAATTATATATGTTTCTGTACCTATTTTATTTTTTATCACTCTGGTTACTTGATCTTTTGGTTCTTGTGTTCTATTACTTTTACGTCTTCCCATTATTCATAGATTTATTTTCTTTACCCACTGTATGTGTTTAGTTTGATTTTACTTTACACTTTTGCTTTCTTCAGGTTGAGTTTTCACTTACCATTTTGGTTTTCAAATTGGTTTTTTAAGGAATGATTTCTTTGGTACTTTTAAATTTTAAACACACTCTTTTCACTAAATGTATTCCAAACTAGTTTATCTAGAATATTTTAGGAAATGGAATGTATAGATTATGGATGCTTACCTACTGGATTTTTTTATGCTCATACACTACTTGGGTCACTCGATGTCAGTTGACAAGAGATGTTTTTCTAATTCTACATTTCTTTATGCTTTCATGTGGAGTATCCTGGTCTTATTGATGGTGATATAAAAGAGGTCATAGTGTGATCATGTCGATTCCAATTGGTTTTTGTTTTTGTTTTTAGTTCTCTATTTTGTTCTGTAGTAATTTTAACTGGATCTATTTATGAATTTATTTATGCTTAGTGATTATAAGATCATCCTATTAATATAGTTTGCTCTATTTTATTTATTTATGCCTGATTTTTTATGGTATAAATTACCCCCAATGGTTTTATATTTGATTTCATGAACTAGTTTCTAGCCTGGGAGGATCAAGGATTCCTTTAGGGACTTGTTGTAATCCATCTTATGTGACCAATTTGTGGTCGTCCCAATTTAGTTCATGGAAAAATGGCATGGGAACTTGAGAGGGGTACTTAATTATATGGGTCATTAGTTAAACTCAAAATAGGATTTTTGGAACATGGTAGGTAGGTATGGGATGAGTGTTGTTAACTCTTACTCATCATGATCCTTGAGTTACCGGGGGTATTCTAAGACTTTATGTGTTTATTACTTTGAATTTAGGGTTCATTACACTAGTTTAGTTTTGTGGTTGGGGAATTATAGTGAAAGTGAGATATTGTTACATGGTGGGATTTTAGGGAGTGGAAACCCATGTAGATCCTCAGTGCATTGATCAAGTTAATTTTAGTGGATAGTGCATTCTTAGAACAAAATATTCTAAACTATGTGCCTCTGTTATCCATGGCCACTAGTTCCCTATTTCAGGAATTCCGATGTGAGTTATGTTTTTTCTTGAGTTTGGTTGATGTGAGTACTTTTAAAATGAAAATTGTTTTTGGGAAAAATGTTTTCAAAAAAAAAATTTTAGGACATTGATTCATTTTAGAAGTATGAGTTTTTAGTTGATTTTGATTTCAAAATGAGTTTTGGTATTTTGAAAATGTATCCTTAGAGTAGAAATTTTTTGAAATTGGAATGGAAATAATGATTTTTGAAAGAATATTTTTGTTTTGTTTTGTTATGTTTTCATTTATGATATTGGTGTTTTGGTTCTCAATCTCTTTTTTGGTTGAATTTTGAGTTCTAGTTTGTTGTTGATTTAGTTTTTTGTTTTTTTGTTATATATATTATGCTTCCTAGAAAAGTACCATAGATTTGTAGTGAGTCTCTTCCAGTATTTGGCCCATACCAGACTCCTATAGGGGTGGATAAGCTAAGTTCTTCTCATATGTTTCCAGTTTTCCATGGTGGTCGAGGTTTTTTGGAGGTTTCGAAATAGATTGAGGAAGTCGAAAGTTTTTTCAGGTTCTTTGGAACTCCTCATGTTTTGACAGTTTATGCAACCTAAGGTTTATTTGATGTATTGGGTTTGGGTTGGTGGATAGTGATTATCCCACAACCACTACATGTTGGGATGTTTTTGGAATACTTTAAGACCACTTTGATGTAATGTTCTATACCTGAGGAGGTGAGGGTGAAGAAATTGGAAGAGCTCTTGGACATTTAGGAAGGTCAATAGATGGTGAAGGCCTATATTGATCATTATATATATATATTTTCCTTTTCTACTATTAAAGCATCAAAGGAACCACTGAAATAACATCTCTTCATCTAGGGTTATATTTGAAAGACAAAATAATGAGTTCCCTCATCTGAGGAATATTCATTTAGGAAACTAGTGGATCAGTAATTTTTAGTGAAACTGGTTTCCATAGGTAAATACCTAAAAGGAGGAAATATGGTTTCTCTTTATGATCATAAAGGTTTCCCATCTAGTGGAAAGTATGGGCTAGAGGAACTTATTCCTAAATATTCTCCCTTTCCATTTCTTAATTATCATTTGATAGATTACTCACAAATTTTCTTCTAGTGTGTTTGGTTCAGGAATTCAAATTCATCTTGTCATAATCCTCTAAAATCTTGTTGACTATGTGGTTGGTTGGGTCTCTTGGATAAGTTCTAAAAGTTTCTTCATCAAAAGTGGAAGTCTTTTTCAGAGGATAAAAACTCTAGAATGTGGGGTAGAAAATGATTATAGACATTATTACCTTATCCATAGGCCATAGAGTGAAGTTCTTCATGCAGTTAGGAATTCTTGAGTGTGGGGGGGCCTTAGAACATCTTTTTTCTCCAATGTTAGAGTGGGAAGGTTTTATTTTTCCTGTGTTCTAGATTTTTTTATAAAGGTCTTATGGTTTAGAAAAATATTAGTAGTATCATTTCTTGAAACCACTATAGTTTGTGGTTATGCTTTATGGATGTAAATATTTTAATGGTTATCCATCTTGTGTGTTATTTTTAGTTTTTGGTGTTTCACACTTGGATATTACCGTGTCTTGTGGAAATGATGAATCATTGTTTAGTTTGATGTTCATTGTGATCTTCTTTTATCAAGTTTCTTCATATGTCATTGTTCTAGTTTTTTTTAAGGTAGGGAGGACCCTATATTTTCCCCATAAATTTCCTTATTTTGGTTTTCTCTAGAGTTGGTTAGGTGTGACTTGTGGAGTTTAAGGGTCACACCGAGGATCATGGTTTCATTTGGTCTCATTTAGTTTTGAGTTCTAACATTGTTCCTCTTTTGTATGGGTGAACTTCTGGGGGACGAGTGTTTTTTTGGTGGGGATAATTGTCACACCCTAACATTGATTTTATTTTATTTTATTTATTTCAATTTCCTACATATAATTTGATCTTTTTTGTTGAGGTTTGAGTTTATTTTCTTATGAAAATCTTTTAGTTTTAGAGGATTCAAGTTGTTTATTCCCCTATACATGTTATTGTGAATAATCTAGGGAGAAATTGTGTGGTTAGTAGAGGAAGGGTTGTTTATAGTTAATTTTTTTTCTTAAATGGTTTTTCATTCATAGTTTTTATATAGTTTATTCCAAACTGTGTGAGGAATATGAGTAATTGTGCATTCTGTTGGTGGTGTTTGAGGCAAGGTGTCTTGCTTGCGCATGGTTAGTAGAAACCATGTGGAAAGAAAGTGAGATGATCTATCATTTTGAAAGTGATGATTTTCATGGTTGGCACAAGGTTTCCCAAAATTTATGGCTAGACCTTGTGGGTGTCTCATCCTTCTAGTAGGGTGCTCATGGTTCTCACATGGTTTGGAAAACCATGAATCCAAAACGTGGGACTTACCCAGAATCCTAAAAAATTAAAATTCTATGTTTTCCCTATTATGTTTTAACACCATTTAACCCACCCCCTCCTCTATTTCTAAATTTTTACACATGAAGGTTGCTTCCACACCCTCCCCCTTTGGCTCTCTTTCCACCATAATTTATCTACCAAGGTTTCTAGGTGATTTCTTCTTGATTTTTGATAATTTTACTTCTCTACTCTTATCCCTCTATTTGTTTATTGGTTCTTCTTGACTTTAATCCCTATTGGAAAAAACCTCGGGGTATGAGGATGATTTTTTCTTTTTTTTATGTTATGGTGTGTGGTTTTCCTCTTGGTCTTGGTTCTTCCCTCTCTTAGATATTCTTCACATTTTCATTTCATTGAGGTAGTTTTTTCTATCAATTTACTTTTAGGAACATTCCATGTGATTCTTGAGCCTTATTATATAATTTTTCAATGTGTTTCCATGATTTTTATGAACTATTTTGATTTATTACGGTGTTTCTATGTTGAAAATTTTATTTAAATGGGGTTTTCAAACTATTTTCTTAGTTATTACAATATTTATATGTATATAAGGTGGTTGATAAAATTCCAATTATCATTTTTAATATGAATTTGTGTACTTTATATTTTTTTTGCCTTGTTTTGGTTTTGGTAATTTGGTTTGTTTTTGAAAATGATATTTGTGTGTGGTTTTTGGTGTCGTTTTATGGTTTTGTGCTTATGAGTGGATCCTTGTGATTGGTAGTGAAGTTTCTTATAATTATTTAATTGTAATTTATTTATTTATATAGTTTTATAAATATATTTTATTGGATGTTGGTATATCCATATGTGCATGGGGTGCACATATGTATAGTCACACACAAATATAAATTAAATTCCATAAAAATGTCCCTCTTGAACCTCGTTATCCAAAACACTCTTCTTCCGTTTCTTTATCTCTTCCACATTATCTCCCAAATTATTTTCGAAAAACATACAATGTTATCTAAATTTTTTTTGGTTTCTAAATGACCACAATTATTTTTAAAAAATTTTTTTCCCTAAACCTTGGCTTGTTTGGAACCTTGAATTTTGATTTGGAACCCACTTGATACGAAAGGCCCATTTGGAACCTTATGAGCATGAATATTTGTTTCCCCCGGAACATGTGTTCTGATTATAAATCACTACTTCTTGAAGGTTTCCATTGGATTTATTTATGGAATCAAAAACATAAAATGGTTCTGTATCCAAAGTGGCTTGCTTTCCAAAGGCAGGTGTTCATTAGGTTTGTTGTCCTATGATACTTAAGAACTCACATTGGTCGAGAGGATTAGAGTTCGGGCTCATCACACCCTTTTGGGGGTATTATTACCAATTATTGAACTCTCTTATAGATTAAATATATGTTCATTAATCCTTAATAATTTACCAAGTATAATGTAGGATTCCCTTTTATATTTGCAAAAAAATTATTTAGCATGTGTGAAACTTAGAATAATTCTTATGTATTCGAGGTTCTTCGTAAATGGAGATATCTCTATGTATTTGAGGTTCTCCATTAATGGTATCCTCTCATATACTACTTATATATTCTTTAGTCATTGTTATGAAGATGCTGGTTTTTAATCCACTCAGTGGGGTACTCTGGAATTTATGGTCATCCTAATAGACAAGATTTGTTTTGATGTTGGAATCATACCCATAAATGGGATACCTACATATACTCATGAAAGGAATAAGAATCCTCGTAAATTGGTGATTCTTAATGGGAAACATCATACAGTTTATGGCCGGGTGATAAGGACCTAACCTTACAGTTTAATGTCATGGGGTAAGGACATCTAAGACGGAAGATGTCTAGTAAAATCTTGGCATGGGACTTAATCATAAGTAACCCAAGGAACATGGAAAGGATATAACATTCCAAGTTGAATTAGACCCTTTTGGTAATGTAGCCCAGAAAGAGCAGGGTTGATTTGGAATTTTGGGTTTGAACCTCAGGGAGGATTCCTACGTGTCCCACGTGGATGGGAGTCAAATCCCACGTAGTTTGGTAAGTCTCGTAAGGGAATATGGCCCTTTTGGAGAAATATTTTGCGGATTACTCCTAAAGAGGATGAACATGTAATAGGTTCTATGAGATATGTCTTAAATCAGGGAGATTTATGGGGGATTAATTCAGGATTTACTTCCAAGGGGGATTCCAGGATTAAGGGAGTTTGGGTTGGAATCCCGAGGAGGATGTCCAGTGAGTTCCGTCCCTAGCTGAAGGCTTTCTAAGTATCCTAATTATAGTTTGAATCACAGTTCTTTTAGTTCAATAAGTGAGGGATATTGTGTTAATGTTGTATAAATCACAAGTCTCTTAGCTCGTGTGAGTCATGATTGGTTTGAGAAAAAAGAGGATGTGAAAGATTCAAAAAACCACAAATGTTCTCCTTCGCTAATGGTAGTTGTTGGGCCTACGGTGAAAGAAGTCAGGGTGATGGTGGATGAGGGCATGGAGCAATGAAACCTTCAATGAGAAATGAAAGTGGAGGTCATTATGTCCAGTCCGAAAAGTTTTAGGGGATTACTCTAGGAGGAATGCCCAAAAATAGATCCCTATAGAAGAGGGAGTCTTTTTGTTTGTTGAAAAGAAAAGTTGTTGTAAACCATACCTTCACTAACAGGTAACTGAGGCTCCGGGTTTTAGAGACAAGGGACATACTTGAAATGAACCCAAATCCTCCAAACTGGGAACTCCTCAACACTGTTCCTGGGAGAAGATCCCTCATTACTGTGGAAATATAACACCACCGACATTGTAAGAACCCTAGTTTTCCAATAGGAAAGGTATCAGAAACGTATGACTGTAGAGATACAAATCCAAATAGGGGACTTCTAGTGTGTCCTTCCCTAAGGTTTTGTAAATCAAGAGGTCTTGGTGGAGTTTTCAACATGATCCCTTTTAGAAAAGGGATCTAATTAAGGAGAAGTTCTTCCATGAATGGATTTGAAGGAGGATTCATGAAATTCTTGAAGAGGCTGAAGAGGTGAGGTGAACCAAATAGGGGAGTTCAAGTCTCTGGCGTGTAGGTATTGGGTGCTCAAGTAGGCTTGGGTGACCTAATGTCACCTTAAGTGACAAAAAAAACTAAAGAATAAGACTTGGGGGAAACTTGGTTCAAGCCTTCAAGTGTCCTCACAGGTATTCCCAGAAGTGAGGTGCTCAAGTTCCTATATAATGAATGGAGGGTGAAAAAGTGTTCCTAATTTAGGGAGTTTTGGTGCTTTGGAAATGTAAGTGTTATGGATTTGAAACACTGAATGGACTTAAGTCATTTGATCCTCCTTCAATCCCCTCTACTTAGGTGTTAAAGAACTACCTGGGAGGTTTTGGAATACTTGGGTGAAGCACTAGGGTGACCAGAGAAGCAATTAGGCTTTGGGAAAATTTGTTCATACAAATTAATACCTCAAGGGTCTACTAATATGAGAAAACAAGACCTTGGGATAATTAGGTTTTTCTGCTCAAGTGGGTAGCATTCCAGTTGGTGGAATGCAAGTACCATGCGTGATGATGATGATTTGGCTCAACTTGGGTCATTTCAATTTAGACCCTTTGTAAACCTTGAAATCCCCCATGTATTTTTCTTGTGTTTTTTCTATGTTATTTACCTTTATCACTTTTTCATCCATGAAATTGAATGATGTTTCAAAAATCCCCCCCCCCCATGATTGGATCTGAATGAAAAGAGGGTCTTATGCTGAGGCAAAGTGGTGAAGAAAAAAGTCAATAAGTTGCTATTGATCTACTGTGCATGGTAGTGGCACACAAGGTAGTGGTGAACAAGTTAGTGGAATGTAGGTAGTCTTAAGCCTCTATATATAGTCCCCTCACTTCAGTCAAAATCACAAAGGATCTCAGAAATCAAGATTTTTTGTGTGCTAGTCCCTTTTTTCAGACGCTTTTGTTGAAAACTTTGTTTGCAGTTCTTTTGTATGTTTTTTTAGTTGTGCACTGAATTTGGTGCCACACACTTGTGCGCTGCAGTGGAACTTGCACACTGAATGTGGGGGTGACACCCTTGTATGCCATAGTTTCACTTTCATGCATTAATTCCTTTGTCAATTTTTCTTACTTTTTCAAAATATTTCCAAAATAAACTCAATTAAAAATGAATTTTTATCTCTTTTTCAGGTTCAATGGATCCTTTAAAAATGGCTTCCAAGAGTATTGGAACTATGGATGAATTAGCTAGCAATTGAATTGATGATATGATGGAGATCGCAGGGCATGATTATTTTGAAGTCTGTGACATTAATCTTCTTGATTTGGAAAATTATCGGAAGAAATATCACCAATATTTTCCAAGGAGTACTTATTTTCCACTTTACAGTTATGGTCATCTACAAGATGCCAGCATTCCAGATATAAATAATTATGTTCCAATTTCATGGTTTCAAGACCATAACAATTTCTCATCTTCCAATGTTTCATTTTTGGTCACATATATCAATGTTTGGATGGAATCCAAGGCCCATTTCATACATCATAGCCCATGTCCTCTATATTTGAAAGCATGTACACCTGACCTTCAACTGCAATACTATTCTTCTATTTTTTGAGATTCTCAAATAGACCAATAAAAGGACTGGAAGAAAAATTGGGACTTTCGCCCGGGATGGGGTTTTAAACCCACATGGATGTGGGAATTCTAGGTGCACAAAACATGTGCCTAGTTTTTGGATGATTTGAAATGTGCTAGAATTTATGAAGTTGTATGGGTTGGGAAAACCTATGTATTTAGAAATTATGATTTCATTCCAGAGCTACTAAGCTGATAGAGTCTATAGACAAAGTCCTTAAATTTGAAAAAAGGATAAGTATACAATAATTTGTAGTATGTCTATATGATTTCTAGAGCCCTGATCTTTTGAGATATGTATGATTAATTTATTCCTCCAAATACGACATGTAATGATGTAGAAAAGACACTAGCCTTAGAATTTAATCTATTGAAAATATTTTACAAAATAAAGAATACAGATACGAGAAAATCCCATACAAGAAGATATATTCACTCATAATAATAGATGGAAATGTTCCTAGTGAAGAATAAGAAGAAAGGCCCCACTTGCACACATCTGAAAATTTGTTCAAAGGCAGAAAAGAGAGGTGTGCCTGACACTTTCATGAAAACATTAGAGAAGGGAGAGTTTAAAAAGTTGGGGTATGAAATTAACTCCAAAATGTTTCTAAAGATGCATCTTTCAGGTTTCTTGTCTAGGTGGATCAGTGTATATTTATTGCATGTTCGAGATTCCAAGGGTGGTGTAAGGCTTGGAATTTTTGTTATAGCTTCCAAGCTAGAAGAGAGGAAGATATTGGGGTTGGATACCCCTATTATGGTGAAGATTCATAGGATCTTGTTTCATATTCATAGAGGAAAGTCTACTTTCAGAATAGAGGGACCATTATAGGTTTTATGGGGATGGATTGCCACTCATTTCAAAACATATGTTGTGTAGAGTGGGATCCATGTCCTCAGAAGTTCATTCTGACCATTTGTTCAATCTTTCTATGGGGTTTCTCTTTTGTCTTGGACACCTTATGAGATTAAGATAAGGTTGATTATGTTCAAGGAGTTCTATCCTGTCACTTATGGTAATCCTTCTTTGAGGTGATTTGTTGATGACGGTATGACCAGCATAGAGTTAAGGGAATATATGCTGGCTTGCTGAGATGGTTTATTGGCCACCAAGATGGATGTGGAAATCAATTTCAAGGCCTACACTCTTTATAGATTTGAAGGTAAATTCCAATGGTTGAAACAGATTACTGTATCTCATCCAGTGCATATCAGATTAGAGAAACATCTGATGGTGTCTCGACAACTATGGTTGTTGATGACTATAGAGAATATCGGGGTAGTATTTAATTTACATGTCTCTGATTCAATGAGTATATTTACTATACGGTATTCTGAGAGTTGATTTGAATCATACCCTGAAGGGGTTATAAATAATGTCTTATCTTAGTTTGGAGTAAATAGATGAAGAAGGAAGAAACCATATCATTTGGAATGTGCTTCTTCATCATCATAGGATGATTCATCATAGTGAGAGGGTAAGGATGATGAAGCTCTAAGTTCACCAAGGAGAACTCATGCAAGATAAAACCCACCTTCCATAGTCAAGTGGGAAAAAACATCATTTCCAATTGAAGCTATATCACGAAGGTCTAGTAGTTATTATTTAGAAGAGTAGTGGGTCCCATTTTCTCACCCACCATTTGTGACGGGAGTAATTAGGAATCCTATCAGATGTGGGACTTCAGGGTCATCTTAACAATAGGCTAGAATGTAATTTTAATATGTACGACTATAGAAAGTTTAAAAATGTAAAATATTTCATTGTGATGCTGAAACCACATGGATAAATTTATGTAAAGGTTTACAAATTCAAGGAATAAAATATCTGTAGGATTCATTTGATATCTAATTTGAGAATAATCCTAATGAAGTAAGGATTCATATCCTAGATTTAGAAATGATCATATATGAAACTGATTAATCAATTCCCACCATAAAATGTGTGACATGGATGATAGATTGTGGAGACACTGAATAGATTAACCCCTTATTTGATAAAGAATGGCATTATTTTGTCGATTTTGAAGATATAAGTTTTTTATTTTTCCCATATTCTTTTCTACTTTTCTATTTTAATTTAGTCAAAGAATTATTTCTTAGGGGAAATCCCATCTCAAATTTCAATTGACTGAGGGAAATTTGACTGAAGTTCCATCATCATAGTATAGCTTTGGAGGTACTGTACTTGGAGCGGTTGAATCACCCTGTGAATCAAGAGAGATATCTTTAGGCCGATAGGCCATGGAGGATGAGATGGTAGGAGGATTATGGTCTCCAATACCTATTTTTTAAGATGATGATGAAAGTCCATCAAAAAATAAAACAAAGAAGAAGATACACCGAATAAAGAAAATTATGGTTAAATGTTTTCTCAACAGTGGTATGAATTACTAACAGCAATAATTTCAGCCTTATCAGTATAAAGTGTTTTAACTTCTCAGAATTTCATGAACTTATTATATTTCTTCCCTTGTGGAAATTACTGATTCACCTTGGGGAACAATAGAGGGAACGTTTTTTCAAGTGAAAACTTATTCCAGCAAAGTGACTCTTATGATTAGATGGGTATCTAGTGCAAAGGAAACAACATTTATTCCTGGAACTATTCATATTCCATCCAATAAGAGAGAGGAGACCTCTGGTAAGTCAGAAGTGATTCATGAGAAACTATGTATATTAACAACTAACTTTCATTTTTGTAATATTTTAGGCTCATCACAAGCACTAGAAAATCATGTGACAACTGATGTTGGCCATGTGGCTATCATTGAGGAAGTTTTTTGGGGTCCAAAGTTGACGGAAGAGGTTCATGAACCAACCGATTCGAATATTCTCAGGGGTAATACTAATACAGGACTTATAATGTCATCAGAATCTATAATAAATCTTTGAATTTATTTTTAAGAGACGTTGGAACATGTTAATATTCCCAGTGCTTTAGAAGAATGCGAAGATCCTTATATAGAACCAAGTGGATGTGAGTTTTTATTATCTGTTCCATCAATCTTCTTATTCCTAGTTTTCTAACCATAGTTAGTAGAAATGTGCATCTCTATCTATATAAACGGCTACAGTGATGATGTTTGGAGGAAGTGTTGAAATCACTGTCAATCCCACTATTGCGGAGGTGTGGGCTCAGGTAAACCTTGAAATGGAAAATCTTCCTAAGGTTTATTTGAAGAACTCTGAGCGGGTTCATGAAGTTATCACACACCAAGAAGTGACAACCAAAACTACTAAGGCTATAAATATTGGGGAGGAGTCTTCTCAAGTTGTTGATCTATTGTTATGTAAGGGTTATCAATATTTTGATTCTTCCCTTTCTCACTATTACATTAAAGTTATTCATGATTTAAATTCATCATCTAGGATTATCATCTTCAAGGCTAGGTTAGAAGGAGAAAATTTTTCATCAGCTCAACTAGCATTAGGAAGTAAAGAAGCCACTGTTAGAGAAGGAACAGAATAGGGAACTTCTTTAAGTGCATTAATCCTGAAATATGTACCCCTTATGGAAGCGATTCTGAATCAGATCTAGAGATACATAAGTCTTTATGCCTTTCATGTCGCAAGATATCGAATAATATATGGAATATAATATCTGAGGTGCCCCTTGAGGAACTATCTTCATGAATTCTATGGATTTTATCTCTGTTCACAACATAGGGATTTGGTGGTTTTGAATACCATGAAATCCATACTATAGTGAAAGTGACAATCTGAAAAGGGTTTAAAGAGAAGAAAATTCGATAAGATCTGATAAAATCCAAACTATTTTTCAATAATAATTAATTCCAAGCAACATTATCCCAAGTTGGGACCAACCATACTGCAAAGATGACAGGACTTGGGAAGTAGGTCAAAGAGAAGACTATTCAAATTTCGTGTCTTCAACAAGATCTGGATATCATTATAGGGAAACTTGAACAACTTCATGGTTCGATAGTAGAATCCAGTAAATAGGGTTAAAAATCCATTATGGATGCCAACGAAGCACTTTGTCAAGCTGGGGATAATGAGAAGGGTCAGCTAACTGGACTTCAAAACGTATTTGTTGGAGCTCAATAGTCTATCAAACAAATGAAAATCTATGTCAATAGATTTTTATGATTTATAATGGATAAACATTATTTTGTGGATGTTCCTCTGGGACTTTTATTGATTAAAATGAAAAAAAAATGTTTCATAATCATTTACGTCTTTATCCTGACAATGGAACCATTTTTTTATAAGCTCAATATTAAGTATACTTAGTATGTAAGATTCAACATTTTCTTAGATTTTCCTTATTGGATATTCAACTTAATAGGATTTATTCCATTTAATTCTTATTTCTTGATATTTCCTAGACTATATAGAGTGTAAGTACAGTGAGCTAAGACTCAACTTTTTTCCAAATTTCCCTTTGAAGGTTTTCAACCTGGTGAGTACTATATATATTTTTTTAGTTTAAAGTCATGCATGATGGACTAATAGGGCTAATGTTTAAGTTCGATTAGGTTTGAACAAGAATTTTGAGATTATAACCCAAAGAAGTATTGATACTTAGAGAATGTCCCAATATTCTTTAGATATTTCCTAGGGGAATCTTGAGTCGTGATGATGTTTTTTTATGGTCACCAAATCTAAAACATTAAGTATTTGAATAAAATAAGTCTCCTCTAAGAAAAATGTTACCCATATTTAACAAAATCATTATGGGGGTTGTATTATGAAGGGAAATCTAGGGTATGTGCTGCATAGCCAAATAGTGGCATCTTTTGACTGACTGACTCGTTATGTAGGCGACTCATGCAAGGCCACATAGGGTCACATACTGCATTGTCAAGAAAATGATCCCTCAAAAAGTATGACATTCTATTATTGATAAAAAAAGGGGTTTAAAATTTGGATGTCTCAAGACCACAGTGGGTGGATTTTCCAAGGAAATGTATTTATGAATAAAAGGGTCCATCTGTACCAATATAGGCCATGAATGAAGAACCACTCCTACATGAATTTGGTGTACGAAGGAGGGTATATTTTTCATAAAGGAGTTTTTTGATATTTTACCATGCAGTTTAAAGTCATGTAGTAAGTACAATATGTTGTGTAGTTTCAAGTCATGCGACAAGGAAATTCTGTTGTGTAGTTTCAATTCATGTGATAAGGCCATTATGATGATTTATTTTAAAGTCTTTATCTTTGACCAGAGTTTTTTTGAATCTTCAATTTCATGGTGATTTATCTGGAAAATAAATTACCATACCCAGGTATAGAAAGCAAGAATTTTAAACTGTGATTTAGGGATTTCCAAATCTGAAAAGTGATATAGGAATGGGATAACGACATCATAAGAATCATTTTCCAAGAATAACATTACCATTGTTTGGAAAACCCTGCTATGGGGTTGTATTATATACAGCCATATAAGGCATGTGCTTCATAGAAAAAGAGGTGGCATCTTCTGGATGACAAGCCAGTTAGGTGGAAAACTTATGCAAGGCCACCTATGAGCACATACTGTATAGTCAATCCAAATAGTTCTCAATTATCATATATTTTATTGATAAAAGCTGAAGAATGTTTATAAAGATTCAAATTTTCCAAATCATGGAGTTTGGTTTATAGAGAAAAATACCTGAATATAGGAGGGATATTTCTAGTCGTGATTTAAGGTTATTTCAATATTCATTGAACACGTGGAGAGTGAAAATGATTAAACCATGTTCTTAGAGGCTTTTAGGTCGAGAAAAATGATATGGGAAGAATATAAAACGGATGACCGCTTTAAAATACAGGTTCCTATATATCATCATCAAAGTTTTAAAGAGAAAGAAGAGGCTTCTATTAAGAATAAAATTATTTCTATTTAAAACCCCATTATGGGGGGTTTTATTATTCAGGTCTAGCTAGGGAATGTGTTGCATAACCAAAAAGTAGCATCCTATGGCCGACATGCCTATTATGTAGGAAAATTTTATGCAAGGCCACCTAGGGGAACATACTGTATTGTCAAGCATAAGATTTCTCAAGTATCAAAAACTCTTCCACTAGAAACTGATGAAATATTATAAATATCTGAAAGTATTCAAGGTTAAGAGTGTGAAATGTGAAAGGGGTGGTGTTTAATGCACATGAGAAATATTTGAATCAATATTTTCCATGAGTTTGGAGTCCCTTACATAGATATGACTCATATTTATAATGTGAATATCTTTTTGTTTCCTTAGTAGGCTCTCTAAGGAGATGACCTAAACTAAATGGGCTTTTACATGAATTTATAATTGTATGAAGCATATGGGGAATTTTATTGTATCCCATGGCTGGAACTAAGATCTAAGTCCTAGTTTTCACTACGTATCTCAATAGGATGAGAATCAAACCATATTTAGTTCTCTAGGTACCGTGATGTTTAAAGTCATGTGAAAAGGACATTAGAGGATTTGATATAAATAACATTTGAATATCCTCATGTAGATCTAACTCGTACATTAGAGAGAATAATATTTTCACCACATGTTGTAGTTGGGCCTAGGATAAAAAATCTGGACATCACTACGTATCTCATATAAATGAGAATCATGGAAATTACCATGCAGTATAACATCTTGTGGTGAGGACAAAGGTGAACTGATGGGAAATGACTATATACCTCATAAAATGGGAATCTGAACACACGTAATTGTTTTATGGGGATCATGTAGTTTATTGTTATGTGATGAGGAAATATATCCCAAAGTAGGAATTGAAATACCTTATTTATGTAGATATGTTCTTTAACCAGTTCCAAAGCCCATGTGAGTTGTGCTTAGTGTGAGAAACAAGGAGTGGTAAAACGTCTCTTCTACAACACAAAGGTATAACAAGTGAAAGATAAGGGTATGATAATTATATGGTTGTGGAGCCAGGTTATAGGACCCAGGCATCACTACATATCTTGCTAAAGAAAGAATCAATCCACATGTAGTTCTTGAGATTATTCCCCATATCAATCAAGCTATGACATGGAGAAGAGGGATTTTTTATAATTTTTGGGTTGATGGTTGGCCTAGAGCAGAAAGTCTAAGCATCACCATGTATCTCATTAAAACAAGAATCAACTTACAAATCATGGAATAAGTCCCTATTCAAATTTGATTTTTGAATAGGTAAAGGAAAGAGGATTTTATTTCATGAAATTATGGTTGGGCCTAATATTGGAGATCTGGGTGTTACTATGTATCTCATATGGATAAGAATCAATCCACATATAGTTCTTGAAACATTCCCTCTGTAGGTTTGATTCATACACATAGGGAATAAAGGTGTTTTTTTTATTATTATTTTTTCATGGATGGGCTCAAGATTGGAGATCTAGGCATCTCTACATATATAATTGAAATGAGAATCAATCCAAACATAGTTTTTGAAAATATTGTTCCTCACACCAATTGTGTTAGATGTGAGATATGTTCTCTTTTAATGAATTCTGGAATAACGGATAAACTTAATGCACAAGATGGTATGAAGATCAAACCATGTATTTTAGAAGAGTACTCTATATTGATTTGGTTCATATAAAGTTGGAGAATGGGAAATCATTTTCTTTATGGTTGCAGTTAAGCCCAAGATTAGAGATCTAGTCATCACTATGTATCCTATTGGAATGAGAATCAAGCCACAAATAGTTCTGGAAAATAGTATTCCCAGTGCGGATCTGGATCATAAATACAAATAATGAGGGAATTTTTATTTTTTGTGGATGGGACCGAGATTGGAGATTTGGGCATCTCTACGTATCTCATTATAATGAAAATCAAGCCATATGTCGTTCTTGAAAAGGGGACTCTACACATATTTTATTCAAACATATGGAGAAATGGGACTCATGTGCTAATAAGGAATAGTAATTATGTGAGTAATAATTGTGCATGGAAACTACTCATTTTTTAATGAACCACAAGGAATTCCAATTTGTTGTATCTTGGGGGATTTATTAACGTCAAATGAAGGAGACTTTAACCATACAGTTTAATGTGGTGTAGCGAGGACAAATAATTTCATGCAGTTTAACATCATGTGAAAAGGACAAAGATGCTACACATTTTATCATCGTGCAACATGCATGCATATGGTTTTTATGAAGTTTAATTTCTTTCAACTAGGTCATTACTCTGTGTGATTACGCAAAATATTCTTCAAGAATATTTTATTTGTTGGAGTTTTAATAATTTCTCCATCTGTTGAGATTACGTAATAAGATCCATTATAGTAGACCTTATGTATGGAATAAAGTCCTTCCCACTTTGGCTCAAAATTTGGAGGCTTCATTCCTAGTATCATCAGAGTCCTGAGGACTAATACAAATTATCTGTGAAGAAATGAGATAAGGTGAACTTTCTTATTAAAATATTATGTTATTATATTCTGATAGACTTACAAATGATGCAAAGTATGAAATATATTTTAATCTAATCATTCTAATTCATTGAATCACTTATGAGACTATTCATTGTAGGATCTTGAATATATAGATTATACACAAGAGGGGGGTGAATTGTTTCTTTCATATTTTTTGTTAACTCTTCGATTGAACAAGTTCTGTCTTCTATGCTTTTTCAGATTTGATCATGTAGTAGAATAAGTAAAAGCAGGGACACAAAGATGTATAGTGGTTCGGGGAACAGAAGGCCCTTAGTCCACTCCACCAACACTCAACTCCACAAGCTTGGTGATTTTCACTATCTGGTACTCGTTTCAACAGACCGGTTCACAACTGAGTATAGGCAGTTGACACCTTTACAATCCAAGGAAAAACAAAGCCTTCTAGTTCAAATATGAACCTACACAGATTAGTACGAGAAGCTGGTTACTCAAGAATAGAAAGAAAAGATTTTCATATTTTGAAAATACTTTCCAGATGTTCTTCACAATTGAAACAGTATGCAATTGACATGAGATGGATCGTCGTCTCTAGAAATATTGATTTTCAAGTCGAAGCTGTTCTGAGTCGATCCGGTTACAGAATATATAGAGATATAATTCACAACTTTAGCAGTATTAGATCCATAGTAGAAATTTGATTTATAACAAGTGAATCTTCTATCAAGATCCTTCTTCTTCTTAAAATAAACAGAGCTTTGATGCTCCTCTAAAATCAGCAGAACGGATTGCTATTTGTAGACTTTGTTTTCCACCTTTTTGAATAATCAATTGATCACCACACACTTGTGCCTGGTGTTTCAGAGAAAACATATATAATAAAGCATATCATATTCCCTACAAATTTAGATCCATAAAAGTCGCATTTTGATTCACGATATTCAAAAATTTGAATTTACAGAGTAGTCGTAACTTCCCTGAAGACTCGGCATAAAAATATCCTTTTAATTAGATCTTTAATCCATTGATAAAACGGCTTTGAATCAGTCAAAGTCGTATTTTAAAATCGACTTTAAATCTGGCTTGAAATCCACCTAACAATCATCTTGATGACCGTTGCATAAGAATATCATCTTTCATACTTTTCGTCGCCAAACGTAAGGTTGATGATGTGGCCTCCAAATGTAGGGTTGATGAAATAGTCTTCAAACGTAAGGTTCACAACATAGGGTTGACAACGTAAAGTTGACAAAAAACATAACGTTCACTCCAAACGTAGGGTTGGTCATCCATACTTTTCTCTTCAACTTTCAAATGTACAGTAAAAGATCCATACTTTTACATGATCCATACTTTTCCGAGAATGTGTAGTTGTTTAAAAAAGTGAGGTTGATGAACCGTACTTTTGAGAAACAAACGTAACGTTTAATATTTATGTACGATTCTCCTTCCATACTTTTCTGATAACCCAAACGTAAGTTTCCTTCCTAACATAAGGTTCTTCTTCCATACTTTTCTGATAACGTATGGTTGATTAACCATACATTTCTCTTATCTCAAAAAGTATACACACTTTTCATCCTTACGCTACGTTTATCCACATATGGTATGAACAGTGATTCCAGGACACGCTAAAGCAAATTCCGACTAAGTATCGCATGAATAGTGTTTCTAGAAAATGCTAAATACAAATACTTTAATAATGAATTCCCGTAATTTTAAGAGTAAAATAAAATGATAAATTCTTGAAATATATTAAATAAAATCATTAGAAAATAATTAATGGTATTTGTGAGCATCAAAATTATCATAAATAGAGAGAGTATTATTTTCAATAATCTCCCCCTTTAAATAACATTATTATGTATTGTTGAAAACAATACTTTTCTCAACAATCTCCTCCTTTTTTATGATCAAAAAACCCATAAAATAATAAGACTAATTAAATGAAATTAACTTTCAAAATTAGTTACATAATGTTTTAGAATTTTGAGAGGATAAAACAATATTTAATTTTAACAAGATCATTTCAATAAATATAAATTTCTCCCCCTTCATGAAAATAAAAGTTTCTAGTTTTATCCAAATTTCTCCCCTAATAACTTAAAATAGTTTTCTGTATAAATCCAAAAACATTAAATATATAGGAAATCATTTAAATAAGGTTTTTAAAATAAAATTTTGTGTTTATCCAAATTTATCCCCCTTTTGTGATATCAAAAAGAATGATAAATTATGGATTTGAACACATTTAATGTTGCACTGAACTGTAGGTAAATGGTATTATTAACTGTTTATCAATAATTTAATCTAGAGTACTGGCATATCAAAATAAAGACAGTAAAACAAATAGAAAGAATCAAATAGACAATGGAGAAAATTTTCATTCAAAAACAGTAGTATTTACATGAAAATGATATACACAGGAATCAAGGTTTCGGTGAGGTAGGCAATAGGTTCTATCTTCTCTGGATTTCAGACTTGATTTCTCTGAACTGTTCCCCGAGTCTCTTCATCATCCCATCTCCATGTTTGATTAGGAGCTCTCTGGTCTCCTGAGTCATATGAATATCCTCGATTAAATTGACTTTGAAAAACTCATGCATCCTTTACTCTTTTTCTATAAACACCGACAGCTTCTCTGAAAGCTGATTTAACAGAGTTTTGATTGGTGGCTCATTAGATGTCAGTTGATCCACTAAAAATTTATGATTTTCCGGCAACACTGATAATGGAGAACTGTTACATTGAAGATCTTGCAACCTGTCATTCATGTTGCTCATAGCGGCTGTGATAGCTTGAAATCTTCTGATTAAATCAGGTGAAGTGCCTGATCCACTAGCAGCATTATTTTCAAATGATGCAAATTGGTTCTCTATAAACAATTTTAGATCTGATAAATATGTCTTCATAACCATTTCAGATTTCAACTTTTCAACTGCATTCAGCATATCCTCTTTAAACATTTCAACTTCTTGCCTTGAGACTGTACTCTCCTTCAGCTTTTGAAATCTCAATTGTTCTAAGTCTAAGTCATTTCTTAGAGTGACATTCTCATATTCCAACTGAGACACTTTTTTGTATAGTTCTTCAAATTCTTTCTTTCTTGAATCAGAGGCACCCTGTGCTTGATTCGCATTCTCAGGCTCTGGATGATGCAGCAGTACCAAAGGTAATGATTCACCATCAGATTTTTCTTTCTCTTTGTCCTGAGTAGATTGGTCCATAGATTTTTGCTTAGAGTCCGTAGACTCCTCCATAGAAAAATCCTCTTGAAGTACTTCTGTGTGAGCTTCAGAAGCATGCTCATCACGAACATCAGCATCTTTGTCTTCCACAAGAATTTTGAGAACAATATTTTTAGGATTTTCCTGAGGTCTGGCCACTTCCTCACCAGGCTCTACCTCCTTATCTTGTTCCTAATGAAGTGTAACTTCGACATCAGCTACAATCTGTTCCCGATTCTCCCTTTGACATTCTTCTTGAACTCCAGATCCCTCTACCTATGTTGTCCTTTCACTAACATCTTCCATAGTCTTATCAATAGTAGCTTCTCTTACAAAAGAATAAGAAAATAAATCTTCTGTTGTTGCCAATACAGGGGAAGTAATTTCCTCAGTAACAGGTCTAGTTATTAGATATTGAAGTCCCTCCTGACTTCTTTATTCCTCATAATCTTACACTTCAAATCAGATCCTTCTTGCTACATTGCTGACTCTTGATTCAGCTTTTCCCTCCTTGGACTTAGCAGGTTGAGCCTGAGTACTCTCTGAGTCATCCTCAGCTTCTACTGGCAAAAGTTTTCCTTTAATGATGCTCCAGAAATAGCCAATTTTTCTTAGAGTTCCAGCATTAATCATATTACTGTGACGACAGTGTACTCAGGCATCCACTAATCTCAACATGTCCTTCTTAAGCAACAGCTTGGAAATAAATTGACCAAAAGGGTAAAAGTTCATCCGGGTGCCACTTTGACAACAGTAATTGAGGTACCTTACCATGTACCTTGGGAAGTTTAATTTGATATTGCTTAACAGAAGATACATTATGTACATATCAGGGTACAAAATCTTTTCCATTTCTACCATTCTTGGAGCTATTCCTATCTGAAAAAATTTAACCAGGATCTTCTGATCCGGTTCTAAATCTTTCACCATCATTTTATTAATAGTATATGTTCCAAACAAAAAGGACATAATTTCCTCGGATTTATGCACATCATCTCCTATGTTTTTCAAATCAAAATGAAAAACTTCCTCATGAGGGTAGTTGAGAATCTGACCAATTTCTACTGACGAGATTGAGAAATCCCTATCCTCTATCTTAGCCATCATACTATCCTCAGTATCCCCCAGACTAAAATGTACAGATTTAAAGAAGTATCTAAGTTATACCTCATACATAAATTTTGTATTTTCACTTTTGAATGTCTGTTCAAGGTTCTGAAATGACAGCACTTGTTTCAACAGTAGATTTTTCTGAAATAACCAGTCGAGATCGATTACCATTCCCTGTAATATTTTTATTCCTTTGGAGCATTGTCTCTTTTCATTACTTGTCTCAGCTTCACTGGATCTTTTAGTCCTTACCATCTCTGCAAGAATCTCTAAAGGTTTGGAGGTTAGGGTTTCAGAGGTTCGAAGGTTAGCGTTCACGAGCAGAGGTGTGGTCTGTGGATTCGAAAAGGTTTCCATAGAAATGAAACGGTTTAGAAGTCAAAAGGGTTTCTGACAACCTTGATTCCCGTGTTTTTAATAATCATTAAATATATTTAAAAATAAATAAAATATATTACGCGGATAAAATAAACTTATTCTACTTTTTAAAAAAAATTATTTTAAGGAGAATTAAAATAAAGAACTAGAATTGTAAAATATTATTTTATTTAAAATCAAAAAAACCTAGCTCCCCCTTAATAGAATCAAACCTTGCAGTGGGAATTGGTTTAGTAAAAATATCTGCTAATTGAATTTCTGTATTTATAAATTCTAAAAATATATCATTTTTAATAACATGATCTTTTAAAAAGTGATGTCTTATATCAATGTTCTTAGTTCTAGTATGACTAATAGAATTTTTTTAAATATTAATTTCACTTATATTATCACATAAAATAGGTGTATTATGAAAATTCAATCGAAAGTCCATAAGAGTGTTTTTCATCCACAACACTTGTGCACAGCAACTGCCAGCAGAAACATATTCTGCCTCGGCTGTTGACAGGGAAACTGAATGTTGTTTCTTACTAGACCATGACACCAAAGAATTTCTTAAAAGGTGGCATGTTCCTGGTGTGCTTTTTCTATCTAATCTACAACTTCCAAATTCAGCATATGAATATGAAATCAAATTAAAATCAAAAGTTTTAGGATAAAGTAGAGATTGAAAAATAGTTCATTTTAAATATCTAAAAATTCTTTTGATAGCAGTTAAATGATATTATTTGGCATTTGATTGAAATCTAGCACAAAGACATACTGAATACATTATATCTGGACTGCTAGAAGTAAGATATAACAAACTACCAATCATACCTTTATATAACTTGTTGTCAAATGATTTCGTAATTTCATCCAAATCAAGTTTAATATTAGTACACATAGGAGTTGTAAATGGATTGCTGTTTTCAAGTCCAAATTTCTTAAGTAAATTGGTTATGTATTTTCTTTGATTCAAAACATTTCCAAAATATTTTTGATAAATTTGAAGTCCTAAAAAGAAATTTAATTCTCCCATCATACTCATTTCAAATTATTTTTTCATTAACTTTGAAAACTCATGACAAAGGGTTTTATTAGTTTATCCAAAAATTACATCATCAACATAAATTTGAACCAATATAAGATTATTTTTCACAGTTTTCTTAAAGAGTATTGGATCTTCCAATCCTACAGTAAAGTCATTTTTCAAAAGAAAAGAACTTAATCTTTCATACCAAGCACTGGGTGCTTGTTTAAGTCCATAAAGAGCTTTAGTAAGTTTAAAAACATAATCATGTTTTTGAGAGTTTTCAAAACCAGGAGGGTGCTCAACATAAACTTCCTCCATTAAATAACCATTTAAAAGGGTAGATTTAACATCCATCTAAAATAATTTAAAATTCATATAAGATGCGTAGGGTAAAAGGATTCTAATGGCTTCTAACCTTGCTACAGGAGCAAAAGTCTCATCATAATCTATTCCTTCTTCTTGATTATATCCTTCAGCTACTAATCTTGCTTTATTTATAGTTATTGTGCCTTGGTCATCCTGTTTATTTCTAAAGACCCATTTGGTTCCTATTACTGGATAATTCTTAGGTCATTACACTAATTCCCAAACTTCATTTCTTTTAAACTGGTTTAATTCATCTTGCATTGCTATTACCCAGCTTTTATCATCTAAATCTTCTTCTATAGTCTTGGGTTATTGTTGATATAGGAAGGGAGATAATTCCACTAGGTTTCCTAAGTTTCTTCTAGTTTGAATTCCTATATCTAATTCACCTATAACAGTTTCTAAAGGGTGATTCTTTAGGGTTATAGACTGTCTAGGAAATACACTTATAGGTTCTTCGGTATCATGTTCTTCTGAACTGGACGGAATTTCTTTTATATCATTTTCAAAATCATTCTTTAAGTTCTCAAGTCTCATGTTATCATTAGAGTCATGTTCATCCATTTGATCTGTCCTTTTTTTCAAGGGATCAGATTCATCAAATTTCACATGAACTGATTCTTCAACAATCCTTGACTTTTTATTATAGACTCTATAAGATTTGTAGGTAGCATAATATCTTAAGAAAATACCTTCATCAGATTTTGGATCGAACTTACCAAGATTATCTTTGGTGTTCAAGATGTTGAATTTGCATCCAAAAACTTTAAAGAAATTTACTTTAGGTTTTCTGTTATTCCATAGTTCATAGGGTGTATTTTTTAAAATAGGTCTAATTAAAACTCTATTAATTATATAGAAATATGTATTTACAGCTTCTGCCCAAAAATATATAGGTAGTCTATATTCATTTAACATAGTTCTAGCCATTTATTGAATTGTTCTATTTCTTCTTTCTAAAATCCCATTCTTTTGAGGTGTTCTTGGTGCAGAGAAGGTATGTTTAATACCCATGTTTGTGAAAAATGAATTAAATTCCTGATTCTCAAATTCTCCACCATGATCACTTCTCAATGAGATTATATTAAAATCTTTTTCATTTTGAACAGATTTGCAGAAACATTCAAATAAAGTAAAAAGCTTAATTTATAAATTTCAAAAATAAAATCCAAGTAAATCTAGAATAATCATCAACTAATACATAAAAATATAATTTACCAGCTAAGCTTTCTACTCTGGAAAGTCCAAAAAAATCCATATGGATATGTTCTAGAGGTTTAGTTGTAGAATCTTTATTAAAAAATTTGAATGATGATTTGTGTTGCTTTCCAAGTTGGCATGCATCACATAATCTGTCACATTTAAATTTGAGACTAGGAAAATCAGAAACTAGATGTTTCTTAGATAATATATGTAAAACATATACATTGCAATGTCCAAGTCTCCTATGCCAGATCCAAGATTCACTTACTTTAGCAGTCAAGTAGTTTACTTGTTGTTTACATAAGGAATTTAAATACAAGGTATAGACATTATCAGTTCTTGGTGCCTTAAATTTAAACAGTTTAACTTTAGAAACAATACATCAATTGTTAGTAAAATAAACAATATATCCATCATCACAAAGTTGAGAGATACTTATCAGGTTGTGTTTTAATCCTTGTACGTAAAGTACTTTGTTGATTGAGACTGTTTTTGGATCTCCAATAGTTCCAATGCCAGTGTTTTTTCCTTTGGAATTGTCACCAAATGTGAAAAGTCCTCCTTCCTTTTGAGTGAGTGAAGAAAAATTCAATGAGTTTCCACTCATATGTCTTGAGAAGCCATTGTCTATGTACCATATATCTTTTCTACTCTGGTGGCCTGCTACCTGCAAAGACATTCAAACAAATTTCTTTGGTACCCATATTTTGTTGGGTCCAGGGGTGTTAGCTAGAAATGATCTGGGTATCCATATTTGCTTTGTTCTTTTAAAATCATCTGAATCATATAAGCCTTTTGAAACATAGGCTTTCTTAATACCATAGATTTGAGTTTGTATTAAGAAACCATTTTTAGCTATATGTCCCTTTGTCCCACAAAAATTAGAATTAACCCTTTTAGAACTTGGAACAAAATAATTTTTATATAGCTTAGGTTTTTCTCCATTACTGCCAATTCCAAATCACTCCTTTTTAATGACATTTTTTCCAAGAATTTCATTTAATGAATTCTCTCTTTTTGTAAAAACCAACGCAGCCTGTTTGTAAGATTCTTCTTCATCCTACAGTGTTTTTATACTTGATTCAAAATTAATACAGCTAATGTTAATAGAATTGTATTTATCAGTTAATTTCTTATGTTGTTTCAGCATTGTATCTCTTTCATCTGAAATACCTTTATGTATGTTTTTTAGTGACTTCTGTTTCTTAAATAGTGGGTCATATCTTTCTTCAAGAATATTGCAGTAGGTTGTAAGTTTATCATTTGGGTAGCTTGATTCAGAAATTGATTAATTATTTGAGTCAGAGGTGTAATATGAGGGTACCTCATCGGTTTCTGCCATGAACACATGTTTTCTTTTATATTGACTTTTTCTTTCTCTGAGCTTGATTCAGGAAAGCTATTGGAGTCTTCAGATACACTCCAAGTGGCTTTCATAGCTTTCTTGTCATTCTTCTCATAGTCATTTCTATTGAAAAAATTCTTCTTCTTTGCATCTTTTAATTGTGAGAAATCTGGTCTGATATGCCACATCTTCTTGCATTCATAGCATCTTACTTCCTTATCATCTCTCTTAAAGGATTTTTTGAAGTCTCTTTTATTGCTGTAGAATTTTCTAAATTTTCTGGCTAGTTGAGCCAGTTCTTCTTCTGAGTTTGATGAGTCAGAGCTCTCTGATTTATCTTTGACTTATCTACTTTTCATCTTTATGGTTCTGCTCTGTGATGATACTTTTAGGGAAGTATCTTCTCTTTTGATAAGAACTTTATGTTTATTAGCTTCATCTTCCATCTCAGCTTCAAACATCATTAATGTTCCAATCAGTTCTCTCATGGTTAAATCTTTGATAGGTGTCGACTGTCTGATTGCTGCAGAGATTCCATTCTATTTTGTAGGCAGTACTCTCAATACTTTTAAAGCATGATCAGCTTACTTAATGGGATATCCCAAGGCAGTTATGTTATTGACAATATCTGTCAATCTTCCATTCATTTGAGTAATACTCTCACCTTCATCCATTTTGAATATATCAAATTTAAGCTTAGCAGTTGCATATCTCATTTCCCTGATATTGTTAGTTCCTTCAAAAGCAACAGAAATAGTTTTCCACATTTCATATGCTTTTGGCCAATGAGATACTCGGTTAAACTCATCAGGTCCCAGACCACATATAATTGCATTCATTTCTTTCGAATTCATATCATATTCTTCTTCAGTAGCTTCACTCCATGTTTCAGGTTTTTCTGGTATTTCATATGGAGTTGGAATCTTAGAATAGACTCTGTATCCAAGATTTTTCAGATAAATAATCATTCGAGACTTCCAACATCCATAGTTTTCTCCACTAAAGTACGATGCTCTGACCATAGACATTCCCTCTCTTGTATCTGTCATGATTCTTTGTTGTATAATATTTAAATGCTTCTAGTTTTCTAAGGCTCTATCAGAAGATCCACCTCTGATAGAAATTGTTGGATCTTGAATATACAGATTATACACAAGAGGGGGGTGAATTGTGTCTTTTATATTTTTCATTAACTCTTCAATTGAACGAGTTCTTTCTTCTATGATTTATCAGATTTTATCATGCAGAAGAATAATTAAAAGTAGGGACCCAAAGATTTATAGTGTTTTGGGGAACAGAAGTCCCCTTGTCCACTCCACCAATGCTCAACTCCACGAGCTCGGTGATTTTCACTATCTGGTCCTCGTTTCAACAGACCGGTTCACAACTGAGTACAGGAAGTTGACACCTTTACAGTCCAAGGCAAAACAAAGCCTTTTGGTTTAAATACGAACCTACACAGCTTAGTATGAGAATATGTTTACTCAAGAATAGAAAGAAAAGATTTTTGTATTTTGAAAATACTTTCCATATGTTCTTCACAATTCCAACAGGATGCAATTTACATAAGATGGGTCGTCATCTCTAGAAATGTTGATTTTCAAGTCGAAGCAGTTCTGATTCGATCCAGTTGCAGTAGATATAGTGATATAATTCAAAACTTCAGAAGTAGTAGATCCACAGTAGATATTTGATGTAAAACAAGTGAATCTTCTATCGAGTTCCTTCTTCTTCTCAAAATAAACAGAGCTTTGACGCTTCTCTTAAATCAGCAGAACGAAGTGCTTTTTGCAGTCTCTGTTTTCCACCTTTTTGAATAATCGATTGATCACCACACACTTGTGCCTGATGTTTCAGAGAAAACATATATAATAAGGCAGAGCATATTTCCTACACATTTAGATCCATAAAAGTCACCTTTTGATTCGCGGTATTCAAAAATTTGAATTTACAGAGTAGTCGTAACTTCCCTGAAGAATCAGCATAAAAATCTCCTTTTAATTAGATCATTAATCCATTGATAAAACGAATTTGAATCGGTCAAAGTCATATTTTAAAATCGACCTTAAATCCATCTTGAAATTCTCCTAACAATCAGCTTGCTGACCGTTTCATAAGAATATCATCTTTGAAACTTTCTGACGCCAAACGTAAGGTTGATGATGTGGCCTCAAAATCTAGGGTTGATGACATAGTATTCAAACATAACATTCACAATGTAAGTTTGACAATGTATAGTTGACAAAAAAAGTAAGGTTCATTCCAAACGTAGGGTTGGAAATCCATACTTTTCTCTTCTACTTTCAAACGTACGGTAAAAGATTCATACTTTTACTTGATCCATACTTATTCAATAACGTATGGTTGTTTAAAAAAGTAAGGTTGATGAACCATACTTTTGAGAAACAAACGTAACGTTTAATATTTACGCACGGTTCTCCTTCCATACTTTTCTGATAACCCAAACGTAAGGTTCTTTCCTAACGTAAGGTTCTTCTTCCATACTTTTCTAATAATATATGGTTGATTAACCATATTTTTCTCTTATCTCAAAAAGTATAAATTCTTTTCATCCTTATGCTACGTTTATCCATGTAGGGTATGAACAGTGATACTAGGACATGCTAAAGCAGATTCTGACTAAGTAGCGCATGAACAGTGTTTCCAGAACATGCTAAATGTGAATACTTTAATAATAAATTCCCATAATTTCAAGAGTAAAATAAAATGATAAAATCCAGCAAAATACTAAATAAAATCATTAGAAAATAATTAAGGGTATTTGTGAGAATTAAAATTATCATAAATATACATAGTATTATTTTCAATAATCTCCCCCTTTAAATAACATTATTATGTATTTTTGAAAACAATACTTTGCTCAACATACATCTGTAGATAATTGATCACATATGGAAACTTGGAGTGAAGGAAATTGAATTTCAATCAGCAGAACTACTTTTTTCCCATACACCAACGAATATGGGGTTGATTATTTTGTAGTATGAGTAGTAGTCTGATAATCCCACAAATCATGAAATATCTTATCAGGACAAGAATTTTTATCTTTATCCACTATCTTTTAGAGTAAATTTGATAGGGTCTTGTTCAAAGCCTCTATCTATCCATTGGCCATTGTATGGTAGCGAGATGAAGGGTTGGAATTGATATTGTGCTTCTAATATATCTTCTTTAACTCATCAGAATAGAAAATGGTTCTGTTTCCCATCAATATTGTATGAGGGACACCAAATCTGGTAATGATATTAGATTTAACAAACCTAGAAATAATTTTGGCCCCGACTTCTTTGAGAGACATTGCCTCATCCCATTTAGAGAAGAAATCGGTATCAGTAATAATATACTTGAACTTCTTATCTGTAGATATAGGATAGGGTCCTACTACATCCATTCCCTATATATAAAATGGTTATAAGTATTTATCTATATGTATAAACTCTCAGGGTTGATGAATGAAGTTGGCATGCATATGGCATAGATGACACATCTTAGTGAAATCTTTGTAATCTTGTGTCATCGAAGGCCAAAAGTATCCAAGCCTTAAGATTTTATCAGATATCCTATTCCCAGACTGGTGATCACCATGATCTCGTACATGTACTTATTTCATGATATTCGTCATTTCATACCCATCAATGCATCTGAGAATAATTCTGTTGAAGCCGCATCTATAAACGATCTTCTAATGATTTGGGCCATCATAAAGAGTGAAATTAACTGCTCATTGTTGGATCTGTTCTCTTTTAATTCTATCCAGTGGAAGTACCCCATTTTAGATATATTCCATGATGGGTGTTTCCCATCCCATGGTATGACCATATGGCTCATAAATGGGGTTTATTTAATTTATTTATTCTATATTTATTTGAACAAAAGGTGAAACCACTCGATGATGAGAAATGCTAATGATCGGTTCATCCCGATTTGGATCTACCAAGGTTGTGGCTAAATTTTCCAATGCATCATCTTGGGAATTTTGAGACTGCAGGATGTAAGGCAATGTTGGATTTGAGGAGAATTCTGCCATAAAAACTCAAACATAATCACACATGGGGATTATTTATTCTTTTTTTAATGGCGTAATCCCCATTGATTTGTTTGATTACTAATTCTGAATCACCTTTCACCTCCAGGTAATCTAATGGTACATGGAGAGATAATTTTAGGCCTACAATGAGAGATTGATATTATTCTTCATTATTGGTACCACCTTAAGATAATATAAAGGAATATGGAAACATTTACTTCTCTATGGAGATAATCACAAAACCTAACCCAGCTTTTTTAATTTTAGGTTTTTCCATTCTCTTACTCGTTGGACTTATAGAAGCACCATCAAATTGGATTTCCCGTATTTGGGGACTTTATTGAATGGAGAATATTTACAAATCATGAAATTCAATATTAAAAGATGTATCTTCTACAGATGGGTGATCAATAAGAAAATATTCTAAACCTTGTTCTTTTATTACTTTCTAAGGCACAAATTGTATATCAAACTATTACAGAATAATCGCCCACCATTACAGACATCTTGTAATCATAGGAAAAATGAGGATAAATTTTAGAGTGTTATTGTGAGATACCAAGTGGACCTGATGATGCTACAAATAGCGTCTCAATTTATGAACAAAAAATATTAATGCTAGAAAGATTTTCTCAATATCTAAATATTGAGTCTCTGCATCAAGAATAGTTCAACTAAGATAGTAAAGGTTGTTTTCATTCCTATCATAATTATTTTGTACAAGGAAGGAACTCAATGATCGCTCCAAGGTTGTCACATAAAGAATGAGAGGCTTTCCTTCAACATGTGGCATCAATATCGGTGGTCTCAATAGGTATTTCTTGAGGATATCAAATGATTCTTGGTAGTCATTGTTCCACTAATATGTGACCCATTTCTTCATCAATTTGGTAAATAGAAAACACTTTCATGCAAAATTGGATATGAAATGTCGGATATAGGACAAGTGCCCTTGAATTCCTCTCAATTATTTCAAGTATTGAGGGTGTTACATTCCAAGGATAACCTTTGTCTTCTCAGGGTCGACTTTGATGTCACTATAGCATACAAAAAAACTGAGAAATTGCCCCGAGGATACCCCAAAAGCACATTTCAAGGGGTTCATCCTCAAATTATGTTGTCAAAGCTTGATGAATGTGGTCTCCAGATTAACTAGGTGATCAAAACATTGTTTATACATAACCACTAGATCTTCCACATATCATTCAATGAATTTATCCAAGAAAGGTTTGAAAATATGGTTCATTTCAAGTTGATATGTTTCCCCAGTATTCTTCAAGAAAAAAGGCAATACCCGATAGAAAAATATCCATTTAGGGGCTCTAAGAGATGTATATTCCTCATATTATGGGTCCATTCAGATTTTTTATACTCATAGTATCCATCCATGAAGGAGAGAGCTTCATAGCTAGCAGTTACATCAATCAAAAGCTCTGTGATTGGAACATGAAAGTCATCATTGGGACAATTTTGGATAAGATCACTGAAATCAATTCAAACTCTACTTTTTTCCATTCTCCTTTTTCATTGGTATAGTATTGGCTAGCCATTTGGGATATTATAACTCCCTAATAATGTCTTCTTTGATAATCTTGTCAACATCAACATCAGTTTTGAAGGTATGAGTTGGGTGTGTTCTTCTTACTGCCTACTTAAATCCTGAATTCTCTTCTAGAAAACCCAAATGAGTAGTGGAAACACTGGGGTCAAGGCCTAGAATTTCCATATAGTTCCAAGAAAATACATCTCAATATTTATTTAGAAATTAAGTATTCACCTATTTCACTTCTGAAGTCAAGGATGCACTAATTAGAGTGGGACGTGGATTGTCCTCTATACCCAAATTTATTTCTCTGAACTCATCCACGGTGGTGGAGACTCCTTCCTCAAATGTTGGAGGGGAATCCCTAATATATTCCTCTTCTTCCTCTTCTTCACAAGTTTCTTATTATATCTCTACATGAAGGGTAGGTGATGAATCAAGACACTCAAAGCTAGGGGAGGAGTCGGTATTTGGACATCCTAAAGAAGAAGTAAACATTTCTGGCCCTATTGAGGATGAAAAGTCTTCTAGGAAAATTGAAGTGAAAATGATGGGTTGGGAATCAGCATAATTGTCTTTCTCTATTAATTCAACAACTTATCTAGTCTGTTTGACGAAACAAATACTTGCTAAAGTTTTGTGGATGGAATGAAGACATCTCCATTTAAGCTTTCACCACTGTTTGGTAAATTAATAATTTATCCCATGCTATTAGCCTCGATTTCCACAAATTACATTATGGATGTCCCTAAACGAGTGCCTGTATTTGGTTCTACCATTTCAATTTGATTGATAGGAAGCATGTAATCTACACTAAGATTCTTTAATGGGTTGTCTGGGATCTTTTCTATCCCATTTAGATCATTGATTCTTATTATATATTTTTCCACGGACGTTGTTCCATTTGTGTGATAGAACTCTACCTCAATATATTGATATTAAAAAGTTTTTAATGGATCCTTGTCACTGTGAAATGTCCCAATTTGACCATTGAAGAAATACTTGAGACATTGGTTGTATGATAAAGGAATGGTCATATACTGGTGTAACCAAGTCCTTCTAAGAAAAATGTTGAAAGATGTGTCATGTCAGACAACCGTGAAATCTAAATTAGATACAAGATCCCCAAATTGAGTTCTAAGTGTAATCTCACCTAGATGTTCTTGTTCATTCTTATCATAACCTTGAAACATCAAAGTGTAGGTAGATAAGTAAGATTCAATGAGACCCAAACGACAAAGTGTATGGATGGGAATGAGGTTGACTCCTAATCCATTATCAATGAAATATCGTCAGATGTTTGTAGCATAAACCTTTACAAATAAATACATGGGCCCGATGTGTCCATGTTCAAATTCATCCTTATCTTAATCTATAAAATATATAACCGCATGGACTTATGCAGGATCATTCTCTATACGGTAGACCTCAGCAACAGTAACCTCGGTTTCAAACTCTTAAAGACTTGAAAAAGCCTCAATAAATGCTTCTAAAAGGTCTTTTGACAAATGCAAAGCATCCTGGACTGATAACTTGGCTGGTACTTGGGATAGTTGTTTCAAAACATCATACTTATGATTCAAATGCATGAGTTTTCCAGCAAAGAGATGCAGTTTTGCAGGTTCCTTGGAAGTTGATTCTCCTGATGTATATATACCATGTGTCAGAGAGGAGGCTAGAAATACTTCTTCTCTTGATGTGTTAGGCTGACTAGGTCTTCCCACTTGCAGAGAAAGTAGCAGTATATCCTCTAATCGGTCTTCCAAGGTAATCATATCAGGGCTAATATGGTCATGTTTGGGAGATTTCCCTTGTTCTTATTGAGCCCGCTAAAGGGATCCCCCATGACTTTCTGTAGCATAAATGTTTTGAGCATGGGTGTGATTAAAATAGTGGCTTCTAGCATACCCAGGTCTTCCCCTGTAACCTCAACCTTAACTTATTCCCCTATTACCCCAATCATGTATAGGGAATTCAGCTTCATAACCAAAATCATCATTTTCATAGGGGTCCGTTAAGTGGATAACATTAATAGAACCAAAGATCAACTCCTCATCTGATGAAGATTCTTCCTAACAGGTCAGTTCTTGTTGTTCCATTTGGCGGGGTGGTGCTCGTGGTTTTGAGACAATTGGCATGAAATCTTCTAAATTTGAGGACAAATTTGGCCTTGACATGATCTCATATTTTTCTAACTTCTCTTTATCATTCTGACTATGTTTCTTATTTGAGGATTGTCCTTTGGAGGATTATTATTTTGATGAAGATTGCTTGGTTGCAGTGAAAGTGCCAGGTGGCACAGTCGATTGTTTCAACTATGTTTGTAGAATGACATGAGTTCAATTGATCTTTCTCGTGACCATCCAATCATCAAACTTATGCACATTCTTGATTTTGAATTTTTTTCATTTTTCTTCCTCCTCTGGATCGGTAATAGTAATGCATGCTACATGGGATGATAAAATTTTTAGTTCCACTTGTCCAAAGTCCACCATATTTTGGAGGAGATCTTTGAGAACAAAACACTCTTGGATGGGGTGCCACAACATTTGATAGAAGGGATAGCAGTTTGGGAGGTCATTATATCCTTATTTTTTTGGTTTCTTGGGTCTCGGTAGCTGGACTATGTTTCTTTCCAAGTCTGAAATGAAGTAACCAAGAACATGTTCATTTCGAAAAGAGTAGACTTAGTTCTTTAACTCCTAAAACTGTCTTCACCTTTGATATTTTTATCATCTTGATTAGGCGATTATTTTTGTTAAGGCTTAAGAGGAGGGTCCCTATGGTATGATGACATATTTAAAGTAGAAATAGGTATAGGTTCTTTCTTGGGTGTAACTATGGTATCCTCCGCTTTTCCATTTCTCATTCCTGGAGTTTATGGGATTACCTGAGACTTATATTTTGTTTCTATGATGTAATTATACACTTGTTGGAAAATAAAAGCAAGTTATTGAAACCCACTTGTGTATTTCACAAGTATTAGTGTTGTGTGTAACTCATCACATATATTTTCTACATAGATTGGAAACTACTCTTCTTAAGGGATTGGTGTATTCAAGTGTTATGTTAATCCTTTCCACTGAGCAATGAAATATGAAACTCTTTCATTATCCCTTTGTTTTCAGTTTGTAATATCAAAGATAGTTGTCTTCTACAGTATTGAGATGAATTGGAAAAGGAATTTATGATGGTGGTCTTCTCATCTAGTAACTTATCGAGACAGAAAACTTATATACCAGACAAAGGCCTTCCCCTACAGTGATTGCACAAAACATATGATTTTTACTACTTCTTGTTATTGAGGGGTCCCCATCATGGGATCACAGTGAGACACAAAATTCATTAAGTTCTTCTATGGATCTCCATAACCATTAAATATTGAAAATGTGGTATTAAAAAAGTTTCTCAGTAGAGGAATCGAATCTACCCACTCGGGGTAAGCCTTATTTACCATTTATACCGATGTGCATCGTTCTTCCATAGTTTATAATTGAATTTTTAATGACTAAATGGTATTTATAATCATTTGGGGAATATCATGATGAGTTGGGACCTATACGGGTATAGCAACTAGAGCCTGAACTGGTGCGGTGAACAACCTTGTTCTGGATGTGTACCCAATGGATGGAATTAATTATCTAGATATGTAGATGCAACAAACCCTCTTTGTTGAGGATCTCTTACTAGAAGCACAAGCTGAGTATCTACATGTGGAGCATATCCCAAAGGAATAATTCATTGGAGTAACTCTACATTGAGTCTTCTCAACTCATTCATTTCCTCTACTTTCTGGGAAAATATTTATTCAAGAGAAATATATTGGCCTTCTCTAGTGGAAAAGTGAGACATGATCTGACATGTACCTTTCCCTATTTAGGTGATTTTTGAAAAGTTGGAAGTTGACTATTCAATAAAATACCTAGATTTTGAGTAATCCTCTGATTTTGGGTATGAACACCTCCATCATTTTCTTCAGTGTGTACTATATTATGACTAAGAGCTTCATCCTCTAACTACCCTGAACTAGACTCATTTTCTAGAGGATCTTCTATAATGTAATTAATGACATTCACCGATGTATAATGCATTAATGAAATTCTACCATTATCATTGTGAGATCTCCTTCTTCTTCATCCTCCATGAGACTTTTCTCTCCTATTTTTTGGTTCCCCATGATCTATTTGACATATAGTAATTTGATGGAAATCCTTGGATAGTTCAGTTGTGCATTCACTCTATGGCTTCTTCCCTAATCGATAGAAAACTAACTTCTGTGGGGGAGGATATTGTAGATGTGAAAAATCCCTCATACCCATAGGCTATGGATGCTCTTGTTCTTCTTCCTCAACCCTTTGGGATCTTTTTGTTGACTCCGAAGGTTGGGTTAAAAAATCCCCCAACCCTGCAGGCCGAGGTGCTTCATGAACTACAGTGGATGATATCAGTGCAACTGCTCTTTATATTTTATGAATTCTGGTCTAAAAATTGGTTGGGTGCATTATCTGACACCCAATTAAATCACCTATTTCAGAAGATCATTGTACTATTTCCGAAATTTGTGCGATCTGATGGCTAATGAACTCTAAGTGGGAATCCTAATCTATGTTTTCCAATGCATGATGCAGAAGCATCTCAATAGTTTTCTCTCTTTGGGCTAGAATTTGGTGAAAACCAGTCATTGCATACTCTTGCTAAGCATCTCTTTGGTCAGGAATATAATTTGTTTTTTATAGCCGACGTGAGACAATAACATTGCATGGTACCAATTTTGATGGTCTTTTATGATTTTGGAGTGCATTAAAATGAAATGCTCCATGAACACCCCATCGTCTAATATGAACACTAGATGGGTTTTCCACAATCAATTATTGCATCCTCTTTAATTCCTTACAACATGCATATTTAAGGGACTCATGTTGCTTCTTGATCTTTGGATGTCAAGAAACCTAGAGAGATTCCTAGACAATTTGGAGTTGTAACCCTTCTATTTCCTTGACATGACATCTATATTCATCATATGGTAATACTTTGATTTTTAAATGATGAAGAGTATTCCATTGGTTAAGGCAGATATCATGAATGAAATCTTCTGCCAACATTTCTGGAATTTTGTATTGAGAGGTTTCCAAAGTCCTAAATATGATTGGTATTTCACCCCTATCCAATTTTTTTCTCATATTCAACATATCCTCTTCAACTTTTTCTAGAGGTTTCTCAACTTGGTCCGACCAAAGTGGAAACTTCTCGACTTCTTTATCACATGAAATGTGACCAATTAATTTTTCCTCTGCTATTTTTGAAGTAAAATGACCTAGAGGAGGTTTGTAGAATGATGGTTTTATTGGGTTGTCTTCTGACTGAGAAATTATTTAACCTTACAGAGTAACAAGGCATCAGACAAGATTAGACTTACATTTGCAAGTGCCTCGTGATAAGAGGGTTTTCTTATCCCTACATCCTCAATTAGAGAATTTTCTTGAAAATGTCAAACACTACTGCGGAGATGAATTTCACAGCGAATGCCATCATGGGTAGGACCACCAAGGAGGATTATTGTAAGGGATAAATCCTTTTTATCCTTGGTATTATAGTCGTATGCAGGGTTATCATGGCTCTCATCCAGATATAGGTTCTCTAGATTGACTGAATTTTCATGAAGCAAGACTTCATGATGAAGTGTCCAATGAGGAACTTTAGAATTAATACTATTAATCCCATAATTCATTAATGGTTGGGTATGATCTTAAGCTACAATAGTTAAATGTCAGAGGGCTTTAGGAACTCCAGCATTAAGAGGATTCAGATCATTGATTGACTCTTGGTTCTCCAACTATTCTTGGTGAGACTTCTTCTTAGATGCTCTCTTACACATAGTTAGGGAAACTTTCTAGAAAAATTGGTTATCATGAGAAATTTTATGGGCCTTCTTTAGAGTGGCTATCAGAACAGACTGATTATCTCCAATTGAAATGAGTTCATATGCCTGATCCGATTGTACGTATGATATGGGGGAGTGTGCCCCATAACCCTCTTGGACTATAACAGAGATATATATCTGCTCGGGGATGGAATGTTGATGAGTTATACCATTTTTGGGGGTAAATTTATGTTTTCATCCCTCTAGTAATTCTGATGTTTTTGTTATGATATTTTGGAATGCTTCCAGGATATGGGTAGGAATTCGTGTCTTCCCTTTCACCATTGCTAAAAACAATTTGGTGACTTTAGCATCCATAATGGGAATATATGACCATTCTATATTTTTAGTAGGTGTATGTACCTTATCTTTTCCTCCCTTTCCTATAAATGGATACTAATAGTACTCATGTATGGGAGTAGAGAGTTGAGTCTACCCCAGTTTTTTCATCAGATCTTTCTGACTAACTTCTCTGAATGATGCGAAACGAGACTATTGGCATGCTTGATAGATTTTTGTGGGTGTATTCTCCTTCTTACAAGTTTCATATACACTTGATTGATAGGATTTCTTGAATTTAGCAGGAAGAATCTGGTGACTGGTTTAAATATTGTAAATAGGTGTATGTGCATGCTCACGGTATCCCACCGAATTTGAACAGTGGGATTGGTTGAGTGCCACCAGATGAGTCTATGGGATGGTAGAATTAAGGAGGACGATTGAATGTTCCTATTATCTATTTGAAATCAAGTAGGGTTGATGGACTTCTCTGAAGGGTGAAAAGGTAGGAAACTATTCCCTATTGGCTAGTTGTTGTCTCCGACAGTTTGTCTTGCATGCATAGGTTTGAGGGACCAGGGCCAGATAGTCGAATATAAAACCCTCATCATGTTGAGGGTTTGCTACCGCACTACATTATCGATGGTTTTTTTGGAAGGATCCCTCGAGAGGGACCCATGTGTCTTCATAATGAGTCCATGGAAGGCCTCTAGGTTTACCTCCTTAGAATAGAGGGAGGGATTGGAGAATGTGTTCCAAGGATAAACTCCCAAAATTGTTAAAGATGGTGGTTGGAAATATCTGCTTCTAAACCATTGGTTGTTGTTGACCAGACGACTGGGGGTTATTATTGATTCGGAGTGCCAATCAGGCAGCCTCTAAGGTCAGGATAGTATTTTTTTTATGGTACTCTTTGACCAATTCATTAGAGACCCAGCATTTAAGACGCTGAGTTAGTGATGAAATCCTTTGAGTAGATGAGGATCCAGCTTGAGCAGTAACCAGGTCATTCATGATTGTAAACTTGAAGGAATCCATTTATAATGAAGGGAGTTCCTGGAAAGAAAGTGCATGTATATATGAAAAATAAAAAAAAATGAACTCTAGAAAAGAATTATCTTTTAGATGAACACATGTGTGATTGATTCCCTTGTATGTCCTTCTTTTATCAATTGATAAGTACATAACAGATGGGTAACACTATCATCATGGTTATGGATTCATGTTGGTTTCACTATTTTTTGTTTCCCCCAAAATGTGTGTTCTGATTAGGAATCACTGCTTCTAAATAATTTCCATTAGATTTATTTATGGAACTAGAAACATCCAATGATTCTATATCCAAAGGGACCTACTTTCCAAAGGTATTCATTATTTATGTTTGTTGGCCTATGATACTTAAGAACTCAAATTGGCTGATAGGATGGTATTTCAGGCTCATCACACACTTTTTGGCGGAATTATTGTCTATTCCAGGACTCTATTATAGATTTAATATATGTTCATGAATCCTTATTAATTTACCAAGTATAATATAGGTTTACCTTTGAGATTTTCTATCAATTTATTTAGCATGTATGAAATTAAGAATCATATGAATGTATTAGATGTTCTTCATAAATGGAGATATCTGTTGGTATTTGAGGTTCTCCATCAATGGTATCCTCTCATATACTACTTAAATATTCTTTAGTCGTTATTATGATGAAGTTGGTTTTTAAGCCACTCAGGGGGGAACTCTGGAATTTATGGTCATCCATGTAGAAAAGAGTTATTGGGATGTTGGGATCGTACCCATAAATGGGATACCTATGTATCCTCATGAAAGGAATTAGAACCCTTATAGTTTGGTGCCACTTAATGGGACACATCATGCCTTTTAAAGTTGTGCGATAAGGACCTAAACATACAATTCAATGTCATGTGGAAAGGACATCTTAGACAGAATATGTCTTGTCAAATCTAGGTTTGGGACTTAATCCGATGAAGCCCAAGGTACTAGGAAAGGATATAGGTTTCCAAGTTGGATTAGACCCTTCTAGGAATGTAGCCCAAAAAGAACAGAGGGGATTTGGAGTGTTGGGTTTAAACCTCAGGGAGGCTTCCTACATATCCCTCTTGGATGGGAATCAAATCCCATGTAGTTCGGTATGTCTCATAGGCTAATATGGACCTTTGATAGAAATATTTTGGGGATTAATCCTAAAAATGTATTCCCTTGTAATAGGGTCCATGATAGATTCCTTATCTCATGGAGATTTAGGGGGGATTAATTCTGGATTTACTTCAAAGGAGGGTGCATGTATTAAGGGAGTTAGGGTTGGACTCCCAAGAAGGATGTCCAGTGAGATCGGGCTTTGGGTGAAGGATTTTTACGTATCCCAATTATGGTGGGAATTAGAGTTATCATAGGTCAAGAAGTGAGGTGGATTTTAAGGATGTTTTACTCATAACAAATCTCTAAGACCACATGATTCATGCTCGGTTTAAGAAATAAGTGGATGCGAAAGATTCAACAACCCAAACACTTTATCCTTTGCTGATGGAAGAAGTCGGTCCTACAGAAAAAGAAGATAGGACGATGGTGGATGAGGGCATGGAGAAATGAACCCTTCAGTGTGAAATAAAATTTAAGGTCATTAGGTTTGGCCCGAAAAGGTTTAGGGTATTACTACAGGATGGATCTCCTAAAATTGATCCTGGTAGAGGAGGGAGACTTTTCATTTGTCAAAAATAAAATTAGGTGGGAACCATACCTTCCCTACCAGGTAACTAAGGATCTGTATTTTAGAGAAAAGGGAAGGACATGACCTGAACTCTAATCCTCCAAACTGGGAACTCCTCAACACCATTCTTATGAGAAGAACCCCCATAATTATGGAGATACAAGTTCCCATACATTACAATAACATTAGATTTCTAATAGGACAAGTATGGGAATCCTCTGACTATAGAGATTCAAACCCAAATAGGAGACACACTGGTGTGACTTTCCCTAAGGTTTTTCAAATTGAGAGGTCTTGGTGGAGGTTTCAAAATGATCCCTTTTAGAAAAGGGATCTAATGAATAATAATTTCTTCTATTAATGGATTTGAATGAGGATTCATAAATGGATTGAAGAGGATGAAGAGGTGTGGTGAACCAAATAGTGGTGTTCAAGTCACTGGCATGTAGGTATTGGGTGCACAAGTAGGCTTGGGCGACCTGATGTCCCCTTAAGTGATGAACAAACTGGAGGATAAGACTTGGTTGAAACTTTATTCAAGCCTTCAAGAGTCCTCACAGTTATTCCCAGAAGTGAGGTACTTAAGTTTCTATATAAGGAACAGATGGAACACCAATATTCTTGATTTAGGGAGGTTGGGTGCTTTGGGCAAGCAATTGTTATTGATTTCAAACACTGAATGGAGTTATGTCCTATGATCCTCCTTTAATCACCTCACCTGAGTTGTTAAAGAACTACCTGGGAGGTTTCGGAAGACTTGGGTGAAGCACTTGGGTGACCAAAGCAGCAATTTGGATTTGGGGAAATTCATCCATATAAATGAAGACACCAAGAGTATATTTATAGGAAAAAATAGGACCATGTGTGAATTAAGTTTGTTCACACAAGTGGGTAGTGCTCTAGTTGGTGGTGTGAAAGTTCCTTGAGTGTCGATGGTGATTTGGATCAACTAGGTTGATTTCCATTTGGACACATTGAAAATTTTGAAATCCTCAATGTATTTTCTCCTCTTCTTTCGAGGTATTTACCTTTTTCACTTATTAATATATGAAATGGAACAAAGTGTCAAAAAACATTTTTTTTACCGTGGTTTTGGTAATGACTTTAATAACAAAGATATTTTCACTAGAAATGGTTTGGATTTTCAAATTACAAGTCTCGATTGGTACTTTGTAATGTTTAGTAAAAAAATTAATTTCATATGACATGTGGGCCTATTTGACACTTTTTAAAGGTTCTATGTGTGATGAGAACCCCTATGGTCATCATTCTGATGAGAGGGACTTCACATATATGGTGTTTATGATTGGGAAAGTAGAGCATAGTGGTTTCTATGAGTTGTTTTTAATTCCAATAATGTGATAACCTCCTCATTATCCTTTAGTCTATTACCATGGGATTCCAATACATCATATAGAGGGTCAAGTGATGATTGATTTATAGTCCCGATTTTATGGATAAGAACCCATAGAAAGAGGATAGGCCAAGTGAGATTTTCCATTGGTGAAGATCATTAAAGAGGTTAGGTTGGTTATTGACTATGGAGGTGCACCAAATGTCAATAGGTGGGTCCAAACTAAGTATGACTAGGTATTACTTCTAGGGATGTTTAGGAAACTCCCATGATTAAATTTGTTTAAGTTCTTTTTTTGCAGCACTCTAGTTACATGATATTTTGGTACATGTCTTCTTATACTTTTACTACTTCCCTTTATTCCTATATTTATTTTCTTTATCCAGATATTTTTGTTTATTTTAATTTTACTTTTTTATTTTACATTCCTTAGGTTGTGTTTTCACTTGCCTTTTTGTTTTAAAATTGGTTATCTAAAAATGTAAATATGTGTTTAGCCCTTTTAAATGTTTATTTCGTAGTTCCTTTAAATGTGTGTTCTAGTTTTAAGAATCACTATTTCCAAGAGGTTTCCAATGGATTTATTTATGGAACCATAAAATTCCAAAAATTCTTTATCCAAAGGGTGACTTCTTTCCAAAGGCAGGCATTCCTTAAGTTTGAACATTACGATACTGAATAACGTGCATTGGTCGAGAGGATGGGAGTTTAGACTCAACACACCCTTTTGGAGGGAATTATTGTCTAATTTGGGACTCTCTTTGTAAATTTAAGATATTTTCATGAATCCTTATTAATTAACCAAGTATCTCATAAGTATCCCTTGGAATTTACAATCACTTATTAACATGTGTAAAATTTAAAATCATCCGTATGCATTCAAGGTTCATCATTAATGGAAATATCTATATGTATTCGAGGTTTTCCATCAATGGTATCCTCTAATATAGTGATTAGAGATTATTTTAATCATCGTTGTGATGATACTGGTATTTAAGCCACTCAGTGGGGCACTCTGGAATTTATTGTCATCCAGGGAGATGAAGGTTTGTTTTGATCTTGGGATTGTGCTCATAAAATGGGCTACCTATGTATCCTTGTGAAAGGAATCAGAACCCTCGTAGTTCGATGTTGCTTAATGGGACACATCATACCTTTTAAAGTCATGTGATAAGGACCTCTAAGTGAAAGGTACTTGGTCAAAACTTAGTGTGGGACTTATGTTGAAGCAGCCCAAGGAACATGGAAAGGATATGGGTTTCCAAGTAAGATCAGACCCTACTGAGAATATAGCCCAAGGAGAACAGGGTTGATTTAAAGTGTTGGGTTTGAACCTCAAGGAGGCTTCCTATGTATCCCATATGGATGGGAATCAAAGTCCACATAGTTCAATTAGTCTCATAGGAGACTATGGTCCTTTTTGGAGAATGAGTTTAGGCTTACTTCTTGAAAAGGATGATCAATGAGTTGGTGTTTAATTTGGGGCTTATTCCTAAGGAGGATTCCTAGGGAGCTCGGGCCCTAAAAAGGATTCCTATGTATCCTGGTTTGAACAAGAATTGGAGTTCTCGTAGTTCATTCGATTGTGAAAATGTTGTGACCGTGACAAATCTATAAACCAACGTGAGTCATGATCGGTGTGAGAAACAAGAGGATTTCAAAGATTCAAAAAAATCATTCACACTTTAAAATTTTTCCTCCTATGCTGGTTTTTAGAAAACGAACCTATGGTGTCCAAGGTTAATGAGGTTGAGTTGACCGTGGAAGAGGGAGAGGCGACGAGCCTTCCCTCTGTTCTATTTACATTAGGCAAAGGTATAATGTAAGGAGTAAGGGTTAAAGGTTAGGGGATTACACCAGGATGGTTACCCATGGGGACAAAGCACAACGAGAGAGGGAAAGGGTAACATGATTCCCTATGCCCATCTCCCCTTTGGTCTTTGGCACTGGAGAAGGGAGGAGGAGCAATGATTCCACCTCCTACAAGAAAAGCTAGGGACTTAAACCTGGATGGTTTCCCTAAAATTTATCCTGGTAGTGTAGGTAGACTTCTCCTGCACTTGCATGGAAATGTAAGTGTGAACTATACCTTCCCTACCAGAGACCTAAGGTTCCCGGTCATCTCTTCGAGAAGGGAGAGGCCAGGACCCAACCTTCCTTCAAACTGAGAACTTCCCAACATTGTTTCTAGGAGAAAGGTCCATGTGATTATGGATATAAAACCTACAAACACTTCATGAATCCTGACCGTATTTTGAAAAAAAATGTTGTAAACCTCTGATTGTGGAAATACAAACCCAAATAGGAGACACGCTAATGTGCCTTTCCCAAAGGTTTGACAAATCGGGAGGTTTTGGTGGAGGCTTAAACTTAGTATATTTTAGATAAGGGAACAAAGAAAGGAGATACCCTACCATTAATGGATTATAAAAAGGGTAATATAGTTGTTCTCATAGGTCCCTCTCACAATTATGCCGCGTAGGAACCCCGCGTTGATGTACTGTATAGTTATACCGCGCAGGTATGCCACGCAGGTATGAATGATGACTGAAGAATGTGTTTTACGTAGGAGGACAAAAAACTATGTAAAATTTGTAAAAAAAAATTCAAAACATTCTTATCCCGTTTAATTATCTCTTCTCCTGTGGTTTAGAGAGCTACCTGAGACAATTTGAGGGATCTAGGCGAAAGATCTACACAATTGGATCTTCAGAGAGTTTTTCCACTTTTTTCAGTCCTAAAATGGGGAACCCAAGGGATATATTTATAGCCACAGATGGTTCCTGGTTGAAGAAATGTTTCTCTCATAGGTCCTTCATGCAGCTGCACCATGTAGGTACTCCATGTAGGGGCACACAAAAAAATCTGGAGCGGAGCTCTACCGTGTAGGTCTGTCGCATATCTCCGTCGCGTAGGCCTGTGAAGCTAGTCTATCGCAAATAACTTTTGGAGTATTTCTAACTTCTTTTGAACTCTTTGAATCTTGTTTTGGAATTTTAAATATTCAGGGTTCTCTTCATAGCCTTTTTTTCTTAAGTGGTGTCAAAAAAATCCCCCCCCCTCAAGATTGGATCTGAAAATAGAAAGATGGTTGAATCCTAAGGTGAATTGTGGTGATAAAGACTATGGATTGATTGATGAATAGTGCAGGTCTGCCATGTAGGTACCCCATGTAGATATATTGTGTAGAAGTCCCACACAGATGTTACGCGCAGTACTAGCGCGTAGGTCTTCGGTTGTTTATAAATAGGTCTCATCCTTTGCGATTTTCATCACCTATGCTTTTTATATTTTTACGGCTCTCATTGCATAGCTCGTTCGCCCAGCTCCATTGCATTGTGCTCTCACGTAATTCCATTAAAACTTTTTCAAGGTAAAATTATTTATGTGATGGAGCTACGCTAAATGATTTCATCAAAGTAGTTACTCTAGAATCCTTACTGAGGTACCTACACGAAGGACTTCATCGAAGGACTTGTGCAATGGACCACGTCGAAGGACCTACGCGAACAGTGTAATTTGATAAATTATTTTATATATCCATTTTAAAATGTAGGATCTAAATAATGATGTATATGCTCAATATAAAAGATGGGGGGTGAATTTTATACTTTTAAAAATTCCTTTGGAACTTTTAAAGATGGTATAAAAACTCTCTATTGTTTAACAATGTTAAACAAGGTAATTTAAAAAGACCTCTTAGTTCTATGAACTTTCTAGATTCCATAAATATAGTTCTGGAAATGAAACATAAGAAAAGTTTACAAGGAAAAATATTCTACCTTAAAGCGTATAGAATCTTACTAATCAGATTATACAAGTAAAAAAAGTATACGATAGTTATACTTTCCTTATTAATCAAAATGTATTGGGAAAAAAACTAGAAACAATACAAGTAACAAGTAAGAAATATTTTAACCCAAAGATTTGCGTATCCAACAATCTTGGATAGAGGTCCCTTGATTTATACTTTTAAGAAAGTCTGTCTTACCCACACCAGGGTAAGCCCTCAATAGGAATATCTGATTCTGTCTTGCTATCCCTGTAAGCCCTCGAACTTCAAGGTAGTCGGCACCTCTGTCTTCCTATCCCCAGAATCCCTCGATTATACACAACAATAATCGGAGTCACAATAAGAAATCATAACAGGTTGTTCAGTACGCAAAAAGCATGAGAGTATCCCTCTCTAGAAATCACTTCAATAGCATGTAATCTCTAGAGTTCTAGTACAGTCATCATAAGTAGTGGGCTCATTCAAATGAGCTCCTATTTATAGGCATTTTCCCAACAGTCGGCTCCCTCCTCCAACGGTCATATTTTTCCTTGAATTTCTGAGGGACCTATTCACGCGTCACTCAATCAACGGTTAGTTAGAAACAAAAAACATTACATTGTTTTATAACTATAACAAGAGTAAGTAAAATATGGTTGCTCAACCAAATATAATTTTTGGTGTCTAAGGAAAAATAAAGTTCGGAGTCTAAATTACATGGATATTAGTATTCTTTTTATCAAAGAATTCAGAATCAGAATTCTGTAGACTTCGGAGTCTGAATTCAGAGGAATTCGGTGTCTGAATTATAAGGAATTTGGAACCTGAATTCTGAGAAATTCGGAGTCTAAATTATAAGGAATTTGGAACCTAAATTATTAGGAATTCGAAGTCTGGATTCTCAGGAATTCGGAGTCTAAATTTCATATAATTAAAAGTCTAAATTTCATAGAATTCAAAGTCTAAATTTCAAAGAATTCGGAGACTGAATTTAAATGAATTTGGAGTCTGAATTTCAAAGAATTCGGAATCTAAATTTTAGAGAATTTTGATTCTAAATTACAGAGAATTCGGAGTCCAAATTTAAGATAATCAGGAGTCTAAATTTCAGATAATTCAAAACCTAAATTCAGATATTGTAAACATAATAATCTATATCTAAGAATTTATAGAATTCTAGGGCTTTAGATGTGAAACCAAATTTTTACTAAGGAAAAAAAGAGTTAGATTTAGAGAAACTAGAATATGAACAGTGAAAAATAGGTAAGGATAAAATTTCCATGGGAAAGGAAAATTTTCTTTATTAAGGAAAAAACTTGTGGAGGGAAATTTTCCTTGAGAAAGAGTGTTTGTGATTTTCAAAACATAGAGGAATGGAAAATTCATAAGGAAACCTTATTGACCAAACAATATCCCCCTTTTTATAAAGAACCAACATCCTTACTGAAAAGAATATAAGAACTTTGAAATTTTTAGGATCTTACAAAAGAAACATATCTCCCTTTACTTATGGATCATAGTGAATATGAATAACTCCCCCTTAGGATTTGGGAAGCCTAAGGATCATATTATTGATTTCCTAAATGAGATTTTACATTTTCTTAGATAAAAAAATATTCATGATAAAAACTCCCCCTTGGATTAACTCTCCCTTAATTAGGGAAATTTCGTCTTTACTTAGTATTATTTTTAACATTCCTTTCTCCCCTTTGTGATTTTCAAAAAGGAATAAAGGGAATGGAAGAGAAAATATCATACCTTAAATATTAGTACTAGACAACCAAAAATATGAAGTGCAACGAAAATTTCATTAAGATTGAAATAATTTGTACAACAATAAAATAAAACAAAATATCATATTTGGAAAAGATTATCCTTCCTTCTCCTTCAGCATCAACTTCTTTAAAATGGTTTTTAGCTTCTTGAGCTCTTTGTGATCTTCTTCCATACACTTGAGAAGCTGATCTTGATCTTCAGTTTTCTTTTCTAAGGATTTTATCTTTTCTTCCTGATCCTTAAGCATATCAATCAGAGCCTTAAAGACTTCTTCTTTCTTAATAAGGTTCTCTTCTATCTCAATTCTAAGATCCCTTTCTCTCTTCTAATTCATGGCCACAGAATTTAGCTTCCCATTCAGATCCTTAACTTCTTACTTCCAAGAATTCTATTCAAGAGTTAGCTTTTCCTCAAAACTATTAGTGAGATCCTTGATCTTCACATATTCGGTGTCAAAAGAATCCTTGAAACTATCTTGAAATTCATCAAAGATTATCCTCTCTTCTATTGTCTTACTTGAAAAACTTGTCATCTTCTTGCAAGATATTTTATGAGCCTCATAGCTAATGATAAAATATTTGAAATCTTCCTCGAGACAAAAAAAATTTATCCATCACCAAGGAAAAAGAATCCGGTTTTTTATTTAAAGTATGCTAAAGCATCTGGCATCTTGAGTCTATACTAGGAAATAAGGGAAAAGTACCAACAAGCTTTTTGAATGACTGAACAATGAAATCTTTTCCAAGAGAGGATGATTCGGAATCCAAGACATTGGTTGGTGAGGATTATTTTTCTATTTCAACAGCCTTCCTCTTTGATGAAGCACCAAATTCTTTCTGCTTTACCATAGTTTTTCTAGGTGTATCAACTACCACCTGCTTTCCCTTATCATCCTTCGGAATTATTTCTTCTTGTTTAGGTGATTCCTATTCACTATCAGATAACTGCACAATTTTATCTTCATCAACTTCTTCCTTCTCAGCTCCTGCCACAACATCCTATGGCTGTATGAAACTATGATTGCTACTTTCCTCTTCAGACAACTTATTCACTTCTTCCTCACCATTCTCATCTTTTTCTGGGGTAGAAATTTTTGAAGACTCAGCTTCAGAAGTTAGGATTGATAATTTCTCAGAAGGACTTTCCTTCTCATGGAAATCCCCTAGTTGCTTTATCAAATCCTCGGTATCACCACTTCTTTATTCTTCTTCTTCCACTTCTTCTTCTTGCACTATTTCTTATTGTTGGTGTCGTTCTAGATTACCTAACTTCTTTCCCATAGTCTCTGGAAAAGGTTATATCAAAAATAATTATGGTACTAGAATTTTTTTAAAGGCTTTTTCAGTATCCTTGATAAGAGATTGAATGACTTCATCTTCCAAAAATTTCTTCCTTTGCTTCTTTTCTTTTTCTTCCTTTTCAAGATTCTCAGCAGTCTTTTCCTTCAATGAGTTTTCCTCAAAAGGGTCCAGGCCAAACTTAGGCTCCCCTTCCTTCCTGTTCTTCTTATCTTCTCTCCACTTAGAAACTACTTCATTAGGATATTCTTTTTTCTTCTTTGGCTTTGGAGGTGCGGATTGAGTTTACTTAGCCACTGGTGTTTTTCCGTTTTCTTTTAGTTCCTTAGCTTTCCTCTTCCTTCCACCCTTTTTGGATGTCTTAGCCACTTCCTATTTCTTTGATAAGGCTTCTACCACCTCTTCAGGAAAATCATAGAATTCTTTGGATTCTTTAGAAAAACCAGCATTCATCTTTCTCAAATTATGATCACTCAACAACATGACTTTGCAATTCCTCGACTTAGAACAATAAGGATTTTTGAAGGATTCCAAACAACTAACAATAATCTTTGATAGAATATCTAGATACATGATAATTTGGGATTTCAAATTTCAATTTTTGATATTCTCAATCGTTACTAGAATGTGCTTAACCAAATTTATCTTTCTTAAATTCACCAAGAAATCGAGAATGTAGATGTCACTCTTCTTCAAGCTATACTTATCAACTTTTATCTGAATTATAAAAACTTGAACCCATAGTTCAGAAATCTATAATTTCATATACAGATGAAGAGTCTTTGGAGTCTTTACTTCTGAAAGACCAAGGAAATCTATGGCCTTCTACTTATCAAAACATCATTTAAAATCAAGTAGCATGTGAGTACAGAACTCAGCTTCCCCTTCATAAGGAATTCCAATCAAACTTGCAGCCTTGGTGTAAGAAAGAGAATATGTATTTCCATAACACTTGAAAGTGAGTTTTTTTCTTCCTTCTTCCTTAAAGAAAGCTACAATCTCATAGAACTCAACTAACAACTTTGGATACACTAGATCCTGTGCTTTTGGTTTTGAAATACAAACACTCTCCCAGCCGTTGAGCTTGATATTCTTAGATACGATATAGTCATATTTGGCATAAAACTTTGGATCGACTGACCTTTCTCGGTAGATCTTACGCTCAGAGATTTCCTTAATATTTTACATATCTTTCTAAGAAGAGGCTTTAGCAGACATTCGGAAGGGCAGGGCTTCAGTATGCAAGAGCTTGGAGATCGATGTGGGATAAGAATTAGGTGTCCTTTATATAGGAAATTGAAGTGACGGTTCAACTTCCCTGATTGATCCAATGGCTGATAAAATTCTTGAGAAGATCTAATGGTTGAGATGATACCCTAAGAAGGATTTTTATAGATCCTGATCTTTTGAGGTTTTTAAGAAAAATATTTGGATTTAAGGAAAAGTGAATCCGGAAATTTTAAAAACAAAAAGAAAATACCAATAAGTAAAAGATGATTAGGAAAATTTAGGAAAGGAATCATAACTTTTGGAAATCTAGGAAAATTATTCGTAATGAGGAAAATTATTCTTGAAGACTTTAGATTCTGAAAATTTTGATTATGAATATTTTGACTACGAAAATTTTGATTATGAAAATTTTAACTACAAAAATTTTGATTTCAAAAATTATAACTACAAATATTTTTATTTTGAAAATTTTAACTTCAAAAAATTTTAGATTACAAAAAAAATAGATTAGGAAAAAAAATTAATTATTAATAAAATGTATTCCCCTTATGAAAAGGAGTTTCTTACTATTAGGAGATAGGTTTCAACAAAAAGTTAATATGGAAGATTACCTTACAGTTATCATTCCTAACTACTATTTAATGTTTTCAAATCTATCGAATGGTAAAGATTTTGTGAAAATATTAGCATGTTTATCTTGTGTTATAATAAATTGAAGGATGATAACTCCTTTTTGAGTGTGATCCCTAAGAAAGTGATGCCTAATATCTATGTGTTTTTCATGAGAGTGATGTGCTGGGTTTTTACTTAATGAAATGGAACTAGTATTATCACACAATATTTGTGTTTTGGTAAAACTCATACCATAGTCTATGAGTGTGTATTTCATCCACAATACTTGAGCACAACAACTTCCAGCTACTACATATTCAGCTTCAGCAGAGGAAAGTGATACTGAGTGTTTCTTTTTGCATGACCAAGAAACTAATGAATCTAATAAGAAATTACAAGTTCCATATGTACTTTTCCAATCCATTCTACACCCACCAAAGTCAACATCTGAAAAACTCTTTAAAAAATTCATTCCTAGATGTATAAAAGAGTCCTAAATCCATGGTTCCCTTTTTGTAGCGAAAAATCCTTTTCACTGCCTTTAAATGAGATTCCTTATGATTGGATTTATATCTTGCACATAAGCATACAGAAAACATTAATTCTGGACAACTATCCATCAAGTAATGTAGACTTCCTATCATACCTCTAAAACATGTTTGATCTACTGGTTTCCCAGCTTCATCAAGATCAAGTGAATTTGAGGTAGCAATGGGAGTACTTAAACTCTTAGTGTTATCATATCCATACTTTTTAAGAAGTTATTTAATATACTTATGTTGGGATATATAAATTCCTTCTGGTTTTTGAGAAATTTGAAAACCAAGAAAAAATGCTAACTCACCCATCATACTCATTTCAAACTCATATTTCATTAGATTCGCAAAGGAATCAGTTAAAGACTGGTGAATTGAACCAAATATAATGTCATCAACATAAATTTGAACAATAAAAACATTTTTCTTATCTTTCTTTATAAAAAGGGTTGGATCTGTATTTCAATTAACATAATTATTTTTAAGGAAAAACCTTGTAAGTCTACCATACCAGGATCTAGGGGCTTGTTTTAGTCCATATAAAGCTTTGGTAAGTTTGAAAACATGTTCATGATGTTTTGTATCTTCAAAACCAGATGTTTGTTCAACAAAAACTTGCTCTTGAACATAACCATTAAGGAATGAACATTTAACATCCATTTGAAAACGTTTAAAATTAAAGAATGCTGCAAAGGCAAGTAAAATACGAATAGATTCATGTCTAGCTACAGGAGCATAGTTTTCTTCATATTCTATTCTTTCTTGTTGATTATAGCCTTTAGTAACCAATCTAGCTTTATTTCTTACTATGATTCCATTTTCATCACACTTATTTCTAAAGACCAATTTTAATCAAATAACGTAAGTTTCCTTAGGTCTTCCAACCAAGGTCCAGAATTTATTCCTTTCGAATTCATTCGGCTCATATTGCATAGCATTTATCCAATCATCATCACTTAAATCTTCATCTGTTCTTTTTTGTTATAATTGGGAATGGAATGCTAGATGTTCTACTTCATTTCTTAAGGAATTTGTAGTCCTTATGGGTTGATTTACATCACATATTATATTATCACTAGGATGATTCTTAAAAAACAACTGATTTGGGTTTTGTAAAACCTGTTCATCAACATTTAGTAGAAAGTCTTCTTGGGTAAATGCATTAGAAAAAGATTCTTGAACATTTTTCTTATCAGAAGGATCTTATATCAAGAGTTGATAATCAGTTTTTGAAAACACATCCGAAGATGTAGATTAAGGTTGTTTAAAAATAAAAGGATCAGTTTCATCAAATTTAACATGTACTATTTCTTCAACAGTACAAGTACTTTTATTGAAAAATCTATAAGCCTTAGAAGTTATAGAGTAGCCTAAGAAAATTCCTTCATTATATTTTGGTGTGAATTTATGTAAATTATGTTTAGTATTCAGAATGAATACTTTTCAACCAAAAACCTTGAAGTAGAAAAGTCTATGTTTTCTACCATTCCATAACTCATAATATGTTTTATTCAGAAAAGGTATAATAAAAACACGATTTATAGTATAACAAGTAGTGCTTACAACTTCATCCCAAAAATGTTTTGTTGCATAATTTTCACTCAACATGGTTCTTGTTATCTCTTGAATAATTTTGTTTCATCTTTCAACAACACCATTTTTTTGAGGTTTTCTTGGTTCTGAGAAGTTATGAGTAATACCTTTTCTACTAAAAAAAGTGTTGAAATCAGAATTTTGAAATTCTCCTCCATGATCACTATGGATAGTTATCAAAGGATGGTTTTTCTCATTTTTTACTTGGGCTCAAAAAATTTTGAAATAGGAAAAAGCTTCAGATTTCTTTTCTATAAAATAGACCAATGTAAATATGGTGTAATCGTCAACTAATACAAATACATAATATTTTACTCCAATTCTTCCAGTTTGTGTTGGTCCAAAAAAATCCATGCGCACTAACTGTAATGCATCAGTATTTGAGACTTCACTGATCGATTTAAAACTTGATTTATGCTTCTTGCCATATTGACAAGGATCAAAAACTTCTGAAGAATCATATCTATGTTCTGGTAGAACCTTAACAAGTATTTTCTTAGAGAGTTTTCATAGGTTCCAAAAGTTACAGTATCCTAGCCTTCTATTCCATAACCAAGAATGATCTTCCATTGCACTAAGGCAAGGTAGGTCTTGGCTCTTAAGGTCTTCTAAGTTTAATGTGTATACATTCTCTTGCATAAGGGAAGAAATAATAAACTCTTAATTGGAATTGTGTACTAAACACTTTTCATTCCTAAAATTCAGAAGGTAACCTTCATCACATAATTGACTTATGCTAATGATATTGTTCTTAAGACCCTTGACAAATAAAACATTCGAAATCAAAGTTTTTCCAAGAAGAAAAATGTTACCTATACCAATAATTTCTCCCTGAGCATTATCTCCGAAAGTTACTTTTCCTCCCTTCATCTTGATAATCTTTTCAAAGAATATTTGTTTACCAGTCATGTGATGGGAACATCCACTATCCATGTACCATGTATTTATATTGGTACTTTCTTTATTTTCCTTAAAATAAAAGATTTAGACTTTTGGAACCCAAACTTTCTTGGATTCGGAAACTTTAGAAAGCAAAATTTTAGGAATCCACATTTTCTTTGAAAAATAAGCTTTATGAAAACCTAAAGACTCAGTTTTGTTTAAGGAACAATATTTTTCCCAATTCCCACCACACTGACACTTAATACAGAATGGAGCGCTTTGAAGAACAAAATAATTGTTACTAAAAACCGGTGTTGAATGAGTATAACCAAATCCAGAATTACTCCTTAGAGATAGAATTTGAGAATAAATCTTATCGAAGTTTTCTTTAACTAAGGTAAAGTTTGACACACACTTCCTCGGGGAAAATATTTCTGACTTTAGTTTAATAACCACGTTTTTATCCTAAAAACATTATTTTTAGCACTAGAGTTAGTCTCAAAAACATTTTCCTTTGAAATTACTTTTTCTAGATCCGTAGAAAGTTTACCCTTCTCAGAATTAACTTCCTCAAGGGTTTTTGAAATACTTAGAAAATCATAAATTTTATTATCAATATCTTTAAAAAGATCTAATACTTCCTTAGTAAGAATAGAAATCCTATAATTTTCATTATCACGATTTTTCTTGACTTTATAATTTTCATTCTAAAGGAAGTTAGCAAACCTAGAAACTTCTTCATAAGTAGGTAGAGTATTATCTTCATCAGAAGAAGATTATTCATCTAAAGATTCATAGTATTTTTTATCACTATAATTATCATTCAAGGATACATTGGTTGTTGATTCAGCACTGTGCACCTTGGCCATTAAACAATGATTTTCAATAGGTAATATGTCTAGTAAACCAAGATTCTTCTGACCAAAAGATTCATACTCCAAGGATTCATCAGAAGAGTCTCTCGAACTGTCACTCCATGTGTCATTGGATTTCAAAACATACTTATCCTTAGCCTTTTAGTATTTATTTCTATTCCTTTGAGAATGTTTTTTATTTCTATCCTTTTTCTTAAACATAGGACAGTTTGTCCTTATATGAACTTCTCTTTTGCATTCATAACAAGTGAATTTAGAGTATTTGTTATCCTTTCTTCACTTCTTATATCTATATTAAATGTCTTTCTTCCCAACTGTCTTGTTAATCCTTCAAGAAAGATTAGCTAGTTCATTCTCAGAATGTTCACATTCACTAGATTCAGATAAAATAGTAACCTTCTTAGATTTAGATCTTTTAACTCTCTTAGCAGTCTTGTCTTTCATATGATTTGAAGTAGTTGTAAAAGAAACACTTCCATTCTCATTCTTCTTCTTATTTATATCAACATCTCTCTTCATTCTGGTTTCATGTTGAATAAGGGTTCCAAAAATCTCATCAAGAGTAATCTGAGAAACTTTCGTATTCTCATATATAGTTTTCCTCTTGGATTCCCACTCATTAGGCATGATAACTATAATCATGTCCACAAGTTCCTCATCATCTAAACCTTTCTCACCCATATACTGTAAACTGTTAACAATAGTCATAAACCTTTTTTGTACCTTACAAACTAGTTCTCCATAAGGAAATAGAAATCCATGATATTCTTCTCTAAGCATAGCTCTTCTAGTTTCAATAACTTTGGATATACCAAAATGAGTAACCTCCAATTTCTTCCAAATAAAATTTTCAGATTCATAAGAATAAATCTGGCTATATATATTCCTAGTCATAGAACACAACAAAGTATTGTGTACCTTATTGTTAAGTTGATATTCTGACTTTTCTTGATTAGTAAAATTTCTGACTTCCTTATCCGGAATCTTGTAATCTCCAGTAAGAATGAAAAAGTTTTCAACTCCAGTGTTAATAACAAAATTCTTCATATGATCTCTCCAATATTCATAATCATTACCATCATAAATTGGTGGTCTAGTAGGATTAATATTGTTGATCGAACCAACATTCATTCCTATCATCACAAAGAAAATATCTTTCCACAAAAACTTTTTAGTAATAAAAGCTTGTAAACGGGGATAAAAATATCCTAAGGAAAAAGTAGAACAATGAAAACTTGAGAAAGAAAACTTATATGTGAATATAATTATTTCAGATACCTCCTCTAATACCAATTGTAGGATTGAAATAATGATGTAGATGCTCAATATACAAGAAGGGGTGAATTGTATAATTTTAGAAATTCCTTTGGAACTTTTAAAGATTGTATAAAAACATTATTTTGTTTAACAATGTCACACAAGGTAAATTCACAAGACCTCTTAGTTCTAAAAACTTTCTAGATTCCATAAATATGGTTCCGAAAATGAAGCTTAAGAAAAGTTTACGAGGAAAAACATTCTACCTTAAAGCGTATAGAATTTTATTAATCAGAGTATACAAGTAAAAGAAAGAATAAGATAGTTATACTTTCCTTATTAATCAAAATGTATCAGAAAACAAACTTGAAATAATACAAGTAACAAATAAGAAATCATTTAACCCAAAGAGTAGGGTACCCAACAACCTTGGATAAAGGTCCCTTTATATATACATTAAAGAAAGTATGTCTTAACCACACCAAGGTAAGCCTTTGATAGGAATATTAGATTCTTTCTTGCTATCCCTGAAAGCCCTTGAACTTCAAGGTAGTTGGCACCTCTATATTACCATCCTCGGAAGACCTCGATTGTACACAGCAACAATCAGAGTCGCACAAAGAAATCTGAACAAGTTTTTCATTACGCACAAAGCATGAGAGTCTCTCTCTCTATAAATCACTTCAACAGCATGTAATCTCTATAGTTCTAGAACAGTCATCATAAGTTGTGGACTCATTAAAATGAGCTCCTATTTATAAGAATTTTCCCATGGTCGGCTCCCTCCTCCCACAGTCATATTTTTCCTTGAATTTCGGAGGGACCTGTACACATGCCACTCAAACAACGGTTTGTTAGAAACAGAATACATGACATAGTTTTATAACTATAACAAGAGTAAGTAAAATATGGTTTCCCAAACAAATATATTTTTCATAGTCTAAGGAAAAATAAATTTCAGAGTCTAAATAACATTGATATTTGGATTATTTTTATCAAATAATTCAGAATCAGAATTTTGTAGACTTCAGATTCTGAATTCTAAGGAATTCAGAGTCTGAATTCTAAGGAATTCAGAACAGGACTTCTGAGTAATTCTATAGATACCCGAAGCTTGAAGTACATGGAAAATACATTACTTTTTCGGAATAATTAATACATAACAAAAAACCAAAACTCAAGGACCGTAATATTTTAGTGTCTTTGGAAACTCGGAATGTAATCTTTTAATCTTGGTGAAAGATCTTCAAAATCTCCCATAAAGATCTTCCCCTTTTGTTTTCTTAAATTAAAACTTTCTTTAAATACTGGGGAAAAGAAAACATGTAAAGCCTGAGCTCAAATGCTCAATAAGGGTAAGCATAGAGAATATAAAAAAATCTATAAACATTTGAATGCAAAAAACATGAACATAAAATCTAAACATCAAAATCTTGAGCAAAGACATAAATCATGGAAGTACACAAAGCATAGATCATAAATGAAAATTAATCATGATAAACTAGCATGGGAATAAAACATGTAATTGTGGCAATCATTCATCACTTTTTATTATTTCCATAGTATCCAAGGCATTGCTACCAAGACCATCTTAGTGGACAAAGTCCCTTTCTGAATCAAGTTCACTCCTCGTTTCAGTCTTGTAACACTGAACCGGGTTAACTTACCGTTTCAGCCATGTTTATCTCATGAGATATAAAATATTTACCCAATTCATTAGAGGGAGATATAGGTCCCACCCATCTTATAATGAAATCATTCTTACTTGTGCCACAAAATAAACATACATCATTCATAATAACCCAAAAAATAAAATGGGTTTCATAAACATCATCCCATCATCACATAATCCATATAAAAGAAATGGATATCATTTCATAATAAGAAAAGGGAAAACATTTAAATCATAGATACTTTATACTTGAAACATACACATATGAAATAATTTCATCTTAGATGGAAAATGGTTTTGATAAAACAGTTGAAATGGATTCTTGAGGAAAATATCTTTTCTTCTTCAAAATCAATTTCTTTTCACAAAATGTCATGAAATTTTAAAACAAACAGATTTTGTTAAAAATAGTCATGAAATATTTTGGAGGAATCTTCATGAAAATAAGTCTTAATAAAACTGTAAAAATCCTTTCATTCCGTATAAGTTAAAAAAACATTCTCCACTTACTTTTGTCGGAAAAGTCAAAAAGTACCTCGTAACGTAAACAAAAGAAAGATTCCTTAAGTACCATGTAGTAAAAGTAAAAATGGGTAAAAAGGACATTAAACATACATAAAACCACTTTTAGAAAACATGGAAATGGATGATAACAATAACCCCAGTAAATACTGGCGTATAAGCAATCTCGGATAAAAATGATATGTGAAAAATTATCCCTTACCTTAGGTCTGATATGCTTCATATGTATCTGAACCTTCTGTATAATGATTTAAATAATGTCATTGACTTATTAAAGAATCATATTAATTGTTATGATATCATATATGTTTCACTTATGACTTTATATTACACGATCTTTTGTAAATTCCATGTTAAAGCAGCGTTTTGGGTAAAATCATTTCATTTATCGTATGTGTTTCGACTTGTCGTTCTTGATATTATTACTTATTTCCTGATTTAAATAATTTCAGAATGTAAAACATGATTTATATATAATATATATTTATCATATACATATATATATATATATATATTATAGATCGATAAAAGGAATGAAATACACCGTTCATGGAGACGGTAGGCCGTACGTACGCATGAACGTTGTTTTCGTTTCCTTATTGAATTGAATGAAACTAAATAGATGACATAAATATATATATTCATAAATCCAGTAGAATTATTATTTCATATATTTCATTCTTATTCATTATATAAACTTTATGATCATTCATGTATGGTTAACATGGAGAATGAATCTCATCGCGTCGTGGAGACGGTAGTCCGTACGTACGCACGAGCGATGATATTGTTCCCATAATTATTGAATAGAATTGGAGTGGATGGTATAATATATCAGATTCAGTATGATGTTATAACATATATATATATATAGTTATTCTTTACACCATTATACCCATCCATTTAAGGTGTTGGTGGAAAAACAGATTTCACCACAGCGTGGAGACGGTATTCCATACGTACGCACGCGCGGTGATTTCGTTTTCCGTAGGATGTATAGATGGTGAAATAGGGTTGTTTCATACTTATAATAACATATAATTATATTATTTATACTGATGTTATTACTTAATAATAAAACAACTAAAGAAAAATAATTGGAAGAAGAAATAAAGTTGAAAGAATCGGTAACGGACATTACCTCTTCTTTGAAGCGCCTCTTTGAGACCTCCTCTTAGGGCACTAAAATTGGTCTTTAAAGAAGAAAAGAACCTATAGGATGTTTATATGGAATTTTAGAAGAGAATTTTTCAGGGTTTGGCCGAGCTTGAAGGCTCAAAGTTGTGTGAGGAAGAGAGGGAGGAGGTGCCCTTTTATAAGGAAGGAGAGGGGCACCTTTGGAAATATAAGAAATATTAGTTTATATTAAATCCCAAACCCACTTAAAAACTTCCAAAATGACACATATCCAAATATTAGATGATATAGGGTTGTAATATCATCAAACAATAAAATTTATACATGTAAGGAATTTATTTTAAACATTATCAACTTGATTTATCCTTATTTAATCAATTTAATTTTATTTGTGGTAATAACATTCTAAATTTTAAATTATAACACATAATTATCTATTTGTTGTTAATTTTCCATAATTGGATACTTTATAAAATTTTAGACCATATAAATATAAATTTATAATTTTTAAAAAAAATTTGTGATTTTTAAACAATTTTATAATTTGTTATTTTTATAAAATAACAATAGTGTCAATGTTGACACTATTCATTTATTTGAATTTAAATAAAATATATACAACAGATATGTTCGAACTAAAATCTTTAATAGATTCATAAAAGGTCATATGTATCTATAAAATTAATGGATCACATTAAATAGTTCATATAATATTTATTTTATAATTTTTAAAACCATTTATTTGGTTTATCTCTTAATAAAATAATTACTACAACATTTTTGTATAATTATTTAATATACTTATTTGTTTCATAAAAATTAAAAATAAATTCCTATGATGAAGATAAATCTATTATATTTCCTAATAATACTTTTACTCTAATTTATCATCTTAAAATCACAATATTTAAATTGTTATATTTATTAAATTATGAAGGTGACAACTTTGGCATCATTTAAAATAAAATAATATAAGTGTCATAATCACCTTAATAAGGATCCAAATGGTCAAACATTCGGCCAGTGGATGATTAGGTTTTATATATACACTAATAATAAGTTTTTTTCAGATTTTTGGGCCTTTTGATATGTATTACGATTTCAATAAAAACAATATTATTGATTTTTTACTAAATAAATAATTTCTGCATCATTAATGTATAAGATAATAAGGTAATTAAATAACTCTTAAAAATTACAAATAAATTACCATGACAAATAAAAACATTTTATCTTCCAAATGCGTATTTATAACAGAATTTATATTCTGTATAAACTTATATTAAAAATAATTTAATTATTAAAGTTGAGTGAGACATATTTCACTTTCCTTTAAATAAAATAAACTAAAGCTCTTAATCACCTTCAAGTGGGTTATAATGGATTCCATTTAGACCCAGATATGACTTATGACAAATTATAACCATCCAATTGTATTAATACAAGTATTAGGATAATTTTATAATATTTTATTTACCCTTAATTACCCAATTTACCTTTTACTATGGTAAATAAAATTTACCGTTGTTACTATTCATAAAGCCCAAAAATAAAAAGTAGTCTATTAATATAATTTGGACCCACTGATTCGAAATATGGAATCCATTTTTTCAGATTCAATACACAGAAGTTTCATAAATTAAATTAAAATTAATCTCGTTGTCGAAAGAAAACAGGTTTTTGTTTAAAACATTGCAAAAGATTGCATTTATTTAAGCAACGAATTAAATGTAAAATCAAGGCTAATTACATAAATTATATAAAATGGTAAAAATATATTATATTTATACTTTAAAACCATTCAATATTATAATTTAACCACATAAGTTATTACGGTGAAAAATTTTGTTTTTAATTAAAATATAGCATGTTTTTACTGTTCATTAAAATATGAAAGTTATCAGAATAATAAGAAAATTTTATCCAAGGTAAAATTTTATATCCTAATTCCAAATAATAATTTTATTTTGTAAAATTGAACTGATAAAAATGTCAAAAACTAGATTTAAATTGGGTGCGTCATCAAAAGGCGGCAAAACATCATTTTTCGAAAAATACTTATTTTACCCGAAAAATTTATTTTGTTCTTATACCATGTTCTAGAAAATGTGTAAGATGAATAATAATTTTATAAAATTCCATATTTAGTTAATACTATTCATAACGGCTAGTTCATAATAATATTATAATAATATATCATTGTTTAGTAAAACACGCTATCGAGGAATGTCGTGATTGCGTGTAATGCAAGCCAAGTCAGGGTTGCGTGTTGTGCAAGAATCTTTTATTATTTCATATAACAGAATCCAACCATATTTCATTTATACATTGAATATATATATATATATATACACTCAATGTTGCGTAGAATGACTATTATAAAACGAACTTGAAATTGTGTGTAACACAGTCTAAGAATAGTGTTGCGTATACTTCAAGCTAATACAGTGTGGCGTATAGCACAAGATAATCTTGTTGTAGCATAAAACACATGACATCAAATAAATTAAAAAGAATACTTATCATAAAATATCGGGTTGTTACATTCTACCCCCCTTAAAATGGATTTCTCCCTCGAAATTCGTCGAGGTTATACATGGTTTACTATTTATAGAAACCCACATCGTAAAAAGGAATACTAAAACTTAATTTTAAAAACTAAAGTATGAAATGTAATGATTACCCAAAGTAACTCATCACTGGGTTTCCATATAGGAGAACACAGGTGAAAATATGGATATGGAAGAAAAATCTAACCATCAATTTCTGATGGAGAGTGGTAGAGAACATGGATATGAAAAATCCAACAATCACAAAGCCCTAGATTTGTGATGATCTAAGGTACCATCTGATTCATCGGATATAAGAGCACTAGGACAACATTTTTGGTTTTTAATATCATTTCCCTAAAGTTTAAAATTTTGAATTAGAAGAAATACTTGCTTGATTTTGGTACAATCTCACTGTTGTTCGTGCTTTGAACAATTTCCACTTCATATCTTAATGAAATCAAGTTGATTTTTTATTCATGAAGAGTTAGTAGATCATGTGATAGAATGATGGGTCATTCCATCCGTCTCAAACAAAAGGTTATAAAAGTTATCAAAAATACATAAGTCCATCTATAGTGAGATTAATCATATATGGTTCCTAAAATGGACTTATACTTCATATATCATACTGCTTAATATAATAAAATTAGTTTCTACTAAACAGGGACTTCCTGTAGGCCAGTGGTAGGTGATAAAGGCCACTCGCACTTTGGTTGTAGGTTCGATTCCCACAGCCTTGTCCGACGCGATGGGTTGTCGCCCGTCCTGCAGTTTGTCATTTTTCTAAAACTACATTACTATAATAATATCGAAAAAAGTTATATCCTTAAACAATACTAACTTATGTCCAACATAATTCATTCTAATCTTTAGGCTTATCTAAAATACTTCGGTCCAAGCTCATAGTATAAAGAAAATGATTACTTGAAATGTCACATAACAATCACATGAATTCCATCATTTATCCCCAATATATCATAATATATATCTTCTTGGTCAAATTTCAAACATGTGAATACCTTAATCATGTATTCTCTTTAAGAATGAATACCCATTGAACCTTAGTGAAAACATGAATGCAGTTAAAAGTTAACACTTTCCAAATACCAAAATCCTCAAAATTCTATATACTAAAACCATGATATCACTTAGTCCTTATATAAATCATGAGCTCATGAATACTGTCAAACATTTCATTTTCTCCTTATCCATTCATTATGCGCATATCAGCTACTTTCCAAAATATTTGAATCACTTTTCATGGTTACCGATACCATAAAATTATTGAAAAACACAATAGACTAATACAAAAATATTCTAATACACCATAAAAGTACCTCAATGACATTATTCTTGAATACCAATACATAAACACTTTAATCAATCCTCTTCAATGATTGTCCTGGAATAAGTCCTTCCTTGATTTAGAAGTAACTTTTTAGGTCAGGGCATTGAGTTGGGTAATGCCCATGTTCTCCACAAATAAGACATTGAACTCCATAACAGTCTGTCACTCTATGACCCTTTTCTCCACACAGATAACATCTTCCCCTCCATTTGAGGTATTCCTCAAGGTTCTTATTCCCTTCTTTAGAAATCTCAATCTTCCTTTCTTTATGATCCTCAACATGTGAACATGCATAAAAGTCTACCTTCCTCTTATTTGATGAATTAGGCATACCACTAAATTTCACCTTGTTAATCATATATTGCGATGACTGATTCGGCATAATCACAATATATTTCTCTCTAGGTATTACGAAATTTTGTTTCTCATAGTCACCAATTATTCCATTGGATTCAATGTTAACCGAATTCCTTCTAGTTCCCTCTATTGACTAAAACACAAAAAGAATCATGTGAGAGGAAAAACTCATACAAGGAAAATAACATAATCAAGGGGGAGTACCTTCGACAAATAACATCTTAGGTTTAATTATAAGATCTTTACCGTAATTCTAGGATTATAACCTATACTTATACTTAACCTAAGGGACATCCCTTGACATACCTTAGAAATATCTCTAGGGATCTCACTAAAGTTCTCGCATCCTAGTTTCCAAAGGTCGACTAAACCTTTCCTCTGATAACAACTGTAGAGACCCGAAGCTTGAAGTACATGGACAATACATTACTTTTGAGTAATAATTAATACATAACAAAAAACCAAAACTCAAGGACCGTAATAGTTTAGTGTCTTTGGAAACTCGGAATATAATCTTCTAATCTTGGTGAAAGATCTTCAACATCTCCCATAAAGATCTTCCCCTTTTGTCTTCTTAACTAAAAACATTCTTTAAATCCTGGGGAAAAGAAAACATATAAAGGGTGAGCTCAAATGCTCAGTAAGGGTAAGCATAGAGAACATAAAATAATCCATAAACATTTGAATGCAAAATCATGAACATAAATCCTAAACATCGAAATATTGAGCAAAGACATAAATCATGGAAGTACACAAAGCATAGATAATAAAGTAACATTAATCATGATAAAATAGAATGGGAATAAAACATGTAATTGTTGCAACCATTCATCACTAGTTATGTTTTCCATAGTATCCAAGGAATTGCTGCCAAGACCATCTTAGTGGACAAAGTCCCTTTCTGAATCGAGTTCACTCCTCGTTTCAGTCCTGTAACACTGAACCGGATTGACTTACCGTTCCAGCCATGTCTATATCATGAGATATAAAATATTTACCCAATTCATTGGAGGGAGATATAGGTCTCACCCACGTCATAATGAAATCATTATTACTTGTTCCACAAAATAAACATACAACATTCATAATAAACCAACAAATAAAATGGGTTTCATAAACATCATCCCATCATCACATAATCCATATAAAAGAAATGGATATAATTTCATAATAAGAAAAGTGAAACCATGTAAATCATAGAGACTTTATACTTGAAACATACACATATGAAATAATGTCATCTTAGATGGAAAACGGTTTGGATAAAACACATGAAATGGATTCTTGAGGAAAATATCCTTTCTTCTTCAAAATCAATTTCTTTTCACAAAACGTCATGAAATTTTATAAGAAAAATATTTTTTTTAAATAGTCATGAAATATTTTGGAGGAATCTTCATGAAAATAAGGCTTAATAAAACTATAAAAATCCTTTCATTCCGTATAAGTTAAAAAAAACTTTCCCCACGTACTTTTGTCAGAAAAGTCAAAAGGTACCTCATAACGTAAACAAAAGAAAGATTCCTTAAATACCATGTAGTAAAAGTAAAAATGATTAAAAAGGACATTAAACATACATAAAAACACTTTTAGAAAACATGGACATGGATGATAACAATAACCCCAGTAAATACTTACGTATAAGCAATCTCGGATAAAAATGAGATTTGAAAAATTAACCCTTACCTTAGGTCTGATATGCTTCGTACGTATCCTAAACATATGTATAATGATTTAAATAATGTCATTGACATATTAAAGAATCATATTCATTGTTATGATATCATATATGTTTCACTTATGACTTTATATTACCTGTTCTTTTGTAAATTCCATGTTAAAGCAGCGTTTTGGGTAAAATCATTTCATTTATCGTATGTGTTTCGACTTGTCGTTCTTGATATTATTACCTATATCCTGATTTAAATAATTATAGAATGTAAAACATGATTTATATATAATATATATTCATCATATACATATATATATATTATAGATCGATAAAAGGAATGAAATACACCGTTCATGGAGACGGTAGGTCGTATGTACGCATGAACGTTGTTTTCGTTTCCTTATTGAATTGAATGAAACTAAATAGATGACATGCATATATATATACATAAATCCAGTAACATTATTATTTCATATATTTCATTCTTATTCATTATATAAATTTTATGATCATTTATGTATGGTTAACATGGAGAATGAATCTCATCGCGTCGTGGAGACGGTAGTCCGTACGTACGCACGAACGATGATATCGTTCCCATAATTATTGAATATAATTGGAGTGGATGGTATAATATATCAGGATCAGTATGATGTTATAATATCAATATATAGTTATTCTTTACACCATTATACCCATCCATGTAAGGTGTTGGTGGAAAAATAGATTTCACCACGGCGTGGAGAGGGTATTATGTACGTACGCACGCGCGGTGATTTCGTTTTCCGTAGGATGGATAGATGGTGAAATAGGGTTGTTCAATACATATAATAAAATATAATTATTTGAGATATACTGTTTTTATTACTTCATAATGAAACAACTAAAGAAGAATAAGTAGAAGAAGAAATAAAGTTGAAAGAATCAGTAACGGACATTACCTCTTCTTTGAAGCACCTCTTTGAGACCTCCTCTTAGGGTACTAAACTTGGTCTTTGAAGAATACCAGAACCTCTAGGATGTTTCTATGGAAGTGGAGAAGATAATTTGGAAGGGGTGGGCCGAGCTTGAGGGATCAAAGTGGTGTGAGGAAGAGAGGGAGGAGGTGCCATTTCATAAGGGAGGAGAGGGGCACCTTTGGAAATATAAGAAATATCAGTTTATATTAAATCCCAAACACACTTAAAAACATCCAAAATGACCCATATACTAAGGTTATATGAGATAGAGTTGTAATCGCATCAACCAATAATATTTAGACATGTTAGGAATTTATTTTAAACATTATCAACTTGACTTATCTTTATTTAATCAATTTAATTTTATTTGTGGTAATAATATTATAAATTTTAAATTATAACAAATAATTTCTTATTTGTTGTGAATTGTCCATAATTGAATACTTTATAAAATTTTAGACAATATAAATTTAAATTTATAATTTTAAATATTTTCGTGATTTTTAAACAATTTTATAATATGTTATTGTTATAAAATAACAATAGTGTCAATTTTGACACTATTCATTTATTTGAATTTAAATAAAATATATACAAACTATATCTTCGAAATAAAAGCTTTAATATATTCATAAAAGTTCATATGTATCTATAAAATTATTGGAGAACATTAAATAGTTCATATAATATTTATTTTATTATTTTTTAAACCATTTATTTGGTTTATCTCTTAATAAAATAATTACTACAACATTTTTGTATAATTATTTAATATACTTATTTGTTGTATAAAAATTAAAACTAAATTCCTATGATGAAGATAAATCTATTAGGTTCCCCAATAATACTTTTACTCGAATTTATCATCTTAAAATCACAATATTTAAATTGTTATATTTATTAAATTATGAAGGTGACAACTTTGGCATCATTTAAAATAAAATAATATAAGTGTCATAATTTCCTTAATAAGGATCCAAATGGTCAACAATTCGGCCAGTGGATGATTAGGGTTTATATATACACTAATAATAAGTTTTGTGCAGATTTTTGGGCCTTTTGATATGTATTACTATTTCAATAAAAAACTATATTATTGATTTTTCACTAAATAAATAACTTCTCCATCATTAATGTATAAGATAATAAGGTAATTAAATAACTCTTAAAAATTACAAATAAATTACCGTGACAAAGAAAAACATTTTAGATTTCAAATGAGTATTTATAACATAATTTATATTCTTTATAAACTTATATTAAAAATACTTTAATTATTAAAGTTGAGTGAGACATATTTCACTTTCCTTTAAATAAAATAAACTAAAGGTCTTAATCACCTCCAAGTGGGTTCTAATGGATTTAATTTAGACCCAAATATGACTTAGGACAAATTATAATCATCCAATTGTATTAATACAAATATTAGGATAATTTTATAATATTATATTTACCCTTAATTACCCAATTTACCTTTTACTATGGTAAATAAAATTTACCGTTGTTACTATTAATAAAGCCCAAAAATAAAAAGTAGTCTATTAATATAATTTGGACCCACTGATTCCAAATATGGAATCCATTTTTTCAGATTCATTACACAGAAGTCTCAGAAATTAAATTAAAATTAATCCCATTGTCGAAAGAAAACGGATTTTTGTTTAAAACATTGCAAAAGATTGAATTTATTTAACCTACGAATTCAATGTAAAATCAAGGCTAATGAAATAAATTATATTAAATGGTGAAAATATATTCTATTTATACTTTAAACACATTCAATATTATAATTTAACCACATAAGTTATTACGATGAAAAAAAAATTAATTAAAATATAGCTTGTTTTTACTCTTCATTAAAATATGAAAGTTATCAGAATAATAAGAAAAATTTATCCAAGGTAATATTTTATATCCTGGTTCCAAATAATAATTTTATTTTGTAAAATTGAACTTATAAACATGTCAAAAACTATATTTAAAGTGGGTGCGCCATCAAAAGGCGGCAAAACTGCATTTTTTGAAAAATACTTATTTTACCCGAAAAATTTATTTTATTCTTATACCATGTTCTAGAAAATGTTCAAGATGAATAATAATGTTATAAAATTAAAAATTTAGTTAATACTATTCATAACAGCTCGTTCATAATAATATTATAATAATATATCATTGTTTAGTAAAACACGCTATCGAGGAAGGTCGCAATTGCGTGTAATGCAAGCCAAGTCAGGGTTGTGTGTTGTGCAAGAATCCTTTATTATTTATTATAACAGAATCCAACCATATTTCATTTATACATTGAATATATATATATATATACACTCGATGTTGCGTAGAATGACTATTATAAAACGAACTTGAAATTGTGTGTAACACAATCTAAGAATAGTGTTGTGTATACTTCAAGCTAATACAGTGCGGCGTATAGCACAAGATAATATTGTTGTAGCATAAAACACATGACATCAAATAAATAAAAAAGAATACTTATCATAAAATATCGGGTTGTTACAAATTCAGAGTCTGAATTTTAAGGATTTTGGAGTCTGAATTCTAAGGAATTTGGAACTAGAATTCTGAGGAATTCAGAGTCTTAATTATCAGGAATTCTGAGTCTGAATTTCAAATAATTTGGATTCTGAATTTCAGAGAATTAGGAGTCTGAATTTCAGAGAATTTTGAGTCTGAATTTCAGAGAATTCAGAGTCTTACTTTCAAGGAGTTCAGAGTCTGAATTTCAGAATATTCAGAACCTAAATTCAGATCCAATAAATAGAATACTCTATATATAATAATTTATAGAATTCTGGGTCTTTATATGTGAAACTGAATTTTTACTTAGGAATAAAAAGAGTTAGAATTAAAGAAACTAAAATATGAACAATAAAAAATAGGTAAGGGTAAAATTTCATTGGGGAAGGAAAATTTTCTTTATTAATGAAAAAACTTATGGAGAGAAATTTTCCTTGAGATAGAGTGTTTGTGATTTTAAAAACATAGAGGAATGGAAAAGTCATTAGGAAACCTTATTAACTCGACATAAAATTCCAACCTAATAGTGGAAGATTTGGTAATTCTTTTTCAGGAAAGAATGACTCATTTGATGACCCATACTAATGATGCTAAGGCACGTCTGATGTTATTAATATTTTTAGGACTTATTATATAACCCATTTACTAATTTTATATGAAATTTGCATAATTTGTGTGAAATATTAGTGTTTTAATACAAGTATAATTTTTGAGCATTTTTACAAGTAGTCTAATTGAATCAATTTAATATTTTATTAATAACTCTCACCCTAATGATTCAAATTGTGTGGTTCTTATTCTGTGGGATTTCTTATTCAATTTTTCACATATCATTAGAAGTCATCATGGGCCAATCCTTCCATTTGAAGGCTAATATGGTCAACATAAGAAGACCCAAATAATTTGTGATAAAACTGGACCATCAATGATTATTGAGTTACTGGTCTCACTCCCAAGGCCCATATTTTGTGAAACTCCACCAAGCTTTCGTGACTATCCAAAAAAATCATGGATAAAAATTTCAGGGCCCAACTCTAAGAACAAGGGGTCCAAATAAAGATTTGAAATGTATCCCACCATTCTTGTCAGGGAATTAAAATCTGGACACTATTCATGACAAATATCATGATGTATTCATCAAATAGAGCTAATATTTTGTAGTGAGAAAGAGGAGATATAGGCGGCCGGTTTTGTTGAATAAATCATTCAGATTTGAAAGCATCTTCCTATTCAAAAACCCTTTCACATTTTGAACTTTAAAAAGATTGGATTGAAATGGACAGATCAAATTTGTTTAATCAACCGGACATAACTTTTTCTCCATAGGTCCAAATTACTCCGAATTTTGAGATAGTTCAGAAAACTTTATTATCTACAACTTTGAAGAAAGAGATATCTCGAGATTCAACTGTATGGATAGCCAACTTGTCAATGCAAGTGGAGGGATAGATTGGGAATGAAAACAGTCAACTTCCTTGGGCTATAAATGCATTCCCCTCCTCTCCTTCAAAGGGGTTGGAATTTTAGAAGAGAGGAGAATCAATTGTAATGACCAAAGCCTTTAAAAAGGAGTAGAACTACCTGCCATACTCAAGTTTTCACATGATATACCCTTCCTTCTCTCTTTGCTTCCTTTCACTTGTGTGTTGTTCTTCGTTTGTAATCTTGTATGTTTGTGTTTTGTAATTTTGTTTTAATGCAAGTTTATTCTCAAATATCTCTTATTATCATCCACCTTCTATAGATTAATATTAATTTTCTTAAAATAGTTTAATTATAGTTGAATCCCATTCCCTTCTTTTTCTTCCTTATTCAATCAAAAGTCCGTTATTTTAATTCTCATCATTGTTCATGTGTGTGTGTTCGACGCACCACTCTTTTCTTATCCCTTTCTTTTTCTTCTATTCTTAATTTATCATCATAATCATTATAACCAGATTATAAAACACCCAAATGGATGAGTAAATATCTCATTGGGGTAAGTCAAAATTTAGAGATGTTAAGTGATTGAGAGTATTTTCTTGATGAGTATTCGTTAATTTAACATTGTGTATATTGGACTTAACATGTCATGGATTAAAGACATATTTTGTTTAACATGTGGTTTACATGGATTATTGGAACCATAAATACACTACCATAAACAAGTAATGGTAATTATTAGAACCCTAAGTTATGTTAAGTCTTGGATAAATCCTTAACACTTAGGAATTCCAATCAACGTTATCTTGTGAAGTGGATGTTAATTTTAATGCAATATAAAGAAAAGCTCAAGGATATCAAAATCTTAACTCCCTAATGATGAAATCACCCCAATATTTATCAATTTGGTAAATCAATTATATTCAGTAAATCATTTCAATTAAACTCTGTAAACAAACCCCCTAATCAAAATACAATCAACTAAAAACAATTGACTATTTAAAAAGTATCATCACCGAGGATTCAACCTGAGTGTTTCTATGCACATTATCAGAGCATCAGAACCTTGACCGGTCGATAGGCAACAATTTTCCACATTTTTCAAATGGCACCATTGCTGGGGATGGTGCTTTATGTAGTCATTAGTTTCTTGTTATTGTAAAAAAACCCAAAAAACAAAATTTAAAGAAAATTAAAAAAAACACAAAGAAAAACCCGCCTTCCTCATAAAAATCATAAATGGAAAACAAAAAATGAAAAAGCCATCTTCCTTTTTTTCCAACATCTTTCTGAATATCCCTTATCCTCCCAAAAAATCCCTCGAATTATTTTGACCCTGAAATTGAGCGAACATTTCATCAACTTAGGAGGAACATAAGAGATAATCAAATAATTCAAGAACCAGTCCTTGTCTAACCAATTCAATTAGATATGACCAATCCTAGGGAATAAAAATTTAAATAACTTGTTTCCCCTAATATTAATTACCAACCTCTTGGTATTCAATATCCAAACATAGAGGCTGACTTTGAACTCAAATCGGGTTTGATTCATCTTCTCCCTCATTTCCACGGGCCAGCCAGTGAGGATCCACTTCTCCACCTTCAAGAGTTACAAGTAGTGTGCTCTACCATGAAGCCTCAAGGGGTTTCTGAGGAACAAATCAAACTTCGAGCATTTCCTTTATCCCTAGCTGAAAATTCCAATTCATGGATTTACTACCTCCCTCCTGGTTCCATAACCACATGGAATGACATGAAGTGACTTTTCTTAGAAAAATTCTTTCCTGATTCTCATACTACTACTATCCAAAAGGAAATAAGTGGTATTCGTCAATTCCCAAGTGAATCACTCCACGAGTAAAGGGAGAGGTTCAAAAATATTGTTGCAACCTTCCCACACCACCAAATCCCTAACCAACTCTTGATTCAATACTTCTATGATGGTTCATTAGAAATGGATAGAACCCTCACTGATGCCGCAAGTGGTGGTGCTCTTGTTGATAAAAAACCTGTAGTTGTAAGAGATCTCATAAGTAACATGGCTGTAAACACACAACAATCTCATACTCGAGCACATGATCAAGTAAAACAAGCCCAAGATAATCAATCAATTGAGCCGTATAAGATGACCGAGTGGATGAGTGAACTTACACGTCTTGTGAGATAACTATCTATGGCTACCAAATCCCCAACCTCATATTCTCCACAATCAATGTTTCCTGGACCTGTTAAAAACCGTGGAATCTGCAACTCTTCATCTCATCCAACTGACACAAGTCCAAAACTTCAAGAAGATCAATCTGATTCATCTGGACCAATGGAGCTCAATTCATCAAATGCTCAACGGAACACCAACCCTCAACTGTCAGGTGAATTTATTAGAAACTTCAACCAACCTCACTCTGATACCTTCTCTTCTTCATATAACTAAGGAACGATTTATGTTAATCCTGTCTCTCATCCCCTTCAATTCCCTCTTCAAAACCCAAACGAGTTTCAATATGGTCATGGTGTTGGTAACATCTAACAACCTTATCCTTTTATTCCTCAACCTCAAAGAAACAATCCTCTTCCTGGATTCCATTATCCTAGTGAGCCTTCCCAATTCCAAAACCAATATAATAACTTTCCCAAGAACCAAAATCTAGGTAATCCCAATCTAGGACAAGACACTTCTTCCAAGCAACCATGTGAAAGTGCAGTGTACGATCTTGCCTCCTTCACCCGTTCAAGCCTCAAGAACATTGAAACCCAAATTGGTTAACATGCATCCCACCTTAGTCAGCAGCAAAAATCCAATTCTTTCCAACTCCCAGCTCAACCATTACCCAACCCCAAGGGTAATGTAAGTGAAATTTCACTTAGATTAGGAAAGAAAATGTATATACCTCAAGATAAGTCATATAAACCACCTTTAAATGTTGACCTAAAAAATGAAAATGAAAAGAAAAAGAAACATGAAAAGGAACCTAAATCCATTCCCTCACCTCCTTTTATTCCACATAGGATCTCAATTCCTTTTCCTCAAGCCATTTCTAAGCCAAAGAAGTCCTTTGAACCCGATCCTAAAATGCTCGACATGTTTAGACGTGTTAAATTCAACATTCCCCTCTTAGACTCCATAAAACAAATTCCTAAGTATGACATGTTTCTCAAGGAGTTGTGTACCCACGAGAGGAAACTTAGGACCTTTGAAAATGTTTCAAACCAAGAGTCAATACCCATTAAGTGAAAATATCCAGGGACCTTTATGGTTCCATGCAAAATTGGAAGTTCCAACTTTGATGATGCACTCATAGACCTAGGAGCCTCAATTAATGTCATGCCCAAATCCATATTCTCTAACCTTGGTCTAGGTACCTTACATCCAATGGGTGTTGTCATTCAATAGTCCAATAGAAGTATAGATAGTATTGAGGGAATAATTGAGGATTTCCTTGTCCGAGTCAATGATCTTATCTTCCCTATTGATTTCTATGTCCTTGACATGGAAGGTGAGACGAACTCTTCTCGATATCCCATAATTCTAGGAAGACCATTCCTTATGACTGTGAGAACCACGATTGATGTCCATTCAGTAATCTTATCCATGGAATTCGGTGACCAACTGGTCAAGTTCAACATTTTCCAATCCATGTGATACCCATCTGAGGATCACTCTGCATTCTCAATCCATGCTTTTGAGGACACTTCTAAGAGTCAATCGAACCCCAATCCACCATGTTCTTCATTTTCTAATGAAAAGGGATCTTGTGAAATATGCACTATGATTAACAAATTCATAAATGGTGAAGTTGATGTGGACCTCTCATTCATAAACTCTATAAATCTAGAGGATCTTGAAAACTCTGTTGAATCCCACATCAACGCTGTTCTCTACTGATCCACCTTGGATAGTATTAAGGAAAATGAATCTAAATCAACTGAAGTCCCTTCTTCCATTCCTGAGTTGTCTAACCCAAAAATGAATGATGAGACTACTCTAAAACCTCTTCCTGAATACCTAAAATATGCATTCCTCTTCCATGATCACTCTTATCCTGTCATTAACTCTTCTTCACTTACCAAAACTGAGGAGTAAAAACTTGTTCAAGTGTTAGAGGAAAACAAAAAGGCCTTAGGGTGGACCCTAGATGACATACCAGGAATCAACCCAGCTCTTTGCATGCATCACATCCATCTTGAGAAATCATCTAAACCAATTAGACAACCAAAAATAAGACTCAATACACTCATCCTTGAGGTAGTTAGGGAAGAGATCACTAAACTTCTTCAAGCTGGTTTTATCTACCCAATTTCTAATAGTGAATGGGTTAGTCCAATTCAAGTTGTACCTAAGAAGGACGGGATAAATATTGTCACAAATGAACATGGAGAGGTAGTCACAACTCGAGTGAAGAATAAATGGCGTGTGTGCATCGAATATAGGAAATTGAATGTTGAAACAAGAAAAAGATCACTACCCTATTCCATTCCTTGATCAAATGCTATAACGATTAGCCAAAAAGTCACATTATTGCTTTCTTGATGGATACACTAGCTACTTCTAAATCCCAATCACACCTCAAGACCATGAAAAGACTACTTTCACATGCCCCTTTGAAACATATGCATATAGAAGAATTCCTTATGGCCTTTGAAATGATCCTACAACATTCCAGAGGTGTATGATGAGTATATTTTCTGAATTCATTGAACACTGCATGGAAGTATTCATGGATGACTTCACCATTTATGGTCAGTCATTTGAATCTTGTTTGAATTCACTCTCTCTAGTCCTCCAAAAGTGTTTCAAGTGTAACCTTGTGTTAAATTTTGAGAAATTTCACTTCATGGTTGAAAATGGGATTGTTCTATGGCACATAGTTTTAAAAGATGGTATTGAAATCGATCCTTCCAAAATTGAAGTGATCCAATCACTTCCTCAACCCACTTCTGTTCGAGACAACCATTCATTTCTTAATCATGCTGGTTTCTATCAGAGGTTCATCCATAACTTCAGTAGGATTTCCCTCCCACTCACTCGGTTGATCCAAAATGATTTCACTTTCCATTTCAATGAGGTTTGCAAGAGATCATTGGTTGAACTCAAAACTACTCTAACATCCGCCCCAATAATCCAACCCCTAGATTGGTCCTTACCATTTGAGTTGATGTGTGATGCTTCTGATAGAGTCGTTGGGGATGTTCTTGTTCAATGAAGAGAAAAGATTTCTCATGTCATATACTATCCCACAAAAACATTGGATGAAACTCAATCTCACTACACTGTCACTGAAAAGGGACTTTTAGCAATGGTTTTTGCCTTAGATAAATTTCAGCCCTATCTCTTAGGTGCCAAAATCATCATCTTCACAGATCATTCTGTTATAAAGTTCTTACTCAAGAAAATTGATTCCAAATCAAGGCTAATAAGATGGATCCTAAGGCTCCAAGAGTTTGACATTGAAAACAAAGATAGACCAGTAAAAGAAAACCATGTGGTTGATCCCTTGAGTAGAATTTCTAATTCATCTCATTCTGAAATCATCGATCCGGAATTCCCCACTGAGAACCTATCATATCTCACTCCAAAAATACCATGGTATGCCCCAATTGTAAATTACTTTGTTTCTGGTGTTTTTCCTGAAAAATTTTCAAAAGAACAAAAAATGAAGTTTAAAAGTGATTCAAAATACTATTTTTGGGAAGAAAATAAACTTTGGAAAACTGGGGCAGACATGGTAATTAGAAGATGTGTTGATGAAGATGAATATTCCTCCATCTTAGAATTATGTCACTCACTTCACGGAGGTGGTCACTTTAGACCACAAAGGAACTTCTGAAAGGTCTTAGACTCAGGATTCCTCTGGACTTCACTCTTCAAGGACTCACATGAGTTCTGTCAATCATGTCCCACTTTCCAAAAGTTTGGCATAATTTTCAAGAGAAATTAAATGCCCCAAAATCTTTTAATTTTCTGTGAGATCTTAGATGTTTGGAGTATCGATTTCATGGGACCATTCCCCCCTTCCAATGGATTCTCATACATTCTTCTTGCAGTTGATTATGTTTCTAGGTGGGTCGAGTCCAAACCCACTAGAAAGGATGATTCACATACTGTTAGTGAGTTCCTAAAGACACACATCTTCGGCAGATTTGGAATGCCTCGTGCCTTGATCAGTGACTTAGGAACCCATTTCTGTAATAGAACCATGGAATCTCTTTTGAAAAAGAATGGGGTTGTACATAAAACTTCAACTTCATATCACCCCCAAACAAATGGAATGACTAAACTTTCTAATAGATAAGTGAAAAGAGTTCTTGAGAGAATTGTAAAACCCACCAGAAAAGACTGTCCTGAAAGACTTGGTGAAGCACTTTGGGGTTATAGAACTCCCTATAAAACACCCATTGGAATGTCTCCTTTTAGGCTAGTTTTTAGTAAAGAATTTCATCTACCAGTTGAAATCCAACATAAGTCTTTTTGGGCAGTGAAAACATGTAATTTTGATTGTGAAAAATCTGGTGAAGAAATATTGTTTCAATTGGCTGAACTAGAGGAGCTTCAACTTGATTCTTATGACAATTCTAATCTCTACAAATAAAAATCCAAGGCACTCCACGATAAACACATCCTGAGAAAGGTATTTCATGAAGGTGAAAAGGTAATGCTCTTCAATTCTCAATTTCAGCTTCACCCAGGTATGATTAATTCTCATTGGGAAGGTCCTTTTGTTATTAATAATGTTTACCCATTTGGTGAAGTGCAACTCAAAGACACCTCTTCTAAAAGGACATTCACGGTTAATGGACATCAGTTAAAGCATCACCATGAGAGTATGCACAATCCTATATCAACATCGACTTCCACTGGATCCCCAACTTCTCCAGTCGACCTACCACTAGATGGAGATGGCAACCCACCAAATCCAATCCAAGGGGCACCTATTTCCCTTTAACTCTCTCTCTATCTCTTCCTTTCTCTACCTCTTTCTTCTTCTTCCTCTCTCTTTCATTTTTCTTACCATGTTCTTTTTCAAACCCTTTATTTTTCACTTTCTTTTTTTATGGGTGTATCTTTATTAAAAAATAAAAAAACCTAAACAAAAACAAAACAAAAAAATCATCATAAAAAAAATATAAAAAAAAAACAAGATTCATGATTACTCACCTTCCAATTTTCTAATTACTCCAACCATTTGGGGGAGTTAGCAAACATGTTTTCATCTCAAAAATTTTTTATTTTCATCATGACTTTGGATAAAGTATTTTGTGTCAAAATTAACAAATTTCGAGTGCTCAATTTTTGATTTGGAAAATGATTCTCCCAAACCTTGAGGAACAACATTTACTTTCATTCCAAAGCCACCTATGGACATCTTTTCAAAATGTGTGTTTTCACCCCCATTTGTGAGTCTTGAGTTTGTGGACATTCTAGCTGAATTTCTTACCTTAGTGTGCATTAATATGATAGAGGCATTTTCTGAACCACATGATAATCACTATATCCAAATAGCCTACCATTTCCCTTAAATTAATCCTCCTTTTGAAAGCCACTTCGAGCCTATGAAAACATTATCTTTGATAGCCACATTACAAGCCCAATACCTTTTCCCACCCAATATCAACATGGATTTTTAATTGAATTTTTTTTTGAAATTTAAGTGTGGGGGGAACAGATTTCATTATGGGTACCCTTTTTTGATTTCACCATGTTATCATATTCTTGAGGGAAAGCATCCATTTCAGTGTGGGGGAGAGTTTTTCATTCAGTGTGTTTTGGGAAAATTAATGTACTTTCATTTATGTAATTTTTTAAATTTTATTGACGAGTGTTCAAAAAAAATTGGGTTGTTTCTTGGGTAAGTCAAAAATCACTCTTACTTAACCTTTGATCTTGTTATAACTATTACAATTAGTGTTGTGAGGAGATCAATCATGGGTTGGGATATGAGTGTGAGATCTCTTCCAAGTTCAACTTTCGAAAAAATAGAAAAAAAAGAAAAAAAAGAACACTTGCATTATATACATATGTCATTGGGAGAAGTTTTTTGGTTTGTAAATATTTCATCTTCTCATACCCATCAAATTTTTTTCCTCTATCGTTTCTTTCTTCACACAATCATTCCCTTTTAAAATATGTGTTTTCATTTCCTTCCATGTTTTATTTCAAAAAAATGTGCATTTCTTTTTCTATGTTGGTGTTTTACCCCTCTTCTTCTCTCTCTTGGAAATTTTATTCCTACCGTCCCATAGCCACAGAAAACCCCCTTAAAAATACCTCTTGATTCTTGTGAACTTTGGATAGGGATTGGATGCTGATATCTCTTTCAGACTCTAATATTTTCACTTTTGGTTGGTGAAAGAGTAAACCTCCACAAATGAATTTTATCATCTTGAGAGGTGTGAGTTTTGAGTGTCCACATTTTTCATTTCTAATTTTGAGCATGAAAAAATTAATTAGTTTTGGAACATTTTTTCTGTAACAACTTGTATTGGAACTCAAAATGGATGAGTGAAATATTCCAAACCACCCCTGATTGGAGAAAACAAAATTTTAATATTTGTTGGTGAGTGAAAATGATTTTTTTATGCTTTTATATTTGTTGTACATGAGAAAATACACAAGACTTAGTGTGGTGGAGTTTATGTTATTAATATTTTCATGACTTATTATATACCCCCTTTACTGATTTTATATGAAATGTGCATAATTTGTGTGAAATATTAATGTTTTAATACTATGTATAATTTTTGATCATTTTTAGAAGTAGTCCAATTGAGCATGTTTACTATTTTATTAATACATATCACCCTACTAATTAAAATTGTGTGGTTCTTGTTCTGTAAGATTCCTTATTCCATTTTTCACATATCATTAGAAGGAATCATGGGCCAATTCTGCCATTTAAAGGCTCATGGTCAACACAAGAAGACCCAAAGAATTTGTGATGAAACTGGACCATCAATGATGATTGAGTTACTGGTCTCACTCCCGAATCTCGTATTTTGTGAAACTCCACCATGTTTTCTTTATTATCCAAAAGAATCATGGATAAAAATTTCAGGGCCCAACTCCAAGAACAAGGGGCCCAAATAAAGATTTGAAATCTAGCCCACCATTCTGGCCGGGAATTAAAATACAGACACTATTCATGACATATCTCATGATGTAATCATCAAATAGAGTTGCGATTTTGTAGTGTGAAAGAGGAGATATAGGGGGAGACTTTGTTGAAAAAATAATTCAGATTTGAAGGAATATTCCTATTCAAAAACCCTTTCACATTTTGAACTTCAAAAAGATTGGATTGAAATGGACAGATCAAATTTGTTTAATCAACTGGCCATAATGTTTTCTCCATAGGTCCAAATGACTCTAAATTTTGAGAGAGGTCGGAAAGATTTATTATATACAACTTTGAAGAAAGATATATTTCGAGATTCATCAATCTGGATAGCCAACATGGTGATGCAAGTGGAGGGACAGATTGGGAATGAAAACAGTCCACTTCCTTGGGCTATAAATGCATTCCCCTCCGCTCCTTCAAACGGGTTGGCATTTTAGAAGAGAGGAGCATCAATTTGAATGACCAAACCCTTGAAAAATTCTTAGGAGGACCTTCCATACTCATGTTTTCACTTCAGATACCCTTCCTCCTCTCTTTGTTTTCTTTCACTTTTGTGTTGTTCTTCGTTTGTAATCTTGTAAGTTTGTGTTTTGTAATTCTGTTTTAATGCAAGTTTCTTCTTCAATATCTCTTATTCTCATCCACCTTCTGTAGATTAATATTAATGTTCTTAAAATAGTTTAAATACAGTTTAATCCCCTTCCCTACTTTTGCTTCCTCATTCAATTGAAAGTCCATTTTTTTTAATTCTCATCATGGTTCATGTGTGTGTGTTCGACGCACCACTCTTTTCTTATCCCTTTCTTTTTCTTCTGTTATTAGTTTATCATCACAATAATTATAACCAGATTACTAAACACCCAAAGGGATGATTAAATCTCTCATTGGAGAGAGTCAAAATTTAGGGATGTTAAGTGATTGAGAATATTTTCTCGATGAGTATTCGTTAATTTAACATTGTTTATGTTGGACTTAACATGTCATGGATTAATTACATATTTTGTTTAACATGTGGTTTCCATGGATTATTGGAACAATAAATACACTACCATAAACAATAAATGGTAATGATTAGAACCCAAAGTTATGTTAAGGCTTGGATTAAAGCCTTAACACTTAGGAATTCCAATCAACGTTATCTTGTGAAGTGGGTGTTAATTTAAATGCAATATAAACAAAAGCTCAAAGATATCACAAGCCTAACTACCTAATGATGAGATCACCCCAATATTTATAAATTTGTTAAATCAATTATAGTCTATCAATAATTTCAATTAAGATCTTCAAACAAACCCCCCTAATAAAAATACAATCAACTAAAAACAATTGACTATTTAAAAAGTATCATCGCTGAGGATTCGACCTGAGTGATACTATACACATTAGCAGAGCATCGAAACTTTGACCAGTCGATAGGTGACAATCGGCCGTGCGTTTCAATTTCAAAATGAAGTGATGAAGATCATCGGACCAGAATACTATGATGCTTTTGAGAGTACTCTTCTTGGTTTATGGAAAGGATTAATTCCATACCAACATGATTGTCCACAAAGTCCTTACTTTCCCATGTACGAGAATGTTCTTTTGCAAGACGCCGATGTTCCATCTGTTGAGAAGTACTTTCTAAAGAACTGGTTTCTTCAATACTCCAACCGTAACTGTATGAATATTAGTATAAGGGGGGTTCCAGTACATGAAGGAACGGTCCCTATTAGTTTCATCCTTCGTCATAGTGGTTGCACTCCCGATATAAAGCATCTTGTTGTAGAGCCAAGACCACAATGTTATGATTCCACTTTTCGGGATTCTCAAATAGATCAGTCTAATAGTTAGAAAGAAGATTGGGATCTTCGTTTTAGAGGAGGTTTCAAGCCCGAATGGATGTGGGCATTCTGGGTACGTCAGACTTGTGAAAAATTTAGGAAAGAGTTATTAGACGTCCATATCTATGAAACTATATGGATGGGGAAAACTTATGTTTATAAAATTGATTTCATTTATGAATTTCTAAGCTAATGGATTCCAAAAACGAATTCCTTTCATTTGATGCATGGTGAAGTTGGTACTAGTCTCCGGGATATTTACCAAATAGCTAGAATTCCCATTCTTGGGGAAATGTTTGATGAATTCATTATTCCTACTAAAACATGGAGTGATACTACTAGAACACCACCGTTGGCCCATGAATTATTTAAGATAGCAAATAATTTACCCAAAGACAAGAAAGATATCCATGCCAGAGTGTGGATGGAAGCCTTCTTAGAACCAACAACAAATTAAGGTCCAACCTGTGGACGTTCTACTATTTTTCTTTCTGCAGATAACCGGGGCATTTCAGGCACATATTGGCCTATACTGGAAAAATGTGATTATAATCACTAGGGATATAAACTAAAACCTGATATATATGAAAATGTATGCTTAGATACCTTCTTTGCTATGTGGCTAAGAATTTACTTGCTTCCAGTCCGTGAATTCGGAGGTGGTGTAAGATTAGGAACTTTTGTCATTGCCGCTAAATTGGTAGAAGGGAAGTATATTGGATTAACAACCCTTGTATTATCCATAATTTACTATCTCTTATTTCATTTATACAATGGGAAGGCTCCATTTAGAATTCTAGGTTCATTTCAAGTGTTGTGGGGCTAGATTGTAGTATATTTTTCTTCATACTCAGTGTTGAATTCAATTAGAGTTCCAAATGGTCGATTCACCGCATTTTTATAGAAAGTTTCTAGAATTTAGCCTCTAAACTTGAGACCTGATGTGGTGCTAAATGCATTGAATGTGTCAGGAGAATTCAGCTTCTTTCCTTTTGGTAACCCATCAGTTGGAACATTTATTGATGATGGTAAAGAAAATAATTATGAGATGAGATCTTATATGATGGAATTCAGGGATGGTATATTAACAACCAGGATTAATGGTGAAATTATCTGTAAGGATTACGTCCCCTATAGGTTTCCTCATTAGTTCAGATGTCTTCAACAATCACACACTTTTCCACCCACGTATGTCATACTAGAGAAACACCCAATGGTAGCACAAAAATTATGGATTCTAACTGCTTTAGAGGCATCCAAACTATCCATTACGTTACCTGCACCAAATGCATTGATTGGATTGGAAGTTGGGTATGCCAAAGCATGGGCCTCTTCATATCCTCAAGGGGCTTTGACAAAAGGAATATATTGAGTGGTGACTACAACAACTATTGCAAGTGGAAATCATGGTAAGAAGTCCAAGAATGGATATGATACAGAAGTTTCAGAGGTTTTAGAGCCCTCAAAACGTCTTTATAGGAGGTATACCAGGAAGACCAGTGCTAGAGAAGCAATACCTCCAACAACAAGGCGATCCAGTCACCACCATCAAATAGAGGTTCCTATTCCATCTGTTGAAATTTCTGAAGAAGAAAGGAGGTCTAAAAAATCTAACCATCCATAAGAAGTTTAATCTCCTCCACAATCAACCATACCAAGATTTAATTATGTGCTACCTTCATCCATTCATCATTGGGAGGGTGTAACCCGTGATCTTAGAGATGTGTGGGCATTCTTCCAGCATGGCATTCGAATGCCAGATATTAGTGACATCAAGGAACGTTCTGATTGCAATATGGAAAATAACCTAGATGAAGTATAGAAGTATATTACAGAGCTGGAGGATTTTATATATGAAACTGATGAACAAATACTAGCCTCTAAACAAGTATCTCATATGATGGACTTAGGAGTACACGAAGGGGTAATTATCGGCTCTGAGGAGGAGTGAGATATTTATGTTAATACTGAGAATGTATTTTCCTTTTTCTTTTGTCTCAACTATGATTTATCATTTATCATCATTAATATTGTTCAAAATGTATTTGTGTAGCTTTAATGTAGAGAAGGAAGCTCTGGACCAATTCTCGAATCACCTAAGTATAGTCCTGTAGGCCCTCCTATTAATGCAACGAATGATCCTCCCAGGTCACCATAACTTTATCTAGGAGTGATAATCTTGACTGGGGTAATGGAGATGGATAATCCCCAACCATTACCTCATGTTTCTCCTACTAAGAGGAGTGTTTCAATTTCTCCCCAAGCTTTTGAACAAAAATGCAAGAGAGAAATGAGATTGATCTGAAGTGTTCATCAAATGAGTAATTATTTATATTATCCTTAGGGAATATAATTTTCTCAATACACTCAAATAACCATGTTTTATCCTCTTGTAGGATCTATGTCTCTCTCCTCCCTCAAGGGATTAAGAGATGATTCTTTGAGACTAGAAAAAGAAACCCCATGGGAATCCCAGGTTCATGTTGATGAATCTGCAATTTTAGTAGATAAATCACCAATAAATTCATCTATAACTACTCATGGATATACTAAGAGAGAGTAAATCCATTGTAATATTAAATACATTCCCCAGTTGCTTTCATTAGAGGATCCTGAAATAATCAATACTGATATTTCTATTACTCCGGAAGAAAGGAATGAAGACCTGGGGTAGTCTAAGATAAATACTGATATTGGGCCTAACCTGGAAAGATAAAATGATGTTATACCAATTGAAGATCTGATGGAACAATATTTTGGAGGAGCCAATTTAGGCATCAACCAATGTGTTTTTGATACCATAAATGGTGAGGATGCTATAACATTCCAAACTGCATATACTAACATGGTGAAAGCCCTTAATCCAAATATTGATATTCCAGGTTCCAACTATGAGATTGGGGATTTCCATGAGGAATTTCAAGGACTTAAGTCCTTATTCTTACGTATTCCATACATAATTACTCTTCTTTACTTGATTCTTTACATTAAAGTTCGCCTTATACTGCTTTATCTGCAGAAAATGTCACAAAGGATCTTCAGGAACGGGGTATTCCACTCTATCCTTATGTTGGAGCTGGAGAAATACCTCTAGAGGATCCTCCATCAAGAGATGCTCCAGATCCTTCAAACATAATAACTGAGCAAGCTCAAGGGAATTCCCCTTCTCAAGAAATATCTGCTCAAATCACTGAAGCTGAGAATGTAGAGGACGAATCCAATCAAGTGGATGACTTATTATTAGGTAAATATAATCAGTTTTATAAATCATATCTATTTATTCCATTCAAAAAGGAAAAGGACCTTTATTTGTCATTTAGGGTTATCAGCTCCCAAATCAGAAGGTGAATCTTCTACTATTCCAAGAGAAGTAGGACAAGGCATCTCATTAAGTGACCTATTTCCAGGGTACATTTTACCTCATGGTAGTGACTTTGATTCATACTTAGAGATGCAATATGCTCTTGGCATGGAACGTAAGAATACATGGTGGAATATCTAGAGCACAATTGCTGAGAATTCTTTAGATGAATTTCTATCCCATTTTTTCAAACTCCCATCATTATTTTGTGTATTGGGATTTTGTGGATTTAATTATTGACCGGTCCATGATTCTATGAAAGAGATCATTCTTCGGCAGGAGAAGGAGCATAAACTGTGAAAAAATATTGAAGAGGCTAAACGACTCGTCAATATTGAGGGATTTCAAGCTGCAGTAGTTGAGGCAGAGAAAAATCATAACAAAAAATCGATTGAAATTAGCCAACAAATTAAAGAACCCACAAAGGAGTTGTTATATCTTCAATAGAAACTGGATTATGTTCATAACAAACTTGAGCAGTTGAGTCAAACATTGGGAGAAATCCAATTAGAGGGGATAACTGCAATTTCAACTACTAAGGAAGTTCTTTGTCAGGCAGAGGCGGTTGGAGTTGCTCAGTTGTCTCAACTTCAACAAGCAGCTGATAGGGTTCATGAAGTGGTCCAACAAATGAAAATTCATGTTGAAAGTTTATTCTAAAACATGATATATAGGCTCCATTTTATGGATGGCCCTTTGATTTTATATGAATGAGATAAATTTTGTCTTCAATCATATATGTCTTCATTCTTGTTTTCTATGATTTCAATATTAATGGTTAATGATGATAATGACACATTTATATCAGACAATCTTTATTATAATGGAAATAATGGAGTGCTCAAAATTTTCTTATTAAGATGATGGCCCTAATGAGCATAATTTGACTGTTGCTAAGGTTATATGTGTCACGACCCGTCCTCGGGGCCCGTGCCATGACTACCCCAAGCCCGCCTTCCATAGGCCAGGGGCTGGAGACTAGCACCAAAGGCATAAATTCCGATAACTGGGAAGGCATTGCCTTATAAAAGTAAACAAAACACTACAGAGTACAAGCAGAAGTAAAAAACTAAGTACAAAGAGAAGTACTGAAATGTAAATGGGCCATAATACAAACCCAAATGAAAGTACAACAGAAAAAGACAACAGCTGGATGAAAGGAAGCAGCTCTTGGGTCGTCCTCCTCGGATCCAACCTGAAGGGTAGGTACAGATGGCGCAGCTCCTAAATCGTTCACCACGGATCCTACCTGAAGGGTAGGTACAGATAGCCTCCTCAACGTCTCTCGCCTGTCAACCTCCTCCGGATACTGAATCGTCGTGTAGTCCACCTCCAGGTACTGACTCGTCGTGTAGTCCACCTCCGGGTACCGTCCAGTCCTCGAACACACGGCCTTCGTTAGCACTGCCGTCGTCTGCAACCAACACAACGAGGTGCGGGCATAGCCCGTGCAGGGGTGAGTATAAAGATACTCAGTAGGGACCTCGAGACCCTCAAGGTCTCACTAAAACCAACAAGTATAACCACAAAGAAGATCTCAACAGATAACCTCTACTTAGGTATATGCCTATATATATACCTAAGTTATCAAGTAACCCATCTCAATCATGAGGAAACACAAGTATTGTGAAATAAACGGATAACCACTACCTAGGTATATGCCCATACATATACCTAAGTTATCAAGTAACCCATCTCAATCATGAGGAAACACAAAGGTCATAGACTCAGCTCAAACCAGGATTTTTATTATCGAAACCGTAACTGCTGAAGAGCTCCTTCTCTAGAGTGTACAGTGGTCCTGTCACGACTCCGAGGTACTGCTCACTAACCTAAGACTGCTGAGGTACTCCTCCTGTCGAGTACCGCGGGTCAGCCACCTAGACACAGTAGTGCTTCCCGCCGAGGTATGTCACCCAAACACAGTAGTGCACACCCCCTAGTAGCCTGCTGAGATACTCTCCGGATGAGTACCGCGGGTCTGCACTGTCACACAGGTAGTGCTCTGTCCGCCATGGGACTGCACCTCACAAAGTAGTGCTCCGTCCACTGGGCTAGTCGACTCACTCCAAGTTGAGTCGGTCAAGCAGTCGTCAGGTCTCAATCGGCTACACGGTCTCCGTACTCTGCACGCTCGTCTCCGGGAGGGTCTGCACCATGAGATACAGTTCGATATTCCAAGTATCTCAAAGTCCCACGAAGAAGTATCTCAAAGGACCGCCTCATCATAGGGGTCTCAACGCAACAGACGGCGCGTCAATCGGACGCCCGGTCTTTGAGTTATTATCCTTTTCATCCCAGGGGCCCGGTTGGTTTCGTGATCGAACCAACCCGGCCGTATATCAACTGTACCCCTAACTCTCATAGGGTATACTCATAGGGACCTTTTCTCAACGAGATCACCAACGCCGCTGACGGTTCGTCAAACGGACGTCTGGTCTGAAAGATAATAGCTTTTCCGTTCCAAGGGCCCGGTTGGATTTCGGGTGCAATCCAACCCAGCCACTATCCAACTGCAACCAAAACTCGGACGAAGTATGCAAAAAGTTCCGTCTCACTTAGAGAAATCCAACAAAGCTGACGGCACGTCAATCGGACGTCCGGAGCTCAAGATATAAGTGTTTCCGCTCCGAGGGCCCGGTTGGTTTCGTATCCGAACCAACCCGGACGAACCCAAAGTATTCCAAAACCTTGAGTTCGATATACCGAAACGAACGTCTCGTTCCATGAATCGCTACGCAACTGACGGTGCGTCGATCGGAGGTCCGTAGCCTAAGATGTGGGCATTTGACTGAAAGTGGTCCGAAAACGGGGGGTCTGGGCCCGGACCAACCCGGCCCGACCCCCCTGGGTCGGCCCGAACCGGGTCCGACCCGACTGGACCCGGCCCGACCCGGCCGGCGCGGCCCGGCCTGGCCGAGCCGATGTCGGGGAGCGGGGGGTGCGCGCTGCCCGCCCCTCGCCGTTAATTGAGGGCGGCGGCGCAACCGCCGCCGCCAATTCTTCCAGCGGCGCGCTCGGGCGCCGACGCCGCCTGGCGTCCGGACGGCTCCGGCCACCGGCTCCAGTCACCGGCGGCGCCGCACCGGCGACCCGCGCCTCCGGGTGTTTCCGCGGGCCACCAGAGTTGCTCCGGTGGTCCGTTTTCAAAACCGTCTGAGCCGGTGTTCATCTCGGGTCTCGTACTTTACTGCGCAAGATTCAAAAATACTTTGTGGCCCCATTATGTCGTCGCTCGTCAATCTGCACGTCAATTAACAAAACGCGCCGTTTTCGTGGTTCTCCGGCGCGACGTGTTGGCGTTGTGCCCCTTCGTCGTGGCCCGACACCGTCCGCGGATGTCTTCGGGTTTCTCCGACGTGGCGCGACGGTGTCGCGCCCTTGTTTGTTTTTCACGACGCGGCGCGACGGCGTCGCGCATTTCCTTGTCGCATGATTCCGCGTGGTGCGACGGCACCACGCCTTCCCGTACCAAACCACAAAGAAATCCAACATGGAAAAAGGAGGAGGTTCGGTCGTGTTTGTGCGGATCGGCCCCCTCTCGTTAAACGATAGCAGTTGGACATATTCACGAAGAATAAAAATCAAGGGAGTAATCTTCAACAAAATAAAGTAAAGATAATCCCCTACAACCTCTTAAATAAAAAGAATCATAAAAATAATCCCAACCCACAAAATAATCTTCGTGGATCAACTTAATATTTAGTTGAACCGCATTCTTATATTTAGAAGGGAGTAAATGAGGGTTCACCAACAATCACAATTTAAATTCCCTACCTCGTAATTGTCGTTCGTTGACGATCTCGGAAAAAGGGTGGATATCGATTCCTCGATTGTCGTGTTCGTCACACACTCCCAATTCTCATGCTCATGCGTCGGAAAGGAAGAATGGGACTCGTCATTGGAGATGTCGTGGGCGTCGCTTCCCTTTCCTTGCCTCGGTTGAAGAACGATGAAGAAGATGGCGTCGTCCTGCTTCAGTGGCGGAAGAGACGTTCTTCGTGTTCATCATCGTAGAGAAAGAAGAAACTCAAGACTTCCTAAGCTTTTTCTCCAAAGGATCCCAATTAACTAAACTCCAACCCAAATAAAATAAGTTCTTAACTTGTTTTATTAACACAACAAAGCTTATGAATTTCAAGAGTTTGAAATTAAAATAACTCACATAATTAAATATCTCAAGTTGTCAAATTTAATGAGAGGGAGGTGAAGAGACTCATTTAATGAGAGAGAGTTTCATCCACATAAATGGAGAGTTCAAGAGTTAAGGGGGGTTAAGGGGGTTTGATACTCATGTGGGCCCCACCTTATAACATCCACCCAAGGGAGTTTATGTGCGGGTGGGCCCCTCCACTAACCTCCCCTTGGAGGTTCTAACTACCACTTCAAATAAAAATATGGCAAACACATATTTTTATTCAGTTTAATTAAAAACCCCCGAAAACTAACTTCCAAACTCGATAAAACGCAACTGCGGAATAGGTGTTCCTAAGAAAAAATTGGCGTTGTGGTTCCATCGGTGCCCTCATAATTTCATTCCGAGCACCGGTTCAAAAGTTAGAAATTCCCGCTCGTTCGTTCACTGAACGTACCCTAGCCAAACTTCGGAAAATATTCCGGGCACACCGGGCCTCGGATTCTGGCGCCGTCAGAAACTGCATTCTTGCACAATTCCAAAAAAAATTAAGAAAAAAATTTCCTTGAAATTTCCAGGTCTTTACATTACTCCCACTTCATGGCTTTACGTCCCCGTAAAGTTTCAACACAAACTAGGGTCACAAAAGCGGTACAGAGCACGCATCTGAGCCTTCCGCTCCCATGTGCTTACCTGAAGGTTTCTATGATGCCTACGAAAACGCACAAGCGGAATCGACCATCCTCGTAGGACCTACTCCCATCGATCCTCAATCCCCACTGGAACCTCCGTGCATGATGCCATGTCATCGACGTCCAACTCTCTGAGGTCGATGATGTGTGAAGGATCAAGCACGTATCTCCTCATTTGAGATACTTGGAAGACGCCGTGCACCCGGTGCAACTGAGGTGGATGGGTCAAGCGGTAAACCACCTCTCCTACCCAGATAAGGACCTAGAAAGGTCCATTGAACCTCAGAGATAACTTTCCGCCTTGGCTACATCTTCGTAAACCTCGTCGAGGTGAGACCCGTATAAGGACGTGATCGTCATCCTCAAACTCCAGAGGTTTCCAATTCCTGTTAGAACTGGAACTCAAACGATTGTTGCCACAAGGGTAAGGTTGACCGACTCAAGAGTGATCGGTCACACCCTCCTATGCATGAGTTATCCTGTGCTGCCTGGGGTCTCCTTTTCCCCGACCAAGGAAAACCCGTCCCGATGTCGTAGTTCAACCACAACCTTTTTGCCTAATACCGTCAATTTGGGTATGAACTGTGATTGCCCAGTCTATACTCAAACCAACGTCGTAAGGCCTCGATGCTGCCACCAAGAGATTCCAACCGAAACTCTCGCCTCGAGGTTCTGACCACACCGTCGGCGTAAGTGTGATTATCGAGTCTCCTCCCAAGGTATCTCTAGACGTGAGGGTCAAGTCCACGTCTTACCGGAAACTCTAGGTCTGGGACAAGATTTTTTAAAGAGAGGAATGATTCATATCGACGTATGTTACTAAAACAGCTAGTATTGGACACAGACTGTCTCTTGAATCATTTTTAGAGCCATTGGGTCACACTCCTTGACCGCATGCAGCCACACTCTTCCTCCACTCTCCAGCTCCCTGAGCCTGGCGGGGATAACTAAGGCGGGTGGTTGTAGCATGTTAAGATGTACACCACCTCACGCTGCTCTATGAGATTTGCCTCCACGTCTTCTACTTCGCAGACTCATCTCTCTTTAAAGCTTCCTCTTCTTTAACATTTAACACGCTCGAGTCTCTAAGACTGGAGCCGGTTTCTTGTTTCTTACTGCTCTGTGCAGTTTTCATCTGCTCCTGGATGATCTGCACCTTCTTTGCCTACGATCTGAAAGAGCTGCTAAAATTTCTCCTCTGTCGAAAAGAGAAACTTAGTCTCATCCCTTGGATGAACCACGCCCATTGCCTAATACAGTCAATCCTGACATGAATGATGCATTCATGCCATGGATGACGTCGTAAGGCCTCGACGTAACTACTAAGAGATCCAACTGTCACTCTTGCCTCCAAGGGTCGAGTCACACTGTCGGCATCAGTGTGAGGTCACTGGGTCTCCTCCAGTAGAAATCTCAAAAGTGAGGGTCAAGTCAACAGTTTTAACCGGGACCACTCAGTATCAACCAAACAAAAGGACAGGAAAGCAAACAAAGATAAGTGTCTTTTTTTATTATTGCATCTCATAGTACAAAGACACGAATATAATAGAAACATGGAACTAGAAGTACAAGGGACGTATCCACTAGTTTCGCTCTTTTCCACCTGCTCCTGGAGCTCTACTGCCTTGTCCACTGCTCGGCTGTTGCTCAAGCACCCGCCGTTGCTTCTGTCTCGGTGGCTCCTCCAACACTCGCGGATCAACTGTGCGGGGAGTCGGACAGTCACGTGCCAGGTGACCCTTACTTCCGCATTCATAACACTTCATGCTCCTCATACGACTGGATCTGGTCCTCTTGGACCTCTACATCATCTGTCTACTACCCACAGATGACTCGGCTACTGATCAAAAAACACGCGGCAAAGGCAGCTGCTCCTGAACACGCTCGGGGTGTAGAGTTACTGGCACAAACTCCACCCTGAAGAAGCTCTCGAATTCTTCCCATGTGAAGGTCATTCCGTCGCAAAACCGAAACAAGTGGCTCTACCACCTGCCTACTACTGCCTGAAGAAGGCTGGAAGCAAAGATCACCATGAAGTCTGCCAGCGTCCCCACTAGCCTGAAGACTCTCACCACAGCCTCCAGCCAATCCTCAGCCGCCTGCGGGTCCGTCTCTCCCCGGAACCTAGGTGGCCTCTGGCACTAGAACTTGTGAAGCGCACTCAAGTGGCGTGCATTGCCTACTGCTGGGGCTGGTGGCATCGGTGGCCCAACGTATGGTAGTACCGTTGGCGCCTCAACTGCAAGAGGGCCCTATACCGAAGCCTCGTCGCTCAGCAGGCTGTCAGTACGCACATCCCTCTGGGCTGTAGCTGGTCATCCAAGAAAAGGAATCCTGAAAGAAACAACGTGACACGGTCAAATGATTATACCTAGTGAGCTGACCTCGTTTGATCTATTTTAAGGGAAAACCTTTGAAAACACACACGCAATCAGTTTTTTCGTGCACAAAGTCGGAAATCAGTTGTTAGGGTCCTAGTGTATGGATACGTCGACCGCCCGCACCAACACTGGACTCCCTGAACTGAAAACCACACTCGGTACCCTTAACACTATTGCTTCACAGAAAGAAAATATCATAGTTATAAGTTCTGCGGTAGTACCGACTCCTCTGATACCAATTTGTCATGACCCGTCCTCGGGGCCCGTGCCATGACTACCCCAAGCTCGCCTTCTATAGGCCAGGGGATGGAGACTAGCACCAAAGGCGTAAATTCCGATAACTGGGAAGGAATTGCCTTATAAAAGTAAACAAAACTCTACAGAGTAAAGGCGGCAGTAAAACACTAAGTACAAAGAGAAGTGCTGAAAGGTAAATGTTCCAGAATACAAACCCAAATGAAAGTACAACAGAAAAAGACAATAGCTGGAAGAAAGGAAGCAGCTCTTGGGTCGTCCTCCTCGAATCCTACCTGAAGGGTAGGTACAGGTGGCGCAGCTCTTGAATCGTCCACCACAGATCAAACCTGAAGGGTAGGTACAGATAGCCTCCTCAACGTTTCTCGCTCGTCAACCTCCTCCGGATACTGACTCGTCGTGTATTCCACCTCCAGGTACTGACTCGTCGTATATTCCACCTTCGGGTACCGTCCAGTCCTCGAACACTCGGCCTTCGTCAGCACTGTCGTCGTCTGCAACCAACACAACGAGGTGCGGGCATAGCCCGTGCAGAGGTGAGTATAACGATACTCAGTAGGGACCCCGAGACCCTCAAGGTATCACTAAAACCAACAAGTATAACCACAAAGAAGATCTTGACAGATAACCTCTACTTAGGTATATTCCCATACATATACCTAAGTTATCAAGTAACCCATCTCATTCATGAGGAAACACAAGGATTGTGAAATCAACGGATAACCACTACCCAGGTATATTCCCATACATATACCTAAGTTATCAAGTAACCCATCTCAATCATGAGGAAACACAAAGGTCATAGACTCAGCTCAAACCAGGATTTTTATTATCGAAACCGTAACTGCTGAACAGCTCCATATCTGGAGTGTACAGTGGTCCTGTCACGACTCCAAGGTACTGCTCACTAACCTAAGACTGTTGAGGTACTCCTCCTGTCGAGTACCGCGGGTCAGCCACCCAGACACAGTAGTGCTTCCCGCCGAGGTATGTCACCCAAACACAGTAGTGCACACCCCCTAGTAGCCTGCTCAGGTACTCTCCGGACAGTACCGCGGGTCTGCACTGTCACACAGGTAGTGCTCCATCCAAAATGGGTCTTCACCTCACAAAGTAGTGCTCCGTCCACTGGGCTAGTCGACTCACTCCAAGTCGAGTCGGTCAAGCAGTCGTGAGGTCTCAGTCGGCTACACGGTCTCCGTACTCCGCACGCTCGTCTCCGGGAGAGTCTGCTCCATGAGCTACAGGTCGATATTACAAGTATCTCAAAGTCCCACGAAGAAGTATCTCAAAGGACCGCCTCGTCATAGGGGTCTCAACGCAATAGATGGCGCGTCAATCGGACGCCCGGTCTGTGAGTTATTAGCCTTTTCGTCCCAGGGGCCCGATTGGTTTCGTGATCAAACCAACCCGGCCGTATCTCAACTGTACCACGAACTCTCATAGGGTATACTCATAGGGACCGTTTCTCAACGAGATCACCAACGCCGCTGACAGTTCGTCAAACAGACGTTTGGTCTGAAAGATAACAGTTTTTCAGTTCCAAGGGCCCGGTTGGATTTCGGGTGCAATCCAACCCGGCCACTATCCAACTGCAACCAAAACTCGGGTGAAGTATTCCAAAATTTCCGTCTCACTTAGAGGAATCCAACAAAGTCGATGGCACGTCAATCGGACCTCTGGAGCTCAAGATATAAGTGTTTCCACTCAGAGGGCCCGGTTGGTTTGGTATCCGAACCAACCCGTCCGAACCCAAAGTATTCAGAAACCTTGAGTTCGATATACCGAAACGACCGTCTTGTTCCAAGGATTACTACGCAACTGACGGTATGTCGATCGGAGGTCCGTAACCCAAGATATGGGCATTTTACTGAAAGTGGTCCGAAAACGGGGGGTCTCGGCCCGGACCAACCCGGCCTGACCCCCCCTGGGTCGGCCCGAACCGGGTCCGACCTGACTGGACCCCACCCGACCCGGCCAGCGCGGCCCGGCCCGGCCGGCTCAGTCCGGCCCGACCGGCCAGCCGCGGCTCGGCGTGGCCGAGCCGAAGTCGGGGAGCGGGGGGTGCGCATGGCCCACCCCTCGCCGTTAATTGAGGGCGGCGGCGCGCTCGGGCGCCACCGCCGCCTGGCGGACGGACGGCTCCGGCCACCACCTCCGGTCACCGGTTGCGCCGCACCGGCGACCCGCGCCTCCGGGTGTTTCCGCGGGCCACCGGAGTTGCTCCGGTGGTCCGTTTTCAAAACCGTCTGAGACAGTGTTCATCTCGGGTCTCGTACTTTACTGCGCAAGCTTCAAAAATACTTTGCGGCCATGTTATGTCGTCGCTCGTCAATCCGCACGTCAATTAACAAAACACGCCGTCTTCGTGGTTATCTGGCGCGACGTGTTGGCACCGCGCCCCTTCGTCGTGGCCCGACTCCGTCCGCGGATGTCTTCGGGTTTCTCCGACGCGGCGCGACGGTGTCGCGCCCTTGTTTGTTTTTCACGACGCGGCGCGACGGCACTGCACATTTTTTTGTCGCATGATTCCGCGTAGTGCAACGACACCACGTCTTCCCGTACCAAACCACAAAGAAATCCAACATGGAAAAAGGAGGTGGGTCGGCCGTGTTTGTGCAGACCGGCCCCCTCTCGTTAAACGATAGCAGTTGGACATATTCACGAAGAATAAAAATCAAGGGAGTAATCTTGAACAAAATAAAGTAAAGACAATCCCCTACAACCTCTTAAATAAAAAGAATCATAACAATAATCCCAACCCGCAAAATAATCTTCGCGGATCAACTTAATATTTAGTTGAACTGCATTCTTAGATTTAGAAGGGAGTAAACGAGGGTTCACCAACAATCACAATTTAAATTCCCTACCTTGTAATTGTCGTTCATTGACGATCTCGGAAAAAGGGCGGATATCGATTCCTCGATTGTCGTGTTCGTCACACACTCCCAATTCTCATGATCATGCGTCGAAAAGGAAGAAGGGGACTCGTCGTTAGAGATGTCTTGGGCGTCGCTTCCCTTTCCTTGCCTCGGTTGAAGAACGATGAAGAAGATGGCGTCGTCGTGCTTCAGTGGCGGAAGAGACGTTCTTAGTGTTCTTCGTCGTAGAGAAATAAGAAACTCAAGACTTCCTAATCTTTTTCTCCAAAGGCTCCCAATCAACTAAACTCCAACCCAAATAAAATAAGTTCTTAACTTGTTTTATTAACACAACAAAGCTTATGAATTTCAAGAGTTTGAAATTAAAATAACTCACATAATTAAATATCTCAAGTTGTTAAATTTAATGAGAGGGAGGTGGAGAGACTCATTTAATGAGAGAGAGTTTCATCCACATAAATGGAGAGTTCAAGAGTTAAGGGGGGTTAAGGGGGTTTGATACTCATGTGGGACCCACCTTATAACATCCACCCAAGGGAGGTTATGTGCGGGTGGGCCCCTCCACTAACATCCCCTTGGAGGTTCTAACTACCACTTCAAATAAAAATATGGCAAACACATATTTTTATTCAGTTTAATTAAAAACACATGAAAACTAACTTCCAAACTCGATAAAATGCAACTGTGGAATAGGTGTTCCTAAGAAAAAACTGACGCTGCGGTTCCATCGGAGCCCTCAGAATTTGATTCCGAGCACCGGTTCAAAAGTTAGAAATTCCCGCTCGTTCGTTCACTGAACGTACCCGAGCCAAACTTCGGAAAAAGATTCTGGGCACATCAGGCCTCGGATTCAGGCGCCGTCAGAAACTACGTTCTTGTAAAATTCCAAAGAAAATTAAGAAAAAAAATTCCTTGAAATTTCCGGGTCTTTACAATATGGATAACCCCATAAATTTCATGTCTTTTGACCCCTTTTTTTATTGGTCAATATTAACTAAATCATACAAAAATGTATGTTTAGTGAGCTGGGACTCAACTTTTGTTTAGAGTGCCCTTCACGGGTTCTCAATATAATGAGCACCAAGTCTTTTGTTATTGGAAGTTTAGAGTCATGCATGTTGAACTATAAAGGTGTAGTATTTATGGTCGAATAGCATGGACCATAAAGTTTGAAATTAGATCCCAAACAAAACTCTGTGGATAAGAATTACTTTAATATTCTTTAAATATTTCCAAGGGGAATCTTGAGCCATGATTTTTATGGTCACCAAATTTAAAACCCTTGTGAATATAAGGGGTGTCTTTTCCAAGAACGAAATTACCATTATTTGAAAAACCTGTTATGGGGGGGGGCTATGTTATGTAGGACCAATTGGGGCATATGCTACATAGCCAAATAGTGGAATCTTTTGAATGACATGCCTATTATGTAGGAAACTTATGCAAGTCCTCTTAAGGGCATGTCCTGCATAGTCAAACAAAATATCTCTTTGAATCTTGAAATTTTACTATTGATAGATAGGTGAAAATAATATTTGGGTGACTCAAGACCATAGTGGATAGTTTTTTTTACAAGGAATGGAATTTAAAGAATGAAAGAGCTATTTTAGACCGACATAAGTCATGAATTGGAAAACCATTTATATAAAAATATTGTGTATGAGTAATGGTTAAATTTTATCATAAAGGGTGAACTTATGATATCATATTGGGTAGTTTTAAGTTATTCAATGAGGACATTGGTTCTGTACAGTTTTAAGTCATGTAGTGAGGACATTGTATGGTGCAGTTTTAAGTCATGTAGTGAGGATATTGTACTGTGTAGTTTTAAGTCATGCAGTGAGGACATTGTACTTTGTAGTTTTAAGTCATGTAGTGAGGACATTGTACTGTGTAGTTTTAAGTCATACAGTGAGGACATTGTGTGTCTTTAATTTAAGTTCTTTAGCACTGACCAAAGGTATGATACTCTCCCAATTTCTTCATAATTTGTTTGGAAATACACTATCGTATTCAGGTATGGAAGGGAAAATTATAAACTGTGATTTAGGAATTTTTGGAACTGAGGAATGATATGGGAAAAGGGCTTAAAGCATTAGAGGGAGTCTTTTCTAATAATGAAGTTACCATTATTTGACAAACTTGTTATAGGGGTTGTATTATGTAGGGCCAACTGAGGCATATACTGTATAGCCAAAGAGTGGAATCTTTTGACTGACGGGCCTATTATGTAGGAAACTTATGCAAGACCGCCTAAGGGAACATGTTGCATATTCAGACAAAAGAGATCTCAGAAGTTTGACATTCTATTGCTAAATTCATCTTTTCCAAAGCACAGAGTTTGGTTTATAGAGAAAGGTATATGATTATAGAAAGGGTATTTCCACCCAAGATGTCCAATTAATCAGAGGAATATGACTTTTACAAAGGTCTGACTCAAACGTAATAGGTATGGTGTCTTTAGTTTTAGGTCATACAACTAGGACTAGAAATGGAAACAGTATATACTCTGTGGCCAAGTGATTCTGAGGTTATTTCATATTATACTGAACGCATGGTGAGGGAAATATGTAAACCATGGTCTTGAGGACTTTTAGATTATGAGAAAGATAATGGGAAAGTATACTTGAATTACTTTTTTAAAATATAGATTCTTGTATTGTGTCTTCAAAGATTAAATAGGACAAAGATACCATAACCAAGAACGAAGTTACCATTATTTGACAAACCCGTTATGGGGGCTGTATTATGAAGGGACAACTAGTGAATAATATACATAGCCAAATAGTGACATCTTTTGACTGATAGGCCTGTTATATAGGCAACTTATGCAAGGTCGCCTAAGGGCATGTGCTGCATAGTCAAGAAAAAGAGCTCTTAGGTATTAGAAACTCTATCACTAGAAATCGTAAGAAAGATTATGAGGATATGAAAATATTCAAGATTAAGAGTCTGAAATAAGGAAGGGTTTTATTTCCAATGCACATGGTAAATATTTTAACTAATATTGGCATTGAGTTTGACATCCTTTACATAGATCTGACTCATATTTAGAATGGATACTTTCTTTGTTTCCTCTGAATTAATATTATGACATGGAGTTTAATGTCATGCAATGAGGACATTGTACTGTAAAGTTTTAAGTCATGTAGTGAAGAAATTAATAATACCATAATAAATTGAGACACCTTATTTATATAAATAATCCATTTACCCAATTCCTAATCCCACTTGAGCTATGCTCGGTGTGATAAACAAGAAACAGTAAGGGTTTCTTTTACAGCGCAAAGGTGATGCAAGTGAATAATAGGGATGTTATATTTCCATGCAGTTTACCGTCATGTGGTAAGGATGAAGATTAAATGATTTGAAAGGAAAGAAAAATTGTAACTGGATTAAGGGATAAAAGAAAAGTGTAACTATATGTCTTACAGGGGGAAAAATCAGGTCATACATAGTTCTTAAAACATTCTCTATGCAGATTTAATTCTTATACAAAAAATAAAGGGATTTTTTTCATGGCTGGGCCAAAGATTGGAGATCAAGGAATCTTTATTTATCTCATTATAAAATGAGAATCAAGACATACATATTTCTTGAAACAATAATTTCCCATGCCAATCAATTTTGACATGAACAATGGGGTGTTTTGACACATTCTTAGAGAATGGTAAATCTCATGACATAAAATGGGATAAGCACCAAATCATATATCTGGAGGAAACACTCTGTATAACTCTGATTCATATACTAGAGGTGAAAAGAGAATAAGAAGATTTTGTGATTGTGGTTGGGACCCAAATTGGAGATTTAGGCATCTCTACGTATCTCATTGGAAAATGAGAATCAAGCCATACATAGTTCTTGAAATTAGGTCCCTATGTAGATCTGACTCAGACATAGGAAAGAAAGGGAATCATATGCTACTAAGGATTAGTGATGACATCAATGATGTTTGCTTATGGAAGCTTCTAACATCAAAATAGAGAAAACATTAGTTGTAAAAATGATGTCATGTAGTTTAACGTCATGTGACAAGGACGAAGATGATACACATTTTATCATCATGCATCATGGTCACTTATGGTTGTTATGTATTATAATGTCTTGCAACTAGGACATGGGGGTTGTGCAGTTTTAAGTCTTGAAGAAAGGACATGGTGCTATGCAGTTTTATGTATTGCAGTGAGGACATGGTAATGTGTAGTTTAAATTCATGTAGTGAGGACGAATGTGCACAACTACACAAAGTATTTCTTCAAGAATCTCACATTGGTTGGAGTTGTAATAAGCTCTTTATCCATTGAGATTAGGGCATAAGCTCCATTTAAATAGACCTTATGTTTGGAATATGGTCCTTCCAACCTTGGATCATGTTTTGGAGGTTTCTTTCTGGGTATCATTGGAGTCCTAAGGACCAATACCAATTCTCCTTGATGAAATGAATGGAGGAAGAATTTATTGTTAAAAGATCATGTTATTCTATTATAATAGACTTATAGATGATGAAAAGTATGCAATATTTTCTCATCTAATCATTCCAACTCATTGAACTGTTTTTGAGACCTCTCATATGTAGACAAATGATCACAGATTGCAACTCTGAGTGAAGGCAATTTCATTTCAATTGGAAAAACTACTTTAGTTCCATATACCAATGAATAAGGAGTCTCTTGGGTATTAGTATGGGTAGTTGTCCGATAAGCCCATAAAACATTAAAAAGTTTATTAGTCCATGATTTCTTATCATTATCCATCATTTTCTAGAGTATATTTGATAGGGACTTGTTGAAGGCCTCTATCTGTCCATTGGCCACCACATGATAGTGAGATGAATGTTTGGATTTGATATTATGTTCTTGATATAACTTTTTTACCTTAGCAGAACAAAAATTGGTTCCATTGTCTATCAAAATAGTATGAGGGACACAAAATATGGTGATGATATTAGTTTTCACAAAACTAAAAATGTTTTTGGCTTCGAATTCCTTGAGAGGTATTGCATCATCTCATTTAGAGAATAAGTCAGTAGTAGTGAGAATATACTTGAACTACTTAGTTTTGGCTAGAAGATAAGGCCCTACTACATCCATTCCCTATGTAGGAAATGGACAGGAGTATTTAGTTGTATGTAGAAACTCTGGGGTTTGATGAATGAAGTTGGCATGCACTTGGAAGGGATGACATTTTTTAGTGAAATCTCTGCAATCCTGCGTTATTGAAGGCCAAAAGTATCCAAGCCTTTAGATCTGATCAGAGAGTCTGTGACCAAACTGGTGGACACCACAAACTTCTGAATGTAATTCATTCATGACAGTTTTAGTCTCTTATCCATCAATACATATGAAGATAATTCCATCAAAGCCTCTCTTGTAGAGGATCTTTTGGTTGTATGGACTATCATAAAGAGTAAAATTAGCCAATCGTCATCGGATATATATTTTTTAGCCCTATCTAGTGCAAGTATCCCATTTTGAAGAAATTCCATGATGGATGTTCTTCCTCCCGTGTTATGACCATATAGTTCAGAAATAGGGAAAATTTTATTAATTTTCTTCATTATGGTTTGAACAAAAGGTGAGACCATAGGAAAATGGGCTATGCTAATGACTGTCTCATCTTGATTTGGATCTGCCAAGGCTGTAGCTACATTATCCAGTACATCTTTTTGGGAATTTTGTGATCTAGGGACATAATAAAATGTTTTATTTGAGGTAAATTCATCCATTAACCCTCTGACGTAATCACACAAAGGTATTAACTCTTCTTTTCTGGTAGAATATTCCCCATTGATTAGTTTGATTACTAATTCTGAATCGCCTTTCACCTTTAAATGATCCATTTTCACCTAAATGGATAATTCCAAACCTGTGATGAGATCTTGATATTCTTCCTCATTGTTGGTACCACCTTTTGATAACAAGAACGAAAAAGGTAATACTGCCTTTTCTGGGGAAATAAGGACAATTCCTAGCCCAACTTTGTTGAATTTAGGGTTTTCCATTCTTTTCCATGTTGGACTTCTGGAAGAACCATCAAAATACATTTCCCATGTTTGGGAATTATCTAGGATAGAGAAGATCTATTCATCAGGAAGTTCAGTATTAAATGATGTATCTTCCGTAGATGGATTCTCAGAAAGGAAATCAGCCAGATCTTGGCCTTTTATTGCCTTTTGAGTCACAAACTAGATATCAAATAGTTTCAAAATAACCTCCCATCATTCCAGACACCCTGTAAGCATAGGATGACTGAGGATAAACTTGAGGGGGTTGTTGCGAGATACCAATTGGACCTCATGATGTTACCGGTAGTGCCTCAGTTTCTGAACTGCAAATATTAATGCCAGGAAGCACTTTTCATTATTTGAATATCGAGTTTCCACATCAAGCATAGTTTGACTGAGATAGTAAAGGCTGTTTTCATTCCCAACATCATTCTTTTGGGTGAGGAAGGCACCTAGGGATCACTCTAAAGTTGTCAAATAGAGAATAAGTGGTCTTCCTTCAACAGGTGGAATTAATACTGGTAGACTCAAGAGATATTTATTGAGGGTATCAAATGCTTCTTGTCAGTCTTTGGTCTATTGGTAGGTGACTCCCTTCTTCCTTAATCTAGTAAAGGGAAAACACTTACCTGCCAAATTTATGATAAAGTGATGAATATAGGCCAAGTGTCCTTGGAGTCCTCTTAATTCATTCAAATTTCAAGGAGGTGACATACCAAGGATTGATTTTATTTCTCAGGATCAACTTCAATGCCATGATGGCATACAACGAAGCCAAGGAACTTTCCTGAGGTTACCCCGAAAGCACATTTCAAGGGGTTCTCCTTCAAACTGTTTTGCCGAAGTTTATGGAATATGGTTTCTAAATTATCCAAGTGATTTTAACGTTGTCTAGATTTGACTAATAAATCATCCACATAACATTCAACAAATTTCCCTTAGAAGGGTTTGAAGATATGGTGCATGGAACATTGATATGTTGCACCTAAATTATTTAAGCCAAAGGGAATTACTCAAAAAAAACACACCTTGAGGGGATCTGAAGGCTGTTGATTCTTTATCCTCTGGGTCCATACAAATTTGATTATACCCAGAGTAGCCATCCATGAATGAAAGAGCTTCATAGCCTGTTGTTGCATCAATTATAAGATTTGTAATCGAAACTGTAAAATATTCTTTATGACGATGCTAGTTAAGATCTCTAAAATCAATGCAGACTCTAATTTTCCCATTCTTCTTTTCATAGGGAAAATATTGGTCAACCATTTGGGATACTGAACTTCCCTCATAAGTTTTTGATTTATAAGCTTATCAACTTCATCTTTAATTTTAGAGGCATGAGTTGGGTGTGTTCTTCTTGCTGCTTTCTTTAATCCACGATGTTCTTCTGGAAAACCCAAATGATGGGTGGCTACATCAGGATTAAGACCTGGCATTTCTGTATAATTCCAAGAAAATATATCTCTATGTTTCTTTAGAAATTAAGTATAAACCTTTTTCTCTTCATATGTCATGGACACACTAATTAGAGTGGGTGTGGGTCTTCTTCTATACCAAGATTTATTTCTCTGAGCTCATACACAGTGGTAGAGACACCTTCCTCAAATGCCGAAGGAGAATCCCTAAGATATTCCTCTTCTTCTTCATTACATGTTACCTCTTTTGTTTCCATTTTCATAGTAGATGATGAGGAAAAGATCTTAGAGTTAGCAGGGAAATCCGTATTTGAACATCCCGAAGAAGAGGCCACCATATCTGACCTTACTGATGGTGAAGGATCTTCCTCTGATAATAAAGGGGGATTGATGGATTGATAATTAACATCTTTGTCTTTATCTAGAATTTCTACAATCTCTTCTACTATGGTTGACGAAGTAGAGGCATGTTGTAGTTCGGTGGATGAAATGAAAACATTTCCATTTAGGCTTTCATCATTTCTTGGTGGATCAACAGTTTCTTCCATGTTGGCAGGCTCAATTTTCATAATTGAAGTTATGGAAGTTAGTGGACACGTTCCTGGATTTGGATTTTCCTTTTAAATATGATTGATGGGTAACACATAATATATACTCAAATTCATAAATGGATTTGCTGGCATCTTTTCCATTCCATTTAGAGCATTAACTCTGGTTATTTTCATTATCATGGACTTTGTTCCTTTTGTGTGATAAAAATTTGCCTCAATATATTGAGATTCACATATTTTAAATGGAGCCTTGTCACTATACAATGTCATAATTTGACCATTGAAATAGTACATAAGACATTGGTGGTATGACGAAGGTATGGCTGCATGTTGATGCGGCCAAGGCCTTCCAAGCAGAATATTGAAGGCTGTATCCTAACGAACAACCATGAAATCTGAATTAGACATAAGATCTCCAAATTGAGTTCCGAGTGTAATCTCGCCCAGAGGTTCTTGTTCATTCTTATCATAAGCTTTCAATATTAAAGTCGAATAAGATAAGTCAGATTTAGTCATGCCCAATCGATGAAGTGTATGAATAGGAATGTGGTTGACTCTAGAGACATTATCAATGAAGGCTCGTCGGATGTCTACGTCATTGACCTTACCAGACAAATACAAGGGTCTAATATGCCAAGGCACCACATCATTTTGATCTTCATCTGTAAAATATATGACTGCATTACATTCCGTAGAATCATTCTCTATACGGTAAACCTCAGTAGTAGCAACTTCGATTTAAAACTCTTGAGGACTTGGAAAAGCCCCAATGAGTGCTTCTAGAAGATCTTTTGATAAATTCACAGCATCCAGAATTGATAAATTGGCTGATACTTGGTCCAATTGTTTCAAGGCATTTTACTTTTGGTCCAATGGTCTGCCTTTCCCAGCATGGAGATGTGGTTTTTCAGGTGCTTTGGAAGTTGATGATTCTGATGTAGATGTACTGTATGTCAGATTAGAAGATGGAAATACTCCTGGATTTGGTAAATTAGAATAACCGGGTTTATTCATTAGATAAGAAGAAGATGGTGTGACTTCTAATCCATCTTCCAAAATAATTCTGTCAGAACCGAACATATCTTTAATAGAAGTAACTTCTTGTTATTATTGAGCCCGCTGAAGGGCTCTTCCTTGAGTTTCTGTCGCATATATTATTCGAGATGGGGTAGAGTTAAAATGTTGGTTTCTAGAATTCCCACATCTTCCCATGTATCCTCGACCTAGGCCTCTTCCTCTAGTTCCCAAATTGGGTACAAGGAATTCTGGATCATTATAATCAGAATCACCATTGGCATAAGGATCTGTTAAATGGATAACATTAATAAAACCAAAGATCAATTCATCATCTGACGAAGATTCTTGTTGACAGGTTAATTCTGGTTGTTCCATTTGGTAGGGCGGTGCCCGTGCTTTTGAAACATATGGTATAAAATCTTCCAGGGTCAGGGATAACATTAGCCTTGACACAAGCTCGTATTCTTCTGAATTATCTTTGTCCTTATAATCACTTCTCTTTGTTAAGGAATAAACTTTTGAAGAATTTGGTTTTGTTGTGGTAGGAGTAGCAGAAGACACAACCAGTTATTTAAAAAAAAATTCAAAATGGCAGGAGTCTGGTTGATTGTTTTTCTGATCATCCAATCATCATATTTCTGCACATTTTTTCTTTTTACCTCTTGTCATTCGCCTTCTTCTTTTGGATCAGTAGAAGTAACACATGCTACTTGAGCTGATGAAATTTTCAGTTTCACTTGTCTGGTGTCTACTATCTTTTGTAGAAGGTCATTGAAAACAAAACATTTCGGAATGGGGTGTCCCAACATCTGGTGAAAGAGACAATAATTCAGAAGATCTTCCTCTCTATCTTTATTTAGCTTCTTCGGCCCTAGCAACTGAACCAAATTGTTTTATAAGGCTGAGATGATGTATCCATGAACTTGTTCATTCCTGAAAAAATAAACTTTATTATTTAATTCCTCAAGTTGTTTCCACCTTTGATCTCTTAGATCATCTTGACGAGGCGGTCGTTGTTGATGATGCTCAGGAAGCGGAGCCCTTTGGTATGATGAAGGTCTTGAAGTAGAAGCAAGTACAGGTTCCTGTTTGAGTGTGACTGTAGCATCTTCTGCCTTTCCTATCTTCCTTCCTAAAGCTGATGGATTTACACAAGTTTTACCCTTATTTTCTATAATAGAGTCATCTATCTATTGAGAAATTGAAGTTAGGTCTCCAAACCCTCCTGTGTATTTCTTAGGGATCAATGGTGTGCATAGCTCATCACGCAGATTGGTCACACATATTGGTAGAAACTCTTATTGAGGGAGTGCTAGACTGTCACGACCCGTCCTCGGGGCCCGTGTCGTGACTACCCCAAGCCCGCCTTCCATAGGCCAGGGGTTGGCGACTATCACCAAGGCGTAAATCCCGGTAAAAAGGGAAGGCATTGCCTTTGTAAAGTAAACAAGCACCACAGAGTAAGAAAGAGGAAAAAGTAAACACTAAGTAAAAACAGAGTACAACTGTAAGTGCGGAAAGTAAGTGGGCCAGTATACAAACCCAAACTGAAAGTAAAGTGAAACTCGAAAGGGAAAACAGCAACTGAAAAGTAAAAGCCGCTACGCCAAGCTGTCCACTGGAAATCCCACCTGAAGGGTGGGTACAGATAGCTCCTCTGCTCCTCGGGTCCCGTCGTCCGCTCCGAGTACGTCCCGCCCAGTGGTCCACCTCCAGGTACCGTCCTGCTCTGCAAGCCTCAACCACGATCAATGTTATTTGTCGTCTGCAACCAACACAACGTAGTGCGGGCATAGCCCGTGCAGGGGTGAGTATAAGCTACTCAGTAGGGACCCCGAGACCCCCGAAGGTCTCCCAAAATCCACAAAGGATAAACCACAAAGGAAATATACAATCACGAAATAACAACCGACACTGCCTCGGTATATGCCCATACATATACCTAAGTCATCAATTCCAATACGCTCCAACCTCTGAGCCCAAGAACAACTCATTCCACACAGGAAAGTATACGTATTCCACACAGGAAAGCAAAACATAATCCACACAGGATAGCACAACACAATCCACACAGGAAAGCAAACAGGATTCAGCTCACACAGGTATACTTCTTCAAAGACGCTAGAGATGATCACTGATCCATCTAAGTCGTCAGACCCACAAAGGATCGATAGGTACTAACCCCCGCAAAGACCCTCACAGGATCGGTAGGAAACTAACCCCCGCAAAGACCCACACAGGATCGGACCCACACAGGATCTGTAGGCGCTGGCTCACACAGAACCGATGAGCGCTGACCCACACAGGATCGGACCCACACAGGATCGGTAGCACTGATCCACATAGGATCGCTGAGTGCTGTAGTCGTCACCGTCGAATCCACTGAGGACCTCTGTATAGTCGTCGTCGTCACAGTAGCAGTCGCAGCCAGCACTAGGGTTCCCGCACACAGCAAGCTCGTTCGGGAGGGTCCTCTCCACGAGCCGAGAGCCTGATACATCAGCTGACACATAGTCCAGAGTTGATGTATCCAAAAGTTCTGTATCGTCCATAGGAACTCAACGTCACAGACGGCGCGTCAATCGGACGCCCGGTCTGAGAGTTATTGGCTTTTTCGTCCCAGGGGCCCGGTTGGTTTTTAAGGCAAAACCCACCCGACCGTACTCCACCTGCATCCAAACCTCGGGTGGAGTATTCCAAAAGATCCGTCTCACTAAGAGGAAACCAACAAAGTCGACGGCACGTCAATCGGACGTCCGTAGCTCAAGTATGAGCGTTTCCGCTCCGAGGGCCCGGTTGGTTTTGTGTACGAACCAACCCAACCGAACTCAAATTATTTCGAAACCTGAGTGTGATATACGAAAACGACCGCCTCGTTCCAAGGATCGTGTTGTCGCTGACGGTGCGTCGATCGGAGGTCCGTAGCCCGAGTTATGGGAAATTGAACCCAAACGGTCTGAAAAAGGGGGTTCCGGGCCTGGACCGACCTGGCCCGAGACCCCCCGGTCGGCCCGAACTGGGTCGAGCTGGCCCGGCGCGGCCCGGCCTGGCCCGGCCTGGGCGCGGCCCGGCCTGGCGGACCGTCTGGGCACAGCGTGCTGGCCGGGTCGGCCAGTGGCCGAGCCGTTTCGGCAAGGGGGGGGCTGCCCCCCTCTGTAACCGCGGCCCCCCCAATTATGGGGGGTCGTTTGAAGATCGGCCGGGGGAATTTAATTCCCCCGGCTCCACCCTGTCCGGCCGGCCCGACCTGGCCGGCCAGTTCCTGCTCAACGGGACCGGTGATGGCCGGTCCCCTTCCAGCTCCGACGCCGGCGGCCCGATCTGGCCGTCGGTCACCTTGCTCCGCTGCGGCCCTTGTCGTCCGGCACGGCGCGACAACGCCGCGCCCCTCCGTCGCGGCCCCAGAACCGGCCACGGTATTTTGGGTTTCTCCGACGCGGCGTGATGGTGTCACGTCTTTGGATTAATTCGCGGCGTGGCGTGACGGCATCACGTCCTTGGTCTTCTTTCCACGGCGCGGCGCGATGGCACCGCGCATTTTCCTTTCTCTTGATTCCGCGTGGTGCGACGGCACCACGCCTTCCCGTACCAAACCACAAATGAATCAACATGAAAAATGGAGGAGGGTCGGCCGTGTCTGTGCGGTCCGGCCCCCTCGCGTTATTTGATAACAATTGGTTTTAATCCACGAAAATCGTCAAGTTGGTATTCACGAACAAAATAAATAAATAAAACCCCTACCTTGGTTTCGAGAATGGTGCACGTCAACGAGCCGTTGAAGGCGAGCATCGTGGAAGTTGGGCGTCGCGGAAAACGAACGTCTATTCCGTTGTCGTCGAGGTGCGTCCGACGAGGAAACGTCGTTGGAGAAGTTCGTCGTGGAAGAAGACGCCGTGGAAGAAGTTCTCCGCGTTCTTCGGCGGAGATGTTCTTCGTTGAAGAACGGTGTTCTTCGTCAGAGTCTGAGGTGTTCTTCACGTTCTTAGTCGAAGAATAAGGTGTTCTTCCCAAAACCTCTCAATGACAAAACTCAAACAACAAAATAAAATAATCTCCTTTCTTATTTTATTAACACAACAACCCTTTTGAATTTCAAGAGTTTGAAATTCAATTAACCACACACAACTCACCTCATTAAACTTACTACATTAAAGTCATAAGTTATAACTTAAGTTTACAAAATTTAATGGGAGTTGAGAGGGGTTAGAGGATATGAAGGGGTAGGGTTTGTGTGGGCCCCACCACCCTTATAACCTCCCAAAGGAGGTTGGGTGGTTACCTAACTTCCATCAAGAACTAAACACTTAGAATAAAAATTGTAGAATAATAATAAATCAACTTCCACAATTTTTATCATCCACACCTGTGATAACGCAACTCCGGAACAGGAGTTTCTAAGAAATTACCGGTGATGCGGTTCCATCGGTGCCCTCGGAATTCGATTCTGGGCATGGGTTCAAAAGTTAGAAATTCCCGCTCATTCGTTCACTGAACGTACCCGAGCTAAACTTCGGATAGAAATTCCGGGCACTCCTGTCCTCGGAATCAAGTGCCGTCTGATACCGCGTTCTTGTAAAATTCCAAAGAAAATTAAAAAAAAATCCCTTTAATTTTACGGGTCTTTAAATTACTCCTACCTCAGGGCTTTACGTCCCCGTAAAGATACATCGAAAACTAGGGAAACAAATGGGGGTACTGAGCATGCATCTGAGCCACTCGCTCCCAAGTGCTCTCCTGGAGGTTCCTGTGCTGCCATCTGATGCGCACTAGAAGAATAGACCGTCCATGTAGGACCCGCTCCTGTCGATCCTCGATCTCCACTGGGACCTCCATAAAAGTCTCCCCATCATTAACGTCTAGCTCCCCATGGTCAACAATGTGCGTCGGGTCGTGCACGTATCTCCTCAGCTGAGATACGTGGAAGACGTCGTGCACCCGGTGCAACTGAGGTGGTAGAGCCAGGCGATAAGCCACCTCGCCAATCCTGTTGTGGACCTGGAATGGTCCGATGAAGCGTGGAGCCAACTTGCCGCCTCGGCCAAATCTCCATAATCCACGTTGAGGTGAGACACGCAAAAATACGTGGTTGCCATCCTCGAACTCTAGTGGCCTCCGCCTCCTGTCAGCATAAGAATTCTGTCGGCTCTGAGCTGTCCTCATCCATTCCTGGATGACCTGGACCTTATCTGTCGTGGCCTGGACCATCTCTGGCCCCACAAGTGCTGACTCCCCATGGTCTGTCCAGCACAAAAGATATCTACAAGGTCGGTCGTACAACGCCTCGTATGGTGTCATCCCGATGGTGGAGTGGTAGCTGTTGTTGTATGTGAATTCCACCAAGGGTAGGTGGTCCTCCCAGCTACGACCAAAGTCGAGGACACATGCGCGGAGCATGTCCTCGAGAGTCTGAATGGTCATCTCTGTCTGACCATCCGTCTGAGGGTGAAAGGTTGTGCTCAGACGTAGCTGCGTCCCGAATGCCTCCGGAAATCCCTTCCATAGCCGGGAAGTAAAACGAGTATCTCGATCAGAGACGATAGAAGATGGCACACCGTGAAGCCGAACAATCTCCTGAACGTAAAGACGTCCCAAGCTCTCCACTGAGCCCTGCTCTCTGATGGGTAAGAAGTGAACCGACTTGGTGAGTCGGTCGACAATCACCCAGATGGAGTCGTGACCTCTGGAAGTGCGTGGAAGTCCAGTCATGAAGTCCATAGATATCCCGTCCCACTTCCACTCCGGGACCTCCAAGGGCTGTACCAAGCCTGCTGGTACCAGATGCTCTGCCTTCACCTGCTGGCAGGTGAGGCATCGAGAAACGAACTCTGCCACAGCCTTCTTCATGCCTGGCCACCAGTGCTGTCGTCTGAGATCCTGGTACATCTTCGCCACTCCGGGATGTACCGCCAAGGGAGAAGTGTGAAAATCTCTCAGCACCTCCTCTCGTAAAGCAACTGGTACCAAGTTACATCCTTTGAAAAGGATGTCGTGCTCTGCTCCAAAGGAGAAACCATCAGGTGTCTGTCCTGAGGATATCTGTGCATGCCGCGTCTCACAATCAGTGTCCCCACGCTGTGCCTCTCTGACCTGCTGTATTAGTGGAGGAGTGACTGTGAGAGACTAGAGGAAGGCTTATCCATCTCTATCCACAAAGGATATCTGCAAAGAGGCTAGCTGCTCTATCGCCTCCTCAAGTAGTTGAATGCGCATCCTCCTACTGAGGGCATCGGCTACCACATTCCCCTTTCCAGGAGTATAGACTATCTCAAAGTCATATTCCTGGAGGAACTCGAGCCATCGCCGCTGTCTCAGATTCAGATCCTTCTGAGAGATGATGTATCTGATACTCTGATGGTCAGAAAAGACTGTAAAGTGCTCTCCCATCAGATAGTGTCGTCATGTCTTCAGAGCGAAGACCACTACTGCTAACTCCAGGTCATGGGTAGCGTAGTTCTGCTCATGCAGCCTCAACTGACGTGATCCATAGGCGATCACTGCCCACTCCTGCATCAGGAAACAACCGAGTCCGGTCCCTGATGCATCGCAGTAGACTACGTACCCTACTCCCTCCTCAGGCAACCTCAAGATAGGTGTGCTGGTCAATCTCTGTCTCAGCTCCTGGAAGCTCTACTGACATCTGTCTGACCACACAAAGGGTTTCCCCTTCTTCGTCAAAGATGAGAGTGGTACCGCAACTCTGGAGAAGTCTGGCAAGAATCTCCGGTAGTATCCAGCTAGACCCAAGAAACTTCGCACCTCTGTCACGCTCTTGGGTGGCTCCCAAGCTAGCATTGCCTCGATCTTCGCAGGATCCACTGCAACTCCCGCCTCAGAGATGACGTGTCCCAAGAAGTGGACCTCGCGTATCCAGAACTGGCACTTCGAGAGCTTACCATAAAGATGGTGCTCTCGGAGTGTGTCTAGTACAACCTGTAAGTGGTAGGTGTGCTCCTCCTCAGTCGTCGAGTAAATCAAAATGTCGTCGATGAAGACCACAAAAATTGATCGAGGTATGGCTGAAAGATCCTGTTTATGAGGGCCATGAACACTAATGGAGAATTGGTTACATAGAATGGCATAACCAAGAACTCATAGTGGCCATACCGACATCTGAAGGCCGTCTTCTGCACGTCCTCGTCTCGAACTCTGAGCTGATGATAGCCTGACCTGAGGTCTATCTTCGAGAACCACCGTGCTCCCTTGAGCTGATCAAAGAGGTCATAAATCCTCGGTAGCGGATACTTGTTCCTCACTATCACTTGGTTCAGGCGACGATAGTCGACACAATGTTGCAAGCTCCTGTCCGCCTTCTTGGCGAACAATATCGGGGAAGCCCAGGGTGAAACACTAGGTCGGATAAACCCCTTGCCCTGCAAGTCCTCCAACTATACATGTAGCTCTCGAAGCTCATCAAGGGACATCCGATATGCTGGAGTCGATATCGGGGTTGTCCCGGGGTACAGGTCAATATAAAAGTCTACCTCTCTGCGAGGAGGTAACCCTGGAATGTCGTCGGGAAAAACATCCGCAAACTGATCCACCACTGCAGGAAAACTAGGACTCTGCATGTCAACTTCTCCCAGGATGAGGCTATCCAACTGATGAGTGATGGGTTGTCCTCTCCTCTACGAGATTCCATCCTGTGCTGCAAAGGCTCCCTTATCACCGGTGAAGGTGAACCTGCTCCCGTTGGTGCGTACACATCGCACCTTGCGCCTAAAACAGTCAATCTGTGCATGGACCGTAGATAACCAATCCATGCTCAAGATGACGTCGTAAGGCCTCGACGCCGCTACAAGAAGATCCCAGCCGAAGCTCTCGCCTCCTAGAGTAAGCTCACACTGCCGGAACCAGTGCGTAATCGTCGAGTCTGCTCCCGTAGGAGTCTCTAGCCGTAAGGATCGAGCCAACGGCTCTGTCGGAATCTCCGAGCTCCGAAAAAGGGCAGCGGCTATGAAAGAATGACTCGATCCTGTGTCTATAAGTACTGCAGCAAGGGTGGAATAGACATAGATAGTACCTCGAATCATCTCGGGTGCGCCGTGGTCGTAGGCCTCTGCTGCCTGGAGCTGTGCCTGTCTCTGCCCGCTAGCTCCCTGTGGTCGGGGTGGACCTCCTGGTGGTGGTGGTGGTAGAGACTCAAAGCGTCGCCCACCACCTGCTGCTCAGCCAGCTCCTCTGCCTCGTCCGCCTCCTCCCTACGGACTGCCACGGTTGACCCTCTACCTCTGCCACAGTGGTCCCTCAACCGTCTGCTGCTCCTCGGCACGGCGGGTCGGGCAATCACGAGCCATGTGGCCCTGATCGCCGCACGAGTAGCACTGTCTGCCTCTCGAAAGACTGGATCCGCACTGTGTGCCCCGCACTACTGAGCCAGTGTCCTGAGGTCGTCTGCCTGAGGGTCTGGTCTGCCTGGACCCCTGACTCATCCGTCGGCTGCCTGCTGCAGAAGACTCTACTACCTGCCGCCCTGCGGTAGGTCTTGCTGCTGATGAAGGCTCAGTAAGGAAGATATCGATCAAAAGAGCTCGCTCCAGTACTCCTTCCTGAGTCAGAATGCTGAGGGAGATCAGTGATGCCCTGATCTCGTGTCTCAATCCCTGCTCAAAGGTCCGGGCCTGGAAGAATGGGTCTCATACCATGTCGGTCGAGTAGCGCGAGAGATCAGTAAATCTCGCCGAGTACTGGGCGACCGTTATGTTGCCCTGCCGCAGCTGAAGAAGCTTCTGAATGCGCATCGCATGGAGGGTGGCTGGGACGAACTCTGAGCGGAAGAAGCTCTCAAAGTCCGTCCAAAGTAGAGATGCCTCATCGTGCACCTGGAGCAAAAAGCTCCACCATCGGCCCGCTGCTGCGTGCAGTAGGCTCGCAGCGAGGATCACCATGAGGTCTGCTGGTGTACTCACTGGCCTGAAAACTCGTACGACTGCCTCCAGCCAGTCCTCGGCTACCTGGGGGTCCATCTCCCCACGGAACCTGGGCGGTCGCTGGCGCTGGAACTCATGTAGCGCACTGAGGCGATGTGCATCGTCAGCGGCTGGTGCTGGAAGCATCGGTGGCTCGGCGGGTGGAGCTACCGCTGGTGCCACTGCTGACAAAGGGCCCTGCACCGAGGCCTCATCGCTCGGTGGGTTGTCGTCATGCTCGACTCTCGGAACCCTAGCTGGTTGCCGTCGTGGGGCCATCCTGAAAAGGAAACAGGTTCGCCACGGTCAGAACAGTATACCTGGTGAGCTGATACAAAGTAATCACAAAGAAAACTTGAAACACACATGCAATCAATGTTTCCGTGCATTAAGTCGGAAATCAGAAGTCAGGGTCCTGGTGTACGGATACGTCGGTCGCCGCACTAACACTGGACTCCCTGGACTGATAACCACACCCAATACGCTTAACACTATTGCTTCACATAGAAGAAAGATCAGAGTCTGCGGTAGAACCGAACTACTTTGATACCAATTTGTCACGACCCGTCCTCGGGACCCGTGCTGTGACTACCCCAAGCCCACCTTCCATAGGCCAGGGGTTGGTGACTAGCACCAAGGCATAAATCCCGGTAAAAAGGGAAGACATTTCCTTTGTAAAGTAAACAAGCACCACAGAGTAAGCAAGTGGAAAAAGTAAACACAAAGTAAAAACAGAGTACAACTGTAAGTGCGGAAAGTAAGTGGGCCAGTATACAAACCCAAACTGAAAGTAAAGTACAACTCGAAAGGGAAAACAGCAACTGAAAAGTAAAAGCCTCTATGCCGAGCTGTCCACTAGAAATCCAACCTGAAGGGTTGGTACAGATAGCTCCTCTGCTCCTCGGGTCCCGTCGTCCGCTCAGATTATGTCCCGCCCAGTGGTCCACCTCCAGGTATCGTCCTGCTCTGCAAGCCTCAACCACGATCAACGCTGTTCGTTTTCTGCAACCAACACAACGTAGTGCGGGCATAGCCCGTGCAGGGGTGAGTATAAGCTACTCAGTAGGGACCCCGAGACCCCTGAAGGTCTCCCAAAATTTACAAAGGATAAACCACAAAGGAAAGATACAATCACGAAGTAACAACCGAGACTAACTTGGTATATGCCCATACATATACCTAATTCATCAATTCCAATACGCTCCAACCTCTGAGCCCAAGAACAACCCAGTCCACACAGGAAAGTATACGTATTCCACACAGGAAAGTAAAACGTAATCCACACAGGATAGCACAACACAATCCACACAGGAAAGAAAACAGGATTCAGCTCACACAGGTATACTTTTTCGAAGACGATAGAGATGATCACTAATCCATCTAAGTTGTCGGACCCACAAAGGATCGATAGGTACTAACCCCCGCAAAGACCCACATAGGATCGGTAGGAAACTAACCCCCGCAAAGACCCACACAGGATCGGACCCACACAGGATCTGTAGGCACTGGCTCACACAGAACCACTAAGCGCTGACCCACACAGGATCAGACCCACACAAGATCGGTAGCACTGATCCACATAGGATCACTGAGTGTTGTTGTCGTCATCGTCGAATCCACTGAGGATCTATGTACAGTCATCGTCGTCACAGTAGCAGTCGCAGCCAGCACTAGGGTTCCCGCACACAGCAAGCTCGTTCGGGAGGGTCCGCTCCACGAGCCGAGAGGCTGGTACATCAACTGACACATATTCCAGAGTTGATGTATCCAAAAGTTCTGTATCGTCAACAGGAACTCAACGTCGCAGACGGCGCGTCAATCGGACGCCCGGTCTGAGAGTTATTGGCTTTTTCGTCCCAGGGGCCCGGTTGGTTTTTAAGGCAAAACCAACCCGACCGTACTCCACCTGCGTCCAAACCTTGGGCGGAGTATTCCAAAAGATATTTCTCACTAAGAGGAAACCAACAAAGTCGACGGCACGTCAATCGGACGTCCGTAGCTCAAGATATGAGTGTTTCCGCTCCGAGGGCCCTGTTGGTTTCGTGTACGAACCAACCCGGCCGAACTCAAAGTATTCCGAAACCTAGAGTGAAATATACCGAAACGACCGCCTCGTTCCAAGGATCATGTCGCTGCTGACGGAGCATCGATCGGAGGTCCGTAGCCCGAGTTATGGGCAATTGAACCCAAACGGTCCAAAAACGGGGGTTTCGGGCCCGGACTGACCTGGCCCGAGACCCCCCGGTCGGCCCGAACCAGGTCGACCCGGACCGGCGCGGCGCGGCGCGGCCCGGCTGGGCACACCACGCCCAGCGCGCTATCCGGCTCGGCCAGTGGCCGAGCCGTTTCGGCAAGGGGGGGGGGGCTGCCCCCTGTGTAACCGCGGCCCCCCCAATTATGGGGGCCGTTTGAAGACCGACCGGGGGAATTTAATTCCCCCGGCTCCAACCTGTCCAGCCGGCCCGACCTGGTCGGCCGGTTCCTGCTCAACGGGACCGGCAATGGTCGGTCCCCTTCCAGCTCTGACGCCGGCGGCCCGGTCCGGCCGCCGGTCACCTTGCTCCTCCGCGGCCCGGAACCGGCCGCGGCCCTTGTCGTCCGGCAAGACGCGATGACGCCGCGCACCTCCGTCGCGGCCCCAGAACTAGCCACGGTATTTCGGGTGTCTCTGACGCGGCGCGATGGCGTCACGTCTTTGGATTAATTCGCGGCGCGGCGCGACAGCGTCGTGTCCTTGGTCTTCTTTCCACGGCGCGGCGCGACGGCACCACGCATTTTCCTTTATCTTGATTCCGCGTGGTGCGACGGCACCACGCATTCCTGTACCAAACCACAAAGGAATCAACATGAAAAATGGAGGAGGGTCATCCGTGTTTGTGCGGTCCGGCCCCCTCGCGTTATTCGATAACAATTGGTTTTAATCCACGAAAATTGTCAAGTTGGTATTTACGAACAAAATAAATAAATAAAACCCCTACCTCAGTTTCAAGAACGGTGCACATCAATGAGCCGCGGAAGACGAGCGTCGCGGAAGTCGGGCGTAGCGGAAAACGAATGTCTATTCCGTTGTCGTCGAGGTGCGTCTTTTGAGGAAATGTCGTTGGAGAAGTTCGTCGTGGAAGAAGACGTCGTGGAAGAAGTTCTCCGCGTTCTTCGGCGGAGATGTTATTCGTTGAAGAACAGTGTTCTTCGTCAGAGTCCGAGGTTTTCTTCACGTTCTTCGTCGAAGAAGAAGGTGTTCTTCCCAAAACCTCTCAATGACAAAACTCAAACAACAAAATAAAATAAGCTCCTTTCTTATTTTATTAACACAACAACCCTTTTGAATTTCAAGAGTTTGAAATTCAATTAACCACACACAACTCACCTCATTAAACTTATTACATTAAAGTCATAAGTTATAACTGAAGTTAACAAAATTTAATGGGAGTTGAGAGGGGTTAGAGGATATGAAGGGGTGGGGTTCGTGTGGGCCCCACCACCCTCATAACCTCCCTAGGGAGGTTGGGTGGTTACCCAACTTCCATCAAGAACTAAACACTTAGAATAAAAATTGTAGAATAATAATAAATCAACTTCCATAATTTTTATCATCCACACCTGTGATAACGCAACTCCGGAACAGGAGTTCCTAAGCAATTACCGGCGCTGCGGTTCCATCGGTGCCCTCAGAATTCGATTCTGGGAACCGGTTCAAAAGTTAGAAATTCCCGCTCGTTCGTTCACTGAACGTACCCGAGATAAACTTTGGATAGAAATTCCGGGAAGTCCGGGCCTCAGAATCAAGTGCCATCTGAAACCGCGTTCTTGTAAAATTCCAAAGAAAATAAAAAAAAAATTCCTTGAATTTTACGGGTCTTTACATAGACATAATGAATATGTTAATCCTTTCCATTGTGCAATGAAATCTGGAACTCTTTCATTCTCCATTTGTTTACAATTGGTAATATCAAAAAATTTCATCTATGGTATCATTGAGCTAAATTGAAGAGGGAATTTCTGACGGAGATCTTCCCATCCAGTAATTGATTGAGATTGTAAACTTTTATACCAGACAAAAGCTGGTCCTTGTAATGACTGCACCATACACCTAAGATTAACTTCTTCTTGTTTTTGAGAAGTTCCCATCATGGGATCACAATGAGAAACAAAATGTGTTAAGTGTTGTTCTGGATCTCCCAAACCAATAAGTATTTGGAATGTGGTATTCACAAAATTTGGTGGGGGAGGAATTATATCCACCCATTCAGGGAAGGATCTTTTTTTCAGCTGAATCGGTGCACATTGTTCTTCCATAGCTTCTAGTTTATTTTTTAATGCCTAAATTGTGTTCATAAGAATTTGGGGAACATCCGGATGAGCTAGAACTTGTGCTAGTATAGCAACTGGAGCTTGAGCTAGTGCAGCGACCGGAAAAACCACTGATGGTGATGCTGATATCCGCCTTAGATAACTCACGAGAACAGGCATATCAGGATGTATATGGTCATGCCTTGATTGTGTACATAGTGGAGGGAATTCATTATCCGAATCTATAGTTACTAAAAATCCTCTTTTCTGAGGAGATCCTACAGGATTTTCAAGTTGAGGACCTATCTAGGGAGTACGTCTAACATAAATACTATTTCAAAGTAACTCTGTATGGAGTCTTCTCAACTCCTTCATTTCCTCTTCTTGTTGTGAAAATCTCTCTTCAAGAGAAAGATATTGACCTCCTCCAGTGGAAAAGTGATATGCAATATGACTTTTTCATTTCCCTTTGTTAGATGCCTTTCGGAGAGGGGGGAGTTGTTTATTTGAAGGCTTGCCTAGATTCTAGGTAAGCCTATTATTTTGGGTGTGCACACCTTCTTTATTTTCCTCGGTGTGTACCATATTATGGACAAGAACTTCATCTTCTAATTCCCCTGAACTAGACTTATATTCTAGAGGATATTATGCAATGGTGTTAATGATATTTACTGATGCATAATTCATCGATGGAATTTTTTCAGTATTATTGCGAGATCATCTTCCTTCGTGTCCTTCATGATACTTTGTACTCCTACATAATTAATTCTATGGAACAGTTTGGTGGATAGTAACCTGAAGATAATCCTTATATATTTCAGTTGTACACTTTCCTTGTGTCTTCTTCCCTAATCGAGAGAAAAATGACTTCTGTTGAGGAGGGGATTGCAGATGTGAAAAATCTCATAGCCCTGCATGTTGTGGTTGTTCCTGGTCTTCTTCTTGAAACCTTTGAACTTTGTTTAATGAACTTAAATGTTGAATTAAATAAACCCCCATCCTTACAAGTTGTGGTGATTCTTGAATTGCTTTGGATGAAATTTGTGCAACATCTCTTCTGATTTTACAGATTTTGGTTCAGACATTAATTAAGTGCATTATCCAACAACCATTTAAATCACCTATTTTGGAAGATCGTTGTGCTATTTCGTACATTTTCATTCTCTGATGCCTGACATTCTCTAATTGGGACGCTTTCTCAAGATTCTCGGATTCTTGATGTAAAAGAAACTCAACAACTTATTTTCTGTAGGCCTAATTCTAATGAGAACTGGTTGCGGCCTGTTCTTGATCATACATTTGATTACATAAAAAATCTATTGATTGTGGCTAACCATGGGAAATAACATTTCATAAGACTACTTTTGGTGGAATTTCTTAATTTTGGAGTACAGTGAAATGCAATTCTTCATATGCACCCCTTCCTCTGATATGAATACTATAAGGGGAATCAGAAATTAACTGGTGTAGTCTCTTAAGAGCATTGAGACATGCACGCTGAAGTGTTCTCTGTTATTTTTCAACCTTTGGATGTTGAGAAACTAAGAGATATTCCAAGTCAATTTGGCATTAAAACCCTTCTATTACCTTTACATGATTTTGATATTCATCATATGGTAATAATTTGGTTTTCAAATGACAAATAGTTTTCCATAATTTGATGCGGATGTCATGAATGAAACCTTCTGTCATAAATTCTGGAATATTATAAAAATAATTTTTCAAAGGCCAGAACATGACTGTTATTTCTTCTTTAGCTAATTGTTTCCTCATGTTTTACACATCTTCATCATCTTTCACTAGAGGTTTCTCCACTTGGTCCGACCAAAGTGGATGCTCTGTTTGACAAGACAAATGACCCAAGGGAGGTTCAGAGAATGAACATTCCCTTAATATGTCTTCTGGTTGAGAAAGTATTTTACCTGTAAATGAAAAGGCATCAGACATGACTGGCCTTGTGTTTTCAAGTGCCTCGAGATAGGAGGTCTTTCTCATTACTACATTGTCAATTATGGAATTGTCTTGAAAATGGGAAATACTACCGCGGAGAGGACTTTCACATTGAATGCCATCATTGGGAGGATCACCATGATGGATTACAGCAAGGGATAAATCTTCTTGCTCCTTGGTCTTCTGGACACACAGAGGGTTGCTATGGCTCTAATCCAGATATAGGCACTCTAGATTGACCGAATTTTCATAAATAAAGCCTTAATGATGAAGTTTTATATGAGGAACTTTAGAATTACAACTACCACTCCCGTAATTTGGTAATGAGAGGTTAGGATATTGAGTTGTAACAGACACATGTCTCTGAGGGATTCAAGAACTCTAGTATTAAGGGGAGCCAAATCATAGCTTGACTCTTCATTTTCTAACAGTACTTGTTGAGACATCTTTTTGGGTGTTCTCTTATACTTAGTTGGGGCCACTTGCTAAGAAAAGTGGTTATCATGGGAAAGTGTATGTGCCTTCCTTGGAGTCGTTACTAGAATGAACCAATTACCTCTAATTGGAAAGGGTGTATGTTCCTGATCTTGTTGTCCATTTTATATGGGTGAATATGCCCCATAACCCCCCTAGACTAGAACAAAGGTGTGTATCTGCTCCGGGATGGAATGCTGATGTGTCATCCCATGTGTGGGGATAGATTTATGCGTCTGTTCCCCTGATATTATTCAAGTAGTTGTTAAAATATCCTGGCATGCTTCCAGAATATGGGCAAGGATATGCATATGCATATTCACCATTGATAAGATGTGTTTGGTGACTTCAGTGGCCGGAATGGGAATATACGTCCATTCCATATCTAGAGTAGGTGTATATGCCTGCTCGTTCCCTCCTTTTACTGCCAATGGATATTGAGAGTACTCATGCATGGGGGCATAGAGTTGGGTCTGCCTCAAATTTTTTATCGAATCTTTCTGACTGAATTCTCCGGGTGCTACCAAATGAGACTGTTGGTAGGCTTGATGAACATTGTAAGGTGTATGTGCCTGCTGTATGTTTTCCTTCAAGTATGTTTGACAGACTTCCTTCAATACTGGAAGACGATACTGCTGACAAAATTAGTGATTGTAAACAGGTGTATGTTCTTGTTTACTAGTTTCCACCATATTATATTAGAGGGATTCTTTAAATTCATTCAGATGAGCCTGCTGAATGAATGATGACTTTTTAGGTTTATGTTCTTGTTCACGGTACTCCATCGGGCTTATCTGGTGGGATTGGTGGGTTTTTGTCAGATGAGTCTACTGAGCATCAAAATTAGGATGGATTGGTTTATGTGCCCACTAGTTGTTTTCCATCAAATTAAATTGATGGACTTCTCCGGAGGAGGCAGATGTGAGAACCTTTTCCCTATTTACCGAACATTGTCCCTAGAGGTTCTTCTTGAGTGCCTGGGTCTAAGAGACCTAGGCCAAACGTCTAGAGGCAACACCCCCATCATGTTGGGGGTACACTACCGCACAATTTTGTCAGTGAATACTGGCGGGATTCCTCAAGACGGACTCCTCCATTCTTGAATTGAGTCTTTGATTAACCTCTTGATCTACCTCTCTGTAGTACGGGAGGGATTTATTATTGCGTTCCAGGGATAAGGACCTGAAACGGTTGGAAACGGTGGTTGGAACTATTTTCTTCTTGATCATCGGACATCGTTGGCCAGATGATCGAGTATTGTTATTGACCTGGCAGGTCTGTCGATTAGCCTCCAAAGTCGAGATTATACTGTGCTGGTGATATTCCTTTACCAGCACATTAAAGACACAACGTTGAAGACGGTAGGTTGGTGGTGAAATCCTTCTTGTGGATGGAGATCCAACTTGAGCAGCGATCGAAAGGTTCAGATACGTTGTCTTGGAGAAATCCATTTTTGGAATGAAGGGAATTATGAGAAGAAAAACTGAGAAAAACAAACTCCATTAAAGCAAAATCTTTTAGATGCAAGCATGAATGATTGATTCCTTTGTATTTCCTTCCATTATCAATTGATAGGGCCCTAAAAGGTGGGTAACATTATTAACTTTGTTAAGGATTCACATTGGGTTCACCATTTTTGTTTCGAAGTTCCTTGAAACATGTGTTCTAGTTTTAAGAATCACTGTTTCCAGGCAGTTTCCATTGGATTTATTTATGGAACCAGAAACTTCAAAAAGTTATTTATCTAAAGGTGGCTTGCTTTCCAAAGGTAGGTGTTCATTAAGTTTGAAATTTACGATACTTAATAACGTGCATTGGTCGAGATGATGGGAGGTTAGACTCATCACACCCTTTTGGGGGGGGATTATTATCTAATCCAAGATTCTCTTTTTAAATTTAATATATTTTCATCAATCCTTATTAATTCCACAAGTATATCATATGTATACCTTATAATTTACAATCACTTATTAACATGTGTAAAATTTAGAATCAATGGTATGAATTAAAGGTTCTTCATTAATGAAAATATCTATATTTATTCGAGGTTTTCCATCAATGGTATCCTCCAATATACTGATTAGATATTCTTTTAATCATCGATGTGATGATACTACATTTTAACCCACTCAGTGGGGCACTCTGGAATTTATTTTCATCCAAGGAGATGAAGGATTATTTTGATCTTGGGGTCATGCCTGTAAAATGGTCTACCTACATATCCTTGTGAAAGGAATCCGAACCCTCGTAGTTTGGTGACACTTAATAGGACACATAATACCTTTTAAGGTCATGTGATAAGGACCTCTAAGAAAAAGGTTCTTGGTCAAAACCTAGTGTGGGACTTATGCTGAAGCAACCCAATGAACTTGGAAAGGATATGGGTTTCCAAGTAAGATCAAATCCTATTGGGAATCTAGCCTAAGGAGAACAGGGTTGATTTAAAATGTTGGGTTTGAACCTCAAGGAGGATTTCTACGTATCCCATATGGATGGGAATCAAATCCCATGTAGTTCGATAAGCCTCATAAAAGATTATGGTCCTTTGAGAGAGATGAGTTTAGGCTTACTTTCTGAAAAGGATGCCATGTGATTTAGGTTTTAATTTGGGGTTTATTACTAAGGAGAATGCTCAGTGAGCTCGGGCCCTAAAAAGGCTTTCTATGTATCCTGGTTTGAACAGGAATCAGAGTTCTCGTAGTTCATTAGATTGTGCAAATATTATGACTGTGACAAATCTTTAAGCCCACATGAGTCATGCTCGGTGTGAGAAACAAGAGGATGTCAAAGATTTAACAAAAGAATTCACACTTTAAAAATTTTCCTCCTCTGCTAGTGGAAGATGGCGCACCTATGGTGTCCAAGGTGAATGAGGTTGAGGTGATCGTGGAAGAGGGAGAGGCGACAAGCCTTCCCTCTATTCTATTTACATTGGAAAGGGTCCAATGTAAGGAGGAATGGATGAAGGTTAGGGGATTACACTAGGATGGATTCCCATGGGGGAAAAGCACAATGGGAGAGGGAAAGGGTAACAAGACTCCCTATGCCCATATCCCCTTTGGTCTTTGTCACCGGAGAAGGGAGGAGGAGCAATGATTCCACCTCCTGCAAGAAAATATAGGGGATTACACCAGGATGGTTGCCCTAAAATTGATACTCTTAGGAGAGGAATACTTCTCCTATGCTTGTACGGAAAAGTAAGTGTGAACTGTACCTTCCCCACCAGAGACCTAAGGTTTTGGATCATCTCTTAGAGAAGGGAGAGGCCAAGACCAAATCTTCCTCCAAATTGGGAAATTCCCAACACTATTTCTATGAGAAAGGTCCACGTGACTGTGGATATACAAACCCAACAACACTCCATTAATCCTAACCCCATTGTGAAAAAAAATGTGGGAAACCTCTTACTATGGAAATACAAACCCAAATAGGAGACATGCTAATGTGCCTTTCCCAAAGGTTTGACAAATCATGAGGTTTTGGTGGAGGCTTCAACTTAGTCCCTTTCAGATAAGGGAACCAATAAAGGAGATACCCTGCCATGAATGGATTTTATAAAGGGTACTTTAGTTGGTCATGTAGGTCCCTCACACAAGTATGTCGCATAGGTACCCCGCGTTGATGTACCACGTAGTTATACTGTGCAGGTATGAAGCGCAGCTATGCCGCGCAAGTATGAATGATGACTGAAGAATGTGTTTTACATAGGAGGACCAAAGCTATGTAAAATTTGTAAAAATACCTTCAAAACATGCTTATACCATTTTATTATCTCTTCTCTCATGGTTTAGAGAGCTACCTAAGACAATTCGAGGTATCTAGGTGAAAGAGCTAAGAAATGGGAGCTTCAGATAGTTTTTTCACTTTTTTGAGTCCTGGAATGGGGAACCCAAGGGATCTATTTATACACACAGATAGGGCCTGGTTAAATAAATTTTTCTCATGCAGGTCCTTAATGCAGCTGCACCACATAGTTACTCCACGTAGGGGCACACAAAAAAGTCTGGCATGGAGCTCTGCCGCATAGGTCTGTTGCGTAGCTCCGCTGTGTAGGCCTGTAAATCTAGTCTGTTGCGAAGCTCTTTTTCATTATTTTGAACTTCCTTTGAACTCTTTGAATCTTGTTTTGGGATTTGAAATATCCTGGGTTCTCTTCATAGTCTTTTTGTTTTATTAAGTGGTTTCAACAATGTTAAAACCCCTATTTTAACTAAATGTATTTCAAAATAGTGTAAATAGATTATTTTAGGATAACGAATGTATGGACTATATGGTGCTTAACTACAGGGTTGTTTTATATTCACATCCTACTTGGGTCACTCAGCGTCAGAAGACCTGAGTTGTTTTGCAGGTTCAGATTTCGATTAGGTTTTCCTATGGAGAGAGATAGTCTTATGGATGGTGGTGACTAATATGTCATAGGGTGATCACATCATCTCTATTTGGTTTCTATTTTATTTTTAGTTATTTTTTTCTTTGGCCATTTTATCTAGATCTGTTTATGTATTTATTTGTGTTTAGGGATTATTAGATCCTCCTGTTCTTGTTTCATTCTCATTCATGTTTATTTATGTCCATTGTTTTATTGGAAAAATCATTCCCAGTGGATTTATCTTTTATAATTATCACTAGTTTCCAACCCAAGAGGACCAGGGACACCTAATAGGCCTTGTTGTGGGATGGCTTGGGTGACCTGTTTAGGGTTGACCCTGGTTAGTTTGTGATATATAAACATACTACAATACTTAAAACATTATCTCTAGGGTATAATAAAGTTTTCATTTGAATCATATTTTAATTACATAAAACTTATTAGGAATTATTATTTATTATAAGTGATATTTTTATGGATTGGTAGTTGATAAAATCTAGTTATAACTTTTAAAATTTATTATTCATTACACATTGAATCAATTAAAAAAATTTGTGTCTTTTAATTAATTTCATTATTGTGTGGAAACTTAATTGATAAGTTATTTAAAAGAATAATTTTTTCTAATCCTATCAAAGTTCTACCCATTATTTATTATTAATATTATGATTAATTCATCCATTTATTAGAGTATGAATTGATTTCTTCTGTTTTTATACTAAATATTAATCTCAATTTAAAAATTAAAAAATCAAAAACTATTGAGTCATTTCATGATTTTCGGTGCTTACCTATATCTATAAATCAAATCAATATTTATGTCAATAGGCAGATCCATAGCTTGATGATATTGGAAGTATGATTCTCCTAATAAGTATATATGTATTTATGGGTCTTTTTCTATAATGGGATTGTTTAAAAATTAGTAGGTGAGTGAATGATGAAGACCATTATTGGTTTCTAAAGTCAGTAAAAAGATCTAGAGATGGAGATTAATATTTTTTTCATATGAAGTGCCTGTTGGTTTTTATTTTGGATAAATTATATGATTTTTGTAATTTTTGGGGAAAATTAATTTAATATTATTGTGTATTTATATAGATGTAAGGGATTGTTTAGTATTCAAGAGATGATGAGAGATAAACTTGTGAGTAATCATCAGTATGAATATATATTGCTAGAATACAATAGATAATGATATTATTTATAAACAAAATTAAAGGAAAAATGATAAATTATAAGCATTATGGTCATCCCAGTGGAGAAAGAATCAATGGAAGAGCATTGGTTATATTTTTGTATAATTGACATAACTGACCTAATATGCCTCTTATAGGGAAAATAACTAGTATTGAATGATTGATCAAGAGATTTAGTTATCACCGTTTTTTTAGAAATTAATTTTTACGTATGATTATCTAATAAAGAAACCCTCTATACGAATCTATATGAAGTGAAATAATGAATGGATCCGAGTTAAAAGAAATATATTCAAAATTTTATGACCTGTTCAAGATGATTTTAATTAGTGTCATAGAATTATTTTAATTATAAGAAGGTAATATCATATTTGAATCCATAATTATTAATTTAATAATATAAGAAACCAAAAAAATTAGTGGTGTCAACTTTTAAGTGGTTAGGAGATATGATTTTTTAGGTTTTGGTTGAATTTATTTTATTTTGTATATATGGTCCTAATGTTTACAGAATATATTTGTGTCCACCTTGTAAATACCAGGTCTATTTAAATTAAATATATTATTATGGGTCCAAGATAATATTTTTACTGATTAAAATGGTAAGGTAGTGGAGGAGGGGTTATAGTATGATAGAGGGTATCCCAAATAAAATTAGATATTTGGCCTCCTCAAAAGTGTCTTCATTAAAAAATTTGACCATGAAAATACTTTTATCCATGTTATAGAGTATATAATTGGAATACTCACTATTTTTAGTATATTAAACATTTTATCCTTAATTAGGTTTCTAGTAAATGAGGTGTAGGTGATAGATAATTTCATCATTGTTGGAAATATGACAATTGGTTAAAAGGGGTAGCTATTTTTTCCATCATATAGTAAAATGGTGATTTTGATACAGTCACATAGAAAATTATTCATGAATAATTATTCTGATACCAAAATATATAATATGTTTATATCATGTGATGTAAAAAAATTTATAATTTAGATATATTATTAAATGATAGCCAATAATGAACTGTTGTAAATGAAGTGTAAGGAAAACTACGAAAATGCTACATTTACTTAAAAATATTTTGTAAGAAATGCATGCTTTTGAAATATTTATCAAGGTAATTTAGAATATGGAAGGAATAGGTTGAACTTGTGGTGATTATTTTAAAATAAATGAATCAATAATGAAATGATTGTCATTTATTATCTATTTTTTGATAGAAATCAGATATATTAATTTTTTGAACTCGATGTTGTAATATTTAAACCTATTAATTAGGCATGGTATAATCAATTATTAGGTATTGACGGTGAGAAAAATGTGATCAATAATCCTTCTGTGAAGCTCCTTAAAGTTTCTACTTAAAGGTATGGATAATAAAATTCTCACCATAAGAGGAATAATATTGTTTTATAGGTTATAAGCAAAAATTATTGGGTATGTTTTACACTTTTTGGTAAGTGGTACCCCAAAATATTTTAAAATACTAACATGAGTTATTATATAAACATTATTTAATATTTATTTTCTATTTCATTTTTAGGAAATAAAAAATTTATAAATAATAATATTGGATGGGTATTATGAATTTTTAAAAGGATGGAAAGCACCCTACACCATTTTTACATCATTCCTCTATGTAGTTGTGTACCCTAGCCTATGTTCACCCTTCATGTCTAGTATTTAGGAATTCTCCCCTGAATCAATTACACCCTATAACAGTTTTACTCATCCATTAAGCATGTACTTATCCCTCATTAGGGTTCCTTAATCTAATCAAACAAATCTAAAATGATCACACACACTCATCAAAGGGGCTCAAATGACTACATATTTTGCATAGCCCATGAGGGTTCCTAGAGTAGTTACAAGTGATTATCAGGTCTACCTGTGTTCCTAAAATTCCGGTTTCCAATATAAGGACCCAAAACCTCATATTTTCAATTTTTTTAAGAGATAGAAAAATAAATGTGCTTTATTATAGATATAAATAGATTACATTATAAAACCTTTAAAGATATCCATCAAGGGATGTTTAGGATAAAAATTTTGAAGCAAATGAATAAAGGTAAAGGGTATTTGTGTCTTCAAAAAGTTATGAAATAAACTTAAATTAGATACCACATAAACCATGCCTTACCAATTCCAGGGTGAAGGAACCTTAACAAGCACCACTATGGGGTCATTTCATCTGAATATTTTCTAAAGTGATCCACTAGTGTGTCATATTTCCCAAAATCCCTCTAGAGTATCATTATGGCCCCAATTATCCTAGGAATTGGGGAAGAGAATCACCTAGAATAAAATTTAATCAATATAACATGTGATTCCATCTAGGGTTCCACATCACCCAAGCTCCTCCAGGATCATCTCTAGGGTTTTTCCTCACCCAAGTATCCCCTAGAGCACTATTAGGGAATAAATATTCCTAATAATACCATATGAGGTCATTCACAAGTTGATTATACATGGAAACCATGTAAATATTATATAAATTGTGACAAGATTTATGATCTATACTTGGGTACAACATCTGCCTAGATTACCAATATTTGTGTCCAATATTCTTGGTCTCCTACCATGGTCAAACACTATCATTTTTTCCTAAACTAACAAAATAATTTTTTGAAGCCCTCATTTCCATGTCTTAAACTCAAGAGGATTATTCCATTAAGGAATCCTACATGAACACTTTATTTACATGAATATATCATTTTCCACATTCCTATGGTCCCCTTTAATCATTTATTCTTCTGATAATAGGAATTTAGTATCATTCAAGATATATCCCACTCATTTTCTTCCCTAACCAGTGGGATCATCGAGATATGGTCAATCTTGTATTCCCTTGATAGTGATAATTCTTTATCTAGGATTAGCAATGGAATTTTATCCTTCTCGAACCTCCTATCATACTTGGATTGATTTTTTCTGAACTAAATAAATGTACACTAGGTACCTGTCTGATCTTTTAATTAGCCTCCTAAGTGTAATAAATGATTACTTGATATAAAAGAACTTATAACCTTATGTCAGACCAAGATTTATTTCATATGAATCATATGTATGGTCAAACTAGAAAGGGCCACTCAAGCGTAAGTCCCTCACTAAACTATTGATAGATATATGTTGCATAGTAATCTATTTCATATGGCTTTAAACCAATTTAAACATATCCTATTCACATTTAATTTGAACTATAGGATAAAAATAGTCCTAGTATCATGCTATTTAAGCTTAATAAAAAATCATCCTCGATACACTACCTTAAAAGGAACATCATTAGTCCATGAGGTAAGAACTTAAACAACACTTCTTTTTTCCTAGACTCATTACCATAAAAGTCACTTCATTATCCTCTAACATAAGAACTTAAAATTCACTTCATTGGTATTCGAGACATGAACTTATGGGGTAATTCATTAGTCTTAGATTTTTTTAGATAAAAGAAATTTCATCGATCATGGCAGCATGAAGAAAAAAGTAATCATCATGGTCCTTGTCACATGACTATAGAAGGTATGATGTTCCCCAAAAAATTGCATTGAACTATGTGGGTTCAGATTCCCTTTATTGGGATGTGTAGGAATCCCCTTTCAAAATCCCAATCCTAAATCTACATCACCTACCACCTCTCTAAATAGAGATAAATTATTGATTCCCTAGATGTATGACATTAAACTAGATAATAACTAACTAATAAGCGGAGGCATAAAGAAACTCTCATACATATCAATAGATAACTTTTAAAATATATAGATTTTAATATTAAAGTATTATAATAATCAATTTTGTTAATTAAAATGTTAACCAGTATTATTACTGAGAAATATTTCACAAACATGTATTAAATCAATAAGAGGTTCCTTGAATATAGAAACAAGTCCCTTAATGGGATATTTCAACCTCTCATCCTCCTGATTTTGATGCATGATTAGATATATCATCAGTTTATTTTGATGATTGACTGCTTATGGAAAGTGGGTCCTCTATAATGAATAAAGTAGATATAATTGGCTTGGGAAAAATAGAGAACATGGATTGAATTCCTTTACATATGGAAGAGATAAATAGCCCATTCATGCTTAGTTGTATTGAAACACTAACAAGTTCCTTCTTTGTGGTTTTCACTTATAACATCCCATATAATCCAAATGAATTACTCAATTAATTCAATTTTAATCATAATATTCCATGTCCAAGATAGAGAAATAGTGAGATAATCATGATGTTTGATCATCTCTTATAGATATATCCTTAGGCATATTCCTTTACCATGATGAATACTATGACTTCTCAACACTAATAATTCTTTACACCCACCCATCATCTCAAATTATAGTTGGAAAATTCCCTCTTTGGGAATTATAATAACAAAATATTAATTTTCACATTAATGTAAGATTGTGAAATACTCATGGAGATAGATCCCCTTAGTTTTTCCTATCAATAATATGCCACATGGAGGTAGGGTACCCTTTCACCACTTTGAAGTATTTCACGATATTTTCCCTAGAATGAGACAGCATAAACTATCCTTATCCTATGGATGTCGAGTAAGAAGTCCCCCTCATCTAAAAAAGTTATTAAAGAGTTTCCTAGAAAGACTCTTATCAATGGTGGTATGTGACATCTCCACCCTACCTCAATACCTTAATAAACCATTAAAGAATCTATAATTTAGTTCCAAACTCTAGGTGTTTATATTTGGTCACTTATGTGGTGTTACTATCAGTGGAATCCAGTCTTAAAAACTTGAGAGTTTCAGGGGAGGGATCTAGGTGACAATAGTTGTTTCCAACACATAACTGAAACTTCTTCAAAAGATAATGTTTATATTACAACCCTAATCACTCATATTAAGGAACATATGAGGGACCCTGGTGAAAATAAGACACTAAGATCAGGTGGTAGGTTTACACCTACACTTCTTCCAATGACCATAATGCTCATTGGTATATTCCAATGAGATTTAAATGATATTTAAGCATAATTATAACATAAAAGCTTCATGTATCATCAAGGAAAATTTTATTTATTACTTCCGAAAGTCCCCCATTAGAAATAAAAAAACCATTGTGGAGGTCCTACCTATAGTTCTATATCAAGTATCTTTGGAGGTAATCCGTGTAGAAGTTGTTGTGGAGGTCCCCCCCCCTGTGATGAAATGAAGATCAATCATGGAGTTCCTACACATTATAAAATATTATATGGTAGTCATGGAGGTCCTCATCAAGATGTTATTTGAAGATATCATCCCCTTAGTGAAATTATCAACTAACTGGGTGTTTATTCCATTATAAATCAAGTATAAATAAATGGATTTGTTAGTACTCCATAGGGTTCACATCATAGAGGCTCTCCTAGTGAGGATATATATAACTGAAGTGGATGCCCTCCCTATAATCAATATCAAAAAATAATCATCAATAGAGTTTATTTCCTCCCCATGATGGAGAATCCAATACTAAAAACCATATTGCTCACCCTAATTAAAATCAATATGAAGGTCATCCTTGTAATGATGCATAACCTGGATATAAATTTTCTCTATATTCCATAGTTATTCTAATATTTCCATCACACCAAGAGTAATTAGAAAATATGATGCCTAATAAACCAGAAAATATATCACCAATCAATGGAATTTTACTCCATTTAATGGAAAAATTGAGGCAATGATCATTATTGATGCATCCCTAAATAAGGAAACCTTGAAAATTTTCATAAATACTACTAATAATCACACTCTACTTGGTAAAATCGTGTAAAATCATCCTTTATTATCAAATCATCCAAATAACCACCAACGGAAGATAAGAAAAATGCATGTATCAAGTGGATAAAACCAACTAATGATGAAATAATAGTCATGTCATTTCCCATTAATACCCCCCAATATGATATTCCTAAGACCCTTGAAGAAGAATATATGACTCATCTCTACTACAACCTATGGATACATTTCATCTTTGTAAATATAGGCACGTACTATATAAATAATACACTATACATCTAATTTCATTAGATGAGTGGTGTTTCCATGTTGATATAACTTTCCTTTTTAAAGATAGTAATCTCATATCAGGAAAGAATAATGAGTGTCTCTAAAAATCTACCTCAATGTATTATAGATTTTCCACCGAATAATTAAATATTATATGTTTAATAAGAATATTATATGGTGGGGTGAATATAGATTTCTACACTTTACTATATGAATTAGTCACTAAGGATCTTTTGGAAAAGCATATTATAATGACTTTTCCTTAAGATTTGTCTCAATTCCTTTATTTAAATAATCTTTCTGGTCCATATAATAAAATATAACTATCCCAAGATACCAAAACAATATAATTTTTTTAAATGATCCCTTGATATACTTTTATACAAGCAACCAGAAAGGTGATTTAAGAATTCAATTTCAAAAAATCAACTCAAATGAGAGTAAATTTTATTTTAGTAGAATCTACCTCTCATCTAAAAAATCTAGAAATAAAAATACACTAGGGAAATACAAAATTGTGAGCCAAAATTATGAAGACATTAAAACCAATAACTATAGAGTAAATAGTTGGAAAACTGAATCCCATAAGTATGGGGGTATTTTTACCAATATAAACACCCCTCTCACCAACAAACAAACAACTTGGTACAGTCATGACTATAGTAAAGTAGCATCTAACCTAGACCATAGGTATAAATAATTTTTACCCTCACCTCCTTTGAGAAATTTATTCTTCACCAAGATAAGAGTATATTTATAAGAATCACCTCCTAAGTTCAATCAAATAGAATTTCATTCCACTTCTCATTTATGAGGATAAAATTCAATATAATTTAAAGGATATTCACTTAGATTCACTATTGATGAACAATTTTAGACTTAATTTAATTATAAGACCCATGGTGGGGGGAATTGAACCCTTAAAATGATCTGAAGCCCAATAAATATTCAAGAAAGGAAATTTTTTAAAAATATTACGATCTAAGATTAACTGGATGCATGAAGGATAATTAGACCCCTTAATACTCTAATGATGATTATGATATGATTTTTGTTGTGTGATTCTAAATAGTAAATATTATTGATATAAACACTAAAGGTGTTGCAAAGCATGAAACTTATGTATAGGGACATTAAAATGAAGAGATAACTTCTTGAAATTCAATATGCACTAAATTAAAACAAGAGGGTGTTATCACTCGATATCGGATTAAGAACTATGTTTTGGGAGCTCCTCTAAACAACCAATTACTTCCCACTAGACCATTTATTATTTTGGAAAATGGGAATGGTGTATATATATCCATATCCCACCAACTTATTAAAGTAATTAAACCTTTTTCTTCCAAATAGAATATTTCCTAATATGAATATGGGGTATAAAAGTTGAGGAAGCTTAACACTGCATTACTTAGAGGTAATATATTCATTGAGTAAAATTATGAGGCTAAAACTAATATGTGACCCCAATGCAACCCTCTTAAATAGGGATATATCATTTGACTGATAATAGATATATTGAGCTATCAAGAAAACTTAAGATCAAATCAACCCATCTACTTAACCCCAACTCAAATTAACCAACAATATTTTCCTCTATTAAGGTAGAAAATACCCATAGTTCAGGCAATCCATCCTAGGATAAATCAAGATAGTTACCAATATCCATGGGTATATGGCTGAAAACCATATCAAGATACACTAAATAATCCCCCTCAAAATTTGGATCATGTAGTGTTAGAATAAGTTTTCATAAATTCCATGACTATATGAATGGAATCTATAGAAGGTCAATAAGCACAAATGTAGTTGAATAGGAAATTTTATCCTGAGTGGATGGATTTTTCTCCTAATCTACACATCTTTTTTAATCAAACTTTCCTAATTTTTAATCACACAAGGTAACTTCAATAGTTTTTAATGAATTTTTTGTCTTGATGTAGCCATATGTTGGGGATTTTAAAAAAGCAGGAATCACTGATTCGTATATTTTTTATATGATTTTGAATAACCTACATTTTTCTAGTGTATTAATATAGTGGATGGACACATTAACTTTTTAGAATATATTTAGTAGAATTTTACCTATAATTTCATTTTGATATTAAGGGGGGAATAAATTCTTGAACTATTGAATTTTAAATGGAAGTAGAATGAGAGGATCTCAAACTTCATAGCCAGATGAAATGAATTAACTAATCCTTATAATTATAACTCCTATAAGAATTATATATATATATATATATGAATATATAATCTTTATCATGAGATAAAAATATCACCCATACCATTAAATTATCCTAGAATATTTCAAGAACCTTCTACAGTAGCACAATGGTCCGAAGATGACATTCAACACTCCAAAGTCAAATCTTGGCTAACAATGTCAAGACATAGAAAGAAATCAAGAAAGGTGTAAATCACAGTTATCAATCTCAAACAACTATTGATTATAAATCAAGGGTTTTAACCTTTTAAGTATAATGTATTACCTACTGTTGGGAAATAAAAATAGTGGTAATTACTAATTGTAAATACATAATATGTGTATAAGGAATATATTTTAAAAAACATTGAAAATAGGAAGAATAAAAATATTCTTTCCATAAAGAGAGAATTACATGGTATTTTTTTACCCTAGAATTGAACATTTTTACATTACCAAAAATAAATAAGACTAATGTGGTAGGGTTAAATGATCTCCATTATTATTTCTCTTACCATCAAATATTATGGAACAACATTTATGATTGTTTTTATTTAATTACGTGCATTAGAAGATGATTTAAAGTGGTTCATTAAAGATGGGAAATCTCCCAACTCATGTGAATTTTATTTATAGTGCTCCACCTAAAGAAGTAAAATATTTTTAAGAGGTCTCAAATAAGAATTAAATGATGTTAGATGACTGGATTACTAGTAAATTAGTTAACCATGCACATGAGATCATTAAATCATAACTAAATTATCTAGATAAGAACCCAATTCCCTTTAAAACTCCTAAATATATGTATTCATATTTATATCCACCCAATATTATATATAATTTACATTAACTATGTAAATAATAAGATAAAGAGAACCCATAGTAAACCAATAAAATCTATACTCTTTTGGATTTTATTTCTCTATCAAGGGTGAATGGGAACTTCCCCACTAAATAGAATTATCAATTGACGATAGGATACAATAAGGTTCTATCATGATCAAATTAAAAGATCATTTCATTAATGATTAGATCTTTTTATAATTTGTGTTCACTACTAGAATTCATGAAGGAGGCCATAGAGGCCAAGGAAGGAAAAACAATGGTGGAATACTGCATTGAGGTGTTATTATTTTCTAAATAATTCATATAGTTAAGACTCGTCGAAATATTCCCAAAGATATCTATAGGAGTTTTAATCCAATCCAGATTCTTTTATGGAACATTCCAATTAGATCATATTGGTATATCATTTATTATAAACATCATTAATAATATAACATAGGGATGCGGGAAGGATATCATAGTTTGAATTTTAAATAATAAATACTTCCCTTGATTCGAACCAAGAGTTGGATTCATCATCACAACCATATTAGAAACATCATTACAGTAGAAAACCTTGGCCCCTAACACAAAATTATGATTTTTTGAAATATTTATTCAATGTATCTTTCTGAATATTGATATTTAATGAAATTCATATAATTAACTCATGGAATATTTTATCAAAACAATTTTAATTCATTAGTATTTTGAGATTAAAGTGGCTACAGCTAAGATATACCATATAGAAATGGGTTTCATTGAATTCCAAATGGTAATTTTATTCACCAAAAAAGATTTAGAAACTACTATTCAAGGGTACATCAGATCATTATATGTATTTATAAATATTAATAATGTCAATATTCACTTATCCCTGGTAAATAGTTGTTCTATAATCAATATTATCCAAATCTAGATCCCCCAACATCGAGACTACAATAAATTTGGTATATCCCCTTCGATCTTGATGATCCAATGATTTGAAAAGAGAAAGAGAACCCCCCTTAGGAGGATAAAGCTAAGGAAAAAACATAAAGGCCACATATATTACTTAAAATTCATGATTCCCCACCAGGACACTTATTTAAATTCCTTTTGGAGAATTACATGGCATCACAATCATGAAACAATGGTCTATTCATATCATCAATGCCAAAAATATTCTATTGATGCGAATGTCAGGGTACTCTATAGTGATATATCCCGTTTTAAATCCATTTAATTTTAATACATTGATATAGTATACTATAATAGATCAGGGAAGTATCCATTATTGAATGATACAACACAAATTATTGCCCCTAATAGAGTAAAAGATATGAAAATCCATCTATATATTGGACTTAATAAAGATTTTATAATGCTCCATAATTATATTGATGGAAAATCCCCAAATTTGGGAAGTCATAGGTTTATGGTTTTAACTAACATAGATCCTATGGTTATAATCCTCTCCTATGATAGCATGTCATATTCTTCCATTGATAATCCTCCACAAATAATAAAAGAGGTTCACATACAATCTAAAGAAATCAATATGACCTCCAAGAGTCTATAAATGAACATGGGTAAGACTGGAATTCAACCAATGTGGCCAGGGCTCTTTGACTATATATATTTGAACCCTCAAAGAAGAACATGGAGTATAGAAACTATTTCCTATATTCATATGGTTTTAATGGAATCTAAAGAACCCCCCACACTCTTTAGATATGTGTGATCTCAATGGAAATTATGGAACCTTAGTATTTTCTCATGAATCATAAGGAGTGAGTAAATATTTCACTTTTGATAATAAAGAAGAGAAATACATCAATGAAACACATCTATAATTTAAATAAGGTTTTTCAACCACCTTTAATGAACTATAGTCGGTGAATCATAGTACTGAAGTGGACCCATGACTATCACTAATCAATGTCTCTATAACCCCCAAATAATTTAAAGGATAATCTATTTCCTCAAGATATATTTATATGTGTTAATATAGAGTTATAAAAATTTTACTATCATATATCCCCAAGAATATATTTCTTATTTGGGATTACCAAATAAACATCATGTTCAAATAGGTAGTAAGGATAATCTTTACAACCCATTCCACCAATGTGGAAGTTGATAAGTTGATCAATAGAAAACTCATATATGATGTTTAACATCTCAAATGAATTTCTAACATTATTCCCTATCAAGAAGAATAATTTGAAAATTATATTTTGTATTTAATTTAATATTTTAAACCATTATTTTTCAAAGGCTGATTTGTTAGTCCCAATTATAGAATTTCAAATTATTTTAATGGGATAGTTTTCAAGCCCTCTCATTCATGTATAGTTATTTTGGTTACAGAAATATCCAAATAATAACTAAAAATGAATAAACCACTATGTACAGGTAACCCTATTGGGTAAATAGAAACCAATTTATTAACTTTAGCTTAATGAATACTAGGGATACACACAATTATTTCATAAATCATATCATTATGTCCTTTTGGGGCGGTTATAGGAAATTTATGGGGATTATATGGTAGTTAAATACCATTATCATCATAATAAATATGTAAACCATAAATAATGCATCAATAATTTATGCCAATAAGTATTGTAAGTAAACCTGCTAAAATGAATGTTTGGTGTTACATTTGGGAAATTCCTTAGATTTTTGGTTCACCACCATGGTATTGAAGTCAATCATAACTAAACCTGGGAAACACTTGATATTCCCCCACATTAAATCCATCAATAGTTTACCATAATTCAAGGGAATTTTACTTACATTAGGTACTTCATGGAAAACTTATATGGTGAATTATTTCCCTTAATCAAGCTAACAAAGAATGGGGTAACATATTAGCGGGGTAAAGATTGTTGGAAGGACTTGAATGACCTCAAATAGTATCCTACACACCCTCTAGTGTTGATGACACTCATAGAAGTAAACCCCACTTATATTCTATAAGAAAACTATGGAATGATCTTTTAGTTCTTTTATTTCATATAAAAATGTTGCAAGAAAGGATAATTTTTTATGTTACCAACTAAGAACAATTTTGGATTCTAAGACTAAACACACTAATATTGATAAGAACAACCATTCAATGATCTTCATGGAGTGAAATATTTTTCATTTGATATATCACCATGAGGTCCACATTATTTCTCATGTGGGTCTTCTCAGATATATCCTTGGTCATCCTATATTGATGTGATTATTAGAATTATGGGTTATGATCCTAGAGTGGTTTGATATCCACTTTGTATTTTAAATGGAGATCAAGGAATAAATACTAGGATATTTAATTACTACACATAGTACCCCAATGGAATCCCCATTAGACATAGAAATCCATGATAAATATTTTTTCTATGTTCATGGAACATTGAAAACTGGAAATTTTATTTCAATGTTGCTTCTTGAAGTCAAACTAGAAAAAGGATGGAGGATCTGAGAATAAAATAAGTTTTCTTTGTAATTTTATTTATTTCCTAGAAAAATGTATCATTTACCTATTCTTTCCATAAATCAGAAGGTTGAACCAATAATGAATAAAAATACCAGTATCCCATCACATTCATGGAATTGTCTCTATAAATACATATTTCTTAATTAAACATCAAGGGTGACATGGAGTTGGTAATCAAGAAACTTAATGAGGGATCTTCCATAAATAAATAAGAACATATATCCATCCTTGACAATATATGGGATTTGATGTCATAATTTTCTTTATATTAGGTGTAAGATTATATTTCATGATCACATAATGTTCAAGATGATGTGTTGGTAAATGAAACCACTACACTATCTAATCAAGATCATTATGAGATATTGAATTATATCTCACACCAAAGGGTGGTATCTTAGTTTATTAGTAATGACAGGGAGGACATCAATGATGTTAGTTCAACCATGATTCAAAGTGAGTCCTCAATCTAACTTAAAAACACAATATTTGGTTTTATGTCTCCCATAATTGAGTATCATTAAAATAGGACCCCCCCCAATGGTCAATATAGGTAGGAAAAAACCCATCGGTAGGAAGCCAACTCCATCCTTTATGATGTTCCAAATTATTATTAAGTCCTATATAAATGTGGCTTTGATGGGTTCCTTCTCATATGAATAAAGAAAGTAGATACACTATTTAACACCCTAATATTTCATAGTACGTTATCTTTAATATCTTTTGTGAATGCAACACCAACTTGGCTTGCATAACACGCAAGATTGAGTTTCTATGAAATAACACTTTAGTGTTAAAATTATTTAAATGATATATTTATAACTTATTCATTAAATATAGTAATATAAATAGTAATAAATAATTTTTAAATGTTATTCATAATGTTTTAACATAAATAAAAAATGTTTATAATGAAGGGTATAGGTTTTGGTAAAATAGTTATATGTTTAAAAATACTATTTTCTAAAAGAAACTACTATTTATATCCTTTAGTGAAAAACAATAAAATTAATTTTAGACACTCATAGAAATTGAATTTGTTAAAATAATCTTTATTTTTTAATTCGGAATATAAAAATTATCTTAGGGTGAATGTTTGGTATTTTTCTAAAAACTTTCAATTTTTGATGAATAGTGAGAAGCACTGCATTATTGTTAAAAAACCCAGTTTTTCATTTAAATAATTGTTTTACTTTAAATTTATTTTAAAGTCACAATAGATAAATAATATATATTTTAACCCAATTTTGGTCATTGGAATAATTTTTATAATATAAATAGATATAAAAATTCATTGAACTCTTTTAACGTCTTTTTACCTGCCTTCTAGCCACAATTGCATATTAGCATTAAACTTAATTTTACTGCTTCTGTGAATTGAATTTAGAAACATATAAATACATGGTTGTAATCAGTATGAAAATTATTTTCTAATATTATCAAAATAATTATTGGTTATTAGTAACTTTTGAATTTTATTTACCACAATTAAAGTTAAATAGAGTAATTAAAGGTAAAAATAGTATTATAATAATATAAAATTACCCAAACACTAGTCCTAATTTCATTGTATAAGTCTTTTTAGACCCAAATAGACCTTATTTTATAAATATGATCCTTTTTAAGACACTTTTTTAATATTATGACATTTATTATATTTTATTTAAAGAATAGTTAAAAATTTCATATTCAAATTTTAATAAGTGTTTTATTTTTAATATGAGGTTATATAAGGAATATGGTCAACTATAAATAATATTTAAAAATTTAAGAAATTTAAATACATAATTATAATTTATTTATAATTTTTATACATTAAATAATTAAATTAAATGGTGACACAATGATGATACAGTAATTATTTAATTAATTGAGATATCAAATAATTGATATTAAAAATATTAAAATAAATATAATATTACTTAATTAATGACATCCAAAAAATTTATATATAACATAGACATGTTAGTGACGTATTTAAAGTATTGTTTCGAAGTTATCATATTTTTTTGATATTTTTAAAAATTAAAATATTGAATAGTATTAAAATGATCATAAATGATACATTGAAATAAATAATATTTTATTAAATGATATAAAAGTCATAAAAATATCAAGATCAAAAAAATAACTTCTATAGTGTTAAATATGTCATAAATGAACCACATAGGGTTCTTTTGTAATTTTATAGTGACTATATTAACCCTATAGTTTAAAAATACAAGAAGACATGGTAAGAGCTAAACTCTTTAACTAAGGGGTAAATCCAAAAGATAAGGTTGATTTTATGACCTAAAAATGTATAAATTTCATTATTTGAGGGGATTTAGAACCATCCTCATCTTATACTAAAAATAAATCACTTTTTAGCTATTTGAAAACGAAATTCAATTTATAATAAATTAATATTTTGAGAGTTTCCTAAAGTATCCCTCCACTCTCTTATAAAAGGGAACTTCTCCTTCTCTTTAATTCACGTGTATAAAGTCATTTTTCTCATCCAAACCCTACTAATTTTATCTTAAAAAATCCATAAATACATTATATAGTCCATACTTTGGTCATAAATCAATCCTAAGGAGTCCTTTTGTTAAAATCAAAAAGAGACACTCGAAGAAGGGGTAATCGTTTTATTAACTCTTTCAAAGTTATTTTCTTATTCTAATTACAATTCCTATATTGTTTCCATACTAATGTAATAACTCTAGTATCATATACATTATTAAATTTTATTATTATTATAGGACAACTATATTCCTCCTTTTACCCATTCCATGAAGAACAATATCAACATGTGTGCGTATGTACGACTTACTATCTCCACACTGTGGTGTAAACTATTTTTCATCTATACTATATTTTGATGGATGTAAATATGAATATAAAGGATGAAAATAATAAATATAAAATTATATTTTTTTCTTTAAAATTCATATTCCACCCCAATTATATACCATTTAACTATTAAGGAAATGATAACATTGCTCGTGCGTAAGTACAGCTTATTGTCTCCACGATGCAATGAGATTCATCCTCCACGTTAAACATTCAAGATTGATTATTAAAATATATATAATGAATAAGTATGAAATATATGATATAATAATTCTATTTGAATAATATGTATATATATATATATATATATATTTATAAGTTATTTACTTACATCCATTAAATATGATAAGAAAACAGAAATTGCATTCATGCGTACGTATGGCTTACCATATCCATGAACGGTGTATTCCATTTCATATATATATATATTATATATATATATATGAATATATATATATATATGTACTAAATATATATATTATATATAAATAATTTCATATATTCTATAATTAATTAAATCCTGACCTAAGTAATATGATCGAGAATAACAAGTCAAAACGTGTATGATAAACAAACCAATTATTACCCGAAACATTTCTTTAACATGGAATTGTTAATAAAAAAGTAATATAAATCCATAAAAGAATAATATATGATATCATAAATATTTTTAATATTCCAGTTCAAGTTAATAATATATTTGAAACCACTATATAGGTGTTTTGGAAACATACAGAGAGTATTTAAACTAAGGTAAGGGAATTTCCATCTCAATTTTAATTTTCATGAGATATATGCCATGTTAACCACCTATTTATTTTGTATGGTGTGTATACTGAACCTACTATATTTTATATCATGAATAAATTTAACTTCATGGTATTAAAATATTCATTTAAAGATATTGGGATTATTATTTAAATGTACAAAGTTGTATGAGACGCTTTGAATGTTTAAAGAATTAATCCTTTATCCATTTCAATATTCGTGATATTATCACACATATTTATTTATAAGTATATAAAGGATTATAAATAAAATTTTATGTATATTTTTAAGTTCATTCAAATGTTTTGAAAAATAAATCTTTTAATATTTTTATGTAAGGGTTAATTTCACAATCTCATTATTATTTGAGGTTGTTTATATGTATCTATTGGGACACGTTTATAATCCATGTCCATATTTCTTAAAAATGTATTTCAAAATATTATAAAAATTGTTTAAATTAATTTTTACCCATGTTTGAATATTTATAAAAAAAATTAAATGAATTCTTCTATCATTTTCCAAATTAGGTACTTGATTATTTTTTTGATAAATTAAGGAAATAATGTTTTTTAACTTATACGGCATGAGAGGATATTTCCACCATCATGATGCACTAACATTTTGAAGAATAATTTAAAATATTATAATATTATGTTCAATTAAAATATTTTTTTAATTGTAAAGAATTTTAAATAAGTATTATCAATAAATGGGGTTTTCTCTAAATAAGTTTTTAATGGTTTATTAGATTATTTTCATGTATATCAATATATATTTATGGATTTTATGATTAATTGAGTTTTATTTATTATGATAAAATCTCACATATTATATCTAAGGGTTTATGATATGTTTTAATGTGTATGTCCTATTTTGATACCATTTATGGTTTATGGTTATTGTATTAACAATTCGTATGTTAGTTATTATATAAATGTTTATGTTATATTTCACCCTTTTAATATGAAGAATGTATTGGACATATTAAGTGATGGGCGAGGCCTACTATAGACCCTCAATGCATCAGTAGGTCTCATGAGAGAAACTAGATATGTGCTTGGCCGAGGCCTTGACCATTTATTTTTATATATGGATTTGGCCAATGACTTAACCATTTATTTTTAGATGTATTGTTTGAGGCCTCGATGGTATGTTTCTCATGTCAGGAATTATGCATTCCCTTATTATGAGATTAGTGATTGATACTATATGTGATTATTAAACTACTAGAATATCCATTTGAGTGTTTAAATGGAATTATTTGATTTATTCTTTCCATATTATGTTCAAGTTTGTGTTTAAAAGGCTTGTGTTTTAGTTTTACACATGCATTTAAAGTTTATGATTATTTATGAAAGATTTTCTATATTGTTTAACCTTACTAAGCATATGTGCTCACCCCTTTCTTATGTTTTATTTTCCCATGATTACAATATGTGAATTATGTTTGATATGAATGGTTAATCTAGGAGTATAATGTTGTTATCAAAGGATTATCTATGTTTTATTCTATGTTTTGGATTGTAATTTAAGGATCATGTATGTTATTTATTTCCCAAGACTGCTAAACTAATAAGTCCTTTGGGATTTTTTTCCTTGTAATCATTCCAATGTATTAAAATAATGCACTATCCTTAGGCGTCTAGGGTTGGGGAGTTACACCCTAACCATTATGTAAGATTTCCATTCTAGAACATGTGGTGCTTTGTAGATGAGTTTCATTCTATAACAATAAATATGGAGAGTTTAATATTTCTATCCATTAACCCCTAGATTTGTTAGAAACTTATAAATACTCTTTTTCATTAATTGTTTTAGTGATAGGTTGTATGGTTTAATACCCTTCAACCATAGTCATGAAGTTTAAGTTATTCCTTAATTAAAAATTTTATTTTCAAATTTTGATAAATATATGTCCCTAAAAGAGATTAGGATAATAGTTGTAATCAATTTCATTGAATAAAATATCATTACATGATTTTAAGTCCATTATACAATCCTAGTGGACAATGGAACCAACTTCTATACCTATGTGATGAAGAAGTTATATTTGGATTAGAATATCCACTTCAATCATTCAACACCCTAAATGGATAGATACTATATTCTTAAAAAAATGGTAGAAAACAAAAATAAGACTTGGGATAATGAACTTATTAATTTTGTATGGTATTATCACACCACAACCTATACTTATATTTAAGAAACCCCATATTCACTTGTATACAAAACTGAAGTAGTCTTTACCAAAACAGTTCAGTTTCCCTTACATTACATTACTATTTGTGATCTATTTTCCAAATATGAATAGTCTCAAATCATTCTATATGTGTTGTAATGACTCAATGAGAAACGTTTATGCACATTTTGTGACATCAGAGTGTAGAGACCCGAAGCTTATCGTACATGGACATTACATTACTTTTGCGGAATACTTAGTACATAACAAAAACACACACACAAGGATCGTAATAGTTTAGTGTCTTTGGAAACTCGGAACGTAATCTTCTAATCGTGGTGAAAGATCTTCAATATCTCCCATAAAGATCTTCCCTTTTTTTTTACCTAAAAACCTTTATTTATATCCTGGGGAAAAGAAAACATAAAAGGGTGAGCTCAAATGCTCAGTAAGGGTCAACAAAAGAAATATCAATCACATCATATACATAAGAACATAGCTTTTGGAAATCTTAACCTGCAAAAGAGATCATAATATCATAACATGGGATAAATCATAGAAGTGAAAATGAGATCCCCATAATCATAACATGAAACTTGAAACTTTGTGGAATGCACACATAATCATAGAAAATCATTTCTTGTTAGTCATGACTCATTGCCAAGACTATCTTAGTGGACAAAGTCCCTTTCTGAAGCGAGTAACCCTCGTTTCAGTCCTGTTTCACTGAACCGGTATAACCTACCATTTCAGCCATGTCTATCTCATGAGATATAAAATCTTTACCCAATGCATTGGAGGGAGATATAGGTCCCACCCATCTTATAATGAATCCTTTCTTATGTGTGCCACATAATCATAAAACATACATCATCGCATAACACATGTAACAAAAATGGGATTCTTGAAACATCATGACATCATAAATCAATTCATATAAGATAAAGGAATTCATAAACATAATTCCATCACAACATAGTCAAATCAATATAAAAATATGGATAGAAACAGAACCCTTTATTATCTTAGATGGAAAATAATTTTGATAAAACACTTGAATTGAATTCTTGAGGAAAATATCCTTTCTTCTTCAAAATCAATTTCTTTTCATAAAACATCATGCAATTTTAAAAGAAAGAGATTTTATTGAAAATAGTCATGAAATCTTTTAGAGGAAGCTTCATGAAAATAAGGCTTTATAAAACAGTAGAAATCCGTTCGTGCCGTATAAGTTAAAAAAACATTCTTCGTACTTTTGTCGGAAAGGTCAAAAAGTACCTCGTACGAAAAACGACAAAAGATTCCTTTCATTTCTTTTACTAAAAACTCACCGAAGGGTAAAAATGGATTTAAAAAATTGTAGGTGGATGGAAATAATATTACATATTTATGAAACATGGATGTGGATGATAAAATACACCCCAGTAAATACTTACGAATAAACAATCTCGGATAAAAATAAGATTGTGATATTTCCCTTACCTTAGGTCCGACTTGCTTTGTAAGTGTCTGAACCTACCGTATAATGATTTAAATCATGTTATTGACTTATTACAGAATCGTATTCATTGTTATGATATCATATATGGTTCACTTATGACATTATATTACCCGTTCTTTTGTAAATTCCATGTTAAAGAAGCATTTTGGGTAAAATCGTTTCATTTATCGTAGGTGTTTTGACTTGTTGTTCTTGACATCATTATTACTTATATCATGATTTACTCACTTCCAGAATATAAAATATGATTTATATATCATATATATTCAGTATATATATATATATAATAGGTAGATAAATAAAATGAAAAACACCGTTCATGGAGACGGTAGTCCGTACGTACGCATGAACGCTGTTTTCCTTTCCTTATTGTCTTGAAATGGAAGTAAGTAGATGACATACATATGTATATATATACATAAATCCAGTAGCTTTATAATGTCATATATTTCATTATTATTTATTATATATACATTATAATCATTCTTAAATGGTTAACATGGAGAATGAATCTCATCGCGTCGTGGAGACGGTAGTCCGTACGTACGCACGAGCGATGATATCATTTCTATAAATATTGAATTGAATTGGAGTGGATTATACAATATATCAGAATCAATATGATGTTGTAATAACTATGTATAGTTATTCTTTACACCATTATACCCATCCATGTAAGGTGGTGGTGGAAAATAGATTACACCACGGCGTGGAGACGGTATTCCGTACGTACGCACGCGCGGTGATTTCTTTTTCCATAGGATGGATAGATGGTGAAATAGGGTTGTTTCATACTTATAATAACATATCAGTATATGAGTGATACTGATGTTATTACTTCATAATGAAACAACCTAATAAGAAGAAGTGGAAGAAGAAATAAAGATGAAAGAATTGGTAACGGTAATTACCTCTTCTTTGAAGTGCCTCTTTGAGACCTCCTCTTAGGGCACTAAAATTGGTCTTTGAGGAATACCAGAACCTCTAGGATGTTTTTAGGGAAGTGGAGAAGAGATTTTGGCAGGGTTTGGCCGAGCTTGAGTGCTCAAATTGGTGTGAGGATGAGGGGGAGGAGGTGTCCTTTTATAAGGGAGGAGAGGGGCACCTTAGGAATATCTCAAAATATTATTTTATATTAAAGTCAAAATCGGTTTATAATGGTTCCAAAGGGTCTTATTTCGAAGCTAAAGTGGGGATGGATCGAAATCCTATCAACAAATAATATTTAGACAAGTTTAGGTTATTATTTTAACCTTATCAATTAGATTTAACTCTAAGTTAAATAATTTAACTTTTACCGTGTCTTTTTGTTTTCTTACATTATATGGTTAATAAACTTACTATAACATGCCAAACGAACCCCAAATTGTATATTATTAATACATATATCCTTATCTAAGTAATTTGGCCGAACCTTAGATTTTTAGGAATAAAATAACAATTAATAATATAATATTTGATTTAAAAACTATTTTGTGTCAATTTTGACACTATTTGATACATGATTTTTGTGAAAGTCATAACAGAATTATTTGTTATAACCAAGTTGATTAAATCAACACTAATATTTCATAGTAACCTAGAAAATTAGTGTAATTCATAAAAAGTCTCAAATTATATTTATTTTGGTGTTTATAACATCAATTATGTCAATATTTCCTTAATAAGATAATTACTGCATCATCTTTGTGTCATAAATAAATTGACTTATTTGATGTCTAAAAATTCCAAATAAAATACCATCATTTAGGAAATGGTTTTAGCTTTCTAATGAATATTTACAATCGAATTTATCTTATGTAAAACCCTATATTAAAAATGTTTTAGTAAATAAACTTTGATTTTGACTCTTTTAACTCTTCTTTGAATTAAATAATAATAAATGTCCTAATCTAATCCAAGTGGGCCTAAATGGTCATATTTTATTCCTAAGCTTGTTTTTGGTCGAATTAAACTTGTCCAATAGAATTAGGACATGTTTTACGGTAATAATAATATCATTTTTACCCTTAATTACCCTATTTACTTTTAACCGTGGTAAATAAAAGTAAAAAGTTACTATTCACCAAAAATTATTTTCATCTCATTGAACCACATTTTACTTACTGACATCAACCGTGTCTCTCGGATTTTTGAAATTCCATTCACAGAAGCGGTAAAATTAAGTTTTATGAAGAAATTAATTTTTTTAACTACCACTTAGTAGTTTCACTATTCATCAAAAATTGATGTTTTTCAGAACAATGCCAAAATTTCATCCTAAGCTATATTTCATAATCCGAATTCAAAAATGAAGTCTATTTTACCAAATTCATATCATAGAATTTGCATTAATTAATTTTATAATTAAATCCCGCTGTTAAAACAAATAGCGTGTTTTTAAGAAACAATATCTATCAAAAGATTGACACTTGATTATGTCTGGTTTAAATGTGAAATTACATCCAATGACCAACATTGTATTAAATTGTAAAAATATATTCTAAATATACTTTAAAACCACTCAAATTAATAATTTATCACTATTAATTATTTCGATTAAAAAAGTTTTTTTTAAATATAATTTAGTAATTTTCACTATTCATCAGAATATGAAAGTTATCCGAAAAGTACCAAAATTTCACCTTAAGCTAAATTCGATACTCCGAATCAAAAAATGAAGTTCATTTTGAAAAATAAGATTTACAGAGTTTTAAAAAGTGGTTATTACTATTCATAACGGCTAGTTTTAATAATATTTTAATAGCATATCGTTGTTTAGTGAAACTCGGTATTGCGTATTACACACGCTATCGAGGAAGGTCGCGATTGCGTGTAATGCAAGGCAAGTCAAGGATGCGTGTTGTGCAAGCTCCTTTTGGTGTAGCGTACAACACAAGACATTAATAAAATTAAAAAGAATATTTTTTTATAAAATCTTGGGCTGTTACATTCTACCCCCCTTAAAATGAATTTCGCCCTCGAAATTCGTCGGGGTTATAAATGGTTTACTATTCAAAAGTTTCTTTAATAGAAACCCACATCGTAAAAAGGAATATCAAAACCAATCTTTAAAAACAAAAGTATGAAACGTAACGGTTACCCAAATAAACTAATCATTGGGTTTCCACATAGGTGAACATATGGATATGGAAGAGAAATCTAACCATCATGTTCTGATGGAGAGTGGTAGAGAACATGGCTATGGAAAAGCCAGTAATCACAAATCCATAAATTTGTGACGATCTAAGGTACCATCCGATTCATCAGGTATAAGATCACTAGGACAACATTTTTGGTTTTCAAGATCATTTCCCTAAAGTTGAAAATTTGAATTGGAATAAATACTTTCTTTATTTTGGTACAATATCACTATTGTTCGTGCCTAGAAAAATTTCCACTTCATCTCTTAAATAAATGAAGTTGAATTTGTTATTCGTGAAGTGTTAGCAGATCATGTGATAGAATGACGGGTCATTCCATCTATCTCAAACAAAAGGTTAGCAAAAATTATATACATAAGTCGATCTATAGTGAGATTAATCATATATAGTTCCTAAAATGGACTTATACTTCATATATCATACTTCTTAATATAATAATACTAGTTTCTACTAAACAGGGACTTCCTGTAGGCCAGTGGTAGGCGATAAAGGCCAGTCGCACTTCGGTTGTGGGTTCGATTCCTACAGCCTTGTCCGAAGCGATGGGCTGTCGCCCGTCCTGCATGTTGTCCTTTTTCTAAAACTACGTTACTATAACATCCCATCAATAATATCGAAAATCTTCTATCCTTAAACAATACTAACTTATGTCCAACATAATCCAGTCTAATCTTTAGGCTTATACATAATACTGCAGTCCACTTTCATAATATAGTGACAACGATTACCAGGGATTTAATACTGTCGTTGATCCCCACATATCATAAGATATGTCTTGTTGGTCACATTCCAAACATTCAAAGTCCTTAATCGTGTATTCTCTTGAATACCTTAGTGAAAACATGAGTGCAGTTAAAAGTTAACACTTTCCACATACCAAAATCCTCAAAATTCTATATACTCAAACCATGATATCACTTAGTCCTTATATCAATCATGAGCTCATGAATACTATTAAACATTTCATTTTCTCGTCTTCATTATGCGCATATCATCTTATTTCCAAAAAATATCTCAATCACTTTGAATACCACATTAATAAATATTGCAATACTCAATGATACAACATTATTTTGGAATCCCATTACATAAACACTTAATCATTCCACCACATCGTTGTCATATTCTATATTGCCAATAGTGATCGCATGTGATTTCCCTTTGTCCTTTGCCTTCAGTGGTTTCTCATGTTGATCATCACTAACCCTTGGATTAGGGCAATTATTAGCATAATGCCCCATTTCCTTGCACTTGAAGCATTGAAGTGTTGGTGGTGCGTTCTCTGCAGTGTTTGCTTTATTCACATCATTAGAAACCCTTTTTCCATTACTTCGACACTCAGCTGCTCGATGACCTTCTTTTCCACACTTAAAACATTTTCTAGTCCCTTTAAGACAATCTCCACCATGCTTCTTTCCACACTTTGTGCATAAGGAAACATTCATCTTCTTTTCACCATTATTCTGAGATTTCTCCTTGAACTCCATCTTTCGTTTCTTGTCAAAACCATGAGATGGATATGTAACACCAACTTCCATTTCTACCTTGATAGCACAAAGCACAATTTCTTCATAGCTACTGAAGTCTCTTATAGCTAATTCCCTTCGAAGACTTGGTTTTAAGCCACTGAAAAATCGATCAACTTTACTTTCAGGTTGGATGATAATACCAGAAGCATACCTTGCAAGTCTTGTAAAATTTGCTTCATAGGTACCAACAGATTCATCGTCCCTTTGCTTCAGTTCAAGAAACTCTTTCTCCATCTTTGTTCGAAGAATACGAGGGAAGTACTTACTGAAAAACAAGTTATTGAACTCGTCCCATTCCATGGACACAATTTCATCTCTTGGCCTCGTATTCTTGATAAGATTCCACCATTGATCAGCTTCACCTTCCAAATGATATACTGCTAAGATGACTTTATCATGTTCAGAACATTGAAGAACTGAAAATATCTTTTCAGTAGTACTGATCCATTGTTCATCCACAAGTGGATCAGAAGACCCACTGAAAGAAGGTGGACGTTGCCTCGTGAAGGACTCAATAGAATATTGTTCCCTTCTCTGCTCATTTGGAAGTCCAGAATGATTCATAGCTTGTGTAAGTATAGCAATGAGATTTTTCACTCCATCTCCCATAACATTTGTTTGTTCAGGAGGGAAATCATTGCATTGTCCATTGCATTGATCAACACGGTTCCTTCGGGTTCCATCCATCGTCTAAAACCCAAAAAGAATAGTGTGAGAGGCAAAAATCATGCTAGGGAAAACAACATAATAAAGGGGGAGTACCTTCAATATCCAACATCTTAGGTTTAATTCTATGATCGTTAGCGTAATTCTATTACTATAACCTATACGTATACTTATCCCTAGGGACATCCCTAGACATACCTTAGAAATATCTCTAGGGATCACACTAACGTTTTCGCATCCTAGTTTCCAAAGGTTGACTAAACCTTTCCTCTGATACCAACTGTAGAGACCCGAAGCATATCGTACATGGACATTGCATTATTTTTGCGGAATACTTAGTACATAACAAAAACACACACACAAGGATCGTAATAGTTTAGTGTCTTTGGAAACTCGGAACGTAATCTTCTAATCGTGGTGAAAGATCTTCAATATCTCCCATAAAGTTCTTCCCTTTTTTTACCTAAAAGCCTTTCTTTATATCCTGGGGAAAATAAAACATAAAAGGGTGAGCTCAAATGCTCAGTAAGGGTCAACAAAAGAAATATCAATCACATCATATACATAAGAACATAGCTTTTGGAAATCTTAACCTGCAAAAGAGCTCATAATATCATAACATGGGATAAATCATAGAAGTGAAAATGAGATCCCCATAATCATAACATGAAACTTGAAACTTTGTGGCATGCACACATAATCATAGAAAATCATTTCTTGTTAGTCATGACTCATTGCCAAGACTATCTTAGTGGACAAAGTCCCTTTCTGAAGCGAGTAACCCTCGTTTCAGTCCTGTTTCACTGAACCGGTATAACCTACCATTTCAGCCATGTCTATCTCATGAGATATAAAATCTTTACCCAATGCATTGGAGGGAGATATAGGTCCCACCCATCTTATAATTAATCCTTTCTTATGTGTGCCACATAATCATAAAACATACATCATCGCATAACACATGTAACAAAAATGGGATTCTTGAAACATCATGACATCATAAATCAATTCATATAAGATAAAGGAATTCATAAACATAATTCCATCACAACATAGTCAAATCAATGTAAAAATATGGATAGAAACAGAACCCTTTATTATCTTAGATGGAAAATAATTTTGATAAAACACTTGAATTGAATTCTTGAGGAAAATATCCTTTCTTCTTCAAAATCAATTTCTTTTCACAAAACATCATGCAATTTTAAAAGAAAGAGATTTTATTGAAAATAGTCATTAAATATTTTAGAGGAAGCTTCATGAAAGTAAGGCTTTATAAAACAGTAGAAATCCGTTCGTGCCGTATAAGTTAAAAAAAACATTCTTCGTACTTTTGTCGGAAAGGTCAAAAAGTACCTCGTACGAAAAACGACAAAAGATTCCTTTCATTTCTTTTACTAAAAACTCACCGAAGGGTAAAAATGGATTTAAACAATTGTAGGTGGATGGAAATAATATTACATATTTATGAAACATGGATGTGGATGATAAAATACACCCCAGTAAATACTTACGAATAAACAATCTCGGATAAAAATAAGATTGTGATATTTCCCTTACCTTAGGTCCGACTTTCTTTGTAAGTGTCCGAACCTCCTGTATAATGATTTAAATCATGTTATTGACTTATTACAGAATCATATTCATTGTTATGATATCATATATGGTTCACTTATGACATTATATTACCCGTTCTTTTGTAAATTCCATGTTAAAGAAGCGTTTTGGGTAAAATCGTTTCATTTATCGTAGGTGTTTTGACTTGTTGTTCTTGACATCATTATTACTTATATCATGATTTCCTCACTTACAGAATATAAAATATGATTTATATATCACATATATTCAGTATATATATATATATAATAGGTAGATAAATAAAATGAAAAACACCGTTCATGGAGACGGTAGTCCGTACGTACGCATGAACGCTGTTTTCCTTTCCTTATTGTCTTGAAATGGAAGTAAGTAGATGACATACATATGTATATATATACATAAATCCAGTAGATTTATAATGTCATATATTTCATTATTATTTCTTATATATACATTATAATCATTCTTAAATGGTTAACATGGAGAATGAATCTCATCGCGTCGTGGAGACGGTAGTCCGTACGTACGCACGAGCGATGATATCATTTCTATAAATATTGAATTGAATTGGAGTGGATTATAAAATATATCAGAATCAATATGATGTTTTAATAACTATGTATATTTATTCTTTACACCATTATACCCATCCATGTAAGGTGGTGGTGGAAAATAGATTACACCACAGCGTGGAGACGGTATTCCGTACGTACGCACGCGCGGTGATTTCTTTTTCCATAGGATGGATAGATGGTGAAATAGGGTTGTTTCATACTTATAATAACATATCAGTATATGAGTGATACTGATGTTATTACTTCATAATGAAACAACCTAAGAAGAAGAAGTGGAAGAAGAAATAAAGATGAAAGAATTGGTAACGGTAATTACCTCTTCTTTGAAGTGCCTCTTTGAGACCTCCTCTTAGGGCACTAAAATTGGTCTTTGAGGAAGACCAGAACCTCTAGGATGTTTTTAGGAAAGTGGAGAAGAGATTTTTTCAGGGGTTGGCCGAGCTTGAGTGCTCAAATTGGTGTGAGGAGGAGGGGGAGGAGGTGTCCTTTTATAAGGGAGGAGAGGGGCACCTTAGGAATATCTCAAAATATTATTTTATATTAAAGTCAAAATCGGTTTATAATGGTTACAAAGGGTCTTATTTCGAAGCTAAAGTGGGGATGGATCTAAATACTATCAACCAATAAGATTTAGACAAGTTTAGGTTATTATTTTAACCTTATCAATTAGATTTAACTCTAAGTTAAATAATTTAACTTTTACCGTGTCTTTTTGTTTTCTTACATTATATGGTTAATAAACTTACTATAACATGCCAAACTAACCCCAAATTGTATATTATTAACACATATATCCTTATCTAAGTCATTTGGCCGAACCTTAGATTTTTAGGAATAAAATAACAATTAATAATATAATATTTGATTTAAAAACTATTTTGTGTCAATTTTGACACTATTTGATACATGATTTTTGTGAAAGTCATAAAAGAATTATTTGTTAGAACCAAGTTGATTAAATCAACACTAATATTTCATAGTAACCTAGAAAATTAGTGGAATTCATAAAAAGTCTCAAATTATATTTATTTTTGTGTTTATAACATCAATTATGTCAATATTTCATTAATAAGATAATTACTGCATCATCTTTGTGTCATAAATAAATTGACTTATTTGATGTCTAAAAATTAAAAATAAAATACCATCATGTAGGAAATCGTTTTAGCTTTCTAATTAATATTTACAATCGAATTTATCTTATGTAAAACCCTATATTAAAAATGTTTTAGTAAATAAACTTTGATTTTGACTCTTTTAACTCTTCTTTGAATTAAATAATAATAAATGTCCTAATCTAATCCAAGTGGGCCTAAATGGTCATATTTTATTCCTAAGCTTGTTTTTGGTCGAATTACACTTGTCCAATAGAATTAGGACATGTTTTAGGGTAATAATAATATCATTTTTATCCTTAATTACCCTATTTACTTTTAACCGTCGTAAATAAAAGTAAAAAGTTACTATTCACCAAAAATTATTTTCATCTCATTGAACCACATTTTACTTACTGACATCAACCGTGTCTCTCGGATTTTTGAAATTCCATTCACAGAAGCGGTAAAATTAAGTTTTATGAAGAAATTAATTTTTTTAACTACCACTTAGTAGTTTCACTATTCATCAAAAATTGATGTTTTTCAGAACAATGCCAAAATTTCATCCTAAGCTATATTTCATATTCCGAATTCAAAAATGAAGTCTATTTTACCAAATTCATATCATAGAATTTTCATTAATTAATTTTATAATTAAATCCCGCTGTTAAAACAAATAGCGTGTTTTTAAGAAACAATATCTATCAAAAGATTGACACTTGATTATGTCTGGTTTAAATGTGAAATTACATCCAATGACCAACATTGTATTAAATTGTAAAAATATATTCTAAATATACTTTAAAACCACTCAAATTAATAATTTATCACTATTAATTATTTCGATTAAAAAAGTTGTTTTTAAATATAATTTAGTAATTTTCACTATTCATCAGAATATGAAAGTTATCCGAAAAGTACCAAAATTTCACCTTAAGCTAAATTCGACACTCCGAATCAAAAAATGAAGTTCATTTTGAAAAATAAGATTTACAGAGTTTTAAAAAGTGGTTATTACTATTCATAACGGCTAGTTTTAATAATATTTTAATAGCATATCGTTGTTTAGTGAAACTCGGTATTGCGTATTACACACGCTATCGAGGAAGGTCGCGATTGCGTGTAATGCAAGGCAAGTCAAGGAAGCGTGTTGTGCAAGCTCCTTTTGGTGTAGCGTACAACACAAGACATTAATAAAATTAAAAAGAATATTTTTTTATAAAATCTTGGGCTATTACACAGAGTCTATTAGAATCCCATCACATAAACCATTCAATAAGAAGATCAAATTTTGAATGTTCATCCATGGGGAATTGGTATTGGCCTTGAGAACACCCATGATACATGGTAAGAATACTCTTAACTTAGATAAAATATTGGATGTATCATACATCATATACATGTTATACTCTAATAAAACCTACTCCAAATTTAAAATGGATGTGGATCATATTAACCCTTTGAAAAATTCAATATTTTTAAAGAAATACTACATATAACCTCATGTGAAGACACAATGGTCCAATTCATTTGTATATAAACTAAAATACACAATAGTCCTCATCCTATGACTCTAAACTTAAGAAAACACAATTCTGCACTACAATAAATTAAATTATAAATCATATCATCCTTGTAGCATGATATTAGACTACATAGTAATAGTTCCTTCTGGAATTACCCTTAAATTAAATGGAATGGTTGTTTTCATATGACATAATTTCCTTACATGAGGTGTTAGTTCACATAAGAGACTTATCATATGTTTTACCTCATTCATAAAAATATACTTGGATTAAAAAATGCCCTATAAAAAGAAACTGTAAGTTTATTTATTCTTATTCTTATAGAATACATAGTGATACTTGAATACATTATCATGGGTTCAACTATAGATTTCATCCACTCCAATTATCCATACTCCATCCACATGTTCGTACTCCATACCCATTAACATTGTGTCATAAAATAGTCCTAAAAACATGGAACCATTGTATTTTCACAAGTTTTTAGACATCAACAGTTAACATCATGTTACATTCTAACTTCTCTCCCCAACACACCTGACCATTTCATTCTCTCTCCTCTACACATGAGACAGATCTATGTGGAGATATTTTCTTCTTAGGACTATGTGTGTCTGGATTTCTATCATTCTAGGATGTGTAGTTATTTCTAGACCCCAAGTCTTAGATGGATCCGTATATCTCATCTCATTCAATTTTATATTATGTCTCTATTTATGGGTCCTTTTAAATTTATGTCATGTTTTAATTAATGAATCTATAATATAGATAAATCATTTCATCCTCCCCTATGTGGGGGATATGTATACACATAGCCTAATTCTAAGATCAATGTGTATCATAAACATAATCCACCTATCATAGGCCCAACCTCAATCATGCACAGTTACTCATTCTGGTTACCCATACTATTTTTTTGTTGATACCTCACTAATTTATGTCGATTATACTCTAATGGAAAAATTATATGAAAAAACCATTTCATTTTATCAACCCTTTACATGATTAATATCTATCCATTGATCTTATCTCCCTATAAATATGTAAGTCATAATTCTAATTTTCACAAGATTTATAATTACACTTGGAGTTTCTATTCAGGTCATGGTCTTAAATTTCATGTCTATGAATCCTTATCCAATAATATTTTTTCCTTAATCAAATCTAGTATTTCTATAGTATTCTAGAAACTAAGATGAAATATTTTATTCTTAAAACTACTTTCGGGTTTATTCAAATTATTTCATGATATGTAACATTGTCTATATAGACTGTCCTGAACCCAGCTGGATATCATTACCCACATCCACTACTTTTTAAAATCCTTTAATAACCCAATATTGGTTCGTTCTAATTCAGAGTATTTTAATTACCATTTGAAAATTTTCTTCCAATATTCGACACTTTTTCACTTCAATATTTGAATCACCACAAACCTTTCATGGCTACTAGTAAAGAGCATATTTAATTGAAAATGGACCAATTTTTTGGATATGTAATATACATAACATATCCAACTAGTATATTAACAACAAAAGGCATGTATATATACTGGGGAGAAATTATTCTAGCACCATATATCCTTAATAGAATTTATATGCAATATTTCATTCAAATGTGGTCAATAATTATCCTTTGTTTTCCTATTAAATGATATTATAATAGACACATAATTAGAATTAGGCCAGTTGTTTCCATATCCTATCATTTTCATTTTATGACTCCTTGAATGAAGAAACTAAATTTATAATTTAATTATCTCTCATACTAAGTTAAAAAGTTTATAAATATTTCTGAATCTCAAAATTCCTATTTTAATTTTTCACATTTTTAGTATGGTTTTAAACATTATGAACATTAACTATTGAAATATTCCCAAAAGTTCATCTATATTAACATTGGGTTCTTCATTAACACCAGGTTTAACTAACACTAGTTATAGTAAATACTACCTCATCTAATGGTCAATGGTGTGTGAGCTTAAACAATATCCTTAATTTAGAAAAACTATACAACCATAAATATCATAACCATATAGTATAACAAATAATACCCTAAAATTGAAAAGGAATGAGACATTGTACTAACCATCTCCAAAACATGAAATAGGAATCTTGAGAAAAATTCATGTCTCCACTGACTATTCTAGCTACTTGAATGGATTATGAAAAAATTTGAATAATAAAAATGAACAAAATGAACAAAAAATTTACATCTAAAACACTACAAAGGGAATCCTAAGAAAAATAAATGTTTCTAATCTCTATGTCTCTCCATTTCATAGTTCAAGAAAATGTTATGGAAAAAATAAAGAGTCATAATAGCTTGTGGGAACACCATTTGTCCCTAGAAAAATTCAAAAAAAATATTGATAAGTCTATATATCAAGGTGAATATAGGAGCACTTTTATGTTCAAAACACATGTTATATATAATGATTTTTATATGTATTAAACAAAGATATAATTTTTGGATAATTGAATCTTTATTCAATATTGAATCAGCCATTAAAAACTCCTCTTCATGGTCTCAATTAAGTTTTGTCTCTTATTCTCTCATTTCTAAATGGATTAACTTTGGATTATGGCGATGGTACATGAACTACATATCTAGATCACTAATATCTTTCCAAGAGAAAAAGTCTTTGAGAAAGTGAATATCATTCTTTAATCTAAAAAACATGATATTTTTTTCTTATACTGTTGAAATATACACTAGATATATAGCCTATTTGTATCAATCAAAAAAAATCAACATCAAATTATAACTGATTAATTTATCCCTTTTCATTATTATTTATCTTATTTTGAAATTATTATTTTCCAATCCAATTTTTATTTAATATTTAGTAATTTTTAATTACTATAATATTAATTTATTTTTTGTTTCAATATGATAATCACAATAAAAATTTAAGATGATATGGATTTAAGAAGTCAACAACTACTTGAAAAGATAATTTTCTTATTGATTGAGGAAAAAAGGTAGGATCATCTAGAGCCTAGAGTCTCATCCTAATTTACTAAAAAATAAGAGGAGAATAAAAATAAAGTGATACTATAAATACTCTTTTATTAATTATTACAGTCTTCTCATTGATTTATCTTAGTCTAAAACATCTTTATGGATGTGGAATAATTTCATGGTTTTAGTCACAACATTAGAACATAGAATTTATTCTCTTTTAACAATATCCATTTCAGCTTTATTAGCCTGTACAATGAGTAACTTGTGTTCTTTCATTGTCTCTTCAATATCATCTATCTATTTTCGAAGGTATATTTCCCATTTTATCCCTTCCTAAACTAATTTTTCATATCCAGAAACTACCATAACATTCTAAAAATATCTTTGGATTATTATATAGACTTATTTTAAGTGGAGATAAATATAGCTTCAACCCTAAAAAGTTTCATTCAATGTTTATATTATTTCTATTATACATCAATTATCCTATTTACATAATCTTGATTTATATGAAAATCAAATTCACTATATATAGTTTGATGAAATATTAAGGGGATTAGTATCTTTGTAGAGTATCTCTCTTGTGGTGGTTTTAAAGATTAGCTGTCATATTTCCCACCACACAACATGTTTTACATTTCCCTTGAGAAAATGAGCATCAAAATCTAAATTTAATTCCATTATAGAGAATATGATATACTATAGAATTTATTTTATCATGGTGAGTAATAAACATGAAATTTTTAATGTTTTTCTACATAATTGAATGTTAGGACACAAGGGTTGTGGATTAATTTTTTTATCACCAAACATATTCTAGTAAAACTATAGTGTCTGATTCCAAAAATATCTATATTCATTATTTAAAAAATATGAGATTTATGGATGAACAATATCAGTGTTTACCTATACTATTATAAATCACAACCTCTCACCCTTCCACTACACCAATGGATGGTCCAAAAGAAGTGTCATTTGTCATTATCACCACTTCTCCAACAACCATACTAGTTTTTAATATGGAAATAATTTCTGAAACTATTATAATTTCATCATATTGAACTATCAAGTAATCCTCCTTGGTAAATATCCTATTATAACCTTTAGGTGGAACACATATAAAGTATAAAAGGTCTATTTATAAACTTTATTCATGTGTGACAAGAATATCAATTCATAAATATGTGATAGATACAGTTTCTTATTCAAGGATTAATCTATGAATTATTTCTATATAAAAAAATATATAGACTCATAATTTAAATAAACATAAAATATGGGATAATGAAAATATTAATATTGGTTTCATGACTAAAATTCTTCTAAGTATCCATTAATTTTTATAAAATCTTTAATAAATGATGATTGATCTCTTGTGATCATTACCATAACTTATCTGACTCCCTTCAATAGATCTGAAATCCTTTCTAGCCATGGGGGACCTTTTATTGAAATATTATCAGTTTCATCATGACATTTTATCAATGTAATTAATAGTATACTGAAATGGTCTTCTTGAATGCTAGAAGTGTCAATTAAGTCTAGTTTCAACTCTTTATTTTTCATATTAAGAGACCCTGGGTGCAATTTAATCATTTCTTCCCAATTAGTGGAAGGATCAATGTTTATTATTGATTCTTCTTCATTAATAGCTGAAGCATTTTTCTCAACAACTTGGGTATCAACCCAATATATCATAAATTCATCTATAATAATGGAAGGCTTGGATTCTAATATTGGGGACTCCCTTTCAATAACAGAATATTCCAACTTATCATCAGGTATAGATATATTATCTTGATTCTTTTCTTCCTTATCATCTTCCACACTTGACATATAAGGTACTATAATAAAGAGAAGATGTAATTTCAATGCCCCAATGTGAAATGCAATAGGGTACTATTTGGGGGACCTTATCCAATTTATTGGAGATGGGTTTATTACTAAATAAGGAATAGTCTATTACCACATCAACCTTTGAACATGGACCATATGGATATTTCTTCAAGAATATAGACAATAAATACATGAAAAATAATAACAACAGTACTTGATTGAGAATTCTTATATTGAGTTTAAAGAAAAACCATTTTCACCAATGAAAATATATGTAGTTGATATGTTGGATTATTTAAAACACCTAATCAAGGATGGATGGATATAAGGACTTGTTTCTAGATCAAATGGTCTCATAATTGAAAAGTTATATAGTGGATATTTCCCATATACCTCCAAAATTACTTAGCGGGTTATAAACATCTCTTTTCCACTGGAATTATTGATGCACTACCCAACTCATATGAGTTTCATCATCATTATATCGAGGACACCATATCAGTGGCATCACCATCACCATCCTCTATAGGAATAACCAAGTTAGGCATATCAGAGGTAACATAAAATTAAATTTAAACTCTTTATAATGTCATCATCATACATATTTGGGGTCAAGAACATGATCTCATTCTCTATTGATATATTTTTTTAATAATGCATTCAATGGTGTTGGGATTCAACATCTCAAAAACCCACATTGTAAAAGGGAATTTATTATTGGTTGTTTGAACTTGTATATCTTACAATCTGGTCTAATGTTAGAACTCAAATGTGTATTCTTAAGATAATTTTATTCTGGAGTCTTAATATTTTTCAATATGAGGAACATGAATGCCGACTTGAAGGGTTATCCACAATTATTTATACTTATCCACTAGAGACCAATGACTCATAATGTCTTAAGCCTTGTTATTAGTTTATTTTGATAAAGAGTATGAAAATACAAATACATATCTTGTAGAGGAATTATTTTCTTTCATTTTAGTTACTTTCCTAGACATTATTTTTTTTCTTGTTTCTTACATCACTACTACCTACCAGGATGTCTCAACTCGAGAACTGGTTGTGTTAGTTCTTCAATAATGACCTTCTAGTAATCTTTTAAATATGTCTATTTAATATAATTATAGGTTTAATCTATAAAAACATTCTTTTTAAAATTCCTATTACCCTTATTCCCTTTATTCAGGTCAAATGACTCAATGACCCAAGGGAACCTATTCATGATCATTTCACATGGGTATAAAGACGTCCAATTTTGATTGTACCAAGAATTATGTCGATGAATTAATTTATATAAAGAATCATGATATCATCCAAATTAGTCTCTTGATAAATAATCACCCATAACTATCATGAAAATAGGTTAAGCTACTCCATAATTACATCTATGGGGGACACCACTACCTATTTCTAGATGCACCAATATTGATTTGAAAACCTATATGACATGTAAGCTTCATAAATAATGTCATAGTATACCTAGGATGACAAAATAAAATCTCTTACCTCAATATTTCACATTCTTAATTCTTAAACATCATGGAAATAATATATAATTGTTCTAAAGGGGGCCTCCCTATAGAGAAAATATTTTAATTTTTATTGTATTATCAAAGGTTTAAGGGCTTTACCAACCTTGATTTCTAGTGGATAAATGTCAAAGACTATTTAGAGGAATGGAATAAATCTACACCTACATATTTTAACCTCATTATGGATCTAAAATACATTGCAGTGTTCTATTATCCATTCTCTGAGAACTTTTAATGGCTCTATGATATAAAATGGGGACTTCTAATTGTATATGTACCATAAAAATGGGTCAATTTTAGCCAGTTTTGGCACTTCAAAGTGTATATGATTCCCTTAAATTGTTATAGTCACCACTATAAAAGAGTTAAACCTTAAGAAATATAAAATCCATAAACTATAAGAACATATCTGATGAGCCACATCATGAGGAAGTCAACCAATTTGACTGGAGGTTCTAAATTGGGTTCGATGTAAGACCCCCCATCTTCTGTATATCTCTCACTCTAATTCAGGATAAAATGTGTTAGTAGTTCACCATTTTAACATCATAATAAAACCTATTGGGAATTTTGAGGCTGGAATATTGCTATGTTTTATCTTGAATATATTCATCTATGTTTTAAAACTAATGTCTATTCTCAGGTGAGGTTACTCCCATATGGCCCTCTCAGTCTCTTCTAGAAATTCCAATATTAGTGGAGTAATTCACATATTTTTTACATATTTTTTATAGAATGTATTATTTTTATATTTCACAAAGGATCAAAGAAATGTAGATCATATATACATCCCACAAGATAATTTCCACTTTTCTATTCAATAATCATAATGTAATTTTTAGAGGGATCCGTCATCTTAGGAGATATAGAATCAAGTCTAAAATCTAGTACACGTTTGTATAAGATAGCCTAATTATGTCATATATCAATACTTCTTTGAGTTAGTCTTCAAGATTAATTCATGTTTGTATATCCCATTATTCTCACATCAATTTGGAATTAAACATACCTCTATATAGAAATCCCAAACCTTATTCCAGCACTAGAGTTGTTCATTAAATAATTTGAGGAATATATAAGTTTACCAATGATTATTTTATATGATTTTATGGTTTATTATATAGTGTGGAATTTAAATTACATTATAGGAATATTTAGATAGGGTTGGATTCATTAATATATTATACCCTTGAAGAGACAACGATTATTCCCATTTCTATATACTCTGTTAAATATGAGTGTGATAGGTTATCATCTAGCTATACAATATTAACTTCATTAAAATATTCATAACCATAAAGAGTAATGAAGTATAATAATATAAATATTTGGTAATGTATTATCATAATTTAAATAATTTTCAATGGATGGCATCTGCACTGCTAAATTTATGACATGTAAATATTATCAATAAGATAGTCAATATGGTAGTTTGTCTCAACATCATAATAGTATTTTAAAGATAGTCTATTTTCATACCAAAATAAGGAAATATGGTTATGTTATAGAAAAATTATGATAAATTAGAAATAAAATAAAAAATTAATATCAAGAATAAAGATGATAAAATCAGGGAAATTACTAAGTAAAAATCTGATAATGTTAAAATCAATTGAACCTATATCACTTTTCCCAAGTCATTTCCCTTAAGAATCTCACCCATCTCACATGCCTCAAAGTCAATTACCCAATATAAATTACCCAGATCATTTTAAAAACTTAAAAATACTTAGAATACTAGAGGCACTCAATATATTGTTCCCAAGAGAGTATACCTACTTTGATTTCGGGTTTGGAATAATAGGACCATGGTAAATCAATAGAACTCAGACTTACTAAGATTATGTAATGTGTTATGGACTCTAAAATAAGAATAGAGATATATATTCTACATAACTCACTAGGGTAAGAAATTTGTTCTTTAACTGAAGTGGTCCCCAAATATTTATGGAGATATGGGGTCACTTCACTCATATCCTACATTGTGTAAGATCACATCTTTTTTCAGGTGCATCTGTCTCCAAGTTTTTCGTTAAACTTTTTTTTTGTTTAATACCTTCCTCATCTTTAATCATTTTTTGTTGTTCATTAATTGTGTATGTTTTTTGTTTGAATAAACATAGTACTGGTATGTGAGTAAAATTGATAAAATCGGAGAGGATCCACATGGAGATCCTTTGTTGGGGAAAGTGACTTAAATTTCAGGGATGTGTGTTTGTTTAATTTAATTGAGTCCAGGTATAAATGGGTCAAGTTTTATCATGGGTTCTTGGTAAGTTGAGAATCCTTAAAGGTGATCTGGGTTATTTAATAGGGAAATGGGATGAAAAAACTATTTATAGAACATTTACATGTTGTTAATTACATATCATGTAATGTTTAGGAAAATTTTAATATTTTCACCCTCAGTGATGGGTTTTTTAGTGTATCCCATGAAAAAAGTAACATGGCATGTAACTATATTAAATTTAATCTAATTCATCAACCTATTATTTTAAAGTATGTTTTGTGGATAAATTTTATTTCATTTCACCTTTATCTTTCTCCTCCTGACCCTAGGGCATCTTCCATGCGATTTTGGAGCACCATCCTACCTTCTGGATGGCTCGTTTGAGTAATCAGTCCCTGGTAAGTGGTTTTTCTTAGGTTTCCCTTATCTACCTTAGTTATCCAAATATTATGGTGAAATATATTTACTATGTACACTGTTGGTTTTGATCATGATTACTTTTGGTCTAGGAACCTATTTGCAATCATCTTCAACTTCTTCTTCATGGGAATTTTTTGTTGGATGTCTTTCATTCTTCATCGGTTAAGGTAGGGGGTCTAAATCTTAAACCTATGGTTTGATAAGTTCCATGTATATGCAATATTATGATTGCACTAACATAATGTGTTCTTGAATTAATTAAATAAAGAATGGGTTTATTCCTTGGAATTTTTTGACTTCAATTGGTTATTAACCTGTCTTATAGATACCCTTTGGGTGAGAAAACCATGATTATAATTGAATTGAATAATTTCTTAAAATGTGTTTATCATGACATGAGACATTATGTTATTTATTAATATAGAATACCTAAGTTATGGATTATTACTTATTGATATGATAGTTGATCAATTATGATAAAAATGAATGATATCATTAAAATGAAAATGGTAATTCAAATAATTAACCATTGTCTCTTATGATGTGATATTGTGATATCCATGTATTTATGATAGGTTTTGAGATCCATGATGAAATTATTATATATTGTTCTTGGACTTATCATGTGCACACTTATATGATTTAATGATTATATTGAGCAGGCTTGGCCCAATCTCATGTTGTAATGCTTATACAGATTTTATCTGGATGTTGTAATTCTTATATTGAGCAGGCTTATCCAATTCCCATGCTATAATTCTTGTAGGTATTTGACTCAAATGATGTGATGTTTATTGGAATTTGACATGGATTTTTGTGGTTATTCTATGTTTGTGTTTTTTGTTGGTAGGGTTATGAGACATTCTCAGAGATATTCTGTCATAACACTAAAGTATGTTATTTTACCATGGTTATATGATTTTTATTGGCATGGTTTTGAGACATACTCAGATATATTCTGACATTGAGCTAGATAAGGTTGTTGTTTTATTTTATTAATTATTCAATTAATTAATACAAGTGTATATCACTTTATTTCATACACTTCTTATTAGACTTCTTTGTTTAGACATGGTAGTGTCAAAATACTGAGTTATAATAACACCCTATTCAGGGTACCATTTGGTACCTAAAAAGATTGCATGGATATAGGTTTAGACAAGAGAAAAGGACCATACATCTGATTGTCAATATTGGATTGGATGGAGTTTGGAGATAGGACCAATGTGGGGTTCAGGATAGAGGATCGTAGATTCTTTATTTGAGTGTTCAAGTCTTTTACTTGAATTGTTTCTAGAATGACATTTAGTTACATTCTATCATGTCATTACATTATTCCTTTATTAGTAATTGGATTATTCAGTTAGCTTTTATTGTTGGTTTCTGTTGTATTATATTATTTTCTTTCTTTCCACAGTCTTATATTTATTTATTGTTATTGGATATTTCTATACTATATTGTAAACTATAAATACAATGGGTATAGTATCCCCACTATACATATCACACCCCCTACTATTCATAATCCTATGGCTTAGGGGGAGGCACACTTTTGGTCCTATAACCAAACCTTTCTGTCTACATGAGAGAGTGTAAGATAGGGGGATGTTATATAGTGGTATAGAGAAAAATAGGTTTATTTTCTATTTATTTTCTATTTGGGAAAGGTATAAAAGAGAATAGGATGTTCTAGGACTTGGTAATGATCTTTTACATGAGAGTAGATCACCCATGTATGATGGAAATTCCAAGTGACCAAGGATTGGATAGATTTTTATACCATTTTCTTGTTAGATCTGATGTTATTTCACCTTTAGAGATTCACATGTTGTGTGAGGTTATTGTTTTTTGATGTTATTGATCTTTTAGATTTATACTCATGGCCGAGTATGGTGCAAGTTGAGTATATAATCATCATAATAGGCTCGTAGGGATATATTTAAATGTATTGTTCATAATAGGGACATAGTTATTTTCATGTGATATGTACTTTCCGATTCAACTGTGATTTTCGATATATGTTCTATCTATGAAATGAAATAAATTGACATGTCATGTTAAAATACTTGTAAGACATATTTGAAGAGACCAGGATTTGATGGTTCTCTATTATAGTCACCTATTGAGGTTGACCTTATTGCTAGACAGTTCTCTAAGGTGTTAGTTTTTCTTGTAATGAAAATTCATCCTTATTGTCTTCGACTTGAGATTCAGGAGACTAAAAATAAACATGATCCTAACACAGATGAACTAGATCTTCATGACATCTTTCTAAGGTTCCTCAGATCCATGGAAATGATGACTGTTCATATCATGCCTTTGATGTATGAGTTGAAAAGAGAGTTTCATCTATAGAATCCACCTATGTTCACTAGGGAAGGAGGACCCCAAGTGGCCAAGTTCTGGATCGAGTTCATCTAAACAATATTTAAGAATCTTGAGACCCCCACAGATAGGAGGGTAAATCTTGTTTCATATATGCTTCATGGACCTACAAAGTGTTGGTGGGATATTCTTTAGGAAGCTGGGTAGTAAGATGAGTTATATTGTAAGGACTTAGAGACAAAGTACCTAATCCATTTCTATCCCAAGATGTTGAGGGATGAAAAAAATCACGTGTTCATAAATCTGACATAGTGTGGAATATAAATTATAGACTATATTGTATGTTCCACCAACCTACAGTTATTTGCACCATCTTTGGTTTCTGATGAGATATCTAGGGTGGATCATGTTTAGGATGGTATTCATTATGAGATCAGGTCGCAATTGAATGTTTTTTATTTGATTGTTTTTTAAGAAGTAATGAACTAAGAAACTCATCATGTAATAGAATATAAGAGAGACCCTAAGCAGTATCTATGCAATTTTTATAGGGAGAACTAGGAACTCTTCTTTGGGAAGAAAGAACCACTGATATGACATTTTTTCCAAGGAAGTAGTGGGAAAGTAGTCAGGGAAGTGGAAAGCCATCTCAGGACCGTGTTCTCTTATAGTGCAATCAGTGTGGAAAGTTTGTACACAAGTTCTTGTAGTGTCCTTACCTTCCATTTGATTGTCATATTTATTGAATAATAGGTCCTCCTCAGAAGTTGTATGTGAACTTTTCATAGCAGACCAGTGGTTGGGGACCAGGATAGGAACCTAAGTCGAGAAGGGGTTCAGGTACACCTTAGTAAGATGGTAGCTACAGTTCTACTGGTCATTCAATCCAAATTAGGGGATATGGTACCCCAATGTAGGATAGGAATTACCAGGTAGGGTAAATAGCTCAGGTTAGTCAGACTGGATTCTAGGGCAGAGGGACAAGTCAGTTGAATGTTATGAATACTACTCTAACTATTGTGGATATAGGTGCATCTACCATCAAAGGTATGATTCTTGTATCATATACCTTAGCTTTTTTTGATACATTAGGTAGTTATTCTCACTAGGATAAGTGGGATCTTTAGGTTGGTCATGAAATAAAAATTCATTAAAGATAGGATTTTCTCATGCCTTATAGAGCCAGAATTTCTCTAGATAATGGTGGAATTTAGCAAGATTCTTTCCCTCCAGTAGCAGCTCATTTTTAGGATTTTTTCCTTGATGAGTTATATGGATTACCTCCCAATAGATAGATCTAGTTTATAATCGAGTTTGTGTCAGTAGTAGAGCCAATTTTTATCTTTCCTTTCAAAATGAAACTAGAAAATATTTGGGAGTTGAAAGTTTAGTTGGAATATCTAGAAACTAAAGGATTAATATATCCTAGTTCATATCGTTGGGGTTCTCCAGTTCTATTTTCTAAGAAGGCATATGGTAATTTTCACTTTTATGTGGATTATTGGAGGTTGATCTGGATGACGTTCAATAAGTGGTATCCTCTTCCGTGAATTGATGATCTTTTATATAAGTTATCAGATGATAAGATCTTATCCAAGATCAATTTGAGATTGGGTTACCACTAGTTAAGGGGGAGACCAATGAACATACCTTATACTACTTTTAAGAGCAGTTATGTCTTGTATGAGTTCATGGTGATACTGTTTGGTTTGACTAATGAATCGGTGGTATTCTTGGCCATGATGAATAGGATCTTTCATCAATTTCTTGTGAGGTTTTTGGTGGTTTTTGTTAACGATATCTTAGTGTAATCCCAATCAGTATATGATCCTTCCCAACATCAAAACATCATCTTCGGAACATTGAGAGAGAATTGGATTTGTTCCAAACTAACAAAATAAAGTTTCTGGATTAATAAAGTCCACTTTTTAGGCCACGTCATCTTAGAGGCAGGAGTGTTAGTGGACCCAAAGAAAGTTTTATCCATTGTATCATGGGAACAGACCAATAATTTATCTGATATTCATAGCTTTTGGGGTTTAAAAGGTTATTATAGGTGCATTATTAAGTATTTTTATCATTTGGTAGAACTGATGTCTGTGTTGGCCAATAAAGGGGTGAAGTTTGTTTGGACTCATGATTATGAGAGCGATTCTCAATAACTAGAAGGAAACATAACCTAAAAACTTATCATCACATTACCTATTATAGGTAAATCATATATTATGTACTGTGATGCATCTGGATTTGGACTCAGAGTAGTTCGGATATAGGAGGATCGAGTCTTATGGCTCTAGGTAGCTAAGATCACATGAGAGGAATTACCCTACTCAGGATCTAAAGTTATCAGCAGTGGTACATGCCTTGAGATGTTGGAGACACTATCTCATGGGTGGGAGGTTTTGGGTATACACATGCCATAATATCCTTAGGTACATCTTCTCCCAACGAGACCTGAACCTTCAGAAGAGGAGGTGGTTTGAGTATCTTCAGTCGTTCAACATTATTTTTCTTATATAATAGGAAAGGTAAACATCATTGTTGATGCATTAATTATAAATACATAGATAGAGTCAGTACGGGAGTCTTGTGGTGAGTGGAGGATAATGGATCTCTTTCCCAACATGAATCTAGATGTTTAGAAGTATCATGGATGAGTATCTCTAAATTCTACAATTGTTATACCCATGCTTTTAGACTAGATTTAGACCAAGTATTTATCTTGATTAGAAGGGATCATTTATGAGAGAAAACATATATAGAAGGGAGAAACCATAAAAATGGTATCTTGGTAGTATAAATTATATTGTTTTTCATGGATGAGTATGGGTTCTTATAGGCTTGCATAAGGATCTGATGAAAGAGTTTCATTATGCTAGATAGGCGGTGCATCCTGTTTTTATAAAGATGTATCATGATCTCTGTAGATAATACTAGTGGATAGGAATGAAGGATGTAGAAATCTTCTGGAAAGATGTTTCACTTATCTATAGGTGAAAACTGAGTATCATAGGAATTTTTGGATATTATAATATTTTCTCATTCCTAAATGGAAATGGGATTATTTCACTATGGATTTTGTGACAAGATTACCTAGTGGAGCCCATAAGAGTGGTTTTGTATGGGTAATTTTGGATCGACTGATGAAGTTATCCCACTTATTAAATATGAGGGAGACCTTCACATTTGATAATCTAGGTATTATTTATGTGTATGAGGTAGTTCATTTTCATGGTGTTTTAAGGAGTATCATTCCTGATAGAGATACTTGTTTCACATTGTGTAGCTAATAGGGTCTTCAAAAGGCTCTGGGATATCTAGTTCTTTTGATAATAGTCTATCATAGTCAGATTGATGGTCAACCTATAAGGACTATTCAAGTTCTATATGATATGTTATAATCCTATGTTTTGGATATTTTTGGTTTTATAGGATATGTTATGATTCTTTGTCTATTGGTGTGACCTTGGATATTTTTCAACAGCCACTATTGTAGTATTATTAAAATACAATGTGATTGGGTCTTTACTGCTAGGTACCACATCAAGCTCCTAAAAAAATTTGAATCCAAATGTATTCCATAAATGTGTCATAGGCCTCTATATACCCAAACTCCACTATAGAATCAGTGACAACTAGCTACTTTGAACTCTTCCAGATCACAGATCCTCCATTGAGATAGAAAACATATCCTGATTGTGACTTTAGATCATTTTGATCTATCTAAAAACTAGCATCAGTATAACATCTCATGAATAGATCCTCATCACCTCCATACACTTGGAACATATCCTTAGTTCTTATCAGATACTTAAGTATAGACATAATAGTAATCCAATGTTGTTCTCCTAGATCTTCTTAATATCTCACTTTCATGCTTAGTGTATATGAAACATCAAGTATAATACATAACATGGTATACATGATTGATACAATCACTGAATCATATAGGATCTTAATAATTCTCTCTCTCATGTTGTTTCAAAGGAAAAAATTTATTAGAAAGATGTAAAAAGTGTAACACTAGAACCAATCCCCTCCTTGATTGTTCCATAAAAAATCTCTTTAGTATTTGGTCTACATGTGTACTTTAACTTAGTCCAATTAGCCTCTTAGATCTATCATGAATGATCTTGATCCATAGAATAAATGTCAATTCACCTAAGTACTTCATCGATAAAAACTTGTTTAACCATTCCTTAATAGATTGTTAGTCTGGTATGTCACTTCCAATATGTAATATTTCATCAACATATACTACTAAGATAATGACCACATTACCATTAAACCATTTATAAACACACGGCTCACATTTTTTCTTAATGAAACCAAATTATTTTATGGATTCATCAAAACAAATATTCCATGACCTGGATGCTTGATTCAATCCATAAATAGATCTCTGTAACTTGGATATCCTTTTGGCATCACCTAGAGTCATAGATAATTCTAGTTGTGTCATGTGGACATCTTATTGAAGGTTCCTATTATGGAATACAGTTTTGAAATCCATCTTCCAATTATCATAGCCATGGTAAGTTTCTATATCAAGTAAAACTATAATGGATTTAAACATGAAAATTGGAGAAAAGGTTTCATTCTAGTCAATTTTTTAATAATTTCTAAACCCTTTAGCTACAAGATTTTCTTTATGGGTACTTGATTTACCTTCCATGTCTAGTTTCCTCTTTAATACCCATTTTCATATAACAGTCTTTACATCAAATGGTTCATCAACCAGAACCCAAACATGGTTCTGATACATGGAATCCATTTCATAAATCATGTATTCTTTCCATCTTTAATCTTCTAAGCTCTCTACTTCCCCCTTGTAGGAGAGAGGTTCATCATCTTAAACCAATAATGAATCCCCATATTTGGTGAATAGAATGGAATATATCTCTAGTTCTCTTACCTATCATACACTCCTACACAGTACATGAGTTTCAAGAACTACTTCTTCTATGGGGATCTATAGAATCTGTTCTTGTACCAACTCTTTTGTGTCTTGAGCATCAACTTCATCGAATTAATTATTTCCCCCACTATCCCTTTTGATGATATTCTCCCTCTCAAGAAAGATTGTTTGTATGGTGATTTTCACTCTCTTTCCCGAGGGGTTTTACAGATAGTATCCCTTTTTCTCCTTAGGATACCCTATAAAGATACACCTTATTCCCTAAGGTGATAGTTTGTTTCCTGATAAGGCCTTAAAAAATTCCTCACAACCCCATACAAGTGTATGTGAAAAAATATATTTCTTTCCACTCCATAACTCAAAGGGAATTCCATTTTCTACATTATTTGGTACTCAGTTTAATGTGTATGTTTTAGTTTTTAATGCATATCCCCAAAAATATAATAGAATATCTACATGACTCATTATCAACCTTACCATGTCTAATAAGGTATGGTGCCTCCTTTCACTAAAACCATTCCACTGTGGTGTATAAGTTGGAGTGAGTAGAGACATAATCCCAAAATCTCATAGAAATTTGATTAACTATTGGTTAAGATATTTGCCACCTTGATCTGATCGAAGATTCTTTATCTTCTTACCAAGGTTATTCTCTAATTAATTCTTTAATTCCTTCAATTTCTCAAAGGACTCAAACTTATACCTCATTAAGTAGATATATCCATATCTACTCAATTAATTAGTAAAAGTTATGAAGTAATAATATCCTCCTATAGTTTCTACTATAAATGGCCCACACATATCGGCGTGTACCAATCCTAGAAGATCTATGGTCCTTTCACCCTATCCATCAAATGGTGTTTTGGTCATTTTTCCTTGTAGACAATCATGACATGTATCAAGTGGTTTAACTCAGAAATGTATAAATAACCATCTTGATAGAGATATTTCGGATGCTTATCATTTACATGACCAAGATGGTGATTCCACAGTTGGGTGTTATATGATTCATGTGAACATGATTAATTATCTATTTCCAACACTTAGTTTTCTTAATTTAATACATAAAGACCATTAGTTAAATGAGCCATATCATAACATATGTTGTCCTTATAAAAAAAATTATTCCCAAATTTAAAAATAAACCCATCTGTATCTAAGAATGACACAGAAATTATGTTCTTGGTTACTATAGGTACATAATAAACATGCCTTAAACCCAAAATCATGATAATTAGAAATTAAAGATAGTAGTCACCAATGGATAGAGAATCCAGCCTTGCACCATTGGTATCTCACATATTCACCTCTCCTTTAGCAATTATCTATAATCTAATTGGTTCCTATATTTGGATATAGATGTGAGCACCACAATCTGTATTTAATACTCAATGTGTATAAATTGTAATATTTCACTTGATAACAATTTCACATTTATCTTCCCATTGCTTCCGGGTGTATTTCTTCTTCCAGTGGTCTGGCTTACCACATGGAAAACATACTTCCTCCTTTTTCTTTCCCTACCTATGGATCTTCCCCTTATTTGAAGGAAGGTTCTCGGGAGATTTATATTGCTTATAGGTATTGGTCCCCTTTTTGATGTTCTTCCTTTTCTTATTTACCATAAGTATTGTGGGTTTATCATGACCCATGTCCTTATCTACTTGGTGAATTAAATTCATAGGTTCTAAAAGACTCTTCTCAATATTTCTCTTATTATAATTCACTATAAAGTTTTAGAAGGTCTTGGAGAGTGATGGAAGTATGAGATCATTACACAACTCGTCTGGGAATTTAATCCCTACGATATATAGGAATTCAAAGTAGCTAATAATCTTGACTAAATGAGGACCAGGTGGTGCAGAATCTATAATATTAGCTGTGAAAAAATAATTGGAGATCTTGTACCTCTCTTGTCTTGGCTTCTCTTGATAGAGATCTCAAAGTTCATACATAATGTTCTAGGCATCCATATCCTCATGTTGCTTCAAAATCTTATTGTACATGGATGATTGAAAGAACCACTAGACATATATAGAATCGTTCAGATGTTTCTCATACAGAGAAAGTTCTTCATCACTTGCCTCATTTCTAGGTGAAACTAGTAAAGTTTCTTCCTTCACATACAATTTCCTTTTATGGAGAAGGATGACATGTTGGGGCCTTTGCCACTCTCAGAAATTTTTTCCAATGTGAATGTTTTCCTTCTCAAGTATGGATTTTAATGATATGTTTGATGATATTTTATTATTATTTCTAAAAAATAATATAATCAAAATTTTAGTACTATATCTAATAAAATTTAGACAAATAAATAAATACTATATTTATTAGTATCCAACTATTTTATTGAAACCCAATAGCCCTCACCATTGGCATCATAATATCTTGTTTATTAGACATTCAAGTGGAAAGGATCCATATTCCCCTTATCATCACCCAAACATTGGTTGTCCAGGAAACTTGAATGGTTTTATGTAGGCATTCCGAATTCCAAATGTATTAACTCACAGTTCCTTAATCCTCTAAGTGGACTCCCTAATCCTAAAATCCGTTATTTTATTTCCTCAAACTTTTTATCTTAGTTACACCAAGTCCGGATTTGGAAGTCAACCCTTGATGTGAACCAAGTTAAGTCAACTCAAACTCTCATGTTAGAATTCCTCAATAATTGAAAGCACCCCAAATTTGGTTGGTCAATCACTTTGAACTATGGTTTGATTCTAGCCGATGTAATGGAAGGCTATACTGACTTACTATTTTATTAGGGTATTTTATTCTTTTTAAGCATAAATTTACAATTATTATATTTATCACATTGTTTTTAATATTAAGTGAGATTACATGAGTGATTAACCATGTCTTATATAATATTTACACATAAGCTGGTTTATTTTAATTCTATCTTGCATGCTTTTTAATTCATTAATTTTGTTATCATGACAAGACATCCATAATTAAATAACCATGAAACTGAAAAAAATAAAATAATGAAGTGGTATGAAAATGAGCTATTACTAGTTCTTAGATTATCTAGTAGTTTTTAAACTAACCATTGACCTAGGGGGAAAACCTTGAACCAATTAAGGTTCATGTTGCAGCTTTCCACCTGTCCACCTATGTATCTCTTCAGATTGTTTTTTCATCAACTCTGAACTTAAACTGCCTCTACTAGATTGGGAGATCCATCCATTACATATCACTTTTACTCATACGTAGGTGAGGGGTAAATTGGGGTTACATAAAAGATACCATGGGCATGAAAGGACTACATAATGAAAGGAGATAAGGCACAAGGGCCAACAATTTAATTTAATAATAAATTAAATGGTACCAATCACATCCAAAAGGATTGGTTTATCCCATGATCATCTACATGAAAGTAACAAATTAATCATTTAATAAAACTATCATTCAAATCATAATCATTATTATTTAAGATAAATCGCACTCGAATCGATTAATTATTTTCTTTAATTAGTCAATCATTTTATCTTAATTCTTATCCGAATTTCCATAATATTCTTATCCTCTATAATTTTAAACAAATTAAATGTATTCATTTAAAATTATCTTTCTACATAAATTTACCTTGGAGGAAAAATGTTGAATACCCATCCAATTCTACCCAAGATTTATTATACTCATATATTGTTTTACTATTGTGAAGTATGACATACATGACTTATCACATACTTTTAAAATGTGTACTTGATGGATGATTACAAGAATTAAATGTTTTTTTGGTCACGTGTTATGCTCAAATTCATGTAGAGTAAGAACTTTTAATACAACTCATACATGATATGCATATCTAAACATTATGCCTATATGAATTAAAATTTTAAATATTTATATATATTAAAACCTATCACATGGTGTCTCTTACCTTGATGACCACACACAAGTAAATGTATCAAGGTTTACATAGTAAAATAAATAAATTTTAAATTTTTGTAACTTGGTATAAGTATAAGGTGTGTAAATATGATCTACACGACATGTACACATTTCACCATTTATCTGAGGTACACACCTGGGGACTTAGCGTGTAAAATGTGTCGCAAAAATTTGGAGTACACATCATGTCCAATGGGCCACACACCTTGTTGACTATTTATTACATGGTCACCAGTCAGTTTGGTTATGTATGGAATGCATGGATCATCTCTGACCCAAAGGGACTATACATCGTGTACATGGGCTACATGGCATGTAGTCTAGTTTCATCGGGCTAGAAAACATGGCACCTCTGTATGAGTTCCTCGATTTTATTTAAATTATAAAATTAATCATCTTGATTGGATCTATGAGAAATAAAGGATGAAGAAGTAGGTCTCACAATTCATATTAAAATAATGATTAAACATTAATTAAAAAATAAATTAAAATATGTAAATCACCAATGATATTTAAATAATTATAAATAATTATGTAACCTCCCTCTAATACCACTTGTAGGTTCCTGGAACAGTGGAAGCATTTGATGGGTGGTTCCCAATATTTCTTTTTTTCATGATCGATGATCAATCCAAGATCAATGCAGTGTTTAATCATCATGATCAATGGAATTGAATTGAAGATAGACAACATTAATAACACCAGAACCTGGAGAGGGGAGATCAGAACATATTTTTTATAATTAATTCAATTAGATAAACAATTACCTCTAAGGAATTATTTATTTATTGATGAATATATTAACAGATCTATAGTGCTACATCGTTGTGTTGTAGAAACCGAGTGTAGATTTCGTCTAACAACGATCCACGCATGTTTTGTGAATCTCCATACATCGCCAAAGGAGTCTCTTGGTGCTATCATGGATGGTCCTTATGCTTGTTTCATTCACCTTGATCACCTCAATAATCCCTTCCAAAGCAATCTCCTAGATCTAGTTCAAGAGGATTTCTCTCCATTCTTGAGACCGTTTTTAAAGAAGGGGTCTCTTTATTCATAAGAGGATTATACAATATTGATATGCACCACCAAAAGAATGAATTGTCTTGTGATAAAATAACATAATTGGGTATTCATATTTCTAGGTTAAAAATAAAATAATTTCACAAGTGCCCTTAATTATTTATTTATTCCTAGAAAATATCCATGGAAAATAATAATACTAATATTATTATTTCTCAACATGTGATGAACTTGTGAATTATAATTAAATATTATTTAATAAAATAATATTCAATATTATTATTTCTCACCAGACCATTAAAATCATTCCACCATTACTCCACAATATTTATCTGATCTTGAATAATGTCTATTTTTTATTAAAGAAATATAACTGCATATTTCACCAATAAATAAATAAATAAATATTCAATTTACTAAAAATAAAATAAATATTTATATGTGATCAAACATACATGAATTATTATTAAACCATATATGGGAATGATATTTATTTAAACTGTTAAATAATAAATAATAATATATTATTTAACTGAGATTTTAGATACACTTAGTGTGTGACCCTCTAAGCCTCTTTCTTAGTGGAATTAGGTGAAGAAATCAAAAATACAAGCTAAGAATCTAGAAACATTCCAAGGCACAAATAGATTAATAATTTAATGTCTCAATGACATGTCACCTCATATGAATGCTTACTATGTAATGTAATCCCTTTATCACAATATCTCAAATGCATGCCTCTATATCTATTTCTTCGAGTTTCTATAAATAAAAATTTACTATAGATCACAAGGTATATGGATTTATTTAGGCTATATAATTTCCATAAAAGGGACTGAGATATCAACTTCCATTAAATAATATAAGGTAAAAAATCCTTTCTCTTATTATTCATTAATGCAATATTATTCTTGACGCACCCAACATATCTTATCTCACAGAGAACATATGTAATCATAGTTTTTGTCAATACATCTAATTGGGTGACTCATAATTCTCATTAATAAAAATCATAATGTCTAAGTATCAATACACAGGTATGTAGATAGGAACATCCAACAAAATAAGGAAATGCAGATTTCCTGTTGGTGTTTCTTGTTCTCATAATGTTCATACTAGATATTACCAAGAGTGTACACCATGAGAAGGTTCCTCAAAGTCCTATAAGTATCCAACCCATACATAATGTATCATTTTTTCCTAAAATGATATCATTCAGCCACATAACATATATTCAAGAATAGATTCATAGCAATTTTAGGTTCTCATCATATAGGCGAACTGCTATGACCTTTTAGTGTGAAAAATACTCTTAAGACATTATCCCATACTATGTTATGCAGAATAAAAATCATGATGTGATGAGAAGTATATTAATATTCAAAAACATCAATAAAATTTTAATATAAAGTGTAAATAACATGGTTATTGGGCACCAAATCCAATAGAGATATCATCCATACCCTTCTAAGTGATAGACATAGCAAATTTCGACTTTCATATTGATGAATCCTTTGAGGATAATCCTATACAGGTTTTGGATCATATTGAGAAGTATCTTTAGGGAATGGATATATCGTTGGATCAAGTATAGTGGTACCATGGGTGAGTTTAGGATGAGACCTGGGAGTGGGTGTATGATATGAGAACACAATGGCAAAACTTATTCACTAAGACCCGAGAGTTATGTTTAGAGCAGGACAGGGATTGTCTTTTCTATGGTGGAGAGGTTGTAAGATCCTATATTTTTATAAGTGTGTCTATCTATAATTTTTTCATTAAACTTATTTCGTTTCATTCTTACCTTGTCTTTAAACCTTGGTGGTTTTTTTTTCATCATGGATGTATGTTGTTTAAATAAACACAATCTTTGTATGTGAGGAAACGTGAGAAAAATATAGAGGATCCATGTGGAGATACTTTTTTGGGGAAAATGAATTAAATTTTAGAGATGTATGTTATTTTGATTTAATGGAGTCTCATTATAAATGGTTCAAGTGTTATCATGGGTTCTTGGTAAGTTAGGAAGCCCTAAAGGGGGTTCAGGTTGTTTAATAGGGAAATAGGCTGAAAACCCATCTGTAGAACATTTAAACATCATGTAAATAGATTACACGTCATGTAATGTTAGGGAGAATTTTATTATTTTTATCATTGGTGATAGGTTTTTCACCATATCCCATTAAAAAGAGTTTCATTTCATGTATTCATATTACATGTTGTGTAATTCATTGACCTCCTATTTTAAAGTATGTTGTGTGGATAAATTTTATTTCATCTCATCTATATATTTATACCCTCAACCCTAAGGAATATTCCATGAAATTTTGGACTTCCAACCTACCTTATGGACATCCATTTTAAATAATCAATCCCTGGTAAGTGGTTTTGGTTTAGTTTTCTCTTCTCTCCCTTGGTTCTCTGATAGTTGCGGTGAAATCCCATGAATGTGTGCATTGTTGGTTTTGATCTTGATTATTTTTTATCTATGAAACTCTTTTTGATCATCTACACCTTCCTCCTCATGGTATATTTCCATTGTAAGTGTTTTTTACCAAGTTAAGGTAGGTGTTCTAAATATTAACCATATAGTTTGATAATTTCAAATTATATGCAATATTATGATTGAACCAATGTAATTTGCACCTGAATTAGTTAAATAATGACTGGGATTATTCCTTTGAGTCCATTGACTTCAATTGTTTGTTGTCATGGATTATGGCTACCCACTGGGTGAGTCAACGTTGAATATAATTTAGTTGGATAATGGATTAAAGTGTGTTAACATGAGTCCTTAGGAAATTTCTTGGTATAGAATCATTAAATTATGGATTACTTCTTATTGATTTGACTGTTTATCAATTTTGATAAAAATGAAAGAGGTGATTTAAATAAAAATGGTAACTCCTATAATTAACTATTGTTTATTATGATGTGATATTGTGATATCCATGATTTTATGAAAGGTCTTGAGATCCATGCTGAAATGCTTATATATCAGGCTTGGACCTATAAGGTGCGCACTTATATGTTGTAATGATTATATTTATCAAGCTCGGCCGAGTCCCATGTTGTAATGATTATATTGAGTGGGATCGGCCCAATACCATGATATAATTCTTATAGGGATTTGAACTATATGTTTTAATGCTTATATCGAGTGGGCTCGGCCCAGTACCAAGCTATAATTCTTATAGGGCTTTGACCAGGATATTGTAATGTTTATAGGGATTTGACCCATATTGTTGTAATTAGTCCATGTTTATGGTTGTGGTGGGAATGTTTGTGAGACATGATCAATAACATTCTATCATGGATAAAAATTAGGTCATTTTACCATGGTTATAAGATTGTGGTTGGAATGGTTGTTATAAATTCTCAGAGATATTCTAGAATAGAGACGAAGCAATTTATTGTAGTATTTTTTAATTTTTTAATTAATTAATACTATTTTCCATCACTTTATTAAATAAACTTATTATTAGACTATTATGTTTAGACATGATGTTGTCAACCTACTGAGTTATAATCACCAGCTATTCGGCCCATCGCTTTCCTTTACTAGTTATTGCATTATTCAGTTGGATTTTACTATTGGTTTCCATTATATTATATTGTTTACTTTAATTTATCACTCTAATATTTATTTATTGTTATTTTATATTCTTCTTCTATGTTGTAAACTCTCAATCCATGGAGTAAAATTTCCCCATTATACATATCATAGCCCCACTGCTAGTCAGAAGCCTCAGGTGTATGGTGAGGCATGATTGAGTTCTCATAACCAACACTTTCTAGCCATGTGAGATGAGGGGACATCACACGTTGTCTTATAAATCTCTAGTTGAGTGCATCATGCATGGGACCTTATCATAGTCATCATTTACTCTACCTCCTATAACCTAGGTCCACATCCTTTTTCCTATCCTATTTTTGTTAGGATATCATTATTCAAAAAATTGTATCATATTTGTTCTTATCGTATCCACTTCATGGTGGAAGTTTGTTGAACTAAAAACTTTATATGGAGGAGGGTTATATGGGGATTCATAATTTTCAAAAGGATGAAAAGAACCTTACCTCAGTTTGGTGTGCTACCACCCTATGGTTTTTCATTCCTAGCCTGTTTACACCATTTATTCCTGACCATTGGGTGTGTACTCATTCCTCCGTAATAACTCATCACCATTATACTCATATTACACACATTACTCCATGCCTCATCTGGGATATTAATGCCTAGTTCCCTCACCTGCAACACCTTAATAGCCACATTTTCTTCTTGACACACTAGGGAACCTAGATCAATTTGAATTGATCACCTATTCTAGTTAACCACTAAGACATCTTGTCTTCTATATAAGGACTGAAATAATTATATATTTTAAATAGAATTATAGATGAAGGGAGAACCTAGAGTACCCAATCACAGATAGAAATATAATTGATGTCTAAACCATAAAATACTTCCCTCTAGGTATTTTATGTCAAAACAAATTGGGGAAAATGAATGAAGGTGAAGGTTATTTGTTTCTTCTAAATGTTTTGACACAAAAATTCATGAGAGACCATTTCACATGTGCTTTACTAATGCTTGTTTAATGGACCCATATGAAGCATCATTGGGATTCATTCTACCTTGATTATTTATTAGGAATACACAAGAAAGAAATATAACCTAGGATCCTATGAGAGTATGAATATTAGACCAAACTTATGAGGGTTTTTTTAGGATAATCAACTAGGGTATTGCGTTTACATGACTACCTAGATAGTCAAACAAGGGAACGACATCACCCAAGATAATCATGCAGTATCACTATGAAGAGACCTCACCTAAGACTCCCTCAGGCAAATACTATGATTTATATGTACTTATAAATAAAATTTTTGGTTGTTCCATAGCTGATTATACATGGAACCCCAGTTAATCGGAGATAAAGTTACACCTAGCCTATAGGTCCATACCGGAGTTCCTCATCTGCTCATCCTAAAAATATAGGTATCCTAATAACTTTAGTCCCCTGAAATGGATAAACACAATCATTTTTAATTAAAATCTCAAAATACCTCACTATAACTATAATGACCATGTACTAAACTCAAGGAACACATTCAATTAAAACCTCATCTAAATCCATCGTATTTAGATAACCAAGTCATTATACACATTCATTTTCTCTCCTTATATCGTGTATTCCTCTGAATATAGGGATCGAGAATTCATTAATAAATCTCACACTCACTTTCATTCCTAAAAATTGGGATCCTAAAGATATATTCAATCATATTTTTCCTTGATAACAAGGACTCACTATTTCAGAGGATAATTAGGATTTTATCTAGATCATTCCTCCTAACTAACCTAACTTTTCTATTTAGAATGAAAACTATGTACAATGAGAACTCAAATGAAAATTTAATTATACTCTTAGGTTTAATCAATGATCCACTAATATAAATGGGTCTCCAACTTGGTGTAATATCTAACCTTCCCTCACCTAACCAATCTATCAAGTTGAACCAGAAAGTTACATTCATGCATAAGTCCTATACTAAACCATTTATATGAATTTTTTCACCTTGTATTACATGTATTATGACATTTAACTTCTTAAAATTAATCCATATTTTATCACATTTAAATTTAAATATAAAAAATGGTCATGGTCATAATACCAATAAACTATAACACTAAAATTAGTCTTGGATGCATGACCTTTAATGTCACTTCATTAATCATAGATGTGTGACCTTAAAAGGAACTTAATTGGTATTAGATGCATCACCTTAAAAGTCACTTCATTAGTACTAGACGCTTGACCTTAAAAATAACATCATTGTTCTTGGATGAATAAACTAGGAAATTAAATATACCCAAATGTACAACCTTAACAGATACTTCATCAATAATGAAAATAGGACCTTAAAAAGGAACCATCATTGTCTTTGTAATAAAACCTTAAAAGTTATGATCTCCCTCATTATATGGTTCTAAACTATGTGTTATATAATTCCTTTCATCATGATACATAGGAAGCTCCTTTCAAAGGCCTAATACCAACTCTGTAACACCTTATACATCCTTAGAGGGTGATAAATTCTAGATTTTCCAGTAGCATAGACATAAACTATAGTATAAATTTCTTATAACAGGGAATATGGAGGAACTTTCATATATATATAGGTATAAACTTTTGTGAAAACATATGTTCTCATAGGTTTGTTGTAATAATCTATTGCTTTCATGACAAAGATAACATGTATTGTTATTTGGAAGGATTTCATGAACGTGTATTAAATATATAATAAAGTCTCAAAGATAACATGTATTGTTATTTGAGATATATTTCTATTTCATTGATAGTTTAAGAAAAAACACTAATGTTATAAAAAATATAACAGATTTTTGGATTTCACGGTCTCTGTGATCATTTAGAGTGGCCATACATATATGTAATTTGACATTGAGTTCCATATTTTATATGAGTACATTACAAGATGCGTTATATTTATATATTATATTATTATTTGATTACTTTTAATTCATTAATGTGATTTTAAAATTAATTGATATCGTTTTAATTTTTAACTCATACTTTATTTATAAAATTTTATTGTTAATAAATTCCATGTATAATTTAATTTATAAATATTATTATGAATAAATTATCATTAATTTCACATAAAAATATTATTATTATTATTATTTGGATTGATATATGGTATTCAAAATTAAAACTAACATATAAGAGATTTATTAAATTATAACTTATTATCATGAATTAATTATTATTTATATTTATTATTATTAAGTGTGTTTTGGAATGAAACCCAATAGTGGGAACCCCCCTCATTTTCACAATAATACTAAAGCAAGGAGGAGACCATCCACCTCTTATGCGGATCTATGCCTATCCATTGACGACGGATTGAGGTTGGGAATCCTTTTTCTATCATTCTATATTATTATTATTCCTATTCTTATATTATTATTTTAAATATCATGTATTTTATATACATAGGGATCATGGATTTTAGTTTTTATTCATGTTAAAGTGATAACCCCAAAAATATATGGGTCTCCCTCTATTTTTTCTTAAGGAAGTCTTCTATGATTCATATGTTCCCGGTTTAAGATTTCATTTTTATCTCATAGCTCAATAGTAAATTTTCAAACTTATAAGTCTTAAGAAGATTATATTATTTTGATGTTATTTTATTTATAATTATATTTTTATGGTTTATTAGCTCTCAAAGGGTCATTTTTTTGTGTTTCCTATTGAGAATTATTAAAATGGTACAATGTGGTAGTGTATTTCTGTTTTCCTAGAATTTATTGATCAATAAGTTATTGTTGTTTTGGAATGTATTTTAATATAAATGTACAATATTTTGATTTATTTTAGGATTTATTATAAATATTATGTTTTTCAACGGTGATTCCAAAAAGTATTTAGAAAATAAATTGTTAAAAAAACACATATAGTCTTTTATTTATAAGATGCAGACAAGGTGTTTGATGAATTGACTTTATGATATTTTTAATGAAATTATTGTTATTTATTAAATTGGATTGAATATTTTAATTTATAATGATTTATGGAAATGTATTTATGTAATAATATATGGGATAAAGTGTTATTAGAGTTATTATACCCTACGGTTTGACAGATTCCTCATGTGATACCTTGGGTACTTGGTGGGATCTTAATATGAGTGTTATGGGGATTGGAACTCCATAAATTTCTTATTATGGGACATGGATATCTCATAATAATGTAATATGGGATATGAGTCTCCCTTATACACTAGTTCTTGGGAAAAGACACTCCATTAATTGGATTGTCGAGTGGGACATGATGCTCCCCCAAACTCATTTGCTAAGTTGACATTTTTCTCTATCGTGAAATTAATTATATTATATAATGATGGAATAGAGACCCTAAGAGACCTCAGTATTAGTCCCTTTGTATTTCACCATGATTCCTTTAAATATGATGCTTGTTTTTTATATATTGATATTTAACTTAAAATACATTCTCTAGTTTTTTTATTAAATAATTATTTCACATTTTATTGATTATACTTACAATTGAATAATCCCTTAAAAATTGATTAGTTGGGTTAATTTTAATTTTCTTATTAAATATAGTATTTCTTTTTAGTTTGTTTTTAATGAGGTGAAAAACATATTTTTATATTTCTAGTTCAAACAATCATATTTTGGTTTATTTTATAACTATTTCACGTAGATTACATGATGAGATCTAAGTATGATATTTATGAACACACCATAAATTCACACCTTGGTTTATATATGTTTTCTTATTCATTCTATTTTTCATGATAAAATAGGATATATTTATTCAAAGATATAAGGCCATTAGATAATTGTGAAGTAATAAAGGTGGTGGCATGTGAGCAGTACATGTTCCATGAGGAGTTGGCTAAGTGTAACTTTTATTTTGTATATGGTCTTGTGTATATTATACTCATCATGTATTCTTTATACTAATACATTGGTATGTTAATTATACCTTTTAAATTTAATATTTATATATTTAATTTTTTCTATTATTTTTTATTGTTTAATTATAGTTTTGGTGGGAGAAATTATTCCCAACCATTACGGTAGATTCCCACAACACTTTTTCCTTCCCTTAGTGATTAGGAATGAATTTTAAGCCATGTTACGTGTTGGTTAGATCACTGATATGGTGTGACCTGGGTTGGTTGATAACATGTCTAATTAATTTAAAGAGATCACACCTTTTCATGGTGATTTAAAAGAAAAATTTAAAGCATACGTGATCACATTGGAAAAATCATTTCTTTGGTAGAAAAAATTTATATATTTTTCATGTGAATATTGAGATATAAGATACTATTTTTTTATTATTCATCGCTTTATTTTCAAGATATTTAAGCAATATAATATCATAATGTGTTTTAGTATATATTATCTATATATTTTTTAAAATAAATTTCACTATCAATGTGACCATTTTTGTTTATTATGGTTTACTAGTTTATGGTTTATTTGAGAATTCAGTTTCATAAAATACTATAATTTATTTTATATAAACATAAAATAATTTTTCCCATCGAGTTTCATATATGAATATTTCCTTTTGATATATACGTTTTATTTGATACTATGTTAATTAATCAAGATGTTTTGGAAGATAAAGATGCATTAAGGTGTGGTTTCCTATATGTGGGAGAGTAGTATATAAGAAAAACTAGCTAGATTCACATGATGAAATATAAAGCTTTTGTGTTGAAGGCTATATGGAATTTTAGCTAATCTAGTGATATTTTATATAAAGTAATGATGGAATTTGTTTAATGGTGTGATTTTTTATAGGTTTTTATTATTATTCTATATTAGTAAATGTTACTGAGGTTACATAACTTGGTAATTATCTTCATGATTGGATAATTGAACAATGTGTTTTATGACCCATATATTCATAGGTTCATGTTTGAATGATTTCCCATAGTGGAGTAGAAAATTTGGATATGGAAATGGATTTTTTTACTTATTAATGGATAATAGTATGAGTGTTCAAAAATTGTAGTATGAAATGAATTTTTGAACTCAATAACTTCTTCTTTATGTGTTTTTTATGGTGAAATTCTTTAAATATAGGGAGGAATTAGTGTGATGGTTTATTTTTTAGAATGACTTAGTATATGCTCATAATTTTCCTCTTGTTTTCATTACTTTAGATTCTAGAGTTCCTATATATTTCAAATTTGGTTATATTATTATTTAATTAAGTGCCATGAGTATTTTTGTGTTAAAAGTTGAGATATTTAATATTACATGAATTTGGAATCATAATAGAAAAAAATGAAAATATATTACAAATGGGATCTCATATTATAATTCTATATGCATTGTATTTCTCATACTAACGCTTTTTTTTCTAAGGTTGAAGTGAATATTTCATGGTCTTTGGACCCAAAATAGGTTTTTCCTAGGAATAAATAGATAATTTCCCTACTCTATTCATCTTTAAGAAATATTTTTGTGGTGGATCAGAATCTAGAGAAGTTGAGGTGACAATGGCCTAATCCAGGTTGGACTATTGTGTTTCTCTTTAATATATTTATAAATTTAAAATTATATCATATATTTTATATTATTTATAATAAAAAAACAATCTAAACATAGATCCTAGAAGATGATACTCTTGCCTAAAATTTATTAAGGAAAATTAAAATGTATAAAGGGTAGGATCATGACATACATCCCATACTCATTGACTAAAAAAATTAAAAACCAATATAAACTATCATAGTATTATAAGAAATAAAACCTTGAATGAAAAATATATCCTGGTGAAGAATCTTATATACTTAAAATTTGAAAGCTACAAATTAATGAATAAAAAATAATCCTTACAAAGGTTTATAAACCAAACTACCCAATATTATAATATAAAAATTCGAAGTAACACATCCTTTATCCAGTCTAACATTTACTCCAAAATTTAAATGAGTAACATTCTCTACCAGTATCTACTTAGAACCAACTTCTATAGTCAACCCAAACCTTAGTTAAAAAAAATAAAAAAATATTATTCCAAGTATGAAATATATACAAGCATTAAAAAACTATAGTCCAAAAAAATATAGAAAGGAATTTTATATAAATGGTTATAATAAAAGTATGACAAATAAAATCCTTTTTTGATGTATAATTCACTACGACCTATAACAATTTCATATTATCCATTTGTCATTATGTTGTGGTTTATAGTCACACTATAATAATAACCTATACATACACCTAACATAGAACCAATATTCGTTGAATATATCAAACACAAATTGATCTTGTGATAAATCCACATTGAATAAACCATAAACCTATGATCTAAATATCCTAAATTTAAGAGAGTGTGAATAATATCTTTGTAACATTAACATAATAATACACAAACAAATATTACCCCAAGTTAGGTTATAGAAATTAATTTTATGATTTTCTTAAACCACTTATAAAATTTTTTATATCTTTATTGTAACCCCCACAATATTTCATAATTTAATTTATTTAAGTAATATATTTGATAGTGTGTGGTATACGCTACACAAATATTAAACGAACTGCAATATACTATAGAAATATTATTATTTAAATTAGTTCAGTATAACTCATCTATTGGTTTGACTAGTATGAATAAAAATAACTATATTATAAAATATATGTAGATATTTTTCCTTAAAATAATAAATATTAAAATATACAATAATCATTAATTCGTTTTAAATGAAGATAAAATATTTTGAATGTAAAAGAGATATTTTTCATAAAACTATTTTTATATCTCCAATGTATTCTTATGTTAAAATATTAAATTAAACACTATTAAAAATGATTATGATTAAATATGTATATAATATATTCAATTGAATAAATTAAAATTAATTTAAATATTTTTATTAGAAAAGAAATTAAGTTAAATTCTTTTTATGCTTCAAAAATATTTTTCCTTCTAAAATGATTTTTATTGAATTTTATGCATGGATATTAGAATAAATTTCTAGAAATTTTATAAATTTTAGTTTATAATAAATATTTCTTTTAAATCATCATATAATAATATTCTTAGGATTAATTTTTTTGAATTTTTTTAAAATGTTGATTTTTTATTGAATAGTGAAAATACCGACTTTTTGCAAAATTGTCATTTTTTATTTAAATAAAGTAATTTAAAATTATAATTATGTTAGGGATTTGTTATTAAAGTAACATAAGTATCATTTAATGTAAAATTATCTAATTAATTGAAATTAAATTGGCATTTATTTTAATTTTGGTACAAGTTCATTTTTAAGAATAACAACTCATTTATCTAAAAACTCGTTTCCATTACATTTTACACATTTATATTAAAAAAAATTTATGAAACCTATATAAATTGAATATTTAAAAATTATTTAATATTTGGAATCAGTATGTTCAAATTTAATATATAGGTTCCTTCTATTTTTGGTCGTTATGAATAGTAACTATGGTAAGTATTTATCACCTCGATAAAGGTAAAACTAGAAGAACAGGGTTAAAACTATGTGATAAGGCCTATAAATATCCCAAAAACATCTATTAATTTTATTTTATGAGTTTATTTTACCATAACCATATATTATTTAAAAGTTTGGAAATTTCTTTCCACTTTCATTTGATTATAAACTTTATATTATTTTAATTAAAAGATATTTACAAAAAATGTCACTCTTTTGCTTTTAATTTACATTATATGGTTTAATTATCATAGAAATATGTTATGAAAGAATATAAAATAATATTTTGAACAAAATTAATATATTTTTATAATGGTTATTTAATTTAAATTTTTAGTGAAGGTATAACTACCTTAAACGCTTACGCAACACCTATTCAGTTTTTGTGCAAGTAGTAAAAAATAAAGGTAACTGATTTTAAAATAGTAAAATTAATATTTTTTGGTTTAATTGAGGTATAAAATTAATTTAATAGGTAATCATAATGTGTAATTAAATTTATGTTCATTTTTATTCAAATTCAATTGTTCTCTTGATGTCTTTGAAGTCAAATTTAATGAATAGTCCCAAAAAAGACTTTAATGATGTTTTATAATAAACAATATTTTATTAAATGGTTTTAAAATCACAAAAAAAACATGAAATATAATAATTTTAATGTTAAATGGTCTATAATTTAATCTATAGACCATTTTTTATCCACTTTACACCTTATAATTAAATTTATAACCCTTAAAGAGTGAAACAATTGTTTCCATGGTCAAGGTTAAAAATGGGCAACAAGGGATTTAAATGAAAATTATGGTTTAAAATGAAACTTAAACAGGTATAAATTTTATTTTTTGAAGTTATTTATAACTTAAATTGTAATAACTTCAAAATTATAGTCATTTTCTCACTTTTACAAGAGAATGGCTTTATATTACTTGAATGTTTTATGTAATTCAACATGTGTCCCTCCCCTCACTTAGAAAAGGTCGCATCTTCTCCTCTCTTATTAAAAAACATTTATCACCCTATCTCAGCTAATATTTACCTAGAAAAATTCAAATATTCATTCCTTTAATTTTTATCTTTTTTAATTCTACTAAGACCATACTAAGGAGGCTTATAGTTTAATCCAAATGAGGTATCTCAAAAAATAGGTAATCGTCTTTGCAGAGTCTTTCAAAGTTTATTTCTTATTATACTTATTATAAATATATTGTATGAATCCTAATATAAAAAATACATCATAATAAATATACTAATATATTATTTTTATTATGGGATTATTATTTTCCACTGCATTTCAATCAAATGGAAAATAAAAGAATCACTCGTGTGTATGTGTTGACTCCTGCCTCTACATAGCTATATGATTCATCTTCCATATCCATATATCATTTTTAGTTATCATAATGGATTTAATGTTTATATATTTTACTTATGAAATAATTATTCTTATATAATAATAATATCTTATCTACCTTCTTATCATCTCATCCGTTGGAAAATCATAATATCGCTAGTGCGTACATGTGGACTACCACATCTACAAAGAGATATGATTTTTTTATTTATATAATAAATGGATGGTAATGATGATAGATTAAATGAATAATTATAAATTTATTATACAATAAAAATTCTATAAAAGTTATTTATTATTTACCTATATTTAGGTCCATCCATCTAAAATTGGAAATGTCATATGTGCATGCGTATGGAAAACTATCTCCATGAATTGATGTGATTCATTTTTTATCAAAAATATATATGAATCGTAATAAAAGTGTTTATAATGATTAAATATTACACTTATTAAAATATTATATGTGTAATTACTTTTTATTTTTTATGTTTTATTCCCACTTTATTTAGATGAATTTCCAATTGTTACACATAATCACGTCATTGATTAATTCTCTCTTTAATGTTGTGATCTTCAAAAGGATTTCTCATGTCACTTTTATTTATGTGAGACATATTTCATATTCACCAATTTTCTTTTTTTTTTGTCTATATACTACACATGGATGTGTTTATAATTTTTTTTAAAAAATTATGGGGATTTACAAATCCATATAAGTTTCTCTCTTTAATGATGTTTTTATTCAGAGATTACCAAAACTATAAGGGTTTTTTGTCTTGATTTCACATCATTGAGACTTATATTATATTATAAAACTAATTTATTTTATATAATGTGTATAATTACCCATAAAAATTATATTATTAATTCCTCTTTATTCATGTTATTTTAATTTTCTATTCAAATTTTCTCTTTAAAGGGGTTTTGATTGATAATTTATTAATTCTATAAGGGTATTTATCAAAATATTATCCTTATTCTGGGTTATTTAGGTTTAAGTTTCCATTAGAGTAATTATAAAATATTTGTGTATTAAACCCCACATATTTTATTCTCCTTAGGTTATTTTTGGAGTTTTTCAAGTATTAGTTATATTTTTACCTTCTTTGGAACTCATAAAGACCAAAAGAATGTTTTTAAGTAAAGCTAATTTTTTTCTATTTGAAAAGGAATATTTTTATTAAATGTTTATATTTTCTATAAAATGTTTTCAATATTTTTTTTAATAATACATAATGATTGGTTAAATTCAATTTTACCCATGTCTAACTTTCTAAAAAATGTTTAAAATGAATATTCTTGTCATTTTCTGAATGTGGTACTTTTATCGAAGGTGTGAATAGGATTTTGTTTTTAATATTTACAATACGAATAGATTTTATCACCTTAATGAGTATTTTTTTATTTGAGGTTTCAGTTACATGTTACCATGGTTCATTTAAATGAAAAAAGTTTCCTTATATTTTAGAAATTTTTAAATTTTAAATTAGTGATTTTAAAATGAAAATGATGTTTTCCTCTAGAATTGTTCTAGTGGTCTTTAAAAATTATTTTAATTTATTTCAATATAATTTGATAAATATTTCACTTTACTAGAGTTATAAACTAATTATATCATTGACCATATTACTATGGATAGATTTTTATATATTTTCTCTCATGATTTATTAAGGAATATATTAACATTTCATATGCTAGTTTTTCAATATTAATGTGTATGTTAATTATGTATTGAATTTTTATTAATTTATTTATTATGATGAATTAATTAGGCTTATTAAGTGATGAAATAGGACCATTATATCCCTTTGATTCATATTTTAATATTTTTTAGCTTTACAATATTATCATGCTTTATTTATTCTATGATATCTTATTTTTTATGATTTCCCTTACATAGCATATGAGCTCAAAATTTATTATATTTTACTTTACCTGGAATTCCAAGAAGGTATTTATAAAATATTTTAAGGATATGGTAGAATAAATAATAAAGTTATCAATATAATAATAGTTATATTTCATGTTTTCTAGTGTAATTTTAGAATCATGTATGCATCTAGTCTCCTAAGACTGCGAAACTAAATGATCATTTATGACGTGATCCCTTGTATCTTGTTCCAATATAGTAAAATAACCAACTTCTATAGGTTAATTGATTAGATAATTTATATTTGGAATCAGTAAAGTTTAGTAGGACCCTTGATAACTAGATTTAAGAAAATATAGATCAGATAACATAACCCTATGATAAATTCTAGGGATAAGTTTAAGTATAGGTTCATATAATGAATCTTTGGTAAAGTATTGATAGTGTAGTTTTCCAAGAAATTATATCCAAGTATGGATACTAAAACATGGATATAGATGTGGCACACATGTGCCTACGGGTAAAAACTCTCAAAGAGGTGGATTAGGTATTAACTCGATCATCAAAGGTGCATGATGTGTAGTCCTAAGAATACACAATTGGATAGACATTTATGGAAGATATTATTGGGTTAATTAATATTTTATTTATAAAAAATTATGATGAATAATGGGATAAAACCAATGGAAACTTATAATATCCAATAATTATGTGGGATAAACCTAAATCATCATGGGTTGATAAGTAAAAGTTTAATCATAAGTCATAGATACCCATTTTTAGGTTTTAATTGATGTGAGTTTTAGATGATAAAATATATTTTCAAAAACATTTATGGGAATAAAACCCTTTGGTTTAGTATGTTTTTTAGAAAAAGGGTTATTTGGGGGAGAATTAATTAAAATTTTATGGACATAAGTTAAAAGGCATTAATAACCTTTAGGTTTAATATGATCTTTTTTATTAATATGGTGATTTGTGATAAAAGGGTTATTCCATTTTGGGAGTACAAGTTTTATCATATAGATAAACATGGAATTAAAAAGTGATTTGGTGACTAAGTGATTAATTTTGTTATTGAAGAATTAAACTACATTTGGAACATTATATGATTAAGGTCAATATAATTTGGGAATAAATATTGATTTAATTTATAGAAGAATATATAATTTTATTATGGATGTATTGTGATTTCATTTATTTATAGAAAATATTAGAACATTTTATAGATTATATGATTACAGAAAATACATTTTTTGTATTTGACTTTATGAGTGATTAATGTTTCTTGGATATAAATTCAAGTTTAATATTGAAATAATATGTGATAAAATATTTCTATTTTTTTGGGTTTATAAATTTATTAGAAATATTTTTGAAGTGTTTTAAGGTCATTTATTTAAGGAATGCCTTAAATTGAACTTTTTATGTTATTATTGAGTCTTTGGATATCATATGTATTATTTTTTCATATGAAAATTTATTTTGTATAATATATTTACTTGTAATAAACATTTTGGATTTAGTAAATTTCTATATATGGGAGGAATAAATTTTAATTTATATTGTCGATCTTATGATCCATAGATTTTTAATTTTAGTGCTTTATGAATAAAAAATTCATCATTTATCATTTAGAATATTGGATTAAGTAGAATTGGAAAAACTTCTTGAAGCACAACCAAAAGATGAAATTTTTCTTATGGAATGGAAAAAAATCAGGTATGTATATTTTCTTGTGTTCACTTTCATAATGGTAAAAGAATCCCTCAAGTCTGGGAAAAGGTTCTTGAAATAAAAATGTTAAACTTTTACCATCATTTCCAGTTAATTGATATTATTCTTTATCCCTTACCGTTTTATGGTTTTTTGTTCATTAACCTTCTGATTATCATGTTATCTATCACTCTACATTATTCCTTAAGCGTTATTTTTCTTCTTCATGTCCTTATTTTCACTTCTTGTCAATGTTCTCATTATTTGGGAACCTGATTATGTATTATTCTAGGTGGCCATAATATTTCCCTTATGTTATTTTAAAAATAATTTTTTATTATATCTTTTAATTATGTGGTTTTTCAATAAAGGTATTTTTAAATACTGAAATGGGTTTCCCTTTCATGATCATATGGTTTATCTATAACTCCCTATAATTAATTTTAAAAACAATATTTCAAACCCTTTTATCATACATGTGATAAAATTGTGAGGTTGAAATTTTCATAAGGAGGGTATAATGTAACACTCCAATATTTTAGAATTTATTTTCTTTAATAACTATATTTGATAGTGTGTGGAATGTGTAACACTAATCTTAAACGAACAAAAATATACTATAGAAATATTATTATTTGAAGATGATTATTTTAACATATTCATTGGTTTGGAAGGTATGAAGAGGAATAATCGTATAATGAAATATGAATAAAAAATCCTTGATATGATGAAAAAAAACTTTCATTTTTTATCAATTGTTAGGAAATAAAGATAAAATCTTTTGTGGGTAAAAGAGATATTTTTCATATAACTATTTTATGTGTGCAATGTATTTTTATCTTAACAGATTAAATTATTAACTATTGATAGATTACTTAAATAAAATAAGTATATTATATATTCAATTTAATTAATTTATATTCATTTAAATATGGTTAGTAGGAAAATAATGATAATAAAATAATTTTATGCTTTATAAATACATTTCCATCAAAATGGTTTTATTGCATTTTATGTGTAGATATTATAATTAATTTCTATTAGTTTTTAAAAAATATATTTTATAAAATTGATATAAAATTTTATGTCATAATTCCCTAACATTGTTAGGATTAAATTTTGGGACTTTTCTAAAAAGGTTGATTTTTGAGTTAAAAATGAAATATGTCAACTTTTTGAAAAACTGTTATTTTTTATTTAAATCAAGTAATTTAAAACTACCATTCTATTTTGGATTTGGTATTAAATTAATATAACTATATTTTAATTATAAATAATATAATTAATTAAAAAATAATTATTATCATATTTAATTTTGGTATAAACTCATTTTATGCTTAAAAACTCATTTTTATAAAAAAAATGTTTTTCATTTTCTTTTTTGCATTTATATTAAAATTGATTTTTTCTTGATATTGAAATTTAATATTAAAAAATGGATTCAAAATTTGAAATAATGGGGTTCAAATTTAATAAATATTTTCCTTTTATTTTTTGTCATTATGAATAGTAATTGTGGTAAATATTTATCACCTCGGTAGGGGTAAAATGGGTAAAAAGGGTTAAAACTATGTGATAAGGCCTAAGAATCTCTCCAAAACTTTTAATTATTTTAATGTATAAGTTTTTTTCTATTATAACCATAATATATTAAAAAAATTGTCAATTTATTTCACTTTATGTTGATTATATCCTTTATATATTTTTAATTAAAAGATATTTACAAAAATGTCACTCCCTTACTTTTAATTTCTTTTATATGTTTTCATTCAGATATAAATATTTTATGAATGAATATATAATATTTTTTTTAATATAAATAAGTTAATTTTTATTATATTTATTTAATTTTTATTTTTATTGATGGTATAATTACCTTAAATAGTTACACAACATTGATATTGTGCTAAAATAAATAATAGAAAAATCAAGGTAAATGATTTAAAAACTATAAAATTAATAATTTTTATATAAATTGTAGTATGAATAGAGTTTCATATATAATTATAAATAATATTTAATGTTAATTTTTTTATATTCTAATTTCATTACTATCTTGATGAATTTAAGGCTAAATTAAATGAATAGTCACAAAAATGACTTTAATGATATTTTATGATAAACAATGTTTTATTAAATGATTTTAAAATCATAAAAAATGTTTCAAAAGGAAAAGTGTGATGTAAATGGTTTAAATTTAATCAATGTACCATTTTTTATCCAATTTCTACCTTATAAGTAAATTTATAACCCTTAAAGAGTGAAAATTTTGTTACCATGGTTAAGGTTAATAAGGGGTAACGAGGGGTTAAACTAAAAGTTAAGGCTTAAAATTTTACATAAACATTTATAAATTTTATTTATTGAATTTATATAGACTTTATCGTGTACTAAATTCTAAATTATATCCATTTGGTTCTATATTCACATGAAAATTACTTTATATTATTTAAATCTTTTAAGTAATTCCATTTGTATCCCTCCCCACACTTATAAAAGGGTGAAATTTATCCTTCATTATTCACAAACATCAAGAAGTATATATCATTCAATCCCTACCACAACACATTCATAAATTCCTTAAAAAAATTCTTTAGCTAATTTTCTTCACCGAATATCATCCTAAGAAGGCTTAAGTTATAATCCAAATGATGTATCTCAAAGAATTGGTAATCATCTTTACTGGCTCTTTTAAATTATATTTCTTATTATACTTCCCCTAAATATATTGTATTCATAATAACATAATATCAATAGTATCATAAATATACTTATATGTTATTATTATTATGTTAAAACCATTTTCCATCTCCTTTCCATCAAATGGGAAATGAAATATCACCTATGCATATGTATGGAATACCACCTCTATATAGCAATATGATTCATTTTCCAATGAAATCCTTCATGTTTGCTTCTTTTAATGTATTTAATGTTTATATATGATATTTATGACAAAATTAGTCTTTTTTAATTATAATATTGTTTTAACCTTCTTACCTTCCCATATTTTGGGATATGATAACGTCACTCGTGCGTACATATGGATAACCACCTCCATGAAGCGATGTAATTTTTTTTATTTTCCCCATACATGGTTGGTAATAAGGATAAATTTAATTAATCATTTAGATATTTATGATATAATAATGATTATTTAAAATTTATTATTATTTACCTTTCTTTCATTTCATCCCTCTAAAAGTGGAAACATCACTCGTGCATACGTATGGACTGTTGTCTCCATGAAGTCATGTCATTCGTTTTTCATCGCCACTTTATTTGAATTTTAATAAAATAATTTATAATAATTAAATATTATAATTATAAAATTATTATGGTTATAGAGATAATGAATCCATGATCAAGATTTAAGTACCAAAACTACCAAAGAAAAACTTTCATGACAAAAATAGTTAACACTTGAAAACGGTGATTTTAATAAAGAAATATTAATAATCGGGGTTTTAAATATTATAATAGGATAATATATTATATTTTAAGTATTTATATGATTATATAATATACTTATAATAAATTTTAATTTATTTTACATGATATTAAAAGCACTTACGAGACAAGTCAAACTTAAGATAAGTGGTTTCATAACTCAGTTTCCTTTTATTAGGTTATATTATTTCTTCATTGTATAAGTTTTGAAAATATTATATGTGTAATGACCTATAATTATTTTATGTTTTATTTAAATTTTTTTATATAGATTTATATTTTTTACACAAAATCTCTTCATTGATTAATTCTCACTTCAACGTTATGATCTTTTGAAGGATTTATTATCTTGCTTTTATTTTTGTGAGACATGTACCATATTCACCACTTTTATATTTTTTGTGGTTTATATACTACACATTGATATATTTTATTATTTAATTCATTAAAATTGTTTTTATATGAAAATTCAACTAAGGTTATCTCTTTTATGAGTTTATGTATCATAGATTACCAAAACTATAAGGGTTTTTCTTCTCAATTTCAATTTATTGATACTTATGTTGTATTATACACCTAATATATTTTATTTTCTGTTTATGAAACCCCATTAATATATTATATTATTAATTTATATTTATTAATTTTATTTTATGTTTTAATTAAAATTTTCTCATTTAATGGGATTCGATTGAAATTTTGTTAAAGATGTAAGATTTTATTTCTCGATCTCATCCTAGTTCAGTATTATTTATGTTCATATTTCCATTGGAAGAATTATATGATACTTTTATCCTAAACCCCATATATTTTATTCTCCTATGGTTATTTCAACTTCTTTCAAGTATTAGTTCCATTTTTATCTTCTTTAGCACCCAAAATGCAGCGACATGTGTTTTTTCGTACTGGAAATTTGTGTATAAATTTCAATTTTCTCTTTCAGATGCTTTAAAGGGGTAAAATGTTCATTGAATCCAATAATATGACCTCATATAATTATTTTTACCACTTTATTTGTCCCAGAATAGTGTTTTTACACTATGATAGGAGTTTGGTGTAATTCTAAACTATTCTAATTCTCAAGAAATAATTAATATTCAAAATTTAATTAATTAAATATTAATTTAATCGCATGATTTAGTTCGGCTATATATTTTGAATGGAGTGTTGGACTGAGTTTCTTTCTCAGTGTTTGAGCACATAACAGGTATTTTTTCCTAAGCTGGGCATTAACTCATGTCGTGCATCGGGGTCGGGGTCGGGCCCCTTTTTATTTTTATTTTCTTCTATTTATTCCATTTATTCCTTTTCTTTTCTTTTCTTTTCCTTCCCTATATTTTTATTCACACCCCCATGGAATTCCTCATTTTTTGTAACCAAGATATAATAGGGATAGGGATATAAAAAAATATATAGTGATAGAGGAATATATATTCCACCATGGAGCTTAGGAGGAGACAAATCGTCATGTTGTAGCCATGGACGATGGAAATCAATGAAGCTTCAGCAAATTCTACCCAATGGTAGGTTATTTATATGTTTTTCAATAAATACTCAAAGATTAAAAAATCAATTTTTATAGCCCTATTTCCACTACTTTGTACCCCTTGAGGGTTTATATATATCTTTTTGGGAGAAAATATGGTTTTGGACCAATTTGAAGAGTTTCCAATTCAGAAATCCTGATCACACGGTGTGTAGTTCAAGAACACACGTCATGTGCTCTTACTGCTCAAGAAATTTGATCTTTTATAATTAAATTCCACATATAGGGTATATGCACCATGTACTAGTACTTGTATATGTATCCAAGTATCCATCTAGACAACTCTTGTAGGGGAACATGGTCGTGTATAGTACATGGTCATACCCTATATGGGCCACACACCATGTAGATGTACATAGCTAGACTATATACATGACCAGGACATGTGAGGTACACAATTTGGTACCCCATGTAGGGTACACACCATGTACCTATCTTAAATATTGTGTGCATGGGCTGTTACATTCCATGTTTGGCTAGATTACATTCCCACATGAGGCTTTGAGGGTACACGTCGTGTATTAGGGTAAGCATGCCATATACTCCTCCCTTGATAACCATTGGAAGGTTCTTCATATCTTTATGCCCATTAGTCCAAATTGGACACATGAGTAGACCATTTTTAGTATCTATCCTCATATATCATAATTTTTAAACCCTTATGGTAATTTAAGGACTCCTAGGTGGAATTTCAAGATTTTTCCTAAACTGATAGGTTCTTCCTCAGGTAATCAAATATAGCTATCTCCTGAGAGTGAGACCCCTTTGATCTAATATGGGGCATTAGTTATATCTCTTGAGAAATGATTTTCTAGATCTTCATTTTAGGTCATCTCCCTTGAAAGGTGTTGCCTTCTTGGATATGATACCATGAGATTAGTTGTTTCCGAGGATCCCCTTTATGATTCCTCTAATTATGTTTTGACCTAGAGGATCTTGTGTATTATGCATCTATCTTACTAATATTTTTGAGGGTTCATTATGAGAATACTTTTCTTATATTATAAATTACTAAATCCCATGTAGTATTCCTTTACCTTCTTACCATTCTGAGGGTCCCATGTAGTATTCCTTTTCCTATGTACTCTATTATTGAGGTTCCCATGTAGAATTCCTTTTCCTATGTTCCACTTTAAGTATCCCATGTAGGATGACTCTATTTAATTATATTCAAGGATCCCATGTATGATTCCTCATTTTACCTTCACATATAAGGGTCCCAAGTAGGATTCTTTCACTTATGTGCAGACTTTGAGGATCCCAAATAGGATGCCTCTTTTGTGTTTTGACATGAGAGACCTAGGCATGCCCTTATGTTTAACTGGCCCTAAGCTAGTGATTTTTGGACTTGGGTGATGATGGTAGTGGGTGTAACCTTAGAATCCATACCAAACTTATAATTCCAAGGGGTTTTGAAAGTGGTGGTGGATTTAGGAATTCTTCCACCATCACTCTTTTATTTATTCTTTCACCTGTTTACTACTGATGTAGTGATTATTACCATAGGTTCTTCCTGGTTTTGGGTCAATGGGTCTAAAATGATGTGAATGTATATATTATGATGCTAAAACGTATTTCCTAGGATCCATATTCTAATAATTTTGATTTTTAAATTATTTCATTATGATTCACATAGGTACTTCCTGGGGTTTGGCTTTTGATCCCTATGTGATTGATGTTCAAGCATGTAATCCCATGATTATGATATTTGGGCATAAAATCCCTTGATTAGGATATATAGGCATGGAATCCCTTGATTATGATACATGTGAATGGAATCCCAATTTATTGGATACTCATGGTTGATTATTCTCTCCCAAGTGATGGGGATGATTTCACTCTCCCTGATCGATTACTTGATAATGGTGGTGGACATGGAACTCCTCACCATTGATGTGATATATACTCAATAGATGATTACAATATCCTTTAACAATGTCTAGGATTATACCTTGGTTTTGTTGGATGAGCCATTACTACGTAACCTAGTTATACTTCCTGGGGATGGGGCTGTTGATTCATTCATATGAATATACATCGAGCATATACTTGGGTTCGAAGAGCATTCCATTTATGGATCACCTAAGGGTCAGACCCTTAGGGATTATCCAAGTCACAATGTAATTAATTCTTATGGATCGGGACTTAGGATTCAGACATTAGACTAAATTCGTATGGATTGAGTGGTATGGCATCCAACACAATGACCATTTACAATATTTTCCATCGGTATACAATATCCTTCATTATAGTGATTGGTTGTGAGTTCGGGTGAATCCAGGGTTAGGAAATGTATCCCCCTGTGGTGATGTAGATTTCTCAAATACATTTCTGGTGATTTCCAAATAACGTGTTGTTGATTATGATTAAGGGACTAGGTATTAACTTAATTATACATGGCTTGAGTGGTATGACATCCAACTCAATGACCTTTTCATAAGAGGTCTAGAAGATTGGGATTACAGACCCACGGTCCAAATGGTGTTTTTTATGTTTTTTCTTTCACCTTACTCTTGTATATACATATTTATGTATGTATATATATATTTATGGGAATATATATATACACATATAAATATATATATATATATACATGATGACACTTAGTGAAGTTGACCAGGATCACGAACTCAGGGATCAACTATGGTTTCACATTGTTATTTTATATACCTTTTTAATTGTGTCTCGTCTAGGCTGAGAATATTGCATGAGCTTGAACTTATAAAAATAGAGATATATATTATTCATTGGGGTAGAATACAAATATTATTTCTCACCCCTTTATGTGAACCTCGGTGTGTGTGCATAACTTATGTCTATTTTTTCAGGTTACACACTGATTACATGATAGATAGTGTTGAGGCCTAGGATTTCATGATCAAGAAAAGTTGCTCGTGTGGATTCTTATGATTGAGCTGGAGTAGCTAGGTTTTGTCTTGGATATCGGGTATGTGGTCTGGATTAGAATTACTAAGAGATCCATGTACTTTTATTTCAAATTCCTTTATGTACTTTTGAATGTATGGTCAACCTAGTGGGTATCAATGTTGTATGAATGACATGGCTATTTGGGATATTATTCCCTTTAATTTATTATTTTAGCATGTTCTATTTTAGGTTATTTTTTACTCTCACACTCTATTACTACTATGGATGATATATGGTTATTTTTTTGTTATTACTATGATATTAGGGTATAGTCTCCCCACTGTACCACCTTTAGACCCTCACTACTAGTCAACAACCACTGACATATGGGGGGAACTCTTAAGGCCTTGTCGTAAACTGGCTTAGGAAAACATTTTAGTTGCACCTAAGTTAGGAAGTTATAAATTAGTATCAAAGGTTTTTCCGTACCTATTGATTTACTATTTGGGATATGGTATACTGGATTATTTTGAATGTTTCAGAACCTATGATGGATATTGTACTAATGCATCGGGAACACTTATTCTAGTAGGAAGTCCTGGTGGCGAGGGATATGGGATTGTTGTTTTTGATATAAAATGTTACAAATGTATATGATTTTTACTTCATATTATGAACACAAAATGTGGAGTTTATGATTTATTATGCATTTTTGTCTCTCAACCCATTAGAGAGAGGAAATTGATGGATTTATGGGTCTTGGTCATTGTCAGCAGGCTAGTGATTGAATTTGAATCTTGGTCGACAAAGGAAAGTGACATCTCATGCATCATATTTGGCATGTATGATTCACATGACATAGGAATTATAGTGTGTGATTATTACTGATGATATAGGTTAATTGTTTAAAGTGTGACCAAAAATATAAATGGTGTTTTCCTGTATAGGTTTTTGGTGGAATTATACTCATTTGGGCCATGATGAAAATATATTTCCTTCTCATATAAGGCTATGTGGATATATAGTTATGTGTTTGTTAGTGAGTCTGATGACCCAATCCTCATGTACAGGAGATATAGCAACCCTATTAGGTTGATATGGAATTTGATTTCCATGTGTTAAATGTAACGAACCAAAGTATTTCAATGGAAATTAAATTCTAAAAAATATGTCATAAAATCACATGAAAACACAACAAAATGAACTACTAAGTACTAAGTGACCTTTAAACATAATTTTGTCACTTCTGAGTTTGGAATTTTTAAAATATGACATACACAGTTGTGTTCAAGATGATTTTTGGGGTCCAATAAGAAAAATTTAATTTTTTGGTTAATAGTAACCTACCCCTATGAATAGTAACCTACCCTTATGAATAGTAGTATGACCCTTATGAATAGTAAATCGTCCAAATAAGAGTAACCTTACCCATGAATAGTTGAATAAAAATTAGGCATCTTAAAAAGTGACAATTTAACTATAGTAAAAGTATTGGTATTTTTGTAAGTCATAAATGATTAATTATAATTAATTAATTAATTAAAAAGAAAATTTATTTTCTTAAAATGTGTTCATAAATTATAAAATACATTTCTTATAGTTTTTAGATAATTTTATTAGACCCTACATAATTTTTGAAAGCATTATAAAATCAGTTTTAATTTTAAAAACTGTATTTTTCAAGTAAATTATGATTTTAATTAAATATTAAATTAATCATATTTAGAAAATTATTTTTGAAAATTAGACTTCATTTTTTGATTCTACAAGTATAAAAATGGTTAGGGTGAAATTTTGATATTTTTCTGAAATACTTCAATTTTCAGGTGAATAGTAAAAATACAGTTTTTTCACATAACCGGTGTATCCTAAATTACGTCATTAATGATTTAATGATGAAATAAACATTCTAGAACTTTATTTTTGGCCAAATTATATTAAATTTTATAAATTTTTCTTTAAAATACAATAAACTCAATTTCCAAACCCAAAAAAACATTCCAAAGCCTAAAGTCAAAAGGTGATTTCTTAGTGTCTTTTTCCCTTTCTTTCACATTCCTTTTAATAAATTAATGAAGTCAAATTATAAAGATTATTTAAAGACTAAAAAAATTATATTATATTAATATATGATTTATGATGTCAAAAAACTACTATTACAAGTCTAACTTTTGATATATTATTTTATTTAATATTTTATTCTAAAAACACCTCCCTCCTCATGTATAAATAACCCCTCCCCTTCCCCTTGCCAAACCACACCTCTCAAGCTTCAAGAATTGTCTAAAATCTGGCCAATAATCTTACATATACCCTCCCTCACTTCTAAGAGCTTATTTTCTCATCAAAATACCAAGCTTAGGTCCCCTAAGGAGGATTCAAGTGGTAATTTATCTTCTTCTTTCCTTTAATTCCTTCTCAATTTCAAGTCCTTTTCTTATTCTATCCCAACCTATATTTGTCCAAATGGTAAGTTAACTACATTATAATACATATACTATAATTTTATGATACTAATGGTATATTATACCATCCAACCCCCTTCTCCTCTTCCTTTTATTTTATAAAAGAAAACGTTGTTCGTAAGGTGTTAATCTATCACCTTCAAGAACGACATGTTTTATTTTAACATTTCTACCTACATGTAAAGACCCGTAAAAATTCAAGGGAAATTTTTTCTTAATTTTCTTTAGAATTTTACAAGAGCACGGTTTCAGACGGCACCCGATTCTGAGGCCCGGAGTGCCCGGAATTAATTTCTGAAGTTTGGCTCGGGTACGTTCAGTGAACGAACGAGCGGGAATTCCTAACTTTTGATCCGGTGCTCGGAATTGAAATCTGAGGGCACCGATGAACTCGCAGCGCCGATATTCGCTTAAAGAGACCTTTTCGGGAGTTGCGTTTGTTGCGGGTTGAAAGTTAGTTTTGGGGTTTTTAGTTTGAGTTAAATAAAATTGTGTAGAACAATTTTATTATAACTTGTTAAAACCTATCAAAGGAGGTTGGAAGTGGGACCCACACCCACTTAACCTCCCTTGTGAGGATTAAGTGTGGTGGGGCCCACACGAACCCCTAATCCTTTCAAATTCTCTCAACTTGCTTAACCCCTAATTAAATGACTTGAGTTACTTTTAATTATGGGAGTTAAACCTTTTGAATTTCAAACTTTTGAAATTCTTATGTGTTATGTGATAATAAAATAAGATGTTGTCTTATTTTATTTTGGGGTTATTTTTTTGTCTTCTTGAGAGGTGGAGAGCTTTTCCTTCTTCTCCTTCAACTCTGACGAGGAACTCGAAGAACGTTCATCTTGACGAAGAACGTTCAAGCTCCGACGAAGAACGCCGCACCTCCATTCTTCGTTTACCGTGTCAACGAAGGGGACGCCACTTCTTCCTCGGACAACCTTCGTCGGCGTACAAGATTCGCCAACGACGTGTCTCTTCGAACGCATCCCTTCGTCATCGAATTTGACGAACGGCTACCGCGACGCCCGACCTCCGTGACGTCGTCTTCCGCGGAACGTTCACAATCTTCGAACCTTATACCCGAGGTAGGGGTTGTTGATTTCTTTTTGGTTTCCTTATTTTTATTCTTGATCGTGAATAGCAAGTCTAACGTGTGGCTTGAATTATTTAAGTTGCGTTATTATTTTAACGTGAGGGGGCCGGACCGCACGAACACGGCCGAACCCCCTCCATCATTCTTGTTTATTCTTGCGGGTGGAAGCAAGTGGCGTGGTGCCGTCTCACCACGCGGATGATCGTGCAAATATTTTACGCGGCGCCGTCGCGATACGCCGAGGTAGAATCTTCAAGAACGTGACGCCGTCGCGCCGCGTTGAAAGGAATCAAGGCACGGTGAAAGGGGCGCGGTGTCGTCGCACCGCGCCGGATGACGAACGCCGCGGCCGGTTCCGGGCCGCGGCGGGACGAGGAGACCGCGGCCGGTTCCGGGCCGCGGCGGAAGAGAAGACCGGCGGCCGGGCCGCCGGCGTCGGAAGCCGAAGGGGGGACCGGAATTTCCGGTCCCGTTGGAGAAAATCGGCCGGCCAGCTGGCCGGCCGGAAGGCATTAAACCGGGGGAATTAATCCCCCGGCCAACACCCAAAACCCCCCTCTTTATGAGGGGGGCGTTTTTTTTTTAAAGGGAAGGGGGAAGCCGGCCTCCCCCCCCCCGGTTCCGCACCAGCAGGCCCCCCCACGTGAGGGGGGGGGGGGGGGGGCGTTTTTTTTAAAATAACGGCGCGGCTATGCCGCGCCGCCTCTTGAAAAGCAGGGGATTTGTTTCCCCCGCGCGGCCTCCTTGCGGCGACAGCCGCCGCGGCACCCCGCGCCGCTGCGCCGCCCCAGGGGGGGGGGGGTTGGGCCGGGTCGGCCCGGACCCGGACCCCCCCCGTTTCGAACCAGAATCGGTTTTTGGGCCATAACTTGAGCCTCGGACCTCCGATCGACGAACCGTCAGCGGCAACGCGATCCTTGGATCGAGACGGTCGTTTCGGTATATCGCACTCAAGGTTTCGGGTTACTTTGAGTTCGGCCGGGTTGGTTCGTTCACGAAACCAACCGGGCCTTCGGAGCGGAAACGCTCATATCTTGAGCTACGAACGTCCGATTGACGCGCCGTCAGTCGTGTTGTGTTCCTCTTAGTGAGACGGATCTTTTGGAATACTCTGCCCGAGGTTTGGATGTAGGTGGAGTACGGTCGGGTTGGTTTTTCCTTAAAACCCAACCGGGCCCCGGAGACGAAAATGCCAATAACTCTCAGACCGGGCGTCCGATCGACGCGCCGTCTGTTGCGTTGAGTTCCTATTGACGATACGGAACTTTTGGATACATCAACTCTGGTCTTTGTGACAGTTGATGTATCAGCCTCTCGGCTCGTGGAGCGGACCCTCCGAACGAGCTTGCTGTGTGCGGGAACCCTAGTGCTGGCTGCGACTGTTACTGTGACTACTACAGCTACGACTGCTACTGTGACTGCGACGACGACAGTACAGAAATCCTGTGTGGAATCGACGACGACAGTACAGAGATCCTGTGTGGATTCGACGACGACGACTACAGCACTCAGCGATCCTACGTGGATCAGTGCTACAGGTCCTGTGTGGGCCCGATCCTGTGTGGGTCCGCGCTCAGCGGTTCTGTGTGAGCCAGCGCCTACAGGTCCTGTGTGGGCCCGATCCTGTGTGGGTCTTTGCGGGGGTTAGTTACCTATCGATCCTTCGTGGGTCCGACGACTTAGATGGATCAGTGATCATCTTTATCGTCCTTGAAGAAGTATACCTGTGTGAGCTAAATCCTATTGCTTTCCTGTGTGGATTGTGTTGTGCAATCCTATGTGGATTACGTTTTGCTTTCCTCTGTGGAATACGTTTACTTTCCTGTGTGGACTGAGTTGTACTTGGGCTCGGAGGTTAGAGCGTATTTGAATTGATGACTTAGGTATATGTATGGGCATATACCTAAGCAGTGTCGGTTATTACTTCGTGATTGTTACTTTTCTTCGTGGTTTATCCTTTGTGGATTTGAGAGACCTTCAGGGGTCTCGGGGTCCCTACTGAGTAGCTTATACTCACCCCTGCACGGGCTTTGCCCGCACTACGTTGTGTTGGTTGCAGACGACGGACAGCGTTGACCTTAGCTGAGGCTTGCAGAGCGGGACGGTACCCGGAGGAGGACCACTGGGCGGGACGTGCACGGAGCGGACGGCGGGACCCGTGGAGCAGAGGAGCTATCTGTACCCACCCTTCAGGTGGGATTTCCAGTGGACAGCTCGGAGTAGCAGCTTTTACTTTTCAGTTGTTGTTTTTCCCTTTTCGAGTTGTACTTTACTTTCAGTTTGGGTTTGTATTCTGGCCCATTTACCTTTCCGCACTTTCAGTCGTACTCTGCTTTGTTTAGTGTTTACTTTCCGCTTGTTTACTCTGTGATGTGTGTTTACTTTTCAAAGGCAATGCCTTCCCTTTTTACCGGGATTTACGCCTTGGTGCTAGTCGCCAGCCCCTGGCCTATGGAAGGCGGGCTTGGGGTAGTCACGGCACGGACCCCGAGGGCGGGTCGTGACAAATTGGTATCAGAGGAGTTCGGTTCTACCGTGAACTCTGATCTTTTCTATGTGAAGCAATAATGTTTAGCGTATTGAGTGTGGATATCAATCCAGGGAGTCCAGTGTTGGTGCGGCGGCCGACGTATCCGTACACCAGGACCCTGACTTCTGATTTCCGACTCAATGCACGAAAACATTGATTGCGTGTGTGTTTCAAAGTTTTCTTTGTGATTACTTATATCAGCTCACCAGGTATACTGTTCTGACCGTGGCGCACCTGTTTTCTTTTCAGGATGGCCCCACGACGACAGCCAGCTAGGGTTCCGAGAGTCGAGCGAGACGACAGCCCACCGAACGACGAGGCCTCGGTGCAGGGCCCTTTGCCAGTAGTGGCACCGGCGGTAGCTTTACCCGCCGATTCCCCGATGCTTCCAGCAGCAGCCGCTGACGATGCACGTCGCCTCAGCGCACTGCATGAGTTTCAGCGCCAGCGACCGCCCAGGTTTCGCGGGGAGACGGATCCCCAGGCAGCAGAGGACTGGCTGGAGGCAGTGGTTCGAGTGTTTAGGCTAGTGAGGACACCAGCAGACCTCATGGTGATCCTCGCTGCGAGCCTACTACACGCAGCAGCAGGACGATGGTGGAGCTTGATGCTCCAGGTGCACGATGAGGCATCTCTTATTTGGACGGACTTTGAGAGCCTTTTCTGCTCAGAGTTCGTCCCTGCCACCCTTCGTGCGGTGCGTATCCAGGAGCTTCTACAGCTGCGGCAGGGCAGCATGACGGTCGCTCAGTACTCGGCGAGATTTACCGATCTCTCGCGCTACTCGACCGACATGGTACGGGACCCATTCTTCCGGGCCCGGACCTTCGAGCAGGGTTTGAGACACGAGATCAGGGCATCGCTGATCTCCCTCAGCATACCGACTCAGACAGGAGTACTGGAGCGGGCTCTTCTGATAGAGAGCTTCCTTGCTGAGTCTACACCAGCACAGAGACCCACCGCAGGGCGGCACGTGGCAGAGTCATCTGCAGCAGGCAGTCGACGGATGACTCAGGGGTCCAGACAGACCAGACCTTCGGGCAGACGACCTCAGGACACTGGCTCAGCAGTGCGGGGCACACAGCGCGGAGCCAGTCTTACGAGAGGCAGACAGTGCTACTCGTGCGGCGGGCAGGGCCACATGGCTCGTGACTGCCCGACCCGCCGTGCCGAGGAGCAGCAGACGGTTGAGGGACCACCGAGGCAGAGGCAGAGGGTCGACCGTGGCGGTCCGCAGGGAGGAGGCGGACGAGGAAGAGGAGCTGGACGAGCAGCCGGTGGTGGCCGACGCTTTGAGGCTCTACCACCACCACCACCAGGAGGTCCACCCCGACCACAGGGAGCTGGCGGGCAGCGACAGGCACAGCTCCAGGCAGCAGAGGCCTACGACCACGGCACACCCGAGATGATTCGAGGTACTATCTGTGTCTATTCCACCCTTGCTGCAGTTCTTATAGACACAGGAGCGAGTCATTCTTTCATAGCCGCTGCCCTTGTTCGGAGCTCGGAGATTCCGACAGAGCCGTTGGCTCGATCCTTACGGCTAGAGACTCCTACGGGAGCAGACTCGACGATTACGCACTGGTGACGGTAGTGTGAGCTTACTCTAGGAGGCGAGAGCTTCGGCTGGGATCTTCTTGTAGCAGCGTCGAGGCCTTACGACGTCATCTTGGGCATGGATTGGCTATCTACGGTCCATGCACAGATTGACTGTTTTAGGCGCAAGGTGCGATGTGTACGCACCGACGGGAACAGTTTCACCTTCACCGGCGAGAAGGGAGCCTTAGCAGCACAGGATGGACTTCCGCGGAGGAGAGGACAGCCCATCACTCATCAGTTGGCTAGCCTTATCCTTGGAGCAGTTGACGTGCGGAGTCCTGGTTTTCCTGCAGTGGTGGATCAGTTTGCGGACGTTTTTCCCGACGACGTTCCAGGGCTACCTCCTCGCAGAGAGGTAGACTTTTATATTGAATTGTACCCCGGGACAGCCCCGATATCCACTCCAGCATATCGGATGGCCCCCGCCGAGCTTCGAGAGCTACGGGTACAGTTGGAGGACTTGCAGGGCAAGGGATTCATCCGACCCAGTGTTTCACCCTGGGCTTCACCGATATTGTTCGCCAAGAAGGCGGACGGGAGCTTGCGACTTTGTGTTGACTATCGTCGCCTGAACCAGGTGACAGTGAGGAACAAGTATCCGCTACCGAGGATTGATGACCTCTTTGATCAGCTCAAGGGAGCACGGTGGTTCTCGAAGATAGACCTCAGGTCAGGCTATCATCAGCTCAGAGTCAGAGACGAGGATGTGCAGAAGACGGCCTTCAGATGTCGGTATGGCCACTATGAGTTCTTGGTTATGCCTTTCGGTGTAACTAATGCCCCAGCAGTGTTCATGTCTCTCATGAACAGGATCTTTCATCCATACCTCGATCGGTTTGTCGTAGTCTTCATCGACGACATTCTGATTTACTCTACGACAAAGGAGGAGCACGCCTATCACTTGCGAGTTGTTCTTGACACACTCTGAGAGCACCAGCTTTATGGTAAGCTCTCTAAGTGCCAGTTCTGGATACGTGAGGTCCACATTTTGACACGTTATCTCTGAGGCGGGAGTTGCAGTGGATCCCGCGAAGATTGAGGCTGTGTTAGCATGGGAGCCACCCAGGAGCGTGACTGAGGTTCGGAGTTTCTTGGGACTAGCTGGATACTATCGGAGATTCGTGCCAGACTTCTATAGAGTTGCAGCATCCCTCACAGCTTTGACGAAGAAGGGGAAACCCTTCGTGTGGTCAGACAGTTGTCAGCAGAGCTTCCAGGAGATGAGACAGAGATTGACTAGCGCACCTATCTTGAGGTTTCCTGAGGAGGGAGTAGGGTACGTAGTCTACTGCGATGCATCAGGGACCGGACTCGGATGTGTTCTGATGCAGGAGCGGGCAGTGATCGCCTATGGATCACGACAGTTGAGGCCGCATGAGCAGAACTACGCTACCCATGACCTGGAGTTAGCAGCAGTGGTCTTCGCTCTGAAGACATGGCGACACTATCTGATGGGCGAGCGCTTTACAGTCTTTTCCGATCATTAGAGTCTCAGGTATATCTTCTCGCAGAAGGACCTGAACCTGAGACAGCGACGATGGCTCGAGTTCCTCCAGGACTATGACTTTGAGATAGTCTATACTCCTGGGAAGGGGAACGTAGTAGCCGATGCCCTCAGCAGGAGGACGGGCATTCATCTACTTGAGGAGGCGACGGAGCAGCTAGCCTCTTTGCAGATATCCTTCGTGGATAGAGATGGAGCAGCCTTTCTTCAGTCTCTCACAGTCACTCCTCCACTACTGCAGCGGGTCAGAGAGGCACAGCGTGAGGACGCTGACTATGAGACACGGCGTGCACAGATATCCTCGGGACAGGCACCTGATTGTTTCTCCCTTGGAGCAGAGCACGACATCCTTTTCAGAGGACGTACCATGGTACCAGTCGCATTGCGAGAGGAAGTACTGAGAGAGTTTCACACTTCTCCTTTAGCGGTACATCCTGGAGTGGCGAAGATGTACCAGGACCTCAGACGACAGCATTGGTGGCCGGGTATGAAGAAGGATGTAGCAGAGTTCGTTTCTCGATGCCTCACCTGTCAGCAGGTGAAGGCAGAGCATCAGGTACCAGCAGGCTTGGTACAGCCCTTGGAGGTTCCGGAGTGGAAGTGGGACGGCATATCTATGGACTTTGTGACTGGACTTCCACGCACTTCCAGAGGTCACGACTCCATCTGGGTGATTGTTGACCGACTCACCAAGTCGGCACACTTCTTACCCATCAGAGAGCAGGGCTCAGTGGAGAGCTTGGGACATCTCTACGTTCAGGAGATTGTGCGGCTCCACGGCGTGCCATCATCTAACGTCTCCGATCGAGATGCCCGCTTTACTTCCCGGCTTTGGAAGGGGTTACAGGAGGCGTTCGGGACGCAGCTACGTCTTAGCACAGCCTTTCACCATCAGACGGATGGTCAGACGGAGAGGACCATTCAGACACTCGAGGACATGCTCCGTGCCTGTGTCCTCGACTTTGGTCGTAGCTGGGAGGACCACCTACCCTTGGTGGAGTTCGCGTACAACAACAGCTACCACTCCACCATCGGGATGGCACCGTACGAGGCGTTGTACGGCCGACCATGTAGATCTCCTTTGTACTGGACAGACCCTGGGGAGTCAGCACTGGTGGGACCGGAGATGGTCCAGGCCACGACAGAGAAGGTCCAGGTCATCCAGGAGCGGATGAGGACAGCTCAGAGCCGGCAGAAGTCATATGCTGACAGGAGGCGGAGGCCACTGGAGTTCGAGGATGGCGACCACGTCTTCTTGCGGGTCTCACCTCGACGTGGTATTCGGAGATTTGGCCGAGGCGGCAAGTTATCTTTGCGCTTCATCGGACCTTTCCAGATTCTCAGCAGGATTGGTGAGGTGGCTTATCGCCTGGCTCTACCACCTCAGTTGCACCGGGTGCACGACGTCTTCCACGTATCTCAGCTGAGGAGATACGTGCACGACCCGACGCACATCATTGACCATGGGGAGCTTGACGTTGACGATGGGGCGACTTTTACGGAGGTCCCGGTGGAGATAGAGGATCGACAGGAGCGGGTCCTGCGTGGGCGATCGATTCCTCTTGTGCGCATCAGATGGCAGCACGGGAATCTCCAGGAGAGCACATGGGAGCGGGAGGCTCAGATGCGTGCTCAGTACCCTCATTTGTTTACCTAGTTTTTGATGTATCTTTACGGGGACGTAAAGCCCTGAGGTGGGAGTAATGTAAAGACCCGTAAAAATTCAAGGGAAATTTTTTCTTAATTTTCTTTAGAATTTTACAAGAGCGCGGTTTCAGACGGCACCTGATTCCGAGGCCCGGAGTGCCCGGAATTAATTTCTGAAGTTTGGCTCGGGTACGTTCAGTGAACGAACGAGCGGGAATTCCTAACTTTTGATCCGGTGCTCGGAATTGAAATCTGAGGGCACCGATGAACTCGCAGCGCCGATATTCGCTTAAAGAGACCTTTTCGGGAGTTGCGTTTGTTGCGGGTTGAAAGTTAGTTTTGGGGTTTTTTGTTTGAGTTAAATAAAATTGTGTAGAACAATTTTATTATAACTTGTTAAAACCTATCAAAGGAGGTTGGAAGTGGGACCCACACCCACTTAACCTCCCTTGTGAGGATTAAGTGTGGTGGGGCCCACACGAACCCCTAATCCTTTCAAATTCTATCAACTTGCTTAACCCCTAATTAAATGACTTGAGTTACTTTTAATTATGGGAGTTAAACCTTTTGAATTTCAAACTTTTGAAATTCTTATGTGTTATGTGATAATAAAATAAGATGTTGTATTATTTTATTTTGGGGTTATTTGTTTGTCTTCTTGAGAGGTGGAGAGCTTTTCCTTCTTCTCCTTCAACTCTGACGAGGAACTCGAAGAACGTTCATCTTGACGAAGAACGTTCAAGCTCCGACGAAGAACGCCGCACCTCCATTCTTCATTTACCGTGTCAACAAAGGGGACACCACTTCTTCCTTGGACAACCTTCGTCGGCGTACAAGTTTCACCAACGACGTGTCTCTTCGAACGCATCCCTTCTTCATCGAATTTAACGAACGGCTACCGCGACGCCCGACCTCCGCGACGTCGTCTTCCGCGGAACGTTCACAATCTTCGAACCTTATACCCGAGGTAGGGGTTGTTGATTTCTTTTTGGTTTCCTTATTTTTATTCTTGATCGTGAATAGCAAGTCTAACATGTGGCTTGAATTATTTAAGTTGCGTTATTATTTTAACGTGAGGGGGCCGGACCGCACGAACACGGCCGAACCCCCCTCCATCATTCTTGTTTATTCTTGCGGGTGGAAGCAAGTGGCGTGGTGCCGTCGCACCACGCGGATGATCGTGCAAATATTTTACGCGGCGCCGTCGCGCTACGCCGAGGTAGAATCTTCAAGAACGCGACGCCGTCGCGCCGCGTTGAAAGGAATCAAGGCACGGCGAAAGGGGCACGGCGAAAGGGGCGTGGTGCCGTCGCACCGCGCCGGATGACGAACGCCGCGGCCGGTTCCGGGCCGCGGCGGGACGAGGAGACCGCGGCCGGTTCCGGGCCGCGGCGGAAGAGAAGACCGGCGGCCGGGCCGCCGGCGTCGGAAGCCGAAGGGGGGACCGGAATTTCCGGTCCCGTTGGAGAAAACCGGCCGGCCAGCTGGCCGGCCGGAAGGCATTAAACCGGGGGAATTAATCCCCCGGCCAACACCCAAAACCCCCCTCTTTATGAGGGGGGCGTTTTTTTTTAAAGGGAAGGGGGCAGCCGGCCTCCCCCCCCCCCCCCCCCCGGTTCCGCACCAGCAGGCCCCCCCACGTGAGGGGGGGGGGGGCGGTTTTTTTTAAAATAACGGCGCGGCTATGCCGCGCCGCCTCTTGAAAAGCGGGGGATTTGGTTCCCCCGCGCGGCCTCCTTGCGGCGACAGCCGCCGCGGCACCCCGCGCCGCCGCGCCGCCCCAGGGGGGGGGGGGGGTCGGGCCGGGTCGGCCCGGACCCGGACCCCCCCGTTTCGAACCCGAATCGGTTTTTGGGCCATAACATGAGCCTCGGACCTCCGATCGACTAACCGTCAGCGGCAAAGCGATCCTTGGATCGAGACGGTCGTTTCGGTATATCGCACTCAAGGTTTCGGGTTACTTTGAGTTCGGCCGGGTTGGTTCGTTCACGAAACCAACCGGGCCTTCGGAGCGGAAACGCTCATATCTTGAGCTACGAACGTCCGATTGACGCGCCGTCAGTCGCGTTGTGTTCCTCTTAGTGAGACGGATCTTTTAGAATACTCCGCCCGAGGTTTGGACGCAGGTGGAGTACGGTCGGGTTGGTTTTTCCTTAAAAACCAACCGGGCCCCGGAGACGAAAATGCCAATAACTCTCAGACCGGGCGTCCGATCGACGCGCCGTCTGTTGCGTTGAGTTCCTATTGACGATACGGAACTTTTGGATACATCAACTCTGGTCTTTGTGACAGTTGATGTATCAGCCTCTCGGCTCGTGGAGCGGACCCTCCGAACGAGCTTGCTGTGTGCGGGAACCCTAGTGCTGGCTGCGACTGTTACTGTGACTACTACAGCTACGACTGCTACTGTGACTGCGACGACGACAGTACAGAAATCCTGTGTGGAATCGACGACGACAGTACAGAGATCCTGTGTGGATTCGACGACGACGACTACAGCACTCAGCGATCCTACGTGGATCAGTGCTACAGGTCCTGTGTGGGCCTGATCCTGTGTGGGTCCGCGCTCAGCGGTTCTGTGTGAGCCAGCGCCTACAGGTCCTGTGTGGGCCCGATCCTGTGTGGGTCTTTGCGGGGGTTAGTTACCTATCGATCCTTCGTGGGTCCGACGACTTAGATGGATCAGTGATCATCTTTATCGTCCTTGAAGAAGTATACCTGTGTGAGCTGAATCCTATTGCTTTCCTGTGTGGATTGTGTTGTGCAATCCTGTGTGGATTACGTTTTGCTTTCCTGTGTGGAATACGTTTACTTTCCTGTGTGGACTGAGTTGTACTTGGGCTCGGAGGTTAGAGCGTATTTGAATTGATGACTTAGGTATATGTATGTGCATATACCTAAGCAGTGTCGGTTATTACTTCGTGCTTGTTACTTTTCTTCGTGGTTTATCCTTTGTGGATTTGAGAGACCTTCAGGGGTCTCGGGGTCCCTACTGAGTAGCTTATACTCACCCCTGAACGGGCTTTGCCCGCACTACGTTGTGTTGGTTGCAGACGACGGACAGCGTTGACCTTAGATGAGGCTTGCAGAGTGGGACGGTACCCGGAGGAGGACCACTGGGCGGGACGTGCACGGAGCGGACGGCGGGACCCGTGGAGCAGAGGAGCTGTCTGTACCCACCCTTCAGGTGGGATTTCCAGTGGACAGCTCGGAGTAGCAGCTTTTACTTTTCAGTTGCTGTTTTTCCCTTTTCGAGTTGTACTTTACTTTCAGTTTGGGTTTGTATTCTGGCCCATTTACCTTTCCGCACTTTCAGTCGTACTCTGCTTTGTTTAGTGTTTACTTTCCGCTTGTTTACTCTGTGATGTGTGTTTACTTTTCAAAGGCAATGCCTTCCCTTTTTACCGGGATTTACGCCTTGGTGCTAGTCGACAGCCCCTGGCCTATGGAAGGCGGGCTTGGGGTAGTCACGGCACGGACCCCGAGGGCGGGTCGTGACACTACAGATCTGGTCATAAAACCATTTTTATGATTTAACCAGAATATTATATTTTTATTATGTCCTATTTTAATTTTTTTAACTAACTTATGTACATATTACTAGATGAGTAAACAAAACAAGTTCGTTGTGGTTGAAAAATAACCCAAATTAACCCAAAACGATCATCATTAAATTCCTATCTAATGATTAATCCACAGGGTATACAATGTAATTCATCATAATATCATTTTAACTTCTGTAATATCATTAATAACATGTAATATATGTTCTTGATGTTTACCCATGTTCTACACAAACTTCAATTCATGAATACATGTGAAACTCTCAAGAAAACCATAAAAACGAACATTCCCGAACAACATTTTTAAATCTATAACTCATCAAAAGGCACATAAAATAACATAATTAAACCAAAATGACCCCTATTAATGTATAAAATGTTCTTTAATTTCTAATTGTAGAATATAATGTCATTATATAGTACATTAAAGTGAAGGAAGTGTTCGGATACAAGGTAAGGGTTAAATTCTCGAACCCAACTTTCATCCTTCGGGTTCTCCCTCTTTCACTCCTTTTTGATATGGTTACTCCTTAAAAATATTTTTTTCATCATTTTATTTCCTTTTCTGTGATATACATGTTTGTCACTGGCATTTATGACAAACCAAATGTTTTCCAAGATAACTCTTCTTTCAAGAACACACCTTTTACTTCTCATTCAAGATTGACAGTTCTTGTATCAAGTATGTTATTCCATATTTATTTTGGGAAACCAAAGTTTATGATTGTGTCATTATTAGATTAAACACATTCCTTTTCATGGGTTAGTTACTTTCACTTATGTTATATGTTCATTGTGGCATGCATGATAAATGATAATGTTATGATGTGATGGGTGCGCCCGGAATTATACAGCGCTCCATTGCATTGGGTAAAGTGATTAATCTCATTAGTAAATGTGAAATGATGTGTGAAAAAGATGATATATTTGTTCACAAGCATGTGTGGTAGTTAACCACTAATACACGATGTTTCATTTTTATGCATTTCCAAATTTCAAGTCTCTTGTTAATTCTTCCTCTCATGATTCTTTTCCTATGTTATGAATATGCTCACCCCATGCTATATTGTTATTAACTATCCTCTTACTAGGATTCTAGATCACCCATTTTTATGTATATCCTTAGGTGTCTACATCTAATAAGGAGAGGTCAAGTGACAATAAGAATCTAGAGAAGAAGAAATGAACAAAAAAAGATTATGCTCAATGTTATAATTATTATGTATGGTCCTAGTTTGCCCAAGGCACTAAACCTTTTGATCCCATATGTGTAATACTATTATTTTCCTTATATTTAAAATAATGTAATATTAATGTAAGAAAAGGGTGGGTCGCTATAGTTGGTATCATAGGAAAGTTTTAGTTACTTTGGGAAATTGGATTAGTGAACCCTAGAGAAAAGAAATAGCATGAGTCTAAGTACAAATATGCACACAAGAATATTTACATAGGGATCCCATATGTTATTATTTGTTTAAATTAATAAGTTATTCATGACTTGTTGAGTTATGTTTTGTTCTAACCTTTTCTATTTTAGAAAATGGTGGGAACCAGGAAAAACCAGGCCAACAACTCATGTGAGGGCCAATGCAACGATTGCGCGAATGTCATCCCCAATAATTTGGGAGGTGGGGTTTAAAACAACATAGCGATGCTTACACAATTATATTAGGTTATGAACAATAACCATAATAATGGGGAACATCCTCCTTCACCAAATAGAGATAAACTGGATATCTAATGTTATATGTGTCAATGACCACCGCCATTTAGTGGATCTTCTGATCCACTAGTTGCGGAATAGTGGGTCAACTCCATGGAAAAGATCTTTTTTGGTCTTCATTGTTCTGAGATGGAGAAGGTGACACTAGCTTTTTATTGTCTAGATGGAGAGGCCGATCAATGGTGGGATTTGATTAAGAACACCAAGCAAAGGGAGGAAATTGAAGATATGGAATGGTAAGACTTTAAGATCATGTTTCTTAATAATTATTTCCCAAGAAATCTTCGTACGAAGATGGAGAGAGAATTCATAGAGCTCAAGAAAAAAGAAGGAGAATCTTTCACAAATTATGAATAAAGTTTCACCAGTATTTCAAGGTACGCTTCGGGTTTTGTTATCAATAATGATAGAAAAATTGGTAGATTCTTTAGTGGAATAAAACCACAGCTTCAAAAGGATCTTACAATTTGAGACTTTGGGAGTTATGAAGAAGTCGTTCGGTGTACTCTCAAAGTGGAGATGGAGTTTGGAGAATGGTCCCATGGTTATAGAGATATGAAATGAAAGAAGGAGTTTCAAGCCAGTGGATCTAATGAAAAAGTTGGTAAGCAAAATCAACAACCCACATGCCAAAAATGTGGGAAGTTTCACCATGTGAACTGCCTCAAAGGGGCGGGGAAATGCTTCAAGTGTGGGAAAAAATGAAACCTTGCTCAAGAGTGTCGGAAAGTCATAAAAAAGGAAGGATAATGTGGCAGAAGAAAGGATAGAACCATTTATGGTTCAATGCTATAACTATAGGGATCCAGGGCACTATGCAATCTAGTGCACTAAAACTTGAGTTCTTGAGGGTAATCCGTGTCAGCAGCCAACAAATCCAAAAGAACAAGGGAAGGCTTATGAAATCACTACTACGGAAGTGGAGCAAGATAATGAAGTCGTACAATGTACACTTTCTATTCACTCAAGAAAGGAACAAGTTTTAATTGATTCTGGTTCTATGCATTCCTTTATATCTTGCAAGTTTTCTAGAACTATAGAATCGAATCCCTGAAACCTTGAAGTAGAGATATCTGTAAAAACACCAAGTGGTGCAATAATTTCAACCCAACTGTTTGACTCTTTTCATGTTGGCATATCTTGGAGGATTCTTTGAGCGAATCTCATAATACTTCCCTTGGTAGAATTCGATGATATAATGGGAATGTATTGGCTCTCGTTACATAGAGAACATATCAAATGTTGGGAAAAGGAAATATATTTTCATATTCTAAACCATCCCATGCTCCTCTACAAATTCAAGGAAGATCATGAATCTCCTTTGAAAAATACTTTATCTGTGTGGGTGTTGATTCCCTATGAAGAATCATACCTCTCCCAAATGGTTGAGTCCAAGGATGGTGTCAACCTTATGAAAATTCCCATCGTGAGGGAATATAGTTATGTATTTCCCGAAGAGTTACCCGGAATTCCCCCGGATTGTGAGGTAGAGTTGTCAATAGAACTCATACCCAGAGCTACTCCTATCTCAAAGTGTCCCTATAGGATGGATAATATCGAATTGGAGGAGTTAAAGAAGCATATACAAGAGCATCTGGACAAAGGGTTCCTACGACCTAGTGTATCACCTTGGGGTGCGCCAGTGCTCTTTGTGAAGAAGAAGAAGGATGGAACAATGCAGCTGTGTATCAACTATCAAAAACTCAACAAGATCACTATAAAGAACAACTATCCTATTCTAAGGATTGATGACTTGTTCGGTCAGTTAAGAGGAGCTAAATACTTCTCAAAGTTGTATCTTCATTCTGGATATCATCATATAAAGGTGAAGAAGGAGGATATTCATAAGACTACCTTCCGTACAAGGTATTGATACTATGAGTTTCTAGTGATGTCATTAGGACTCACTAATTCCCCTACAATCTTTATTGATTTGATGAATATAGTCTTTAGACATTACTGTGAAAAATTTTTGGTAGTGTTTATCAATGATATTCTCATCTACTCCAATAGAAAGGAGGAACATGAAGAACATCTAACACATGTGTTGGTGACATTAATAAATGAGAAGTTGTACGCCAAGTTCAGCAAGTGTGACTTTTGGATGAAGCAAGTCACTTTATTGGGACATGTGATCACAAGTGAGGGAATTTTTGTGGATCCTTCAAAAACAAAGGCTATTAAGGAATGGCCCAGGACCTCTAGTGTCCCTGAAATCTGTAGTTTTCTTAGATTAGTTGGGTATTACCGATGTTTTGTGAGAAACTTTTCACGATTGTCAAGCCCACAAACTAAGTTAACAAGGAAAGGGGTAAAGTATGTTTGGACGGAAGAATGTGAGGGAAGCTTCAAGGATCTAAAGAGAAGGCAGATCATTGCACCTGTACTCACACTACCGAAAAGTGGAGAAAGTTTTGTGATATATAGAGATTCATTAAACAAAGGCTTGGGTTGCATACTCATGAAAAATGATAATGTGATAGCCTATGCCTCACGACAGTTGAAGATCCATGAGCAGAACTACCCGAAGCATGATCTAGAGCTGGCATCTGTGATTTTTCCCTGAAAATCTAGCGGCACCACCTTTATGGTGAGAAGTGTGACATATACACTGACCACAAGAGCCTAAAGTATATATTCACACAAAAGGAGATCAACATGTGTCAAAAGAGATGGTTAGAGATAATCAAGGATTATGATTGCTCTATTCACTACCATCCTAGAAAGTCGAACAAGGTAGCTAATGCTTTAAGTATAAAAGAACCTGCTACTCTATCTACGTTATGGACTGAGAAAGACCATATATTTATGGATATTCAAAGAATGGATTTAGAAATCATAATGGAAGGGGATACATCCTACATTTCCCAAATGATTGTGAAACAATCCATCCAAGGGAAGATTAAAGAAGCATAAAAGTATGATATGGAGATAAAAAAGAGGGTTAATGTAGTAAAGGAAGGGAAACTGCATGAGTTCCATATCAACGATGATGGTGTGATTTGGTTTGGAACGCGGCTTTGTGTGCCTTCATCACTTAGGATAAAGAAGGATCTATTAGAAAATGCACATAGCTCAACATTCTTTATCAATCCTGGTAGCAGCAAGATGTATTGTGATCTCCGAGAACACTTCTGGTGGGATAACATGAAGAAGGAGATTGAAGAATATATATCAAGGTGATTAGTATGTCAGAAAGTTAAAGTAAAGCGACAAAATTACAAATAGATGATGCATCCATTGTCTATACCCATGTGGAAATGAAAAAATGTTACTATGGACTTTGTCACGGTTCTCCCGAAGACGTCGAAGGGAAATAATGGGATATGGGTTGTGGTTGATCAACTCACCAAGACTGTCCATTTTATCACTATTTGGGAAAATCTCTCACTTGAACAAATTGAAAGGATATATGTGAAGGAAGTGGGGAGACAGCATGGTGTTCCACTCTCAATTGTCTCTGACCGTGATCCAAGGTTCACATCTAAATTCTAGAGGATTCTTCAACATGCTTTGAGTACTGAATTAAATTTCAGCATGACCTATCACCCCCAAACTGATGGCCAATCTGAAAGGACTACTAAGACGCTTGAAGATATGCTAAGAGCCTACTCAATAGAATTCGAAGGTGGATGGGATCTGAAACTACCATTGGTTGAGTTCTCATACAACAATAGCTTCCACTCGAGTATTCAGATGGCACCATATAAAGCTCTGTATGGAAAGCGATGTAGAACTCCAACCTGTTGGCATGAAGTTGGAGAAAGAAAGCTACTTGGACCCGATCTTGTGCAAGAGATGACAGATAAGGTTCAAGTAATCCAGAAACACATCAAAGCTACTCAAAGTCGGAAAAATAGCTATACTGACAACCGTTTAAGGGATTTGGAGTTCCCCATTAGAGATAAAGTCTTCCTTCGAATATCACCATGGAGGAGATTCATGCAATTGGGGAAGAAAGGAAAGTTAAGCCCAAGGTACATTGGCCCCTTCGAAACCCTTAATTGTAAAAGAGTCATGGCACATCTGCTTGCACTTCCACCGAATATGGATCAAGTTCATGATGTTTTTCACGTATCACTCCTAAGGAAGTACATACCTAATCCCTCACATGTACTAAACTCATAGGTGGTATAGCTAGAAGATGATCTCTCTTATGAGGAGAAGCCAGTAGAGATTATGGACTGGGGAGATAAGGTTCTGCGCAACAAGAAAACTCACATTTTCAAAGTGTTGTGGAGGAACCATAAGTTTGAAGATGTTACATGGTAACCAGAGGAGGTGATGAAGGAGAAGTACCCTCGCCTATTTGTGTAAAGTGAAATTTTGAGGACGAAATTTCATAAGGGGGGAAGATTGTAATGACCCAAAGTATTTCAATACAAATTTCTATATTAAAAATATGTCATAAAATCATATGAAAATACAGCATAATGAACTACTAAGTGCTAAGTGACCTTTAAACATAAGTTTTTCACTTCTGTGTTTGGAATTTTGAAAATCTGACATACACAGTTGTGTTCAAGATGATTTTTGGGGTCTAATAAGAAAAATTTAATTATTTGGTGAATAGTAACCTGCCCCTATGAATAGTAACCTACCCTAATGAATAGTAGTATGACCCTTATGAATATTATATCTTCCAAATAATAGTAACCTTACCCATGAATAATTAAATAAAATTTAGGCATCTTAGAAAGTGACAATTTTACTATAGTAAAAGGTTTGGTATTCTTGTAAGTCATAAATGATTAATTATAATTAATTAATTAATTTAAAATAAAATTTATTTTCTTAAAATGTGTTCATAAATTAGAAAATATATTTCTTATAGTTTTTAGATAATTTTATAAGACCCTACGTAATTTTTGAAGGAATTATAAAATCAGTTTTAATTTTAAAAACTGTATTTTTCAAGTAAATTATGATTTTAATTAAATATTAAATTAATCATATTTAGAAAATTATTTTTTAAAATTTGAATTCTTTTTTTTATTCTACACGTCAAAAAATGGTTAGGGTGAATTTTTTGGATTTTTCTGAAATACTTCAATTTTCGGGTGAATAGTAAAAATACAGTTTTTTCACATAACCGGTGTATCCTAAATTGCATCATTAAGGATGTAATGATGAAATAAACATTATATAACTTTAGTTTCGGCCAAATTATATTAAATTTCATAAATATTTCCTTAAAATACAATAAACTCAATTTCCAAACCCAAAAAGAACTTTCCAAAGGCTAAAGTCAAAAGGTCATTTCTTAAAGTGTCTTTTTCTCTTTCTTTCACATTCCTTTTAATAAATTAATGAATTAGAATTATAAATATGATTTAAAGACTAAAACTAATTATATTATATTAATATATGATTTATAATTTCAAAAAACTACTATAACAAGTCTAACTTTTGATATATTATTTTATTTAATATTTTATTCTAAAAACACCTCCCTCGTGTATAAATAACCCCTCCCCTTCCCCTTGCCAAACTAAACCTCTCAAGCTTCAATAATTGTCTAACCTCTTGCCAAGAATCTTTCCTATCCCCTCCCCCATGTCTAAGAGCTTCTGGTCTCATCAAAAGACCAAGCCTAGGTTTCTTAAGGAGGATCTCAAGAGGAGGATTCAAGAGGTAATTTATCTTCCTCTTTCCTTTAATTCCTTTTCAATTTCAAGTACTTTTTTTATTCTATCCCAACCTATCTTTGTCCAAATGTTACTGTAACTCTAGTATCATACATATACTATAATATTATTATCCTAATAGGAAATTATACCATTCATCCCCCTTCTCCTCTTCATTTTATTTTATAAAAGAAAATGTTGTTCGTAAGGTGTTATTCTATCACCTTCAAGAACGACATGTTTTATTTTTTACAATTCTACTTAAAGATCTAGTCATGGAACCATTTTTATGGTTATAACAGAATACTGTATATGTATTATTTCTTATTTTAATTTCTGTAACTAACTTATATACATATTACTAGATGAGTAAACAAAACAAGTTCATTGTGGTCGAAAAACCACCCAAATTAACCCAAACAAACATCATTAAATTCCTATCTAATGATTCATCCACATGGTATACAATGTAATTAATCATAAGATCATTTTAACTTATGTAATATAATTAATAACAAGGAATATATGTTCTGTATGTTTACCCATGTTCTACACAAATTTCAATTCATGAATACATGTGAAACTCTCAAGAAAATCATAGAAACGAAAATTCCTTAACAATGTTTTTAAACTCTATAACTCGTAAAAAGGCCCATAAAATAACATAATGAAACCAAAATGACCCCTATTAATTTATAAAATGTTCTATAATTTATAATTAATGCATATATTGTCATTATACTGGACATTAAAGTGAAGAAAGCGCTCAGATACAAGGTAAGGGGAAATTCTCGAACCCAATTTTCATCCTTCAAGTTCTCCCTCTTTCACTCCTTTTTGATATGGTTACTCCTTAAAAATAATTTTTTCGTCATTTTATTTCCTTTTCTCTGATATAAATGTTTTTCATTGGAATTTATGACAAACCAAATGCTTCCCAAAAGAACTCTTCTTTCAAGAACACAGCTTTTACTTCTCATTCAAGATTAGCGATTCTTGTATCAAGTATGTTATTCCCTCTTAATTTTGGGAACCCAAAGTTTATGAATGTGTCCTTATGAGATTAAACCCATTCCTTTTCATGGGTTAGTTATGTTAATTTATGTTACATGTTCATTGTGTCATGCATGATAAATGATAATGTTATGATGTGACGAGTGCGCCTGGAATTATACAGCACTCCAATGCATTGGGTAAAGTGATGAATCTCATGAGTAAATGTGAAATTATGGGTGAACAAGATTATATATTTGTTCACAATCATGTGTGGTAGTTAACCACTAAGACATGATGTTTCATTTTTATGAATTTCCACATTTCAAGTCTCTTATTAAGGCTTCCTCTCATGATTCTTTTCCTATGTTATGAATATGCTCACCCCATGCTATATTGTTCATATCTATCCTCTTATTGGGATTCTAGATCACCCATTTTGATGTATATCCTCAGGTGGATACATGTAATAAGGATTGTTGAAGTTCCAATAATAATCTAGAGAAGAAGAAATGAACAAAAAAAGATTATGATCGATGTTGTAATTGTTATGTATGGTCCTAGTTTTCCCAAGACACTAAACCATTGGATCCTCTATGTGTAATAATATTATGTTGTTTATCTTTAAAATTATGTAATAGTAATCTAAGAAAATTTTGGGTCGCTATAGTTGCTATCAGAGGAAAGGTTTAGTTAATTTGGAAATTAGGATTAGTGAACCCTAGAGAAAACATCTAACGTGAGTCTAAGTACAAATATTCACACAAGAATTTTTACATTGGGATCTCGTATGTTATTCTTTTTTTAAATAAATAATTTATTCATTACTTGTTGACTTATGTTTTGTTATAATATTTTATATTTTAGAAAATGGTTGGAACCAGGAGAAACCAGACCAACAACTCATGTGAGGGCCAATGCAACGATTGCCTGAACGATATCCCCAATAATTTGGGAGGTGGAGTTCAAAACTTCATGGCGATGCTTACCCAATTATCTCAAGTTATGAACAATAACCATAATAATGGGGAACTTCCTCCTTCACCAAAGAGAGAGAAACTGGCTATCGAATGTTTTATGCGGCAATGACCACCGACGTTTAGTGGATATTCTGATCCACTAGTTGCAGAACAGTGGGTTAACTCCATGGAGAAGATCTTTTCTATTCTTAACTGTTCTAAGATGGAGAAGGTGACACTAGCCGTTTATTTTCTATATGTAGAGGCTGATCAATGGTGGGATCTGATTAAGAACACCAATCCAAGGTAGGAAATTGAAGATATGAAATGGGAAGACTTTAGGCTCATGTTTCTTAATAATTATTTCCCACGAACTCTTCGCACGAAGATAGAGAGAGAATTCATAAAGATCAAGAAAAGAGAAGGAGAATCTGTCACAACCTACAAAGAAAAATTCACAAGGCCTTCAAGGTACACTTTGGGTTTTGTTATAAAAAATGATAGAAAATTTGATAGATTCTTTAGTGGATTAAAACCACACCTTCGAAGGGATCTTAAAATTCAAGACTTTGGGAGTTATGAAGAAGTTGTTCGGTGTGCTCTCAAAGTGGAGATGGAGTTTTGAGAATGGTCCCATGGATCTGGTGATAAGAAATGAAAGATGGAGTTTCAATCCAGTGGATCTAATGACAAATTTGGGAAGAAAAATCAATGATCCACATGCCAAAAATGTGGGAAGTTACACCATGGGAACTGCCTCAAAGGGATGGAGAAATGCTTCAAGTGTTGGAAAGAAAGACACCTTCCTCAAGAGTGTTAGAAAGATATAAAAAGGAAGGATAATGTGGCAGAAGAAAGGAGAGAACCATTCATGGTTCAATGCTACAACTTTAGGGAGATCAAGAACTATGAAATCCAGTGCACTAAACCTCGAGTTCTCAAGGGTAATCAGATTCAGGAGCCACCAAAGCCAAAGGAACAAGGGAAGGCTTATGCCATCACTACTGCGGAAGTGGAGCAAGATAATGCAGCCGTAAAAGGTACACTTACTATTAACTCAATAATGGAAAAGGTATTATTTGATTCGAGTTCTACGCATTCCTTTATATCTTTCAAGTTTTCTAGAACTATAAAATCGAATCCCCGAAACCTTGAAGTAGAGATATCTGTAAAAACACCAAGTGGTGCAATCATTGCAACCCAAGTTTTTGACTCTTCTCCTGTTGGAGTATGTGGGGGGATTCTTCCAGCGATTCTCATAATACTTCCCTTGGTGGAATTTGACGTTATAATGGGAATGGATTGGCTCTCGTTATATAGAGCACATATCAACTGTCAGGAAAAGGAAATATCTTTTCATATTCCAAGCCGTCCAATGATCCTCTAAAAATGCAAGGAAGATCATGAATCTCCTTTGAAAAATCCTTTATCTATGTGGGTGTTGATTCCCAGTGAAGAAGCATACCTCTCTCAAATGGTTGAGTCAAAGGAAGGTTCCAACCTTATGGAAATGCCCATTGTGAGGGAATACAGTGATGTATTTTCTGAAGAGTAACCCGGAATTCCCCCGGTAATGACCCAAAGTTTTTCAATGGAAATTACCTTCTTATAATTATGTCATAAAATAACATGAAAACACAATAGAATGAACTACTAAGTGGTAAGTGACCTTTAAACATAAGTTTTTCACTTTTGTGTTTTGAAATTTGATAATTTGTCATACACGGTTGTGTTCAAGATGATTTTTGGAGTCTAATAAAACAAAAATAATTTTTGGTGAATCTTAACCTACCCTTATGAATATTAACATACCCTTATGAATATTGATATACGCTAATTAATAGTAAACTTACCTATGATAGTATAAAAATAATATTCAAGTGAAAGTATGATGTACCTATATTTTAGAATAAGTAAATGAATGTTTTAAAACTGTTTTTCAGTAATAAACAATGATTTTAATTAAATATTAAATTAATCATAATAAGAAAATAATTTTTGAAAAATGGACTTCATTTTTGGATTCTACATGTTGAAAAATGGTTGGGGTAAAATTTTGGGATTTTTCTAAAATACATGAATTTTTGGTGAATAGTAAAATACATTAATTTACCGTATAAATACATTATAATTAAAACCCATTATTCCTAACATAACAAGTGATTTAAGAACCCAAATATCAAACTCACGTGCCTTATTTACTATTCTTGGTCTTGGATGACTCACTATTCTTTATCTTAGGGGAAATTAATAAACTAATGAATTTTATATTAAGGAAACCCCTCTCCCCTCCACTATAAAAACCACCATTTACACCCTCATTTACTCACACCTCTCAAGCTCCAATACATCTATAAACTCTGCCCAAAAATCCTCCATATCCACTCTCCCACGTCCAAGAGCTTCTGGTCTCATCAAAAGACCAATCCTAGCTTCCTTAAGGAGAATCTCATGAGGAGGATTTAAGAGGTAATTTCTCTCCCTCTTCTCCTTTAATTTCCTTTCATGTTCAAGTTCATTTATTGATCCATCCCCACCTATCTTCATAAAAATGGTATTTTAAATCTATTATTTTACATTTAATGTAATTTTATGATGCTAATGGGATATTATATCATCCAACCCCCTTTCCCTCTTCCTTTGATTTTATTAAAGAGAACGATGTTCGTGAGGTGTTAATTTATCACCTTCAAGAACGACATGCTTTCTTCTTCCATTTCTACCTTCAGATCTGGTCATGAAACCATTTTTATGGTTGAACCAGAATTTTTTATATTTATTATTTCTTATTTAAAGTTCTGTAAATAACTTATTTTCATATTACTAAGTGATAAATTAAAACAAGTTCATTTTGATTGAAAAACCTCTCAAATTAACCCAAACAATCATCATTTAATTATTATCTAATGATTCATCCACATGAATACAATATGATTAATTATAAGATCATTCAATATCCTATAATATCATTAATAAAATTTAATATAAGTTCTTTATTTTTACCCATGTTCTACCCAAACATCAGTTTAAGAATACAAGTGAACCACTCAAGAAAACCATAAAAACAAACATTCTCGAACAATGTTTTAAAACTCTATAACCCATCCAAAGGCACATAAAATCACATAATTAAACCATAATGAACCATATTAATGTACAAAAGGTTCTGGATTTCTAATTAATGAATATAATTTCATTATATAGGATATTAAAGAGAATTAAACATTGAGATACATGGTAAGGGGAAATCTCGAACTCAATTTTCTTTCTTCGGGTTCTCCCTCTTTCACTCCATTGATATAGTTACTCCTTAAAGATCATTTTTTCATAAGTATCTTACCTTTTTTTGGATATACATCTTTTCTAATGAAGTTTATGTCAATCCAAATGTTCTCCAAAAGAACTCTTCTTTTAAGAACACACCTTTTACTTCTCATTCAAGGTTGATGGTTCTTGTATCAAGTATGTTATTCCCTATTGGTTTTGGGAACCCAAAGTTTATGAATGTGTTCTTATTATATGTAACCAATTCCTTTACATGGGTTATTTATGTTCACTTTTAATATATTATCCATTTGTAAAGCATGATGATGATAATGTTATGATGTGACGGGTGCGCTCGGAATTAAATAGTGCAATATGAATGATTGAATGTGACGGGTGCGCCTAGAATTATACAGCGCTCAAATGCATTAAGTAAAGTGATTAATCTCATGAGTGAATGTTAAATGATGTGTGAACAATATTCTATCTTGTTTCACAATAATGTTTGGTAGTTAACCACTAAGACATGATGTTTTATTTTTATGCATTTCCACATTTCAAGTCTTATATTTATGCTTCCTCTCATGTTCATGATCATTTCCCATGTTATGACTATGCTCAAACCATGCTATATTGTTCTTATCTATCCTCTTGTTGGGATTTTAGATCACCCATTTTGATTTATATCCTCTGGTGGCTACATGTACTAAGGATAGTTCAAGTGCCAAGAAGAATCTAGAGAAGAATAAATTAAATAAATTTTTATGCTTGATGTTGTAATTGTTATGTATGGTCCTAGTTTTCCCAAGACACTAAAACATTTGATCCTATATGTGTAATACTATTATGTTTTTTATATTTAAAATGATGTAATAGTAATGTAATGAAATTCAGGGTCGCTATAGTTGGTATCAGAAGAAAGGTTTAGTTAATTTGGGAATTAGGATTAGTGAACCCTAGAGAAAACCTATAGCATGAGAGTAAGTACAAATATGCACACAAGAATATTTACATAGGGATCCCATATATTATGTTTTTGGTATAAATTGTTTAAATGAATAATTTATTCATGACTTGTTTACTTATGTTTTGTTCTAACCTTTTCTATTTTAGAAAATGGGGGGAAAATAGGAGAAATCAGGCCAACAACTCATGCGAGAGCCAATGCAATGATTGCCCAGATGACATCCCCAATGATTTGGGAGGTGGAGTTCAGAACTTCATGGTGATGCTTACCCAATTATCTCATGTTATGAACAATAAACATAATAATGGGGAACATCCACCTTCACCAAATAGGGAGCAACTGGCTATCGAATGTTTTATGCGGAAATTACCACCGACATTTATTGGATCCTCCGATCTATTGGTTGCGGAATAGTGGGTCAACTCCATGGAGAAGATCTTTTATGTGCTTCACTGTTCTGAGACGGAGAAGGTGACTCTAGACGTTTATCGTCTAGATGGAGAAGATGATCAATGTTGGGCTTTGATTAAGAACACCAATCCAAGTGAGGAAATTGAAGAGATGGAATGGGAAAACTTTAAGATAATGTTTCTTAACAAGTATTTCCCAATAACTCTTCGCACGAAGATGGAGAGAGAATTCATAGAGCTCAATCAAAAATAATGAGAATTAGTCACAACCTATGAAGTGAATTTCAAAATGCTTTCAAGGTACGCTTCAGGTTTTGTTATCAACAATGATAGAAAAATTGATAGATTATTTAGTGGATTAAAACCACACCTTCGAAAGGATATTGCAATAAAAGACTTTGGGAGTTATGAAGAAGTTGTTCGATGTGCCCTCAAAGTGGAGATGGAGTTTGGAAAATGTTCCCATTGCTATGGTGATAAGAAATGAAAGATGGAGTTTCATGTCGGTGGATCTAATGATAAGGGTGGGAATAAAACTCAACAAACCACATGCCAAAAATGTGGAAAGTTGCACCATGGGAACAGTCTCAAAGGGATGAGGAAATTATTCAAGTGTGGGAATGAAGGACACCATGCTCAAGAGTGTCGAAAATATGCGAAAAGGAAGGAGAATGTAGCTGATGAAAGGAGAGAACCAATCATGGTTCAATTCTACAACTATAGAGAGCAAGGGAACTATTTAAACCAGTGCACTAAACCTCGAGTTCTTGAGGGTAATCAGTGTCAGCAGCCACCAAAGCCAAAGGAACCAGGGAAGGCTTATTCCATCACTACTATGGAGGTGGAGCATGATAATGAAGTTGTACAAGGTACACTTCTTGTTCACTCAAGAATGGCAAAAGTCTTATTTGATTCTGGTTCTACGAATTCCTTTATATCTTGCAAGTTTTATAGAACTATAGAATCAAATCCCTGAAACCTTGAAGTAGAGATATATTTAAAAACACCAAGTGGTGAAATAATTGCAACCCAAGTGTTTGAATCTTCTCTTGTTGGCGTATATGGGGAGATTCTTCTGGAAAATCTCGTAATACTTCCCTTGGTGGAATTCAACGCTATAATGGGAATGGATTGGCTCTCATTACATAGAGCACATATCAACTATCAGGAAATGGAAATATCTTTTCATATTATGAACTATCCCATGATCCTCTATAAATTCAAGGAATATCATGAATATCTTTTGAAAAACACTTCAATGGTGTGGGTGTTGATTCCCTGTAAAGAAGAATACCTCTCCCAAATAGTTGAGTTGAAGGAAAGTGCCAACATTGAGGAAATGCCCATCATGAGGGAATATGATGATGTATTTCCAGAAGAGTTACCCAGAATTCCCCCGGATCGTGAGGTAGAGTTCTCAACTGAAATCATACCTGGAGCTTTCCCTATCTCGAAGTGTCCCTATAGGATGGCTCCTATCGAACTGTAGGAGTTAAAGAAGCAACTGCAAGAGCATCTGTTCAAATGGTTCATAAGCCCTAGTGCATCACCTTGGGGTGGGCCAGTGCTCTTTGTGAAGAAGAAGGATAGAACAATGCGATTGTGTATCGATTATCGGGAACTCAACAAGATCACTATAAAGAACAAGTATCCTCTTCCAAGGATTGATGACTTGTTCGATCAGTTAAGAGGTGATCAATACTTCACAAAGGTGGATCTTCATTCTGGATATCATCATGTAAAGGTGAAGAAGGAAGATATTCAGAAGACTGCCTTCCGAACAAGGTATGGTCACTATGAGTTGTTGGTGATGCCCTTCGGAATTACTAATGCTCCTGAAATCTTCATGGATTTGATGAATAGAGTCTTTAGACATTACCTAGACAAATTTTTGGTAGTGTTTATTGATGATATTATTATCTAATCCAAGAGAAATGAGGAACATTAAGAACATCTAAGACTTGTTTTGGCGACATTAAGAAAGGAGAAGTTGTACGCCAAGTTCAGCAAGTGTGAATTTTGGATGAATCAAGTCACATTCTTAGGACATGTGATCACAAGTGAGGGAATTTCTATGGATCCTTCAAAAACAAAGGTGATTGAGGAATGTCCAAGGCCCTCTAGTGTCACAGAAATCCATAGTTTTCTTAGATTAGCTGGGTACTACTGATGTTTTGTGAGAAACATCTCACGATTGTCAAGCCCGCTAACTAAGATAACAAGGAAAGGGTTAAAGTATGTCTGGATGGAATAATGTGAGGGAAGCTTCAAGGAGCTAAAGAGAAGGCTGATCACTGCACCTGTACTCACACTACCTAAAAGTGGTGAACGTTTTGTGATATACAGTGATGCTTCAAAGAAAGGATTGGGTTGCTTACTCATGAAAAATGATAATGTGATAGCCTATGCCTCACGACAATTGAAGATCCATGAGCAGAACTACCCGATACATGATCTAGAGCTGGTAGCATGTAGTAAAGGAAGGGAAGTTGCAGGAGTTCCATATCGATGATGATGGTGTGATTCAGTTTGGAACGTGGTTTTGTGTTCCTTCATCACCCGGGATAAAGAAGGAGCTATTGGAAAATTCACATAACTCAACATTCTCTATCCGTCCTATGAGTACCAAGATGTATTGTGATATTCGAGAACACATCTTATGGGATAACATGAAGAAGGAGATTGCGGAATATATATCAAGGTGCTTGGTATGTCATCAAGTTAAAGCTGAGAGACAAAAGTCCAAAGGTATGATTCATCCATTGCCTATACCCATGTGGAAATGAGAAAATGTTACTATGGACTTTGTCACGGGTCTTCCAAAGACGCCAAAGGGAAATAATGCGATATGGGTTGTGGTTGACTGACTCACCAATAATGCCCATTTTATCACTATTCGGGAATATCTCTTGCTTGAACAACTTGCAAAGATATATGTGAAGGAAGTAGTGAGACTGCACAGTGTTCCACTCTCAATTGTCTCTGACCGTGATCCAAGGTTCACATCTAAATTTTGTAGGAGCCTTCAATATTCTTTGAGTACTGAATTAAATTTCAGCACGACCTATCATCCCCAAAATGATGGCCAATCTGAAAGGACTATTCAAACACTTGAAGATATGCTAAGATCCTGCTCTCTAGAATTCAAAGGTGGATGGGATCAGCATCTCCCATTGGTTGAGTTCTCATACAACAATAGCTTCCACTCGAGTATTCAAATGGCTCCATATGAAGCTCTGTATGGAAAGTGATGTAAAACTCCAACCTGTTGGGATGAAGTTGGAGAAAGAAAGCTACTTGGACCCGATCTTGTGCAAGAGATGACAGAGAAGGTTGAATTCATCCAAAAACACATCAAAGCTACTCAGAGTCGGCAAAAGAGCTATGCCGACAACCGTTGAGGGGACTTGGAGTTCGACGTTAGAGATAACGTCTTCCTCCGAATATCTCCATGGAAGAGAGTCATGCAATTCGGGAAGAAAGGAAAGCTAAGCCCAAGGTATATTATCCCCTTTGAGATCCTTGACCGCATAGGATCTGTGGCCTATCAGCTTTTACATCCATAGAATATGGCTCAAGTTCATGATGTGTTTCACGTATCACTCCTGAGGAAGTACATATCGGACCCCTCACATGTACTAAACTCAGAGGTGGTACAGTTGGAAGGTGATCCTTCCTATGAGGAGAAGTCGGTAAAGATTTTGTATCGAAGAGATAAGGTTCTACACAACAAGACAACCCATATTTTCAAAGTGTTGTGGAGGAACCATAAGTCTGAGGAAGCAACTTGGGAACCAGAAGAGGCGATGAAGGAGAAACACCGTCACCTGTTTGTGTAAACTGAAATTTCAGGGGTGAAATTTTTTAAGGGGGGAAGAATGTAACGACCCAAAGTTTTTCAATGGAAATTCCCTTCTTATAATTATGTTATAAAATAACATGAAAACACAACATAATTAACTACTAAGTGATAAGTGACCTTTAAACATAATTTTGTCACTTCTGGGTTTTGAATTTTGAAAATCTGACATACACGGTTGTGTTCAAGATGATTTTTGGAGTCTAATAAAACAAAAATAATTTTTATTGAATAGTAAACTACCCTTATGAATATTAACATACCATTATGAGTAGTGATATAACCTAATTAATAGTAACCTTACCTATGATAGTATAAAAATAATATTCAAGTGAAAGTATGATGTACCTATATTTTAGAATAAGTAAATGAATGTTTTAAAACTGTTTTTTAGTAATAAACTATGATTTTAATTAAATATTAAATTAATCATATTTAGAAAATTATTTTTGAAAAACGGACTTCATTTTTGGATTCTACAAGTCGAAAAATGTTTCGGGTAAAATTTTGGGATTTTTCTAAAATACTTGAATTTTTGGGGAATAGTAAAATACATTAATTTACCGTATAAATACATTATAATTAAAACCCACTATTCCTGACATCACAGGTGATGTAAGTACCCAAATATCAAACTCACATTCCTTATTTACTATTATTGGTCATGGATGTCTCACTATTCCTTATCTTATAGAAAATTAATAAACTAATGAATTTTATATTAAGGAAACCCCTCTCCCTTCCACTATAAAAACCACCCTTCACACCCTCATTTCCTCACACCTATCAAGCTCCAAGCCTTCTCTAAACTCTTCCCAAACATCCTACCTAGCCCTTCTTCCACTTCCAAGAGATTCTGGTCTCATCAAAAGACCAGTCCTAGCTTCCTTAAGAAGAATCTCAAGAGGAAGATTTAAGAGGCAATTTCTCTCCCTCTTCTCCTTTAATTTCCTTTCACGTTCAAGTTTATTTCTTGATCCCTCCCCCCTATCTTCATCCAAATGGTATTTTAACTCCATTATTATACATTTACTATAATGTTATTATTCTAATGGGATATTATATGATCCAACCCCATTTCCCTCTTCCTTTTATTTTATTAAACAGAACGTTGTTCGTGAGGTGTTAATTTATCACCTTCAAGAACGATGTGCTTTCTTCTTCCATTTCTACCTTCAGATATGGTCATGAAACCATTTTTATCGTTGAACCAGAATTTTTTATATGTATTATTTGTTATTTAAAGTTCTTGAAATAACTTATGGCCATATTACTAAGTGATAAATTAAAAAAAGTTCGTTGTGATCAAAAAACCACTCAAATTAACCCAAACAATCATAATTTAATTATTATCTAATGATTCATCCACATGGATATAATATGATTCATTATAATATCATTAAATATCATGTAATATCATTAATGACATGTAATATTAGTTCTGGATGTTTACCCATGTTCTACCCAAACTTCAATTTAAGAATACAAGTGAACCACTCAAGAAAACCATAAAAACAAACATTCTCGAACAATGTTTTAAAACTCTATAACTCATCCAAAGGAACATAAAATCACATAATGAAACCATAATGAAAAATATTAATGTAAAAAAGGTTCTGGATTTCTAATTAATTAATATAATGTCATTATACAAGACATTAAAAAGAAGGATGCATTCGGATACAAGGTGAGGGGAAATCTTGAACTCAATTTTCTTTCTTCGGGTTCTCCCTCTTTCACTCCATTTTTGATATGGTTACTCCTTGAAGATAATTTTTTCATCATTATCTTAACTTTTCTGGGATGTACATTTTTTCTAATGAATTTTATTTCAATCCAAATGTTTTCCAAAAGAACTGTTCTTTTAAGAACTCACCCTTTACTTCTCATTCAAGGTTGAGGGTTCTTGTATCAAGTATGTTATTCCCTCTGTGTTTTGGGAACCCAAAGTTTATGAATGTGTTCTTATGAGATTTAACCAATTCCTTTCCATGGGTTATTTATGTTCACTTTGGATATATGTTCCATGTGGCAAGCATGATGATGATAATGTTATGATGTGACGGGTGCGCCCGGAATTATACTGCGCAATATGAATGATTGAATGTGACGGGTACACTTGGAATTATACATCACTCCAATGCATTGGGTAAAGTGATCAATCTCATTATTAAATTTTAAATGATATGTGAAAAATATTCTAGCTTGGTTCACAATAATTTGTGGTATTTAACCACTAAGACATGATGTTTCATTTTTATCCATTGCCACATTTCAAGTCTTATATTTATGTTTCCTCTCATGTTCATGATCTGTTCCCATGTTTTGATTATGCCCACCCCATGATATATTGTTCTTATCTATCCTCTTACTGGGATTTTAGCTCACCCCTTTTTATGTATATCCTCAGGTGGCTACATGTACTAAGGATAGGTCAAGTGCTAAGAAGAATCTAGAGAAGAATAAATTAAATAAATGTTTATTCTTGATGTTGTAATTGTTATGTATGGTCCTAGTTTTCCCAAGACACTAAACCATTGGATTCTCTATGTGAAATAATATTATGTTTTTTATCTTTAAAATGATTTAATAGTAATGTAAGAAAAGGTTGGGTCTCTATACCCCCGGATCGTGAGGTAGAGTTCTCAATAAAACACATACTCGGAGCTACTCCTATATCAAAGTGTCCCTATAGGATGGCTCCTATCGAACTGGAGGAGTTAAAGAAGCAGTTGTAAGAGTATCTGGACAAAGGGTTCATACGACCTAGTGTATCTCCTTGGGTCGCGCCAGTGCTCTTTGTGAAGAAGAAGGATGGAACAACATGGTGGTGTATCAACTATAGGGAACTCAACAAGATCACCATAAAGAACAAGTATCCTCTTCCAAGTATTGATGACTTGTTCGATCAATTAAGAGGAGTTAAATACTTCTCAAATGTGGATCTTCATTCTGGATATCATCAGCTAAAGGTGAAGAAGGAGGATACTCAGAAGACTGTCATCCGTACAAGGTATGGGCACTATGAGTTTCTAGTGATGCCATTAGGACTTACTAATGCCCCTACAATATTCATGGATTTTATGAATAGAGTGTTTAAAAATTACCTCTACAAATTTTTAGTAGTGTTTTTCGATGATATTCTCATCTACTCTAAGAGAAAGGAGTAGCATAAAGAACATCTAGGACTTGTTTTTGCGACATTAAGAAATGATAAGTTGTACGCAAAGTTTAGAGTGTGTGACTTTTGGATGAAGCAAGTCAAGTTCTTGGGATATGTGATCACAAGTGAGGTAATTTCTATAGATCCTTCAAAAACAAAGGCTATTGACGAATGGCCCTAACCTCATGATAGTTGAAGATCACTACACCTATACTCACACTACCAAAAAAGTGGAGAAAGTTTTTTGATATACAGTGATGCTTCAAAGAAATTATTAGGTTGCGTACTCATGCAAAATGATAATGTGATAGCCTATGCCTCACGACAGTTGATGATCCATGAGTAGAACTACCCGACGCATGATCTAGAGCTATCAGCCGTGATTTTTGCCTTGAAAATATGGTGGCACTACCTTTATGGTGAGAAGTGTGACATATACACTGACCACAAGAGCCTAAAGTATATATTCACACAAAAGGAGCTCAAATTGCGTCAAAGGAGATGGTTAGATCTAATAAAGGATTACGATTTCTCTATTCACTACCATCCTAAAAAGGTGAACAAGGTAGCTGATGCTCTAAGCAGAAAAGAACATACTACTCTATCCATGTTATGGATTGAGAATGACCCTATCTTTATGGATATGCAAATCATGGATTTAGAAATCATAAGGGTATGGGATACATCCTACCTTGCCCAAATGATTGCGCAACCATCCATCTAAGGGATGATTAAAGAAGCACAAAGGGATGTTGTGGAGATACAAAATAGGGTGAATGTAGTAAAGGAAGGGAAGCAGCATGAGTTCCATATCGACGATGATGCTGTGATTTGGTTTGGAATGTGGCTTTGTGTGCCTTCATCACCTGGGATAAAGAAGGATCTATTGGACAATGCACATAGATCAACATTCTCTATCCATCCTGGTAGCACCAAGAAGTACTGTGATCTCTGAGAACACTTCTGGTGGGATAACATGAAGAAGAAGATTGTAGAATATATATTAAGGTGCTTGGTATGTCAGCAAGTTAAATAAGAGTGAAAAAAGTCCAAAGGGATGATGCATCCATTGCCTATACCCATGTGGAAATGGGAAAATGTTACTATGGACTTTGTCATGGGTCTCCCGAAGACGTCGAAAGGAAATAATGTGATATGGGTTGTGGTTGATCGAATCACCAAGACTGACCATTTTATTTCTATTTGGGAAGATCTCTCACTTGAATAACTTGCAAGGATATATGTGAAGGAAGTGGTGAGACTGCATGTTGTCCCACTCTCAATTGTCTCTGACCGTGATCCAAGGCTCACATCTAAATTTTGGAGGAGCCTTCAACATTCTTTGAGTGCTGAATTAAATTTCAGCATAGCCTATCAGCCCCAAACCGATGGCCAATCTGAAAGGACTATTCAGACGCTTGAAGATATGATAAGAACTTACTAACTAGAATTCAAAAGTGGATGGGATCAGTATCTCCCATTGGTTGAGTTCTCATACAACAATATCTTCCACTCGAGTATTCAGATGGCTCTATATAAAGCTTTGTATGGAAAGCGATGTAGAACTCCAACCTATTGGGATGAAGTTGGAGAAAGAAATCTACTTCGACTTGACCTTGTGCAAGAGATGACAGAGAAGGTTCAAGTCATCCAGAAACACATCAAATCAGCTCAAATTCAGAAAAAGAGATACGCTGACAACCGTCGAAGGGATTTGGAGTTCACCGTTGGAGATAAAGTCTTCCTTGTAATATCACCATGGAAGAGAGTCATGCGATTTGGGAAGAAAGGAAAGTTAAGCCCAAGGTACATTGGCCCCTTTGAAATCCTTGACCGTATAGGAGTCATGGCCTATCGGCTTGCACTTCCACCAAATATGGCTCAAGTTCATGATGTTTTTTACATATCACTCCTGAGGAAGTACATACCTGATCCCTCACATGTACTAAACTCATAGGTGGTACATTTGGAAGATTATCTCTCTTATGAGGAGTAGCCAGTAGAGATTCTGGACCGGGGAGATAAGGTTCAACGCAACAAGACAAATCACCTTGTCAAAGTGTTGTGGAGGAACCATAAGTATGAAGAAGATACTTGGGAACCAGAGGAGGTGATGAAGGAGAAGTTCCCTCACCTGTTTGTGTAAAGTGAAATTTTGAGGGAAAAATTTCATAAGGGGGGAAGAATATAATGACCGAAAGTATTTCAATGGAAATTTCCTTCTTAATAATATGTCATAACATCACATGAAAACACAACATAATGAACTACTAAGTGAGAAGTGACCTTTAAACATAAGTTTTTCACTTCTGTGTTTGGAATTTTGAAAATCCGACATACACAGTTGTGTTCAAGATGCTTTTTGGGGCACAATAAGAAAAACTTAATTTTTTGGTGAATAGTAACCTACCCCTATGAATAGTAACCTACCCTTATGAATAGTAGTATGACCCTTATGAATATTATATCTTCCAAATAAGAGTAACCTTACCCATGAATAATAAAATAAAATTTAGGCATCTTAGAAAGTGACAATTTAACTATAGTAAAAGTTTTGGTATTTTTTTAAGTCATAAATGATTCATTATAATTAATTATTTAATTTAAAAGAAAATTTATTTTCTTAAAATTTGTTCATAAATTATCAAATATATGTCTTATAGTTTTTATATAATTCTATAAGACCCTACATAATTTTTGAAAGCATTATAAAATCAGTTTTAATTTTAAAACCTGTATTTTTCATGAAAATTAAGATTTTAATTAAATATTAAATTAATCATATTTAGAAAATTATTTTTGAAATTGGAATTAATTTTTGGATTCTAAACATCTAAAAATGGTTCGGGTGAAATTTTGGGATTTTTCTGAAATATTTCAATTTTCAGGTGAATAGTAAAAATATAGTTTTTTCACACAACCGGTGTATCCTAAATTGCATCATTAATGATGTAATGATGACATAAACATTCTATAACTTTTGGTTCGGCCAAATTATATTAAATTTCATAAATATTTCCTTAAAATATAATAAACTCAGTTTCCAAACCCAAAAAGAACTTTCCAAAGCCTAAAGTCAAAAGGTGATTTCTTAAAGTGTCTTTTTCTCTTTCTTTCACTTTCCTTTTAATAAATTAATGAATTAGAATTCTAAAGATTATTTAAAGCATTAAAAGAATTATATTATATTAATATATGATTTAGGATGTCAAGAAACTACTATTACAAGTCTAACTTTTGATATATTATTTTATTTAATATTTTATTCTAAAAACACCTCTCTCTCTCTCTCTCCTCGTGTATAAATAACCCATCCCCTTCCCCTTGCGAAACTACACCTCTCAAGCTTCAAAAATTATCTAAACTCTGGCCAAGAATCTTCCTTATCCCCTCCCTGATGTCTAAGAGGTTATGGTCTCATCAAAAGACCAAGCCTAGGTCTCTTAAGGAGGATCTCAAGAGGAGGATTCAATAGGTAATTTCTCTTCCTCTTTCCTTTAATTCCTTTTCAATTTCAAGTCCTTTTCTTATTCTCTTCCAACCTATCTTTGTCCAAATTGTAAGGTAACTCTAGTATCATAAATATACTGTAATGTTATTATACTAATGGGATATTATACCATTCAACCCCCTTATCCTATTCCTTTTATTTTATAAAAGAAAACGTTGTTCGTAAGGTGTTAATCTATCACCTTCAAGAACGGCATGTTTTCTTTTTTCCATTTCTACCTACAGATCTGGTCATGAAACCATTTTTAATGTTGAACCATAATATTATATATGTATTATGTCCTATTTTATGTTCTTGAACTAACTTATATATATATATATATATCACTATATGAGTAAACAAAACAAGTTCGTTGTGGTTGAAAAACTGCCCAAATTAAGCCAAATGATCATCATTAAATTCCTATCTAATGATTCATCCACATGGTATACAATGTAATTAATCATAAGATAATTTTAACTTCTATAATATCATTAATAACATGGAATATATTTTCTGGATGTTTACCCATGTTCTATACAAACTTCAATTCATGAATACATGTGAAACTCTCAAGAAAACCATAAAAACGAACATTCCTGAACAGTGTTTTTAAACTCTATAACTCATCAAAAGGCCCATAAAATAATATAATGAATTAAAAATGACCCATATTAATATATAAAAGGTTCTTTAATTTCTAATTAATGGATATAATGTCATTATACAGGATATTAAAGTGAAGGAAGCGTTCGGATAAAAGGTAATGGGAAATTCTCGAACCCAACTTTCATCCTTCGAGTTCTCCATATTTAACTCCTTTTTAATATGGTTACTCTTTAAAAATATGTTTTCATCATTGTCTTTCCTTTTCTAGGATATAAATGTTTTTCACTGGCATTTATGACTAACCAAATGTTTTCCAAAGGAACTCTTTTTTCAAGAACACACCTTTTACTTCTCATTCAAGATTGATGGTTCTTGTGTCAAGTATGTTATTCCCTCTTTCTTTTGGGAACCCAAAGTTTATTAATGTGTCCTTATGAGATGAAACCCATTATTTTTCATGGGTTAGTTATGTTCATTTATGTTATATGTTCATTGTGTAAGGAATGATAAATGATAATGTTATGATGTGATGGATCCACCCAGAATTATACAACGCTCCAATGCATTGGGTAAAGTGATGAATCTCATGAGTAAATGTTAAATGATGTGTGAACAAGATTATAGATTTGTTCACAAGCATTTGTGGTAGTTAACCACTAAGACTTTATGTTTCATTTTTATGCATTTCCACATTTCAAGTCTCTTATTAATGCTTCCTCTCGTGATTCTTTGCCTATGTTATGAATATGCTCAACCCGTGCTATATTATTCTTATCTATCCTCTTACTGGGATTCTATATCACCCCTTCTGATGTATATCCTCAGGTGGATAGATGTACTAAGGAGAGTTCAAGTGCCAATAAGAATCTAAATAATAATAAATGAACAAAAACAGATTATGCTCGATGTTGTAATTGTTATGTATGGTCCTAGTTTTCCCAAGACACTAAAACATTGGATACTCTATGTGTAATACTATTATGTTGTTTATCTTTAAAATGATGTAATAGTAATGTAAGAAAAGGTTGGGTCTCTATATTAAACCTCTCGTAGTGTGTTGTTTCTTAGATTTAGTTATTTAAAGTGTCAATAAAATCTATACGGTGTCTTCTTACATAGCTTGGAATGATATTTTAATTGACCGGCCTTCATTTGTGTTTATTGTAACACCCCGACCCTAGTTACCCAGAGTCATTGCATTATTACATAACATTGGAATGATACAAGGAATCATTTCCCAAAAGACTAGTCAGTTTAGTATCCTTGGAAGTACTAGATATATTCATAAGTTTTACATTACATTATAAAATAAAAGCATCAACAACATTATGTCACCTTTTTAAATACACTTATATCCATATCCTATCCCTGCAGGTCAACCAACAAATACTTATTCACATCCTAGAAAAAATAAAACATAGAAAGGGGTGATCTCAGATAATCAATAAAGATAACAATATATCATAAACATTCACAAATAAGCATAAGCATTTAAGGAAATTTAAAAGACTAAAACAAAAACCTTTTAAACTTAAACTTCAGCATAATATGAAAAAGATAAAATCAAATAATTCCATTTACTTATTGACATGGATATTCTACTAATCGAATAATAAAATGTAATAACAAAATATACTTTCATAATGATGGAATTCATAATTCAAGACTTCATAACTACATAGTCAAGGCCTTGTGCCAAGACTACAAATATGATTTTGTCAAGGCCTTGTGCCAAGACACTAGTTTGTCTCATGAGACCTACTGATGCATCGAGGATCTATTCCGGGCTCCATCTTTCACTTACTAAGTCCAATTAATTTCTTATATGAAAAGGTTTAAACATAACATAAACATTCATATTAAAACTAGCATACAAAATGTCAATACTTTATCCATAAACCATGAATGGTATAAAAATAACACATCCACAGTCAAACATAACTCATTCAATACAATATGGAATATTATAATAAATCAACCTCAATCGAGAATAATGAAGGATATTGACATAGATGAAGTTAATCATCAAAACTATTTGAGAGAAATATCCCCCCTTTTGTTTAAAACATTTAAAAGTCTCATTATTTATCAAGATGTTGTTTAAAATAGATTTTTGAATCAAAGTGTCCCATACCACTTTGAAACTTTTAAAAGGAATTTTAATTTTAAAACATTAATGTCCATATAAATAAAACCTTAAAACCATTTTAAAACATGTACATCAATGAGAATGATTTAGAAGAATAAAATTTTAAAACATTTAAAATGATGTTTTAGTTAGAGTTCCTAACTAAATGAGAGATTCTTGAATAAAAATAATTGAGGTAATAAAAACTTTATAATAGCATGAGAATAAATTGATTCATGATATACTATGTCAAAGTACAGTATATACACCAAATAAAAGTGGATTGGCGCATAACAACGAAGAAGTCTCAATGGAATGTAAGATGGGATGAATTCCTTTATAAAGACTGTATGTTTAGGTTAATGATAAATCAATGAAATAATTATGTTTTACAAATATAAACACACTCAATATGATCGGATATTTGGTTTAAATCAATCAAAGTACATTCACACATATTCTTGTAAAAATAACACCAATGACTTGGATGTTTAACTCAATGAATAAAAATTGAGTTAAATTTACTCTTATCAAGTTTATATCGATGACTTGAGATTTTATAAATGGATTGATTATGTGTTTAAAAATTAAATCCAATCAAAGGGGGGTGGAAATTACTACATAAGTAAATAAATAGTTATTTCACACATAATCTTGGGGTAAAGTAATCAATGAAGCTTGCGTAAAACTGAATGAGTGGAAATTGAAATTTGAAATTCCCTTATCGATTTGGTAACTTATGAAACATACACCCCATGAAAGAAGGATCATCCAATGATGATTTAAATATCAATAAATTAAACTATATTACACAAACAATACAACCATTGGTAGTACATACACCACGCAAAAGGTAGTAGAGGCAAATATAGCATGAATCTCACGGGAATAAAAGTGAGATGAAAACCCCTTACCTTGTACTTTTCCTTGGTTGAGGGTACTTTAACCTCCTGTATAATATTTAAATCATTGTTATTAAATTATTCAATAACTATATATATAAATATGATATCATATATTATCCTCTAATATTTCTTTGTTAATAATATTTTAGTAGTATCATCATTTCGGGTGTTAACTGATTCGTTTTCCTTTATATGCTTGGTTACATAAGAAATGTTTGCTATGGATAGGATGTATTTGATTCATATACAGAATTATATTATGTTCATAAACATTATTTTTAATCATAAAATGAAAATTACTCTTTAATGATTACGATGGGGAATGAATCTCATCACGTTCGTGGAGACGGTAATCCGTACGTATGCACGAGTGACAATATCATTCTTTTGATATTAAAATAATATATAATTGGATGGTATATCATATATACAGAATAATTATCATGTTATATTTTATTTACATCATTTATAATCATTATTATACCCATCCAAATGATGAAGTATTTGAATAACAAACTTCACCAAGATGTGGAGACGTTAATCCATACGTACGCACGTATGGTGACTTTGTCATTTATTAGATAGATAGAATAATGAATATGGTTGTAATATTTTTAAAATTACATCAAATTATATAGAATATACTGGAGTTATTATTTTATAATGGAAATAAAAAAAGAAATAGGAAGTGGAAGAATAAAAGAACTTGAAAGTGGTGATGAAATATTTACCTCTTCTTCGGGTTCTTTCTTTTGATTTGATCAAAAGGGATCCTTAGGTTGGCTTTATAACTAAATAAAGGCCTCTAGGGTGAATGGATGAAAGTTTGGAGGATATTTTTTCAGGGTTTGGTCGAGCTAAATGGCTTTAAAAGTGTGAATTTTAGAGAAGGATAAGTGCCCCTTAATAAGAGGGGTGAGGGGCACCTTAGGAAAAGATTGGAATATTATTTTATAATAAAATCATTTTCGGTTTCTAATGGCTATAAAATGAATCATTTAAATTATATGGTGTATAGGGGTCTCAATACTCTCAACCAATAGGTTTTATACAGGTTCGGTTCACTTTATTAACCTTATCTTTTAGATTTAACTCTTAGTTAAATAGTTTGACATTTACCATGTCTCTTTGTATTTTTATATTATATGGTTAATAAACTTACTATAAACTTCAAGGAGAACCCCAAGGGGTTAATTAATGATACAAATATCATTATATGAGTCTTATGGCCGAACCTTATATTTTTAGGATTATTATATCAACCAATAATACTGTATTTGTTTTAAAAACTCATTTATGTCAATTTTGACATTATTTAATAATTTATTTTTGTTAAAGCCCAAAAAAACTTTATTAATTTGAACTAAATACATTTAATGAACTCTAATATGTCCTATTAACATATAAAATTAGTGTAATTTATTAAAACTCTCAAATAAAATTTATTTGGATATTCATAATATCAATTATTTTAATATTTAATTATTAAGGTAATTAATGCGTCATCATTGTGTCATAAATAAATTAAATTATTTAATTTCTAAAAATTATAAATAAAATATAATTATGTAGGAAATATTTTTATATTTATAATGAATTTTTTTATTTGAATTTATCTAATGTATAACCCTATATTAAAAATGGTTTAGTTATTAAACTTTGATTTTAACTCTTTTAACTCTTCTTCAAATAAAATAATAACAAATGTTTTAATCTAATCCAATTGTACCTAAAGGATCGTATTTTATTCGTAAGGTTGTTTTTTGTCGAATTACACTTATCCAATAGAATTAGGACATGTGTTGGGGTAATTATGATATCATTTTTACCCTTAATTACCCTATTTACTTTTAAATGTGGTAAATAAAAGTAAAAGGTTACTATTCAGAAAAAATTATTTTCTTCTTATTGAGCCACATTTTTGTCACTGATATTAACCGTGTCTCTCGGATTTTTGAAATTCCACTCACATAAGCGGTAAAATTAATTTTTATGTGAATATGCAAATGCTCCTAGGAGGTGGGTAAAAGAGGGTAAAAAGTTTAATAAACTTTTATACATCTAATTTTATTATAAAATGACTCCAATGAATTAAATTAAACTTATATAGTTATTATATATCTATTTATAATTAAAATAAATTTAAATAAAATAAATAATTATTTAAATAAAAAGTCGATTTTAAACTATAACGTAGTGTTTTTCACTATTCATCAAAATTTGAATGTTTTTAGAAAAATACCAAAAATTTACCCTAAGCTAATTTTGATATTCTGAATTCAAAAATGAATTCTATTTTACCAAATTCAAAAAATATAAGTTTCATAAATTAATTTAAAATTAATTCCCGTTGTCAAAACCGACAAGCAGGTTTTTAAAAAGTAAAAACTATCAAAAGGTTGACATGTGTTTATGTCAAATTTAAATGTGAAATTAATTATAATCACCTAAATTGTATTAAATGATAAAAATTCAATATAATTATACATCCAAACCATTCAAATACATAATTTCACACTATAATTTATTTTGATTAGAAAATTTGTTTTCAATTAAAATTTAGTATTTTTCAGTATTCATCAAAATATAAGTTATTAGAAAAGTACCAAAAAATTATCCAAAATAAATTTTTATGTCCCGATTCTAAAGAAGAATTTAATTTCATTAAATTTAATATATAAAAGTGTCAAATATTGGTTTTAAAAAGGGTTTTCCATTAAAAGGTGGTAAAATTGCAATTTTTTGAAAAACACTTCTTTTATCTGAAAAAAAAATGAATTTTTCTTATATTATGTCTAAAAAACACATAATATGGATTCTAAAATTATATAGACTATATAAAATTCAAAATTCAGTTAATAATATTCATAACCACTTTTGAATGGCTAATTTGGTAAGTCGTGGTGCGCTCGAACTCAGTGTTGCATGTAGCGCAAGCTATTGAATTACTTTAAAGAAAATAACTTACTATAAAATCTTAGAGTGTTACATTCTTCCACCCTTTTGGAAATCACGTCCTCACAATTTTAAAATTTGTCTTGGGAAATTCATTGAAAGTCTCACATCAGAAAAAGAGTCAATAAAACTATCTCTTTAAAAGAAAGAAAGATAAGTACAAAGGTCACCTGAGATAACCCACACTAGGATTCCATGTAGGAAAACATGAATATGGAAGATAAAATAAGTGTTAAGTTTTGGTGGAGAGTGATAGAAAACATGATTAGGAGAAAGTTAACAACAAGAAAAACACAAACTTGTGATGAGATAAACGTTCATTAGTTTCCTATTATCAAAACTAAAACGGATAACATTTTTTTGTTTTAAGTTTCATTTCATAAAGTTGATGAATTTATTTATGAGATTGACTAAGAACATAAAGATATATACTTACTTTTTAAGTAGAGTTTCATCCTTTAATAAATTTCTACCACTAACTCAACTTTTTTTTTCAAACGATGAGTATTCAAGATGACTTGGTCACACCTGAAGCACTAGAATCAACTTCTAGAGAATCACATAATCCCCAACGGATAAACTATATATATTTACCTTGTCTTTAGAGATTAACCAAAACGAAAATGGTTAATACAAGATCAGATGATCCCCAAAAAGGATAATCCTTTAGAGAAAGAAATACTTATCTTAATTTCTAAAATTAAACCAACAATACCAAAAGTTCAATAAATACAATTCAATAAACAATTGTCCTTAAAATCCATCAATATAATCCAAACTAATATTCAAACCCAAAACATATAAGAATTTCATTACGCAATCTTCCACGTTAAATTGTATTTCCAAATAACATTGACTACTCTTAAATTCACATACTTAAAATTAATTAACCTAATCACATATTCTCTATGATAGGTTAATAATTTCCATAAATAACCCAAATTTTTATAAATCCACAATAAAAACATAGATAAAAATCCACCATTACTCCTCAAATGAAATCCCATAGTATTCTATTTTCTTTAGGCATATAGTATTCCCAACAGAGCCAATGTCTTCCAAAATAAAATTTATCACTTAATCCCCAAATCATTTTTCTATACTAAGGATATCCATTTGATAAGACATAAGATCCCAAATCAACTTATTATTGATCAATAAAATCATTTAACTAAAAATAATTAGTCACACTAACCAAGGACTTCATGTAATCCAGTGGTAGGCGATAAATCCCAATCACACTATGGTTGTGGGTGCGATTCCTGCAGCTTTGTCCGACACGACGGGTTGTTACACTGTTTGTGTGTTGTCCTTTTTCAAAAACTATATTTTATAACGTTCCCAAAATGAGATAAAATTCTCAAAATAACTATAACATAATTTCACCACAAATGTTATCTCATACCTCAAATTTTCATCCCAAAATTTAATTACATGTAATTACCTCAAATTCAAGGATCATATAAACCCAAATGGTTATTTATAACTATATCAACAATATAAAACACAATTCTTCCTAAAATAGAATTTTCACATAATAAACTGCAGGGTTACACAAAAGAGAAAAGTCTTCCAAAGTAATCCCATCAATAAATAGCACTAATACTTTTAAACATTTCATCATCCATTTATTTCTACATAGGTTCTTCCTTGACCAAGGGGTTATCCTATAGAATAGGTAATTCACTCGAGTAATGCCCAGGTCCCCTACATTTACAGAAAATGACTTTAAATGGATTCTTGGGATGATTTTTATTTTCTTCTATAGTACTCTTAATTTTTCCTCAGCAATTCTTTACTTTATGTCCTTCTTTCCCACACATAAATAATTTATATGTTCCATTGAGACACTTCCCTAGGTTTCTCCTTCCACATTTCCTGCTTGATAGAAATTGAGCTTTCTTTTCTCCATGTTCTCCACTTCTAGAGCTCTTATCATTCACCACCTTTATCTTTTTTGGTGATTCCAGGAGTTGGTTAATATATATGTTGGTAATCATATTTTTGGAAAACTGATTCTGCATGAACACGATATATTTTACACCAATCAACATTCCATTCCATTGCTCATTTCCTCCGTCGTGACAACCTTGTACATCATGTTCAATGTTATTATGACTTCCTTGGAATCCAACCATTGACTAATACAAGAAAGCATAGTGTGAGTCATAAAATCATTTAAAGAATATCATAACACCTTATTTTCAATCTAAAACACCTTAGGATTAACGATGGTTATTTATTTTCATCTTATTTTAAAATCATTCAAATCAGTTGGTAAAGAAAATGTGAATTATCCTAAGTATATCCCCTAGGAGTGTCGTAACCAAGAGTGTAGAAAGGCTCGTTGTCGTGTACCAAGATACTCTGGGTCAAGCCCGAAACTCCTTGTCGGAGTTTTCACTCCTAGGTACATCTGTTCTAGATCCGCCTCTACCTGATCGTATCCATATAGGGATGTATTGTTTAGAAAACCCACATAATATTTACATTACCAAAATTTTTGGATGTTCTTCTATACTAATCCTCAAAGTCTATCTTAGGGTAGTGTTTTCTAATCAGAGTTTTTCTAAATCTAGCTTCCAAGGTTTATACTAAACCTCCCTCTGATACCAAATGTAATGCTCCGACCCCAGTTACCCATATTCGGTACATTATTACATAACATTAGCATGATACAAGGAATCATGTACCGAAAGACCGATCAGTTTAGTATCCTTGGAAGTACATGATACATTCATAAGTTTTACATTACATTATGAAATAAAAGCATCAACAACATTATGTTCCCTTTTTAAACACACTTATATCCTTATCCTATCCCTACAGGTCAACCATAAAATACTTCTTCACATCCCGGAAAAAATAAAAACTAAAAAGGGGTGAGCTCAGATGCTCAGTAAGGATAAAAATATAGCGGAAACTTTCATAAATAAGAATAAACATTTAAGCCAATGTATGACTAAAATAAAAGCCTTTTAAACATTAAATTCAGCATAATATGGAAAAGATAAAATCAAATAATGTCATTTACGTATTCACATGGATATTCTACTATTCGAATAATCACATGCAATATCAATAGCCACTTTCATAATGATGGAATGCATAATTCCAGACTTTCATAACCACATATTCAAGTCCTTGTGCCAAGACTACAAATAAGATTTTGTCAAGGCCTTGTGCCAAGACACTAGTTTGTCTCATGATAACTACCGATGCATCGAGGAGCTATAGCAGGCTCAACCCATCACTTACTAAGTACAATGCATTCCTCATATTAAAAGGTTTAAAAATAACATAAACATTCGTATTAAAACTAGTATACGAAATGTCAATACTTTATCGATAAACCATGAATGGTATAAAAATAACACATCCACAGTAAAACATAACTCATTCAATACAATATGGAAGATTATAATAAATCCACCTCAATCGAGAATAATGAATGATATTGACATAGATTAAGTTAATCATCCAAACTATTTGAGAGAAATATCCCCCTTTTCTTTAAAACATTTAAAAGTCTCGCTATTTATCAAGAAGATGTTTAAAATAGATTTTTGAATCAAATTTTCTCATACAAATTTGAAACATTTGAAAGGAATTTTAATTTTAAAACATTAATGGCCATATAAATAAAACCTTAAAACCATTTTTAAAACATGGACATTAATTAGAATTATTTAGAAGAATAAATTTTTAAAACATTTAAAATGATATTTTAGTTAGAGTTCCTAACCAAATGAGAGACACTTGAATACAAATAATAGGGGTAATAAAAACTTTATTATATCATGATAATAAATTGATTCATGATATACTATGTCAAAGTATAGTATATACACCAAATAAAAGTTGATTGGTTCATAACAACAAAGTAGTCTCAATGGAATGTAAGATTAGATGAATTCCTTTATAAAGACTATATCCTTAGGTTAAGGATAAATCAATGAAATAATTATCTGTGACAAATATAAATAGGCTCAATATGATTGGATATTCATTGTAAATCAATCAGAGGACATTCACACATATTCTTGTAAAAACAACACTAATGACTTGGATGTTTAACTCAGTGAATAGAAATTGAGTTAAATTTACTCTTATAAAGTTTATATCGATGACTTTAGAATTTATAAATGGAGTGATTATGTGTATCAATAGTAAATCCATTAAATGGGTAGTGTAAATTACTACATAAGTAAATAAATTGTGATTTCACACATAGTCTTGGGGTAAAGTAATCAATAAAGTTTGCATAAAACCGAATGAGTGGAAATTGAAATTTGAAATTCCCTTATAGATTTGGTAACTTATGAAACATACACCCCATGAAAGAAGTATCATCAAATGATGATGCAGATATCCATAAATTAAAGTATATTACAAAAACAATACAATCATGTTTATTACATGCACCACACAAAAGGTAGTAGTGGAAAATATAGCATGAATCTCACGAGAATAAAAGTTAGATGAAAACTCATTACCTTGTACTTTTCCTTGGTTGAGGGTACTTTAACCTCATTTATAATATTTAAATAATTGTTATTAAATTATACATGAACTATATACATAAATATTATATCATATATGACCCTCTAATATTTCTTTGTTAATAATATTTTAGTAGTATCATCGTTTCGTGTGTTAACTGATTCATTTTCCTTCATATGCTTGGTTATTTAATCCTTGTTTGTTATGGATAGGATGTATTTTATTCATATACATAATGATACTATGTTCATAAAAATTATTTTTAATCATAAAATAAAAAATATTCTTTAATTATTGCGAAGGGGAACGAATCTCATCGCGTTCGTGGAGACGGTAATCTGTACGTACACACGAGTGATAATATCATTATTTTGATATTAAAATCATATATAATTGGATGGTATATAATATATACAGAATCATTATCATGTTATATTTATTATTTACATCATTTATACTCATTATTATAACCATACAAATGATGAAGTGTTTGAATAATAAACTTCACCACGACGTGGAGACGGTAATCTATACGTACGCACGTATGGTGATTTTGTCATTTATAGGATAGATAGAATAAGGAATATTGTTGTGTCATTTTTATAATAACATCACAGTATATAGAATATACTGGAGTTATTATTTTATAATAGAAACAACAAAGAAAGAGGAAGTGGAAGAAGAAAAGAACTTGAAAGAGGTGATGAAATATTTACCTCTTCTTTGGGTTATTTCTTTTGATTTGATCAAGAGGGACCCTTAGGTTGGATTTTTGAATAAATAAAGGCCTCTATGATTAAGTGAGGATATTTTGGAGGATATTTGGGCAGGTTTTTGCTGAGCCAAATGGCTTTGAAGCTGTTAATTTGAGATAAGTGTAAGTGCCCTTTTATAAGAGGGGTGAGGGGAACCTTAGGAAAAGATTAGAATATTATTTTATAATAAAATCCGTTTTGGTTTATAATCACTCAAAAATGAATTATTTAAAGTATAATGTGGGTATGGGTTTGAAAACACTCAACCAATAGGTTTTAGAGAGGTTTGGGTCACTATATTAACCTTATCTTTTAGATTTAACTCTAAGTTAAATAGTTTGACATTTAACATGTCTCTTTGTATTTTTATATTATATGGTTAATAAACTTACTATAAACTTCCAGGAAAACTCAAAGTGGTTCATTAATGATACACCTATCATTATATAAGTCTTTTGGCCTAAACTTATATTTTTAGGATTATTATATCAACCAATAATATTGTATTTGTTCTAAAAACTCATTTTTGTCAATTTTGTCATTATTTAATAATTTCTTTTTGTTAAAGTCCTAAAAAAATTATTACTTCGAAAAAAATACATTTAATAAACCCTAAAATATCATATTAACCAATAAAATTAGTTTAATTTATTAAGAGTCTCAAATTACAATTATTTGGATATTTAAAATATCAATTATTTTAATATTTCATTATTAAGGTAATTACTACATCATCATTGTGTCATAAATAAATTAAATTATTTAATTTCTAAAAATTATAAATAAAATATAATTATATAGTAAATATTTTTTATATTTCTAATTAATATTTATAGTTTAATTTATCTTATGTATAACCCTATATTAAAAATGTTTTAGTTATTAAACTTTGATTTTAACTCTTTTAACTCTTCTTTAAATAAAATAATAATAAATGTCCTAATCTAATCCAAGTGGACCTAAACGATAATATTTTATTCCTAAGGTTGTTTTTGGTCGAGTTACACTTATCCAATAGAATTACGAGTTGTGTTGGGGTAATTATGATATCATTTTTACCCTTAGTTACCCTATTTACTTTTAACCGTGGTAAATAAAAGTAAAAAGTTACTATTCACCAAAAATTATTTTCATCTTATTGAACAAATTTTTTTTACTGATATCAACCATGTCTCTTGGATTTTTTAAATTCCACTCATAGAAGCGGTAAAATTAAGTTTATGTGAATTTTCAAATGCTCCTAGGAGGTGGGTAAAAGACGGTAATAAGTTTAATAAAATTTTATACATCTAATTTTATTATAAAATGTCTCCAATGAATTACATTGAACTTATATAGGTATTATATATCTATTTTTACTTAGAATAAATTTAAATAAAATAAATAATTATTTAATTAAAAATTCAGTTTTAAACTATAACGTAGTGTTTTCACTATTCATCAAAAATTGAATGTTTTCAGAAAAGTACATAAAATTTACCCTAAGATAATTTTGATATTTCGAATTCAAAAATAAATTCTATTTTACCAAATTCAAAACATATAAGTTTCATTAATTAATTCCCATTGTCAAAACTGAAAAGCGTGTTTTTGAAAAGTAAAAACTATCAAAAGATTGACATGTGTTTATGTCAAATTTAAATGTGAAATTACTTATAATCATCTAAATTTTATTAAATGATAAAAATATAATATAATTATACTTCCAAACCATTCAAATCCATAATTTAACACTATAAATTATTTTGATTAAAAAAGTTCATTTCAATTAAAATTTAGTATTTTTCAGTATTCATCAAAATATAAAAGTTATTAGAAAAGTACCAAAAAATTATCCAAAATAAATTTTTATGTCCCGATTCTAAAGAAGAATACCTTATGAGGATTCTCAGAGAGGATCAGGGCCCTAGTAGGCTGAATCTTGGAATTTTTTACCCTTATAGGTCATTTTTATATGTACCTCCTTTGGAGAAGTATGAATTTTGTGTTATGAGGTAAGACCTAGTGATCATCATTGATACTTGATCAGTAGGGATAGCTGGGAGACATATAGGCCCTTAGTTTTGACTCAGACCCTCATAGGTCAATGTTTCGTTTTGATTAATGGAAACCTATGAGTAGTGTTGACACGGGTTTATGGATGCTTTTCTAGGTTGTGATCTAGGTTATATTCTCATTTGAGACCAATTCATGGTTAGTGCTTGGGTTTTGTGATATAGGCATGTTGATGCCTTTGGAATTTGATGAAGCACTTAGGGTGATTTCATTTCAAGATTGGATTCATTAGGAAAGATTTTTTGGGTGTCTAGGCTCATTGACAAGAATTTTCACTTTTTATAATGTATTTTGAGTGTGCATAGATTCTTGTGACTGTAATAACACTGGGTGATGGGAAGTCATGGAATAAATCATATCACGAGAAAGTTACATGATTCTTAAGAGGAGTTCCGAGGGAGATTATAGATTAATTTTATTGATGTATCATGTAGCACAGTCAGCTTAGACTTATGATAAATGACTCACGGGAGCATGCTTTGGGTGATGATGGTATGTGTCAGTTACGCATGGTACTATTTAAATCGTAAATCATTGAGTGGTTGAGTGTCAACCAATGACCAATGGTTTCAAGGGATTTTAGCGGGAATGGTTTTCATGGATCTATGATAAAAGCAAGAAACATCCCTTTGTGGTAGAGGATACATTAAGAATTAATTGGGTACTACAATACGGATGACCCATGTTCGGACATGGGCACACATTATCAGGAGACGTGGTGTCAAGATTTGGTTAAAGGAAAGTGAATCATGCTTGATGTGATCATGGATTGGAAGATATATACGTGGCTAAATATTTAATCTTAGTGTACTCATACTAAGTGATGATCATACTCTATCTTGATATCATCTTGAGTTCACTAATATAGAATTGTCTCTATGCTGGTCTTCTTTTCCATTAAATATATTTCCTGGTTTGATGAAGGAACCTATTGAGTTTATGCTCAAGAAGTGGTATAATGTAATCCATATAGAGGGGAGTGAATCATTGGCCATTTGGGGGTGGTGACCTCATTTTTAGTTGAAATTTTTTAGGAGCCTTTGAGCTCAAAGTTTTCTTATATTATAATGATAAGGGTATTCCTATGATGGGTGGTACCAGATCAATCGTAGTTGAAGATCTCCTATGTAGGAGATAGTTGTTGACGTTCTGATATTAGTCATTGGACAGTCAAGATGGCATAGTTTTATAGATTCTCAATATGAGAGAATGGTATGGTTTTAACACCAAGTATTATTCAGGATGATAAAGTTTATGGTGGGGAGGTTATAATAACACGTGTATTTCTAGACTGGAAATTTGAGCCAAAATTTGAATTTTTTACTTTTAGATGATTGTAAGGGAAAATGGTCATTTACCCCTATAATATTACTATGGATAATAATTTTCACCACTTTTTTGGTCTTAGAATAGTTTTTTTACCCTAGGATAGGAGTTTGATGGAATTTTGAACCGTTCTAATTTTCATTGAAGAATTAGTATTTAATATTTAACTTATTAAATATTAATTTATTCGCATGAATTTTTTCAGATGTATATTTTAAAAGGAGTTTCAAAGGGAGATTTTTTCTCTACCTTTGAGTCAATAATTGGAATTTTTTTCTAGGCTAGGAAAAAACTCATGTCAAGCATTGGGGAAGGGCTCAGACCACTTTTCTATTTTCTTTTATTTCTATTATTTATTTTCTTTTCTTTTTCTTCCCTGGCTTCTTTCACACACCACCATGGGATTATTCCATTTCATTAATGAGATATAAGATGTAAATGGAGAGATATAAATATGTATAGGAGAATATAGGTTCCATCTTGGAGCTCGAGAGGAGTCAGATCTCTATACATTAGTCGTGGACCGCGGAAAAAAATGAAGCTTTAGTGGATTCCACCCAAAGGTATGCCATTTTCATTTTTTTTATAAATCCACATATATTTACCATTTTTAAGTTCTATATCCCTATTAACACTAATTTTTACCCCTTTATGGTCTATCTATAGCTTTTGAAGAGAAAATGGGGTTTTGGGCCAATTTGAGGGGTTCCCTGTTCAGAAATCCCAATCACATGGTGTGTAGTATAGGAACACACACCATGTGTTCTTCCTCCTTAGGGAAGATGGTATTTTGGAAGTACATGATATGTATTTAGTATATATTCCATGTATTGGGACTTTTCCATGTAGATAAGTACCCATCCAGACAGCCCATGTAGGGGAACATGACCATGTGAAGTACACGACCAGGCCCAGTGTGGGTTACACGCTTTGTAGAGGTACATGAATAGACTATATACATGGTCACAACATGTGAGGTGCATAGGTAGGTACCCCATGTAGGGTGCACACCATTTACCTATCTCACATTTCATGTACATGGGATTTTATATTCAATGTTCGGCTGGATTACATGCTCAAGTGAGTGTTTGAGTGTACACATCTAGTTCCAGTGTAAGCACATTATATACTCCTCCTTTGATACCCTTTTGACGGTTTTTTGTATATTTACACCCATTAGTCATAATTAAAAACATTATTAGTCCATTTTCAGTATCTTTACACATATATCATGATGGTGAAAACCTTTAGGTAATTTAATGAATCCTATGTGGTGTTTTGGGCTTTTTTCTAAACAGGTTGGTTCTTTCTTCAGTAATTGAATCCATCTATCTACTGAGTGTGATACCAATTTGATCTAAGATGGGACATGATCTATCTGTCTTGAAAACATCTTTCATATTTCTCCCTTTTAGGATGTATCCCTTGCGATATATTCCCTTATGCCCTATAAGGTCATGACATTAGTTGTTTTTGAGGATCCCATATAGGATGCCTTTGCTTACATTTCGACTAGAGGATCCCATGTAGGATACATGTATCTTACTAATATTACCAAAGGTTCCCTATGGGATTGTTTTTCTTATTTTATAACTTATGGAGTCCCTTTTATTATTCCTATACATGATTACTGTTATAACGATCCCATGTAGGATACCTCTCCCTGAGTACTTTGTTATTAAGGGTACCATATAAGACGTCTTTTCCTATGTACCATTCAGAAGATCCCATGTCTAATGCCTACATTTAATTATCATCAAGGATACCATGTGGAATTCCTCATTTAATATTCAAAAATGAGGATCTTAAGTAGAATGATTTTATATGTGTGTAGACTTCAAGGATCTCAAGTAGGATGTCTCTCCTGTGTTTTAACATGAGGGGCCCAATGGGTGCCCCGATGTTTAACCGACCCTGAGCTAGTGCGTTGGGGGTTTGGGTAGTGATGGTAGTGGGTGTCACCTTAGAACCCATACTTAACTTGTAATCCCAAGGGTCTATGACAGTTTTTGTGGGTTTAATTATTTAGCTACCCTAACTCCATTATTTATGTTTTCATGTGTTTATTTTTGATGTAGTGACCACTATTAGAGGTGCTTCTTGGTTTGTGTCTGATGCACCTAGAACAATGTGCCTTTCTTTATTAGTATTACTGGATGTATTTCCTAGGATCTGCCTTATGAGCCTTTTGATTGTTATATTATTTTATTTGGATTCCAATAGGTACTTCCTTGGATCTGGTTTTTGATCCCTATGTGATTGATATTCAACCATGGTGTCCCTTGATTATGATATTCAGGCATGACATCCCTTGATTATGATATTCAATAGTGGTGTACCTTGATTATGATATTATTTCAGGTAATCCCTTGATTATTATAAAAATGCATGGTGTCCATATTGATTGGATACTCATGGATGATTATGCTCTCCTGAGAAGCGGGGATAGTTATGATACCCTGATCGATTACTTGGTCGCGGTGGTGGACGTGGTTCTCCTCACCATTGATGTGAAATATACTTGATGGATTATTATGATCTCTTTAATATATGAATATGATTTTCCCTAGGGTTGTGTGGATGCACTATTACTATATATCCCAAAGGTAGTTCTTAGGGATGGAGATGTTGAGTCACTTATATTAATGAACATGGATCATGTACTTGGGTCCAAAGAGAATTCCATTTATGGATCACCTAATTGTTAGCCCATTTGGGGTTATCTAAGTTACAATTTCATGAATTCTTTTAAACCAAGACCTAGAATTCAGATATCAAACTGGATTCACATAGATTAAGTTTTATGGAATCTATCTCAGTGATCACATACAGGATTTTGTGTCAGTATATGACATCCTTAATTATAGTGATTGGAGGGAAAGTATGGATGAACCCAATGTTAGAGAATGTATCCCCCTATGGAGACATAGATTTATCAGATACATTTCTAACACTGGAAAAAGTATGTATTTTCAATGGGATTATAGACCCAGTGATTGACTTAATTATGCACAGCTTGAGTGGTAAAAAATACAACTCAATTCCCTTTTTACAGGAGGTCTAGACGATTAGTGTTATGGACCCATATATTTAATGTTTTTGTTTATGTTATTTATTTCTACTTACTTGTGTATATACATATTTATGTATATTTATTTATTTATCGATTTATGTGAATATATATATACACACTCATATAAATATATATATACATGACGACACTTTTCCTAGTTGGCTGGGATCAAAAATCTAGGCATCTATTGTAGGTTTTTTCTATGAGGCTTGGTTTTGGAAGCACGATGTAGCTACTCAGAGCACTCCCACTGGGATAGGGTTTTTGCCTCCCTCCTTCTCCTGCTCTACTGCCTCCGGATTCTCTTCCTGGCTCCCTCTCGCGAGGCAGTGGTCCACTCTCTCTGTCCGCGAGACCAGCCGGCGTCGAACGCTCCCTTCTTTGTTTGGATTCACCCTTGTGTGTATTCTTAGACATCCCACGTTGCTGATCAATCCTAGATCCCACTGGTGACGTCGACCCTGTTCGTTTCTGACAGTAAGAATCCCGACGACGACCCCCGAGACTCTTCCCTGAGGTGGTTGTCCGCCGCTGACCACGCCTCTCCTTGATCCCGCCACCGCGAGGCCAACGTCGTCGTGCACCCTCTGTGTGTGTGTGTGTGATGTCTCCTATGGAAGCGATTTTCGGGGCTCCATTACTTGTTCTGTGTTTAGATCCGTCCAGTTTTGGTCACGGTTGTGATTTGTGCTGCTGGTCCCCCTTTTCCAGATCTGTTCAGATCTGGTGTGTTAGTTCTCTTCTACTTCGATGCCCAGTTGGCTATTCTAATGTGCATTAGGGTTTATGTGGGTTGTCACGGTGAGGGACGCACGCAGGCGCTTTCAAAGACACCGGTAGTTCAACATAAGACCAGTTTGTAGCTACTGCGGATGTCGAGGAGTTTTGCACCGGAATGGTTCTGCATTTCCTTGGTTCCCTCTACTATTGCATCATTCTCCATCTCGCACGACCCCAATTTTGTTGGGTTCGATATATTTCATGATTCTTTGGATTGTGTAGGTGCTCATGGTGATGATTGAACTTTCCAGTGCTCTTTTGTTGGTTGTATTTGGTCTTGGACATGGTTCTTTTTCCAGCCCGCCAATGGCTTGTGTTGGCATGTTGGTTCTCACTTCACCTTAAGTGATTTTGGTTGTTGTTGTTTGGTTTCTCTTTTGGGCGGGTCTGGACTTGGACGTAGTTCCAAACCTGACCTGCCTATGGTTTTCATTGCTTGTTAGGTTCTCACTAACCCAAAAAGTGACTTATTTGAAAAAAAAAAATTTATGCTATTCTAGGGATTGATTGTGGTTTCACATTTTTATTTTATTTACCTTTTTAGTTGTGCCTTGGATACGCTGATCATATTGGATGACCATGCACTTATGAAATAAGATTTATAGTTTTATTATTGGGGTAGATTACTGAGATTACTTCTCACCCCTATATGTTCACCTCGATGTGTGTGCATACCTTATGCCTTTTTTAGGTTGAGAACTGATTTCATAATGGATAGGTTTGAATCCCATGGTTTCATGATTGAGTGGATCCACTCATGTGGATTCTTGTGATCAATCTATATGAGCTTGATAGTTTCATAGAGACTGGGTATGTGGTATGGCTAAGATTTAGTAAGAGATCCATGTTATTTTATTTCAGTTTCCTTTACATACTTTTGCATGTATGGTAGGCCTAGTGGGTGACCAGTGTTATACGTATGACATGGTTTTTCCAGATTTTCTATAATTTCATTTATTTTTTCATTATATTCAATTTTAGTTTATTTATTTATTTACTTCTCTTTTTATTACTGATATGTATAATATCGGGTTATTTCCACTGTTTTTACTCTAATATGAGGATATAGTCTCCCCCACTATACCACCTTTAGATCCCTACTTCTAGTTTGTAGCCTCGGGTATATAGGTATTCATACTGAAGGATTTATGTCAAACTGACTTGAGGAACTGATTTTGTGGCACCTAGGTCATGATGTTACATAACAAGACCAATAAAATGTTTTTTAGGAAAAAACAACTTTGCCTTTCTATTCAGTCAGGAATATATTTCTTTCATCACTATATTTTCGTAAAATAATTTCAAGAACTGTTTTTATTATTCTCCAATTATTGATTAAATTCATTCTTTCCCATGTTTAAATTTCTATAAAAACTTTTTAAAGTGAACATCTTATCATTTTACAAATGAGGTATATTTACAAAAGATGTGAACAGAATTATAATTTTAATGTTTACTACATGAATAGAATTTTCTATTATCAAGACAATTATTTTCTTTGAATCTTCCTCTAAAATTATCCATGGTTAATTTCAATGAAAATTTATTTCCCAATATTCTATAACTTTTAAGATTTTAAATAAGTGATTAAAAAATAAAAAGTTTATTTTTCTAAAGAAATTTTGCAATGATATTTTAAAAGTATTTCCATCAATGTTAACTTCATTTAATGAATCTTACACTTTAATAGGGATATACTCAAATGATATCATCCACCATATTTATCTGGATAGATTATGATCATGTTTCTCTAATGATTAACTGGTGAATATCTTAACATTTTGTATTCTGGTTTTTTAATACGAATTTTTATGTAGATTATGTATTTAATTTTTATTTACTTTTTTCATATGATTAATTAATTAGACTTAGTGAGTGATTGGGTGGGGCTCTCTATATCCCCATGATGCACCAATAGGTCTCATGGGATAAACTAGCCTAGGTATTTTGGGTATTACTTCCCAATTATTTATGATGTCTTGGAACAAGGCCTTGAAAGTTTATTTATGATGTTTGGTATTACGAATTCCATCATTATAAAATCATTTTTTTATTCATGTGATTATTATGTAATTATGTCATCTAGGGATATATTCTCCTTTTATGATATTAGTTATATGGAATATTTTATTATTGTTCATCTTTTTCATATTATCCATTCTTTATTTATTCTATGATAGCTTTTGTTGCATACTTTCCCTTACTAAGCATATAAGGCCACCCTTTATTATGTTTTACTTTCCACATTATACTAAGAAGGTATCAATAAATGATTTTAGTGTTATACTAGAATAAATAATAAAGTTTTCATAAAATCATTAAGTTGTATTTCATGCTTTTAGGTTTAATTTGTGAATTATGTATGTGTCTAGTCTCCCAAGGCTACTAAACTATTCAGTCCTTCAAAATGTAATCCTTTATATCTTTTTTTAATGTATTATAATAACCACCAGCTCTCGGTTACTAGATTTGGGGCCTTACAATTAAATTTTTGATTTTTTTTTCTAATATTCAAATTGAATCTGGTCAATTTCACACATTTCATATGTAATATGATATTTATTTTCAATCCATTAAAATATTTATTCACTCAATATAACATATAAATTTAATTCCTCCTTAAATATTTCATTTTATTCTTTTTTATAGTATATTGGATAATTATAAGGAGTGAAACAAAAATTATATTTTAACCATAGTATTCTATAGAACTAAGTCATCTCTTTTAGATATTTACTTATTTGGAAGATAAATTTGTTTTTCCTTCCCCAACACTTGTAGATGGTTTCTTCCCATTTTAATATTGTCTTGTTAAATAAATTTTGAAAAGACATTAATTTTCTAATTAGTGTTTCATATAACATCCTCTCCAATGAATTGATCTATCAAATAATGTTTTCCAATAAAGATATATTCATTATAAAAAACTTACATTTTCTTATTTTAAGTATACTTTTTTGTTTTCATTATTAAACTAAATATTCCATATTGATATTGAAATGCCTTAATTATTATATCTTTATTAACAAAATTATAATGAAAATTAATTATCTACCTAGTATTCAACTTTTATTTATTAGGATTTTATGTTCCACTTTTATCCTTTTTAGAAATATTTTTAAAAAGTTAAATTTGATTATAAGGACTAATCAAGAAATAGAAATCAAGGAAACATTATTTATGGAAATTTTCCAGTCAGTAAGGGGAAAAATCAAGGCCATGTAAGGACTAGAAAAATTTACCAAAAACAGTTGTCACCATATCTTCAAGTTAAGAAAAAAAATTGGGGTAGAGACAAAGTCGGCCAAATCAACATGTGTGGAAGATGTTACATAGAGGATCAGTATAAAAGGAATGAAAGATTAAAATTCCAGTGTCAATTCCAAGAAATATCAATGTGGAATGAGTATGGACCCGTAACATCTGATGGGAACCTAAGATGACTGGTAAATCATCCCTGATCCAAATCCAGTTTCAATTATTAATGCTCCAAAGGGTGTAGACAAGTAGGTTGCTGATAGAGTAGAGGTTAAGGAGATACTCCTTAATTATAATGAAGTGATTCTAGAGGATCACTTCAAGATCAATATTTATAATTATGATTCTAATAAAATTTTCAAAACACTATTGTAATTCAATTTGAATGAAGAATAGGTTTCTTGGATCAATAAACAGAATCAAATTTTAATATGCAGCTTCAATGAGGGGCAGACTAGATTGAAGGAACGCGTATATACATGAAAAAACATGGCCTTACTATTTTACGATCTCATCAAGGAAAATATAGACATGAAGTTAACTTATATCCAATGGAAATTATATAGGGGTAATTCTTCCAACTCTTTTAATTTTGTTTGGGAATGACCAAGTCTTATTATATTTCGTTTGATATTTCTTTTGTTATCATGACCTCTGTTGGTTTTCCACTTTTCATTAAAATTTATTTCATGAAATAAAAAAAATATTTGGTAATAATCATGTATTTATAGTAACACTAAATTCTCATGGAATAGGTGAATTGATTTATTAGGATCAAAAGTAGTGAAAAATCTATCATAAGTTTCACCTTGTTCATTAATAACATCCCAGTTCCATCATCTCCTTTTTTAGGGAAATTATTCCTCTACTATATGAATTAATATCACAACATTACATATATTATATAATGAGCATGTGATCAATAGATATTTCGGTCTTTGAAAAATAGATTGATTAAGAATAACATATTTATAGGTTGAGTAGATAGAGTGAATTTTTTTCCAGTTCAATTCTAAAAAAGATATTATTATTAATCATATAAATAATGAAATTTTCAATTAAAGTAAAATATATGTTTAATGTAATAAGGATATGTAAAAGTTTCTTAAAATGTGTTAAGTTATTCTATTTAACCATATTTTTGGGAACTCCAATCAATGATTTAATGTCTTAAAGGATTTTCAGAAAAATTTATATCTTGATAAGACTGAATATCCTCACCAAAATTTGAGAAAGAGAGTAAATAACATTGAATTGATTAAAATTAAAATCCCATTCTTGGATATTGAAAATAAAGGTCTACAAAAAAATGAAACTAGGTCCTTATGCCCTTCCCTTAAAATATTTTAAATAGAAGATGATTTGGAAATAACTATGACTGATAAAGATAAATTTCCAATTTGAAAATCCCAAGATATAAAAAATATTATAAAAAAATCATCAAGTCTCTAAGGTTTTAACCCCTTGATAATATTACTTGAGAAATTATTGAGATTCTACACATATTAATGATTTTTTTCAATATATTATCTATTATATAAAACATGATCAGTAAATCCCTTTTTAATAATTACTTTAATTAAAGTGTTATTCATAATTACAAACAAACAATTTGTGAATGATAAATAATTTAGGTCATATTTACATCCAATAGAATCATTTTTCTTTGGAAAATAAAACTTATTTTAGGATAAATTAAAAATCAAAAAACACTATGTATCTAACCAGGATTATTACTACTATTAATAGGCAAATTCATGTTTTCCAAGTAATTTCATTCCTTGCAATGACTATGTTTTCATGTTTGAGTCATCTTTATGTTTATACTATGATTATTGGGAGCTACCACGTTTTTTAGTAACCCCATTGTCCTTATATAAACCCTTCCCTACACTCCTATATCTTGTGCTTAAATATTATAAAATTTATTACATGACTATAAATTTATTACATATAAACAACTATATATGACTATGTGTATTGTATTTAGGTACTAATATATTGTACATGAAAATAATAATACATAAAAATATTTTGGAATCTTCTCTTGGATATATTCATGATCCAATAGTTTATCTAACCTCTAAAAAATTATTTATTTTCGGGGAATTTGTGAAAACATAAGAGAAGGGTGACCTCAAATACTCAATAAGTGTATCAAAATTAATGATAGAATTTTAAGGATGAACCCTATACAAACATGGTTTATAACATAATATAAAAATTGATACACTAACAATGATCATAATACATGAATAATAATGAAAAATTTTATGAATCGTAAACAAAATGAATTACTGGATATCATAAAAGTATAAAAGATATCAAAAATTATAATATTACTTTATATAATATATAAAATAATATGTAATGCATTATGGCTGGAAATTCATTTTGCATATGATTTTATAGATACAACAGTTACCATTGTATCCTCATTATAAACATTTTTTTCAATGACCTGTGATGATGATGATATATAATAGGGTATCAATAGAAATCCAATGTCAAGTCTACTATAATTACCGTGGAATTGTTATGGCTATGATGGAATGTTTACTACTAATACCATGGTATCTTAAATTGTCTAATGGTAGCCACTTCCATCACTACGGAATCTAAATCACTATAATGACATATATAATATCATTATTGTGGTATCTAAATGGATCTGATAGCATAGATAGTACCAATTTTATTGTATCTAAGTAGATCAGATAGAATGGAAACTAACAATACAATGGTATCATAATCATTCCATATATATAGTATCTCTAGATATAAAACATTATAAAATTCATTTGAAGTATTTTTAACAGGTATCATCCATATGATAACATGTTTAGTATACATTTTATAACATAAAATACATAAACTCCTGAGATAATAAATATAAATCATTTATAATGTATATCCACATTCAATATTAATTTACAATTAAGGAATGTGGGATTAAATATTATAAATAACTATTCAAAGGATGATAAATATTTCTTTTAAAAAACTTATCAATTAGAATATGGGAGAATGGGGTATTCAAAAAAATAGATTATATGTTAAAGGTAACCTCTAAATTATTATTTTCAAAGAGTTTTAATATAGGATTTCTAATGTATCACTTTAATATATCACTATAGTATGATAAACCAAGGAAATGGTTCTATTGAATATTTAATGGATAATTCATAGAACTTTTGATATTTCTAAGGAAATATATAGAGGCCATGCAATGCTTAAACTAACCAAAAATTATCCTCTCAAACTATATGCCCTCAATATCCCTCTATAAGTACACATGAACACTATTATGAGAAGGAATTTTATTATAATGGAAGCACATGGGAATTCAAGAGTAGAAAATATTATAATTAAGGATTATTGATAATAAGGAAAGATAAATGATGTAATGGTTTAATATATTTAAAGATATTTCATTCTCACAACATCACAGACATATAGAAACTTAAGGAATAGATCTTAATTCATTGGATCATTTTAGTTTGGTAACAGTTTATAATAAAGTCATAACAAGAAGAATTGGGTCTTAAAACCATGATAATAAATCAAAGGGGTAATAATATTCTATATATAAGGGTATATAATCATAATAAAATATGTTTTAAAAATGATTTTAAAAAATAATGACAATATGAAATGAAAGTGAAATGAAAAAGAATATCTTAAGTTGACATAGTAAAACTTTAAAAAAAAGGGTTTCAAAAGGTATTGGATAATATTGCATGGATAAAATATAAAATTCATTATAATAAAATAAAATAATAATCATTTAGGTATATAAATAAGTATTTTTAAATATTTTTAAACTGAAGTATTTCATTTAGAAAAGAAAAGAATAAGATTGTAAACCCATACCTTGATATGGTAATGACGTAAACAATAATGAGAGTAAAAAATATCACATAATAAATAGATAAAAGGATAATAATATATTATATTATAAGTATAGATTCATTTTAAATGGAAATTTAAAGAAAATTAAAACAAAATAATCACTATTGGAAAAGAAAGTGAGAGTAATATCAACCCTTACATTGGGATGGTAACGATATAGTGAGACAGAATTAATAATCTATCTGGTAAAATACATTAAAAAATAATAATATGTTGTAAAGGGAATAATATTATCAAATGAAATGTAATTTCAAAGATATTACCAAAAAAGGATCACAATTGGGAATTAAGCGAGACAAATATGAACCCTTGCCCAATATAAGCTTGTTAGCTAATATTCTATCCTCAAAAAACAAAAAAACATATTCAATTTGAAAGATAGAGCTATTGTAGAAACTCCCTGATATGTATATAAAAAGAAAATGTATTATTGATGTATTGAGAATATTGGGTGTGGATTTATTGGTATAGTGAGTGGAATCCCGTAGAATTCATTTTTCTACATTTTTTATACCATTATCTCAAGTCCTCCACTACACCCATAGTGATCCATTACCTAAATTAATGATTCACTAAAATTTTTGGGGAAAATTAATCCAAGATCACTAACATGGTATAATTTGATAATGCTTACATATATATGATTTCTTATTTACCATATATTTCCATATTTCAATATTTTTCATTAATTTACTATTCTTTATCAAAAAATACCAAATTTCACTACTTACCTATTTTTTACATCCTAATTACAAATATACAATACAATTTTTCAAATTAATATTCTAATTATATTTTACATAAATACTTTATAAAATATATTTTATGTGACAGACATTTTCCAAAACATAAAAACAACTATTCCAATGGCCAAGTTATTTTTATAATAGATACCTTATCTAAATATTATATCATTTTTATGATAATACTATTCTAAATAAGAAAAATAAATTTCTAAATTAAAAAAATAAATAATTTAAAAAATGATATTTAATTTAAAAATATGTTATATAGCCTTTAAAAAATTCATGTATTAAAACATTAACATAGAATATTTTATTTATTTATAAATATGATAAAAATAATTTAAAAATTAAATGAACTATTATTTAATGTTATAAATTCCCAATAATTTATACTTAGTGTTAAAAATATTCAATCTTTTATTTTATCATATATTCAACATGAAATTCCATATAACATTAAATACATATATAACAACTTAATATGTTACATTATTTACATCTATGTTAAAACATATACAACACTATGTTAAAAATTATATTCTATTCACTACATTATTATTAAAATGACTATATAAAATTAAAATTAAAGATATGTGAAATATAATTATCAATAAATCATTAATTCAGATAAATTTATTTTATAAAACCCTTTTAGTAAATTATTATTAATTTGAAAAAATATATATATAATTACATTGAAATACATAGAGTAAGAGGACATATTTATTGATAAAAAATGTAATATTTTCAATGATACGTATTTATTCATTCAAAATTTTAAAAAAACAAAAGCAAAATTATAAATAATTTATTATAAATAATTTATTATAAAATAATTACTTCAAAATGAATAAACTTTTTATACCATTAAAAAAATATCTTAATTTTATTTGTTTATGAATAGAATTTATAATGACATATAAATATATATTGAAAATTATTTCAGTTAGTGATTATAAAATGATAATTTTTATAAACTATGTACCCATAGGTCATGTAACAAATATATATTCCATATACCATTATATTTTCTTTCTTATAATACAAAATTAATGGTTTTCATATATATTTTATAGCTTAATCTATTTTTTCTATGTGCAATACTTATTATAGGTAGAATGTTTATTAGAGACTAAAATCCATGATATATTATTCATATAATTTTACATTTTTATTTATACATTAAATTATGCTTATTTTATGATTTGATGCATGTAATGATTTGTCTACTCCATGGGTAATATTTTTATGGAATTGGATGATATTTACAACCTATTTATGTCTATTAATAACAATTATTATTCAAAAATATATATCAATAATGTATATGAAAATAGGTTTACCTTATCATATTAATATTTATATAACACATATAAAATTGTTTTCTTTACTTTCATAATAAAATTAAAATAAAACTAATTGTAATATACATATATGTTAAAGGAAAAAAATAATGATAAAAGTTATATATTAAAATTTTGGGTTATTACATTCACCCCTTTAAATAAATTTATCTTTCAAAATTTTCTCTCGTAGATGAAAAAATTGAAAGGGTATCTTTAAAATAACATGACTCTAGTTATAAATTTTATTTAAAAAAACAACCTATTAATTTATTATAAGAAGAGGAATCTAATTATTTATCTTTTTCTTGGAGGATTTCCTTAATCAACAGCGTGTTAACAGTTATTCCAATCCATGTTCTATTAGCTTACAATGTGTCGAAGGGGGTTATTACGACTATTGATAAAGTCCGGGATAATTTTATTTGGGATGCTTATTTTGAGGGGAAATTTCATTAGACTTCATGGGAGAAAGTGGCTAGAAGGTTCAGGAAGGTGGTTCCAACATCATAAGTCTAGGGGATACAATTCATTATTTTCATATGAAGCTTTCACGGGAAGTCATGGAGGGTTGTACACTTTGGGGTAAAATTATTTCCTAGCAAGGTGAAGACTACTTGGGAGACAACAGAAATGTTTCATCATTCTAGGATTTAATCTGACGTTTTTTTCCTGTTATTCATCAACAATCACGCTGGATTATAGGGATGGGTGATATCTCCTTTTGGAATCACAATTATACTGGGTCGGTTATTGTATTCCCAGGTTACACTGCTCCAATGATTTCTTTTAGAGAAGCTAGTAGATATCACACTTTTATCAATTTTGGTCTTGATGAGGAACAAAGGAAGACTTTTGACCTTATTGAGCTAAATATGGATCCAAATAGATGTGTTTTTACTGGTTCAAAGACGGGTATGTTTTCTTCTAAAGAGTTTTGGAATATTTCTATTTCCCAGGATCAGTATGATTCTTGGAATGATATGGTATGGTGTAATAGAATTCCCACCAAATTTAATTTCCTTGTATGTAGAATTAGAAATCAGGCTATTCCTACATAAGATAATGTGAAAAGGAGGGTCATTTACTTTGCTTCAAAATGTCACTGTTTCAGTACTAAGAAGTAGGAGGATTCCAACCACCTATTTTTTTAGAGTGATTGGGGCTTGGCTTTATGGAGTTTTTGTTTTGAATTCACTAATGTTTCAGATCCTTTCCATACTGGAATCTCTTTTCTATATAGGTGGTTCCATGGTCTGAATAGTGTTGGTTCTAAAAAACAGCCAGATCTTTGATCCTTAGTGTAGGGTGTTGGTGAATTTGTAAAGCAAGGAACAAAGCTTGTTTTGAGGATATACAATGCTCAAAAATATCAATTGTTATCAGGACTAAACTTCTTCTACTATACTTGGTTCGGTATTCAAAAATTCTATGTGATGCTCCATACTTGAGTTATATACATATGTGTTGTCTAGTCTTGCCTCGTCCAGATCATATGAGGAATGATAATTGGGTTAGTGGGTTTCTTACTAACATGGGTCTTAAGCTGAACTTTGATGTCTCTTGTATTGGAGGTTTTATTCGGGGTGGTGGTGTTGTGCATGATGGGAGTGGAATCATATTTCTTGCCTTTTCTACCTTTTATGGGAGAGGTATTTCCATTCAAGCTGAAGCTAAGGAAATTCATATGCGGGTCATGTTGTGTGCTCATAGAAATATATCTATTTATCATATTGAAATTGATTCAAATATCATACAATACTCGATGAATGGAAAGATTTCAACCCCTTGGTTGACTGCTTACATTATCAGAAAATGTAGGAGTTGGATTGACATCAATAATATACAGATTTCTCATACATAGCCTGAAGGTAATAAAATTGTGGATTACTTTTCATCCTTGATGGTGGCGGATCAAGGTAACAATTTTGTTTGTTTTCATAGTATTCTTCAAATTGAACCGGAATGGGTGGGATTGATTAGGGGAGATCAACTTGGTCTCCACTATTTTAGACCACCCTAAAATGTCTGTGTCCCTACCCAAAGCCTTGTTTTCTTTGGTTTTTCTCCTCTTATAATAAAAAAATGTAGATTATGGTGGTAGTATAAACCATTTATGATAAATATCACTCATTATTGGTTATTAAGACCTCTATTGATGATGTATTTGTAATTGGAAGTTTATAATACTATTTTCATCAATATAAGATCATGAAATGATATTATATTTGAAATAAGATTTCCTTATCTAGGAAATTAATTTTGGATCAATGTGAATAGATCCAGTCAATGTCCAATATTTCATTGAAATGTTATAAAGGAAAAATATCTAAATTTTCAAGAAGTAAGTCCCGAGGAATATTATTTGGGGACCAGTTATATACATGTGTCACAATTATCGCATAACATTGTGTTTTTAATAATCACTCATAATCTAAATATTTTGGTGTAAAATAAATATTCTTATCAAATATATAAGATATGAGTAAATAAATAGAACTAGAATCAAATGAGATTTCATGGTTTATAGATGTATGATAAGTGTTCCTTGTCATAACTTTATCATTCATGATTAAAGAGATCATATGGATTAGTGAATCTAGGATTTTATTTATTTTCAATAAGGTTGTTTTAAGGAAGTTAGTGTGCGCTTACATGTGATTATTATAAAGTTGGTCAATAGTTTAAAGACATGTTCTTATGTAATTTTGAGATAGAACATTTTAAACAAAAATTATTGAGTATTTTGAGGTTGAATAATTGGAACATGTCAGTATAATTTCCTGAGATCCATTATGAATCCTATGATAATTCTTAAATATATTGGAAATTTTTTTGAAGTTACTTATAAGTTGAAGTTGTAATATTGGGTTTTTGAAGCACTTATATGACGTAGGAATTTTATGGAGCTCCTTTAAAAATAAAATCACAACCAATTGAAACAAAACACATTAGCATAATAGTAAAAATGTACTAGTTGATCTTTAGGGATGCTGTCCATAATGGCACAGGTGAGAAACAAAGAAGAGTCATAATGGGTTACTCAGCATGGGTCAGGGCATGTTATAAAATGTAACTTAGCCTATACTATTTGGTTTTATACTGAAGGATACTAGAGAGAATCAAATTTAATAGGCTTTTTCAAGTATCCTACAATGTGTTTCCACTTATAAAGTAGTATGAATCTAAAAAAATAAATTTGGAATGGGTTTTTAAAAGATATGAATTATTCATCCATATTAAATTATAGACTCACCATGCATTGGACTAATATATGTTGTATCAAGCTGTTATCTACCTTGAGTTAGTTAGGGTTTTTTCATGTATTATTTTCTAATCATTTATATAATAATAAAGTCGATCCCTTTATAGTGTTTGGAATCATCACTGGGGATCATGAGATTCTAAATATGGATGGACTGATATCTTGCATGTGTTCTTCCATTAAATGAGTTATTCATTCTATATTATTAGAGGATGCAAGAAATACTTACATGATTCCATAGAATAAATTGGTTGTTCATGTATGATACATGCATGCAGTTTCACTTCCATGCATGAGTGTTTCCCACTAAACATAAATTCCTTTAAGGATGTTGTCTTCATTTGTGAAATTATAACACCACAATTATCAGAACCACAAAGTTTATTAGTTTGTGAATACTTGAATATATGATTATTGGTGTCATGTGATAATGAGTGGATTTCTATGATTTATGGATTATTCAAGGAAATAAAATTTCCTATAAATATCAAGATCTCAGAATTAATAAAATAGAGAGTAATAGAATGATACTGATAGGGAGTTGAATTTGAGAATCATGTATTTTCACATAAATAGAAATAAATACATACACTCTTAGTTTCATCTATAATGATAAGAGTCTATGATTTTTCTTAGTTATGTGAATAATAAAAAGGTTTTATAAATAAAGGGTTTTTGAAGTGCATAGAGTTTACATAAAGTCGGGGTTTGGAAGTAGAGAAATATTAAAAGTAGTTCCTTGTACACTTAGTTATGTAAAGTATAATAAGGATTATAAAAACATAAATTTATTTAAAATAGAAACTATATATTTTCATGGACATGATACCATGATCTTAAATATACTATAAGTAGTAGTGAGTTTAATGAACATGAAACAATGAGAAGAAACTTGATATTTCATAAAGTAGTTTTGAGAAGTTCATGAAATTCACTATGAATGCGTGAATTATTTTTTAAAATAAAGGATTTTAATATAGTGATAAGTCATGTTTTATAGCGAGGAGAAAAGTTTAATAGTCCTTGAAAATTTTATCATAGTATACATATTCCTAAATTGATTAAAATATGGGAAGCAAATTTGTGAGATTCCAAAAGTAGTAATAAGTAAGTATATGTTTTGTAAAAAAAATTATTATGGTTGATAAGCTTTGAAAGTATAATAAGACTCAGGTGAGTAGGAACTTGATAAACTAATTAGGAAGATATTTATTAAATATTATAAGATACTGAGTAAGGTCAACAATTTTGATCATATGACATCGAATCACTTAAATAAGGAAGCTGACCAGGATTGTAAGAAATGATCATGATCATTAGTTTTTTATGTTCTTAAAGAAGTTTCCATGATGAAAATAGTATATCCATTGAGATTTTGACAGAATATCTACATCTAGCAGTGAAAAATAAATCGTTATAGAATTAAGATCTTTCTTTTTTTGGATCAAACTCTATATAGAGGGTAGTGGGAAGATTTATTCTCTAATGGGACTATAGAGTATGAAAATAGTGGGACTCTTTTTTTATGGAATTAAGAATATCCCTAGTGTATCCACTTGTGATTATTGTGTAGAATCTATGATTAGGGAGTTTAACCAATCACAAGTTTATCACATTGAGTTTGAACCTTTTAAAAATTGTTGTGTCTTCTGTTATTTATTTTTATTAATATTTAGGTGAAACTTTGATACATACCATTGAGAGGACTGTGATCTTAACTAGTCATAGAAGTTTAATTCAAATAAATAATTCATTAAAATTGATCATTGATTCACCCCCCTAGTGATCTAATAAATTCTATTCACTTTCATTGATTTTATAAAAAAACATGGGTTACCTCAATCATATCCAAGAGTTATTGAGTATGTAGAGTCTAAATTTATTTAAAATAAGGGGTGTCTCCACATCTTATGGTAAGATTATCATAGTTGAAAGAATAGAATATTTCACTATATTCTATCTCTTGTCCAGGAAGTAAGATACACAGTTTTAGTGGGATTACCACCTCTTAATGAGGATACTCATTTTTTCCTTTCTAATAATATAAATATAGATGTTGATAAAAAAACATTAGAATTCCATTTTTAGGTCTCTTTAGAAAAGGTTTTATGAAAAATTCATGAGAATTAAAAATAAAAAAGAAATCTAGGATAAGTTGGAAAGTAGTTATGAAGGTAATTTAAAAGTCAAGGAGGAAAAATTAAAAATTTAGAGAAGAAAATTTAAGGATATTAAAATGGATGAGGAATAAAATTTATAATACTACTTTACTAGAGTCAATAAAATAATCAACAATATATGATTATTTAGAGAAAAGCAGTAATATTTTATAATTATATAAAATCAAATGAGAAACATTAAAAATATGTTTAATCATAAAGTTTTAACATTAAAATATAAATAATAACACTCTCTATATTAATTGCAAAATATTCTCATTTCTTATGAAATAGTAAATGCTATAACTTTAAATAATAAAGAAAATAATGAAATAATTTTTAATGCCATGAGAAATATAAAAATAAAAGATAATGAAATTAAATAATCAATTGATTTTGATAATGAGTAATATTATGAATAATTTAATAAATAAAATTATCTACTATAAAAATGTTTCAAATAAAGAAACTAGATTGGAAAAGGCAAGAAACCACTAAGGTGTTATAAATTTAATGAAACAAGATACTTTTCTATAAATTTTCCAATGAAGAGGATGAAAAAATATTAATTAGATAAGGAGTATAATAAAACTCTAAATTATAAGAATGGTAAACATAATAAAAAATATTCTATAAGAAAGAAGAAAATTTTGATGAAAAATAAGGAAAAATGATGAATCTTCATCATCAGTCATAAGATGAAGTTAACTTTATGGATTGGATTGAAAGAAAAATTGATACCTCAAATAGTGATGAATATAAAAGATAAATAAAAAGGATACAATATATGTTAAAAATGAGTAGGAATATTTTATTAAGCATAACACATATCTCATGAAGGAGAATAGGAAGTTGATGAAAGAAAAAAAATACGGATGAAGTAATAGATAAATATTTCAAAACAATGAGTAGTTTATATTGATGAGATCAAGAAATTAATATTGAAAGTTGATGAGAAGGAAAATATGGTGAAAGATATTAAAGATAATATCACTCTCAAATAATAAGAATTATCAAAGACACAATCAATATTTCTTGAAGATAAAAAATTATTTGAAGAAGATCATAAAATAATTCAGAAAGTTGGTTACGGTAAAGGTGGATTCATAATAAACTAGTGAAAACATGGTACTATATAGGTTAATTACACTCCTAATGAATTTAAAAATAAACCTATTATCTATAATATTGTAGGTTTTAAGAAAAAAAATCGACTAGTTTGGAATAATAGGACAAGTGTAAAACCCTCGTCTTCATCAAAGGATGAGATGATTACTTAAAGGATATCATTTCCCCCTAAGGAAGGAAAAAGTTGGTTTATAGAAAGAAAATAGAAACAATCTTAATGAAAGAATTATTATCCATAAGGAAGGTCAAGGTTCAAATGGTACTATTGTTATTTTGGATTATTTTGGCACAAATTCTATTCATGCTATTATAATATGTCACTACCAGAAAAGTAGAATGAACCAAGGAGAATCTATTTTGAGAAAATGGGAATTGATCTTAAAATAAATAAAGGTATTTCTAGGAATTCATCTAATCCACACACAAAAATAAATATAAAATATTAGAATAAATCTATGGTATATTTGATTAGTATGGTCATAGTGTTGAGGTATGAATGACTAGTCTTTTGAGGAAAAATACATTTAGTGTGAAATGGATGATAATTCAGAAGGCGGGGGAATAAAAGAAGTTTTTTTTTATAAATATTTCAAGAAATCATGTGGAAAACCCCAAGAAAAATCATAATAGTAAAAAGGAGTGCTTAATTTTCTTCCCAGACCACCTATAAATTTCTAAAGAAATGGAGAAGGCATAATAACACACTAGTGAATAATAGAAAAAGTTATTTCACATGAAGAGAATGAATTTCATGAAATATTTTCCAAAAATGATGAATAAAAGTTACAAGTGAATATATGTGTAATGTGTAATCAAGATGGAAATGGTATAAAAGAATATATGACTATCTTACCAACTCAAGAATAATTGATGGAAAATATTATAGAGAAACTATTTATATCATTTACCTTGATGGATGATGTGAAGAAGACAACTTCAAATAAGGAAATAGTTGAAAGGAATAAAATGATCATGCAACCTGTGAAGAGTCATAATAGGAAATGGAGCATGAATAATTATATACATGATGATTTTAAAATGAATAAATAATTTTATTTGAGAGACAACTCTCATCCTTGATTTTTTTAACAGAGTATCTACGAGGATCCCCTTTATTCTATTGTTTCTCTATCAAATATAGAATTGAATGAGATTAATTAAAGGGGAATCTTGATGAGAGTTATATCAGTTGTATAGAATAAAGAGGTAATCATCATGGAATTTTCTATCTTCTATGATGTGGAATATAGTGAATCTCTTAAGGGGGAGCTTATATCTAAAATAATATATCATAGAAATGTTCTTTTTTGTTAATCTAGAAACTAGATTGTAACATCACATTATAAATTTCAGTTATTTATCTTATCTATTTTAGTTTCCCTCTTGTTTTTGGGAGAATTTTGTGACTCTTTAGGATAAATATCCTTTTCTAGGGAAATTACCTAAAGTTAAGGGATTTATTTTTGTTTAAATTAATGGATTCAGGGTATAAATGTGTTAATGGCCTTGTAGGTTTCTCCCTGAGTTCAGAGAACACCAGTGTTGGTTTTGTATTTTAAGAAAAATATAGAGTTTTTGTTGTCTTCTGGGTGATTTCATTCCATTTAATGATTACCCATCTTGAAAGTTTTTCACTCCATGTAAAGTTTCACATCAATTATTGGTCACTGGCCATATTATCTGAACCTATATAAGGTGTGAAAGGTTTACATGTTGTGAATCGATTTCACATCGTGTAATGTACAATGCTATGAATTAGTTCATGGAATTAAGTTTTATACACTATGAAAATATTACAAGTCATGAAATAGTAAAAATATGGGTTTTTAGTCTGAGGCGATGTGTTTTCATCATTTTTGGATTTCATGGATTACAAGACAAGAAATGGGGTTTCGTGTCATGTAATTATCATAGATTGTTCTTTCTAGGGAACTTAAAAACTAATTTGTTTTCTTATTTGTTCTTAGACTATTATATCTTGACCTATGATCTCTCCCAATTGATTTAGGATACCTTTCCTCCTTTCGAATCACTTTATTCAGTGATTGATCTCTTTTTTATTTGTATTCTGTTTCTCCAGGTAACTAATCCTTCTACTTCTTCATTTTTGTTGATCGTGGTAGCACTATTGTGTTGTGTTTTTGGATTTATTGATCTATGATAATGATATTCTTGATCCTTTATAGATCTATTTTTTTGATAATCCTCTAGACTATAACCGTTATGTTGGTTGTGGTGTGGTGTGCGATTTACTTTGATGTATGTTGTGTTTTTTCCTCTCTAATGACCATTTTTCTTTTTTAATTGATTATAAGAAGTGAGGATTGATTCTAGGACCTCATTTATTGTCTCTATGTTTATCTTTGTTGGTGGATCCAATTTCCTGTGTGTGTGGCCTGAGTTTGAGGTAGGGATCTCTATCTCTAGCCTATATCATATGAACTTTATTTCTCAGATTTTTATAAAAAAAATTATTAATGAGATGGAATGATTGATTGATTGAGTTGTGTGTTTTTGGAAATGTGATTTTGAGAAAATATGGTTTTCCCCTTGTTTTGGTAAAAATAAATGGGTATTTTCAAACCATTGTGAAATTTTTTTCTAAAATGGTTCTCAAATCATGCTTTTGATGAAATGGGTTATAAAATAGATCACATATGAAGCATTGGGTACTTAGGTCAAAGGTGTAGTAATAAGACTAGTCCATTCATTGGGGGGTTCACTCATGGGGTGGTATTCTTCTCCCTATAATCATTTATCTGGGGTGTTCTTTATAGAAACCCAATCCTTTTAAAAATATTATTTCATGATTTTAATCATAATTTTCAATTAAATATAAACCAATGATAAAAAGGCCTAATGTCTTTAGAAGAATAGGTACATAATTAGAAAACATGAAACTAGAATAAAACATTTTTTATTAATCCTTAAAATGGTCTATTAACTCCCTAATATCCCCTACAACTTCATAGTATAACCTAGTTAATACATATACAAAAGGGATGAGCTAAAAATCCTAGTAAGGGAATAAACATGGAAAAAAAAGCATAGCACATGATTCAGAAGGCATAACATGATAACATAAAAGGAATGGATCATGAATAAACATATAGAGGCATAACATATATAATATGGAATCATATGATCATGGAAATATAGTAATGTGGTAGCAACATATATCATGACATAAACATTTGACAAGGCTAACGGCCAAGATGATATCACATGGTGGACAGAGCCCCATAATGGATTAGGTTTCTAATCCCATACGTAACATATCATGAGACTAAACATTACCAAATTAATTAGATAATTATCTAGGTTCACCCATCATAACATGCATTTACATATGTTTTCCACATAAAATTTTAAAAAATAAGGAATAATCATAAGGATTTCCTATGGAAAGAAATGGATATTGTAATCATGTCATAAGGAAAAACCAAAGTGTGTATCATAATGGTATCCAGGAAAGACGGTATTTAAATTATTATGGGAAATTAATGAATTAAATATAATATCACATAATTAATAATTAAATATTATTTAATTGAAAACATAAAATGAGTGGAAAGGTATCTTTTGAAATACGCCACTTAATCATAGTTTTAGGGAAAAGAATGAAGGGTATTTAAGGAGGATAAAGGAATAATTATTTCCATAAAACCAGAAATGAACTAAAATTGTTTTTCATGATAAAATGAGTGATTTTATAAAAAATCTGGTGGCTTAAAATATTTTATGTAGTGTAATTGAAAATGGGTAATAAATACATAAGTTTCCTTTAATCAGGTTTTCTTTTTCGAGAGGAATTGAGAAGGGATCCTTTTAAAAAAAATCAATTTCCTATAAAATAAATATGGATTAAGCTAGATATATATTTTTTCTAAATATATACAGAGTATTAGATAATTATAGATTAATAATAAAGAGATAAATTTATTCCAATAGAGTAAAAGTGTTACCCAATGGAAATATGGAGGTTCGGGGTGATCCCTTAACTTATGTCTGAATGGGTTCTGCACTTGCACTTAATGTCCTGGATAATTAAATTAAATTCATTAATTACTTAATTCAGAACATATTAAACATATATTTGGTTTATTATAATTTTATTAAGTTCATTTATGGTAATTTTTATGAGTTATAAAGTTCAATTTCACTGTTCTGTGAGCGTCTTTTCATGGTTTCACGGCTGGCTCACTTGTGTATAATTATGGATTTTATTGTAAAATGAAAATAAAACTCCATAATTGAAATTAAATGGTAATAATTCAATTATATAAATGTAAATTATCCCATAAATCATTTTTTTCTGACATGTGGATGGCTCTTTTAGTAAAAATGGCATCATTATGTTGTTAGTTCATTTAAGCGATTATACTGGCCATCATAAACTAGTTTCATTTTATTTAATATTATGTATATATATATTTTCTAGAATATTAAATGAGTTATAATATAATTATTACAATATTATTTAACCATAATAATATTTTTATGACCATCCTTAAAGGTGTTAATGGAAAAAAAACTCATTATTCATGGAGAAGGTTAACCGCCATAATTTGGACAATGGTTTCATTTCTTTTAATAAGAGGAGATAAGAAGAGGGATAGATAAAATATCTTACATTATAAATATATAATTATAGTATATGAATTATTATATTTTTATTATGAACTTATGGATGCATTTTTTGAGTAGAAGGTAGAATAAGAAATGAAATTAAAAGAGGTGGTTTGAGAATGTTACCTCTTGAATATCACCTCCTTGAAAGACTTATTAAGGAACTTAGAATTTTTATTTTTGTGAAACCAGTAGAACTTTTAAGTGGGTAGAGTGAGGAGCAGAGTGATTTTCATATATTTGGAAATCTTCAAGTATTATAAGGTTTGAGGAGAATGGGTTATGTGGAGTGGTATTTATAAGGGGAGTATAGGGGTTTTTTATTATTATATTCATTGATTTATTATTTTGGCCAAGAATATCAATATTTTTTTATTATTGTGATTATATACAGTATTCAGTGCATTTTATTTTGACATAATGGGTTATTACATCATCCATGACTCAAAATTTCATGTATTTGTCTTAAAATGTTAAATACCATAAATTATTGTATTTCACTATTCACAAAAAAATCAAATATTTTAGAAAAAAACCCAAAAAATAACCCTAACCATTTTTTATGGGAATATTGAAATAATAGAATATATTTTATGAAAATGATTTTATAAATATGATTAATTTAATTTTTAAATATAATCATCATTTATTCAAAAATTATTGATTTTAATATTATAATAGATTTAATGACCCATGGAAAAATTAATTATGGTCTCATAAAATTATCTTAAAATTATAACACAATGTAATATTAATTTATAAATAAATTTTATATAAATAAAATTTATTTTAAATAATTATATTTATTATAAAAGTGTGATTAAAACATTTATGTTTTATAAAAATACAATCACTTAATTTATCTTTTTTTAAAACATTTATTTACTTGCAACATGATATAAATATATCATATTTTCATTTTATAAGATAAATAAATATTATTTTACATTTCTATAGGTAATGTTACTATTCTAATGGTCATGTTACTGTTTATAATGGTCAGATTACTATTTCAATGGCCATGTTACTATTCCAACAGTGAGATTACTATTCCAATGGTCAGATTTATAATGGCCATAAAGATTCCTTGATTCCTATAAATATATATTATTCCATCAATTCTTTACCCATTTATATTTTCTCTAAATTTTATATATAATTTTATCTTCAAAATGAATATTTTATTATTAACATTATGTTTTATTTCTACATCTTTGTTTGTGAGTGTGGTCATTCTAGTTGATCAAGCTAATCCAAATTATCCTATTCTTGTTATATTATTTTCAATTTATTTACCCTTTATAATATTTGGAATTATTATTGTTTTATTTACTAACTATTGTATCATTCTTTATTTATGAAAATAATTTTTTTTGGTTTCTCTATGTGGTGTATGTGATTTGTACTGCATTATATGATTATAATAATGGAAATTCAGTTGATAAAATGTTGGGTTGTTACATTCTTACTTGTTAAATTTTTCCATCAAAAATTTCATTTTACATACTAAGGTGAAAACAGGTTAGGGTACTTCTCCTTCATCACTTCTTATGGTTCCCATGTATCCTCATCGTATTCATGGTTCCACCATATTAATTTGTCCAGGTGAGTGGTCTTTTGCATAGAACTTTATCTTTGTGGTCCAAGATCTGCACCAACTGATCTTCATAAGAGAGATCATTTTATAGATGTACCACTTATGAATTTAATACATGTGAGGGATCTTGTATGTACTTCCTCAATAGGAATATGTGAAATACATCATATACTTGAGACATGGATATTGGAAGTTCTAGTCAATAGGACATAGCTCCAATGTGATAAATAATCTTAAAGGGGCCAATGTACCCAGTACAAAGCTTTCTCATCTTCCAAAATCACATGAAGCTCTTATATGAAGATATGTGGAGGAATACCATATCTCTAACCTCAAACTCCATGTCTCATTAAAAAAAATAATAGCTCTTCTATCGACATTGGGAAGCCTTGATTTTCTTCAGAATAGTCTTCAACTTTTCAACCAATTCCTTAACCATTTTAAGTACCAAAATCTTACATTCACCGAATTCATGCAAACATATAGCCATTCTAATATTTTCCTATAAAGGGATTCATATGGATCCATTTGTATTCTTGATTATAAACTATTATTATAAGAGAATTAAATGAGTGCAATATTTCGGTCCCATCCTCCTTTGAAGTCCATTGAGAATGTTCACAACATATCTTATAATGTCTTAATATTCCGCTCAGACTGGCCATCATTCTGGGGGTGATAAGTCATACTCAAGTTCAGTTTAGTGTTTAGGGAATATTGGATACTTTTCCAGAACTTGGAGGTAAATTTCATATATTAATAATATACAATAGTTAATGGTACTCTATATAGCTTCACCACTTCTTCAATGTATATTCATGAAAGTTGATTGTGTGTGAAGTCCACTCAAATTGAAATAAATTGAGAAGTCTTTGTTAGATTATCCACAACAACCCATAGAGAATTATTTCCTATGGATGTATTTGGAAGTCTATTGAAACATTATGTGGTGATGTTTTCCCATTTCTATATAGTTATAGGTAATAGTTTCATCATCCCCTTATACTTTTTCCTTTAAAACTTCACTCTCTATAATACCAGACACTTTTATATATATTTAGTGATCTCTTTATTTATATTGTCCCACAAATAGTGCTCTCAAATATCTCAAAACATCTTTTCGATCCCTAGGTGGATGGATATGGTGGAGCTATGTGAATCATTCAAAATCTCCCCCATTATATCAGGATGTTATGGTACACATATTCATGGTCCAAATCTTACAAATCCTTCCTCGTCAATTTTGAGTTCTGAGGATTTCTAATTTCTGATAGCTTCCACCTTCTTCTGAATTTATACATCATCTCTTTTTTCATATTTTATCTTCCATAAAAGGTATTTTTGGGTAATAATTTGAGAAAGTAATTATGGTGTTCCTTCCTTTATGATTCCCATGTCCATCCTTTTCATGTATAAAACGATTGGATCCTTCTCAATTCTCATCATTGAGAAAGTTTCAAGATCATGTCTACTTAGAGCATATTCCACTTTATTTACTTTATAAGGATAGTAGTGGATTAAGAAGTCATAATACATAATGATCTCTAACCATATTAATTGGTTCATATTTAGCTTCTTTAGTGTAAATATATATTTTAGGATCTTGTGATCAATATAAATATCACAGTTCTCCCCATATAGATAATTCCATAATATTTTCAACATAAAGATCATAGATTCCAAACATATATCATGTGTGGGATAGTTTTTCTCCTAAACCTTCTACTTCCTTGGGGCATAGGTCATCACTTTATCATTTTTCATCAATGCAAAACCTAATACCTTATTTGATTCATGGTTTTTTACCATAAAGAGTTCTCCATTTATGGATAGTTTAAGTACTAGTGTGTTGGTAAGACTCTTTTTCAATTCCTTAAAGTGATTTCACATTCGTTGTTCCAAAAAAACATGACTCTTGTTCGATTCATCTTGGTTAGTGGGTTTTAAAATCATGATAATTTCATCTAAAATCATCGGTAATACCTATCTCGACCAAGGAAACTACATATCTCCATTATAGATGTTGTTCTGGGCCACTCCTTAATTATATCTGTCATAGAAGATTCCATAGATATCCCTTTGTTGGTGATAACATGCCCCAAGAAAGATACATCCTCTATTCAAAACTCATAGTTACTATATTTTGAATGTACTTTCTCCCTTCACAAAGTCTTTAGAATATTATTAAAATGTTCCTCATGATCCTCCATTCTCTTGGAGTATATCATAATATCATCTATAAAGACTACCAAAAAAATTTCGAGGTAATATCTAAACACCCTATTCATTAGGTTCATGAAAATTTATGGATCATTAGTGAGTCCAAAGGGTGTCACTATGAACTCTGAGTGTCCATACCTTGTTCTAAAGGTAGTCTTGGGAATATCTTCCTTCTTCACCTTTAATTGGTGATATCCCAACTAAAGTTCCACCTTAGAGAGATACTTGGACCCACATAGTTGATTGAAAAAATCATCTAACCATGATAGGGGATATCTTTTCTTTATCATGATTTTGTTATGTTCATCATAATCAACATAGAGGTGTATTGATGTATCCTTCTTCTTGATGGATAGGACCAGTTCACCCCACAGTGAAGCACTCAGGCATATAAAACCCTTTCCAATATTCTCTTGTAACTACTTCTTCATTTCTTCTAACTCAATGGTGGACATACTATAAGGAGACTTTGATATGGACACGGATCCATGTATAAGTTTTAGTGAGAACTAAACCTCTCAGTTAGGATAAATAATGGAAAATTATTCAGGCAAAACATTACTGTAGTACCTCACAATGGGAATTTCTTCTATCATGATCCTCTTCTTTATATTAATCATTTCAGCTAGATATGATTTCACATATAGAAATATTATATATACTAGAGAAAGAGATTCCAAAGGATATTAATCCTCTTTTTTACATTTGTACAAAATTGGAGGACACCTCAGGATGTGAAGATTAATCTCCCTCTCCCAACATTTGATGTCAGATTCATAGAAAGACAGCCAATACATGCCCAATATAGAATCAATAACCACCAAAGGAAGTAAGATGATATTTTTTTGGATGTTTAGTCCCCAAAAACCAACCAAAAAAAGTTATACACTTTAGATACAATAATTTCCCCATTCTCTATTCTCATGGATAACTCAACCTCCTTATTTTGAGTTAGTGTTTAAATAGTTCTACTAAACATGAAATATATTAAAGAATGTGTAGAATAAAAATCAAAAAGTAAATTTTCTATTCTTGAATGAATAAATAGCATACCTATCACCACACCATTTTTAGTATCCACCTCAATAATAGTGATAGAATATTCCCTTACTTTCTACCTTGGAAGTTATTATAATTGATTGTCTCTAACAACCCTTGGCTCATGGAATTGTCTTGCATAATTTTCATGTTCTTTACAACTAAGACACTATATTGTAGGCTAAGTGTTAATCTGAACCTTACATTCTTCTTTTGAATTAGTGGGTTTCTTCACATCCATTCTAAAATGGTTATCCTTGTAAGAAATCAAGTCTTCTTATGAGGTATGGATACTTTTATTTTAGTTTAAATGTGTAATTACTACCTAATTTGAATACCCTTTAAGGTCATGGGTGTATCATAGGTGTTTGGGGCTTGTTCGGAGCCCGGAACCCATTTTTTGGGTAAAAACAGGCATGTCACATGGTTAGTAGAAACTATGCAGGGCAGAATCATGGTTAATATTAAACGTGTGATGCCTAGACAAAGAGAAGGAGGAGCCTTCACAGTTTGGGTAAACCATGTGATTTAAGGTACATGATCGTATAGGAGCTATGTAGTTTTTAACAAAGCTGATTTTCATGATTTGTGCACAGTTAGTCAAACTGTGTGCACTAATCATGAGGGGTGCCCCTTCCTACAGAAAAGGGTACATAGTTGGCGTACGGTTTGGCCAACCATACGTCCAACCTACGCAGCACATTTATTTTGGGTGAAATTAATATTTTTTTCCTTAATTAATCTATTAAAACTATTTTATTTTCTCTTTTCATCATGTTGGGAATCCACTTGAATTTGAATCTCTCATTTGATGCCTAAAAAGGATCTGATAGATCTCCTCTATCTGATCTCTAAATCGAGAGTCATTCATATCGTTGGATTTATGTCTGTTATTACTCAATTCCTTTTTTCACTTTATACATTCTTCTTAGTATTGACTAACTATTTAGGTGCAAGAAAATTTTCCCTATTTTAATGGTTTTCATTTGTTCTTCATTTTTTCCTAATTTAAGTCAAATTGGAATTTGATACTGGATGATAAATCTAATACAGAACTACGGTAGGTGTTATATACTTTTCCTATTTGGTTTCATGCATTATTAATCTAGTTTCCATTATTCTACCCACTGAACATTCAAAGTGGCCCCAAAAATTAATTGATTAATTGAATTAAATGAAATGGAATTGTTAGCTATGTCCTTCATTTCCTTTAATATGTGTTGGAGGTTTTTTCTCCAAACATTGTCACCCATGGGGTGTGCCTTTGAGATTTCCCTTTGTTATACCACCCATGGGGTGTGTATTTGAGCTTTCCTAGTTATAGGAGCCCTTTTATAAATGAATTTAATTAAATTGATTATTTAGGAGATGTCCTGCCTCCTTTTTCATGTGATACATGATGTTGAATTGTTTAATTTTTGAATTGTGATTTTTTTATACGAGTGGGTAAACTCATGGAATGGAATTGAATTTGAATTATGTTACAAGTGGGTATACTCATGGAACTTGAACATGAATTGATGAATGGTTACATAGGACACTATGTGTGTGATACACCATGGTTCATGGAAAAGGTAAATAATTCCTTAGACCTATATGCTCATTGGATTTTGATTCTATGGGATGCTTTGGGCCTTGTTACCCCTTGGATCTAATTTTTATTGGGCTTGCAGTGGACATAGTCAATAGACATGCTCCTTGGACCCCAACTGAAGCCTAACTGAGTTTCTAAAGATATTTTCCTAGGATTCAACGAGGATTCCTTAGTTCATTATACCTTGGATCCGACCCCAAGGGTTCTAACACACTTGATTATAGGGAACGCCCATGGGATATGTGAATCTTCTAGCTATACAGTAAGACTGTGATTTTTTGATACACATAGAATATTTTAAGGTCTTAGTTGACATGATATGACTTGATGTGTGGTGAGGCCATGATAGTTTTATTTATTGTTTATAGTTTCATTATTATAGGAGCTTGACCCATGTTTTGTATAGAGCCATGTTGGGATACAAAGTATCACTTTCTTATAGTATATATTCCATAGTCACTTTAATTTTTTATTACCGCATACCTTTATTATGTATTTCAATATACTTTATAATGTTATATTGAACATCTAGGAATTTTTATATACATTTGGGTCGTTACCTATTGGGATTATATCTCACACCTTGTCTGGGCCGTCATTGGGTACTCGAACAGACTATATGGATATAGGTAGGGACCAGGGCAAGTTCCCACACTTCAATGATGGATTTTGTGCCATGCTTAGGAGTGGGGGATCATAAGACCGAGACGAGGATCATGATTATATTATAAGATTACACTCTTTGATGTGTTTATTGTTTTGTTAAATGTATTGTATCCTACTTTTGTATACCTATTTTGGCTATTTTGTAGAAACATAAAATGTTTCATCTTATTTTTTATATGAGATCACTTATGGCATTGTTATATATTCATGCCTTATTTATTTATCATTTTTCTAGTTGTTATATCTTCTTTTTATCTTTATTTTTATTACTATTATGTTGTGTTACACTCTGATAATGAGTTCATAGTCTCCCCATGTACACACCTGAGGTCATTGCTGCTATTTAGTATCCTATAGTGTTTGGGGAGATGCACTTGAGTCCATGTGTCCAACAAATCATGGGACACTGTTGAGTGGAATTCAGGTTTGGGATGTTACAAAGTGGTATTTGAGCCTTTTTTTCTAGTTTTCATTACTATTTTGAGGCAATTTAAGGGGATGGGAATGAATTAGAATTTGGTAATGAGCTGTGCCTGGGCAGAGCTAACCCACGTATATGAAAAATCCAAATTACCTCAAGTGAAATTGATATTTTCTAGATTTTGACTAATATAGTTGATTTGATTCCACCATTGGGTGACATACTTGAATTGTGATGTTATTATTGATACATTTATGGGTTCTATTTAGTTTCAACCCAACGAGAAGAGGGTATTCCATCTCATTCATCATTTTTGGCACTTGTTAGAAATCACATGTCATGCATTATACCATTCTATATATGATGCATTTCTTTTTTGCATGATTTTTTTTATTAGTGTTGTGATAGATATGCCTATTATTATGATAAAAAAAATTCAATGATTTAGAAAACATGGTTGGTATTCAGAGTGTTTTTCATAACCTAAGAAATTTTTTCCTAATTAGGTTACAAAAAACATCATGAGCAGTTAATTATGTCACATTGATTCATGGAACATGAGTCACATGGACTGGAACATGTTATTGTGTGGATTGGGTGGATGCCATATTTTGGTTCATAAATAGTATGGGACCTTATGTATTAGAAAGTGATATACCATTTGGTTCAACCATTTAAAATGAAACATGAAATTAAAATGAAATGATAAATAGAGAACTTGACCTAGACCCATCTTTTGAGTGGGAAAGAGGTAGTGAATATAGTGACTTTTGTGGCTCTTTACTTTTCTAAAGTCCTGGATTTACAAGAAGGTTTTGTTTTATGACATGGTTATAGGAAGTTATTGACCTATCCTACACTTTTGAACTATGAAATTTGATTTCATTCTTTTCTGAGGCATGTGTTTGGCATTGTAGAGGCATGCCACTAAAATGACCTCCAGTCATAGTCAAAAGTGTGGAAATGGTCATGCTCTGGAGGTAGTGGTCCATGGGATATCGGTGGATCCTTCTTTATAGCCAGCTACAAAAATAACTATTGTTCCAAACATAGGTGTTGAGGAATAGTTATGTGAGGGTTTTTTCCACTTCGTGTAGACTTTTCAAGGAGCACCACATCCTACCTTGTCTATGGATAAGCTTACGCATGTGTTCCAAAAACATCATCCTCCCATGTTCTAAAGGTATTGTGGTTTAAAGGTTGTTGATCTATTGATTGAGACTATGTTATCGATATTCAATCATTTGGATACACCTCCTGATATGAGAATGAATCTTGCAACTTATATTCTTCGAGGAGAAATAAAGTGCTAGTGGGATGTATTGAACTGGGATGATATGCTAAAAGATATGGTTTGGGCTGATTTCCACACCAGGTTCAATGAATAATTTTACCCCAAGAATCTGAGGGTTGATCGGTCTAGTGAGTTCATGCATCTAGAGAAGGGTGCTATGATGGTTATGGAGTACTCAGAACACTTTAAAGACTTGTAGTGTTTTGCATCTACGTACCTTGATGACGAGTTATTGAGGGAGAGACACTTTGAGGAAGGTCTCTGAAATATTTTTCAATATCATATCAGCATGTTCATATTGAACTCTATTACTGATATTGTGAATTATGTGCTAATTACATAGAAAAAAACTAAGGGAATATGGTGGCACAAAATAGAGCAGTGCGGTCTCTCGACCCAGTGGTTCGACTTCCAGTGGAAGGAAGCACCGTTTTGAGGATTCCCTTGAGATGAGTACTAGTCAGGCTGTGAGTATTAGTATCTTAGTTTTCTATATTCATTTTATAAGATAGGGACATGTGAGGAATCCATACGATCACGACCCATTCAAGTTCCAATCTTGTGAAGGATGGTCTATGTGCAATGTTTCTGTAGGACCTTCCCTCCTATAGTGAGTGGTTGGGGGTTAGCTCTGAAACTCAGGTCATATGTAGGTTTCTCAGCTCCATGTCAAGCGTGGAGTTGTAGTATTACTAGTAGATCCAGATGAGGTGGTGGTAGTCATGGTTGAGGCATTTAGGCCCCAATTACACTAAGACATCAGAGTGGGCTTACTCTAAGTAGTGAGGTTGTGTCGTAAGGCCACGGTACATTCCAAATTTATTCTTTACACCCTACCCCCAAAGAATATGGTTTCAGACTATCTATGGTGGGAGGTATAATTTTAGTAGCCTCAACCCTTATATCTACACTTTTTATATGGGTACATTGCATAGTTTTATATCTATACCATTGGTGTAAATACTTAGACTAGTGGTTAAGTTTTTTGAGGGTGTTATAATTCTTGAAACTCTATTGGGGATCAGAATAGAGGATGTAGGTCAGTGAAGGTAGTTCCCACTTGAGGTTGGTGGGTGTCACTTCACCTAGAATATTTTTTTATCAAGATATTCGGGTTTTACATCATACTTAGGATGGACTAGCTAGTGTTTTATCAAGCCTACATTGAATTCTATCACTGAAGGGTGAATTTTAAATCACTATTGGGTGAAGTTTATACTCACAAGGGTGAAATGGATTCCCAGGTGAGCCATGTTGTACCATGTAATCATGGGATAGGTGGGATGATAGCCTAGATTTCTAGTTTATATCATGATGATCTAGGAGAATGTTAGGCGGAAATTCCTCTAGTGGTTGATCATTTTAGGGATGTATTCCCGGATGACTTTTCTGGTTTACCTCCAAATAAATAGTTTGAGTTATACAACAACCAAGTTCTAGGAGATTCACTGGTATCCATTCCTCCTTAAAGGGTAGCTACGATGGAGTTGGAGGAGCACACGAGATAGCTAGAGGATTTTGAGGCAAAAGGGTTTATTCAAACCAGTAATTCTTCATGGGGTAAACCAGTCTTTTTTGAGAAAATTTTGGATGGTATCCTTAGGTTATGCATGGATTAACATAAACTAAACTAGCTAATAGTTAAGAATCGATACCCCTTTCCACAAATAGGTGACCTTTTTGACCAGTTTCAAGGAACACGGGTGTTCTCAAAATTGATGTGAGGTTAGGGTATCACCAGGTATGTGTTCAACCTATATAAATACCTCGCAAAACCTCTCATAGATGGTATGGTCTATATGAGTATTTGTTTATTTAATTTTGTCTCATTAATGCACCAATGGTTTTTTTGGTGCTAATAAATCGAGTTTTTCATCTTTATCTGGATTCTTTTGGGGTGGTTTTCATAGACTATATCTTGGTTTATTATCACAATCGACGCATCCATTCAAAGCATCTTGATATCATTTTGGATACACTGAGAGGGAATCATTTATATACTAATCTCACAAAGTTCCACTTCTGGACAGAAAAAATTCACTTCTTGGTCATATTATCTCAAAGACAAGAGTATCAATAGACCTAAAGAAGGTGAGATTCATAGATTCCTGGGAGAATCACAAGAATTTATTTGACATATAGAGTTTCTTAAGGCTATCTAGATATTATAGGCATTTAATACATGACTTCTCATTCTTATCACCATCATTTATCAGCTTGACTAATATGGGTGTGAATTTTTATGGTCAGATACCTATAAGATATCCTTTCAGAAGCTGAAAGGGAGATTGACTTTAGCACTATTTATGATTCTACCAGAGTCGAGAATAATTTACACTATGTAATGTGACACATTATGTATCGGAATAATATAAATGATGATGTAAGGATATAGAGTCATGGAATATGGGTCTCGGTAGCTGAATCCATGTGATAGGAATTAATTGATGCACGATATGGATCTAGCTGTAGTATTTCATGATTTTTACTATTGGAGAAATTACTTACTGGAGGACCATTTTGTGGTGTAAACTAACCAAAAAATCCTCATGTACATATTTACACATTGTGATCTAAATATGAGGCAGCGAAGGTGGTTTGAGTACCTATAGTCTTTTGAATTCAAGCTTTTCTACATGCCTAGGAAGGTAAATGCAGTGGTTGGTGCACTGAGTAAGAGGAATCAGATACAGGAAGTTCATTAAGCTACTAGCGAGTAGAAACTTATGGATTTATTCTTTGAGATGAACTTGGAGATTTAGGATAGTCAGGGGAAGAGGTTTCTTTCATCCTTAGCTATGACCTCTACCCTGCTTGATAGAGTGAGGATGAAGTGACTATTGAATTCAAAGGGCCAGGTACTATGGGAGAGTGGCAGGTGAGGATCTACCTCCTGGTTGGACTATGGTAATAATGATATCCTTTATATCCATGGTTGTTTTTGGGTTCCACTAGACATAAATGGGAATCTTTTGTGGTATTTTCATGCCTCAATTTGGGCAGTACATCCCGTTACCACCAAGATGTACCATGAATTGCACTGTCAGTACTGGTGGTAGGGTATGAAGTGCATGGTAGTTGATTTTGTTATGAGGTGTTCCATAAGTCAATTGGTGAAGGTAGAACCTCAGTGACTAGATATAATTTGTAACACCCCAAGATTTTATAGTAAGTTATTTTCTTTAAATTAATTCAATAGCTTGCGCTACATGCAACACCATGTTCGAGCGCACCACGACTTACCAAACTAGCTGTTCAAAAGTGGTTATGAATAGTATTAACTGAATTTTGAATTTTATATACTCCATATAATTTCAGAATCCATATTATGTGTTTCTTAGACATAATATAAGAACAAATTCATTTTTTCAGATAAAAGAAGTATTTTTCAAAAAAAAACAATTTTACCACCTTTTAATGGAAAATCCTTTTTAAAACCAATATTTGACACTTTCATATATTAAATTTAATGAAATTAAATTCTTCTTTAGAATCGGGACATAAAAATTTATTTTGGATAAATCTCTGGTATGTTTCTAATAACTTTAATATTTTGATGAATGTTGAAAAATACTAAATTTTAATTAAAAAGAACTTTTTTAATAAAAATAATTTATAGTGTTAAATTATTCATTTGAATAGTTTGGAAGTATAATTACATTATATTTTTATTATTTAATACAATTTTGGTGATTATAAGTAATTTAACATTTAAATTTGACATAAACACATGTCAATCTTATGATAGTTTTTACTTTTTAAAAACCAGCTTTTCGGTTTTGACAACGGGAATTAATTTTAAATTAATTAATACAACTTCTATGTTTTGAATTTGGTAAAATATAATTCATTTTTAAATTCATAATATCAAAATTAGATTAGGGTAAATTTTTTGGTATTTTTCTGAAAACATTCAATTTTTGATGAATAGTGAAAAACATTATGTTATAGTTTAAAACCGACTTTTTATTTAAATAATTATTTATTTTATTTAAATTTATTTTAAGTAAAAATAGATATATAATACTTATATAAGTTCAATGTAATTCATTGGAGTCATTTTATAATAAAATTAAATGTATAAAATTTTATTGAACTTTTTACCGTCTTTTACCCACCTCCAAGGAGCATTTGCAAATTCACATAAAACTTAATTTTACCGCTTCTGTGAGTCGAATTTCAAAAATCTGAGAGACATGGTTGATATCAGTAAGAAAAATTTGGTTAAATAAGATTAAAATAATTTTTGGTGAATAGTAACTTTTTTACTTTTAATTACCACGGTTCAAAGTAAATAGGGTGATTAAGGGTAAAATGATATCATAATTACCCCCAACACATGTCCTAATTCTATTGGATAAGTGTAATTTGACAAAAACAACCTTAGGAAAAAAATATGATCCTTTAGGTCCACTTGGATTAGATTAGGACATTTATTATTATTTTATTTAAATAAGAGTTAAAAGAGTTAAAATCAAAGTTTAATAACTAAACCATTTTTAATATGGGGTTATACATAAGATAAATTCGACTAAAAATATTAATTAGAAAGCTAAAAATATTTCCTACATAATGATATTTTATTTATAATTTTTAGACATAATATAATTTAATTTATTTATGACACAATGATGACGCAGTAATTACCTTAAAAATAAAATATTAAAATAATTGATTTATTATAATCTTCCATATTGTATTGAATGAGTTATGTTTGATTGTGGATGTGTTATTTTTATACTATTCATGTTTTATGGATAAATTATTGACATTTCTTATGCTAGTTTTAATACGAATGTTTATGTTATGTTTAAACCTTTTCATATGAGGAATTCATTGGACTTAGTAAGTGATGGGTGGAGCCCGCTATAGCTCCCCGATGCATCGGTAGGTCTCATGAGACAAACAAGTGTCTTGTCATAAGGCCTTGACAAAATATTATTTGTATTCTTGGCACAAGTACTTGACTATGTGGTTATGAAGTCTGGCATTATGCATTCCATCATTATGAAAGTAGATTTTGATATTAAATGTGATTATTCTACAAGTAGAATATCCATGTGAATAAGTAAATTGAATTATTTGATATTATCTTTTCCATATTATGATGAAGTTTCAGTTTAAAAGGATTTTGTTTTAGTCTTATACATTGCCTTAAATGTTTATGCTTATTTATGAAAGTTCCCGCTATATTGTTATCCTTACTGAGCATCTGAGGTCACCCCTTTCTATGTTTTATTTTTTCCAGGATGTGAAGAAGTATTTTATAGTTGACCTACAGGGATAGGCTAAGGATATAAGTGTGTTTAAAAAGGGGACATAATGTTTTTGATGCTTTTATTTCATAATGTAATGTAAAACTTATGAATGTATCTAGTACTTCCAAGGCTACTAAACTAATTAGTCTTTCGGGACATGATTCCTTGTATCATGCCAATGTTCTATAATAATGCACCAACTATGTGTAACTGGGGTCAGGGCATTACTGTTGGTATCATAGGAAGTTTTGTATAAACATTGGAAGCTAGATTTAGAAAAAACTATGATTAGAAAACACTACCCTAAGATAGACTTTGAGGATTAGTATAGAAGAAAATCCAATAAAATTGGTAATGTAAATATTATGTGGGTTTTCTAAACAATACATCCCTGTCTGGATATAAGCAGGTAGAGGAAGCTCTGGCACATACATACCTAGGATTGAAAACTCCGACAAGGAGTTTAGGGCTTGACTCGGGGTATCTTGGTACATGACAACGGGCCTTGATTCACTCTTGGTTATGACACTCTCGGGGGATATGCTTAGGATAATTCACATTTTCTTTACAAAATGATTTGAGTTATTTTAATATAAGATGAGAATAAATAACTGTCATTAATCCTAAGGTGTTTATGATTGAAAATAAGGTGTTATGATATTCTCTAAATGATTTTATGACTCACACTATTCTTTCTTGTGTTAGTCAATGGCTGGATTCCAAAGAAGTCATAGTAAAATTGAACATGATGTACAAGGTGGGAAAAATGGAGGAAATGAGCAACAGAATGGAATGTTGATAGGTGTAAAAGATATCATGTTCATGCCAAATCATTTTTCCAAAAAAATGATCAACAGCATATATATTAACCAACTCCTGGACTCAACAAAAAAGAGAAAGGTGGTGAATGATAAGAGCTCCAGTAGTGGAGACCATGGAGAAAAGAAAGCTCAATTTCCATCATGCAAGAAATGTGGAAAGAGACACCTAGGTAAGTGTCTCAATGGAACAAAGAAATGCTTTTTGTGTGGGAAAGAAGGGAATAAAGTAAGGAATTGTCGAGGAAAAATGAAGAGTGTTGTGGAAGAAAATAAAAATGATCCCAAGAATCCATTTACACTCATTTTCCGTAAATGTAGGAGACCTGGGAATTACCTGAGTGAATTCCCTATTCTATAGGATAACCCCTTGGTCAAGGAAGAACCTATGTGGAAATAAATGTATGGTGAAATGTTTAAAAAGTATTAGTGCTCTTTGTTGATGGGATTACTTTGGAAGACTTTTCTCTTATGTGTAACCCTGCAATTTATTATGTGAAAATGTTATTTTAGGAAGAATTGAGTTTTCTATTGTTGGTATAGTTATAAATAACCATTTGGGTTTATATGATCCTTGAATTTGAGGAAATTATGTGTTATTAAATTTTTGGATGAAAATGTGAGGTATGAGATAACATTTGTGGTGAAATTATGTTATAGTTATTTTGAGGAATTTATCTCATTTTGGGAATGTTATAAAATATAATTTTTGAAAAAGGACAACACGCAGACCATTTGACAACCCGTCGCATCGGACAAAGCTGCAGGAATCAAACCCACAACCATAGTTCGATTGGGATTTATCACCTACCACTGGACTATGTGAAGTCCCTGGTTAGTGTGACTAATTATTTTTAGTTAAATGATTTTATTGATCAATAATAATTTGATTTTGGGTATTATGTCTTATTAAATGGATATCCTTAGTATAGGAAAATGATTTGGGGATTTAGTGATAAATTTTATTTTGGAAGATGTTCGCTCTGTTGGGAATACTATATGCCTAAGGAAAATAGAATACTATGGGATTTCATTTGAGGAGTAACAGTGTATTTTTATCTATGTTTTTATTGTGGATTTATAGCGATTTGGGTTATTTATGGAAATGATTAACCTATCATAGAGAATATGTGATTAGGTTAGTTACTTTTAAGTATGTGACTTTAAGAGTAGTCGATGTTATTTGGAAATACAATTTAACGTGGAAGACTTTGTAATCAAATTATTCTATGTTTTGGGTTTCAATATTAGTTTGGATTATATTGATGGATTTTAAGGGCAATTGTTTATTGAATGGTATTTATTAAAATTTTGGTATTGTTGGTTTAATTTTAGAAATTATGATAAGTATTTCTTTCTCTAAAGGATTATCCTTTTTGGGGAACATCTGATCCTGTACTAACCATTTTGGTTTTGGTTAATCTCTAAAGACAAGGTAAATATATATAGTTTATACTTTTTGGATTATGTGATTCTCTAGAAGTTAATTCTAGTGCTTCAGGTGTGACCAAGTCATCTTGAATACTCATCGTCTGAAAAAAAAAGGTTGAGTTAGTGGTAGATATTTATTAAACTATGAAACTCTACTTAAAAAGTAAGTATATCTCTTTATGTTCTTAGTCAATATCATAAATAAATTCCTCAACAATATGAAATGGAACTTAAAACAAAAAAACGTTATCCGTTTACTTTTTCTACTAGGAAACTAATGAACATTTATCTCATCACAAGCTTGTGGTTTTATTGTTGTTAACTTTCTCCTAATCATGTTTTCTGTCACTATTCACCAGAACTTGACACTTTTTTTATCTTCCATATCCATTTTTTCCTACATGAAATCCTCGTGTGGGTTTTCTCGGGTGACCTTTGTACTTCTCTTTCTTTATTTTAAAGAGATAGTTTTATTGAATCTTTTTCCGATTTGGGACTTTCAATGAAGTTCGCAAGCCCAATTTTAAAATTGCGAGGATGAAATTTCCAAAAGGAGGGAAGAATGTAACACCCCAGGATTTTATAGTAAGTTAATTTATTTAAAGTAAATCAATAGCTTGTGCTACATGCAACACCGAGTTCGAGTGCACCACGACCTACCAAACTAGCCATTGAAAAGTGGTAATGAATAGTATTAACTGAATTTTGAATTTTATATACTCCATATAATTTTTGAATCCATATTTTGTGTTTCTTAGACATAATATAAGAACAAATTCATTTTTTTCAGATAAAAGAAGTATTTTTCAAAAAAATGCAATTTTACCACCTTTTAATGGAAAACCCTTTTTAAAACCAATATTTGACACTTTTATATATTCTATTTAATGAAATTAAATTCTTTTTTAGAATTGGGACATAAAAATTTATTTTGGACAAATTTTTGTTACTTTTCTAATAACTTTTATATTTTGATGAATACTGAAAAATACTAAATTTTAATTGAAAACAACTTTTTTAATCCAAATAATTTATAGTTTTAAATTATGTATTTGAATGGTTTGAAAGTATAATTATAATATATTTTTATCATTTAATACAATGTAGGATATTATAAGTAATTTCACATTTAAATTTGACATAAACACATGTCAATATTTTGATAGTTTTTACTTTTTAAAAACCCGCTTTTCGATTTTGACAACGGGAATTAATTTTAAATTAATTAATGCAACTTCTATGTTTTCAATTTGGTATAATATAATTCATTTTTGAATTCATAATATCAAAATTATCTTGGGGTAATTTTTTGGTATTTTTCTGAAAACATTCAATTATTGATGAACAGTGAAAAACACTACGTTATAGTTTAAAACTGACTTTTTATTTAAATAATTATTTATTTAATTTATATTTATTTTAAGTAAAATTAAATATATAATACATATATAATTTCAATTTAATTCAGTTGAGTCATTTTATAATAAAATTAGATGTATAAAATTTTATTAAACTTTTTACCGTCTTTTACCCACCTCCTAGGAGCATTTGCAAATTCACATAAAACTTAATTTTACCACTTCTGTGAGTGGAATTTCAAAAATCCGAGAGATGTAGTTGATACTAGCAAGAAAATTTTGGTTCAATAAGATAAAAATATTTTTTGGTGAATAGTAACTTTTTACTTTTATTTACAACGATTAAAAGTAAATAGGGTAATTAAGGGTAAAAATGATATCATAATTACACAAACACGTGTCCTAATTCTATTGGATATGTGTAATTCGACCAAAAACTACCTTATAAATAAAATATGATCCTTTAGGTTCACTTGGATTATATTAGGACATTTATTATTATTTTATTTAAAGTAGAGTTAAAAGAGTTAAAATCAAAGTTTAATAACTAAAACATTTTTAATATAGGGTTATAATAAGATAAATTAGACTATAAATGTTAATTAGAAATCTAAAAAAATTTCCTAAATAATGATATTTTATTTATAATTTTTAAACATTAAATAATTTAATTTATTTATGACACAATGATGAAGCAGTAATTACCTTAAAAATAAAATATTAAAATAATTGATATTATAAATATCCAAATAAATGTAATTTGAGACTTTTAATAAATTAAAATAATTTTATAGTTTAATATGACATATTAGGGTTTTTTTAATGTATTTATTTTTAAGTAAGAAAGTTTTTAGGACTTTAACAAAAATCAATTATTAAATAATGTCAAAATTGACATAAATGAGTTTTTAAAACAAATACAATATTATTGGTTGACATAATAATCCTAAAAATCTAAAGTTTACCAAAAATACTTATATAATGATAGTTTTATCATTAATTAACCACTTGGGGTTCTCTTGAAAGTTTATAGTAAGTTTATTAACCATATAATATAAACATACCAAGAGACATTGCAAATGTCAAACTATTTAACTTAGAGTTAAATCTAAAAGATAAGGTTAATATAGTGATCCAAACCTGTCTAAAACCTATTGGTTGAGATTATTTTGACTTATCCCCCATTATACTTTAAATAATTAATTTTGGATCCATTAGAAACTGAAAATGATTTTATTATAAAATAATATTCTAATCTTTTCCTAAGGTGACCCTCACCCCTCTTATAAAAGGGAACTTCCCCTTCACTCAAATTCACACCTTCAAAGCCATTTGGATAGGCCAAACCCTACCTAAATATCAACCTAAATGTCCTCCCTTAATCCTATATGCCTTTCTTTAGTCATAAATCCATCCTAAGGAGCCCTTTTGATCAAATCAAAAGAAAGAACCCGAAGTGGAGGTAAATATTTCATCACCTCTTTCAAGTTCTTTTCTTCTTCCACTTCCTCTTTATTTATTTTTTCCATTATAAAATTATAACTCTAGTATCTTATATATACTGTGATGTTATTATAAAAATGCTACAACCATATTCATTATTCTATCCATCTTATAAATGACAAAGTCACCATATGTGCATACGTACGGATTACCCTCTCCACGTCGTGGTGAAGTTTTTTATTCAAACATTTCATCATTTGGATTGTAAAATAATGAGTATAAATGATTTAAATAATAAATATAACACGATAATTATTCTTTATATATGATATACCATCCAATTATATATTATTTTAATATCAAAAGAATTATATTGTCGCTCGTGCGTACGTACGGATTACCGTCTCCACGAACGTGATGAGATTCATTCCCCATTGTAATCATTAAAGAATAATTTTCATTTTATGATTAAAAATAATGTTTATGAACATAATATAATTCTTTATATGAATCAAATACATCCTATACATAACAAACATGGCTTACGTAACCAAGAATATAAAGGAAAATGAATTAGTTAACACCCGAAACGATGATACTACTAAAATATTATTAACAAAGAAATATTAGAGGATCATATATGATATCATATTTATGTATATTTTTATTTTATAATTTAATAAAAATGGTTTAAATATTATATAGTAGGCTAACGTACCTTCGAACAAGGAAAATTACAAGGTAAGGGGTTTTCATATCACTTTTATTCCCGTGAGATTCATGCTATATTTGTCATTGCGGCCTTTTGTGTGGTGTATGTACTACCCATGATTGTATTGTTTGTGTAATATAATTTAATTTATGGATATTTACATCATCATTTTATTATCCTTCTTTCATGGGGTGTATGTTTCATATGTTACCAAATCGATAAGGTCATTTCAAATTTTAATTTCCACTCATTTGGTTTTACGCAAACTTCATTGATTACTTTACCCCAAGATTATGTGTGAAATCACTATTTATTTACTTATGTATTAATTTCCACTCCCCATTTTTTGTATATAATTTTTATACACATAATCACTCCATTGATAACTTCACAAGTCATCGATATAAACTTGATAAGAGTAAATTTAACTCAATTTCTATTCATTGAGTTAAACATCCAAGTCATTGGTGTTGTTTTTACAAGAATATGTGTGAATATACTCTGATTGATTTACACTGAATATCCAATCATATTGAGTGTATTTATATTTGTCACGCATTATCATTTCATTTATTTATCCTTAACCTAAGGATACAGTCTTTATAAAGGAATTCATCCCATCTTACATTCCATTGAGAATTCTTTGTTGTTTTGTGACAATCCATTTTTATTTGTTGTATATACTTTACTTTGACCTAGTATATCGTGAATCACTTTATTTTCATGATATTATAACGTTTTGGTTACCTCAATTATTTGTATTCAAGCATCTCTCATTTGGTTAGGAACTCTAACTAAAATATCATTTTAAATGTTTTAAAAATTTATTCTTCAAAATCATTCTCATTAATGTCCATGTTTTAAAAATGGTTTTAATGTTTTATTTATATAAACATTAATGTTTTAAAATTAAAATTCTTTTAAAAGTTTCAAAGTGGTATGGAACACTTTGATTCAAAAATCTATTTTAAATAGCTTCTTGATAAACAATGATACTTTTAAATGTTTTAATGAAAAGGGGGATATTTATCTCAAACAGTTTTGATGATTAACTTCATCTATGTCAATTTCCTTAATTATTCTCGATTGAGGTTGATTTATTATAATATTAAATATTGTATTGAATGAGTTATGTTTGATTGTGGATGTGTTATTATTATACCATTAATGGTTTATGGATAAATTATTGACATTTCATATGCTAGTTTTAATACGAAAGTTTATGTTATGTTGAACTCTTTTCATATGAGGAATTCATTGGACTTAGTGATGGGTGGAGCCCTCTTTAGCTCCTCTATGAATCGGTAGGTATCATGAGACAAACTAGTGTCTTGGCACAAGGCCTTGAAAAAATCTTATTTGTAGTCTTGGCACAAGGCCTTGACTATGTGGTTATGAAGTCTGGCATTATACATTCCATCATTATGAAAGTAGTTTTTGATATTACATGTGATTATTTGACTAGTAGAATATCCATGTGAATAAGTAAATTGAATTATTTGATTTTATATTTTCTATATTATGCTGAAGTTTAATTTTAAAAATATTTTGTTTTAATCTTATACATTGCCTTAAATGTTTATACTTATTTATGAAAGTTTCTGCTATATTGTTATCCTTACGGAGCATCTGAGCTCACCCCATTATATGTTTTATTTTTTCCAAGATGTTATGGAGTATTTTATGGTTGACCTGCAGGGATAGGCTAAGGATATAAGTGTGTTTAAAAAGGGGACATAATGTTGTTGATGCTTTTATTTCATAATGTAATGTAAAACTTATGAATGTATCTAGTACTTCCAAAGCAACTAAATTGATCGGTCTTTCGGGACATGATTCCTTGTATCATTCCAATGTTCTATAATAATGCACCGACTCTGGGTAACTGGGTTCAGGACGTTACAGTTGGTATCATTGGAAGTTTAGTATAAACCTTGTAATCTAGATTTAGAAAAACTTTGATTAGAAAACACTACCCTAAGATAGACTTTGAGGATTAGTATATAAGTACATCCAAAAATTTTAGTAATGTAAATATTATGTAGGTTTTATAAACAATACATCCATATCTGGATACGAGCAGGAAGAGGCGGCTCTGGAACAGATGTACCTAGGAGTGAAAACTCCGACAAGGAGTTTCTGGCTTGACCCGGGGTGTCTTGGTACACGACAATGGGCCTTGCTGCACTCTTGGTTACGATACTTCCGGAGGGATATTATTAGAATAATTCACATTTTCTTTACAAACTGATTTGAGTGATTTTAATATAATATGAGAATAAATAACTGTCATTAATCCTAAGGTTCTTTAGATTGAAAATAAGGTGTTATGATATTCTCTAAATGATTTTATGACTCACACTATGCTTTCTTGTGTTAGTCAAGGGCTGGATTCCAAGGAATTCATAGTAACATTGAACTTGATGTACAAGGTGGGCATGGTGGAGGAAATGGGCAACAGAATGGAATTTCAATAGGTGTAAAAGATATCATGTTCATGCCAAATCAGTTTTCCAAAAATATTATCAATAACATATATATTAAACAACTCTCGGACTCAACAAAAAAGAGAAAGGTGGTGAATTATAAGATCTCTTGAAGTGGAGAACATGGAGAAAAGAAAGCTCAATTTCCATCATGCAGGAAATGTGGAAGGAGACACCTAAGGAAGTGTCTCAATAGAACAAAGAAATTATTTGTGTGTGGGAAAGAAGGACATAAATTAAAGAATTTCCGAGAAAAAATGAAGACTATTATGGAAGAAAATAAAGATGATCCCAAGAATCCATTTACAGTCATTTTTCGTAAATGTAGGAGACCTAGGCATTACACGAGTGACTGCCCTATTCTCTAGGATAACCCCTTGGTCAAGGAAGAACCTATGTGGAAATAAATGAATGGTGAAATGTTTAAAAGTATTAGTTCTCTTTGTTGATGGGATTACTTTGGAAGACTTTTCTCTTATGTGAAACCCTGCAGTTTATTATGTGAAAATTCTATTTTAGGAATAATTGTGTTTTCTATTGTTGATATAGTTATAAATAACAATTTGTGTTTATATGATCCTTGAATTTGAGTCAATTACATGTTATTAAATTTTGGGATGAAAATGTGAGGTATGAGATAACATTTGTGGTGAAATTGTGTTATAGTTATTTTTAGGAATTTATCTCATTTTGGGAATGTTATAAAATATAGTTTTTGAAAAAGGAAAACACGCAGACCATGTGACAACCCATCGTGTTGGACAAAGCTACAGGAATCGAACCCACAACCATAGTGCGATTGGGATTTAACTCCTACCACTGGACTACGTGAAGTCCCGGGTTTGTGTGACTAATTATTTTCAGTTAAATGATTTAATTGGTCAATAATAAGTTGATTTGGGATATTATGTATTATCAAATGGATATCCTTATCATAGGAAAATGATTTGGGGATTAAGTGATAAATTTTATTTTGGAAGACGTTCACTCTGTTGGGAATACTATATGCCTAAGGAAAATAGAATACTATGGGGTTTCATTTTAGGAGTAATGGTGGATTTTTATCTATTTTTTTATCATTGATTTATATTGATTTGGGTTATTTATGGAAATTATTAACCCATCATAGAGAATATGTGATTAGGTTAATTACTTTTAAGTATGTGACTTTAATAGTAGTCGATGTTATTTGGATATACAATTTAATGTGGAAGAGTGCGTAATCAAATTCTTCTATGTTTTGGGTTTCAATATTAGTTTGGATTATATTGATAGATTTTAAGGACAATTGTTTATTGAATGGTATTTATTAAACTTTGGGTATTGTTGGTTTAATTTTAGAAATTAAGATAAGTATTTCTTTCCCTAAAGGATTATCCTTTTTGGGGATCATCTGATCTTGTACTAAGCATTTTGGTTTTGGTTAATCTATAAAGACAAGGTAAATATATATAGTTTATAATTTGTGGATTATGTGATTCTCTAGAAGTTGATTCTAGTGCTTAAGGTGTGACTAAGTCATCTTGAATACTCATTGTGCGAAAAAAAAATTGTGTTAGTGGTAGAAATTTATTAAAGGGTGAAACTCTACATAAAAAGTAAGTATATCTCTTTATGTTATTAGTCAATATCATAAATAAATTCCTCAACTTTATGAAATGGGACTTAAAACAAAAAAAACATTATCCGTTTAATTTTGCTACTAGGAAACTAATGAACGTTTATCTCATCACAAGTTTATGGTTTTCTTGTTGTTTACTTTCTCCTAATCATGTTTTCTATCACTCTCCACCAGAACTTGACACTTATTTTATCTTCCATATCCATTTTTTCCTACATGGAATCCTAGTGTGGGTTATCTCGTGTGACCTTTGTACTTCTCTTTATTTCTTTCAAAGAGATAGTTTTATTGACTCTTTTTCTGATGTGGGACTTTCAATGAAGTTCCCAAGCACAATTTTAAAATTGCGAGGATGCAATTTCCAAAAGGGTGGAAGAATGTAACACCCCAAAATTTTATAGTAAGTTATTTTCTTTAAATTAATTCAATAGCTTGCGCTACATGCAACACCGAGTTCGAGCGCACCACGACTTACCAAACTAGCCGTTCAAATGCGGTTATGAATATTATTAATTGAATTTTTAATTTTATATACTCCATATAATTTTAAAATCCATATTATGTGTTTCTTAGACATAATATAAGAGCAAATTCATTTTTTTCAGATAAAAGAAGTATTTTTCAAAAAAATGAAATTTTACCACCTTTTAATGGAAAACCCTTTTTAAAACCAATATTTGACACTTTTACATATTCGATTTAATGAAATTAAATTCTTCTTTAGAATCGGGACATAAAAATTTATTTTGGATAAATTTTTGGTACTTTTCTAATAACTTTTATATTTTGATGAATACTAAAAAATACTAAATTTTAATTGAAAACAACTTTTTTAATCAAAATAATTTATAGTGTTAAGTTATGTATTTGAATGGTTTGGAAGTATAACTCAATTATATTTTTATCATTTAATATAATGTAGGTGATTATAAGTAATTTCACATTTAAATTTGATATAAACACATGTCAATCTTGTGATAGTTTTTACTTTTTAAAAACCCGCTTTTCGGCTTTGACCGTGGGAATTAATTTTAAATTAATTAATGAAACTTTTATGTTTTGAATTTGGTAAAATATATTTTATTTTTGAATTCGGAATATCAAAATTATGTTAGGGTAAAGTTTTGGTATTTTTTTGAAAACATTCAATTTTTTGATGAATAGTAAAAAACACTGCGTTATAGTTTAAAACTGATTTTTTATTTAAATAATTATTTATTTTATTTAAACTTATTTTAAGTCAAAATAGATATATAATACCTATATAAGTTCAATTTAATTCATTTCAGTCATTTTATAATAAAATTAAATGTATAAAATTTTATTGGACTTTTTACCGTCTTTTACCCACCTCCTAGGAGCATTTGCAAATTCGCATAAAACATAATTTTTCCACTTCTTTGAGTATAATTTCAAAAATCAGAGATACATGGTTGATATCATTAAGAAAAATTTGGTTCAATAAGATGAAAATAATTTTTGGTGAATAGTAACTTTTTACTTTTATTTACCACGGTTAAAAGTAAATTGGGTAATTAAGGGTAAAAATGATATCATAATTACCCAAACACATGTCTTAATTCTATTTTATAAGTGTAATTCGAAAAAAAAACCTTAGGAATAAAATTTGATCCTTTATGTCCACTTGGATTAGATTAGGACATTTATTATTATTTTATTTAAAGAAGAGTTAAAAGAGTTAAAATCAAAGTTTAATAACTAATCCATTTTTAATATAGGGTTATACATAAGATAAATTTGACTATAAATATAAATTAGAAATATAAAAATATTTCCTATATAATCATATTTTATTTATAATTTTTATACATTAAATAATTTAATTTATTTATGACACAATGATGACGCAGTAATTACCTTAATAATGAAATATTAAAATAATTGATATTATAAATATCCAATAAATGTAATTTGAGACTTTTAATAAATTATAATAATTTTATAGGTTAATATGACATTTTAGGGTTGATTAAATTTATTTAGTTAGAAGTAATAAAGTTTTTAGGACTTTACCAAAAATCAATTATTAAATAATGTCAAAATTGACATAAATGAGTTTTTAAAACAAATACAATATTATTGGTTGATATAATAATCCTAAAAAAATAAGGTTCATCCAAAAGATTTATATAATAATAGTTGTATCGTTAATTAACCAATTGGGGTTCTCTTGGAAGTTTACAGTAAGTTTATTAACCATATAATATAAAAATACAAAGACACATGGTAAATGTCAAACTATTTAACTAAGAGTTAAATCTAAAACATAAGGTTAACATAGTTACCAAACCTATCTAAAACCTATTGGTTGAGAGGTTTTCGACCCATACCCACCTTAACATTTAAATAATTCATTTTTGATCCATTATAAACCGAAAATTATTTTATTATAAAATAATATTCCAATCTTTTCGTGAGGTACCCCTCACCACTCTTATAAAAGGGCACTTCCCATTCTCTCAAATTCACACCTTCAAAGTAATTTGGATCAGCCAAACCCTACCCAAATATCCTAAATTCATCCTAGATGCCTTCCTTTAGTCATAAATCCAACCTAAGGAGCCCTTTTGATCAAATAAAAATAAAGAACCCGAAGAAGAGGTAAATATTTCATGACCTCTTTCAAGTTATTTTCTTCTTACACTTCCTCTTTATTTTTTGTTTCCATTATAAAATAATATCTCCAGTATCTTCTATATACTATGATGTTATTATAAAAATGGTACAACCATATTCATTATTCTATCCATCCTATAAATGACAGTCACCATAGGTGCGTACGTATGGATTATCATCTCCACGTCATGGTGAAGTTTGTTATTCAAACACTTCTTCATTTGGATGGGAATAATAATGAGTATAAATGATGTAAATAATAAATATAACATTATAATGATTATTTATATATGATATAACATCCAATTATACATGACTTTAATATCAAAATAATTATATTGTCACTCATGCGTACGTACGGATTACCGTCTCCACGAACGCGATGAGATTCATTCCCCATCGTAATCATTAAAGAATAATTTTCATTTTATAATTAAAAATAATTTTTATGAACATGATATAATTATTTATATGAATAAAATACATCCTATCCATAACAAACATGGCTTACGTAACCAATCATATAAAGGAAATCCAATCAGTTAACACCCGAAATGATGATACTACTAAAATATTATTAACAAAGAAATATTAGAGGATCATATATGATATCATATTTTTGTATATAGTTATTTTATAATTTAATAAAAATGGTTTAAATATTATCTAGGAGGTTAAAATACCCTCGACCAAGGAAAAGTACAAGGTAAGGGGTTTTCATCTCACTTTTATTCCCATTAGATTCATGCTATATTTGTCACTGCTACCTTTTGTGTGGTGTATGTACTACCCATGATTGTATTGTTTGTGTAATATACTTTAATTTATGGATATTTACATCATCATTGGATGATCCTTCTTTCATAGGGTGTATGTTTTGTAAGTAACCAAATCGATAAGGGAATTTAAAATTTCAATTTCCACTCATTCTCTTTTACACAAACTTCATTGATTACTTTACCCCAAGATTATGTGTGAAATCACTATTTATTTACATTTGTAGTAATTTACACTCCTATTTTCATGTATATACTTTTTATACACATAATAAATCCATTTATAAATTCTCAAGTCATCGATATAAACTTGATAAGAGTAAATTTAACTCAATTTCTATTTATTGAGTTAAACATCCAAGTCATTGGTTTTGTTTTTACAAGAATATGTGTGAATGTCCTTCGATTGATTTACACTGAATATCCAATCATATTGAGTGTATTTATATTTGTCACATATAATTATTTCATTGATTTATCCTTAACCTGAGGATACAGTCTTTATAAATAAATTCATCCCATCTTATATTCCATTGAGACTTCTTTGTTGTTATGCGCCAATCCACTTTTATTTGGTGTATATAGTGTACTTTGACATAGTATATAATGAATCAATTTATTCTCATGATATTATAAAGTTTTTATTTCCTCAATTATTTTTATTCAAGCATCTCTCATTTGGTTAGGAACTTTAACTAAAATATCATTTTAAATGTTTTAAAAATTTATTCTTCTAAATCATTCTCATTAATGTCCATGTTTTAAAAATGGTTTTAATGTTTTATTTATATGGACATTAATGTTTTAAAATTAAAATTATTTTTAAAATTTTCAAAGTGGTTTGGGACACTTTGATTCATAAATCTATTTTAAACAGTTTTTTGATAAATAGTGAGACTTTTAAATGTTTTAAAGAAAAAGGGGGATATTTCTCTCAAATAGTTTTGATGATTAACTTCATCTATGTCAATATCCTTCATTATTCTCGATTGAAGTTGATTTATTATAATCTTACATATTGTATTGAATGAGTTATGTTTGACTGTGGATGTGTTATTTTTATACCATTCATGGATTATGGATAAAGTATTGAAATTTCGTATGCTATTTTTAATATTAATGTTTTTGTTATATTTAAACCTTTTCATATGAGTAATGCATTAGACTTAGTAAGTGATGGGTGGAGCCCGCTATAGCTCCTCGATGCATTGGTAGGTATCGTGAGACAAATTAGTGTCTTGGCACAAGGCCTTGAAAAAATCTTATTTGTATTCTTAGCACAAGGCCTTGACTATATGGTTTTGAAGTCTTGCATTATGCATTCCATCGTTATGAAATTTGCTTTTGATATTACATGTGTTTATTTTTCTATTAGAATATCCATGTGAATAAGTAAATTGAATTATATGATTTTATCTTTTCCATATTATGCTGAAGTTTAAGTTTAAAAGGCTTTTGGTTTAGTCTTATACATTTCCTTAAATGTGAATGCTTATTTATGAAAGTTTCTGCTATATTGTTATCCTTACAGAGCATCTGAGATCACCCCTTTCTATGTTTTATTTTTTGCAGGATGTGAAGAAGTATTTTATGGTTGACCTGTAGGGATAGGATAAGTATATAAGTGTTGGGTACCAAGACGGCACTGTGGAAGCCAGTGGGCCGGAAATTTAAAATTTTCTGCTTCACTAGAGTGACATAACTCTATCAACTCTGGTGATCTTGTCCCAGTTTGGTCCAAGGATCTCGCAAGGTTTAAACAGAGCACGAAAATTAAACTGAACATGTACCTTGTTCAGAATTTATGTGTGCAAGTCTTCCGCGGGATGCCGGTGATCATTGCTCTAAGACTCCGATGTCGAAGCCCTCTAGATTGTCCACACACTCCTTATGAATCTGCTTGTGCATAATTATTCAAGATCTGGGTGCTAGCGCAGATCTTCGATGATCACTTCAGTGCAGTGACGATCACCGCAAAGGAAGAAGCTTCAATCCGAGATGGATGAACTTAAAGATATTTCTTCACTTGAGATACTCTCTCTCTCTAGATTCCAGGAGGGGAGAGAAGCTCTCAATCTTGATACATGAATAGTATCCATGGGAGAGCCTCTCTCTCACTTATATAGGGAGTGTTTAAAACACGCAGTATGGATTCTCAGCCCCTGTGTAATATACATCTGCTATATAAGTGTTATAAATAATTATTTATGACAAATAAAATTATTCCATAAATAATATTTATAATTTATCACTTACTTGTAATATATAAATATATTACATGAGAAATTTGAGTCTTTAACTCGACTCATTCTTCCTGTTAATATTAAACAAACCTAGGATTTTAAAATCCATTCGAATAATATTAATACTTGTATTTACTATATAACTTGTAAATACATTTTATAAATAAATTCAACGAATTATTCTAAACTTGAATAATTAATGAATTTATTTATTCTTTGGTGATCCATAGAACATTGATAATGGTCGGACCCTTTGGTGGGGCCCACCAAGTTCTAAATTCCTATTCTCAGAATAGGGAAGATTCTCAAGGCGCTCTAGTGTGTGACCCTCTAGGCCCTTACCACAATAGAAGTGAATAATATCCACCGATCTAGAGCAGGTTCTAGCAACCCATCGATACCCCTATAGAGATAAGGCAAAGTCAAAGCAACGACTGCCTTCCTACGAACATGGTCCGTGTAATATAATCTATTCTTCATCGATATCTCAATAAAGTAGAATGAATACTAGTGTCATCATTATTTATTTTTCTTTATTTTGTTTGTTGATTTGTCCAGACGGTCTTACCTTCCACTACCATGGCCGTGGATTTAATGAAGGTGTAACCATCCTAATCAACCAGGCCCGATATATCTCTTCCTGAACTCGGAAGCGACAAATAATTTCTCATTAATTCAATCAATTCCATGCCATTAATGAAGTATCTGATACAAACTACCTCACCATGACTTTGTCTCCATAGTTTTCACCTTACATCAAAAGTATGTAATTAAATTAAATTCATTGACAATTATCTCAAGTCTAAAGACCATTACACATGTTCGTAGATAGGAACAACCAATGACACCTAAAACATGTTGTTTTCCTATTATGTCGGTATGTCCTCATGATCTCAACTACTAGAAATCATCAAGTGTGAAATTCATGAGAAGAAGTCTCAATGCTTATTATCCCCCAGCACCTGATGGTCACACATCATCTTTTTCCTTTCAGAATTATATAATTGGACCATAGGACATTACTTTAAGATTATTGTCATGGAATCTCATGGTTCTAATTATAGCATGGGATCTACTATAACCCTTTGATGCGACAGGTAATATAAGGACATTGCCATAAAAAAGTGGATTCAGAAGTATCTACACTATTATGGAAAGAAAAACACATGTATTATAACAAACTGAATACATGTAGCAGCAATCAAAGTACAAAACAAGTTGGGTCTAGGTAACCCACTTTCAACACTCTCACTTTCACTAGAGCCAACTGCTAACAGGTTTCAATCCACTATCTCTCACATGTGAATCATGCTTCTGCTGAGAAATGGATTTAGTCGGGGGGGCTGACACGTTGTCCTTTGTGGCTACTCTGCTAACTGTCACTTCATCTCTTTGAGTAAAATTCCTCAAGAGATGAAACTTCTGAATAATATGCTTTATTATTTGGTGAGACCTGGGCTCCTTGGAAAGCACCACTGTAGCAATATTATCAAAATATACTGGTACAGGGTCTGCACTTCTAGGTACAACACCAATGTCTGAGATAAAGCTGCATATCCAAACTGCTTCCATTGCTGCATCGGAAGCTGCAATATATTCAGATTCTACTGTAGAATCAGCAAAAACAGCTTACTTCAAGCTTCTCTAGCTCACTGCACCACCATTCAGGAAAAAGATGTATCCTGAATATGATTTCATATCATCATGATATGTCTGGAAACTAGCATCAGTGTATCCCCTCACAACTAGTTCCTCATCTCCTCCATACACCAGAAACATATCCTTAGTATGCCTCAATTACTTTAGGATAGTTTTAACAGTTGTCCAATGCAACTCTCCTAGATTGGATTGATATCTACCCACCATGATTAAAGAAAAGGTGACACCAAACCTAGTACATAGCATGGAATACATGATAGAACCCACTACCGAAGCATAAGGGACTCTACTCATTCTGTCAATATCCTCCTGTGTTTGTGGACACATTTTCTTGGAGAGATTTACACCATGTGACACAGGTAACAATCCTATCTTGGATTGTTCCATACTATACCTTTTCAGTACCTTGTCAATATATGTACTTTGACTTAGCCCAAGTAGCCTTTGAGATCTATCTCGGTAGATCTTGATCCCTATAATGTTGGTTGTTGCACCTAAGTCTTTCATGGAGAAGCATTCATTTAACCAAGTCTTAACTGACTGTAAGACTTGCACCTCGTTTCCCATAATCAATATCTCATCAACATATAATACTACGAAAACAATGGCATTCCCTTCAACATTTTTATAGACATAAGGCTCGCTTTAATTTTTGATAAAACCAAAATCTCTTATGGCCTCATCAAAACAAACATTCCATGATCTTGATTCCTGCTTCAATCCATAAATGGATCTTTGTATCTTGCATACTTTATTGGCATTATTTGACTTGACAAACCCTTCGGGTTGAGTCATATATATGTCTTCAACCAACTCCCCATTTAGAAAAGCAGTTTTGACATCCATTTTCCAAATTACATAATCATGAAAGCCTGCTATTGCAAGAAATATTTTTATGGATTTAAGAATTGCTACTGGTGAGAGGGTTTCATCAAAGTCAATTCCTTGACATTACCTGAAACCCTTTGAAACCAGTCTTGCTTTAAAGGTATTAACCTCACCATCCATGTCCAGCTTCTTCTTGAATACCCATTTTCATCCAATGGGATTTACATCAGCTGTAGGTTCTACCAAAATCCAAACTTGATTTTGGTACATGGACTCCATCTCAGAATTCATGGCTTCTTTCCATTTAGTAGCTTCTTTGCCTTCTACTACTTCCTTGTAGGTTATAGGTTCATCATCCTGAAGAACTAATGTGTCACTTGAATCGGTGACAAGAAAACCATAACACTCTATTTCTCTAACCTCTCGTGTAGACCTATGCAGTATCTGTATCTCAGGAACAACTTCTTCTTCCACTTGTTCTTGTGGAGATTGTTCCTCTACCAACTCTTGTGCATCTGAAGCATTAACTTCATCGAATTCAATCTTACTCCCACTATTTCCAATAGAAATGTGTTCCCTTTCTAGAAATGTGGCGTATCTTACCACAATGACTTTTCTATCTAAAGGGTTATATAGGTAGTATCCTCTAGTTTCTTTAGGATAACCTATAAAGATGCACTTAGTGCTTCTGGATGCTAATTTGTCACTTGGTCGAGTCTTGACAAATGCCTCGCACCCCCATACATGCATGTGTGTCAGGTTGGGTTTATTTCCATACCATAACTCATATGGAATCCCATCTGCAGCTTTAGTTAGTACTCGGTTAAGGGTATATGTTGTTGTCTGCAAGGTGTATCCCCAAAAGGATAATGGAAGGGTTGCATGAATCATCATTAATTTGAACATGTTAAGCAAGGTCCTATTCCTCCTTTCACTAACACCATTCCATTGTGATGTATAAGGAGGAGTGAGTTGGGATATTATCCCACACTCCTTCAAGTGATCAATGAATTCTTGGTTAAGATGTTCTCCGCCTCAGTCTGAGCTAAGTGCTTTTATCTTCTTACCAAGTTGGTTTTATACTTCATTTTGTTATTCCTTAAAAATCTGAAAGGAATCTGACTTATACCGCATTAAGTAGATATAGTCATACCTACTATAGTCGTCGGTAAAAGTAATGAAGTATAGAAAACCACCTCGTGCCTCTACTATAAATGGACCACATACATCAGTATGTATTAATTCCAGCATTGCATTGGCTCTTTCTCCTTTTCCTGAGAAAGGTTCTTTGGTCATCTTTCCTTGTAAACAATCTTGACATACATCTAAGGGTTCTAACTATACCGAGTCTAGATACCCTTCTTGATGCAATATTCATAATCACTTCTCGTTTACATGACCAAGTGTGAAGTTACATAGGCGGGTGTTATTTGAGTCATGTTTGATATTTTTTTCATTGATTTTCCATTACTGAGTTTTCTAGTTCCAGCATATATAAACCATTGTTAATATGTTCCATACCATAACATATGTTATCCCTATAAAAGAGACAAAATTTATTTCCAAACTTGAAATAAAAATCCATAGTGTCTATACTTGACACAGAGATAATATTTCTGGTAACAGAAGGTACATAATAGAAATTTTTCAAAACTAGAACCAAACCAGTTGGCAAGGTTAAGTGATAGTCTCCCACTTCCAAGGCTTCCAGACTTTCACCATTTGCAGCTCGGAGATCCACTTAACCTTTTTCAATCTTCTTGAACCTACTTGGTTCCTATATATGAATAAAAATGTGTGAGCCACATGTCGTATCCAATACCCAACTTGTAGATAAAGATAGATTGTATTCAATGAAAAAAAAACCTGAAGTTGATGCATCAGCTTATTTCTTCTTCCCAACTCTGCAATTCTTCTTCCAGTGGTCTTTCTTTCCAAATCCAAAGCAGATAGCTTCCTTCTCATTACTTTGACTCTAAATCTTTGGATTTTTTGCAGGATGATGCATTGGTGTCTTTGGTCTTGACTTGGCCTAAGACCCCTTTTTCTTTCCCTTGTTTTTCTTGTTCACTATAAGGACAGATGAATTGGTATTTTTCATATCCTTATCAGCTTGGAAAACAAAATCCAAAAGGTCCGGGAGTGACTTTTTCATATCATTCATATTATAATTGACAATAAAACTCGAGAAGCTTGATGCTAAAGAGGCAATAATGAGATCCACTGCTAGATCTTGATTCAGTTTGAACCCAAGGGCTTCAAGCCTCTCAATATACCCAATCATCTTGAGTATATGAGGACCGGATTAGTGCCCTTCTGCTAGCCTGCACTTATAAAGCACAATTGAGATCTCATACCTTTCTTGTGTGGCCCTCTCCTCATAATTTTCTTAGAGATGTGAAATCATCTTGTAGGCATCCTCATCCTCATGCATTTTTTTGCAATTGGATGGACATTTATGACAACATGATTCATTGTACATCAAGTGGATCATCTACATGCTTTCTCCATTTATATTTTTCCGCCTTGCTTTCTCCCTGAGGAGGTTCAGAAGGAATTGGGAATTCCAACACATATAACTTCTTTTCTTGGCGTAATACAATGCGCAAGAGCCTGTACCACTACTGGAAGTTATTGCCGGTTAGGATATTTTCTTTATCTAAGATCGATCGTAGTGATAAAGTACTTGTGGTGTTGGTGATTTCCATTTTTAATCTACATTATATAAACATTTAGTAGTTATTACTTTGTCTTGATTACCTTTTGACATTTATGATTAATAAATTATTATATCATTTTATGTCTCCCACAATTTTAACGAACCTTAATATCCCTCACTATTAGATTTGGAATACTCTATCGTTTGAGTATTATAGTGTCAAGGATCCTCGAAACCTCCCTCGTAGTCTACAATCTAGGGCTATGCCACTACTTGGAGGGTTTCAAGATAGGCACTAGACTGGCCAACCACTTGTTCTTTTGGTTCCTTATGTTGTTGAGTAAAGTCCCATCTTTTGGAATATGAACTTGATTCCCTCAACATCTTGCCTCTAAAGTGATAGCAAGTTAGCTAAGGCTAATCCCTGACTACTCAATTAAGTTAAGTCGGCCCATTTCTCTCATAAAAATTCTCTGGTAGTAAGATGTACTCTCAACTAAGGATGAAGAGCACCCAAATAGGCGGTTTTGTTTAGATGTGAGAAATGGAAGGCTTTTAGACATAATATATCTTTGAGGGATTTTTTATATTTACTGACGAATATAATCCTTTTCTATTTATTATGTTCAAACTGGGTTGTCGCGCTCACAACTGAACATGCAATAGAATATAATTATTCACATCTTTATGCATTTTATCTTGTTTTCTATTCTATGTGATCATGCAATAATCATACAGACGCAGAAAATAATAAACTATACATAAAGTAAATCATACAATCTGACTGGTCTTGAGAATTCTATAAAGATCAATCCATAACGGATCAATCTTGACCTAGGGGCATCCATACCTAAGTCCTGACTTGACTCACGTCGCAGCTTTCCCAGTGCAAAGTGCTTATCTCCCGTCTGGTTTACCGCCTTGTTTTGGCGAGGTCTGCATCTCGGATGATCATTTAATTACAAATGTACTCACACTCAGGCAAGGGGGTATAGGGGTACAAAATACATCTCGTGCAATGGACATGCAGGCCCTTATACATATTTGAATTAAAAGAGATGATTCACATACCGTCATTTATCTAATTAATTATTACAATCATCACACACATTGAATAAATAATTAAATAAATAAATAAATACCAAACATACATAGTTTTCTCACTTTCTCAAGAACAGTCGGGGTAAAATATGCACAAGAAAATTAAATTGTAATAAATTTAAATAATGTGAGGGTGTTCTAATAAATTAAATGAATTTGACTAAATTCAAATAATTGATTTTATTGGTTCCATTTTTTTAATTTAATTTTAATTCCAAAAATTAAATTAAACCATTAATTTAATTCTAAACTTAAATTAAATTAATATTTAGAATTAAAATAATTTAAAACCCAAATTATCTAAAATTAATTTAATTTAAAAAACTAAATTAATTACAATTAATTTAAAGCAGGGTTACCTCTAGCCCGGGAGTCCGGCGGGACTGCGAACCGCCAAGGGGTGTCATCCTGGAGAAAAGCCAATTACGGAATTACCACGGCATGACTGCGGCATGACCGCTCGTTCCAGTGACTCCCGTAGTGGAAGCAACTTCCGGCGAGGTCCGAAAAAAGCAGGAGGAGGCCGGGAATCAAACCGACCAGCTGCATAGTCGGAAGCCCGTTGCTCAGGCGAGCCGGAAAGGCGGTGGCCGGGTCCGGCACGGCCTGGACCGGCGTGGCCAGGACCGGAGGCGGCCGGTGTGGTTCGCTCCGGCGTAGCCCGGGGAGGTGCGGGCAGGTAGGAAGGGGACCAGCGGGCTCTGTCTGGCTGGGGTTTGGAAGCAGCACAGCTAGGGTTCGGGGGTGGCGCAGCCAGGCGGTCCGGCTCCGGTAGGGGCGGTGGTCCGAGGCACACGGTGAGCTCGGTGTGGCGGGTCCGGCGCACAGAAGGAAGGCGGTTCGCTGGGGCTCGGGGCGGCGCGAAAGGGACCGGTGGCTTGGGAGGGAGATCGGCGGGGAGGTGGTCCGGCAGGAGGCTAGCCAGCGGGAGGCGGCGGTCCGGCGGCTAGGGTTTCCAAGGGGGTGTTGCACCCCCTTGTGCGCCGCGTGAAGGAGGAGACCCCTTTGGGGTCTCCCAAATATTTTTTTATTTTGTCCTTAGAAAAAAAAATAATGCCACCACTCTCCTTTTTTTTATTAAAGGGAAGAAGACCCCATGTTGGGGTCTTGGTCTTCCCATTTTTTTTATAAAAGCAAAAAGACCCCAAATTGGGGCCTTGGTCTCCCTCCCCTTACCTTTTTTTTATTATCAAAAATATTTTCCACACCTTTGTGGAAAATATTTTATAATAAAATATTTTATTATATTTTATGATAATAAAATATTATATTTGATGTTAATTATCAATTTGAGATAAACATCAAATGAACGAAAACTACGATGTCGATCCGATTAAAAAAATTTAAATGATCGTAACATGATCATTTGAAAACGAAAAGACGCGCGATCGGATCAGAATGAATTGTTTTAAAACCCCGCAATTAAATTAAATGAATCTTAATTTTTTTTACTTAGAAAAACCTTGTGATTCCCTCTGATACCACTATTGGGTACCGGGACGGCGTAGCGAAAGCCGGTGGGTCGGGAATTTAAAATTTTCTGCTTCACTGGAGTGACATAACCCTGTAAACTCCAGTGATCTTGTCCCGGTTTAGTCCGAGGATCTCACAAGGATTAAACAGAGCACGAAAATTAAACTGAACTTGTACCTTGTTTAGAATTGACGTGTGCAAGTCTGTCGCAGAACGCCAACGATCGTTGCTCAAAGACTCCGATGTAGAATCCCTCTAGATCATCCACACATGCCTTGTGAATTTTTTCATGCATTGTTCGTCAAGATTTGGGTGCTAGAGCAGATCTTCGATGATCACTTCAGCGCAACGACGATCACCGCAAAAGAAGAAGCTTCAATATGAGATGGATGAACTTGAAGATCTTCCTTCTCTTGAGAGACTCTCTCTCTTGATTCCAGGAGGGGAGAGAATCTATCAATCTTGACACATGAATATTATCCATGGGAGAGCCTCTCTCTCACTTATATAGGGAGTGTTTAAAACACGCGGTATGGATTCTCAGCCCTCGTGTAATAGACATCTGCTATATAAGTGTTATAAATAACTATATATGAAAAATAAAATTATGCCATAAATAATATTTATAATTTATCACTTACTTGTAATATATAAATATATTACGTGATAAATTTGAGTCTTTAACTCGACTCATTCCTCCTACTAATATTAAACGACCCTAGGATATTAAAATCCATTTGAATAAAATTAATACTTGTATCTACTATATAACTTGTAAATACATGTTATAAATAAATTCAACGAATTATTCTAAACTTGAATAATTAATGAATTTTTTTATTCTTTGTTGATCCATAGAACTTGGATAGTGCTCAGAACCTTTGGTGGGGCCCACCAAGTTCTAAATTCATATTCCCAGAATAAGGTATATTCTCAAGGCGATATTGTGTGTGACCCTCTAGGCCCTTACCTCAATAGCAGTGAATAATATCCACCGACCTAGAGCGAGGTCTAGAAACCCATCGAGGCCCCTATAGAGATAAGGAAAAGTCAAAGCAATGACTTCCTTCCTACGAACACGGTCTGTGTAATATAATCTCTTCATCGTCGATATCTCAATAAAGCATAATGCATACTAGCGTCATCATTCTTTATCTTTCTTTATTTTATTTGTTGATTTTTCTAGACGGTCTTACCTTCCACTATAATGGCCATGGATTTAATGAAGGTGAAACCATCCTAATCAACCAGGCCCGAGATATCTCTTCCTGAACTTGGAAGCGACAAATATTTTCTCGATCATTCAATCAATTCCATGACATTAATGACGTACCTGATACAAACTACCTTGCCATGACTTTGTCGCCATGGTTTTTTCCTTGCATCAAATGTACGTAATTAAATGACATTCATTGATAATGATCTCAAGTCTAAAGACCATTACACATGTTCGTATATAGGAACGTCCAATGACACCTAAAACATGTGGTGTGTCTATTATGCGGGTATGTCCTCATTATCTCAACTACTACAGATCATCAAGTGCGAACTTCATGAGAATAAGTCTCAATCCTTATGATCCCCCAGCACCTGATGGTCACACATCATATGTGTCCTTTAAGAATGATGTAACTGCACCATAGGACGTTACTTTAAGATTACTGTCATGGAATCTTAGGGTTCTCATTATAGCCTGGGATCTAATATAACCCTTTGATGTGACCGGTAATCTAAGTAAATTTCCATAAACAAATTAGATGCAGAAGTATCTACACTATTATGGAAAGATAAACACATGCATTATAACAAAATGAATACATGTTGTGGCAATCAAAGTACAAAAAAATTTGGGTCTAGGGCACCCACTTTCATCAATAAGTGTGTTTAAAACAGGGACATAATGTTGTTGATGTTTTTATTTCATAATGTAATGTAAAACTTATGAATGTATCTAGTACTTCCAAGGATACTAAACTGATCGGTCTTTCGGGACATGATTCCTTGTATAATGCCAATGTTATGTAATAATGCACCGACTCTGGGTAACTGGGGTCAGGGTGTTACTGACTTTTACAATATTTACCTATTCCCAAGTGGAAATGGTATGATGTCGTGATGGATTTCATGACTGATTTTCTTAGATCGACTCTTGGTAGTGATTTTGTGTGGGTTGTTGTTGACAGGCTCATTAAGGTTCTTTGATGCTAGCCAGTTCCTCTAGTATGGGTGCTATGAAATCATGGCTATTTACAAGATGAGACTTGGGAGTGGGAGGCCGACATATGTGCTCATTGTAAGGAGTTGTTCTTAGAAGAATCTTGACCACCCTTAAGAGGGAAATTTGGGGATGAATTTATTTAAAGGTAGATACTGTAAGAACCCATGTTTTTGTACAAGGTAAATATCCTTTTTCTTTTGGTTTAAATGCTTAATTTTGGGATAATGTGAATACCCTTTGAGTTCATGGGTGTATTGGAGGTGTTCGGGTCTTGTTCAGATCCCAGAACCCATCTTTTGAGGAGAAATAGGCTTGTTACATGATTAGTAGAAACCATGAAAGGCAAAAGCATGGTTACTACTAACCGTGCGATACCTAGGTAGAGAGAAGGAGGATCCCGCACATTTTGGGTAAATCGTGTGATTTCTGGTGCACACCCATATGGGAGATATACAATTTTTGATAGATGTGGTTTTCATGGTTTTCACTTGATTAGTCAAACTATGCACACTAATCGTACGAGGTGCCCCTTCATACAGTAAAGGGAGCATGTTTTGTGCATGGTTTGGCCATCCATGTGGCCAAACCATGCGGCCCAGTAATTTTTGGTGAAATTACTATTTTTTCATTAATTAATCTATTAAAACTATTTCCTATTATCTTTTGTTCAATTTGGTCAACCGCTTGATTTGGGATCCCACCTTTGACGCTTAAACTATGATTTGAGAGATCTCATCCATCTGATCTCAGAATTTAGATTCATTCTTCTCGTTAGATCTATATCGATGAGTACACAATTCCTTTTTTGATGTTATTTTTCTTCTTGGTATCAGATATACTATTTATAGGAATTCTAATTTGTTCTATTTTAAGGTTTTTCTTTTTTTCTTCATTTTTCTCTAGCTCTGATTCAAATCAGAAGATAATACTAGCTGAGCACTCTACTACAGACCTACATTAGGTGGTCTATACTTTTACTATTTGGTTTAGTGCTTTATTAATCTATTTTTTATTATCCCACCCACCATACTTTCCATAATGGCCCTAAAATTAATTTATTAATTGAATCAAATTAAATGGAACCTATTAGGGATGTCCTTTAGTTCCTTTGAGATGATTTGGAGGTTTTTTCCCCAACCAATTTCACCCATGTGGTATTCCTTTGAGATTTCCCTTTGTTATACCACCCATGGGGTGTGTATTTGATATTTCCTAGTTATAGGAATCCCTTTTATAAATTATTTGAAATGAATTGATTAATTAAGAGGTGTTCTACCTCCTTTTCCATGTGATACATGATTTTGAATTATTTAATTTTTCAATTGTGATTTTTTATATGAGTGGGTAAAATAATGAAAGTGAATTGGATGTGAATTGTGTTATGAGTGGGTATACTCATGGAACTTGAACGTGAATTGATGGATGGTTACATAGGACTCCATGTGTGTGTTAGACAATGGGTTATTGAAATGGTAGAGAATTCCTTGGACCTGTATTATCCTTGTATTGTGATTATATGGGATGCATTAGGCCTTACAACCCCTTGGATCTAGTTTTTCTTGGACTCGTAGTGTACATGGTCGGTAGGCAAACTACTTAGACCCTAACTCAAGCCTAATCAGGTTTATATCGATATGATCCTACGACTTGATGATGATTCCTTGGTTTAATGTAACTTGGATTTGGCCTTAAGGGGTCTGAAACACTTGATTATACAACTCATCCATGGGATACATTACTCTTCTAGTTATACAGAAAGGTTGTGATTCTTTGATACAAAGGGAATATGAAAATTTCATGGTTGAAATGATATGATTGGATGTACAGTGAGTCCATTGTAGTTTTCTATATTTTTTATATATTCCTTATTATATGAGTTGTACCCATGTCTTGTAGGGAGCCTTGTTGGGTACCAGGACAGACAATATAGATGTAGGTAGGGACTGGGAAAACTGCCCATAGTTTGATTATAGACATTGTTCCATGCTTAGGAGAATGGGAGAATGGGACCAATCTGAGGCTCAAAATGATATTAGAATATATCTCTTTTTGTTATTTTTTGTATTTTGTTACATGTATTATATCGTACTATTGTATAAATGTTTTGGCTGTTTTTTGGAAACATGACATGTATCATAATATTTTGTAAATGAGATCACTTGTAGAATTTTCATATATCCATTCCTTGTTTATTAATCATTTTTATGGTTGTTATATAAGATTTATCTATTGATTTTTATTATTATTTTGTTTTGCTTCTCTCTAATAATGAGGGTATAGTCTCCCCATGAACACACCCCAAGACCACACTACAAGTCGGTGGCCTCAGGCATTCGGGGAGATGTTCTTGAGTCCATGTGACCAACTAGGCTAAGGGAACTATTGAGTGGCATCTAGGTCATGGATGTTACATTCTTGATTCCCCTCTTTTCTATATTTTAAGAATATCCTGGTTCCCTTTAGATAGTCCCCAAGATGTTTCTTCCCAAACTTTTAACATTTGGGATGTTGGGTTTTATTTTGTTCAAGTTATTTATCTGTTGATCCTCCTATATTAAACTCCATTTTTACCTTTTTTTTCTCTGATCCCATGAGACTAATGAGAGTATAAAATCTCTATATAAACCTTAAGGTAATAATATAAAATCTTCTCATGGATTTTAAAGTCTCTAATCACCAAGTATCTTCATAGACTCATCTTTAATCCACTAAAAAGTGATCCATCTTTCTTTTAGTGTTCATGAAAAAGTCATCGGTATATCACGTAAACCTTTTTAAGTTTTCCTCGTATGCTTCGAGATACTCATCTTCCTTTTTCTTAAATCTAAGGAACTCCCTCTCCATCCTAAGAGGAGGAGTTTGGGGAAAATATTTATTGAAAAATATTTTCTTGAATCCTTCCCATTCCATGGAATAAATTTCCTCTTTAGATTTTGGGTTCATTATTAGTTTCCACCATGGATCAGTGTCCCCATCAAAAATATAGACTGGAAGTATAACCTTCTCTTCTTATAAGAACTTGAGGACATAGAATATATTCTCAATAGAATTAATATTTTTTTCTGAAGTGAGGGGATTATAAGATTCACTAAAGGTAGGAGGCATTTTTCATATAAAGGATTTGACCATAACTTGATATTTATTAGGATAATAAGGGTGTTTCACATGATTCAAGTTATTATTCATAACTTGATCCAGTTAAGCTAGTATTTTCATGAATTTCTAGGCTCTCGTTCCCATTAATTTTGGCATATCATTATGGTAATCATCACATTTCCTATCACATTGGTTGTTAGTATGTGTTCTCCTCTTTCTATCCATCAACTAAATAATGAATAATAAGATTAGGGGGCTTTAACACTTACCTAATTAGTATATAAAACAGAAACTATGAATATGTAAGGATAGAATTATAAATCAAAACTATATCCTAACTTATGATTCCATATGATTCAATATAGGTTAGTTATGGTGGTGGAAGTATCCATATGGTTCATACTAATGTTTTATAGTACTAATCCCAAAAAAATAATTGGATCATCCTATGATACCAACTACAATGAACCAATCCTTTTAAATATATTATTACATGATTTTAAGCATAATTATCCATTAAATACAAACCAAATATAAAAAATCCTAGTGTCTTTTGAAGACTAGGTATATAATTAGAAAACATGAAACTAGAATAAAAAATATTTTTATTAATATCCATAATGAGATCATAACTCTCTTTTAGCTCTTACAACTACATAGGATAACCTGGGCAATACATAGATAAAATGGATGAGAAAAAAATCTTATTGAGGGAATAAATATGAAAAAAAAGTATAGCACATGAGTCACAAGGCATAACATGATAACATAAAATGCATGGATAATTAATAGACATATAGAGGAATAATAAATAGAATATTGAATAATATTATTTTGGAAATATAATAATCTTATAGAAACATATACCATGACATAAACATGACTCAAGGCCAACTACCAAAACGATATCACGTGGTGGGAAGATTCCAATAATGCATTAGGTTTACTCCCTAATCCCATACATAACGTCTCATGAGACTAAACATTACCCAATGCATTATATAACTATCTAAGAACACCCATCATAACATGTACACACATATTTTTTCAATATAAATAAATCAAACATAAGTAATAATCATAAGGGTTACCCATGGAAAGAAATGTGTTTTGTAATCGTGACATAAGGAAAAACCAAAGGGAATATCATAATGGTATCCATGAAATGAGGGATTTGAATTATTTTTTAACATTAATAAATGAAATATAAGATCATATCATGAATAATGAAATCTAAATGAAGTGAAAAAATGAAAAATAGTGGTAATGTAACTTTATAAATGTTCCACTTAAGTATAGTTTTAGGGAAAATAATGAAGGGTATTTAAATAGGATAAAGAAATAATTATTTCCATAAAACAAAAAATAAAATAAAAAAAAAATTCATGATAAAAATATAGATTTTATAAAAATAATGGTTTAAAATAGTTTGTGGAGTGTTCTGGAAAATTGGTATAAAACTAATAAGTTCTCTTTAATTGGGTATTCTTATCAAGATGAATTGAGAAGGGAACCTTTTTAAAACATATATTTCCTATAAAGGAAAGATGAATTGAGATATATATATATGTGTGGAAAATATATACATAATATGTGAGAATTATATGATAATAATAAAGAGATAAACTAAGTCAAAGATAGGTAAAGTTTTACCCAAAGGAAATATGGAGGTTCAGAGAGATCCCTTACCTTATGTCTGAATGTGTTCTGCACTTTTACTTAAGGCCCTTGATAATAAAATTATATTTATTAATTAGTTAATTAAGAAAATATTACAAATATATTTGATTTATTATAATTTTATTAAGTTAGTTTATGGCTATTTTGATGAGTTATAAAGTTCAATTTCATAGTTTGGGGACCATTTGTTTCATGGTTTTATGGTCGGTTCACTTGTGTATAATTATGGATGTTATTTTAAAATGGAAATAAAACTCCAAAAGTTTAATTAAATGGAATTAATGAAATTATATAAGTTTAAATGTTCTTATATATTATTTTTTGACACAGGGATGGTTCTTTGAGTAAAAATGTTATCGTTATGAGGTCAGTTTATTTAGGTGGTTTTACCGGCCATCATTAACTAGTTTCATTTTATCTAAGATTATGTATATATATGTGTGTGTGTGTGTTATAAAAAATTAAATGATTTATATTATACTTATTTAAATATTTTTTAACCATAATAATAGTTTTATGACCGGACTTGAATAAGGTAATGGAAAACAAAAAACCATTATTCATGAAGACGGCTAACCGCCATAATTTGGACAATGGTTTCGTTTATTTAAATATGAAGAGATGAGAAAAAGGTATGGATAAAATATATTCCATTAGAAATATAAAATCCCAACATATACATGATACTGGATTTAATATTATTTAATTGATGAATGGGGTGAGTAGAAGGTAGAAGAAGAAAATAAATTAAAAGAGGTAGTTTGAGAATGTTACCCCTTGAATATCACCACTTGAAGGACCCCTTAGGGAACTTGGAATTGGTATTTGAGTGAGACCAATATCACTTGGACATGGTGAGAGTCTGTATGAGATTTTTTTTCAAATATTTTTAAATCTTAAAGTCTTAGAATGTGTGAGGAGAAGGGGTTGTGAGGGGTGGTATTTATAAGTGGGGAGAGGGGTGTTTTGATTATTTTATTCATTACTTTATTATTTTGGCTCAAGACTATCAATATTATTGATTATTATTACTATATATAGTAAATAGTGCATTTTATGTCTAAATAATGGGTGATTACATCATACATGACTCAAAAAATTCATGTATTTGGCTTAAAATGTTAAATATCATAAATTATCGTATTTCACTATTCACTAAAAAATCAACTATTTTCAAAAAAATCCATAAAATTAAACCTTTAAATTTTTATATTTTTAGATTTAAAAAATTGAATCCATTTTATAAAAATAATTTTATAAATAATAGAAATTTAATTTTTAAACAAAATCACCATTTATTCAAAAAATATCAATTTTAATATTATAATTGATTTTATGACCCCTTGAAAAATTACTTATGGTCTCATGAAATTATCTTATAATAATAATAAAACAAAATATTAATTTATAAATCTATTTTTTTGTAAATAAAATTTATTTTAAATAATTATATATATTATAAAAGTGTGATTAAAACATTTATGTTTTATAAAAATACAAACACTTAATTTATCATTTTATAATATACTTAAATATTATTTTACATTTCCATAGGTGAGGTTACTATTATAATGGTCATATTACTATTCCTAATGGTTAGATTATTATTCCAACGTTCATGTTACTATTCCAACATTTATATTACTATTTCAATGGTTGGATTTATAATGGTAATACGGGTTCCACACTTACTATAAATACCTATTATTCCATTAATTATTTATCAAATTCTATTTTATCTCAATATTATATATACTTTCATCTTCAAAAATAAATATTTTATTATTAACATTATGTTTTATTTGTATAGCTTTGTTCATGAGTGAAGTCATTTTGGTGGATCGAGCATATCCAAATTATGGTATTCTTATTCTCTTAGTTTCTATTTATAATCACACTGTAATAGTTTCAATTATTATTGGTTTATGTTATGAATAATTTATCATTATTCATTTATGATAATAATGTGTGTTTGGTTTCTCTATTTTATGTATGTGATTTATACTATGTGACACGATTATAAGAAGGGAAATTACATTGATAAAATCTTAGGTCGTTACATTGACAGGCCTGTTAGGGGTTTCACTTCCTAGGGTGATTATCTTCTCTCTATATTTGATGAATATATCTAGATACTTGATGTGTTCTACTATCTATTTTTAGGTATGAGTTTCCTAGCTATCCAGACCTATAGTGGTCCTTGGCGTGATTTTACCTATGCTTTGGATTGTACTATTTTATCTTGTACTACCACAGATTTGATATGATATGTGATACATGATTTTATTTTATTTTATTTTATTGATTTAAATGAAATTATTTTAAACTCTTTTACCTATATTGTATTTGAAATGTGGAAACATAGTAAATTAAAATTTTTCCATTCTTTTTATATAAAAAATATTTAACAGTTTATCGTTCCTTATTTTGTTTAAAGTTGAGAATGTTCAAATTGTTTTATGGAGTCTTTTTATGGAACACATGGGTGGGATCCTACTGACCCTATTAGCACACATCCTATACACATCTTTGGTAGTGCATAGACCTTTGTATTTATTTTTATCTAGGGAAAGGAAAGGTTTCGTAGTGAGGTAGTAAGGTTTTTTTCAGTCGGGTCTGGGTAGCTAGTGGTGAGATGGTGTGAGTTTCCCACAATATCACATGGAGTAGATATTTTGATTTTTGTTGTCCTTTGTTGTTATACTTGTATCTTTATAGATGATTTTGAGTTGTATCATTTTCACTAACTTCTTTCAGTTATGGAATATGATTATATTTTCTAATGTATCTCTTTTTTGTCTATACATATGCCAGGTTATTGCTTCATGTTGTGTTAAATAGTTCCCTATGGTTTTTGTTTGATACTAGGGTGTTATTATCCAAACAATGGGGATTGGGAACTCACTTCGGGTATGTGGATATTCAATTTGGGTACTAGTTTGAGAAGTTATCTGGGTTGGGATTTTCACTGCATCTACAAAAGATGGAAGCTAGGATATACCTATCACACTTTTTTACTCTTTTTGTGATTATAATAAATATATTGATAAAGGGGGTAGTGGTTAGTGAAAAAATGACAAATAGGTAGTTATGTATCTTTCACTTAAATGTTTTTATTCTATTCAGTGAAGATGAGTCCATGTTGTACTTTTCTTAATTATTCTACATGTATAACTCATGAAATGAGATAGTTGAATTGGTATCACATGCTATATAGATTAGTAGAAAGATTTGATGTCTATTTTAATTTGGTATTTTTCTTTATATAGGGCTATCCCATGTATACTTAAGGTTGAATGACTAATGTCTCATTACTAAGACACATGTGATTTCATCATTCTCCCAAAGTATAGGATTAGGGTGTATTTCTAAAAAAATAAAGGAGAGTAAGTCATTTTTTTAAAACATGAGAAGGCATGAATATGAAATGATGAATACCTTCTCTCATATTACTTTTCATTTATTTTCAATAATGGGTAGAATAACATTAACTTTATAATTTGGAATGTTATTGAGTGAAATGGTATTGATAATAAATTAAAAGGGGGAAATTGAAGAACCCATGTGGATTAGTGAAGTTGGAGTTGTATTTCATATCAATATAGTTATATGAGGGAAGTAAATTTGTGCTTACATGAGATTTATATAGATATGGCATTTATGTTTATGAAATGTGATGATGGAATTTGGAGATAGCATATTTTTTACAACAATGATAAATTATTCTGGCACTAAATAATTGAAAAGGCTAATTGAAATTTATTAGGATCTATTTTGAAGACATTTGGAAATGTTTATATGTGTTGCTAGAATTTTTTAAGATACTTTTAAGTTGAATATGGAATATTGAATTATTTAAGACCTTATTTTAATTAGGCATGTTATGGTTCCTTTTTAAAAAAATATAGCCAATGAAATCCAGTCACCCAAGCAATATAATATAGAAGTAATTGCCAAGAAAAAAAGGAAAGTATCCATTTTGGTGTAGGTGAGCAGTATAGAAGAGTCATTGTAGGGTATTAAACATGGGTCAGCACATGTTGAAAAATTGTTCTTATCCTCTACTATGTAGGTCGGTATAGATTATTTCTAGAGAGAACAAACTCAAATAGGCTTTGTTGAGAAGCCTGTGAAGCATTGCCACTTATAAAGAAATTTTTATCCAAATAAAGTTCTAATGTGGGATAGGATTTTAAAAGGTGGGGATTGTTCTTCCACATTAAATTATGGACTCACTGCACATTGGACTAAATGATGATACATCAATTCGTAATCTACCTTGGTCTACTTAGGGTTTTTTTATATAGGATATTCATGTCACACCTTTTATAATCAGGTTGATAACTTGAAAATGTTTTGAATCATCATGAGGGATCATAAGATGCTAAAAGACTAGAAAGATATATTCGATGTGTTATGCCATAAAATAAGAGTTTCACACTAGATTTTTAGTGGATGCATGAAATACTTATATGATGTCATGAAAAAACGTGGTTTCACATATACTTTACATACATATAGTTTTACTTCCATGAAAGAGTGTTTCCTGCTAAACAGAAATGTCATAGGGGTGATGTTTTAATTTATGATATAATAACACCATAATTATCTATATTGTGAAGTAAATTAGTTTTCTAAGACTTGACATTATGATTCTCAATGTCACATAATAACGATAATCTCAATACTATTTTCAAAGTAGTTAAGGTTGTGGAATTGCCTGTAAATATTGATATTGATGCATGAAAAAAATAGAGATAGGAAAGACCGATACTAAGAGGGGATTGAAGTTGAGAACCCTATATATTTTCATAATCATATAGGAATCCATACACTATTAGTTGTGTGAATAAGGAGAAGAGTTTATGAGCTTTTTTATAAATACAAAGAAGAATAAGTTTCCACAAACATAGGACTTTGTGAAGTGAACTGAGTTTACATGAAGTAAGGGTTTAGAAGTTGAGAAACATTGAAAGTAATTCTGTTTATACTTAGTTAAGATAAGTAGAATAAGGATTCAAAAAAATTATAGTTACACAAAATAGTAACTATATATTTTCATTAAGGTAAGACTATGATCTTAAATCTATGAGAAGTAGTGGTGAGTTTAATAAATAAGAAACAACATGAAGAATATTGGTATTTCACAAAGTAGTTATGAGAAGGAAATATAATGCACCATTCATGCTTTAAGAGTTTCAAAAACTTAAGACTTTGTAATTAGTTTAAAGTGGTATTTTATAGTGAGAAGAAAAGTTAAATATTTCATGAAAATTATATTATAGTTTACTTGTGTGAAATTTTATTAAAATACTGAAATAATATTTTTGGAATTATGGAACTAGTAATAATTAAGTTTGTATTTGAGAAAGCTAAATTTACTTAGGAATATAAGTTTTCTATGTAAAATAAAACTCAAGTTCATAAGAATTTGATAAACTAAGGAGGACCAAGATCATTGGAGATTATAAGATAATGAGTAAGGAAAATAGTTTTTATCATCAGACATTAAAGAAATTGAAGAAGGAATTTAAAAAAGACTAGTAGACCAGATAATGATCATTATTTATCTATTTTTTTAATATTTATAGAGGATCAAACCAGTTGATATGGTGAGATTATGATGTAATATGTACATCATGTGGTGTGGAATATATGACTATAGAATGAATATATTTCTTATTTTAGATAAAATTATTTTTGGTGGGCAGTGGGAAGCTATATTCTCTAATGGGACTCTAGAGAAGTAAAATATTGGGACTCTATATTTGTAGGATTTGGAAGATTCATGGAGTAAACACTTATGATTATAGTGGAAAACCTATAATTAGGGAGTTTAAGAAATCACAACAAGGAGTAGGTTCTCACATTAAGACCCAACCTTATAAAAATTATTATGTCTTCTGTAATTTACTTCCAGTGATATTAAGGTGAGGTATTGAGACTTAAAATTGATAGGATTGAGATATTAAATAGTTATATAGTTCAAATTAAAATAATGAATTCATAAAAATTGATCACGAATTTACTCTACCCTATTTGTGATCTAATCAATTATTTTCACTTCAATGTTCCACTTTGACTATAGTGATTACATACACTCTTCTATACTCTCAGAGAATGGATGGTTTCTTGAATTAATTTTCCTTATCAACCATGGGTTTAGATAATTGTTTTCATAGTTCCAAAATTTCATACAATTGAAAAATTTAACTTGTGGTGGTGTATTTGTTAGGAACCATCCCGGATACCCTTGTACCCTGATACTCGAGTCAACCCTAACATGGATCGAGGGGAATTTCTGATCCCCATGGGTTTGTGAATAACACCGGGAATCATATAATAATCAAGTGGGAATGGTTTTTTCCATAAAACGGTTGAAGATAAAAGATACAAATTAGTATGAAAACACTCCTCAAGGAGAAAGTACCATAACCAAAAAAGTAAAACAAAACCCAAAATAGAACATCATCAAGGACATAGCATATTTCATGATAAATGCTCATTTATCCCATGTAAGGGGTGGATTATATATTCATAAATCACCTCCATCACTCAAGGTCCCAAGGATCAAGAACATCCACCACCTCTAAGTGATACTTTCCATTTACCCTGACCTGGAATAAGATAATCTTAAAACATCCAAAGGAAAAGGTAGGGTGTGAGTTACAAATCCTAGTAGGGTCTCACTAAGTGTTCATAAGAAATTCCATAAAAAATAAAGTATTTATTCTTTAAATTTAAATAAAATAAAACATTTCATAGAATTTAAAAATTTTCAAAAAAACATGCATTCAAATCAAAATTATGGAAGATATATCAAAATAGTATTAAATAAAAATTTTATATAAAAAATTTATATAAATCCATTTTCATGAATAAAAAAGTTCTATAATCTATATAATGTAATCATCAAATAGAAACATATCATATAACCATGTAATAAACCATGTTGTAAGTTAGTTTCAATTAATAGGATCCTCACCCTTCTCCATAATTATTATGAATCAAGATAAGTTTAAAAACTCAAATAAAAACCCCATTAGGTGATCCCATTACGAGAAATCAATATACAACCCATTAGGGGATCCCATTACGGGTAATCATGTTGAACTCAGTTTAGTTAGTGTTGTCAATGTCAATACATTACTAGGGATTTAGAGTTTTAGAATGCTTGTCCCAAATTACCCACTAACTAACAAGGATAACAAGTGATTAAATCACTAAATTAATAATTATATTGAAAATTATTTATTTTAAATAAATTCACCATTCACAATTCAATTTCTCAAATTCATTTTCAATATGCTTCTTAATTTCAAAACCAAATCATAGGTTTTCATCAAATTCATGAATTTTCAAATAATCTTTAAATTTAATCAAATTTTATCAAGAACCAATATTCAATCATTTAAATTCCTCAAATCAATCAATCAAATAAATTTCTCAAATCAATCCATCTTCCACAAATCCATTCCATAATTTCAATATCATTGAAATTGGGAAGTTTTTCTCAATTTCCATTCCATTTAAAATCCTACATCAAATAATTTCAATTAAAGGTTTTAAAATCAATTAAGAACTCATTTAAAAATAATCAAGAAATTTAAGGTTTAAATTATAGGGAAAATCATATGGAACCACCTAACTTTAATCAGGGGATCAAATCAACACAACACTAGCAGCGGGATACACCAATGAAGAAACAAGGTATATAAGGTCAACAAAAATCATAGATTTAATATACATTAAAATAGATATTAGATTCATCAATATTATGAATATTTATCACTCTATAATGAGGAAATAAAATTAGATCATGATAACCAAAAAGTTATGAGATCCACTTACCAGAAGAATATCCAATGACATCACCAGAACTTCGATTCGCGATGAGAAGGGGTTTGAATAGTAAATTTCAACTATTGAGAGCCTTAAAAGGGGAAGGAAATGTATTAGGGATGAATGGGGGTTATCAAAGGTAAAATTGGGGGGCTCGGTATTTTAAAACAAAAATTAGGGTATTAAAATCTCACATGCACAATTTGTCGGAGGGGGTGTATGGTTAAATAAACTGTGAACCTTAACCATATTCCCCCATAATATTGTGTGCATGGTTTCCCCTGAGTGGGTGCATAATTTAGTAAACCCTGCACTAACTATGAATCCCCAACTATTTTGGGTGCACAGTTTACACTAGGGTCACACGGTTTAGGAAAATTGTGTGCCAACCATGTACTGCCCAAAAATTTCCCAAAAATTCTCAAATTTCACCTAAAAGACCCTAAGATAAGACTAAAACAAAGGAGAAAAAAAGCAAGGGTTAAAAAGTACCTGAAATAATTTAATAGAATATTACAACCTCCCCACCATAAAAATTTTCTATCCCTAAAATCTTATTAAGAAAGATCTATCTTAAAGAGATGAGGACACTACTCCCTCATTAGTGCCTCACACTCTCAAGTATCATGTGAATCAAAACCATGATACCATAGCACATGGACCAAAGGTATCATCCTCCCATAAAGAAACTTTGTCTCGATAGAAAAAATCATGACTAGATGCTCAGTCACAAATAAATTGGGCTCAGCAATAATAGAATGAATCTTCCTAAGATGAAATATATAAAACATGTTGTGGATCAAATTAAACTAAGGTAAAAGTTCTAAATTGTAAGATGAATTCCCCACCTACTCAAAAATCTCAAAAGGACCCAAAAACCTTGACACTAGATTTCCCTATTTCCCAATATGTCGATGACCCAGCCCGGATGAAACTCTCAATAACACCATGTTTCCAACTAAAAACTCCAATGGTCATCAAAAATGATTAGCATAGTATTTATACCAGATCTATTTCATTGTCATTCTATAATAAATCAACTAAATCTTTATCATAATCTCTTGGACTAAACTCAGTCCAACTAAGGAAGATTCACCCATCTCTGACCAAAACAACAGAGACTAACACAGATATCCATAAAATGCCTCAAAGGGTATCATCATGATAGTGGATTAGTATCTATTATTATAGGAAAAATAAACTAGTACAAAATGGTCTTCCAAAGATCCACCAAAGTCAAGAACTCAAGCATGTATCATGTCTTCTAGAATCAGTATAGCTCATTCTATATGGCCATCTATCTGTGAATGATATGCCATACTCAAACGCACCTGGGATCTCATTGCCTCTTGGAGTCCACTCCAAAATAAATAAGTAAAATAAGAATCCCTATCAAAGACTATAACATATGGAACTCCATGAAATCTGAAAATCTCTTTCACATAGAGATTTACTAATCCCTCAACTTTGGTTGAATCTCGAATGGTTATAAAGTGAGCTGATTTGGTTAGACTATCGATCACAAACCATATTGTATTATTATTCTGAGGGGTAAGAAGTAACCCAACCATGAAATCCATAGAAATCTCATCCCACTTTCAATTCATCACTGGAAGTGGCTAAAGTAAACTTGAAGCTCTCTAGTGATCAACTTTGACCTATTGTAATGTATAACAATGAGAAACAAAGTCAGTAATGTCTTATCTCATACCCATACACTAGAATCATCATTTCATGTCATATAACATATTTGTGGTTCTAGTTTAACTACCAACTATGAATTATGACAATCCCCATCAAATAATTTTTCACACGAAAAGGTAAAATATATCAGTTATGGAAACATATGACACCATAATATTGGAATGATCACTCACCAATGTTCTATCCTCTATAAAGAGAGTCTTTAATGCAATAAGATTCAACATTAAGTTGTAGCTCCCAAAGAATCATCTCGAGAAGATTAGAGGTCAACTAAAATTTTTTCAAAATAACCTTAGTCACATCCTACCAGACTCTCAAATGCAACTGATCAAAGATAGAAATCATATTCTACTCTTATAGTGATTCTTTTATGGCCTAGCTCAGAAATTTCAAATTTAATGCATCAGAAAATACATTCCCCTTTCCAAGGGTGTGATCAGTATCGAAATCAAAAGATTTCAGGTGCTCTAACCAACTCCTCTATCGAAGGTTAAAATATTTTTTATAGTATATATAACTCAGGATTTTTGTGTTTAAAATAGATGTTAAACCTTTCTATGAAAATTTAATTCCACCAAATCTTAAGATAATGCATCATGATGATGATTTCAAGATCATGGATTAGATAATTCTTCTCATGTGGAAAAATATTTCTAAAACCATAGTCTACCACATAATCACCCTACATAAGGAAACATCTCAAACCCAAACCTAATACATCACAAAAGAACATGTTGCCCTACCCAACCTCTAGAAGATTCAAAACTACTATTGAAGTAAAAAATACATTTATACTCCTCAAAAGAACTCTAAAATTTATCATCTCATAAGAACATCACTCACATATGAGTGAGAGCAGTCACTAGAGAATCGATCTTCAAGAAATATTTAATGAACCTGCATTAGTTCCCCACCACCCCCAAGAAGATTTGAATCTCAAAAACATTACTTGGTTGATCCCATGTCATAATATCCTTCACCTTGTCAAGATCAACTAAAATACCTTGTTCTAAGACCCCATATCCCAATATCTTCACTTCTAAAATCTAGAAATTACACTTTGAAATATTTTCATAAAGTATGTGATTTATCAAAATTTATAAAACTTCACTCAAATTATGCACATGATCTTCCTAAATCATAGAGTAGACCAATACATCATCCATAAAGACTACCATGAATGAGTCGAAGTACTCATGGAATATATTTCTCATCAACACCATGAACACTACAGGAGAATTGGTTAGACCAAGATTCATAACAATATACTAATAATTATCATACCTACCTCTGAAGTTAATCTTTTGAATGTCAGATTCTTTAATTCTTAACTGGTGATAACCAAATAAAAGGTCAATCTTAGAGAAACACTTCACCCAATTCAACTGATCAAACAAATCATAAATACTTGGAAATTTATATTTTCTCTTTACCATGAATTGATTTAATTTCCAGTAATCAATACATAGGTGAAGTGTCCCATAACATTCCTTCATAAAGAGAATAGGTGTCTCCAAGGTAATACACTCGGGCATATAAATAACTTTTCTATAAGATCATCCAATTTATATTTAAACTCTTTTAAATTTTTTTGTTCCATATGATAAGAATGAATAGACATTGGCTGAGTACCAGGTACTAAATCAATAAAGAACTCCACCTCTATTATAAGTGGTAAAGCATAAAATTAAGATGTTAAAATGATAGGAAACTAGAAGATAACTAGAGGAATACCATATCTCATATATTCTCACTCTAAGTTAAAAATAAAACATGGTATTAACCTTCCCAAATCCAAAAAATAAGGTCTAGATCTACTCATCCTTAGGTCCCATTCTCCCTGAAAAACATGACACGCTTTATTAGGCATAGTAAAGGAGACCCACAAAAGATAATAGTAAATATAGTCCTTATGATCCATCATCCATCCCTTCCCAAAAATGATGTCAAGATGTTTCATATCGAGAACTAGAAAGTAAGATCAATATCTGAGAGAAAGAACACACTAGATGGGAAATAGAGACCCTTCTCTCTCTTCATTCCAAGGGGTATAGTAATGTCTATCACATAAGAAAAAAGATCCATAAGAAGATTTAGTAGGCACATAGTGCAGTTTGATATAAATGATTGAGATTCACCAGCATCAAATAAAGTAGTCACTACGAATGAATCTATAGTGATGGTGCCACTCGCAGTCACTGGACTCACATTATCTTCCTCTAGAGACTCTTCCAATATGTGAATAATCTTCATTTAGGATTCCTATGGTTAGAACCCCTAAGTTATTAAAGCATATGATTTCACCATAATACTTTTTTTGAGATAATGATCCCATGACACTATAAAGAGTATAAAAGATATAGTAGAACTTATGAAAATGACCTAAGCATCCATGAAAACTACAGATCTTAGGTTCCTCAGTGTGAACTTGTTTTGAATTCCCAACCTTTCCACATTAAAAGAAAGTAAAATGGATTCTATGAGGTTCTACAAGAGGTCCAGAAAATGCCAAATATCGATATTCACCATGTGACTCATCTCTATTTATCTTCTCATTAAAGTAACTCATGGAATTTCCACTGGGAGAAAAGGGAACTCCCTTTAACCATAACTTTCCATCCAGATCAAGTTCAACCATCAAATTTATATCCATCACGTCATCATAATAAGTGAGATTAAAAGAAATAATTTAGATCTAATATATGATCATATACCTATCTCAAATATTTGATCATTAAGTTTCAGAATTTTTTACCACTTTATTAGAAAATTGAACAAGCTCAGTAAAACGGTTTCCATATTGTGTCACAGTCTTATCACCATAATGTAGATTAAGAAAAACCATAGATTTCATAAATATCATTAACTCTATATATAACTTATCAGTGTAAATAACTCTAAATTATTTATACTCCAAGACCTCATGCTTCTTTAACATTAGAGTTGAATCCCACCATCTTTTACTAGGTTCCTCAATCATGAAGGTAGCATAATTCACTTTAAATTAATCAAGCATTTCCAAGAACTCAAAAAAACAATGATTTATTTTTCAACCAATCCTCAACCTCTTGAGGATCATTAGATCCTTGGAATGCTATTGGATTATGGTGAAGAAAATATTGAGCATGATCTATAAATTCAACCCTTAAAGGTTCCACAATTGGATCCTGAATAGGAATGGGTGTTGGAACCTGTCTTAAATCTTAAACAGTATGCACCACTATCTCAACAATATTCTAGTTCACTAGTACTGTGGTTTACCATAATCTTCCTTTTGTTGGATATTAAAATATCTTCTCATATGCATAATGATATACAATATCATTAGACAACACTAAAACATCAATAAGGATAAACAGATCATAAACTCAATCAAGAGTTATAAAGAAAATCAATTCCTTTAACAGAATTAAATATTAATATTTCTCAAGATACTCAAATTAGATGTATGGGAAAAGAATATAATCAAATAAAAAAATACTTATATTCACTTTTCCAAAAATCCCATGGTAAACTAAGGCTTGTTGCAACGAGAGTTGTCCAAGAACTCTCTCATAAGTACCTCCTAAGTCTCATCAATCCTACCTTCTATATACTAGGAAAACCAAAACTATATATCAAAATCAAGGAAAGATGCACAACCTGGACCTTTGATACCATTTGTTTCATGAATTATCCTTGATACTTGGGTACCCAGATAACCAATACTACATTTACATGGCCTAAATGGAATTCCCAATCTCCACATGTTGGAAACTAGCACCTTTAATCAAATAAGAATCAAGAGGGAATGGTTTTTCCACAAAGTAGTAGAAGATAAAAGATACAATTTGGTTTTTCAACATTACTCATAGAGAAAGTACTGGAATCAAATAGGTAAAACAAAACCCAAAATATTACATCACCAAGGACACAGTATCTACCAAGATAAAATCTCATACATCCCATGTAATGGGTGGATCACATCTCCACTGGTCACCTCCATCACTTTGGGTCTCAAGGATAAAGAACATCCACCACCTCCAAGTGGTACATTCCCTCTACCTTGACCTAGAATAAGATAATCTACAAAATCTAGAAGGAAAAGGTAGGGTGTGATATATATATATCCCAATAGGTTCTCACCAATTTTTTCATAAGAAATTATATAACAATTAAAACATTTATTATTTCAATTTAAATAAAACAAGGCATGGCATGGAATTTAAATATTTTAAAAAAATTATTTCAAATAAAAAATATAGAAGATATATTAAAAAATGCTTAAATGAAAATTTTATATAAAAAATTATATAAACTAGTTGGCATGAATAAAATAGTTCTACAATAAATTCCATGTAATAATCAAATAAAAACATATCATAACACCATGTAATAAACCTTATGGTACGTTAATTTCAGGTAATAGGATCCTCACACTTCCCAATCATCATCATGGATCAAGATAGTTGTTCTCACTTGAATAAACACCCCATTAGAGTATCACATTATGGGGAATCAATCTGTACCTCGTTAGGGGATCCCATTATAGTAAATCATGCCAAACATGGTTTAGTTACTATTTTCATCATTAATCCATTTCTAGGGTGTCAAAGTCTGAGCATTTTGTCCCAAATTCCACACTAACTACCTAGGATTACATGTTCTTCGATCAATCAATCAATTATTATTATTCAACACATTCATTTCAAATCAAATCATCATTAACCATTAATTTTTCTAATTCATTTTCAACATGCCTTTACATTTTATAATCAAATCATATGTTTTCATAAAATTCATGCCATTTCAAATCATCTTTCAATTTAATCCAATTTTCTAAATAATCAACATTACATCATTTACATTTCCCAAATCAATCAATCGAATCAATTTCTCAAATTAATCCATCTTATATAAATTCATCTCATAATTTAAATATCATTGAAATTGGGGGGTTTTCTCAATTTCCATTTCATTTCAAATCACACATAAATTCATGTCAATTCTAGGTTTTTAAATTAATTAAAATCTCATTTCAAAAAAATCATGCACTTTATGGTTTCAATTATATGGAAAATAATATGGAACCACCTACCTTTAATTAAGGGATCAAATCAACACAACACCCACAGTGAGATCCACTAATGAAGAATGATGTTATATGAGATCAAGAAAACAAGCCTAGATTAAATATAAACCAAAATAATGATTTGATCGATCAATAAAATTATGATCTATCACTCCCTAAGTAGGATAGAAAAGGATATCAAGAGAAACCAAAATAAAGGAGATCCAATTATTGGAAGAAGATCCAATGAAATCATTAGTACATTGATTCATAAATGGAAGGGGTTCAAGGAGTCAATTTCACCTATTTAGAGCCATCATGTAGAAATGAAATGTATTAGGGTTTAATGTGGGTTATTAAAAGTTAAACCAGGGGATCTCGGGATTTTAAAATAAAAAATGGGGCATTAAAGTCTCATGTACATGGTTTGTTGGATGGGGAACACGGTTAAACAAACTATTCACATTAACTGTACACCCCCACTATTTGGGGTGAATGGTTTCCCCTAGGTGGGCACATGTATTATAAAACCATGATCAAACCATGGATCCTCTATTGTTTTGGGTTCATGATTTGATTTAAGTGGTGTACTATTTGGGAAAATTGTGTTCCAACCATGAACTGCCCAAAAATAACCCAAAAATTTCAAAATATCACTCGAAGCACCTCGAGACAAGACCCAAGAAAAGGGAATAAAAATGGTTTAGAAGTAATCAATATAAGGTAATGGGGTGTTATAGTATTCTATAGAATTATCTTTTCCATCACTATGTTAACTAGTCATTTCATGTCTGTTAGGCAGTTTTTTCCTCAATGGACTCCATTATCATATATGAAATATCATCATTTTTATTTTAAGTAATTACCTATGTTCTTGTTCGTACATTCATGGAATGTAGGAAATTGAATCCTCCTTATTCAATGAGATTTATCATTAAAACATACATGAAAATACATTCATTTCTTATTTGGTGAATTTAAGAGTTTTATATGGTTCAAGATATTAATCATGACCTAAGATAGTAAGGTAATCACAACCATAATATTTTTTTTTACCAAATATTATCCCATTTGGTTGTTCTTGGTGATAATTATAGTATTTTCCCTCATATAAATTATTCACTATATTACTTCTTAATTTATACATTGACTTAAGACCAAATTGGTCTATGTAAAAAAAATAAATGTAAAAATCATATTAATATAAAATAATAATTCCAAAAATTTCTCAACATATACCTTATGTATTTCAACCTAGGTTATCATTTCTTTTATCCTCATATGATTCTTAATTTAACCACTAAATATAACTTCATCTATTTGAGATAATATAGCCTTGATTTTTCATAATTAATACTAATGAAATGTAACTAATCATTAGTGAAATCCTTGCATTGAATATTTTCTCTAAATTGGGAGTTCATATTAGTTAATTCCAAAACCATTTTAAATTTTAATTAATATTTATAAGGATAAACTTATTATCATAAATAATAAAACTCACTATGAAAATATTTGAGTGTAAAAACTAACCCATATGTGATTATAATATTTTTCTAGAACTAAATATTTTCTCCAAGGGTTTCCATATTAATTCCCAAAAATAATTAAACTCAACATTGTTAGAAAAATTAAAAACCCTAGTCCAAACTCTTGGATCTAGGGCTAAAAACCTTGCAGCATTTGTTAAATGAATTGAAATTTATTATATATTAAAAACTCCAAAAATCATCATATCTTTTATATTAGGAAACTAAGATATAATTCATGAAAATAATAATAATAAATTAATTAAAATAAATCTTGGATATATCAATGATTCCATAGTTTTCCTTTCCTATATAATATTCTTAATTTCTTAGGGATTTGATAAAACATAATAAAAGGGTGATCTCAAAAACTCATTAAGGGTATCAAAATGTGTTAAAGATTTGTTATGAATAATCCTTAATAAACATAGTTTAGCATATAATATAAGCATGAGATATACCATCAATGAGAATAATAAATGAATAATAGAGGAAATCATCATGGAACGTAACCAATTATTATAAGATATATTTAAGATGTAAAAGATATCATGGAGTAAGATTTTTTTTATATAAAATATGAAAGAATAAGTTGTGAATGAAAATTAGAACATTGTTACATCTCTAATGGAATGGATATTTCAATTACCATTGTATCCTAATTATAAACATGTGGTCAAATACCTATGATTGTAATAATATATGTCATGGTATTTGAGATTCACATTAGATCATGATGGTACACACGAGGTGGGGATGAATTAGTGTACACAAGTTTTACAAAATTATTTTCCTTTTAATTTTTAACCCTTTTATATCCAAAACTCTAAACCTATTAGAATGAATGTATCTTTCCTATTCAAAAACTCATTCATTCCACATGAAAGGATGAAAGTAAATGAATCATGGTGTATAGTATTTTACAATGTTCACCCCCAACGGGTGACTATATCCTTGTTATATTCAACTCAAGTCTAATACAAAGATTCTCCGTTAATGATATTATTATAAACTACAACTAGGTTGGTAAATTTCAACATCCACATCCCAATTATTAAATATATTACACAATGGAATAGTTCTTTAAACTTTCTCCTTCTGGTTGAAACGGTATACTAAAAAGAACTAGTTTTTTATAATGGATCTTAATTCTTCAAAGTTTCCTTTAAATGATCATATAAATAGGTATTCAACTGATCTATCCTTTTCATATAGTGTTCAAATTGTATTTTTTCTTCTTAAAATCCACACAACTAAATATTCTTCAAAAATAGAATTTTTGGCCTTTCTCACCTTTACTAAAGAACTTCAACTACCACTAAATAAGAATTTCAATTATATGTTAGTTAGTATTACACTATTATTTATAAGTAGAAGTTGTAACTTATATTTCAAAAAAATGAACTTTTAGGATGATAAACTCAAAGTATTTAAAATAACTCCAAATAGTCTTATTCAACTGTTATTTGAATAAATATAAGATACCACTTCTAATTAAACTCATTAAATATAATCAGAAAATGTAATTTTTGAGTCTTCTCAATATTTATTAAATTAAAAATGTCAAAAAATCTACTTCCACTAAACTAAAATTTATGTTTTTCATCATTCCAATGTTTTAGTTTTTGATATTTTAATTTTTCTTTGAAAAAATGTTTCACACAACACTTGGTTAAACTCTCAGTAAACCCAAACACCATTATGAAACTATTCTTTAAGAAATTATAAAACATTTCATGGAATTTTATCACATAAAATCTTAGATTATTTAATTCCTTATCATGTATGTATATCACCTTACTACTTATCATAATATTATCACTAAAAATTTTAATGAACTCACTTCTCTTTTCAAAGAATCTGGTTTGTAAAGGTTCTTCCTCTCTATATGACTTAACACAAATAGAAATTGTTCTTAGAGACCATCATTAACACACAATATAGTTTATGGATGTCAAATTTATAATATTTTTTGGGAACATTGTATTCATTCAAGTATGATTCATAGCTTTATTTTTTCATAAAACTTTGATTCATACTCTACGCGGCTCTTTTGTATAGATTTTATATGAGAACGGATCTTCCTTCACCTTTATTGATTGGTCTATTGCTCTACTTATCTTTCTCTATATTAAAAATAGAAATTTTTATATATAAAATGATAGTCTATAAGGGGTATTTATAGATAAATATCACTACTAGACTCACACTAAAATATGTGTCTAACTTCTCATATTCTCTAACCTAATACACAGATTCTCATTCTCCTTGCTTGGGAAACATAGTTATTGCCTTCAACTTCATCATTATTTTTTCCTTTGTATAAAACAGCAAAAATAATCATTCCTAATAGTTATAAAAGACTCGACTCAATTGCATAATAAACTCATTCATTTAAAAAATATTAAAATTTATCACTAATACATTGAGATCCTCAGGAAATCGCAAAGAAGAATGCATAAATAAATCATTATAGTATATCAATCTACATGCGTTAATTTGTGAGATACCATTCAACAAAACATCACTAATGCAAGAAAAAGCTCTCTCATGTACATGATCTATCCACATTAGGTATCAATCCAACTAAAGATGATAAACTCGCTAGGTTTATGGAATTGGAGTCATAGATGTGGCATAAGAAAACCCGTATGAGCCCGAGGTTGAAGAAGATGTGATATGACATCATATTTTATATCTAAGAACACCAATTTTCAAATAAATGACTATTTTCCTTATTATTTTCAATCTGCCATAAAAAATTAAATCCTTCAACCACTTTTTAATAAACAACAATGCTCTATACATCACTCAATGTGATCCTATGGTATTGACCCGTGTTTTGGACCTTTTTGTAATACCTCCATGTATTGTGGAGCATCACTTATTTTCTAACCCACACTAATTGCATTGTGATCCTACTTCATGGTCATCATTTATGTACACCTTCGAGCATAGGTGGTAACTATAGTCTACTTAATTTTTTTAATACTCCTTATAATAAGGCATCAAAACTCATCTTCAAAATACAAATTTCTTTTAAATGAAATCAAGATTCTTTAATTAAAATTCAATCAATCTTAAAACTTATATAAGATACCATCACTCACAATCTCACAACATCATCCAATTATAGATCTTCTTCCCCTTTTTTATATAATAAAAACACAAATATGACTTTTTAATCAATCAACTATTCTTAAATATCCTCATTCAATGGCACAAAAACTTATCATGTTATAGATAGAGTGATTCTTACAAACAATATCACATATATTTTACATTAATACAAACTATAAAATTTTTAGTATTAAATGATGTTTCTTAAAAAGTATCTTCTTTTCAAATTTGAACACATTTTTTAACTTAAGTATGATTAAAAATAATCATAAAACAGTATTACTCAATACTTTAATTTTCTTGTTCAATTATATTATTCATCAACCATGGAGAAATTTATTAAACTCGTCAGTATAACCAAATGTTAGCACACACATTTCCTTTCCTCTGAATACAACCTCAAATTATTTTTATCATTCATACTGAATACAAATACAATCTCAAATTCATCAATACATCAATGTTATTCTATATCCCCCTTTTTATTTATTTTCAATAACCAATTTACTTATAAATTTATAAATTTAATGTCATTTTTCTCTACCATATGGAAAATAAATGCAAATGTGTAAAGATAAGGGAAGTTTCAACCCATATCCTTCAAAATTATATAATTTTCATCTTCTCAACTTTATTCCTCTATTTTTTTCCTAGCATTTATAAGACATTTAATTTGATAGAAATGAAAATTTATCTTCTTGAGATAAGGATGTAATAACTTTACTTAGATAATTGATTCATAAACCAATCAACTCTATTTTTACTTGAGTAATTCTTGGTGTAGACAACAAGAATAACTAATCTAGTCCACAAAGTTTCCCACTAAATTTATATCATATGATACCGGTACTAAAAAATTATTTTAGGTACCTTTAAAAATATTTTAAAAAAAATTACTATATTCAACTCAACAAAGATATTAAAAACATTCAATTACATGAATGTATTTCCCCCTTTTTTCAAGGAATTTTTATTTTCCATTAAATAATCATTTTCTCCCCTTCAATTTTAAAATTGATTTTCCACCTAAAAATAGGAGAACATGCCTCAATAATTAAAATCTCAAATTCATAAAAAATAAATATTAATAATCACTAAATACATCCATTACTATAAATTGAGATATTCATGTGATGTAAATGAAAATAAATAATGGTAGTTGTTCTTTTGAGCTCCCCCTCAGGGATGCACTCTCTAGTTCTTAATCATGGATGATTTTCTTCAAAGAGATCCCCCTAAAGGAATAGACTCTCTAGTTCTTAATCAAGGATTATTTTCTTCAAAATAACTCTAAAAATCATCTAATATCAACTAAATTATTATAATGAGACTATAGGAAACCAATAGAGGTAAAATTATCCATGATGGGTATCTTTCCAAATTATTTATAACTTTTACTGCATTTATTTCACTAAGTATCCAACTAAATACGTGTTTATCCTTTCATTACTTTCATATGAAAAAAAACATAATATAAAAATATTAATGAGGTGTTTTCTCCTTTTATTTATCAATTAGATAAATTGGGATGATTTTTTCTTATCAACCCATAAACTATTTTCATTCCATTTCTGGATTTCTTCTTGATTTAACCCTTTATTTTAAAAACACTAACCTCCTTTGGTGGAATGGTATTATTGATCACTTCATCGTTATTATTAGATTAAATAGAATTACTCACATTAAAAATCAAGGAATATTATTTATTATATTCTTACTCCAACTTTCTATACAGTTCCAACTAATCTGTATATGTGGTTAATCATTTTTTGATATATTCACAGCCCTTTTCTTCTGTGTAGACTACTTCACAAAAAAAGTTTTAGCACAAGAAGACACTGGTGTTTTCCCATTTTTATTCAATAATTATTCATGTATAGGAAACCATTTAATAAATTTTATAGTTCTGTGCCTAAAAATTTTTCACCTTCTACGCAACTCTTCAGAAAAATTTTGATTAAATATTTGAGATAAACTTTCATGAAATTAAAGTTATTTATCTTGGATAGCATGAACCAAACTAATCCTTTAATAAAATTGAATATATTTTTTACTTTATCTTTATTTCAATGAAACTTATGTTCATGTAATGTTTTAAAAGGTCCATTATGTGTCCCTTCTTATAATAATAGAAGCATCCTTTCTTTGGTTTGACGTCATTTTAACCTATCTACTTGGGTATAGTATGGTTCACATTTTTATTTTGTTTATACCATAAGGAATACTTATCTTCATTTCTTACATACTTATAAATTTATTGTGGTCTTAAATTCACATTATAATATTATTTATTCATAGTTGGTTTAAAAAAACACTTTTTATGATTGTGGTTTCTTCTGATTTAGTAATCATAGAAGTCTTCAAGGAATTAAAATCTATTCTTCCTATACATATTTACTTTCATCTATGTACTTTTTATGCACAATAGGATTTATCATCATTATAATCTAATCTCCCTTAATTCAATCATTTTTTAATCTTTTGGAATTGAAGTATTTTTATAAAAAAAATTATCCTCATGTCCAAACTTCCCACAGCACAAACAATAGCCAATAAATATTGATTTTTTTTCTTTTATTAAACATTTTGGATAGCTTATACACCTATCTGTTTTTTGGAAATTAGATATCTTATTTTGAAATTTATTCAAGAATAATAAATTATTTCTCTTCTTTACATCCACATTTGATTATATAGTGTATTTTTTAGAGTTTTTATTCACTAATATTTGTCCATATTTTGATTTTTAACCTGTACTGTAGGATGAAACAATATTAGAATCAACAAAAATCTATAGAACAAGGGTTACCTTTATCCAATATCTTGCAGTATATTTATCTTTAGAAAACTTCATGTACTTCTTGAGACTATAATGATTACTTACAGAATCTATACTCTTATTAGAAATATTCTTAGTATACTTTTTTCTCTCACTAGCTTGGGAAGTCTCAACTTGTACTGCTACTTGATTTTATTATTTGAATCCCCATTCAAGACACTTTAGATTATGAGAAATATTTTCATCATAAACTGGTTTCAATAATTCTTCCCACTAATTTTTCAACTACTGAATTTGATCTTCATGAAACATACACTTATTTTGTATGGACTTTTCAAGATCCTTCACTCTTCTTGTTTTAATTTCTAACTGCAAATTTTTTATATCCGTAGTATCTTGATTAGTTTCTAAAAATGCATGGATAATCTTTGTAATTACTTTATCAAATATAAATTTTTCACATGCATCCATTTTTTTATTATTTAATCAATAAAAACCTTTAATTATAAAGTAATATAGATTATTATTTGGTTTTAACAAGTTTTGTGAGTATTTTTCATTATTGGGATTTCTTATGAAAATATTTCCCATATCTTTATCCTCCATTTTCATCTATGATTTTTAATTAATTATTACCTTGATAAATAAAAATATATAAGTGACTAATTCAATGGGAAATTTCTTCAAATGATCTCTAACTTCAGAGTAGAGGTCTTCAACTATTTTAATATACTCATCCTTCTCATTCTCTCCATAGTTTGCACATGGATTTTCAAAAGGATCACTCTAAACATATTTAGAAGATGACCAATTAAAAATTTGATTATCTTTCGGTAGTGGTAGACCCTTCTTCTTATTTCAATTATTCGTTAATTTCTTATCCTCTTCTTTATTTATATTCTTCAATGTTTTAACAAAAACCTCCATGTTGGTACTAATATATAAGGGAACTAAATTTTCCTTCTAAGAAAACTCTGAAATTTCTTTAAATTCAAATCTTCACTTCATATATAAATGATAAAAGAAACTACGAAAAATAATGTAGATCTAATCAGAGGTGAGACCTTATTCTTTAATTCAAATTGAGATGCCCTGTGGATCATGCAGGTACACAGAGAGGGTCAGTGAATTAGTGTACGCATTTTTTACAAAAAAAATTCCTTTTACATTTTACCCCTTTTTTATATGAATATATAAATCTGTTAGGATGAATTGATATTTTTTATTCACAAACACATTCATGCCACATACAAGAAATAAAGTAAATTAAGCGCAAAGCATGTTATTTTTATAAGGTTCACCCCCAAGGTGGGTGACTATATCCTTATTGTGTCCGAGTCAAATTTGAGATATAGATTGTCAAGGAATATTATTTATATCACTTAAAAGTGGGTCGAGAAGGGTATACATTCATATCCTATGTCTTCACAATATTACATAAATAAAAAAAAATCTATACCAATTTTCACTTGTTTAAGCTATCTCCTTAAAAGATATGGTTGTTTATATTATCTCCTACCAGTTCTTAAATGGTTAATTTCAATGAACCTATGAATAGGTGTTCAACTTCTCCTTATGATATAGTATTCATGTTGTCCTTGTTCCTCCATAAGTCTACACAACTAGATCTTATTTCGAATCAAAATTAGTGTCCTTGCTCACATTCAATGTTGATCTTTAACTGTCACTGAAAAAAAAAATCAATCATTTTCTATTTAGAAAATTATAATTGTTAATAAATAGTAGTTGAAACTTCCACTTCATCTCACTTAATTACAATAATGAAAAACTCAAAGTTCATAAATTCACTGTAATTTTTCTTAATCTTCAATTATATGAATAAATTAAAGATAACACTTCCAATTGAACACATTTAATATAATCAGAAAATATAATTTATGATTTAGTCTTTCCAAAGTCATAAAAACTAAAATATCTTATTATTTTATAATCAACTTTAAGTTTCTTTTACTTCTAGTATTTTAATTTTATTCATTTTAGTTTAATTTTATACAAGTGGTTCATACAACACTTAGTTCAACTCCTAGTAAACTCAAACACCTTTGTTCAATTATTCTTCATGAAAGTATAAAACTTTTTGTAATGACCCAGAATTATATCAATGGAAATTCCCTTCTTATAATTATTTTATATAGTATATATCACATAAAATCACATATATAACATAATACAAACTTTATAAATAAATAATAAATGAAATTATAGACATTTCTAAAAGTTAAAAAACATATACCAATGGAATAGTAACTTGACCTTTGGAATAGAAACATGGTCATTAGGAATAGTAATCCAACCTATAGAACAGTAACCTCATCCATGAAGTATAAATAAAAAATTTTCATCTTATAAATGGTAATTTGATATAATTAAATCATAGTATAAGTAAATAACTATTTTAGAAATTATTAATTAAGTGTTGATATTTTTTATAAAATATGAATGTATATTTTCAATTTTGTAATTAATATAATGATTTAAAAGAAAATTTATTTTCATAAAATAGATTCATAAATTAATATTTTTTTGCCTTATTATTTTAAAATAATTTTATGAGATCTTAATTAATTTTTCAAAGTGTTATAAAATCTGTTATAATTTTATAATCAATATTTTACATGTAAATGATTATTTTAATTAAAAATTAAATTTCTCATATTTATAAAATTATTTTCAAAAAAATTATTTTATTTTTAAATTATACACATCAAAAAATGATAAGGGTGAATTTTTGTGATTTTTCTAAAATAGTTGAATTTTTTTTGAATAGTGAAATACGATAATTTATAGTATTTAACAAATACATTAATTATTGAGTCATAGATGATGTATGGATGATTTAAGCCTAAAATATATAAATAAACTTCATAATTTTAATATATTTAGTGATAATTTTTAAACTATTCATAGTCTTGAGGAAAAATAATAAATTGATGAGAAAACACTCCTCTCCTCCACTATAAATACCACCTCTTCTCCTCAAACATTTCAATATTTTATCCTTGTCCAAATTCTACCCAAAAATATTCCCAAGTCTATCCCCAACATCTATAATCCATTGGTCACAATAAAATACCAAACTCAAGTGCCTCAAGGAGGTTCTCAAGGAGAAAAAATCAAGAGGTAAAAACTTATTTCCTTTTCTTTTATTTTTTTTCAATTTCTTTTCTTTTTTATTCAATCCTCGCCTCCTCTTTTCCAAGTGGCATTAAAACTATAGTATATTATATATACTATAATTTTATCATTTTAATAGAATAATTCATCATAATTTATCTTTCACTCACCTTTTTTACTAAAAATGAAAACATTATTTGTGATGTGTTAATTTATCACATTCAAGGACAACGAAGTTTTAAATTTCCATTAAATACATCATGACTGATAATAAAACAATTTTTATGGATAAAAAATATTATAATATATGTATTATATCCTATTTAATGTTCTATAACCACTATATATACATAATATTAATTAATAAAACAAAACTAGTGTGTGATGATCGAAAAACCACCAAAATAATCTAAATGATTATCACTAACGTCTTATATAATGATTCATCATCACACCAAATAAAAAAGTAATTATACAATAATTTATGTTAATTAATAACATATAACTTCAATTCTGTACAAACATTCTCATTTTACATTATTTTCCGTATATGTATACAAGTAAACCAATCATGAAAACCAAGGAATCCAACGCTCCCAAACGATGAAATTTAATCTCATAACCCATCAAAAAGGTCATAAATAAACATAATAAAATTCTAATAAATAAAATACATATATAAAAGGTTATTAATTTATTAATTAATGGATTTAATTTTTTTATCCAGGATATTAAGTTCAAGTTCATAACACTTTAAAACATAAGGCAAGGAATTCTTTCTGAACCTCCATTTTTCCTTCGAGTTACGCTTTCTCTCTATTTACCCCAATGTAACTCTTATTTATTTTTATATTATCATTATAAATTATATTTATATGTTCCAAAATCATGTATCCATATCATTATATACTTATTTTATGGGTAAATACATGTTTTAAAAAGGTTCTGTTCTCAATTCTTTCCGATAAGCAAGCCCGATTAAAGGGAACTTCCCGATTTCTTACCTGTTTTCAAGTGAACTCCATAGTATATTTTATTCCACCATTATTTTTCTAAAATAAATAATTTTATAATGAAAAAATATCTTGGTTCATATCTCAATTTATATAAAATATTTTTCCTTTTCTTATTTAAATTCTCTTTGATATTTTCCTTAAACCTCACTAACATGTTTTATTTATAAAGATTCTTAAACAATATTTTTACATGTTTTCACTTCTATTTGAAACCACTCATCGTGATCTATTCCTATTTTCCCTTATTAATTTCCATATATTATTAAAATCCATTATTTCATGGACACTTTTATGTTACGCCAATTTATTATTCTTTATGACATGATTATGACACCCATTTCTTTCCATAGGTAACCCTTATGTTTATTTTTCATGTGGAACACATATTCATGGACATGTTATGATGGGTAAACCCAAATAGAGCTCCAGTGAATTGGGTAATGTTTATTCTCATGAGATGTTATGTGCAACGGTCTTGGTGGTTAGCCTTGACTCATGCTCATCCATGTGTAATGATCCTTGACTCATGCTTATGTCATGTTTTATAATTCTTACACATTACTATGATTTCATGATCACATGATCCCATATTATATATCTTATTTTTTATATAATATTATTCATCTCCCATGTTTTTTTATGTCATCGTGTTATGCCATCTAACCCATGTACTATTATTTGTTCTTATGTTTATTCCCTTACTGGTATTTTTATCTCATCCTTTTGATCATATATTCCCCAGGTTATCCTATGTAGATGTAAGGGATCAAAGGGTATTAGGATATTATTATGAATATTGAATAAAATATGTTGTTATTTTGGATTCATGATTTCTAATTATGTATCTAATCTTAAAAATACACTAGACTTTACAATCCTTGGTTTGTATTTGATGGTTAATTATTCTTAATATCATGTAATGATATGTGTAAAAGGTTAGGTCTATTATAGTTGGTATCATAGAATGTACTAGTTATTTTTGGAGATTATAACTATATCAATTTAGTAAGACCCCTAGGGATAACTCTATCACCATGGATAACTTAGATTGAAACATATGGTATCACAAGTTAGGATATAATTTTCATTTAAAAGTTTATCCTTCTATGTTCAATGTTTTATTTTTATATTATTATTAGTTAAGTATTCAATCCCCTTAATTGTACTTTATTTTTCTTAGTTAATGGCTTGAAATAGACGAAATTGTTCCAATAATGAATGTGATAGTAAATTTTGTTGAGTCAATAAGGTTTTCCTTATGACCTTTTCCATTCCTTCTTATTTTAAAAATCACAAACACCCTATACTTAAGCAAATCTATATTTTACTAGTATAAGGAAAATTTCATTCCTTAAAGAAATTTACCCTAACCTGGATTTTTTCTTATACATAGCAATATTTTTCTTAAATATGAAAATCGGATTCATACCCAAAACCTCGGAATCATATAATGATAAGGTATGAATCATTATATTTTTAGGATCCGAATTCTAGATGAGAACTGTAATGAAGTTCCACTCTGAATTCTGGATGTGAACTCTAATAAAGTTCCACTCCGAATTATGGATGAGAACTGTAATGAAGTTTCACTCCGAATTCTGGATGTGAACTCTAATAAAGTTCCACTCTGAATTTTGGATGAGAACTGTAATGAAGTTCCACTCCAAATTCTGGATACGAACTCTAATAAAGTTTCACTCTGAATTCTGGATACGAACTCTAGCAAAGTTCAACTCCGAATTCTAGACTCCGAAATTTTATAAGTTCGACTCCGAACTTCTATGAGTTCGACTCCGAACTTTTATTAGTTCGACTCCAAACTTTTATTAGTTCGACTCTGAACTTCTATGAGTTCGACTATGAACTTTTATTAGTTAGACTCTGAACATTTACTAGTTTGACTCTGAACTTTGTAAGTTCAGATTCTAAATTCTAGTGAAACCAGAATCCGAATTTCCTTGGGAATTCAGACTCCGGATCTCTACAGAATTCAGGTTCAGAATTCTTTTAAAAACAAAATCTGAATATCCTTTTTATTATAGACTCCGAATTCCATTTTGGTTAGACTCCAAAATACTATTTACTTACATTCTGAATTCTATTTTTTCTTATGCTTACATTTGTTTCATTGTAAAACGATGTCGTGCTTTTAGTTACATATTTTTTGTTATAAAACGATGTCGTCCATTCTGTTTCTAAAAAACTGTTGTTTTAGTGACACATGTACAGGTCCCTCCGAATTTTAAGGAAAATGTGACCGTTGGAAGAGGGAGTCGACCGTTGGAAATTTGCCTATAAATAGGAGCTCATTTGAACGAGCTCAATACTGAACTTTGAAAACTTGACAACTTGTGGTTACATGTTGTTGAAGTGATATCTAGAGAGAGAGGCTCTTATTAACTCTCAAGCTTCGCACAAAAAGTTTGAACTACTTGTTCAAACTTTTCCTTGTGCAGATTACTTCGTGCGACTCCGAATGTTGGTGATTACATTCGAGGGCTTCCGGGGATAGGAAGACAGAGGTGCCGACTACCTTAAAGTTCGAGGGCTTCCTTGCTGAGGAAGACAGAGGTTCCAACTACCTTGAAGTTGAGGGCTTGCGGGGATAGCAAGACAGAGACTCTGATATTCGTATCGAGGGCTTATCCTGGTGTGGGTAAGACAGACTTTCTTGAAAGTATAAATCAAGGGACCTTTATCCAAGGTTGTTGGATACCCTTCTCTTTGGGTTAAAATACTTATACCTTGTTACTTGTAGTTTTACTACTTGTTTTTTCACTGCTTTGTGTATTTTAAGGAAAGTATAATCTTCTTATATTTCCTTATACTTGTACTCTGATTCATTTAGATTCTATACGCTTTAAAGTAGAATCTCATATTGTAAACTTTAGTTAAGTTTCAATTTCCGGATCCATATTTCTAGAACCTATTTTTCGGAATCACTTTCCATATTTAAGAAAGTGCATAGAACAAGAAGTTTGTAACTTCATACCCTATACCAATCCTTCAATTGTTGTTAGAGGTGTTGTGAATTTGCTTAGTTTAACTTTTTTAAACTTATATCTTTGCTTGTTTAAGGAAATTTTTAAAGTGTACAATTCACCCCCCCCCCCTCCTCTTGTATATTGAGCATCTACATCATCATTTCGATCCTACAATTGGTATCAGAGAAGGTCTCTGAAATACTTATACTCACATATATGTTTTTCTTGCTCACTTTTTCATTGTTCTTCATGCTTTCTTAGAACTATAGTTATGTTCCAAACTTTTCTATTCCGTAATTTTTCATTCTGAACTTTGTGGTTATGAACTTTTACTACTAACAAGTTTGGTTGCCCAAGTTTTTATTAAGAATGGCAGGAATCAACGTTGGTTCAATTGACAACCTAAACCCTACAAGACCACCTATTTTTGATGGGAATGACTATGAATATTGGAGAGATCTAATTAATACATTCATCAGCAATACAGGAGTAGACAACTTCGTTATGCTTACCGGAGGATATAAAATCCCTGAAAAAGAAGTTAGTACCTTTACTAATCAAGAGAAGCATGAGTACCAACTCAACTATAAGGTACGCAATACTTTACTATGTTCAATGACTAAAAACATATATAGCCAAATTTCTTCTTATGAAGTAGCTAATTGTATCTGGAAGAAGTTATAGGTTACACACTTTGGCACTTCTAAAGTGATCGAAACCAGGAAAGCTATGCTTAGAGCTGAATACCATGGATTCAATTTTCCTTATGGAGAACCCATTTGTAATGTTCAATAGAGATTTATGACTATAGTCAATATTCTTCAGTCTATGGGAGAGAAAGGGTTAGATGATGAATCCCTTGTTGACAAAATTATCGATATTATGCTCAATGAGTGGGAATCAAAGAGGACAACAATTGATGAAAACGGGAAGGTTGCTCAAATTTCCTTAGATGAGCTGTTTGGAACTCTTCTTCAGCATGAGACTAGAATGAATAGAGATGCTGACAAAATCAATAAAAAGAATGGGAATGGTGGAGTTTCTTTTACTACATCTACAAATTATATGAAAGACAAGACTCCAGAGAGAGTTACAAGATCTAAGTCTAAGAAAGTTGTTGTCCATTCCAAATCTAGTAAGAGTGAAGCTTCAGAAAATGAATTAGCTAATCTTTCCCAAAGGATGAACAAGATAGATGGTCATAGAAATTTCCAATCCAAATATAAAAATAAGGAAAGGAAGGATAGGAAAGATTCAGAAGTTACATGTTATGAATGTAAGAGAGCTGTACACATACGGCATGATTTCCCTATGCTTAAGAAGAAAGAAAGGAAAGAAAGGCATTCTGAAAATAACAGGAAGAAGTTCTACAAGGCTAAAGCTAAGAAAAGTATGAAATCTAATACTACTTGGAGTGCTAGCTGTGGAGACTCTTCAGAAATTGAATCTTCAGAATATGATTCATCAGCACAGAAGAATGTGGGATTCATTGTTAATACATCTTTTCCACAATACATGTTTTAAGGCCAAGGTACGCTCTGCCGAGGCTTTAACAAATTTATCCCTTGATAAAAATTACTATTCTGAAAATAGTACATCTAATGAAAATACTTCATCCTCAGAAAAATAAGATTTACCTTCATATGAAGAAGTTTCTAGATTTTCCAAGTTACTTGAAGCAAAAAATTGTAAAATTTCTAAAAAGTTAGACAAGGAAAATACTAGGGAGTAAATTCTTTCTAAAGAGATTTCAGATCTTTCCAAAGATCTTAGGAATAAAGATGAGCTTGTAGAAAAACTTTCTAAAGACCTTGAGAAATCAAATTATGATAAGGAAAAACTTTCTAAAGATCTTAAGAATTCTATTTCAAAAATAAAAGTTTTTGAGGAAAAACCTGACTCTAAGGAAATGATTCCTGAGGATAGGAATTTAGTCATTAGATTAAAATCCGAAATTTTTTCCCTTAAGAATCTTCTTGCAAAATTTACCTCTGGGAAGGAAAATTTTGACAATATGTATTCTCAAATCAAACCTAAAGGAAACACTACTGGAGTAAAGTGGTGGGCATTAGAAGAAACATTGTTCTTTGAATAGAGTTCAATATCTTGGGTTTCATAAAGCATATTTCTCTAAAAAATTGTGGATACCCAAAATTTTATTATCTGAAAATCTCGGATCCAAACAAGTTTGGATTCCAAAAGTCTAACTCCTTTCTCATTTTTAGGAAAATAGGGAGAATTCCAAAAACAATACATGGTACATGGATAGTGGATGTTCCCGGCATATGACTGGTAACAAAAGCTATTTTTAAAAGATTATCAAGACGAAAGGAGGAAAGGTAACTTTCAGAGATAATGCTCAGGGAGAAATTATTGGTATAGGTAATATTGTTCTTCTTGGTAAAACTTTGATTTCAAATGTTTTATTTGTAAAGGGTCTTAAGCACAACCTCATTAGCATAATTCAGTTATGTGATGAAGGATACCTTGTGAAATTTAGAAATGATAAATTCTTAGTTCACAATTCCAAGGAAGAATTTATTCGTTCTGCCCATAGGCAAGAGAATGTTTACACTTTGAACTTAGAAGACCTTAGGATCCAAGACCTACCTTTCCTTAGTGAAATGGAATATCATTCTTGGTTATGGCATAAAATATTAGGTCATTGTAACCTTATAAACTTATGTAAACTCTCTAAGAAGAAACTAGTTAAGGATCTACCAGAGCTTAGATTCAATTATTTTAAAGTTTATGATCCTTGTCAATATGGAAAGAAACATAAATCTAGTTTTAAATCAATCAGTGAAGTCTCAACAACTTCTTTTTACACTATAAATCGAGTTTTGATCAGATCTTTTCTTAATAAAACTCCTTATGAGTTATGGAATGGTAGAAAACCAAGACTTTCCTACTTCAAGGTTTTTGGTTGCAAGGTATTCATCCTGAATACTAAGGATAATCTACAAAAATTCGCACCAAAATCAGATGAAGGAATTTTCTTAGGCTACTCCACAATTTCTAAGGCTTATAGAGTTTTCAATAAAAACACTTGTACTGTTGAGGAAAGAGTACACGTAAAATTTGAAGAATCTGATCCTTTTGTTTTTAAATCATCCCAACCTACATCCTCGGATGTGTTTTCAAAAACTTATTATCAACCTTTGTTAGAAGATCCTTCTGATAAGGAAAACGTTCAAGAAGATACTTCTGAAACATTTACCCCGGAAGATTTTCTACCCTATGTTGATGAACAGGTTTTAAAAAACCCAAACCAGGTGTTTCTCAAGAATCATCCCAGTGATAGTATCATTAGTGATGTAAATCAACCTGTAAGGACTAGAAGTTCCTTAAGGAATAAAGTAGAACATCTAGCATTTCTTTCCCAATTAGAACCAAAAATCACTGATGAAACTTAGGTGATAATGATGGGATCAAATCCATGCAAGATGAACTAAATGAATTTGAAAGGAATAAAGTTTGGACCTTGGTTGAAAGACCTAAGGAAACTTCTGTTATTGGAGTAAAGTGGGTCTTCAGAAACAAGTGTGATGAAAATGGAGTCATTGTAAGAAAAAAATCTAGACTAGTTGCTAAATTCTATAATCAATAAGAGGGAATAGACTATAAATAAACCTATGCTCCAGTAGATAGACCTGAATCTATTCGTATCTTACTTACCTTTGTAGCATTCTTCAATTTTAAACATTTTCCAATGGATGTGAAATGTGATTTCCTTAATGGTTATGTTCAATAGGAAGTTTTTGTTGAACAACCTCCTAGCTTTGAAGACACAAAATACCCTGATCATGTTTTTAGACTTACCAAAGCTTTGTATGGCCTTAAACAAGCCCCACGAGCCTGGTATGATTGAATTAAAGGATTTTTACTTCAAAATAACTATGTTAAGGGAAATGAAGATCCAACCCTTTTTATAAAGAAAGATAAGAAAAATGTTTTGATTGTTCAAATTTATGTTGATGATATTATATTTGGTTCAACTCAGCAATCTTTAACTGACTCCTTTGCAAGTCTAATGAAATCTGAGTTTGAAATGAGTATGATGGGTGAGTTAACATTTTCCCTTGGTTTTCAAATTTCTCAAAGACCAGAAGGAACCTATATATCTCAACATAAGTATATTAAATATCTTCTTAAAAACTATGGATATGACAACACTAAGAGTATAAGTACTCCCATCGGTACCTCAAACTCTTTAGATCTTGATGAAGATGGGAAACCAGTAGATCAAACATCTTTTAGAGGTATGATAGGAAGTCTACTATACTTAACAGCTAGTCGTCCAGACTTAATGTTTTCAGTATGCTTATGTGAAAGATATCAATCCAATCCTACAGAATATCACTTAAAGGGAGTGAAAAAAAATTCAATACTTAAAGGGTACTATGAATCTAGGATTATTTTATACCTCTGGAAATGATTCTATTTTAAAAAGATTTTCGGATGCTGACTTTGGTGGTTGTAAAGTGGATAGAAAAATTACATCCGGAACTTTTCATTTCTTAGGAGATTCATTAGTTCATTGGTCATGCAAGAAGCAACATTCTATAGCACTCTCCACTGCTGAAGCTGAATATATAGTAGCTGGAAGTTGTTGTGCTCAAGTGTTGTGGATGCAACATACATTCACAGATTATGGCTTGAGTTTTATTAAGACTCAAATTTTGTGTGATAACACAAGTGCCATTTCCCTTAGTAAAAACCCTTCACATCACTCTCGTACAAAACACATAGATATTAGGCATCACTTTCTTAGGGATCACACACTTAAATGAGATATCATTCTTCAGTTTATCAGAACACAAGATCAACTTACTGATATTTTCACAAAATAATTACCTTCTGATAGATTTGAATACATTAAACAAAAGTTAGGAAATTTAACCGTGAGATAATTATTCTTCATTCACTTCTTGTTGAACAATTCTCCTAATAGTAATAAACTCCTTTTCATAGGGGGAGTACATTTCATTGTTAGCATAATCAAAATTTTCATAATCTGTTTTTCAAACTTTTGTAACTAAAATTTTGCATAGACTGTTTTTCGTACTCATGTTTTTCGTACTCATAAAATTTTGTACCGAGAATTTTCATAATAAAATTTTCGTACTCGAAATTTTTGTAATGAAGTTTTCAGAACTGAAATTTCCGAAATGGAAATCTTTGGAACTGTAACCTTCGTAATGAGAATTTTCGTACTCGAAATTTTCGTAATGAAGTTTTCGGAACTGAAATTTCCGTAATGTAAATCTTTGGAACTGTAACCTTCATAATGATAATTTTCGTACTCAAAATTTTTGTAATGAAGTTTTCGGAACTGAAATTTCCATAATGCAAATCTTCGAAATTGTAACCTTCGTAATGTGAATTTTCATAATGAAACTTTTCGTACTCATAATTTTCGTAATGAAATTTTTTTCGTATTGATATTTTTCGTACTGGGACTTTCGTACTCATAATTTTTGTACTGACATTTTCGTACTCAAAGTCTTTTAAATTTTAAATTTTTTCATAGTTAGTTTTTTGTAGTAAAATTTTTTATTAAGAAGAATATCACCTATTACGAATAAACTTCCTGGCCAATCCAAAAGGTATGATTTCCTTACTTAAATTTTCGTATTCATATTATGCTTGCTGGTGTTTTCCTAGGAGTTTTAAATTCTTTCGGATTCTAGTTTTCCTCAAATTCGAATGTTTTTCTTAAAAACCTCAAAAGATCGAATTCTATATTTCCTTGCGGGTATGCTTTGAACCATCAAATCAAGGCAAAGATAATTTCAACCGTTAGATGGTTTTTGGAAGCTGAAAGGTCGACTTCATCGCCTATATAAAAGAGACCCCAAGACTCACCCCACATCGGTTTTTCAAATCTTTCGCGTCTCGAAGCCCTGCTGCTCTTCTTAAGGCCGGTTCTGATCTTTGCAAAGCCATTCCGAATCTTTCAAATCTCTCAGTTTTGAATTTCTGTTGAAGCAACATCCCAATATATGTCTACCTTAAAACCAATCTCAAAGTGGTTAGTTTTCAGGGAAATGTTAGTTCATCCATATTTCTATAAGTTTGATTCCCTTATATCAAAGAATATTAGATTTAATGGGTGGGAGGATGTTTGCTTAGCAAAGTCAGATAAACAGGATCTGGTTTATAATGATTTGTTGATTAAGTTCTATGAGTCTGTTTCCTTCCAAAAGGAAGATGACAGAGAGTGGTTTTTGTTCAAGTCTTATAGGAATACTTACAAGTTATCTTATACCAAGGCCGCGAGCTTGGTTGGTTTATCCTATGAAGGGGAATCTGAGTTTTGATCACATAATCTTCCAGATGAGCAAGGAAGTTTCAACAAGGTGAAGGCATTGAAATTTCTTGGACTTAAGGATGCTACGATGGCTAAGATTTCTCATCTCACTCTGAACAATAGAATTTTACAGCTGTGGTTACAAGGTTTTCTCATACCAAGAATGGGTGACAAGAATAATTTGAAGAAAAGTGATATCTATGTCTTAGATTTCTTGGTAAATCTAAGAAAGATAAATTTGATAAGGCATGTTCTGATTACGATCAAGAACATCAAGGAAGGAAACCTAAGAGCTCAGATAATCATCTTCCCTACCTTACTATCTAAGCTGATAGTTCGGTGTTTAGAATCCTTCAAGGTTGCATGCAAATCAAAAGTCCAGAATTGTAATCTTATGCTGGTAAGTGATGATACTTTGAAGAGGATGAAGATGGGATTTTCTAGTAAATCCGGAGAATTCTACCCTTTATCTGTGGAATAGGTTGAGGCAGTTCAGAAAGATACACAGACTCTGCAACCATCTAAAAAGGCAAGGAAGAAGAGAAATCTTAAGGAAGTGGTTTCTGATGAAAAAAAATCTCATGTTTAAGGAAACTCAGTCTGCTCCCCCCAAACCGAAGAAACAAAAATCTTATCCTGATGAAGTTGCTGTGAAGTGGAGGGAAGACAAAGAGAAGAGGAAATAATGGGATCCACAATTTGGATTGGACCCTTCTGAGGCTAATTCCTTAAGGGAAAAAGTTGCTAATGTGTTAGAAAAAGAGGAAAAAGAGAAGAAGTTGAAGAAAAATATGTATGAGGCGGAGCTTGTGCAATCTCTATTTAGAGATACTGAAATAGCTTCTGAGCAGATTCCGGTTCCAGAAACCTTCCTTACTGAACCATTACGAGAGACTCCTGGTAAAAAGTACTTCACTCTGGAAAAATATAACGGTGAAAAAGTGGTTGATGAAGAAGAAAAAGAAGCTGGAGAATAAGTAGAGGAAGAGGTTAAAGAAAAAGAAGAAGAAGAAGAAGAAGAAGGAAGTGAAGATTTGAATGCCTTGATCAAGAAAGTAGATGATTATCAAGATAATCCAGAATCCGAAAAGTTACTTACTCTAGGAAAGGGAGTTGAGAAAGATAGTAAGGATGATGATAACCAATAGCAAGAAGAAGAAAAAATTTTGTATGATGAGGAAGAATCCTATGAGAAGTATTTTCAAGAGGAAGGAATAGAAAAAGAGAAACAAGGTGAAGATCAGATTATTCAAGTTTCTGAATCTGAGAAATAATTTCCTAATGATGAACCAATTCCGAAATATGATAATGGGAAGAAAGTGCTCATGGATACACCAATAAAAGATATCATCAGAAAGAAAGAGGTTGGTGGTTCATCTAGAAGGAAGCTAGTCCATGTTGAGGAAGAGATATCTCCAAGCAAGTTATCTGATTTGGATTCATCATCTCATGGTCATGTTTTTGTGGTAGAATCTATGAAAAAGTTAGTGGACACCATTCCGATCTTTCCAACCATATATTTCAGATGCCAAATGATGCAGCATAGTTTGAATCAGAAATCTGAAGCCTTATCTATGGTGATGGATAAGTGTATAAAGATTAAGGCTGACCATAGAATTTTTCTTATCAATTATGATGTACACAGGAAGTCTTGCAGAAAAATAACTTTGTGGTCCAAGAAAGTTGAAGAAGACATGGCTGATTATGATAATTTTCAGAATGAGGTAAAAGATGCATTTGACACCGAGGATAAAAAGATTAAGAATCTTCAAGATGAGCTGATTGTTGAGCAGAGTTCTCGGAGTCAACAAGTGAAGGAACTGAATGATAAGAATAACTCTCTTCCTCAAAATTTTATAAGCGATATAAATCTCCGAATTGAGCTCGATAAAAGACTTGTAAACCAAGATGAGTTGGTGAAGATGCAACAAGAGGACTTGAAGGATCATGCAGAAGCATTAAAAGTTCAAGGGGAAAGAATCTCAGCTTTGGAGAGGCAAGCTGAGGAAGACCAAAGGGATTTGAAGAAGATCAAAACTTTGTTGAAGAAGCTGATCCCAAAGGAAAAGGATGACAAATAAACCCACTCCGATCTTTTTTAGTATTTGTCTTTCCTTGTAAAAATTTTCTCAAATCTAATGAAATATTTGGTTGGTTGTATCTTGTTTTGTTATACACTAATTTTTCAGGTACCATATTTCTTTTCCATTCCCTAAAGTCTTTTTGAAAATCAAAAATGGGGAGAAGAAAAAGAACTACTCAAAAGAGGAGAAAGAAAAATTTAGAAAGAAAAATTTCTAAGTGAAGATATTTTTAAAGTAAGGGGGAGTCTCTCACTATGAAGTTTTTCCATTCCCATGATAATGAAAACTCCACTCTGGAAATTCAGAATACAATCCTTAGAGTTTCAATGCCTAAGGGGGAGTTAGTTGTATTCACTATCATTCATGAACAAAGGGAGATAAGTTTTAATTTCAAAGTCTAATGAAATTTTTTCAAAGTCCCCATATTATTTTTCGTAAGGATGTTTTTGCTTTCCAAAAATGGGGAGATTGTTGAGTCAATAAGGTTTTCCTTATGAAGTTTTCCATTTCTTCTTGTTTTGAAAATCACAAACACCATATACTTAAGCAAAACTATATTTTACATGTATAAGGAAAATTTCCTTCCTTAAAGAAATTTACCCTAACCTGGATTTTTTCTTATACATAGCAATATTTTTATTAAATATGAAAATTGGATTCATACCCAAAACCTCGGAATCATATAATTCTAAGGTATGAAGCATTCTGTTTTTAGGATCCGAATTCTGGATCAGAACTGTAATGAAGTTCCACTCTGAATTCTGGATGTGAACTCTAATAAAGTTCCAATCCAAATTCTGGATGAGAACTGTAATGAAGTTCCACTCCAAATTCTAGATGTGAACTCTAATAAAGTTCGACTCTGAATTTTGGATGAGAACTGGAATGAAGTTCCACTCCAAATTCTGGATACGAACTCTAATAAAGTTTCACTCTGAATTCTGGATACGAACTCTAACAAAGTTCAACTTCGAATTCTGGACTCCGAACTTTTATAAGTTCGACTCTGAACTTCTACGAGTTTGACTCCGAACTTTTATTAGTTCGACTCTGAACTTTTATTAGTTCAACTCCGAAATTCTATGATTTCGACTTCTAACTTTTATTAGTCGGACTCTGAACTTTTACTAGTTCGACTCCGAACTTTGAAAGTTCAGATTATAAATTCTAGTGAAACCAGAATCCGAATTTCCTTGGGAATTCAGACTCCGGATCTCTACAGAATTCAGGTTCCAAATTATTTTAAAAACAGAATCCGAATATACATTTTATTATAGAATCCTAATTCCATTTTGGTTATACTCCGAACTACTATTTACTTACATTCCAAATTCTAATTTTGCTTATGCTAATATTTGTTTCTTTGTAAAACGATGTCGTGCTTTCAGTTACATATGTTTTGTTATAAAATGATGTTGTCCATTCTATTTCTAACAAACCGTTAGTTTAGTGACATGTGTATAGGTCCCTCCAAATTTTAAAGAAAATGTGACCATTGGAGGAGGGAGCTGACTGTTGGAAATGTTCCTATAAATAGGAGCTCATTTGAATGAGCTCAATACTGAACTTCGAAAACTTGAAAACTTGTGCTTACATGCTGTTGAAGTGATTTCTAGATAGAGAGGCTCTTATTAACTCTCAAGCTTCATGCAGAATGTTTGAACTACTTGTTCAAACTTTTCCTTGTGCAGATTGTTTTGTGCGACTCCGAATTTTGGTGATTACATTCGAGGGCTTCCGGGGATAGGAAGACATAGGTTCCGACTACCTTAAAGTTCGAGGGCTTTCTTGCTGCGGAAGACAAAGGTTCCAACTACCTTGAAGTTGAGGTCTTGTGAGGATAGAATGACAGAGACTCTGATCTTTGTATTGAGGATTTACCCTGGTGTGGGTAAGACATACTTTCTTGAAAGTATAAATCAAGGGACCTTTATCCAAGGTTGTTGGATACCCTTCTCTTTGGGTTAAAAGACTTATACCTTGTTACTTGTAGTTTTACAACTTGTTTTTCTACTGCTTTGTGTATTGTAAGGAAAGTATAATCTTCTTATATTTCCTTAAACTTGTACTCTAATTCATTTAGATTCTATACGCTTTAAGGTATAATCTCATATTGTAAACTTTAGTTAAGTTTAAATTTCCAGATCCATATTTCTGGAACCTGTTTTTCGGAATCACTTTCCAGATTCAAGAAAGTGCATAGAACTAGAAGTTTGTAACTTCATACCCTATACCAATCCTTCAATTGGTGTTAGAGGTGTTGTGAATTTTCTTAGTTTAACTTTGTTAAACTTATATTTTTCCTTGTTTAAGGAAATTTTTAAATTGTACTATTCACCCCCCCCCCCCTCTTGTATATTGAGCATCTACATCATCATTTCGATCCTACAATTGGTATTAGAGCAGGTCTTTGAAATACTTATACTGACATATATGTTTTTCTTGCTCACTTTTTCATTGTTCTTCATCCTTGCTTAGAAAGATAGTTTTGTTCCTAACTTTTCTGTTCCGAACTTTTTCATTCTGAACTTTGTGGTTACAAACTTTTCCTACTAACAACTTTGGTCACCCATGTTTTTATTAAGAATGGCAGGAATCAACGTTGGTTCAATTTACAACCTAAACCCTACAAGACCACCTATTTTTTATGGGAATGACAATGAATATTGGAGAGATCGAATAAAGACATTCATCATCAATACATGAGTAGACAACATCGTTATGCTTACCAGGGGATATAAAATCCCTAAAAAAGAAGTTAGTACCTTTACTAATCAAGAGAAGCATGAGTACCAACTCAACAATAATGTATGAAATACTTTACTATGTTCAATGACTAGAAACATATATATCCAAATTTCTTCTTGTGAAGCAGCTAATTCTATTTGGAAGAATTTAGAGGTTACACACTTTGGCACTTCTAAAGTGATCGAAACCAGGAGAGCTATGCTTAGATCTGAAGACCATGGATTCAATTTTCCTTATGGAGAACCCATCTGTAAAGTTCAACAGAGATTTATGAATATAGTAAACAGTATTCAGTATATGGGAGAAAAAGGGTTAGATGATGAAGCCCTTGTTGACAAAATTATCGATATTATGCCCAATGAGTGGGAATCAAATAGGACATCAATTGATGAAAACAGGAAGGTTACTCAAATTTCCTTAGATGAGCTATTTGGAACTCTTCTTCAGCATGAGACTATAATGAAGAGAGATGCCGAAAACATAAAAAAAAATGGGAATGGTTGAGTTGCTTTTACTACATCTACAAATTATACGAAAGCCAAGACTCCAGAGAGAGTTACAAGATCTATGTCTAAGAAAGTTATTGTCCATTTTGAATCTAGTGAGAGTGAAGCTTCAGAAAATGAATTAGTTAATCTTGCCCGAAGGATGAACCAAATAGCTGGTCATAGAAATTTCTAATCCAAATATAAAAAGAAGTAAAGGAAGGATAGGAAACATTCTAAAGTTACATGTTATTAATGTAAGAGAGTTGTACACATACGACCTGATTTCCCTATGCTTAAGAAGAAAGAAAGGAAAGAAAGGCATTCTGAAAAGAACAGGAATAAGTTCTATAAGGCTAAAGCTAATAAAAGTCTGAAAGAAAATACTACTTGGAGTGCTAGCTATGGAGACTATTCAGAAAGTGAATCTTCGGAATATGATTCATCAGCACAGAAGAATGTGGGATTCATTGATAATACTTCTTTTCCACATACATGTTTTATATCCAAGGTACTCTCTTCCAAGGCTTTAACAAATTTATCCCATGATAAGAATTACTATTCAAGAAATAGTACTTCTAATGAAAATACTTCATCCTCAGAAAATGAATATTTACCTTCATATGGATAAGTTTCTATATTTTCAAAGTTACTTGAAGAAAAAAATTGTAAAATTTCTAAAAATTTATATAAGGTAAATACTAGGGAGGAAATTCTTACTAAAAAGATTTCAGATCTTTCCAAATATCTTAGGAATAAAGATGAGCTTGTAGAAAAACTTTCTAAAGACCTTGAGAAAGAAAATTCCGATAAGGAAGAACTTTCTAAAGATCTTAAGAATTCTATTTCAAAAATAAAAGTTTTTTAGGAAAAACCTAACTCTAAGGAAATAATTTCTGAGGATATAAATTTAGTCATTAGACTAAAATCCAAAAAAATCTCTTAAGAATCTTCTTGCAAAATTTACCTCTGGGAAGGAAAATTTTGACAATATGTATTCTCAAATCAAACCTAAAGGAAACACTACTGGAGTGGGTTATACTCACCAGAAACCTATTTTCAAAAACAACTATTGTGTTCCTTCTAAAGCCCCTTTTTGCACCAAGTGTCAAAGTGGTGGGCATTGGAAGAAAAATTGTTCTTTGAATAGAGTTCAATCTCTTGGGTTTCATAAATCTTATTTCTCTAAATAAATGTGGATACCCAAAATTTTATTTTCTGAAAATCTCAGATCCAAACAAGTTTGGATTTTGAAAGTCTAACTCTTTTCTCATTTTCGGGAAAATAGGGAGAATGACAACAACAATACATGGTACATGGATAGTGGATGTTCCCGGCATATGACTGGTAACAAAATCTACTTTGAAAAAATTATCAAGACGAAAGGAGAAAAGGTAACTTTCAGAGATAATGCTCAGGGAGAAATTGTTGGTATAGGTAATATTGTTCTTCTTGGTAAAACTTTGATTTCAAATGTTTTATTTGTAAGGGGTCTTAAACACAACCTCATTATCATAAGTCAGTTATGTGATGAAGGATACCTTGTGAACTTTAGAAATGATAAATGGTTAGTTCACAATTCCAAGGAAGAATTTATTCTTTCTACCCATAGGCAAGAGAATGTTTACACTTTGAACTTAGAAGACCTTAGGAGGCAAGACCTACCTTGCCTTAGTGCAATGGAAGATCATTCTTGGTTATGGTATAGAAGATTAGGTCACTTTAACCTTAGAAACTTACGTAAAATCTCTAATAAGAAACTAGTCAAGTATCTATCGGAGCTTAGATTCGATTATTCTAAAGTTTTTGATCCTTGTCAATATGGCAAGAAACATAAATCTTGTTTTAAATCAACAGGTGAAGTCTCAAAAACTGCTTGTTACACTATAAATCAAGTTTTGATCAAACCTTTTCTTAATAAAACTCCTTATGAGTTATGGAATGGTAGAAAACCAAGACTTTCCTACTTCAAGGTTTTTGGTTGTAAGGTATTCATTCTGAATACTAAGGATAATCTACACAAAGTCACACCAAAATCTGATGAAGGAATTTTCTTAGGCTACTCCACAATTTCTAAGGCTTATAGAGTTTTCAATAAAAACACTTGTACTGTTGAGGAAATAGTGCACGTAAAATTTGAATAATCTGATCCTTTTGTTTTTAAATCATCCCAACCTACATCCTCGGATGTGTTTTCAAAAACTGATTATCAACCTTTGTTAGAAGATCCTTCTGATAAGGAAAACGTTCAAGAAGATACTTCTGAAACATTTACCCCAGAAGATTTTCTACCCTATATTGATGAACATGTTTTAAAAAACCCAAGCCAGGTGTTTCTCAAGAATCATCCCAGTGATAGTATCATTGGTGATGTAAATCAACCTGTAAGGACTAGAAGTTCCTTAAGGAATATAGTAGAACATCTAGCATTTCTTTCCCAATTAGAACCAAAAAGCACTGATGAAGCTTAGGTGATAATGATGGGATCAAAGCCATGCAAGATGAACTAAATGAATTTGAAAGGAATAAAGTCTGGACCTTGGTTGAAAGACCTAAGTAAACTTCTGTTATTGGAGTAAAATGGGTCTTCAGAAATAAGTGTGATGAAAATGGAGTCATTGTAAGAAAAAAATCTAGACTAGTTGGTAAATTCTATAATCAACAAGAGGGAATAGACTATAAAGAAACCTATGCTCCAGTAGATAGACCTGAATCTATTCGTATCTTACTTACCTTTGCAACATTCTTCAATTTTAAACTTTTTCCAATGGATGTGAAATGTGATTTCCTTAATGGTTATGTTCAATAGGAAGTTTTTTTTGAACAAACTCCTAGATTTGAAGACACAAAATACCGTAATCATGTTTTTAGACTTACCAAAGCTTTGTATGGCCTTAAATAATCCCCACGAGCCTGGTATGATTGACTTACAGGATTTTTGCTTCAAAATAACTATGTTAAGGGAAATGAAGATCCAACCCTTTTTATAAAGAAAGATAAGAAAAATGTTTTTATTGTTCAAATTTATGTTGATGACATTATATTTGGTTCAACTCAGCAATCTTTAACTGACTCCTTTGCAAGTCTAATGAAATATGAGTTTGAAATGAGTATGATGGGTGAGTTAACATTTTCCCTTGGTTTTCAAATTTCTCAAAGACCAGAAGGAACCTATATATCTCAACATAAGTATATTAAATATCTTCTTAAAAACTATGGATATGACAACACTAAGAGTATAAGTACTCCCATCAGTACCTCAAACTCTTTAGATCTTGATGAAGCTGGGAAACCAGTAGATCAAACATCTTTTAGAGGTATGATAGAAGTCTACTATACTTAACAGCTAGTCGTCCAGACTTAATGTTTTTAGTATGCTAATGTGAAAGATATCAATCCAATCCTAAGGAATCTAACTTAAAGGGAGTGAAAAAAAATTCACTACTTAAAGGGTACAATGAATCTAGGATTATTTTATACCTCTGTAAATGATTCTATTTTAAAAAGATTTTTGGATGCTGACTTTGGTGGTTGTGAAGTGGATAGAAAAATTACATCCGGAACTTTTCATTTCTTAGGAGATTCATTAGTTCATTGGTCATGCATGAAGCAACATTCTATAGCACTCTCCACTGCTGAAGCTGAATATATAGCAGCTGGAAGTTGTTGTGCTCAAGTGTTGTGGATGAAACATACATTCACAGATTATGGCTTGAGTTTTACTAAGACTCAAATTTTGTGTGATAACACAAGTTCCATTTCCCTTAGTAAAAACACTTCACATCACTCTCGTACAAAACTCATAGATATTAGGCATCACTTTCTTAGGGATCACACACTTAAATGAGATATCATTCTTCATTTTATCGGAACACAAGATCAACTTGCTGATATTTTTACAAAATAATTACCTTCTGATAGATTTGAATACATTAAACAAAAGTTAGGAAAGTTAACTGTGAGGTAATTATTCTTCATTAACTTCTTGTTGAACAATTCTCCTAACAGTAATAAACTCCTTTTCATAGGGGGGTACATTTGATTGTTAGCATAATCAAAATTTTCATAATATGTTTTTCAAACTTTTGTAACTAAGATTTTGCGTAGACTTTTTCTCGTACTCATGTTTTTAATACTCATAAATTTTTGTACCAAGAATTCCCGTCATAAATTTTTTGTACTCGAAATTTTCGTAATGAAGTTTTCAGAACTGAAATTTTCGTAATGGAAATCTTCAGAACTGTAACCTTCGTAATGAGAATTTTTGTACTCGAAATTTTTTTAATGATGTTTTCGAAACTGAAATTTCTGTAATGGAAATCTTCGGAACTTTAACCTTCATAATGAGAATTTTCATACTCGAAATTTTTGTAATGAATTTTTCGAAACTGAAATTTCGGTAATGGAAATATTCGGAACTATAACCTTCGTAATGAGAATTTTCGTAATGAAAATTTTTGTACTCAGAATTTTCGTAATGAAATTTTTTTCGTATTCATATTTTTCATACTGGGACTTTTGTACTCATAATTTTCGTACTAACATTTTCATACTCAAAGTCTTTTAAATTTTAAATTTTTTCGTAGTTAGTTTTTTGTAGTAAAATTTTTCATTAAGAAGAATATCACCTATTATGAATAAACTTCTTGGCCAATCCGAAAGGTATGATTTCCTTACTTAAATTTTCGTAGTCATATTATGCTTGCTGGTGTTTTCCTATGAGTTTTAAAATCTTCTGGATTCTAGTTTTCCTCAAATTCGAATGTTTTTCTTAAAAACCTCAAAAGATCGAATTCTATATTTCCTTGCGGGTATGCTTTGAACCGTCAGATCAAGGCAAAGAGAATTTCAACCTTTATATGGTTTTTGGAAGCTGAAAGGTCGACTTCATCGCCTATATAAAGGAGACCCCAAGACTCATCCCACATTGGTTTTTCAAATATTTCGCGTCTCGAAGCCCTGTTGCTCTTCTTAAGGCCGGTTCTGATCTTTGAAAATCCATTCCGAATCTTTCAAATCTCTCAATTCCGAATTTCTGTTGAAGTAACATCCCAAAATATGTCTACCTTAAAACCAATCTCAAAGTGGTTAGTTTTCAGGGAAAGGTTAGTGCATCCGGATTTCTATAAGTTTGATTCCCTTATATCAATGAATATTAGATTGAATGGGTGGGAGGATGTTTTCTTAGCAAAGTCAGATAAACAGAATCCAGTTTATACTGATTTGCTGATTGAGTTCTATGAGTCTGTTTCCTTCCAAAAGGAAGATGGCAGAGAGTGGTTTTCATTCAAGTCTTATGGGAAGACTTACAAGTTATCTTACACCAAGGCCACGAGCTTGGTTGGTTTATCATATGAAGGGGAAGCTGAGTTTTTCTCACATAAGCTTCTATATGAGCAAGGAAGTTTCAACAAGGTGAAGGCATTGAAATGTCTTGGACTTAAGGATGCTACGATGGCTAAGATTTCTCATCTCACTCCGAACAATAGAATTCTAAAATTGTGGGTACAAGGTTTTCTCGTACCAAGAAGGGGTGACAAGGATAATCTGGAAAAAAGTGATATCTATGTCTTAGATTTCTTGGTAAATCTAAGAAAGAAAAATCTGAATAGGCATGTTCTGATTACGATCAAGAACATCAAGGAAGGAAACCTAAGAGCTGAGATAATCATGTTCCCTGCCTTACTATCTAAGCTGATAGTTCGGTGTTTAGAATCCTTAAAGGTTGCATACAAATCAAAAGTCCATAATTGTAAGATTATGTTGGTAAGTTATGATACTTTGAAGAGGATGAAGATGGGCTTTCCTAGTAAATCCGGAGAATTCTACCCTTTATCTGTGGAAGAGGTTGAGGCAGTTCAGAAAGATACACAGACTCCGGAACCATCTAAAAAGGCAAGGAAGAAGAGAAAGCTTAAGGAAGTGGTTGCTGATGAAGAAAATCCCAAGTCTAAGGAAACTCAGTCTCCTCCCCCCAAACCGAAGAAACAAAAATCTTATCCTGATGAAGTTACTGCGAATTAGAGGGAAGAAAAAGAGGAGAGGAAAGAAGGGGATCCACTATTCGGATTGGACCCTTCTGAGGCTAAGGCCTTAAGGGGAAAAGCTGTGGATGTGTTAGAAAAAGAGGAAAAATAGAAGAAGTTGAAGAAAAATATGTCTGAGGCTGAGCTTGTGCAATCTCTGTTGAGAGATACTAAAATAGCTTCTGGGTAGATTCTGGTTCCAAAAACCTTCCTTACTGAACCATTACCAGAGACTCCTATTAAAAAGTACTTCACTACAGAAAAATATAAGGGTGAAAAAGTGGTTTATGAAGAAGAAAAATCAGCTGGAGAAGAAGTAGAGGAAGAGGTTGAAGAAGAAGAATAAGAATAATAGGGAAGTGAAGATTTGGATGCCTTGATCAAGCAAGTAGAGGATTATCAAGATAAGTCATAATCCGGAAAGTTACTTACTCCAGGAAAGGGAGTTGATAAAGAAAGTAAGGATGATGATAACCAACAGTAAGAAGAAGAAAATTTTTTGTATGATGAGGAAGAATCCTATAAGAAGGATTTTCAAGAGGAAGGAATAGAAAAAGAGAAACAATATGAAGATCAGATTATTCAAGTTTTTGAGTCTGAGAAAGAATTTCCTAATGAGGAACCAGTTATGAAATCTGATAAAGGGAAGCAAGTGCTCATGGATACACCTATAAAAGATATCATCAGAAAGAAAAAAGGTTGGTGGTTCGTCTAGAAAGAATCTAGTCCATGTTGAGGAAGATCTATCTCCAAGCAAGTTATCTGATTCAGAGTCATCAGCTCATGGTCATGATTTTGTGGTAGAATCTCTGAAGAAGTTGGTGGACACCATTCCGATCTTTCCAACCATAGATTTCAGATGCTAGATGATGCAGCATAGTTTGAATCAAAAATATGAATCCTTATCTATGGTGATGGATAAGTGTATAAATATTGAGGTCGACCATAGAATTTTTCTTATCAATTATGATGTACACAGGAAGTCTTTCAGAAAAATAACTTTGTGGTCCAAGAAAGATAAAGACGACATGGCTGATTATGATAATTTTCAGAATGAGGTAAAAGATGCCTTTGACACCAAGGACAAAAAGATTAAGAATCTTCAAGATGAGCTGGTTATTGAGCAGAGTTCTTGGAATCAACAAGTTAAGGAACTGAATGATAAGACTAACTCTCTTCCTCAATTTTATAAGTGATAGAAATCTCCAGATTGAGCTCAAGAAAAGACTTGTAAACCAAGATGAGTTGGTGAAGATGCAACAAGAGGCCTTAAAGGCTCAGGCAGAAGCTTTAAAAGTTCAAGGGGAAAGAATCTCAGCTTTGGAGAGGCAAGTCGAGGAAGACCAAAGGGATTTGAAGAAGCTCAAAACTTTGTTGAAGAAGCTGATCCCAAAGGAAAAGGAAGACAAATAAACCCACTCCGATATTTTGTTGTATTTGTCTTTCCTTGTAAAAAATTTCTCAAATCTAAGGAAATGTTTGGTTGGTTGTATCTTGTTTTGTTATACACTAATGTTTCAGGTACCATATTTCTTTTCCATTCCCTGAAGTCTTTTTGAAAATCACAAAGGTGGAGAAGAAAAAGAACTACTCAAAAGAGGAGAAAGAAAAATTTCTAAGTGAAGATATTTTTAAAGTAAGGAGGAGTTTCTCACTACGATGTTTTTTCATTCCCATGATAATGAAAACTCCACTCCGGAAATTCAGAATACAATCCTTAGAGTTTCAATGCCTAAGGGGGAGTTAGTTGTATTCACTATCATTCATGAACAAAGGGAGATAAGTTTTAATTTCAAAGTCTAATGAAATTTTTTCAAAGTCCCCATATTCTTTTTCGTAAGGATGTTTTTGCTTTCCAAAAAGGGGGAGATTATTGAGTCAATAAGGTTTTCCTTGTGACCTTTTCCATTCCTTCTTGTTTTGAAAATCACAAACACCCTATACTTAAGAAAATCTATATTTTACCTATATAAGGAAAATTTCCTTCCTTAAAGAAATTTACCATAAACTGGATTTTTTCTTATACATAGCAATATTTTTCTTAAATATGAAAATGGGATTCATACCCAAAACCTCGGAATCATATAATGCTAAGGTATGAAGCATTCTGTTTTTAGGATCTGAATTTTGGATGATAACTGTAATGAAGTTCCACTCTGAATTTTGGATGTGAACTCTAATAAAGTTCCACTCGAAATTATGGATGAGAACTGCAATGAAGTTCCACTCTGAATTCTGGTTGTGAACTCTCATAAATTTCCACTCTGAATTTTGGATGAGAACTGTAATGAAGTTCCACTCTGAATTCTGGATACAAACTCTAATAAAGTTTCACTCCGAATTCTGGATACGAACTCTAACAAAGTTCAACTCCAAATTCTGGACTCTAAACTTTTATAAGTTCGACTCTGAACTTCTACGAGTTTGGCTCCAAACTTTTATTAGTTCGACTCCGAACTTTTATTAGTTCGACTCTGAACTTCTATTAGTTCGACTCCGAACTTTTATTAGTTCGACTCCGATCTTTTACTAGTTCGACTCCGAACTTTGTAAGTTCAGATTCTAAATTCTAGTGAAACTAGAATCCAAATTTCCTTGGGAATTTAGACTCCATATCTCTACAGAATTCAGGTTCCAAATTATTTTAAAAATAGAATCTGAATATCCTTTTTATTATAGACTCCTAATTCCATTTTGGTTAGACTCCGAACTACTATTTACTTACATTCCGAATTCTAGTTTTTCTTATGCTTACATTTGTTTCATTGTAAAACGATGTTGTGCTTTTAGTTACATATGTTTTTTTATAAAACAATTTCGTCCATTCTGTTTCTAACAAACCGTTGGTTTAGTGACACGTGTACAGGTCCCTCAGAATTTTAAGGAAAAGGTGACCGTTGGAGGAGGGAGTTGACCGTTAGAAATTTTCCTATAAATAGGAGATCATTTGAACGAGCTCAATATTGAACTTCGACAACTTGACAACTTGTGCTTACATGCTTTTGAAGTGATATCTAGAGAGAGAGGCTCTTATTAACTCTCAAGCTTCGTGCAGAAAGTTTGGACTACTTGTTAAAACTTTTCCTTGTGTATATTTCTTCATGAAACTCCGAATGTTGGTGATTACATTCGAGGGATTCCGGGGATAGGAAGACAGAGGTGCTGACTACCTTAAAGTTCGAGGGCTTCCTTGCTAAGGAAGACAGAGGTTCCAACTACCTTGAAGTTGAGGGCTTGCAGGGATAGCAAGACAGAGACTCTAATATTCGTATCGAGGGATTACCTTAGTGTGGGTAAGATAGACTTGCTTGAAAGTATAAATCAAGGGACCTTTATCCAAGGTTGTTGGATACCCTTCTATTTGGGTTAAAATACTTATACCATGTTACTTGTAGTTTTACTACTTGTTTTTCCGCCACTTTGTGTATTGTAAGGAAAGTATAATCTTCTTATATTTCCTTACACTTGTACTCTGATTCATTTAGATTCTATATGATTTAAGGTAAAATCTCATATTGTAAACTTTAGTTAAGTTTCAATTTTCGGATCCATATTTCTGGAACCTGTTTTTCGAAATCACTTTCTTGATTTAAGCTAGTTCATAGAACTAGAAGTTTGTAACTTCATACCCTATACCAATCCTTCAATTTGTGTTAGAGGTGTTGTGAATTTGCTTAGTTTAACTTTGTTAAACGTAGATCTTTCCTTGTTTAAGGAAATTTTTAAAGTGTACAATTCACCCCCCCCCCCTCTTGTATATTGAGCATCTACATCATCATTTCGATCCTACAAATGTGATGATTTACCTAATTAAATTCTAAATATAATGGTAATGGGTGCTCAAAACTTCATGATAGTACTTACTCAACTGGATAAAGTTATGAATAATAACTAGAATTGCATGGAACACCATTCTTCTACTAAGAAAGATAAATTTTTTGTCAAATCCTTGATGTGACAAAGGACTCCCATGTTTAGTTGATCTTTTGATCCCCTCCTCACAAAAAAATGGATTAACTCCATTAAGAAGATATTATATGTCCTCTAGTGCTCATAAGAAGATAAATTTGTGTATAGGTTTATCATTTTTATGGGGAAGCTAATCAGTGGTGGACAATGATTAAGAGAATTAATTCCATATTGGAATATGATTCCATGGAATGGTAATATATCAATAAAATATTTTTCAATAAATATTTTCCCTGAACCCTCCATCTTAAGATAGGAGAGGAGTTCCTTAGATTGAAGCAAAAGGAAGACGAGTCTATTGAATCATATGAGGTGAGCTTTACAATGATTGCAAGATACGCCTCTAACTTTTTCATGAACGCCGAAAGAAATTTGGAGCTATTATTTAGTAAACTAAAGTTGAGTCTATGAAAATCATTGGTGATTCGAGACTTTGATAATTATGCAGAGATTTTATGTTGTTCCCATAAGGTTTAAATGGAGATCGGAGACTCTCAGTGGTATCATTGTCCTGGAGATAAAAAGAGGGAAATAGAGTTTAATATGGGTGGATAAATAGATAAATCCCATTATAAAAATAAAACACAATATCCCACATGTCAAAATTATGGGAAGAAGCATCCTGGGAACTATATAAAGGGAACCAATAAATTCTTCAAATGTGGAAGAATGGGGCATCTGGATAATAACTAAAGAGGGATACGAAGAATCCCACTAATGTGGAAGAAGAATAGAAGGTTCATATCCACACTCAAATGATATCATAGTGTCTCAACTACAAGTAACATGGTAATTATATGAACCATTTCCCTAATCCAAGGGTTGTTGGAGGAAATCAACAACAACCTCCAAGGTAGCAAGGAAGGGCATATACTATCACTAATAATGAGGTGGATCCCAAAAATGATGTGGTGACAGGTACACTGGTTATTCATTAAAAAATAGAGAACATACTATTTGATTATGGTTCTATGTAATCTTTCATATCTTGCAAGTTTAATAGAACTATTAAAACACCACCTCAAAATATAGAGTTTTAGTTGTCTATGAGAATAAAAAAGATGGTGATTATTATATTAAAAGTATATAACTCCTCCCTAGTTAATTTTTGTGGATTGAACCTCCCAATAAATCTTTTTTTAATACTTTGGTAGAGTTTTATGTTATATTTGGCATGGATTGTCTATCATTATACAAATCCAACATTAACTAAAGGGGGTCACTTTTCACATCCTGAGGAAACCTCCAAATCTGTACATGTGCAAGGATAAGGATGAATCTTATTTAGATCCATCATCTCAATTGTGGATATTATTTCCTTATGACCAAGTATAACTATCTCAAATTATTGATAAAAATGAGAGAATCATGCTCGAAGACATTCCCATTGTGAGGGACTATATTGATGTGTTCCATGAATAATTTCATTGTCTTCCTCTTGATTGAGAGTTTGAGTTCTCAATTTAACTTATTCCCAGATCTTTTCCTATATCAAATACACCTTATATAATGGCCATAATTGATTTATATAAATTCAATAAGCAGTTAAAGAAGCATCTGGATAAGGGTTTTATACGCCAGATTGTTTCACCATGGATTGAACTAGTCCACTTTTTCAAGAAGAAGGATGGATCAATGTGCCTATGCATTGATTATCGTGAGATCAATAAAATAAAAATAAAGAACAAGTATCCCCTACCATAGATATATGATTTATTTGATCAACTATGTGGGCACAATTATTTCTCTAATGTGGACCTTCGGTCGGGATATCACCAACTAAAAGTTAAGAAGAAAGATATTCCAAATATTTTCTTTCAAACAACGTATGGACACTATGAGATCATAGTGATTCCCTTAATACACTCAAATTCTCTATCAATATTCATGGACTAAATGAATAGAGTCTTTATATATTAGCTCAACAAATTTTTGGTAGTCTTTATTGAAGATATTTTGATATTATCCAAGAATAAGGATGAACATGAGGCATATTTGAATAATGTGCTGAAGAATTTGTGAACTGAAAATTTGTTGCGAAGATACCTCAAGGTAAAATTGAATTATTTATGGGTTTATTGTGTTTGTTGAAAAATAGGGTTCACATGGTACATTTGCAAATATCTAATACAAAGGAATGGAATCCCTATAAGTGTTACAGAAAATTGCGTGCACAAGGTGACGTTGTTTCCTAGTGTTTGCCAAATTTTTGGGGTCCAAAATTTAGAGGATGTCTAGCATCAGAAAAGATGGATTTCTATAAAGGCCTTGTAAAAATATGGAAAATAAATGAATTTCACAAAGACTGGGTTTCACGAAGATCATTTTTTTGAAGGTATGTTTCATCATGAATTAACATCGTAAACCACAAAAGGTTTGATGGGAATCTCTATGACTACAAGAAGAAGGGTTTTCACAAATAAGAAAAGGTGTTGGCAGTAAGTTCCATGATTATGATGAGCATCAAAAAAGGAGAATTTTCTTGGAGCATAATGAGACAGGGAGCATCATGAAGGAAATTAGAGAGCTCTGTGAAATGGTGATGACATGGATGGAAGCTTCTGGAATCGGTGGAAACACCTATAAAAAGGCCACTACCCCCTTTGAAAAAGTATCAAGACTTAGGGAAGATTCTAAGGCTCTAAATTCATGAAGGTGGTCCCTGAAGGTTTACCTTATGAAAATTTTTGCAAGGTAAGGTGGTTCGTGAAGGCTATAAAAATACAACCGAAAGTTGTGTGCTTCGTGAAGGATAAGTGAGATTTGAAAAAGGAATTTGCTTCACAAAGGATGGTTGAGCTTCGCAAAAGAGATGAACTTCATGAAGGTAGTGAGCATCATGAATGTTTTGAAAAGGGAATTTACTAGTATATATATAGTAATGTGGTATTCATCAGTTAGATAAAAATGGAACTTCAACAAAGCATCTATCTATAATTGAGGTTGTATTAATTAGTGATAATGAAGGGACCTAGAAGTCTATAAACAATGTGCAGATCCCTTCCAGAGCAGTGAGAAAAGGAAGAAGAAGACAATGATCCTTTCCACCAACAGTGAGCTAGAGAAAGATATATAGGGAGTGACTCTTGGGAAAGTAGTGAGTTAACCCTAAACCTTGTAAAGGTAGTGAGCCTGGGAATATAAGTTATCTAGCCCAGACAACATTTTTGGCAGTGATACTTAGTAGATTTAGTACATCATCACATTGTTGTTGTATGCTCCTTGAACATAGCCCAGTGTGGATAAACCAAGTAAAATTTTTGTGCCTTGTGCATGATTAAATTTCTATTCATACATTGCTTTAATAAATAGAGAGAATAGAGTTTTTTTAGCAACGAAACAATATCCGAATAGGCGGTTTTATTAATCTTTCATAACCCAATTCACCCCCCCCCCCTTCAAGGTATTTAACCTAATTGGGATAACAATTTGTATTAGATGGAAATGTTAAAATTCATTGGTTCTCTCTTAGTAGAAGAAATGGTGGTTGTTAATCACAAAGGGATTCTGATCTTCGATGGAAGCAATTTCTAATTATGGAAGAATCAGATGCAATATTACTTTTGATCATTAGTACTAGATTTATTTTCAATAGATATGTATGTAATATCATCCAATATAGATAGTGGTGCTTTATTATAATTTTACTGAAGGGAATTGGATGATAATGCTAAAGTACTCAATGCTTTAGGGTGATCCCTATCAAATACAATATATACAAAAGCAATGTTGTGTAATTCATCATATGATATATGGTAAAATCTATTTAACATTTATTAGGGTGGCTCAAAAGTCAGAAAATAAAAGTTGAAGGTTCTATGGAACAAGTTTTCAAATCTCAAAATGCTCCCTAATGAGTGTTTTGGTACATTATTTGACCAAGTAAATGTTTTGTGGAAGACATGTGTGGTCTCAGAGAAATTATTGAAGATATAAATATTGTTAAGCATATCTTTAGAAAAATTCCACCTTGTTTCAATCTGAAAATTTATGTATCGAAAGATAAAGATCGGAAGGAGATGACATTGGATAACTTGCATAGTACACTTGTAGCATATGAAATGATAAATGATGATAAAAATATTGTGGAAAAGGGGAAGTCCAAATAAGTGGCATTCAAGGCCATGAAGAATCTCACTATTGATGATGGATAATAATATGAAGATACAGATGAGGTAATGTCATTCATTTCCCCAAATCTCAAAGAGGAAAAAGAAATTTTAAGGGAAAACCCCTATTGCATGATTTTGATGTGGGAATGTTGGATATCTTGTAGCAAGGTTCACCAAGAATTTTCAAGAATATGAAGATGATTAATTTGAAATTCCCCTGAAAAAAATATTCAGCCTATATGAAAGGAAAGAAAAAAATCAAGAGAAATTTATTCAAAAACAAGAATCTGCTTTCAAAAGAAGATAAAAGTTTAAAAGAATATGAGGAAGAAGAATTAGAGGATTTTAAGGATCATTAAGAAGATGTTATGGTGGAAGTTTTCATAAATTCTATAATATTAGAAGAAATCAACAATGAAAAAATATAATTTGAAGGAATATTCGACCCTCAAATCAAATTAGAAGCCGCTCTTGAGGAAATGAATTTTTTGAAATCCAAAACAAAGAAATCCAACAAAGTGGTTCATTATGACAAACTATATATGAAACAGTTGGAAGAAGAGAAGTCTATGATGAATGAAGAAATTAAAAAACTGAAGTCTTCAATTCCATAAAGATCGGATAAGTTTGTTGAGTATGAGCTCAAAATTGAAGAATATAAAATAGAAATTGATAGTTTGATTGAAACTAGAAAAGATAAAATCAACCGTATCAAATAAATTTAAGAGGAATTCATCGATCTGTGATGAAGTGTTAAGGATCAAGAAAAACTATTTACTCTCAGTAGGACATAGAGAAAGTAGATCATACAAGAAAAAATAAATATAAAATTGGAGTATAGTGGTCAAGAATAATAGAAGAAATAATCAAATCCAAATGATAAGGCTAGTATGGGGCATGATCAAAAACAGAAAGTAGTAATGGTTGATGTCATACCACAAGAACCCAATTCAAGATTAAAGATTGATTTGGGTATGAAGCAGAATCAGAAGATTTAGATAACCCAAGGGACAATTGGTGGTACATTAGTGACACATAGGAATCTACCCCGCATTAGATGCTATTATTGTGGAAATATGGGACACTCACAAAATGTATGTTATATATCCAAGATGTATCAAATGGAACATGACCAAAAGAGACATCCATACCAAACTCAATATTCCATGATATCATTAAATGGTCACTATATTGCGTGTGGCGGAATCAGACACATGGAAAGATACCGCACATCAAAAATACAGAGAAATGTGTCGAGGCGGACTTAATATAGTCATAAGAAGTAGATAAATGTATTATCAAATGATATGAAAATGAAAAATAAATTTGAAGTTCTGCAGGATGAAGATGGTCCATCATAATTTGAGGAAGATTAAGATTATCAATCTGTTTTAGATATAAAGTCAAAGACAAGGTTCAATTTAAAATAGATGAATAGGAAGTAGTTGCAAAGATTTGTTTTAAAACATCATATCACAGTGTAATTTGGATCATTGATAGTGGATTCTCCTCACATATGAAAATAAATAAAGATCATGTGACTAGAATCAGGTATGATAAAGAAGTTATTATGATATTTGGTATTGATGAAGGCCTGAAAATTATTGGCTCTGGAAAAGAAAATTTTGGAGGAAAAGATATGATACGTTTAGATGTATTGGTTTTTCAAGGTCTCAGTCACAACTTACTAAGTTTTAGTAAATTATGTGACTCAGTACATTCCCTAATCTTTTCCAATAAATTATGTGTCATTAAGGAAAAATATGGTGTATTTATATTTTAAGGAAAGTGTATGAAAGGAAATATCTACCTTGTGAGTGGAGAAGAAGATATGTGTTTTCTGTATAAGAAATAAGAAAACAAGTTATTTCATAAATGACTTGGCCACTTTATCCAGACATCCTTGGAAGTTCTGATGAAATATTATATTTCTCGAGACCTCTCTAGATTATCATGTGATCATACTCATAAGTGTGATGCTTATCAACAAGGTAAGATAATTCAAAATACATATAAGGTAAAAGAGAAAATCCCAAAAAAACTACTTGAGTAGGTACATATTGATGTTTTGGTACCTATTCCACCAAAATCTATTAATGTGAGGAGATACTATATTCTCTTCTTTGATGATTTTAGCAGAATGGCATGGGTTTCAATCATCACCCACAAATCTGAGGTGTTCAATTTCATAATAACTTATCAAATGGAAATTAAAAAGATGTTGGGTGAAATAATATGGATGATCTAAATAGATAATGGAATATAGTTCACAGAGTATTATCTCAAGAAACATGGGATAAGGCATCATGTTTCATCGGTAATAACTCTACAACAAAATGGAGTAGTTGAGTGAAGAAATCAAATTATCAACAATGTGTATAGACTAATGTTCATTGAGAAAGATATTCTAGAGAATTCTTTGAAAGAAGTAGTGATAACATCAGTCTACACATCAAATAGATCATTATTATGTCTGAAATAAGAGAGGACTCAATATGATATATGGTATGGATAGATGTCATCATTGAAGTACTTTTGAGTCTTTGGAAGTAAGTGTTTCATTCACAATAATAAAAAACATAGGAAGTTTGAATACCATGGAGATAAAGGGATATTTCTTGGATACTAAAAGAAAATCAAAGCATATAAATTCTTTAATAATTGGATAATAAATTTAGTTGAGAGCAATGATGCAACTATAGTAGAGAATGAAAAGAATATTCAGAAAATACATGATCAGTCTCAGGAGGATAGTGATGAAGAGATAAACATATTAGGGGATGTTCCAATTATAGAGACTTATTTAGAATAATATTCATATAATGATAAGGATGGTAATAATTCAGTATCTGCACAAATACCAAAGAGAATAGTTGAAATTGATAGACAGAACATAATTGGTGATCAGATAGCACCAGTGCAGACAAGGAAGATGAAGAATCTACAGCAAGCATATTTATTATCATAGTTAAATCCTAAATTTTTTGATGAAGTATCTTGAGATGAGAATTGGGTTTAGGCTATGAATGAAGATATTGACCAAATAGACAAGAATTAGACATGGATTATTGTTTTGAGGCCAATAGCTAAGAATTTCATCAGAACTAAATGGTTATTTTGCAACAAAATGTATGAAGATGGTGTGGTAATTTGAAAAAAAAAATCATGACTAGTGTGAAAGGGGTACTTAAATATATAGGGTATTGATGTTGATAAAAAGATTTCACCTGTTTTAAGGCTATAGAAAATCAGATTATTCTTGTCCATAGTAGTGCAAAGAAAGTTCAAAGTTTTCTAGATGAATGTCGAGTCTGTACTTCTGAATGGGGTTCTAGAAGAATAAGTTTATATTGAGAATCCATATGTTTTTCTCATTCATGAAGATGAGAATAGATTTTTTGGCTGAGAAAGGAACTTTATAGGTAGTATTAGGCATTGATATCATGGTATTCTAGGAACGATCAGTTTTTGAAGAAGCTTGGTTTTCAACATGGTGGAGTTGATTAAAATCTATATGTCAAGAATGAAAGTAATAAAAGGATGATGGTGAAGGTTTATTTTAATGACATAATATTCAGTGGATCTAATGAAGTGCAGTGTAGAAATTTTTCTGAATTCATGAAAAGTGAGTTAGAAATGTCAATGATTGGTGAAATGACGTTTTTCTTGTGTTTCCAGGTAACTTAAGGAAATAATGGCACATTCATTTCTCAATATAAATACACCAAGGATGTTTTTAGAAGATTTGGAATGGACAATTACAAGGAGATGATGACTCTGGTGGCTACCTAGGTGAAACTTCCATTGGATGATGAAGTTAAAGTGGCTAATATCATCGAATACAAGCAGATAATTGGAAACCTTTTTTTTACCTAATAGTAACATGGATGGATATTGTTTTTTTCCACATCTTAAGAATAGTGGTATCAAAGAAATACCAAGTAAATCCACTCAATTTCAGTGAAAATAATACTTCATTATATCAAGGGAATAGTGGATTTAGGTTTTCTATACAATAAAAAATCTCAGCAAGAGTTATTGGGATATACAAATACGGATTAGTCCAGTTCAGAAGATAGTAGAAAATAAACATTAGGTGGTTCATTCTATCTTGGTGTATTGTTTATTTCTTGGATAATAAATAAACAAGATTACATTTTATTGAGCACCGTTGAATCTAAATATATTGTAGCTACTCAAGTGTGCACACAGTTATTATGGATGAAGCAGCAGCTTGATGATATGGGAGTTGAAGTAAAGTCTCTGATTGGAATCCATTTTGACAATTCAAGTGATATAAATCTCATTAAAAATATAGTCCACCACTCAAGTGAAAAGCACATTGAAATCAAGTATCAATTTATCAAGTAGAAAGTGTAGTAAGGGATTATGAAGTTGGAATATGTTCCTACAAAACTATAGGTTGCAGACATTATGACAAAAGCCTTACCCAAAGAAGCATTTGAACAAAATCAACTAGATTTAGGAGTTCATTCGACTCCTTTCACTTGAAACATTTTGTATGTGGGACCCCCTATCCCCGAGGTATAGTTCTTTTTTCTAATGTACTGATATGTGCTCTTTACACTGTTTCAGACCATAAATAAGCGACCTTTGGGTTTTTTGACAAAGGGGGGATATTGTGGATACAAAGGGGGAAAATGTCTTAATAAGTATAAGGGGAGAAGCTAATAAGTAGAGTAACATGATTGGGGGATTATTAAATATGATGATACTAAAGGTGATTGGTCAATGGTTATATATCACGATAGATGATGTTCATGATGAAAGAAGTTGAGTAGTTTTGGAGTGAATTTATTCATTGACGACCTTTGCATAATACTCTTGTTTCTCATGTTGAGTATGGATCATGTGGGATTAGACTATGTGTTGAGTAAATCTTTAATTTCTATCTAAATCTCATGATTTGAAGATCGGTAGAATATGGAAGAAGCTTCAATGAGGTATCAAATTGTGAATAATTTTTAACAAATCCATAGGGGGAGATTTTTGGTAAAAAATACCTCAAGGTAACATTGTAGTATTTTTGGGTTGATTGTATTTGTTGAAAAAGAGGGTTGACATGGTATGTTGAAAAATGTCCTAGAAAAAGGAATGGATTCCCTAGAGGTAGTATAGAAAATTTTGTAAATAATGTGATGTTGTTTCCTGGTGTTTTCCAAATTTTTGGGGTCCAACATTTAGAGGATGGAAAGAATAATGAAAGATAGATTTTCATGAAGGACTTGTAATGATATGGAAAAGGAATGAATTTTGAAAATAATAGTTTTCTAAAAGATTGTTTCACAAAGTTATATTTCATCGTGAATGAACATCATGAATCTTGAAAGGTTTGATGGAAATCTATGTTACTACAAGAAGAAGGGTGTTATGAAAAGGCACGAAAGTGTTAAATGTAAGCTCCGCGATTATGAAAATAATCATGAATGGTGAATTTTCCTAGACTATTGATAGATAGGGAGAACCAAAAAGGAAATTTGAGAGCTTCGTGAAATGATGATGATATGGATGGAAGCATCAAGATTCGGTGGAAATACCTATAAATAAGCATCTACCCCCTTTGAAAAATTAGCGAGAATTTATGAAGATTCTAAGGCTTTGGATTCATGAAGGTGGTTCGAAAAGGTTGTCCTTGATAAAATTTTTGTGAATGAAGGTGGTTTGAGAAGGCTATAAAAATCCAACTGAAATTTGTGTGCTTCGTGAAGGCTAAGTGATATTTATGAAATGAGGTTGCTTCGTGAAGTCTGGATGAGCTTTGTGAAATAGGTGAGCTTTATACAGGCTAAGTGAGATTCATGAAAAGATGTTGCTTTGTGAAGGCTAGTTGATATTCAAAAAATAGGTGAGCTTCACAAATGTAGTGAGCATCATGAAAGTGTTGAAAAATAATTTCCCAGTACATCTATGGTAGATTGGTATTCATTAGTTGGATGAAAGTGGAACTTCAACAGAGCATCTATCTATAACTGAGGATGTATTCATCAGTGATAACGAAGGGACTACAAGTCCATAAAATGTGTGTGGATATATTCCAGGGCAGTGAGAAAAGGAAGATAAAGATGATGATTCTTTCTATTGGCAGTGTTCTAGAGAAAGAGACATAGGGAGTGACCTTTGGGAGAGAATTTATCTGACCCTAAACCTTGTAAAGGCAGTGATCCTAGGAAAAAAAGTGATCTATCCCGAACAACATTTTTTGTGATGATCATTAGTGGATTTGGCACATCAGAAAATTGTCGTTGTATGATCCTTGGATGTATACCAGTGAGGGTAGACCAAGTAAAATTGATGTGTCTCGTTCATGATTTATTTTCCACTCATACGTCACAACGATAAAGGGATAGAATAGAGTTCTGTTTAACAAAGAAACAAGATATGAAGGGATGGTTGTATTAATCTTCTATACCTTGATTCACCCCCCCCCCCCATCAGGTTATTTAACCTAATTGGGATAACATAAACTTTATGAAAAGTAAAATAAATGTGAGTTCTGGATGAAGGAAGTATCATTATTAGGTAATCTAATCACCAATAAATGGATATTTATAGACCCTTCCAATACAAACGAAATCAAAGAGTGGCCCAGTCCAACATATGTAATGGAGATACGTAGTTTAATTGGTCTAGATGGGTATTATCAATTATTTGTGAAGAAATTCTCATGATTTTCAAACCCAATAACAAAGTTAACTCAGAAGGGAGTGAAGTTTTTCTAGACTAGTGAATGTGAATACTGCTTCAATGAGTTTAAAAAGAGGCATATCACTATATCACTGATCACACTACTGATAGGTGAGAAACTATTTGTGATGGAAAATGATGCTTCAAAGAATTTGTTAGGTTGTGTATTTATGTAGAATGATAAAGTGATATCCTATGCCTTAATTAAGTTTAAAATTCATGAGAAAAATTATCCCACGCATGATATGGAGTTGGCAGTTATGATCTTTTCATTGAAAATATGGTGGAATTATCTCTATGGGGAGAAGTGTGAGATATTTACTAATCATAAGATACTCAAATATATATTCACGTAGAAGGAGATTAATATGCGCCAGTGAATATGGTTAGATCTCAACAAGGATTATGAATTATCAATCCACTCCCATCTTGGTAAATAAAATAAGGTGGCGGATTCTCTAAGTAGAAAAGATCATGAATATTTATCAATAATGAGAATTGAGAAGGATCCAATCTTATTATACCATCAAAAGATGGGCATGGGAATTGTTAAATAAGGAACATCATCAATCCTTCCTCAAATTATTTCTCAACTATCCCTCATGGAGAAAATAAATGATACTCAAAGAAATTATGTGGAAATTCATAAAATGGTGGAAGTAATCAAAAATGGGAAATCTTTATAGTTCCAAATGGATGAGGAAGGATTCATGAGATTTGGGTCATGACTATGTGTACCATCCAATCCATAGGTAAAGAAATAAATTTTGAGTAAATAACATATCTCAACCTTCTCTATTCACTCAGGGAGCACAAATATGTGCCGAGATGTCTGAGAGAATTATTGGTGGAACAATATGAAGAAGGAGATCACTAAATATACATCGAGGTGCCTAGTATGTCAGCAAGTGAAGGTTGAAAGGAAAAACTTCTAAAGGTATGATGAAACCATTTCCTATACCAACATGTAAGTGGGAAAATATCACCATAGAATTTGTCACTCGACTTTTGAAGACCTCTAGAGGGAACAATGTTATATGGGTTGTTATGGATCATCTCACAAAGACAGATCACTTTATCGAAATTTGAGAGGACTTATCTATTGATCAAATTGCATGGATATACATCAAATAAGTGGTAAGGATTTATGGATTACCACTATCGATTGTATATGATCGGGATCTAAGATTCACTTCCAAGTTCTGGAAAAGTCTCCAACATGCTCTGAACACTAATTTGAACTTCAGTACGACTTATCATCCTCAAACTAATGGCCAATCTAAGTGAACTATTCAGACACTAGAATACATGTTTAGATCATGTTCTATGGACTTTAAAGGAGCATGTGACCAACATCTACCTCTATACATATTCTCTTAAAATAATAGTTTCCACTCAAGAATACAAATGGCTCCATATGAAGCCCTTTATGAGAAAATACATAAAACACTGGCATTTTAGGATGAAGTCGGTGAACTTAAGCTTCTAGGACCTGAAATGGTCGAAGAAATGGTAGAAAATGTGAAAATTGTTGAGAAACATATTTGGGTAGCCCAAAGTTGAAAGAAGAGTTATGCAGACAATAATCGACGAGACCTGAAGCTTAAGGTTGGATACATGGTATTCCTCCATATATCTCTATGGAATAGGGTCATGAGATTTGTGAAGAAAGGAAAGATGAGTCCTAGGTACATCGACCCCTTCAAGATTATTGATCATATTGGAGTTGTGGCCTATCAACTAGCACTTCCACCAACCCTATCTCGGGTATACAATGTATTTCACTTCTCCATCTCTAGGAAGTACATACTAGATCCCTCACATGTACTAAATTCATAGGTGGTACAATTGTAGAATGATCTCTCTTATCAGGAGTATCCATTGAAGATATTGGATCATAGAGATAAAGTTATACGTAGAAATTACACTCACCTAGTCAAAGTACTATGGTGGAACCATAAGTATGAAGAGGAAACATGGGAACCGGAGGAAGTAATCAAGGAGAAGTATGCTCACCTATTTCCCCCATAGTTATAAAACAAAATATCTAGGGATAAATTTCATAAGGGGGTATACTGTAACAATAAAGAATTCTATCAATAGAAATTTCCTTATTAAAATTATGTTATATAGTATAAATCACATAAAATCACATATAGAACACAATACAAACTTTATAAATGAAGAATTAATTAAATAAGAGGCATTTCTAGAAGTTAAGTAACCTATACCGATGAAATAGTAACTTGACCTTTGGAATAGTAACATGACCATTAGGAATAGTAATCTAGCCTACAGAATATTGACCTAACCCATGAAAGTATAAATAAAATTTTGGCATCTTATAAATGGTAATATGATATAATTTTATCTTAGTATATGTAAATAATATTTTTTAGAAATTATTAATTAAGTGTTGATATTTTTTATAAAACATAAATGTTTATTTTTAATTTTATAATTAATATAATGATTTAAAAGAAAAATTATTTTTATAAAATATATTAATAAATTAATATTTTTTTTTAATATTTTAATATAATTTAATGATACCTTAAATAATTTTTCAAATTGTTATAAAATCAGTTATAATTTAAAAATCGGTATTTTCCAAGTAAATGATAATTTTAATTAAAATTAAATTTGCCATATTTAGAAAATTATTTTCATAAAATGGATTTCAATTTTGAATTCTAAAACTTGAAAAATGGTTAGGGTGAATTTTTGGTATTTTTTTAAAATAGTTGAATTTTTTGTGAATAATGAAATACGGTAATTTACAGTATTCAACAAATACATGAATTATTGAGTCATAAATGATGTATTTCTAATTTAAGCCCATAATATCAAACTATACTTAATTATTTTAATATATTTAGTGATAATTCTCAAACTATTCATAGTCTTAAGGAAAAATAATAAACTAATGAATAAAATAATGAGAAAACACCTTTCTCATCCTCTACAAATACCCCCCTTCACTACCCCTTCTCCTCAAACATTTCAAGATTTGATACTTGTCTGAATTATACCCAATACTCTTCCCAGGTTATTTTATACATCTATTAGCCCTTTTTCTCAATAAAATACCAAACTAAAGTGCCTCAAGGAGGTTCTCACAGAGAAGAGTTCAAAAGGTAAAAACCTATTTCCTTTTCTTTTAATTTCTTTTCAATTTCTTTTCTTTTCTTATTCTCTCCTCACCTTACCTTATCTAAGTGGAATGAAAAATATGGTATCTTATATATAATTTAATTTTATAATGTTAATGGAATAATTAATCATCATTTCTCTTCTACTCTTTTTTTATACTAAAAATGAAATCATCATCCATGATGTCTTAATTTATTGCATTCAAGGATGAAGAAGTTTTAAATTTCCATTACCTCCATCAATATTGTTCATAAAACAATTTTTTTGGTTAAATAAGATTATGATATATGTACTACATCCTATTTAATTTTCTATAACAATTATATATTCATAATATTAATTAATAAAACAAAACAAGTTTGTGATTATTGAAAAACCACCAAAATAATCTAAACAATTATCACTAACGTCTTATTTAATGATTCATCATCAACCCAAATAAACAAATGAATTATATAACCATTTAATGTTTTTTATGTTCATTAATAACATATAACTTCAATTCTGTATAACCATTCTAATTTTATATGATTTTATGTACATGTGTACAAGTAAACAGAACTTGAAAACTAAGGAAACCAATGCTCTCATATGATGAAATTGAATCTCATAACCCATAAAAAAGGCCATAAATGAACATAATAAAATTATAATAAATCAAATAAATGTATAAAATTTTATTAATTAAATAATTAATGGATTTAATTTGGTTATCCAGGACATTAAGTTTAAGTGCATAGCAATTTTAGACATAAGTTAAGGGATTATTTATGAACCTTCATTTTTCCATTGAGTTACGCTATCTCTCTATTTACCCCAATGTAACTCTTATTTTTTTTATATATTTATTATAAATTCTTTTCATATGTTCCCAAATCATGTATTTATATCATTAAATCCTTCTTTTATGTGTAAATACATGTTTTAAAAAGGTTCCCTTCTCAATTATTTCCAATAAGCAAGCTCGTTTAAAGGGAACTTCCCAATTTCTTACCTGTTTTCAAGTGAACTACATAGTCTATTTTAATCCATAATTATTTTTATAAAATCACTCATTTTATTATCAAAAAATATCTTGGTTCATTTATGGTTTTATATAAAATATTGTGTCTTTTATGATTTAAATTCTCTTTAATATTTTCCTTAAACTGCACTAAAATGTTTTATTTCTAAAGTTTCTTAAACACTATTTTTACATGTTTTCACTTAAGTTGAACATAAATTATCATGATATATTCCTTTTTTACCTTATTAATTTCAATTTAATATTTATAAATTATTTTAAAGAAACTTTTATGTTATTCCCATTTACTATGCTTTATGACACGATTATGATACCAATTTCTTTCCATAGATAACCCTTATATTTATTTTTCATGTGGAACACATATTTATGAACATGTTATTATGGGTATTCCCATATAGAATTATAATTATTTGGGTAATTTTTAGTCTCATGAGACGTCATGTGCAATGGTCTTGGTGGTTATCCTTAACTCATGCTCCATGTGCAACGGTCTTGGTGGTTAGCCTTGAATCGTACTCCTCCATCTGAAATGAGTCTTGATTCATGCTGATGTCATGTTTTATGTTGCTTCCACATTAATATGATTACATGATACCTTGTTTTATATATTATGTTTCGATATTATTATTGATGTCACAGGTTATTTATGTCATCATGTTATGCTTTTTAACCCATGTTATATGCTTTATTCTTATGTTTATTCCCTTGTTGGGATTTTTAGATAATCCATTTGTTCGTAAATTTCATAGAATTTAGTAATATAGTAGATTACATTATTTAATTCATTTTCACAAAAGTATATCGCACTATTACTTCTCATTATTGTTTCATCAATTTCTCTTCTCAAAAACTCTAGTTTGAGAACTTATTCTTCTTTGTGTCTCTTCACACACAAAAAATGGATCTCTTAATACATCCACAGTGAAATGTATGTCTCTTATATATCTAATCTCATACCAGAACAATATATTCAATCAATTTAAAGTTATTTCCAGAATTTTTCTTGAGAATTTTAAGAATACTATACATAGAACTTTCTCATATATTTTATATGAAAATATATCTCCTTTAACATTTTCTGATCAGCATGATACCATATTTATCTCTCTCTTACGACCATAAAATTATATACCTCAAATGATAGCATCTAGGTATGTCTATAGATAAATTCAACCACATATATCTCCCTAAAAGTCATGGTTGGCCACTCATATACATTGAACCACTTCATAGAGTCTTATTCACCCTCCTTGAGTGAAATATTTATTACCTTCATTTCGATCATGATTTCTCAATTATAAGTGGAACTAAAAATAATCACACCTAACAGTCACAAATGAATCAACTCAATATCATAAGAAACTCTGCATGTATGTATAAACATATTCATATTCATCACTATGGTGTTGATCTTATCATGAACTCATATAGTAGAATTTGGTAAAAAAAAATATTAATTTATTTATCTCCATGCGTTCATTCATGAGATCCCATGAAAAAAAATGCCATTGATGTAGGAACAAGCTCTCTCATGTTGACAAGATCCAATCATGATGTATCAATCTAGATGAATACAACAAGCTCATTATGGTTATGGTATGTTAGTCATAGACATGGAATAATAAAACCCTCATAATCCTAAGGTTGAAGATAAAATTATATGAAATTGTATTTTATATCCAATCTCACCTATTTTTAAATGAATGAATAGTATACAACTTAGTTTGGATCCCACATAGAAAATGAAGTCTGTCAAAAACTTCCAAATAAAAAAAAGTTCTCTATACACCGCTCAATGTGATCCTATGGAATTGAACCATGTTGTGGTCCTTGGCATCATGCCTCCGCACATGGTGGAGCTTCACTTATGCATAGACTCTCACTAATTTCTATGTGCTCCTCCTCGGTGATCGTTACTGATAGTTTACTTTGATCTTAGGTGGTCTTAATGGTCTGTATAAATTTTGTAATAATTCTTATAATAAGACCTCAACACTCATCTTCAAAATACCAACATCATTTAATTGAAAATATGATTTTTTTTAATTTAACTAGAATCATTATTTAAATTTAACTAAGCCACCAAAACCCACAAACTCACAATTTCATCCATGTTTATATCTTCTTATCAATTTGTTTTTATAAAAGACCTCATGAATGACTTCTTAATAGACCATTTATTATTCAATATTCTCATTAGGTATCTCAAAAACTTATCATCTTATTAATATATTTCTTCTCAAAAACATTAGTAGTTTTCTTTTTCATTAATAATATCTTTACAATCATTATAATTAAATGTTTCTTCCTAAATAGAAACTTCTTTTAAACTTCAAACAACTTTTTCAACTTAAGTATGATTCATAATATACTTCCAATAATACCAACTCAATACATCAATCTTCCCTTTTCATGATATTCTTTATCATCCATGGAGAACATCAGTATTCTCTTTAGTATAACCAAACTTTAACACATATAATGAATTTCCTTTTAATAAAACCTCAAATTATTATTGGATTTCCTATTAAAAAAATAATAATATCAACTTTATCAATCCATCAGGGTTTTTAGTATTATTTTTGATTTTATGGAATGGATACTAACATTACCATGGTATCTTTATGTCTTTGATGGAATTGAAACTACCAATACAGTCAGGGTTTCGCATTGATGTCCCTATGAATACAACCTCAACTTCTTATTATCATTCCTATTAACAATAAACATAATCTCAAATTCATCAATCCTTCAAGGTTCTTCGGTATTGTTTTGGATTTAATGGAATGTCTACTACCATTACCTTAGTATCATTGTGGATCTAATGGCATGTAAAATACCAATACCATGGTTTCTTAATGGCTCTAATGGTATAGATACTACCAATATAATGGTATCTAAATGGATCTAATTTCATGGCTACTAATAATGTTATCTTATATAAATGGTTTTGATGGAATGGTTACTGCAATCATCATGGTATCTAAATGGATATAATGGAATGGATACTACCAATACCATCATACAAAATCACACTACATATATAGTATCTCTAGAGATGAAAAGTTTACCAATTAATTTGAGGACTTATTAACCGGGCCTAACCATGTGATAAAATTACTATTATATATTTCATAACTTAACATATATACATTAATGAGATAATAAAAAAGAAACATTCATTTAATATATCTAAAATAAACATTAATCTATAATTAATGATTATGGGTTTAAATATAGTAAATCCCTAGAAAAAGGATAATAATCATTTTTAGGTAAATGGTTGTCATTAAGAATTTTTCAGTACATGGTATTCACTATATAGAGTGTATATTGAAGGTCACCGTAACATCATGACTCTCAAAGATTTGTATAGATGTATTTTCAATTTGATTTTTTAATTTATAATCACAATAGGATAAAATAAATAAATTATTTTATCAGTACCCTAATTTAGAATACACAATACATGTGATCTTTCTATGGATAATTGTTGAGGCTCCCAAGAACCACACTCCTGAGTCCAGTGATAAAAACATTATCTTTTGTAAAAAATGAGATGATACAAGATAAGAATAACTTTATTTTATATCATTTACATAATTTAATCGTTATATCTCATAAATAAATACACAACCCAAATAATGGAAGTTTTAGTGTATTTGAGGATTAACTGCATAAGAAACTGATTTTACGATACTTGTAAACATTTCTCTATAATTGATGCACAATAGACACTCGACTAGTATTATCATAAAATATAATCATCTTCATAACATAGGGAAAGGAAAACAAAATAAAGGTGTAATATCAAATGATCAGTAATGGTAAACATAATTGATAACTATAAAATATCATAAATGTGCATAAGATGAGAATATGGGTATAATATGGATACATAACAATGTTATGACAAACAAATCATAGATAATAAATCATAGAATAGGGCATTTCAGAACATAAAATCATAGAATAACTTAAAAAATAAGTAACAACATGTAATTTGACTTTTAAAAATAAAGGTAACAACTTGTAAATGTGGAACAATCATAAGGATATGAACCTTCTGAGAAAAATCATTATGACTAGGCATTTTTGAACAAACTCATTATTTCCATGCATTAAAATGTGATAGAACTCTTTATACCCACATATTTGGTAACAAGATCATTATTTCCATGACATATAAACTTATCCAATTCATTGGAGAGTGATATAGGACCCCACTCATCATCATCCATATATATGAATTTCACTTGAAATCAATAATTCATCATATTATAAATAACCCAAGGAAAAAAAACTGGATTTTATAGACTTTTAAAATGGAATCACATAATGAAAACATTATTAATTACATCAATTATTATAGAATGATATTCTTGTGGAAAATAAATGGTTATCTAAATATATTCTATAAATTTCTAGCTAAATACTCTTCAATCGGGATAACAGAGCATATAGTATTTACACCATATAGATAAAGAGTGCACAGTTAATTAAATGATTTTCCCAATAATTCTATTCATAGATTCTAGTTGAACACCCTTCAATAAATGGAATGAAATATATATTGTTAATTGAGGAAAGTAATTAGATGAAAAATCATAAATATTTAATGACAAGGAAATATAATGGAAGTAATGGATTCCCATGATTTTAATCCAACAAAAGTGTATTTTAAAATACAATTTAGAGAGTGATTCGTGAAAAATAATTTATAATGAAATAATAATTTTAAATATAAATAGGGAAATGGAAGAAAACCCATAAAAAAGATTTTAGAAACCATTTTTTAAAATTCTCATAAAATAAGAAGTTATGGATCACTTTAAAATATATTTTTTGAAAATGTTATGTGAAAAAATTTTAAATCATTTACCTTTAAAAATAATTCTCAATAATTTATCTTAGAAAATACATAAAGGTTTTTTCAAAGAAATGGGGATTAGAAAATAAAACATTTTATTTATAAATTATGGAAAATATTTTTTAAATAGTTTTAAATACCTTTACTAAAAACCCACATCATAAAATGAGTATCAAAACTTCCTTTTGAAAATAGGAGAATGTAAATATGAAGTTCACATATGATAACATGTACTTAGGTTTCCAATTGTAAATGAGATAATTTTCAGGAAGGAAAATATGTAAAATTAGGGGAAACTATAACTAAATAGGATGGTAACTACTCTAAATAATGATATACTTTTTGAGAAAGAAATTTTATATATGTAAAATATTTTAATTAAAAGCTCATTTTCAACCATAGAGGAACTTAATGTACCATGAAATAAAATCTTAGGGTGGAAGAAACCAATCTTGGAATAAAAAAGTTCAAGAAGAAGCATAAAGATACCCAATATAAACATTCCATAAATAATAAATTTATCTAAAGTTTTAAATAATACATATCACAAATAGTTTCACAACCCAATGACCTAAAGGTTTAGTTTCTTGAAGATTATCTATAAGTAAATATTATTTTATAACACATATAAATAATTATCCATAATGATTCTCCTCTAGAACCTATTCTATACATCACACATGATATAATAATCTTCATAACCTAGGGAATATAAATATAATAAAGGGGTGAGATCAAATGCTCAGTAAGGGAAAAACATATCATAACATGGATAACATGAAGAAGATATAAATATCATAATAAAAGATAAAAATATCCTAGATGATAATAATAAAAAAAATTAGAGTATCATAAGATCATAAAAAATATCATTAAGGAATAATTAAAGACATTTCATGGATCAAAACACAATCAATAATCATAAAACATGTGAGTATGACATAAAATTATAGAATGATTGTAAAATGGTGTGTAATCATGAAGACCTAGAATTTCATATAAATGAAATCCATCTTACAATTTTTTCATAACTTAATAAAAAACATAGAAATGTGGCACAACCATAAGCATATAAAAACATTTCTGAGAAATCCCATTATGATCATGACGATGTGATCAAACTCATTATGTCTATGTCTAAAAATGTGAGAAAACCCAAAATTCCTACACCTATGGGAATAATCACATTATGTCCATGCCTAACTATCTCATGAGATATAAACTTTAACCAATTCGTTAGAGATATGTATATATCCCCACCCATCATTTTCCATACATATGTGTTCCACATAAAATCAATCATCATCATATCTTAAATATGTCCTGGAAAAATAATAGGTTTCTTAAATATCCAAATTTATTTAATTCACTTTTTATAAATAAACCATGGAAATAATATTGTTTTCATAAAACATCCAAATAGAATAAAATAACATCATGAATTAAATCAATTGATATTGAAAACTTTATAACCCTAGAAAATAAAATAATTATAGAAAATATAAGGTGAAACATGAAGCATAAATCCATTATATATGGATCATTTTAATATAATGAAAACCAAATCATAAAAAGTTATTTTTGAAAACATTTTGTATTCATCATTGTAAAAGTCATAGTTATGAGACTCTTTTCAAAAAGTATCCTTTTATTAATAAAAATAAAAAAAACCCATTCATTAAAATGGTTTTGGTTAAAAAAATATTTTTACTCAAAAAAAATATAGAAAATAATTCAAAATAAGTCTTGGAATAATTAATTTCAATAAGAAATTGTATAAATCAAAGAAAGGAGTTTGAGTTAACAAGTCCCTTACCATTACCCTTGATTTAAAAATTAGTTCTTTAACCTTTTGTAAAAAAATATAAACATATTAATTACCTATTTTAGAAACTTATTCACATAAATATCCATTTATACTCTTCATTAATAAAAATTCTCTCCATTTATTAGATTATTATAATCTCTTTTCAACATCGGGTGTTAATAATCTTGATCATTTTGAACTTGTCTCGTAAAAGTGTGGTCAATTTTCCTACTTATCCCAATGATCATAATTTAAAAAACATTAAAGTTAATTTAATTTATGTTTTGTAAATACTTATTATGTTATAATTCCATTATATGGGAGTTTTAGTCGATTTTCATGGAAACAAAAATGGTGATTAAGTAGTTCCAGGTTATTTACCGATATCGATGGATTACCTCATAACAATTTTTACTTTTTTTTATTTAAAAAGAACCATATTAATGATATATATTAATTATTTATATCATATATACTCATAAAATATAAAATAAAACCATTAATGTTTATAAGTGAAGAAAAATAAAACACGTTTATTCTTGGAGGTAGTAGTCCACACAATGCATGATTCACATTTCTATTTTTCTTAATAGAAAATGGAAGGGTGGTTAATGTTTGTACCATAGCTATAATAACATAAAATTATAATAAAGGTAAATATTTTATCATTTTAATATGGAAAAATTAAATTTTAGGAATATGAAAAGCACATGAAGAAATAGAAAATAGAAAGAGAGGATAGGAACTTATACCTATCTTCATGGATTATAATTTTTATAAAGGAATTAAAACCATTGAGGGATGGTATTTTGAGAAACTAGAACCTGTTTACTATGTATAAGAGTGTATAAGAGAGGTTTTTTAGAGTTTAGTTCAAAATTAAGGCATTTTTTGTGTAGGGAATTGAGTAGATGAGTGCCCCATTTATAAGTGAAAGGGGATGACATTTTTGTAAATACTCAAAACATTTCAATAATAGAAAGTCACACTCAAGGGAAGTGGATAAAAAATTAATAAATGATATAGATGATAATATTTAAGATATATAAAAACATCCACCACTCAATTAGAATGTGTTTTAACATACTAGTCCTTTTACCTCTAAGGTTACTCATTTTTACCATTTTAGTTTTCACCGCGATATCTAGTTTTTATCTAGGTAATTTATCTTTTATGCCCAAAAATAAAATGGTCCTGGGTGCCTGGGTTAAAATATGATTCATCTCAAATGAGGTGAAGAACAAAAATATCTCTCTCATGGTAGTTTTGGTTCCCAAATATAAATCTTCTATGATTTAGTTTTCCCATAGAATGAAGATGGGTTCCTTCTTGCATGAAAACCCTCATAATCATAACATATGGATTTTATAGAGAGCATAAATTTTGGTTAAATTAATCTAATGGTCAGAGCAATGCATCTCAAAAAAGATCATGATTGGAAACCATATACTTTTCTTATCCTTTGTTTATGAAAGTTGTGATGCACAGGTTAGAGAAGCCTTGTGGTTTGAGATCAAGGCGTTCAACCTAGAGAACTAGCCATGATTTATCAGAGGTGATTTTAATATAGTTGTGGATCCATATGAGAATAAATAGATGGGTGATTATTTTAGGAAGGGAAGCTTGGATTTAACCCAATTTATGTCTCGCACTGGTCTCTTGGACATGGGGTACTCTGGTGATCCTTATACTTTTTGTAATGGCCAGAGAGGATCCCTTCGCACCTGGTGTCATCTTGATCGGTTCCTTGTTAACAACCTTTCAATTTTAACATGTGCTAATGAGAAGGTAACGCATCTGGTTCATAGTATCTATGACCATTATCCCATTCTAGTTTCATTATCCTCAAGCCAGTATAGGGTTGGATTTTTTATATTCTTCTAGTTGTGGATCAACAAATTAGATTATCAACGGGTCATGGGTGAATCGTGGAATAAGGTTTTGTAGGGTAGAGGATAGACCAGACTTCATAACAAATTTAAGCACCTCAAATGTGATCTTCAGGTGTGGATTAATAATCATCCCCCAAGTTCCAATTATATTGATGAAATCAAGATGGAGGTTGAGTCTCTGGAGTCTAGTCTTGAATCTTCCTGGAATGATGTTTTGTTTAGAGAGATGGTTATCAAGAAGGAAACTCTGGAATAGATTCTTCTAAGGAAAGAGTGCATAGTGCATGATCTTTTAAGAATTAAATGGATGTAGGAGGGAGACCATAACACTACATTTTTTTACATTTTCATTAAATAAAAATGGATTAATATTAGACCTAACATTACCCTAGAGGATGGTTCTTACACTGAGGATAGGGATGTGATCAGGGGCATGGCTGAATCCTATTTTAGAAATCTTCTTACAGGACCAAACCTACACATGTTGGATGGTTATTTGAGGGATCATGAAGAGCTCATGGAGGTTGTTCATAACCTGGACTCCAATCAAGATAATTCCTTCTTCTAGGCAGTTCCAGAGGTTAAGGAAATCAAAGAGGAAGTGATGAGTCTGGACCCAAAGAGAACTCTAGGACCAGATAGATTTCCAGGATCTTTTTACAGGGCATCTTGGGATATCATAAGCAGTGACCTGGTGAAGTCTATTCAATATTTCTTTCAAGGAGTTAGCATCCCATGGGTTTCTTGTTCTACCACTCTAGTTCTCATTCCTAAAATCAAGGATTCTTCTTCTATCCAACATTATTAGCCCATGAGTATGTGTAATTTTCCATATAACGTGTTGGCCTATGTTATCAATAGAATATTATCCACACTTCTTCCCTGGTGGATATTTGATGAGAAACATGGTTTTATTAAAGGAAGTTCTATCCAAGGGTCCATTGCCTTGGCCTAGGAACTAATCAATGATCTTAACCACAAATTTCATGGCTCCAACATGGCTCTTAATCTTGACATGGATAAATCTTATGACAAACTCAAGTGGAGATTCATCGTCAAGGTGTTTTCAATTTTGGGTTTTTCTCATTGGGCCTTAGAATTACTTTTTAGGTGATTCGGTTCCTCATGGATAGCTATTCTCTTTATAGGGAAAAATTATGGCTTCTTTAAGGCTTTTCATGGATTGAGACAAGGTGATTCTATATCCCCTAGCATCTTTTTTATTTACCAAGATGTATTAATCCTCCTTATCAATAGAAATATGGACAGGGGGAAGATAATTCCATATCTTTTTAGGAAATTCTCTATTTTCATATCTCATATTATGTTTGTATATAACACTATCATTTTCAAAAATTCTAGCAAGAGATCAATTTTTGGTTTCAACAAGGTTCTGGAAGATTATTTCCATTGGAGAGGGAAAATTATCAACCGAGGAAAAGTAATCTTTATACCTCAAATAGATTCTTGTAAATGAGGATCAGCCTTATGGCCACCAATCTATATATGAATCAGGGGATCCTTCTGATGGTTTATCTGGGTGCTCCAATTTCTTTAGGAAGGGTGTGTATCCATCATTTTGATTAGATTGTTTGTAGAATCACTGTTCGTGTGTTGAATTGTAGAAATAGGTTCCTATCCTTTAGAGTAAGGATTTACTTGGTCAATAGTGTCCTTGAATCCATCCATATTCATTATTTATTTTCTATTAAGGTCCCTAATGGAGTGATTTCGAATATTGACAACATATTAGCCTCCTTCTTATGGGATGTGCAGTCGGAGGGAAATTGGAACTAGGACTCTTGGGAAAGGATGGAAAAACCTATCCAGAAGAGTGTAATTAATTTTAGAATCATTTCAACTACCCTTCGCTTCATGAATGAAAACTCTCTTGGGAGTTTATGGGAGAATGGACCCTCTGGGGAAGATTTATGGAGAGGAAAAGCTGAGACTATATGGGCCAAACAGGTTAGATCTTCTCCTCCTTATGGCCCTTGATTCTCCCTCATCTCGAGTCTCTTCAACCTCACTCCAAATGGATTTTTGGTATAGGTGATATATCATTCTTCCATCACAATTGGGTTGGAACCTCTCTTGGTTTTCTAGGCTGTCCTATCCCGGACATTTCTCATAGACAGGCAAGCGATCATCTGTCCTTCATCAGAGCTATCCTGGATGAGGACCATTGAAATTTTTTTGATCTTATTGATATCATAAATGAACCTGATAGGTGTGTCTACACTAATTATAAATCGGGTGCTTTCTATATAAAATATTACCATTGGGGTTGTCTGACAACAGCCTTTGGGACACCTGGATTGATATTTTATGGAGGAAGGAAATTCCAGTGAAGGTTAATTTCCTTGTTTGTAGAATTCAAAACTATAAAATACCCAATGATGATAATGCTAAGAGAATGGTAATTCACATGGATTCCAAGTGAAATTATTTCATGGAAAGTAAAGAAGAAATCTTGGATCACCTTTTCTTCAATGGAAAATGGGAACATGCTATCTGAAGCTTCTTTAGTGATTTTTCTGAACTCCACCTTCAAGAGTTATCAGGATCCCCTTCTTGGAATGCTAGTTCTATAACATGATAGAAGTGGGTCCTAATCAATAGGCTCACACTTTGGTATTGGATGATAGTTCCCGGTTCATGTGGAAATCCAAGAATGTGGCCTGTCATGAGGGAATTCGATGCTTAGGGAAGACGCTGATCACTCATAGCAAGAATCTGCTCTTGGATTTTATTCATCTCTTCAAGGAGTGGTTGGAAGCCCCTACTCTCAGACTGATCCTTATGGCCTCCTCGTATAACACTCACACTCATATTTCCAGGCAAGTAAATTGGGTTCAATGAAACCCTCACCCTACTGTTCCCAAATTAAATATGGATGGGTCATGTTCTTTTCTCAGTATGAAGAGAGATGGAGTGGTGTGTAACTTCAAGGGATCAGTTATAATTGCCTTTTTATTCTTATTTTTTAGGAGGTACTACACTATAAGCTGAAGAAAAAGAGATTATCACTGGCATTCATCTTGGAAATCAAATTCACATTGATCTTTCATCAGTTGAAATAGATTCAACAGTTATTGGCAATTCCCTACAATGTAAACATAACACCCCCCAAATCTATATCTTATATCATTAGAATATGATCTAGTTACCTTCATGGCAAGATAGAGATTATTCATGCCTATGAGGTAGGGTAACAAGGTTGTCAACCACTTAGCCTCTGTTGTAGTCCAAGGCTCCAGCATTTCCTGCTTCTCTGGTGTGGATTCTTTGAACCTCAAGGGAAGGAACCTTGTCATTGGGGATGCCCTTGGGCTCCATTACTTTAGACCTCCATAGTCACTTCTCTTTTTTTCATTCCCATGTATACTCTGCTTTTATATTATTAAATAAATAAATAAATATTGATTGATTGATTGAAATTTATAATGTATTAAAACAAATTATTCTAAAAAAATATAACTTAAGTACAAAAATGTCAAATATGGGTATATAAATTAAAATAAATATTTTTAAAATTTTAAAATCACTTATAAAATAAATATTGGGTCTTATAAAAAAGAATTTAAAATTCATTCTTATATACTAATAATGTCATAAAATTTGTGTTTTTTGTAAAAATGATATTTTACACTATTCACCTAAAATTCAATTTTTTTAGAAAAATTTAAAAAATTAAACTTAAGATAATATGTCTATTATAAATATAAATTTATGTTAATTTTTCCAAATTAACATCCAAAATTTAAAAAAATTATTTTTAAAAACATAAAATATAATGAGAAACTGTTTTTATAGGAAAATTACTTTTCTATATTAATCATTATTTTTCTTATAAATTACTGATTAATCTAGTGTTAATCATCTATTCACATAAAAATATATTATACTTTGAAATAATTAAATTTTCAAAATATATTTTATTAGTTGATTAGTTTTACTAATTGATTTGATATTTAAAGAGAATTTTTTTTGTTCTTCTTTATATAAATATTATAATTCTATTACTAGTATTTATACCTGACAATTATATGGATACCTTAAAATGGTATATATATTTTTAGTTTTAGTGTTTTGTGTGTAGAAATAAATTTAACATGTTATTTATTTAATGAGGAAAAAACTCAGGTTGTTACATTCTACCCCCTTAAAAGAATTTCATCCGTGAAATTTTATTACAAAGAGGGAAACAATTGAGGGTACTTGTCTCTCGTCTCATCCTCAAGTTCCCATGTATCCTACTCAAATTTATTATTCCATTATATAACTTTTACTAGATTGTTGGACTTGTTCCTCGTAACCTTATCTCTTTGATCCAAAATTTCCATAGGTTATTCTTCATATGAAAGGTGTGATCTAGTTATACAACTTCTAAGCTCTATACATATAATGGATCTAGTATGTACTTCCTCAAAAGAGATATGTGGAACACATCATTCGCTTGAGATTGGTGTGGAGGGAGTGTTATGTGGTAGGAAATAACCCCAATATGATCAGCGATCTCAAAGAGACTAATGTATCTAGGGATCAGATTCCCTTATTAAATCTTATAACACACTTCTTGGGATATATTCATAGGGCCACTTTATTGCCAACATCAAACTCTTGATCACATTGATGATTATTTTTATAACTCATTTTTTTTATTTATTTCTCTTTCATATGTATTTGAATAGTTTAATCCTACTCCATTATTTCTTATACAAGGTCAGTAATTATCAACTTCCTCTCTCTAATGTCATCCCAACATGTTGGAGTCCTATATATCTTCTTATATAGAGGTTTATATAGTGATATATGAATGATATAATGTAAATTTTTTATATAATAACTCTAACAAGGGGAGGTGTTGATCCCAATATCTTTATAAATCCATTGAACAGGATCTCAACATAACCTCTATAGTTTGAATTTTCCTCTCAGACTAATCATCTATCTAAGGATGATATGCATTGCTAAAGCTCTACTCTATCTCCAATTATTTCTGAAGACTTCTCCAAAACCACAAGGTAAACCTCAAATACTAATCAGATTAAATGGATACTGTTACTCCATTTAGCCTCACCACTTCCCTTATGTATATTTTAGTGATCTGGTCAAGGTAGAAAACATCTTTTATGGTAATAAAAAATTATGACTTCCTAAGGTGATGGGATAAAACCCAAATATCCTTATGTAAATTTGACATTTTAGAAAGTTCTATAATGAATTTCATGGTGATGTTTTCCCATTTCAATACTGGTGTGGTTAATGGTTGCAATGTACCCTTATAATTTTTTTTATTTATCCTTAACTTGCTAGATTACCAAGAAAAAAGATATATATTATGTGATTTACCTCTTCATTTTATCCCACAAAAAAAATTATTCATATATTTATACATATTTGTGCTTCCAATATGTATAGATAAGGATGATCCATGTGCAAGATCCAAAATTTCCTTCTTCAATTCTAGTCTTGATGGGACATGTATTCAGGTTCCAATCCTTGTAACTCCATCTTTACCAAAGTTGAACTATGTAATATTCACTACCTTTCTCTATAGCTCTGCATCTTATTTATAGGATTCCTTTATATTTACATGAATGGATGGTTGATTATTTAGTCGGACTATATATGATTTATCTACTCCCCTTATGACTTTAAGACTCATCCTCTATAAATCCATGAGATTTGGGTCTTTTTCAATCCTCGTCATGGATTGACTATAATAGTATTTACTACTCAAAGCATCATCCACCTTATTTTAATTCTCTGGGTGGTAATGTATTAATAATTTTTAATCTTTTATAATTTACGACCATCTAATTTGGTTCATAATCAATTATTTCTATTTTAATATATATTTCAATATCTTGTGATTGGTATATATATCACACTTTTCTCTGTAGAGATAATGTCACCAAATTTTCAATGTAAATATCATAGCTCCCAACTCTAAATTGTATGTCATGTAACTTTTATCACCATTCATTTATTGATGTGAATAATAATAAATTACTTTATAATTATTCATTAGGAAACTTCCCAAACACTTTTTTAAATCATCTTTGTATATTACAAACCCTTCCCCACTATAAGGTAGTATAAGTACAGTAGTAGTTACCAATATCTTATTTAGTTCCTTTAAACTTTATTTTCATTCCTCTTTCTAAATAAAATTTACTCTAATCTATATTAACTTGGTTAGTGGATTTCATATCCATGAAAAAGTTCTCACAAAGCATCAGTAATATCCTACTAACCCAAAAAAATTATAGATCTCTGATATAGTGGTCAATCTGGTACATTTCTCGATAACTTATATCATTGATGGATCTACTGATAGGCCCTTTATTTTGATTACATAACCCATGAATTATAATTTATGTATACATAATTCAAATGTTCTAAATTTGGCATACAATTTATCCTTTCTCAAGGTCTTTAAAATAATCTATAAATGATCTTCATTCACTTCCTTTCTCGTTAAATATATAAGAGTATTGGTTGTAGGCCCACTCTCCTCGACTCCATGAAGGCATTTCTTCATCCTCCATTCAGCACTCTGGACTCGAGTTCCACTGCTCCGCTCCTGGTCAAATCCGGAGTGATGGGAACACCGAGGCTTTGGGACAGCGATTTGGCAGTCAAGGGTCCTCTCGGCGTCTCTTTTTTCTCCTCTTCTAGGGTTTTCAGCCCCCAATTTCTTTTTAATTTTTCATCCCATCTCTGTTGTGATCTTCGCTGGTTCCGATTAGGGTTTTATCCCCCTTTTATTTTTCTTCCTCGTTCATCGCTGGTTCCAATTAGGGTTTTATCCCCCTTTTATTTTTCTTCCTAGATCTCGGTGGTTTGGGGTGTTTTATTTTGGTGTTGGCATAGGGAGGAGCCTGTGTAGCGCTGAGGATGGCAGAGGAGGAGGTGAAGCAACGACAGGATGACATCTGTTCTTCCTCGATCTGGCCTCTTCGATGGCCCTATTTTGTGGAACGTGTTCTTACTGGAGGAGTTTTGGGTGTTCATCTCACATTGTTGGAGGGTTTTGGTGGATTCCGACTAGAGTTTTCCTATGGTTCTGTGGTTTGGGGCTGGTGATGATGGTCGCACTAGCGTGGCTGTTCGAGGAGGTCGATTCCGAGGGTTGATTTTGGTTTTATTCTAGAGTTCACGGGTCCCTGGTTCGTGGTTTCCTTGGTTGGTGATGGTTCTCCGGTGATGACAATTGGTGATGTTGTGTTCATGGTTTGGGATGATCGGCGGCGATGGGACGACGCTGATGGATGCGTTGTTGACTCGATGTGGTGCAGTCGTTCGGATGGCCTACGTGATTTTCGGATGGCTGCGTGATTTACAGGATCCTGTTGGTTTTGATGGTTTTTGATTTTTTAATTTTGAATTATCTCCTGCTGGATTGTGTGTTGTTTGTTTTGATTGTTTGACATTTTGAACAATGTGTTGTTCCCACTCTAGATGTGAAAGTGGTTTATAGAAATAATAAAAAAATGATTTGGAGGAAAGTGAATTACTATAAATTTAGTGTCCATACCTTGTACAAAAATCTTTCTTGGAAATATCTTCCCTTCTAACTCTTAACTGATGATATCAAGATCGAATGTCATACTTTGTGAAGTATCAATATCCTTTTATTTGATTTAATATATCATTGATATGGGGTAGATTATACGTTTTCTTGATCGTTATTTCATAAATATCACGATAATGAATTCAAAGTTGTATAAATCCTTCATTTTCTTTTGAAAAATAGGATTAGTTCACCCCTACTATGAATCACTATGGTTTATAAAACCCTAGTCCAAATTTTCTTTAAGTTACTTCATTAAATCTTCTAATTCAATGGGATACATCCAAAGAAAACACTTTTATATAGGCATGGATATATGTATGAGTTTGATTGAAAAATCAAACTCATGCTCTAAAGAAAAACTGAGAAGTTCATCAAGAAAAAAATTAGTATATTCCTATACATTTGGCATGTCATTAATGTTGAATTCCTCCCTAACTATTTCAATCAAAAGTCCCTCATTATTGGATATCACAACCTGTATTATATAATTTTTATCCTCGGTGTATTTATAATCATCCTTTCATTGATACATGATAATAGGATGATTTGGCATATTAAATGAGACTTACTTATGGTAATATTTTATATATGATTTATACAATTAAATCCAATCCATAACAAAAATTATGTCAAATTCAACCAAGGTTAAAATAATTTAGATCTTCATAAAGTACCCTCCCCCTAATCACAATCAAATCAGATTTATAAATCTTATATCCAATCATTATGCCACCAAATATTTTCACTGATAGTTCAATATCCATTGCTTTGGGTGGTGATTACATATTCTTAGAAAACTTGTGTGATATAAAAGGATGTGATTAACCAAAATAAAATGAGGTATTAGAATATATAGAAAAAATATCAATTGTACCTCATATCACTTCATTATCATGATCTACATCATTAGTATTGATCATGAGTTTATTCCTTATTCCATCAGTTTGGGAGGTTTCTAGGGATTATTTTCTTCATTGGATTGAGGGTTGGAACATTTAGTCATATAATTTTTGAACTACATGCACTTGAAGCATTGTAGTGAAAGTGGATCATTAGTAAGGACATTTTTATCTTCTATTTTATTAATTATCATCTTACCTTAGTTTGATATTTATAGGCTTGGTGTCTTACTTTACCATACTTAAAACACTTCCCTAATCCCTTTTGATAGTTAATCTAGTGCTTTATCCCAAATTTATTACATTTAGAAAATTAGTATTTCTTCCTACCATGTGTTTTATCATTAGTGCTTCCATGATACTCCAGTTTACTTTTCTTTACCCCAAAATATTAAGAGGTTCCAGTATCCATATCTACCTTAAGAGAGCATAAAACAATATATTCATAGCTATCGAGATCTCTTATGGATAATACCCTATGAAGGCTAGGATTTTAGATAATAAATAATATATCGATTTTTTTCTTAGTTTCTAGGATGAAACTGAAGGAATACCTCGTGATTCTTGTGAAATTTGATTCATATGATCCAATAGATTCATCCTTTTTATATTCAATTCCAAGAATTATCACTCCATTTTTCTGTTAAGTGAAAAAAAAATGAATTTTCCTCATACCATAGAGTCTACTTCATCCTTTTCTATGGTATTATTAATAATATTCCACCATTGGTCTATATAACCTTATAGATTATAGACTTCCAAAATGACCTTCTCATGTTTTGAGCATTGGAGAATAGAAAATATATTTTCCATTTCACTAACCCACTACTCTGAAACTGGTTTATTATAATACTTTCTAAAAGATGGTTTATGTTGTCTCATAAATGACTCGATAAAGATTTTCTCCCTCCTTAGTTCATTTAGGAACTCAATGCGATTTAGGTTGTTTCCCATAGATTGTGTGTTCTTTGTTCGATTCAGGAGCCTCTCACTCCTTTGCTGCTCCTAATTTGGTATGTATGTTGGGACTATATTATGAGAGGATTCCAGTGCCCCTAGTTTTATCTACACTATTTTGAGGTCAATATTCTTTTTTGATGTGTTTTGAGGATGTAGACCATGTGATTAGTTACCACCAGTTAGTGGGGGACTTATTCTTATTACATATATTTCCATATGATATTATCCTTGGTATGGATTGGTTGTATTCCATGCATGTAGTCATTGTCTACTTTCGGAGAAGAGATTTATTTTCCAATGTGGATAGTTAATAAGTGGTGTTCATTTGTGACTGAGGTTATTGATTTGGTGGTAGGAAAGTGAAGCTTCTTTTTTATAGATGTAAGATTTGTCAGTGGAATATGAGTGTGGGGTGTCCTTAAGGTTGTGGAGGAGTTTCTATATGTTTTCCCATAGAATGTTATAGAACTACCCTCATGGCATGATATTAAATTCAAGATATAGTTTTAGTTAGGTGCATCTCCAATCTCAATGGCTCCCTGTCAGATGGTTCCCATGGAGTTGAGTGAGTTGGGGCTTAATGTGGATGATATGATGCATAAGAGTTTCATCCAAACCAGTGTGTCATCATGGGGTTCTCTGCAATTGTTTTCCAAGAATGCAGATGGTAGTCTGAGGTTGTGTATAGACTACTAGGGGTTGAACCAGGAGATATTCAAGAACTATTACCCTCATTCGAGGATCAATGATTAATTCAGCCAGTTGAGCAGAGATAGATGGTTCTATAAGATCAATCTGTAGTTTGGATATCATCAATTGAGGGTGAAATATGATTATTCTCGTAAGATTACCTTTAAATGAAGGTATGGTCACTTCAAGTTTGTAGTCATTCCATTGGGAGTAACTAATGCACCGGTCATGTTCATGGGGATTAGGAAAATTGTGTTCTATATTTTATTGGACCATTTATTCATCATATTCATCAATGATATATTGGTCTAATCGAAGTTAGAGTAGGAGTATTCTAAGAATATCATATTTTTTATAGGTCCTTCTATACCACCATCTCTATGGGAAGTTTTCCAATTGTGGGTTATGGATGTAAGAGGTGTGTCTCCTTGGAAATTTGGTGTCTCGGAAGGTTGTTTCAGTGGACCCATTAAAGGTCAAATTGGTTATTTCTTATAAATCACCCAATACCGTGTCAAAGGTTCATATTTTTATTGGTCTCATAGGCTATTATCATATTTTTTTACCCGATTTCTCTTGAGTTTTAGCCTTTATAACAGTGTTGAACAGGAAGGACTAGGATTTTGTGTTAAAAAATCAATTCCATGTAGTATTCAGTTGCCTAAAGGAGAATTTGGTTAATGCTCTAGGGATTCAGTTTTTCTAGGAGGGTGCATTGTTTGAGGTTTTTTGTGATGAATCGCATTTGGTCATGGGATGTGTGTTGATGCATCAAATAGTGGTGATATATTATGGTTCTAGGAATTTATTTACCCAAGAGTATAACTATTAAACCAATTATATGGATGTGTAATCGGTTGTGTTGGTGAAACATTTGTGATGGCATTACCTCATCGGTGAGTGTTTTGTGGTTTTTATTGACCATAAGATCCTAATATATGTTTTATCTCTAGGGGATATAAATCTACTATATAGTAGGTGAATATAGTTTCTTTAGGATTAAAATTTTTATATCTATTACACCCGGGGGATGGTTAATATAGTATTGGATGCATTGATTCATTAGTCTCGAGTAGATTTAACTTGAGAATCTATAGATGTTAGGAAATGAATGGAGGAGCTTTTAGTGGTTCATCTTGACATTAGGTACGGAAGTGGTTAAGGTTGTCTTCATCAGATGAAATTTGAGTCATATTTGATGTTGCAGGTGGATGAGTCTCAATGGGGAGACTCATAGGTAGAGGTGATTCATGTTCATATTGGATGTGGTGATACTCTTAAGGGGTGGTCAGAGGGTGATCAATGTCGAGTGTTATTCCGGGTGAGGTTGTTTATCCTATAAGCACTTCATGAGGGATTTCTCCTTGAGTTTCATAGATCACCTATAGTGGTACATCCTGGTGTGACAAATATTTATCATTGATTGAGAAGACATCTTTGGTTTCTAGGGATGAAATGGCCAATGGTGGAGTTTGTGGCCAAATGTCTAGTTTTTTAGCAGGTGAAAGTGGAACACTGTGTTCTGGGAGGTTTTTTACAGTCCTTGGATTTCCTATAATGTAAATGGAATGAAATATAAATGTAATTTTTTATAGGGTTTCCCTGATCTTAGGGAGGATGTGATGTAGTTTGGGTGATAGTGGACCAACTGATGAAATCGGCTCACTTCCTGGTGATACATGATTTGAGTGTTGTGGATGTTTTGGAAAGGAGGTACGTGGATGATGTGGTTAGTCTTCACAGGGTACCAAGGACCATAATATGTAATCAGGATCCTCATTTTATCTCATTAGTATATAGGGTATTATATCATGCTTTTGGCTCCCAAATGCACCTTAGAACTATTTTCCACCCTCAGATGGATGAGCGAATAGAGTAGACCATCTAGAACTATGAGAAGATGTTGTGGTAATGTATCTTGAACTTTAGTGGACCTTGGATATGAAACCTTCCTTTGGTTGAGTTTTCATACAAAAAATAGATATCACTTATCCATTGGTATGGATCTGTTTGACGCATTTTATGGGCAGCCTTTTCGTTCTCTATTATGCTAGATGTAGGTTGGAGAGTCAGCATTTTTTGGTTCTAATGTGGTATAAAAATGATTTATATGATCTAGAAGGTTCATGAGAAGATGAGGTAATCACAATACCATCAAAATGCCTATGTTGATCGTAGGAATAGGCCTTGAGAGTTTGAGTTTGGAGATTATGTGTTCTTAAGAGTCTCCCCTCGGTGTAGGTAGTAGGTGTTTGGTATGAGTAAGTTTTCACCTAGGTTTTTTGGGACCTTTGAGGTGTTGGGTCATATTTTTGAGGTGGCGTATTGGTTGGAATTTCCACCATATATAGAGAGGATCCATGAATTCTTCCATGTATCTCATCTTTATCGGTATCTTCATGATGACTCCCACATTATTTATTGGGGAGATTTGGATATCGAGGATGATGTGATGTTCATGGAGTGGCTAGTAGAAATCTAGGATCATTGAGATAATGTGTTGCGTGAGTGGTCCATTCCCTTGGTTCATGTGTTATGGAGGAATGGTGGCTTGAGGAGATTACTTGGGAGCGAGAGATGTGGATTTTTTCCCAATACCCAGAGTTTTTTTGAGTTTTTCTTTGATTTTTTTCTTATTATGTGGTTTTTGGATCTTGTTATGTTATGAGATGTGTTGTTTCACTTAATTTGTGATGTGTAATAAAACCCCTGACATATGAAAATGGGAGGACTTGAATCCTAATTGAGATTAATTATATTATGATGTGATTAAACCCGTGTGGGTGAGTCAATGTTTCCCATAGCAGATAGTATCTTGACATTGAGAATGGAATTATCTGATTTACGTGCTCAGTGTAGTGTTGTGTGTTGTTTTGGTAGTTTTTGGTTTGGGATATGTAGATCTAGGTATGGTTATGTGGAAAAATTATGGTTGCAGCTAGTATTAGATGATATAGTGTGGCACCCGGTGAGAGGAGGTAATGTAGTTGTGTAGTGTGTTTCATGGGTGTTTCGGTTGGTGTATTTGGTCAGTGGAAACACTAAGGAGTAATAAGATCCTTGAGAGGTATCTCAAGGGGTTGTTGTTTGAACCCCTTTTCTTATGGGATTAGTTTTTAATTTTTGAGGGAGAAAATCATTTGATAGGTATCTAATGTAATGGTATGTTCCTTCCCAGTCTGTTACTTTTTCGGTTTTGGGTGTTGGAGGTGTATCAAAAGAGGTGATAGGAGGTTCTGTGGTGGTTGTAGGTGTAGAAGATATGCTACAGTATATTCACATTGTGAATGGTTTACACGATGATATTTGATGATTCGTGGCTTGTGAAGCTGGTGAATTTATGGAGTGTGTTTGGCTGAGTTGTAAAACATTAAATGGATTCGCATCGTGAAAGATGGATTTATGATGTGTAATTAATTCGAGTTGAGGTAGAATTAATTTCAGTGGAAGTTGGAAAAATGGGAATTCATGTCATGAATGGGTCACATGATGTGAAAGTGTCGGCTTCAAGGTTATTTTATAAACCTTGCAGCCAATTTATTTTCATTTGGCCATACCTATCCCTATCTCATTCTATATTAACCTTAAACAAACTTGGAATATTAAAGTAATATTCGTTCATATAATATTTTTCTTGAATTCACTAAATACCTCATGAATACTTTTAATAAATAAATTCAACCTAATTATTATTTATTTGAATAATAATGAATTTATTTACATATTGTTGATCAATAAAACTAGATAACTCTTGGACCATAGGGTGGGTCCCACCATGTCCTATATACTTATTCATCAAAATATGGAAGATTCTTGAATACGCTATTATTTTTAACCCTCTACGCCCTTATCTCGATAGCAGTGAATAGTATTCACATATCAAGAGTGGAGTCGAGAAAAACATCAAGAACCCTAAATATATGAGGAATAGTCATGGTAATGACAACCAACCTACGAACATATATTGTATAATATAATCTCTTTGTCTTTTGATATCCCATAAAGCAGGATGCACACTTGTGTCATCATCCTTTCTTGCTTTATTATTTTTTCATTTATCTAGATGGACTTACCTTCGACTAACTTGGCCAAGGATTTATAAAGGTACTACTATCCTGATCAACTGGGCCTGAGATATATTACTTCCTCAACTCAGAAGCAAAAATATATATCTTGATCATTTAGGAAATTTCATACAACCAGTGACTCATCCAGCATAAGCTAACTAGCCACAATTTCATTATCATGGTTTTTTCCATGCATCAAATTACGTGATCAAATGGAACACATTGATAATGATCTTAAGTTAGGAGAACCATACACATGTCTATAGATAGAAATAACCAATGAAACCTGAAACATGTGGTGTTCCTATTAGAATATTTTTTCCTCATGATCTCACCTACCAAATATCATAAAGTGAGAACTTCATGAGAATAAGTCTCAATGCTTGTGATCCCCTAGCACCCGATAGCCAGACATCAATTATGTCAAATTAGTATGATGTATCTAGACCATAGGACATATATTTAAGATTATTGTCATAGTATCTTGAGGTTGTCATTATAGCATGGGATCTTCTATAAACTTTTCATATGACAATTAATCTATGGACCTTTCCATTTAACAGTGGATGCGGAAATGTCTACACTAAAATGGTGAGAGTACATCATGAATATCTATCTATATACTTGAAATGGTAATTGAAAAGTACTATTTATTTTGGTCTAGGGAACCCACTATTACAACACTCCCACTTACACTAGATCCAACTTGATGATTATCTTTTTTATCTATCACATGATTAAATTAATGTTTCTACTGAGTCACGTCTTTAGTTTCTGGGTCTTCCACGTCTCTACTTCATGGCTAATCTACTATGTATGACCTCGTCTCCTTGAGTAAAAATCATCAATAGATATATACCCCAAGTATATTCTATTTTTTCCACTGTCATAACTTGACATCCTATCCAGTTCTAATAATGGAATTATCATAATGATAAAACTTTACTAACAAGGTTTGATTACAAGAACTGGAACAAATTGTTTCGTTTAATAATTGCTTCTTAGATACCTAAAAATCTGCAACGTACTCAGTATTTATAGGTATGGATACCACTGGCTTATATAAGATTGTCTCACTAAGTACCTTAGCCTAACTATGATATTTGATCACATTGATCCAATGAATACTAGTTTTTTACCCCTTATAAATATTATTCATTCCTCTCAACATATGAGGTATATATCCTTTCTACTTGCTCTAGTACTATTGGATAGTTCTGACTACTTCCCTTGAAATTCTATTGAATTTTACTATATATTTTCCTACTATAATGTTTATGTTGTAAATATAATTTCATGTATATATCATGGCATGCATGATTGATCCATCATAGAATCGTATGGAATTCAACTCCCCAATTTAATCTCCACTTATTCCAATGAATTTTTTACTATAGATATTTATTCCATGTGACAGTGGTAACAATTCTATCTTGAATTATTCCAAATTGTTTTTTCAATACCTTTTTGTTATATGTATTATTGAATAGGTCTGAGAAATTTCTATATCTGCCTCATTAGATCCTATTACCTATAAATTTGGTTGCTACTTCAAGTCAATATCTAGATATATGCTTTCATTCTAGTCTTAAATAACTATAAGACCAATAGTTTTTTTCCATATGTTAATAAAAATATATCACTTAGAGAAAAATGACACTCTCACTAACCTCCTATAGACACATGGAAAAAATTCATTCTAAATGAATATTTAATGATCATGTTGCTTACTTTAATCCTGAACTAGATTTGAGTAACTTTCACTCATTATTGGCATTCCCTGGTGTCACCATCCCTTTCTGGTTGCATTATATAGACACCTTCCCTAATTGACGGTCTTGACATATAATGATCAATAACTTTATTATAGATATTTTATATGAAAAATAAAATTCTAATGGATATAGGAATAACAACTTGGTGTTACCAATCAAGCCATATTGGTACCATGATTGTACCACCCATGTATTGTATCTCTTGAATACCCACCACAATATTCAAAATAATAAGCCATGTGTTCATTGATACATGCATTCCATTGTTGAATTTTAATTGATCTTGTCAATTTTAGATAATTTCCATATACTACCTACTTGTAGGAATTATTATTCTCATTGAATAATGTATCACCGACCCCAGTGAATATAAAACCATCACCATGGTTTTATCTTTCCTACACAGTATGTATCTCTGAAACATACCTCTTCCATGATCTTTTTTGGAATTTGTTCCTATGCTAACCATTTTTGCATCTCAAGCATTGAATAAACCTAAGTTAATCTAGCTCCCATTATCTCAAATAGAGATGTGGACCCCTTAATAAAAATATAGTCTATTACTTAACTATAAAATTTTTATCATAGGGATTTCAGTAATATCCTAAGAGACTTTTAGGATGATTACTATAGATGCACATTGTGTTTCTTGATGCAATTTTGTTTATATCCCAAAAAAATACTTGTATATAAACACATGTTCTTATGACATAATGAATTTAAATAATATTATAACTCATATGATATTAATTTTTCATTATAGTTGGCACATATTTATGGGATAATTCCATTATTTGTGAAGTATCACTCAAAACATAATAGAAGTTTCTACAATGATTATTAGTCTCAACATTTATAATCCTTTTACTAACATCATGACTCTGATGTATATTAGGAAATGTGCATTTTGGACTTGGTTAATGCTATATTTTATTGATCAATGTTAATATGTAAGACTCATCATCTATCCTATTTATTAACATTATAACCCTGAAATGGATAAGGTAATGTGTGTTTAGAAATTACTCCATGCTACATTATATTGATCAATGAATGCTTGGTCAAGATATTTCTCAGCATGTCAACCCGAAGAAACTCATATCTTATGACCATGAATATATCATAATTCAATTTATCATTCCTTAATAAAAAATTAAATTAATCTAATGAAGTATATTTACCACTAGCATACCATTGGAATAGTTCACGCTCTCTTGTTGAACTAATTATGAAAGCCTTATGGATTACCTTTATCTCTAAAAATTTATTTTTCAAAAAGTAAATATGTATATATGTTGATAATACCTAAGTTGTTTATCTCCATTAAGTATAAATACCATACTGGGTATATCCTTGACATCAACTTTTAGTTTTACTTGAAAAAAGAATTATCCTTCCACAAATGGGCATATAAGTCTTGCATTTTATATTCATCTTATATTTCCAATGATTCCAGTATTACTAAACTATTAGTTGAGTATTAGACACCATAAACAACATTCATTCCTGAAATGGAATAATGTCAAATTATGCCCAAATGACATGTGAGATTAATTTTTTGGTAATACTTAGAAAAATTTCAACTATGGTTATTTACATGGAAATTAGAACTTATGTGATTCTCACCACTGACTTAAGAATCACCCTTTCCTATCCACATGGAGAATAACCCTTATTTCCTATAATGTTTCTATACTTACTTAGTTACTGTATTTCAATACAAATATGTGATAAATATATTATATTTTTAATACCCAAGAAGTATGTCAGAAACAATACTTATAATTGATGAATATACCTAAAGAAGAAGTGGTTACTTTCTTCTTTAATTCAGTTCATTACAATTAAAATTCCATAGATTTATTTCATGATATGGGGAGCTAATAACCTTTTTTCTATTTCCTCTCTCTTTGAAGGATGTTGTGAAGGTACATTTGGAATTTATCTTACAATTGGAATTATCTCCTTGTCTTTCAACTTGTTCATCATAAGAACTAAAGATTAATCTTTCTTTAATGTTCTTATTTACTTGGAAAAACTTACCGAAAAGTTAATGATGTGTTTAATCCATCCTATTCATTTTGTAATCTTAAATGAAACTAGATTAATTTGGTGAAAAATCTATAAGAATGGGATATATTGAAAGATCATGATTAGCCTTTCATATTTACACGTAACTAGTGTAATTATCACCAATTCATATCTCGCTTCACTTTCTCTTTGTAATCTTATCAAAGATGAGACAATATGTGAAATCTTCCATTTCCCAATGTTGTAACTGCAAGTAACATTGATCGTTGATGATATCATTATGGAAAAACCATCATATACGTTGTACATGAGTCTCCTGTAATAATTTTTCACACCCTCCCTTATTAAGGTGGATAAACATGTATTGAGGACACCAGCACCTTGAATTTATGATAACACGGTATTATGCGCAAGCACCTATACTACTCTTTGGAAACTCATACTAGATAAGACTTTAACTTTTTTCAAGATTATCACAGTGTGTCTTATGGTATTACTTGTCATTTTCTACAAAAAAAAACCAACTGCTTGTACTTTTTTTCTTAATTACCGAATTAGACATTATTGATTAGTTAATTAAATCATTAAATGTCTCCCACTATTTTATCAAATTATAGGATCCCTCTATACTAGAATTGGAATACTATATCACTTGAGTATTTGAGTGTCAAGGTTCCTTGAACCTCTCCTCATAGTTTACAAGCTATGGCTACAACACTACTCAGAGAGTTCAAGGTAGGTGCTTGACTGTCCAACCACATTAACTTGGGGTTCCTTGATCTATTGAGTGAAGTCCCATCCTCTATAATAATAAATATGATTTCATCAATTCTTGCCTCTGACATTGCAATAAGCTATCTAAGACTACTTCTTTGCTTCCAACTTCAGTTAATTCAACACATCGTTCTCATAAGAACACCCTAGTAGTAGAAGGCGCCCTCAGTTATGGCTGACTGAGCACCCCAAACACCTAGTTGTGTTTAAATTCAAATGACGAATGGTGTTTTGTGACTTAATATTTCTTTAAGGGTTTCTATATTTTTCAATAAATGTTATCAATTTCTATAAATTTGTTCATTCAATGTTGTCACGCTTACAACTAAACATTAATAGAAAAACAATCATCTCTTCTTTATGTATTTTTTCTGGTTGATTATTTACACTACAACAAAAAAATTCTTTAACAGCACAGGCCTTTATTAGTGCTAGCAAAAATGCATTGATAAAGGTACCCTTTAAGAGGGCTTTATTTTTAGCACTGATAAAGGGTATCTTTATCAACACTTTTTTAGTGATGATAAAGGTCCAAAATAAAATTAAATAATTGAACAAATAAAAATTAAAAATGATTAAATTAAAAAAAAATATTAACAATTTTATTAATTAAATAATTATTAATAAAAATGAATAAATTTAATATACATATATATAAATTATAAATATTAATAAATAGTATATATTAAATATATAGATATTTAAAATGAATAAAATGAAATAATTAAACAAATAAAAATTAAAAAATGAGTAAATTAAGAAAAATATTAAACATTTTATCAATTAAATAATTATTGATAAAAATGAATAAATTTAATATACATATATATATTATAAATATTAATAAATAATATATATTAAATATAGATATATAAAATAAATAAATTGTAATAATTATACCAAAAAAATAAATAATTTTTAATAATTAAACAAAAAATTAAAAATGAATAAATTATAAAATTATTAAAAAAGTTATTAATGAAACAGTTATTAATAAAAATGAATAAGTTTAATATATATATATATTAATTATAAATAGTGATAAATAATATAAATTAAATATAAATATAGAAAATGAAGAAAATGTAATAATTAAAAACTTATTCATGTCTTATTCATTTTTAATTGTTTTTATACAATGTTATTCATTAATACATTTAATATAGAAATATATTCATATATATTTATATATATATATATATATGTATATCAATGTATATAATATTTCCTAAAATAGGAATTATATAATACAAAATATTTATTCTTATATTAAATAAGTCATATATTTAGTGAAAAATAGTTTATGATTAAAAACTAATATTAATTAAAAATACTGAAAAATCGCAGTAAATATTGGACATAATTGAATGTTGTTTATTTTTTAATTTAACCTATATAAAATGTGTGTCACAATAATTTCACATACATATATATAATTAATGCATTTTTATAGATAACAAACACACCCAAATATTAACGCAATTAATGAAATCTTATATAGAAACACATACACCTAATATTTATGTAATTTATTCAAATTTTAGTTTTCATTTTAGAATTTCATTATAACATGCATGATACATTTAATATATTATGTTTTCAATCAGTAAATTTTATTTATTTATTTTTAATATTATTACAATTAGGTATTAGTAATTCAATTTTAATTTTTTTTGAATTTAATCATTTTCTATTATTTATATATATATATAATATCTTTTAGTATTTTTAATATTTATTCATCTTTACTTCAATAAATAACCATATTTTTTTAATAATTTATATTTAATTAATAAAACTTATCCATTTTTTCAATATTTTAAAATTGTACTCATTTTTAACTATTCAATGTCACTCATTTCTAATATACATGCATTTAAGATTATATATTCATTAATAATGTTGAAAACATATTTGAAGATAAATATTTATAAATAGATATATTTATAAATTTATGTATATTTACTATATATATAAATTTATATATTTACAATTATAAATAATATTATTTTTTAAAAGTATTGTTATATTTATAAATAATTAATTATATATTTAAATAATTATAAAATTATAATAAATATATTTAAAAAATGAATATATTTACTATATTTATATTTATATTTATATTTATTTATTAAATATATATATATATATATAATTGTGTAAATATATTTATAATTATAAAATTATAATAAATATGTTCAAATAATGAATATATTTAATGTATTTATATTTATATATATTTATTAAATATATATATCATTATATAAATATATATAATGATATAAATACATTTATAATTATAAGTAAATAATTATAAATATATTTACAAATATATTTATTCATAAATATATTTATAAATGTATATTTACTATATTTATAAAATTATATATTTATAATTATAAATAAAATTTTATATTTTTTTAAAAAAAATATTTATATAATTATAAATAAATAATTATATATTTAAATAGTTATAAAATTATAATAAATAAATATATAAATATATAAATATATTTACAAGTTTTTTTATTTATAATTATAATTATAAATCCTTATTAGCACTAGATTTTTAGGACTGATAAATATGACCTTTATCAGCACTTTTTTAGTACTGATAAAGGTGGAGCTTTATCAGTGCTAAAGAAGCACTGATAAAAGGTATTTTTATCAATGCTAAACTTTTAACACTAATAAATATGTCTTTTATCAGTTCTTTTTTAGAACATATAAAGCTCTATATTTATTAGTGCTTATTAATTTAGTGCTAATAGAAGGTATCTTTATCAGCGCTTTTTAGGAATTGATGATAAAGGTCTCCCTGGTCTATTTAAAAGAACCCTAACCATAACTGATTCAATCGTGATTCTCAAGCTTTCACGGAACTCCCCTGCTATCGGTGATCCTCCTCTACATTTTCTCTGATGAATCAAGGATAGAATCCAAGGTAAGTTATTTTATTCTCCTCCTCACTCGTTTATTTCTGGTTTGGGTTTCGAGGTTTATGTTATTGCGTTGTTCTAAACCATGAAGAACCCTACTTCTCTTCTCCCATAACTCTAGTCATGATTGGTCTCTCTTATTCTTTCTCATTGTTTTCATTCTTATTGCCACCTTCACTCATGGCTCTTTCCATTGTTAGTTCTATCATTATCACCATCATTTTCATCATATTCAACTACCCATTTATCTGCATCCTCTTCCATTTCTTCTTATTTATAGTTCTCCATAGTTTTTAATCATAGTTCTGATTTTTTCACACATCCAAGGTATGTTTTATTTGATAAATTTATTTTTTGACTTATGGTTTTCTTGTATGATTATTTGATGAATGTGTGTTATAAATCATATTTATTTACTTATAAATGGGTGTCTAAGATATGTTTAGTAGGTGTTATCTTTGACTGAATGATTATTTAATGAGTATCAGAACAACTAAGGTGTGTTTAATTTCCTTGAATGTTTGTTTAACCGGTGTTATATCTAAGGAATTATTTTTTGATGAATGGGTGTCTTTTAAATCTTCTAATTCTTTTTCATAACATTTAAAGTATGTTTAATTAAATTATTAATCTTTTTACATCATGTAAGGTATGTTTAATTTACCAAATGAGTGCATGAATGATTAATGAATGTTGTTTTTTTACATTGGGAATGGGTGTTTTGAAGGTATAATGAATTATGGAGTTTGAATATGGAGTATTGATAATATATATTTAAATTATCATCCAGGGAAGGTTATGATTATATTGATTACATAATTTATGTATAGGGGAAGTTAGTTTATAATTTAATTTTAATAACATAAGAATAATATAAGAGTTTTTTAGAGTTATACCCCGTTTATTTTTCATTATATAGTTTAATATTTATATACATATGGGAATTTTCTAACTTAACCCTCATTAGGTACTATAACTATTTTATCAAAAAACACCATCACTTCCCTAAGTTTACTTTCTACAACATATCTATTCATAGAGTACACTAATATTGATCATTCTGAAATGATATTATAAGGAGAAGAAGATTAAAATTTATTTTTTATATAATTAGAAAAAATTATAAAATTATCTAGATATTTAATAATGTTCATAGTACATATCACTTCGTATTTACTATATGAAGTGGAATTTTCATTTTTAATATGATGTTTGAGATTTTATTCCTCCTTTTGGATCCTTACCACTATTGATATTATTTTCATCACTAATAAGTTATTCCTAATGTTATTTTATAATTTATATTTATTTATATATTTTGAAAATAATAATTACCAATTATATAATGAAAATAAAGAAAATTTGAGTTTTATTTGTGGTAATCCTTTCAAAATCAATGTTAAGATTTATATTTTTTTTTTAATTTTTTATGAATGGATTGCAATTTCGTAAGTCGAAGGTGAAACATTTTTTAATATATTGCCTTTATTTTTTTAGTGAAATATTTTTGTTTTCTTAGATTTTATTCTTATTTATAAAGGTAAATTTTTTATTTAATTATTTTTTTAAATTATATTTAGTAATTGAAATTTATTATAGGTGATAATGAATCATAGTTGGATTACAAGAATATAAACAAGTGACAAATTTGAGGAAAGGTTTGATAATTTTTTAGAATTTTTAAAATAAAATGTTCCAAAAAATGACATGTTTTTTGATCTTTGGTTGAAATATTTAAATATGATAGAGTTTAAAGGTAGATAAATTAAAATCATTTAATTTTTTATGGTTTAATTCTTGTTATAGTCCATGGATTTGGAATGATGAAATTGGGTAGAATTCAAGATCTATTAATGGTGAAGATTATCAAGTTGATAAGTTTGATCAAATTGAAGAAATTATTTTTTGATATTAAAGTATTATAAATTGATAAAACACCAATGATCACACACTTATATGGTGATACTAAAAAACCATTGTATCTAGGTTGTGGAAAATTTATGGTTTCATTAATGAATTTATAAATCTAAACTTGGGTAATTTATTGGATAAGCAATTAGGTTTTTTATTAAATCATATACCATTCCCTTTCATGAGCCAGACTATGAGATTTCAAGGGAAGGATATTAATCTAATTGGAATATAGAAAACTATGACCAACACTTGGATCTGGTTCCTACTTTTTTAATTTCACCTATTGCGTTTGGACTAGAAACAACATCTGAACCAAAGATTAGTTGCCAATATGAGTAGATCCAATTTTCTAGACCAAACATATGACGGTTGCATTTCTTTATAGAAATTAAAATTATTTTGAGCTTATAGAATTTATAATAATGAACTTATATAAATAAAATAATGTAAATAATTAAATAACACAATTCCAAACTATAATTTCATAGAATAAATAATTTTAAATTAAGTAAACATGTTTAACCTACTTTACATAATAAACAAAGTATAAATATATAATGTGAACAACACATGTGATGTGGTTTCTATCTCATTGCACCCAATATTATGCAAAAAAATTATTCAGTAGTGATGTGCTAATAGGGATATAAGGGTAATCATTTATAATGGAAGTATCCCATAAGGGTAGAACAATGAATGAATTTCCCTATGAATGTTTTTATTAGGGTTGTGATATGATAATAGGAATTATAAAATCACCTTGGTAGTGATTAGATATGTAGTATAAAATTGAGTATAGTCCCTTAAAACCTATTGGGATAACCTATAAAGGTTGGGATGGATTATTTGATCATATAGCTTACTTTTTATTGAGATTTGAGGTGTGTGAGTGACAAATTAAGGCCTACATACTATGATTTTATCTAACGAGTGATAATTGAGAAAGATGATCAATGCCTTAGATAACTGGTATTTGAGTATCATATATTAGAATATGATGGGTAGTATTTGAGGGATAGGTATGGTATGTTATAATGTGATTTATTATAGACATGTTAGTGATTCATCGAGGGATAGGGTGAGGGAAATGTGAAATTTGTGTTGTTTTTTGTTCTTTTTTATGGTTTTTCAGAAGTTAGGTTTAACTAATGTATTGTCAAACCCATTGTGTGGTTATTTACTAAGTGAACCAATTATATTAATACTTCCTGATATTTAAAATTAACTTCTTAATAAAAATTTCTATGTTATAACCATTTCATGATTTGGATTCAATAAGTACATGTGATGGTTATCCCTGAGGGATTGTCTTGGATGCTAGGGGTTTGAGATCAAATCTCATGGTACTTATGATGTGGTTATTTCCAGAGGGAGATAAATAATTTTTTATCTTTCTATGATTCAAATGTTAACCTCTTATTACTGAAATTATTTTAATGTAAGGGAACAACCATGGTATAAACTTATGGTATGGTTAGTATAATTCACTAGTATGAAATGAGGTAGGTACATTTGATTATCATGGTGTTCTAGTTAGTACACAATGACTTGACTTACATGTGTATTTTGAGTGTTAATACTTTGAACATATACTCAAATATATATATTGTGGTATATTTTAGTGGCCCTGTTAGTATTTACTTGTTTATTTTTATACTCACACCCTACACATGAACCTCAATGGATATAAAGCTCTTATATTTGAGATACAAGTGAGGGAAAAGGACCAGTAACATAGATTAGAGTTAGTGTATATCAGTGGGGATGTGTTGATGTTCTCGTGGTAATGTTAGGGACCTTTTTCATTTTGATATGGGATTTTAAATTTTAAATTAAGATGTAGTAATTTAAAAAGTTGTAAGGTGACAATCTTCATCCTCGCCAATTTCATCTCATGATTAGTTATTATTTCATTTTGATGATTGAGACTCATCCCTTATCTCTTTTATGTTGCTTGAACTACTCTGAGTAGTAGTCATCCAGAATAATCACTGATACCCAGTATGGGATGACTACTGCTCATAGTATTTTAAGCAACATAGGTTCATGACTAGAAGATATGTAGGATGTGTCTCAAGAAAAAAAATCAATAAAAATTATTCAGGGTATGAATATGATGAGGATGATGTCTTTCTGAAACTTTCACCTTTGGATTAATTTAGATGATAACACCTACCATAGTGTAGTAATTCTTTTCTTAAATTAAATTACCCATTTCCTTCAAAATGGATACATGCTAATCAAATGAAAAAATATTATGAATATGGAGTTAAAGAGTTAAGAATGTTTGTAATAGAGCATGCATACGACCCTTCTCAAATACTTTTTCCATGTTTACATTGTTGTTATTCAAGACAAATTAAATGTTTGAATACTCATGGAGATAATGTATTCTGCAAATGATGACATTACCAATCCTGAGGAAGAACAGAATTTTGATACTAAAACTGTATAATTATTATGGGATCAATAGCATGTTGATGAAAAAAATAAGAACGACACAGCATCACAATGTTGAATGAAATTAACAAGGAAAGAATTATGGGTATAAAATTTGAGTTTTGTTGGAATCAATGTGGTTAACATGTTGAACCCAACAATTCAATGTTCATTAGTTATGTTGGGGTCATAATGAGGATGAATGTGCTGATTGATATTGATTTGGGGTGATATGTTCAGCCTATAATGAAGGAAACCCTTTAGAGAGATATAATGGTAATGTTATGATATAATTTGTATATTTTACTAAAAAATTACATAATGAAATGTTTATTTAATTTTCATTATTACTTATAGATTTCATTTAGTTTATAATATTTTTGTAATAAATTTGTCTTAATGGCCATTGGTAATTTCCATAGAGGCTTCCAGACACTTCTTACCAAGTTACATCTTAGAGATGCTAAGGGGAAAGTAAATCTCCACCCACAAATTAGTTATAACATATTATAAAGAAGGAAATATGGAATGATTTTATCATTCCTCACATTGAGAAATAATTTTTGCTGCATTAAAATTGATAATATATTATTTTAAATTATTTATTGTATCCAATTTCATTCAAAATACTTAATTTATGAAATAAAAAAAGAGTGATGAAAATAAAGAACGTGCATCAAAACTTATGTACCCTTATCGTAAAGCAAGTATAGGGTATTCTTCACTAGAGAATAAATTGGTATTTATTTTAAATCAATAATAAAAGTTTTATATGATATAAAACAACATATGTTACTTTTTTTATATTAATATTGATGGATCAAAATCTAAATCCACTTCCATCCTACGTAATGTGATATAGAATGAGGATTGTATAAATTATGAGGGTAAAATAGTTGATAAAAACACAAAACAAGTATGGAAAACTTGTGTAAGTATGAAATAATAATAATTTATTATGATTTATAATAGTATTATATAAAAATATCTATTTATGTTTATTTTTTTACGGTTTAAACATAAGAATCAAAGAATCGACAATGATCGTACCAGATCAAAATATACTTTTAGTATCTTTGAAGCATCTGGAACAATATGATTATGTTAGAGGATTATTTTTTAGAGTTCCTCCTTGAAACTATTGTGAGAAGATAAAACCACTTTAAGATACATATAATATGGTTAAAGGATTACATGAACAAATAAATGTTTTGCAAGATATTATTATCCAGTCTGGTTTGGAAGACCAATGCATGAGAAAGGATCAAAGTGAACTGGTGGTGGAACAAATATCCTCACATGAACCAAATGATCCCGCTATCTTTGAGGTTATTCATTCACCTCAATCAAATACCTTACCCAAGGTAATTAATTTTTTCGTTACTCTTTCTCATAAATTTGAATCAAACAACTTCCAAAAACTCTATATTACTAAAATTCAGAACGGTATATTTGTATGTGATTTCCATTTGTCAACATGAAAATACCTCCTTGTGTTAAAGGATATGGTGTATAATATCCTGAGATACAAGATACACCTTAAATAACTCCCAAAAGATCAAATGATAGTGGGGATTGAGGTAGCTCATGAGACAACTACTAAGTTGTATGTTCCACTTGATGATCTGGATATTAGAATGGTCAATGATTCTATTGATACTTTCATAGCATAGTCATATAATATTATAATGATACATGAGTTATGTCTTTAAAAAAATTCATATGAAAACCCTTTAATAGTTGATGAAAAAAGGTCTTAAGTGAGGTATGATATTAGATATGGATAAAGTGATGGGGAAATGGAAGTTTGGATCAAGAAAATCTAGTGAATCGACTATAAAATCAAAATGACCTTGCAAGAGTACATTCTCCCCACTATTTCTTGAGAAAAAATTATTATCATTACAAATTCATGTAGATACCACATTTAAATATTCAAATATGTCGTACATTCTATATGAAAATTAAATATATGAAACTTTTATGATAGAAATAGTTGGTATCAAGAGTATACATGAGATTATCAAGCATGAATAAATAGGAGTCTCATTTGTGAATAAATACAAAAGGTACATTTTCATAATATGTATGTCCAAATAGTGAGTTAATATCTGTAGGTTTTGGGCGCAGCGGAAGCATGTTGGTGAGTTTCCCCAACTTTAATTTTAGCGTTAACAACGATCAATCCGAGATCTGTTATGATGTAAAACATCGGATATTCATAATAGAACAAATAAAGAAAAACAAAAGAGGGATTCCTAGAACCATAGAGATAGGATCATCAAATGTTGGTTATAATTAATATAATTAATTGACAAGAATTGCCTTGATGGAATTATTTCTTCATTGGTGTCTCCGATCATGATCAGGTGTGATCTATCATTGTGTCATAGAATCCAAGTGTAGGATTCCTCTTGCGGTGATCCACATGTGCTCCACATATCTCTGGATGTCGCCGAAGGGATCTCTGGGTGCTAGCACGAAAGAACCTTTGCTTGCGATGTCTGCCTTCGATCTCCTTGATCTGGTGGTGGTGGATCTCTCTCAGTATTGAGAGTATTCTTGGAGGAAGTAGTTCTTTCGGCCTTGAGAGAACTCTCCATAATTGTTGTGTACAACGATTGGGGACATTTTTTGGGGTTCTGAGGATATTTATAATCGGGTTTGAGGTTGTAGAGTTATGAAAATAAATAAATGTGTTACATGTTTTATTTATTTCATTAACTCTCATTGAAAACCCCCATATCGAATAATTAATTCCTTTACATACGCCCATACTGATTATAATAAATATCATTTAATAAAATGATATTATTTCCTCAAAATCCCGACTGGAAAAACTACACGGCATGTAATCATTAATAAACGGCATGTACTTGTTTTCCATGAAAACTACACAGCGTGTACATTCAATGTACATGACGTGTTTATCTTGTTTTCATTTTTCTTTATTTCCTCCACCACATTTATTAGACCTTGTGTAATGGATATTTATTTGTTAAATAAATATAACTGCATTACTCCCTAATAAATATATATTATTTCACCCACAATATATTCTCTCGAATAACTAGTGTTGAAATAAATGCGATCAGGCATCCTTAAATAATTATTAAACCACATTAGGGAATAATCTTTATTTAACTTATTAAATTAATATTTAACTGAGATACATGGACACACTTAGTGTGTGACCCTCTAGGCCTCTTCCTCAGTGGCATTAGGCAGAGCCTGCCTAAAGCCCAAGGTTAATGTCTAGTAACATGCCAAGGCACCCATAGAGAAAGAAGTTAACTCCGAAATGATGTGTCACCTCCTATGAACGCTTACCATGTAATGTAATCCCTTTGTCTCAATATCTCTAATCAAGCAAGTTTCATGCTAGTGCCATCAACACATGTGCTCCATTATTCTTTCTTTGACTTCCCAAAATTGAATTTTCTCATACCTTACCATGGCCATGGATTTATTTAGGCTATATCAATTCCATAAAAGGGCCTGATATATCTACTTCCATTATGGAACAGAAGGGACAAATCCTTTCTCGCATTATCTATTAATGCAGTATTACTCGTGACCTACCCAAAGTATCCTACCTCGCTGCGAACAGTGTGTCATCATAATTTTCGTAAATACATCTAAGTGTGCAAGTTGTAATACCCATTAATAATAATCTTAAAGTCTGAGGACCAATACACAAATCCACATATAGGAACATCCAATGACACTATAAACTATGGATTTCCTACTGGCAGGTCTCGTTCTCATAATATCCTCCTGGATATTACCAAGGGCGCACACCATGATAAGGTGCCTCAAATTTTTTTGAGTCCTCACCCCTAATGGCATGTAGTATTTGTGTCCCTCAAATAACATCATCTGGCCATAGAACATATATTCAAGAACAGTGTTATGGCACTTCCGGGTTCTCATCATAGTAGGGATCCGCTATGACCCTTTAATGCAGCAGCTGTCATTAGGACATTATCACATGCATTGTCACATAGAAGAACAATCAAGATTTGATAAGGTATTTATTAATGAATAAAGTACAAAGTATTTGGTTATAGGCCACCAACTCCAATAGACTCCCACTTGGACTAGATCCAACTGCCAACAACCTTTAACCTGCTAGATCTCACATGATATTCATGCTTCTGCTAAGATAAGCCTTTAGTCATGGGGTCTGCCGCGTTCTCTTCCATGGACACTCTGCTCACTGAAACTTCACCCCCTTGATAGAAATCACTCAAGAGGTGATAATTCTAGAGTATGTGCTTTGTCTGTTGATGTGACCTTGGTTCTTTTGCAAGATCCACCGCTGTAGTATTATCACAATACAACATGATAGGATATTTAATGATAGGCACCACATCAAGATCCTAGACAATGTTCTAAATCCAGACAGCTTCCTTGGCTGCATTAGAATCCACTATATATTCAGACTCCACTATAGAATTGGTGACAACTGGCTACTTTGAACTCTTCCAGCTCACATCTCCTCCATTGAGACAGAAAACATATCCAGATTGCGACTTCATATCGTTATGATCTGTCTGAAAATCAGCATCAGCATACCCTCTGATGACAAGCTCCTTGTCTCCGCCAAACACCAGGAACATATCCTTAGTTCTTCTCAAATACTTAAGGATAGTCTTAATAGTATTCCAATGTTATTCTCCGGGATCTTCTTGATATCTACATACCATGCTTAGTGCATAGGCAACATCAAGTCTAGTATATAACATGGCATACATGATGGATCCTATAGCCGAATCATATGGGATCTTACTCATTCTATCTTTCTCCTGTTGTATCCATGGAAACATTTTCTTAGAAATATGTAGGCCATGTGACATTGGAACTAATCCCCTCTTGGATTGTTCCATACTAAATCTCTTTAGTATCTGGTCAATGTATGTACCCTGACTTAGTCCAAGTAGCCTCTTGGATCTATCACGAATGATCTTGATCCCTAGAATGTAGGCTGCTTTACCCAAGTCCTACATGGAGAAACCCTTGTTCAACCAGTCCTTAACTGACTGTAAGACTGGTACATCATTTCCAATAAGCAATATGTCGTCAACATATACTACTAGGATAACGATCGCATTCCCATTAAATCGATTATAAACACATGGATCGCATTCGTTCTTAATGAAACCAAATTCCTTTATGGATTCATCAAATTAAATATTCCATGACCTGAATGCTTTCTTTAATCCATAAATGGATTTCTGCAACTTGTAAACCCGTTTGGATGCACCTGGTGTCACAAACCCTTCTGGTTGTGTCATATAGACATCTTCCTGAAGGTTCCCATTAAGGAATGCTATTTTGACATCCATTTTTCAAATCTCGTAGTCATGGTAAGATGTTATGGAAAGTATTATTCTTATGGATTTAAACATGGAAACTGGAGAAAAGGTTCCATCATAGTCAATTCCTTGACGTTGTCTAAATCCTTTAGCCACTATCCATGCTTTATAGGTGATAACTTGACCTTCCATGTCCAGTTTTCTCTTTAATAACCATTTTCATCCAATAGGATTTACATTAACTGGATCATCGACCAGAACCCAGAATTGGTTCTGATACATGTAATCCATCTCAGAATTCATAGCTTCTAACCATCTTGTAGCTTCTGAGCTTTCTAATGCTTCCTTGTAGGAGAGAGGTTCATCATTGTACAACAATAATGATTCACCATCCTCCATGACTAGTAAACCAAATCTCTATGGTTCCCTTACCTCTCTTGAGCTCCTACGTAGTACTTTTGTTTCTAGAACCTCTTCTACGGGGACCTGTGGAACTTGTTCCTGTACCAACTCATGTGTATCTTGAGCATCAACTTCGTCGAAGTCAATCTTACTCCCACTATCCCTTTTTAGGATGTGCTCCCTCTCAAGAAATATGGCTTGTCTGGAAATAGTCACCTTCTTGTCTTGAGGGTTATATAGGTAATATCCTTTTATTTCATTTAGATATCCTATAAAGATACACCTCGTGCCCCGGGGTACTAGTTTGTTTCCTGAGAAGGCCTTAACAAATGTCTTGCATCCCCATACACGTGTATGCGACAAAAATGGGTTTCTTTCCATTTCATAACTCAGAGGGAATTCCATTTTCCACCTTAGTTGGTACTCAGTTTAATGTGTATAGTACATTTTGTAATGCATATCCCCAAAAGGATAATGGAATATATGCATGACTCATCATCGACCTCACCATATCCAACAAGGTGTAGTTCCTCCTTTCACTAACACCATTCCACTATGGTGTATAAGGAGGAGTGAGATGAGATAGAATCCCAGACTCCCGTAAAAGATCGATGAACTCTTGGTTCAGATATTCTCCACCTAGATCCGATCAAAGTTTCTTTATCTTCTTACCAAGATGATTCTCTGCTTCATTCTTGAATTCCTTAAATTTCTCTAAGTCCTATAACTTATACCTCATTAAGTATACATAGACATATCTACTCAAATCATCAGTAAAATTAATGAATTAAGAATATCCACATCTATCTTCTACTGGAAATGGTCCACACACATCCGTGTGCACCAATCCTAGAAGCTCTGTGGCCCTTTCACCTTGTCCAACGAAGGGCGTCTTGGTCATTTTTCCTTGTAAAAAAGTGTGACATCTATCAAGTTGTTTTATCTCAGTAGAGTATAAATAACCATCTTGGTAGAGCTTTGACAAGCGCTTCTCATTTACATGACCGAGACGGTGATGCCACAACTGGGTGATGTATGATTCATGTGAGTTTGTTTCGTTATCGATTGCCAACACTTGGTTTTCGTAATTTAATACATACAAACCATTATTTAAATGTGCCATACCATAACATACATTGTTCTTATAAAATAGATAACCCTTATTTCCAAACTTGAAAATAAATCCATCCATATCCAAACAAGATACATAAATTATGTTCTTGGTAACACTAGGCACATAATAACAGTTATGAAAAACCAAAATCATCTCAGTCGACAATAAGAGGTGGTAATCACTAATAGCCAATGCAGCCATCCTTGCGCCATTGGAAGCTCAAAGATCCACCTCTCCTCTGGAAATCTTTCTAAATCTACTTGGTTCCTGCATTTGAATACAGATGTGAGCCCCACAAGCTGTATCGAATACCCAATGTGTAGAAATAGAAAGATTACACTCGATAACGAAAGCACCTTTAGCATCCCCACGCTTCTGGGTGTAGTTCCTCTTCTAGTGGCCTTTCTTGCCATATGAAAAACACACCACCTTTCATTCCTTTCCCTCCCTCTGGATCTTCCCCTTCTTGGAGGGATGGTGCTCAGGGGCTTCAGACCATTTATAAGTCTTTGGACCCTTTTCCTTGTCCTTCCTTTTCCTATTCACCATAAGGACTGTGGTTTTTTCATTCCCCATGTCCTTATCTACCTAGAGAATCAAGGTTATAAGTTCTGATATACTCTTATCATTATTTCTCATGTTGTAGTTGACAATAAATCTTTATAAGCTCTTCGGAAGTGATGATAGGATGAGATCTGTACGCAACTCAACCGGGGATTTAATCCCTAAGATGTGCAGGCATTCGATGTAGCCAATAAGCTTGACTATATGACGCCCAGCTGGCATAGACTCTCTAAGATTAGTTGTAAACAAATCATTGGAGATCTCATATCTCTTTTGTCTTGCCTTCTCTTGGTAGAGATCCTTAAGGTGAGACATCATGCTATACGCGTCCTTGTTTTCCTGTTGCTTCAAGAGATCATTAGACATGGCCGATAGCATGAAAATTGGACATATGTGGCATCATCCATATGTTTAGCATAGAGATATATTTCCTCATCACTAGCCTTTATCCCAGGTGCAACTGGAACAGGCTCTTCCAGCACATACGATTTCCTTTCGTGGCGAAGGATGACGCGTAAACACCTCTGCCATTCTTGGAAATTGGTGCTGGTGAGAAGGTTTTCCTTCTCAAGTATGGTTCACAATGATATTTTTGAAGTCATTTTCTTTCCATTTCTACAAATTAAGATGATAAAAGTTTTTAGTACTTTATTACAAAATGATACAAATAAATAAATCAATACTTATTAGTCTCCCACTATTTTATTGAAATCTAATAGCCCTCACCATTGACTTCGGAATATTCTGTTGCCTGAATATTCTAGTGGAAAGGATCCATATTTCCCTTAGAATTACCCCAACTAGGGTTGGTCAATCAACTTTAAGGGTTTTAGTTAGGCATTCCAAATGCCAACTGCATTAAATCGCATCTCCTTGATCCGCTGAGTGGACTCCCCAATCCTGAAATCTGCTTATTTTGGATTTCCTCAACCTTTGCCTCTTGGTCACACCAAGTCCTGTTGTGGTAGTAGAACCTTGATACGAACCAAGTCAAATCAACCCAAAACCATGAATTAGAATTCCCTGATAATTTAAAGCACCCCAATTAGGGTTGGTCAAGCACTTTGAACTATGGTTCGATTCTAACCAAGATTATGGAAGGCTATACCGACTTAATATTTCTTTGAGTGATTTTATCCTTATACATAAATTTCCATTTTATTATCTTTGATTACATGCTTGTTAATATTGAGTGGGATATAATTAAGTGATTAACCATGTTTAAGATAATATTTACACATAATCCAATCTTATTTTGTTTCTATCTTGCATGCTTGTTTAATTCATTAATTGTGTGATCATGACAACATACCCACAATAAATAAACCATGAAACTGAAAAAAAATGGTATGATCATGAGCTTGTTCTATTGGTTAGCTTATCTAGCGGTTGATAAACTAACCCAAGACCTAGGGGAGAAACACCTTGAACCTTTCGGGTTCGTGTTTATAGTATTCCACCTATCCACCTTTGTATCTCCTTGGATTGGTTTCACCTTGCCTTCTGACTTGAGCCGCCTCCACTAGCTTGGGAGCTCCATCCATTACATATGCATTTATCTCACATGCAGGTGAGGGGTAAAAATGGGTTTTTACATAAAAGAATCCTTGGGCGTGCAGGCCCTTCATATTAATGAGGATAAGGCTCGCAAGCCAACAAATTTAATTTAAATTAATTAATTAAAAGAAACCATTCACATACAAAGGTCTTGGTCTAGCTCAGGATCATCCATACATGCAACGATATTTATGCATAAATAAAACTATAATTCAATTCTTTAATCGTTCTTGTTTAATATAAATCATGCTCGAATCAATTAATTATCTTTAATTAATCAATCCTTTTATCTTAAACACTTTTCTAAATTTCCTTGAGATTCTCATCCACCATAATTTTAAAATTATACTTGTACGTAACTTGAACCTTGGAGGCAACTCGGTGAATTATCGTTCATTACGCAGATGTTAAATTAAAAACATATATATAAAACACCTATCACGTGTTGTGCATCAGCTTTACGCCTACACCATGGTACACATCTCAAGGGTTTTTATAATATAATAATAAATTTTTAATAAATCTGCATAATTTGGGTGAGTACACGGTGTGTAGTTCCGACTACATGGCGTGTACTTTTCTTCACCGTCCATCCGAAGTACACACCCGGGGACATGGCGTGTTGATATACTTCGTAAATTTTCAAAGTACACGGCGTGTTCAATTGGACACACACTGTTTCATATCCGTGTTACATGGTTTCCAACCGGGCAAGCCGTGTACGGGGTACATAGTCCAATCCCAGCCCAAAGGTACTACACATCGTGTTCAGTGGACCACACAGCGTGTAATCCGAAAATCATGTTCCACCTGTTCCTGGTCAACACATGGTGTCATAAATGACTTAGATAGGATCCAATACACAGCCTGATTTGGTGGACCAGTACAATTCATTGAACCTAGACTACATAAAATATACTTCCGAATACACTTCGTGTATTCTGGTGTTATACGGCCAGGAACGTTTGGCACCTCCGGATGAGTTCCTCTATTTTATTTTAATCAAAATTAAAAGAAAAATTCGTTTCTATAAGGTGATAGAGAAACGAGAGGGGAGGAACAGATCTCGAGATTCAGATTTTAAATAATGATTAACTTGAATTGAAACAACTAAATTATTAAATTCATAAATCACCAACAAAAAAATAAATAATTATAATCAATGATATGATTTCTCTGATACCACTTGTAGGTTCTGGGCGCAGCGGAAGCGCATTGGTGGGTTTTCCCAACTTTAATTTTAGCATTAACAATGATCAATCCAATATCCATCATAATGTAAAATGCTGGATCTTCATAATAGAATGAAGAATGAAAAACAAAAGAGGGAGTCCCAGAACCATAGAGATGGGATCATCACATATTGGTTATAATTAATTTAATTAATTGAAAAGAATTACCTTGATGGAATTCTTTCTTCATTGATGTCTCCGGTCACGATCCGATGTGATATGTCATTGCGTCGATAATCCAAGTGTATGATTCCTCTAGCGGTGATCCACACATGCTCCACGTATCTCTGGACGTTGCCGAAGGGATCTTCGGGTGCTAGCATGGAAGAACCTTTTCTTACGATGTCCACCTTCGATCGCCTTGATCTGGTGGTGGTGGATCTCTCTCAGTCTTGAGAGTATTCTTAGAGGAAGGAGTTCTTTCAGCCTTGAGATAACTCTCCATAATTGTTGTGCATAATGATTGGGTAAAAGTGTTGGGGTTGTGAGGATATTTATAATCGTGTTTGTGGTTATAGAGTTATGACAATAAATAAACACATTGCGCATTTTATTTATTTCATTAACTCTCATTGAAAACCCCCATGTTGAATGATTAATTCCTTGACATGCACCCACACTAATTATAATAAATATAATTTAATAAGATGATATTATTTCCTCAAAATCCTAACTGGAAAAACTACACGGCATGTAATCATTAATACACGACATGTACTCATTTTCCATGAAAACTAAACGGCGTGTACATTCAATGTACACGGTGTTTTTAACTTGTTTTCATTTTTCTTTATTTCCTCCATCACATTTATTAGACCTTGAGTAATGGATATTTATTTGTTAAATAAATGTAACTACATTACTCGCTAATAAATATATATTATTTCACCCACAATATATTCTCTCAAATAACTAGTGTCAAAATAAATGCGATCAGGCATCCTTAAATAATTATTAAACCACAGTCAGGAATAATCTTTATTTAACTTGTTAAATTAATATTTAACTGAGATACATGGACACACTTAGTGTGTGACCCTCTAGGCCTCTTTCTCAGTGGCATTAGGAGGAGCCTACCTAAAGTCCAAGGATAGCGTCTAACAACACACCAAGGCACCCATAGAGAAAGAAGTTAATTCCACAATGATGTGTCACCTCCTATGAATGCTTATCGTGTAATGTAATACCTTTGTCTCGATATCTCTAATCAAGTGGGTTGCATGCTAGTGTCATCAACCCATGTGCTCGATTATTCTTTCTTTGAATTCCCAGAATTTAACTCGCCCATACCTTACCATGGCCATGGATTTATTTAGGCTATATCAATTCCATAAAAGGACCTGAGATATCTACTTCTATTATGGAATAGAAGGGACAAATCCTTTCTCGCATTATCTATTAATGCAGTATTACTCGTGATGCACTCAACATATCCTACCTCGATGCGAACAGTGTGTCGTCACAGTTTTCATCAATACATCTAAGTGTGCGAGTTTTAATACCCATTAATAATAATCTTAAAGTCTAAGGACCAATACACACGTCCGTAGATAGGAACATCCAATGACACTATGAAATGTGGATTTCCTACTGGCAGGTCTCATTCTCATAATATCCTCCTGGATATTACCTAGGACGCACACCATGAGAAGGTGCCTCAAAGTTTTTTGAGTACTCACCCCTAATGGCCTCTATTATTTGTGTCTCTCAAATAACATCATCTGGACATTGAACATATATTCAAGAACAGTGTTATGACACTTCCAGGTTCTCATCATAGTAGGGATCTGCAATGAACCTTTAATGCAACAGTTGTCCTTAGGATATTATCACATGCATTGTCAGGTAGAAGAACAATCAAGATGTGATAAGGTATTTATTAATGAATAAAGTAAAAAGTAGTTGGTTCTAGGACACCAACTCCAACAATATGTTCATTAAAGTTAATAACTATTCATATTTTTTACATAAGTTTATAATACTACTATATAAATCGAAAACCATGAAATACACAATTTGGATTCATTAGTCCCTGTATCATTTCTATGAGAAAACTAAATTTGGATAATTATGAAATTAATAAGAAAAAAGATAAGATACTCCAATAGTTTGAGAAAAAAACAACAGACAACAGACTCTTTTTTATACCTATAATGCATAAGTGAAACTCTACAATCTAATCAAATAAAATATATTTATATTTTTTTTATTACTTATTTGTTTTTTTTATGCAGCACTAGATACTGATCGCAGTCAATCTAGATACACCAAATACTTATTTTTTGGATCCAATGCATTGATAACCAACAAACCAACCACGCATGGTGTGTATTGTGAATTTTTAATACACTGCAATCAACATTTTATAGATAAACTTTGAATTATATATTTCAGTTTATATTTTAACAAGAATTTTGTTGTGATAGATAGGTTGCTAAATATAGGCTAAATCCTAGCATTAAGTTGGTGTCTGAACATAAAAATCCTATAGATTACTAAAAATGGAAATATATTACGGTATATATAGAAATATTTAACTATCAAAAGGTATTTCAAAACAATTTACTTCTTTTGTTCTATGTTTATGTAGTTTTTGAAGCATGGTGATGAAAACAATTATAAATATTATATTTGAAAATTTATGTGAGAGATCATAAACCATAAAAAGACCAGTATCCTCAAATAGGTAATTTTTTAAGGTAATTACAATTTCATTAAAATTTCTTCTTAATCATTTTTTGTCGATATTTTATCCATACTAACAAATTTTATAACAACTTTCATACTCAAAAGAAGAAGTAAATTTGTTTAAAGATGAGTGGGAAGTGTTCATGATGTCATAATTTTTTCCAAAAACAAATTTAGGGGATTACCTTCTATATTTTTAGTGTGCAAAACATTAGTGTCAAAATGCTAACATATTATTTTTGATCTGTTTCTCAATGAGAAGTATAATGAAGGAAATCAATTTGTTTAGAAGCATTGACCTACAAAAAATGAAATTTTAGGGAAATGGCAGAGGTGGAAGTGGAGGCAGAGGTGGAGGTGGAGGTAGAGGCGAAGGTGGAGTCAGAGACTGAGGTGGAGGAGGAGGAGGAAAATAAAGAGACTGAGGGAGAGGAGGAGACGAAGCAATGGCCTACAAACAATAAATTTTTTGGGAAATGGAGTGGAATGGGGATCATACCAAGGTTGTGTTTGAGAAAAATTGTTGAAAAGTGTGTATAATACTTGTCACTTAATATAAGAGACATTTTACAAGTGTTTCAGTTTTGTTATTGAAAAAATGTTTTTTACCACTTGTTTAAGTGATTTTGTATAGGAATTTAATTGGAGGAATTTTTTTAGAAACAAAACAAACACTAGTTATTTTTTCAAACTGGTTATCACAGAACACAATTTCTATTATCACATTCCAAGTAATTTCAAATATTACTAAAGTGTGAAAGAAACCCTTCACCGAGAACAAACTGATCAATAAAAAAAATGGATGTAGTTTCTTGCACATGGATTATCTACACTAAAAAGAAAGATTCTTAGTAGTGGATCTAATAGTCACTTGAGAGTCATGCAACACCAATTCAATCGTCAAAAAGGTACATAATCTATCTCAAATGTTTGAATAAATATGTGTGTAATCAACCATTTATGTCAATAGGTGTATAAGATAACTATTATAGGATAACCAGTGTTGAGAGATCATGGTCATCGGGGGGGTGGTGTCAAAGGAAACATGACATCAAATGAAAAGAAAATAATTTATGAAGAAATTCCCAAAAATGAAAAACTCACTTCAAATGAAATTGTGAATCATTAAAAATACAAACAAATACACCTTTGAAAAAGAAGCTAGTATCTGGATCCAAAACCTCTAAAAATAAATATATACAAAATTTCATCAACTGAAACATGATTTTTTTAGAAAAGAACAATACAGTGGTTTCACTTTGGTGGGTAGTGGAATTATTTGGGCTATCCTATCATCAATTATATGCATGATATAATTTCATAAATTCTTGTGAAATTCATACAAGTGACATTAATTATATATGTGCACATTAATTATGTAAAATTATCCATGTTCATAAACTCATTAATAAAAAACGCATCATCATTATCAATAAAACATTCATGAGAATAGGTGTATTCCCAATTTTTATGAATAGATAATGATGATGTTATGTTATAGTTTATTGTCACCTAGAATATTGAGAAGGATATACTAATCAATAGCATAATATCGAAATACTTAATAGATAAACTAGTTTTTTGTGTCATTTGGATATTATAAAGGGCTATATTGATTTTTAATACTGTCAAAAAAGGGTAAATAATTTATAATGAAGTTTAATGTATTTTGAAAATACATAGTGGTTTACACTGAACATTACTGGAAAACAAGGATATCACAATGGTTTAAAACCATTAGGATGGGCTGGAAATCCATTGGTATATGTTATACCAATGGTTTTCCAAACCTTTGGGTAGTAAGGCATGGGGGTAGCCCTATAATAACGATTAAAAAGTAACCGTTGGTATAGATCCATAAAAAATACAATATTCCTAAGGTTTAAGGAAAACTATTGCAATAGAGAATTTCCAATGGTTTGTAACCATTGGTAAATATTAAATCTAGAACCTATACCAATGGTTTATAAACCATTGGTATATAGATTTACCAATGGTTTTCTAATAACCGTTGGTATACTTAATGTTGTAAATCTATACCAATGGTTTGTGAACTATTGGTATAGTGTTCTACCAATGGTTTAACTAAACCATTAGTATAGATGAATTTTTCCAGCTCTATACCAACGGTTTATGAACCGTTGGTATATAGTGCTCCAAAATTCGACAGCATCCTACCCTCTTGCCTCCCCTCTATAATGTATAGAATTCAACAGCAACATGCCTCCCCTTTTGCCTCCCCTCTGCAATATATAGAATTCAACACCTAAAAATACAACAAATACAATATACAAAGGTAATATACAAATACAATATAAAATTATTATACAACACCTAAAAATACAGAATTCAAAAAAACACTCATGACCACAATACAATGTACAGAATCCAAAAAAACACACATTGAGAAAATATACAGAATCAAAATAAAAGTAAAACAAAAACACCTGAAAATACCCAACACCCTAGGAAATCTCTTCTTATGATAATGGTCTCTTTATCCTCCATCCATATCCTCTATATGATGTCTAGACATGGGAAGTGAACTAACTAATATTTTTTATGAACCTAAATGATGTGGGTTGTAACTAAATCGAGCTCAACCTATCAAGTATGACTAAGTTATATAATAATAATCTAGTTCCTTTCAAGTAAGTTCGTCCTATTAAAGTTTCATTTGTTGGTAGTGACTCATTGGTTTAGCTTAAAACTAGGAATAAGGTTTGGGTATTGAAAAATCACATGTGTATTTCATTGATAATGTGTAATGGAACTGAATAGCATAGGGCATGCCATTGGAGTTATATAATCTTTTCTCATATAATGATTCCAATGGTGGGGAGCTCCATGATTTTCTAGGAGGAATTAGTTTAGGACACTATGGTGTGTTGAGTTGGACAATTGTAGTGATTGTGGTATCGAATTTGTGTGAAAGTGAGCTTTTGGCTCATCTTCTAGCGTTTATTCTTGGAGTCATACTAGAAAGTGTGATGGGAATTTCAAAAAGATAAAGATTCTAAGGTTGTTAATTTTTATTCAATCCTGGACTATAGATCACTCCTTATAAGTGATAAAGAGGTTGATTAAGATTCATGATTCATGTGACACAAAAACATATCAAGGGAGGTAACCAATTTGGTGGGGAGATTATAATATCCCACATCATTACTGGTTGGAATTTCCTACATAATATTGAACCTCACTTTTTTAAATAGTTAGTTTTGAGGAATAAAAATTAGAGTAAATTTTTGAGTGTTTGAGTATCCCGAAATGGAGTTTTGGGATAGGTATCAATGCTCAAGTGATAACCTAGAGGTTCATGAGGTCATCAGATGAGTGTACAGGGGACCATCATTGGTGAGAAATGTTACCATATTTCACTAACATCATGAATAGTGTATTTACTACATGAAGTGGATTATTGTGGTGGATTAAAAGGTTTTAGGATCTAAAGATAGTTTTGGGGATTAGACCCTTAATTTTGATGGTGTAATGATAGAAGTCACATCGTGAAATATGGACAACTTCATTTTTATTAATTTAATAGAGTGCATTTTCCCTCCATTACAATTACCTGAAAGTATAACACATAATTGAATTCAAAATTCAATTCAAGTATAACACATAATTTAGAACGTAATTAAATACATATAGAATTAAATTCAGAATTCAATTACCCTATTTAACAGATAATTCAAAATTGAATTCAAAATTGAATACATATAGCCCCCCCCACCCACCCACCTACACATCCCCCTCCCCCACCTGCACACCCCCTCACCTGCACACCCTCCACTTGCAAAGCCCCCCCCCCCCCCACACCCATGTGCACACCACCCTCCCCACCTGCACCCCCCCCCACCTGCACACACCCCCAACCACCCAACACCCCTCCCCCACCTATCACACCCCACCACACACACACACACACACCAACCTACACCCCACCTACACACCCCCATCCCCACCTCACCCCCAGCAGCCTCCCCCAGCACACCCCCCCCCCCCTCCCCCTTTCACACCCTCCTCCCCCCACCTACACAGACCCCCCCTGTACAGCCCCAGCCCCCTTGCACACCCCCTCCCCCACCTACGCAGCCCCACCTTCCCACCCACCTGCACACCCCCTCCCCACCTGCACCCCCCCCCCTCCCCACCTACACAGCCCCAACTCCCCACCTCACCCCCAGTAGCCTCCCCCTGCACAGCCCCCCTCCCCTTTCACACCCCCCCACATACACAGCCCCCCTCCCCTTGCACACCCCCCTCCCCCACCTACACCCCCCCCCCCACACAAACACACACACACCTACACACCCCCTCCCCACCTATACACCCCTCCCCCTTGCACACCTTCTCCCCCACCTACACCCCCCCCCCCCCTCCCCACCTACACACCCCACCCCCTCCCTACCTGCCTAAGAAATTTCAAAAATCACAAACCCATTAACATTTCTAAAAAACCATGTAAATTTATTTAATGAAAATATCCATGTTAATAATATTTTATAGGCTGAATCCTTCTTTAAATTAAAACATGCATTTTAAAATACAAATATTAATATTACAGAAGAGTCATTAAATTCAAAACTCATCTCCCAAACTTTTTTATAAACCATTTTATAATGGAACCAAACCAAACACATGTGTGTCAACCATAACAAATATGAAACCACTATGTCATAAAGTATTAAACATATACACAAAATATAAGTGATCTACAACAAAATAATAAATGGGGAAAACATGTAATTCCATTTGGATAGCTCCTCATATTTGTATTTCTCCATTAAATCCTCCATGATTAAGGTTGATTTTAGTGGTGTGTATATGGAATTTTTAGGTATGATTCCTCCTCACCTCCCTCAATTTCACTCTCCCTCAACTTCCCTTTGATTCAGTGATTGTGGATTTAGGAACTATATGAACATTCCATCACAACATAGTGCAATCAATAAAAGAGGATGAGGATTTTTTTGGATATTGATAGTGGAATCATGACGATGATGAATACTCAAGGTTTATTAATTCTTTAGATAGAGTAAATACCTCAAGTTACATATAGTGGGTTGATAGTGATGATATCATTACTCTATCGGTATATTCAAAGGATTTTATAAGGTAATTTATAAATATATGGGTCTATTTTCACGTGAATGGACAAGGGACTAAGGGAATATTGGTGAGTAAGGATCCTTGTGTGACCTTCTAGACCATGGGAATATTTTACCATGAAGTAATATATGAGATTATCTCGATGGATGGAATTTCTTGAATCCAATATAAAACATTTATTTAAGAAAACCTATGGGTTAAGGAATCAAACCTAAAGGGGTTAGAATTATTGTGAGGTGAAATGATATATATTTCAATATATTGATACAATCATGGTTGAGGTATTTTGGTTATGTGACCTGCATGAAGGTGACATATAAAAAATATAATTGATGAATAAGATCTTAGGAGGACAATATAGATTCATGTGGGCTAGTTTTTCTTGAGGTAAATGTGATAGTTAATAGGTTTAACTTTTATTATTGATAAATCAGTGGTGGGGTTTTGCAGAGATTCCCAGAGTGGTGTACTGAGAGATGGGGTTAAGATTTAAATAGAAACTATTATGGTAGCAATGACTAGATCTAGTTACATGATATATTTGGCTACATGAAATTCCTATGTACTTGAAATTCTTACATGAATATATAAAATTACATATTTAAATCAAATTCACTCATAGCCTCTCTAGATGACTTCCAACTGACCTCAAAAACACCTTCTAGGATCATGAAACATTACACCATGATGTATTCATACAAACAATATCGATAAGATTCATAATTTATCAGCAAATAAAAATATTTTTTGTAAAAAATACAACAACACAAAGTATAAAGTACAACATGATATGTGAAGAAGATTAGATAAAAATGGTGTCCCATAATGTAAATCATCAAAAGAAAATGAATCAGATAAAGATGACTAAGAAGTGGTATAATGAAAATGAATAAGCTCAAGTTCTTCAGCCAAGAGTTTGAGTGTATGTAAAAAGATAATTGTAAAATATCTTTTTCACCATGTAAAATGAGAATTCATAGATTCCATACCTCCATATAAAGACAAGTTTTATTATTTATAGATAGAAATAAAGATAATGTGACCTACTTAATCACACATATTTTCAATCACAGTAAATCATCAAACATCAAATATCAATAATATCAGTAAAAAATATAATGGATCAATATATCCCTCATCACAATCACTATCATCAACCTCATCATTGTCCTCATGCATGTCCCCATCATCATCCCCACCCTCATCCCCTCCCTTATCCTTAGCCTCCTCCTCTCCCTCCTCCTTTCCCCCATCCTCCGCCTCGGCCTCCTCCTCACCCTCATCCATGGTATCATCCTTGTCCTCAGCCTCTACCTTTCCATTGTCTTCGCCAGGAACAACATCATCTCAACCACCACTAGAACTTCCAACTGTTTCACTATATATTGAATGAATCGATAACATATATTCATCACAAGCTGTGCTGACCTCTGGTGGAAGTGTTGGACATAAAAATTTCATCAGTTTCATAAATTTAGTGTTTTCCCTAGCAGACTGTTCTTCCACATCTTTGGCCATTTTTTAGCCTATTTTTCTTATGCCTTAACATATTACAACTATATGGAAGTACAACTGGTACCTTAAGAGGTCCAATACCTCTTCGATACTATACTCTTCCTAGTTCGGCAGCGTACTCTGCCAGGGTGCTCATCTCCCAACACCTGATGTAAGTGATCATTTGGCCCAAAAATTGTCAGGTTCCTGGGAATCAAGGGCCTATAAAGAAACTTGTTAAAAATATAAATATATTATTAAGTTACAAAATATATATTAAAATTTGAAATCAACAAAGTAAAACTTACAATCTGTTGTTGTGTCAGTTCATTAACTGCACTTCCATCTTTTTTCCTTTTACTCGAGCAAAACAGTTTTGCTCGAGGCACTCACCCTTAAATATTCAATTCTTGACTCTAAAATGACATTTAATGTAGGAAACCATAATTAAAAATAGGTTACCAATAATGAATTTCATAACAAAAATTATATAAAAACTTTATAAATTGAATAAATTATGGAGGAAACAATAGAAAGTGAAAGTCCTAAAGAAAAATTATAAACAGTTGTCGTACCTGCTTCCTCTCATGATATGACATCATAGTACATCCCAATGTGTGGAGGTATTTTTTAACATAAATGTTTTTTTTTATTTTTTCTAGATGATTCCTAAATAAAATTAAATAATAAAAAATAAATTATTAATGAAAAACATGAAAATTTTAATTTAAATACCTAAAATGTGATTAATACCTTAAACTTGATAGTCATCCAATGAGTAACCATTTGTCAATATTGTTCTATTGGAAAACCATCCAAAATAGGTACCACCTCTAAATCTATGCCAGCTCTAGCACTCCAGCTAATATACAACTCATGCTTATAGGCTCTCCAAAGATCACCTAACTCTTTTAGACGTGTTGGTTGTGCACCCTCACCATCGGTGAAATTAAACCAAAGTTGAAACCAAAATATTAATTCATATGAATTCAAAAATAATATATTACATTAAATAAAACAGATATTTTTACCCATATATGTGCCCAATCATTATCTTTGACTTCATTTGGCAACTGTATCCATGAGAGCGGGCTGACGGGAATGATTTCAGAGTATTTGGAAAGCGTCACCAAAAAACTCTGACAGTGTTGACCTGTTTATCATTTAATTGTATTCGTTGTAGTCTACCATCAATTGTGTGTAGTGGTTCCACACCACACGCATGCGTATACGCCCCCGCCCCCTCCCCCACTGCCTATCAATAGATGTATCTGTTATGAAAGAAAAACAAATATTATATCAATACATGTTATAATGAAAATAAATAAAGGTATAAAAATTTGTTAGGGTTCTATAAATATACCTGCGGTCATCTGATCAATGGGTGCCTCTGGATCCGTAAAAACTGATGAAACACCCTATACAGGTGGAGTAGGTCTCAGTGTATGCTCTGTAGGCACAGAATGTGGCAGAGCAGGAGTCGAAGAGGATGGAATATAGAAGCTCAAAAAAGGGAATTTGAAGTAAAATAAGAGGGAATGGATGGATGGCCAATTTCATGATATAGATGAGGAGTTGGAATCATCATCGGATATGGTATAGAAGAATGAGGAGGCTGAGATGAAAAGGGTAGTGAAAACATGGGAGGCCTAAATATATCGTGTGTCCCTAAAAGAACATAAGGATTAGAATATGGGATAGATAGTATGTAAGTGGGAGGGGAAGGTTCTAATCGGTTACACTGACTAGATAATATATCTCTCATACCACCCTCCCTCATACCACTGGCCTAAGTACTGGGACCACTACTGGGCTGCTCATCAAATAACTGTCGCATCAGTGGTGGATCCTGCAAAAAAATTTAAAACAAAATTAATCAGATGAAATTATATTTTATTTAAATATATATATATTTGAAATAAAATACTCATAACAGGTACTAGTGTAGGAATTCCCATCTCAGCCATGCGAAGATTGTTTTTTGTCATCCTTTTTCATTGCATCTATTCAATAAGTTTTATTTCCTATATTTGAAAACAAATATGGAAGTGATTATAAAATGATAACTAATTTGTAATCCAAAAAAAATATGAGAAGGGATAGGGGGATTCATGGGTTTCATAGGTTTGAATATAGTTCAAGTCAGATACAATATATTTATAATCAATTTTAATAGTACCAACTTTAACAATCCAAGTCGAGCTAAACCAACAAAAATTGAGAACATGGATGGATGATTCTATATATTTCCCACAACAACTTTGGGTTCACAATCAACTCTGAAAATTGATCTATTAGAGTCATCATAAGTAATAAATGGATTAGTTCCAAAGGAAGTAAGGATGGTGTCAATTCCATCATCACTATAATCAAAAACATGTCTTGGAATTACTTCAATAATGACACCAAATTTTGGTCAAATATGATCTTTGACATAAAAAAACTATTTTTTCATTAATGAAAATACATATGATTCATCGGTAGCAAGAGTGTGAGTCATTTAAATAACTTGAAATCCACAATCATCAATAAAGTTTCCCTACCTCATCATCAAATAAAACCACTGGAATTTCATCATCGTGACTCGACCATGAGAGTAATAATCCAATATTATTATTTTCTCAATGACTCCATAATAAGATACATTTTCAAAACGAGGTCTAATTTTTGATGCACTGGCTTAACAGTTTGTTTTGGAAGTTAGCATAACACCATCATGTTGTGTTATCATGTTCTTTGCTCATTCAGTGATAATAAATCTATACCAATTGATCACAATTGATTTACATTCATGAACAACAATATTATAACCAAAAGAAAAATCTCTTATTTCCTCATAAATAGAGTCTTCAAACAAACTCGATACATGAAATATTAAAAAATATTAAATTTAATTAAATATTTATTTTATTTATTTATTACAGCAGTATTTATACCTTTAATTTCAACAAAGTAGAAAACTATTTTCTATGAAAATTATCTATCATTCTTAAAGATAAAGAAGGATGCTTTATATTTATCATTTTTTTATGTTCCCTGTACATAAAAATAGAAATAGTTTAACAGATATGTAAAATTATAAGAGAGGAGATATGATATACATGTTTAATTTACTTACTTGATGTAGTCATCAAACAAATCACAGTTGAACAAAACTGTGGGATGTGCCATCTCCCTCTCTTCAAGAATTAATTTTGTCAATGTATTTGATCCTGGAATTACTCTTGTTTGAGGAAGTGATAGAAAATTGGGTTCAATTTTCTCATATTATTCTTCTCTATTTCTCATTGGTCTCTTCATTCTCATATTAAGATTAGAAAAATACATTGAGTAGAAATCCATACATTCTTGAGCCAAGTAACCATTCACGATTGAAACTTTGGGGTGATTCCTATTCTGGACATAATATTTCAATGTGTAAATATTTCTTTCACTTGGATACATCCAACGGAAAGCAACAGGTCCTCCAAGAAGTATTTTGTTTTGAATATGGGCAGTCAGATGCAACATGCATGTGAAAAATGATGGAGGAAATATTTTCTCTAACTCACACAAAATTAATGGTGACTGGGTCAGAATTTTTTGCAAGAAGGACTTTGAAAACTTCTTATCAAAAAGATCTCTAAAAAATGTCACAACCAAATAAATGACACATTTACATTATTGGACAAAAGATGACGGATTTCTATTAAAATCAACTCATGCATAAATATGTGATAATCATGAGTCTTCAAAGATTTCAACTTCAACTCTCTTCTGTGGACCCATTTTTATATATTTCTTGAATAGCCATCAAGAACTTTAATAGTATCTAGTACTTCTAGAAATTGATTTTTTTCTATAGGTGTCATCACATAAGAAGTACATTGAACTTTCCATTTATTTTCACTGATACACATAGGATGAAATTCTGGTATAATTCCCCAATCCACCAAATCATTCCGAGATCGTAAATCATATTTTGTCTTTCCTTTTACATTTAGAAGAATTGAAAGAACGATTTCACATATATTCTTTTCAATGTGCATTACATCTAAGAAATGACGTAATAAATTGGTTGACCAATACGGCAACTCAAAGAAGATACTCTTATTCTTCCAATTATAACAAGTATCATTGGAAACATTCTTTCTATTTTTATATTTCATTTGACCCTTCCCAAATGAAAAAATAAAATATTTCAATTCATTAATCACATCAGTTCTAGACATATGCTGAGGTGGATCGTTAGTCTCCATAGTATTGTTAAATCTTCGACGATTATTTCTATATGGAGGGTTCATTGGAAAGAATCATCGATGTCCCATAAAAATAAAATTGTGGGGATATTTCAGTCTTCTGGATCAATTATTATTCATAAAAAGGGGACATAACATTTTTTTCTTCATTCTCCATCCATAAATCATTGCAAGCAAGAAAATAATTGATCATCCACATAAACACAGAATGAATCTGAAATATGTCTTTCGAACATGCATCGTATGTGCACACACCCACATCTCAAATAAGTTTCAACTCTTTTATTAAAGGTTTCAGGTATATATCTATATCATTTTTGGGATTAGAAGGGTGAGATATAAGTATACTCATGAAAGTGAAAGGTTTTTTCATACACAACCATGGGGGAAGGTTATAAATGTGTATGAAAACCTACCATGTGCTTTGAGAAGTAAGCATCTGCCCAAATGGATTAAAACTGTCACATGAAAGACTCAACCTCATATTACACACGTCAGCTGAAAAATCAAGATATCGAGCATCAAATCTCTTCCATGAAAATCCATATGCATAGTGAACCAACTATTTATTATTATTCTTTCTCTCAGTATCATTCCATTTCATTTTTATTGATCTATCATCAGACATGAAAATATTCTGGAGTCTGGGGATCAATGGAAAGTTCCAAATTACTTTATGTGGCACATGGGATGGTGTTCCATTAGATTTTGGATTCCATCAGGATGTTCCACATTTCATACAATCATTTCTTTAGCGGTTTCCTCCCAGAATAAGATGCAATCTTTCGGGAAAGCATGAATTTTTTTTAATCCAAGTTCTTCAACTAATTTTCATGTCATATAGTGGTTTGAGGGAATATCTGTATCATCTATAAGTAAGTAATTCAGGAAAGTAAGAATGTAATCTATGATATTATTAGAAATCCCATACATGGTTTTCCCATGAAACAATTGAATTAAAAATTATATCTTTTTCATTTTACCACATTGCCAATAAACTTGATTCATCGTAGCATCATTCAATTTTTACACTCAGTCAACATCATCATTTTTATTGGACGCATCATGTGTGCCTGTATCGAAGTCATCTTGGGTCAACATCCTTTTATTTCTCATGATGAAGAATAAACAGAAATCAGTCATATATAAAATTCTCTAATCCAATCCTCTCATTTGGATCATCATTATTTTCATATTCCATTTTCTCTCCATTGTGATACCACAAATAATAGTTTGTTTAAAAACCATATTTGGTTATATGGTATCTAACTTCTTCATGGATCAACCAAGGTCTTCCAAAACAATTATAACATGGGTAGTGTATGTGACCACTATCTGAAGAATTGTCAAATGAGAAATCTAAAAATCTCTCAAAATTGTTTTGAAAATTGCTTGAGATCCGATCAGTTTCATACATCCAACTACTATCCATTATTTAAAAAATTGATAATCAGTCATTTCGTGAAATAAATTCAATAATATTTAAGTTCAATAAAAAATATTTTTAAGTAAATGATAAATTTTCACTTTATATAAAACCATAACCAACACAATATGTAGATACATGTTGAAACATATAATTATAAATTATAGTATTGTATCAACATCGATTTGAGATTGTGTAAGAGAAAACAAAATGAAACATAGTAGAATTAAAAAAAATAGGTTTAGTTCCAATATAGAACATAGTCCTCTCCACATGATAGTAACCCACAACTAAGAACATTTATTTAAAAAAATAAAATGAACCATAACATGGATCAGGTTTTACATGCAACAACTACAAACTAGGAAGTCCAGGATACAATCAGCCTCTATTATTGTCATTCATGTGAAAAATGTGTAAAAAGAAAGAACAAGGAGAATCAGAGTAAACCCTTTTAAAAAATAAGATAATCAATAAGTAAATATATATTAAACATAGGAAAACTCAAATGAAAAATGAAACATAGAGGGTGAATAGTGTATTGAGTTTTTTATGCAACTCAATATTAGATCAACTTTGGTTGATGAATAATCTTTAAATATATACCACATATAAGATTAAATGATCCAATGAATCTTTATCTTAGGTGTGGTAATAAATCTCAAAAAACATAGTGTTATGTGGAGAAGTAAGTAACATAGTACCCTCATATGTTCCATACACCCATTTCATTTTAGGATTTGTCGAATTTATACTCAACTACTAAAAAATTATCCATTGAGGAACAATCATAATTAATTAATCATATTTATAATCTCTTTTGAAAGTATTAAATGGTAATATATTCATTAAATGGTAATATATTCATTAATCATATTGACAGTCTTTTGGTGTAGCATGCAATACAAGCTACCAATGAATTTGAATTTATTAAAAAATAATAATAATTCATTAAAACTCAAGGTGTTACAAAACCAATGAGTGTACACTCCCATATCACCCAATAACACTGCCAGGATCATTCTCTAATTAGTCACATGCCATAAAACCTATGCTCATTCAACTAAAAATTGATCATGATTCTCATCCATTTCAAGTTTATCTAGAAAAAACCACCCTTGGTGCTTCCTTCCCAACAATACTAAGGAATCACACTCATGTCATGGATTGCTAAATGATCACTAGTCACTCAGGCATTACTAAAAACCACAAAGAACATATGCATGCTTTATCCATCCTATATCCAACCATATCAGATCATAATCAACTGTCTCATAAAAAACCACACCCAAAACCAATAGTTCTAGGTATCTAATAAATCATTACCTCTTCATATAATCATGATTCTTAAATTACTTCAAGTAATTTAAATTAAAATGATAGAAATAATTATACATTTCTTCACTTTTACCATCACAAGGTTATCAAAATAATCAAGGTGAATCATTCCCATAATGAACCATCTTTTTATGATTACCTTTAATACTTTAAACAATTACAAATCCTTAAAATTAATAAATGAACCCCCCAGTGTTAAAATACATCCATTGCACCAATGTAATTTATTTACATCATCAGAGAACATACCAAAATAATATCCACATGTTCTTTCCTCAAAAAACACTATGGTTTGGGTGGGTATAATTCCACTAACAAGTTATATAGGAAACCCATATAAAACTCATTATGGACACTTTATAGAACTAAACCCTATGTAATTAGAAAATTCAGTCACACATAATAATATAAATGTTATGTGAATCCTACATGCCACATATGATGAATGTACAAAATCCTATTTACTATATGTTCCAAGTGCAAAAAACGCAAATTACAATATCAAATTAGTACATTATACTTGATTAAATATCTCAACTATAACATTGATAATCAAGAAGCACAATTTCATAACCCTGTTAACCTATAATTACCACTGGAGATGGGTTCATGACTCACCTGTTTTAGGATTATCACTTGTCCAACACATTCTTATCACCGTATAATTATCCAAAAATAGTAAGAAAAATAAAAAACACTCTAATATTGATTTCTAATGCCCAAAATAAAAGAAAAATAATAGAATCCAAACAGGTTCACAACAACACCTTAGGTAGACCTCCACAGAAATAAAATACTATCAACTAGAAATGAGATAATAAATCATACATTGGGTGTACCAAGTTATATTCATAAACCTGAGGTACTACAGAGGAGGAGGAGAGATTCTTTGGAATTAACAAGGCAAGAATGAGGGTCAATGATGAATGTTCAAGGAGAATCAAGAAACAAATGATAAATATAGATGTATCATATTCTTCTTTTCTAGAAGAGAGAATCCTACGTCGGTGATCATTCAGTTCTTCAAGTAGTTCATATTATGTCATTGGTTTATACCCTTTGATTTATTTTTCAGGCATTTATTTTTTATATTTTTAACTTTCTATCATTTTTTATCTTAGTATGATCCCAAATTTAGTTATATTTCTTAACCCATATATTTATATAAATTTTTCCTTGATTTCAACCATGTTCTATATTATGATATAATTATATGGGATTACACCACCCCATAATGGGTTTTCACATCACTCATGTACTTTTTAGACCATTGTTCTTTATGTTCATTTTCTTCATCCAATGGGTCCATTATTTGACATTTTCGGTATGGTTTGGAGCACAAATAATCCCTTAAATTCATTGAGGATGTTTGAACGACCTATATATTAGATACTTGGTGATGGATTATGGAAGATATTTGGTAGAGGGTAATTAATTAGATGTATGAAACCCTAAATAGAAGTGGTTGTCATGATGGATTACTAATCATGTAATTAGAGATCCTATTTTTTCCAATGGAGGATGGAAATAAATATTTCAAAATCACTCCCCCCCATCAAATACAAATATTATTAGTGGTAAAATAGTGAATAAATTGGTGAAAATAATATATGTGTAATCTATGTGAGGAAATAATTCGGGTTCTACAAAATCATTTATTACACTCCATGTATCAGGAAAGAACATGTTCCATTTAGTCTGGGATTTTAGGGATTAAAGTGTTTTGGATGATCTAATTACTTACCACCCTGTAGTATGTCCAACACATCATGTGATCATAACCATGAAACAAGGCTATGTGACAATGGGCCATTTCTAGCACCTCATTTGGCCAAACATACCTTTCACCATATGGGATTGGTCATGTATATTTACATGGCTATCCAAGTTGTATACTGTGTGTACATTCCCAGGACCCTATATTATCGTAGACACCATGTGAACCCTTATACACACCATGTGAACCCTTATACCATGTCATCATTATTATAACCATTAATAACAACTTATTAAAAAATATCATTAGTCATAGACAATCAAAGTGCACATAAATAAATAATACTATTAGATATATCAATTAAAATGAAATCATACTATCTTACATCCCAAAATACTACCCACAAGGCTGATGAATAACTACAAGGAGCTCTCTTTTTTGGCCAAATCAAAACAAAAAACAAAAATAATAGATGTATAACAACAAAACTAAGTTAGAACTTACATATTTAAAGTGTATAAGAAAAAAATTGTTTGATTGAAAATGGATCGATCGGTGGAAGAAGTTCGATAGACTGGGGAAGAGGGAGATTTGATTTAGAGAATCAATCGAGAGGAGGGGGAACTAGAGGACCAATCTAAATTTAGGTGAAAAATTTCCCAACAGTTTTTTAAAACTGTTGGGAAATATCTGCAAATGGGAGACTATCCCAACAGTTTACTTAAACTGTTGGGATAGGTAGATTCTATACATACTATACCAACAGTTTATAAAAACTGTTGATATAGTATCCCTATACTAATGTTTTTTTAAACCTTTGGTATATAAGTGTTGGTATAGATCTCATTTACAGCAGTGGAAGTTTTTTTTATCAAAGAAGGTTAATGGTTTATCAAGGAGTTTGAAGTCTCTATAATGGTGAAAGGGAAAGATATATTTTATTATGTTCCATAAAACTCATATTTAAATATTTATTTTAGTTCAATCAATGAATTTTAATATATTTACACTAATGGTTAATGTTTTCTAGAAATGAATGGCATTATCAACAAGGATGATTCACTCATGTACTATGATCATGCACTTAACAAGGATAATTCACTCGTGATGATGAAATTTTCTTTTTATTATCCAATGAATTCAAAATTATGGGTTATCAAACTCCAATATTGTAAGATGAACCAGAGTATTGAATTAAATTTATGATAAAAATACATAGTGGAATCAATCGTACCTCATAGCAATACACGATGTACCCAGTATGACTCAAATTGTGTGGTTTTGGTTTAAAATTAACATTTTATTAATGTATTGTTTCATATTTATGTTTAATTTATTTATTTATAATATTACTACCATAATAATTGTTTTATTATATATATTAATTCTTATTATTGAGTTGGGTTTTTTTTAAGTTTCTCGTGCTTGTGTGAGATTGGACTTTGAGGCTGCAACTGAGATAACAATAACAAGGAAATGTGTCAAGAATGTATACAACCATCATGAAAATCTATCCAAAACACTCGGATTATATTGATAATTTAGGATAATTATTTATAATTCATTTTTGACATATAGGAATCATTATCACATCAAAATGACACATTATTTGGTCGGTATTACTCAAAGTGTGTTTTTCCAATTTAAAATGAAATTTTAGTAAAAAACACAAGTGATGTACTCAAAACTGATCAAACACATTCTGATTGTTTTGATACTTTATGAAAATGATACATAAGTAATTTAAGAAGTGTAGGAATCATATTCACCTCAATCTAATCTATGGTGTGACCGGTATGAATCCAAGTGTGTCTTTATATTTAAAATTGACATTAATTTTAGTAAAAAAGAAAACTGACATACTAAAAACCACAAAAACGAATTAATATTGTTTTTATACTTTAGTAATATGATCCATAACTCATTTCCGATGTTATGGAACCATGTGAACCTTAATATGATACCCAATTTGCTCGGTATAGCTCAAATTGTTTGTTATTAGTTTAAAATTGACATTTAAGTTCAAAAAGTGTCACTCATTTAAAACTAATCAAGCATGATTGGATTGTATTGATAATTTAGTAAAATGATTCATAATTCATTTTTATGTGTAGTAATAAGTCTCATGTTATACCAACACACAATGTGATGGTTATGACTCAAAGGGTGTGTTTTCAGTTTAAAATTACTTTTTAGTAAAAAATGAAAATGACATACTCAAAACTAATAAAACACATTAAAATTATTTTTATACCTTATAAAAATGATCCATAAGTAATTTGGGACATGTATGAATCAGTCTCACCTCAATAAGATGCACGGTGAGACCGGTATGACTCTACGTGCACCTTTTTTATTTAAAATCGAAATTAATTTTAGTAAAAAAGACAAGTAACATACTCAAAATTGGTAAAATTCTTTTGTATTGTTTTAATACTTTATTAAAACAATACATAAGTCATTTTTATGTTTATTAATTATCTTCACCTCAATCTAATACATGATGTGTCTGGCATTACTCAAAATGTATGTTATCAGTTTAAAATTGATATTTTAGTTCAAAAATTGTCACTCACTGAAAACCAATAAAACACACTTTTATTATCTTTATAATTTAGGAAAATGATTAATAATTAATTATTGAAATTTAGGAATTAGTATCACATCAAACTGACACACTATGTGACCGATAATACTCAAAGTGCATGTTTCCAGTTTAAAATGACATTTTAGTAAAAAACAAAAAATATGTACTCAAAATCATGAAAACACATTTGGATTGTTTTGATACTTTAATAAAATTATCCATAAGTCATTTGGGATGTGTATGAATCATCCTCACCTCAATATGATGTACATTGTGACAGGTATGACTCCAAGTGTATCCTTTTATTTACACTTGACATTAATTTTAGTAAAAAAAGACAACTGACATACTCAAAACCAAGAAAACGCATTCATATTATTGTGATAATTTAGAAAAATTATCCATAGGTATTTTTTGACATGTAGGAATCATCCTCGCCTTAATTTGATACACGATGTTCCTGGTATGACTCAAAGTGTCTGTTATCAGTTTAAAATTGACATTTAAGTTCAAAAAGTGTCACTTACTAAAAACCAAGAAAACATGCTTAGATTGTATTGATAATTTAGGATAATGATTCATAAGTAATTTTTTATGTTTAGTAATTAGTATCACATCAAAATGACACATGATGTGACTTCTATGGCTCAAAGTGCTTATTTCTAGTTTAAAAATACATTTTATTACAAAACATAAGTGACATACTCAAACCGAGAAAACACATTCAGATTGTTTTAATACTTTAGTAAAACAATCCATAAGTCATTTTGGATGTGTAGGAATCATCCTCAACTTAATATGATGTATAGTATAATCGGTATGACCTCAAGTGTGTCTTTTTATTTAAAATTGACATTAATTTTAGTAAAAAAGACAACTGACATACTCCAAACTGAAAAAACACATTCGTAATATTTTTATAGTTTAGGAAAAAAACCATAATCCATTTTTGAAATATAGGAATCAACCACACCTCAATATGATACAGGATGTTCCCATCATGACTCAAAGTATATGTTATCGGTTTAAAATTGACATTTTTGTTTAAAGATTGTCACTCACTAAAAATTTATCAAACACACTTGGATTAACTTGATAATTTTTTAAAATGATTCATAATTAATTTTTTATATTTAGGAATCAGTCTTAGGTTATATGAACACATTATGTGACTGGTATGACTCAAAGTTCATGTTTCCAATTTAAAATGAAATTTAAGTAAAAAAAAGTGACATACTCAAAACTAAGAAAATGAATTCATATTATTTTGATAATTTATAAACAAATATTAATAAGTCATTTGAGAAATTTATGAATCAGAATCACCTCAATCAGATGCACGGTGTGACCGGTATGACTCCAAGTGTGTCTTTTTATTTAAAATTGATATTAATTTTAGTAAAACAGACAAATAATATACTCAAAATTGAGAAAAATAATTCATATTATTTTGATACTTTAGAAAAATAAACCATGTGTCATTTTTATGTGTAGAAATTAGTCACATCTCAATCTGATATAGTATGTGCCCGGCAAAGTGTCTGTTATCAGTTTAAAATTGACATTTTAGATCAAAATTGTCACTCACTAAAAACTAAGAAAACATACTCATATTATCTTGATAATTTAGGAAAATGATTAATAAGTCATTTTTTATGTGTAATAATCAGTCTCACATCAAAATTACACGCGATATGAGTGGTAAGACTCAAAGTGTGTGTTTCCTATTTAAAATGTCATTTTAGTAAAAAAACACAAGTGATGTACTCAAAACTAAGAAAAAACATTCATATTATTTTGATACTTTAGTAAAATGATCCATAAGTCATTTGAGACATGTAGGAATCAGCCTCGTCTTAATACAATATACAGTGTGACCGCTATGACCCCAAATACATTTTTCAATATATAATTTCATTTTAGTTTAAAACACGCATCACATTGCCAAAACTGAGAAAATGAGCCTAGATTGTTTTCTCATCATTCTATCTGCTATTAATTAATTAATTTCCTTATCATTTTTATATTATACTTATTTAGTTAATTTTCATAGATATAATGCTTGAAGAAAAACAAGAAATGGTGTGACGTGCAAGAATCAACCACAACTCAATATGATACACAGTTTTCCTGGTATGACTCAATGTTTAGTTTAAAATTAACACTTTTTTAATTTATTTATTTATATTATTACTAACATAATAATTGTTTTATTATATAGGTGTGTTATTTTGGTCGAGTAAGGGCATTTTGTTCTTTTATACCGGTGCGTTCTTTTAATATATAATTGTTCTTTTTCTTGTATTTGTGTTGTAAATTTTATTTCATTTAAATCCTATATTTGTATCTGATTTTTCTAATTTATGGTATTGTTTCTGGTTTTATAGTGTGTTGTTACATCACACTGTAATATAACCCTTTAACTGTGCTTCTAAAACCACTGATAAATGACCCCATTTATCAGCTCTTTTATTAAGTGCTGATAAAATATTATGACTTTTAATATCACTCCGATAGTCAAGACTTCTCTAGCACTGATAAAGGCCATTTTTAAAACTATTAAAGTCATGTTTTTTATTAGTTATATGTGTTTCCCACTATCATGAAAATGCATAAAATAATAAACAAATGAATAAAGGAAATTAATGGCCAACTCTTCTTGGGCATTTAATATCAGTTGATCCATTTAAACTTAATGGATCCACCATGACCTAGGGGAATCATAAATGAGTCATAGCTTGACTCATGATGTAGCTTATTATCATCAAGTGTGTCCACGTATCTTCTATATTTAGCCTCATCTTGGCGGGGTCTGCATCTTATCACATCATCGTCAACTATACATATATACTCACACGTGGGCGAGGGGGTCTTGAGAGTACAAAATACAGACTGGTAAATTGGACGTGCATGCCCTTATATATATTTACTGAAAATAAGACGATACACAAATCATTAATAAAAATAATTAATTATTTACAATCATCGCATGCATATAATAAATAATTAAATAAAATATACGTACATAGTCAATGCTCAAAACCAGTCAGCATAATTAATTTAAAGCGTGATAAAAATTAAATTGCAATAATTTAAGTATGAGGGTGTAAATTATATTAAATTGATTTTTTAAATTCAAATAATTTGATTATATTCGGTCCACTATTAATTTAATTTTAATTCAAAAATTTAAATTAATTAATTAATTCAATTTAATACCTAAAAAAATAATTTTTTCTTGAGATATAAAATATCATATTTTAAACCAAAATAAATTAAATTAATTAATTAATTAATTTAATTAACCCAAACTCTGAAACCCCATGGAAGGTCTGTGTGGGTCAGGCTGACCCCGTACAGGCCTGTTTTAGGCCATGCAAAGCCCATGTGTGGCCATTGTGGGCCAGACAGGTCTACCTAGACTCATTTTGGGTTAGATTTAACTAAACCCACAGAGATCCATGGTAGGGGTTACAACATAGGTAGACTGATCGAGGAAGCTCTTGGGGTGCGGCCTTATGGAGGAGGATGGCTTGCTGGTAACTTGGCCAAAACTTGGCGGTGGCGGCTTCCCAATGGATGAATAATGTCGGATATGATCACAACTCATCCAGATGTGGGAAGCTGGGACATCAATATGGAGTAGGGAGTGTGTTGGGTGGATCAGGCTTGATGGAGAGTGGTTCCACCAAATCTGGGTGGTGGTATGAGGGAAGTTGGGATAGGGAGGAGGATGGCTTGACGGATCAGTCGATGGTGTAGGTGGCCCAAAGAATAGAGGATGCGGTATGAGGTAGGTCTAGGTGGTGGCCTCTCCAATCTGAGATATTGTAGGAGAGGTATCTGGTTCAGAGGGGCACTAAATTTGGAGGAGGTGGAACCTATGCTAGATCTGGCGGTGACGATCTAAGAGTGGAAACCTAGGCCAGGATATGGTTGGGGAAGCTTAGTCCTGCAAGGGGGTTCTGGTGAGTGCGGCTGACATTGAGCGGCTTTGGCGTGGTCCAACAATGGTGGGAACCCGATTCTTGGGCATTCACCATGGGAGGAAGCGGCCACGGAGGAGGTGGTCGGTCGACCAGTGCGATGTGGAGGAGGGCAGCACCCTGAGATGGTGACTCATCGACAACAAGGGGGTAGCTGGCCCACCCTCCTTTTTCATTTTAAAATCATTTTTTTTGTGTTTTTCTTAACCAACCTTACGTCCCCATTTTGGATTTTTCAAATTCAGCTTTTTTTCTATGTGGATAATTTCACACGGATTCCCCTCCCCCCTTTTCTCATTTCCTATGATGTAGGAAATTTAAGATAAAAAAATTTAATAATTATATTATTATATTTTGATTCTACAATTATATAGAACAAGTGGGTGGCTGAAAAACACTATCCAGGCCACTGTCCCACCACCGAAAAAAACCCGTAAAAACCCAGAGTTGATCTGAATCAAATATTCGAATTGTCATAACTTGTTCGTTTGAGATCAGATCGATGTGAAATTAGATCCATTGAGACCTAAATAAAACCCTCAAATTAATTTAATATAAATTAATTTTCTTTGGATCATAAAATTCATGTGATTCATTATGATACCAATTGAAGTTATTAGGGCATACAGCAGAAGCCATCAGGTTGGAGAGTTTAAAAGTTTATCACTTAAGTGATGGAACTTGTCATATTTGGAAATATAATCCCTGGTATGGTCTGAGGAACTCATTTTAATTAAACATATCAAAAAATATAAATCAATAAATACCTCTTTAAATATGAAATCATGCTCAATATATGCTTTTCTTCGATGATTTATACTTGAAGATTCCAAAGAAGAATCCATCTAGATCATCCACACTTACTTCAAAAATCTATAATAGCGTCGATTGTTGAATTTAAAGTGCTATCATGATGATCTGATGATTCCTTTGACATCCCAACAATCACCACATCGGTGTTCCATTGATTCTTGGAGATGAGCTTGATCCGGTCACTTGGATTAAGAGATTCTCTCACTAGAAAGTAGAAGAGGTGAGAAAGGCTCTGAAAACTCACAGTGACTAGCTATTGTGGGAGAGCCTCTCTCCTCCTATATATAGTGGATTCTCAAATACCTAGAAAGAGTTCCCTAGGCCCCATATATTTAATTTCCACTAAATAAGAAATAAATAAAAATTCTGACGAACTAAAGTGCATCATAAATATTATTTATATGTTATCACAAACCTATAATATATATATTAAATATATTGCATAAAAAACCTAAGTCATTAACTCAACTCATAATTCCTGTCTAATATTAAACAAAGATGGAATATTGAAATCATATTTGTTCATATAATATTTTTTCTATATTCACTAAATGCCTCATGAATACATTTCATAAATAAATCCAAACCAATTATTATTTACTTGAATAATAATGAATTTATTTATTTATTGGTGATCGATAAAATTGGAAAACTCTCAGAACTTATGGTGGGTTCCACAATATACTATATATTTATTCACTAGAATAGGGAAGATTTGTGAATATGATATTTTGTGTGACCCTCTAGGCCTTATCTTGATAGCAGTGAATAGTATTCACAGACTAAGAGTGGAGTCTAGAAATCCATCAAGACCCCTAAAGAGATAAGTAATAGTCATAATAATGACAAAAAACTTACAAATACATGTTGTGTAATATAATCTCTTTATATTTCAATATCTAATAGAGTAGGGTGCACACTTGTGTCATTATCCTCTCTTTCTTTATTATTTATTGATCTAACAGAATGAACTTACCTCTGACTACCTTGGGAAAGGATTTATGAAGGTACTACCATCCTGATCAACCAGGCCTGAGGTATATTACTTATTCAACTCGAAAGTGACAAATTCTATCTTGATCATTCAACCAATGTCATGCCACCAATGAAGCACCCAATATAAGCTACCTTGGAATGATTTCATTATCATGGTTTTTGACTTGCATCAAAGTACGTGATCAAATGGCACACATTGATAATGATCTCAAGTAAGGAGACCAGTACACATGTTCGTATATAGGAACAGCCAATGAAACCTAAAACATGTGGTGTTCCTATTAGTGGGTTTGTCCACATGATCTTAGCTACCAGATATCATCAAGTGTGAACTTCATGAGAAGAAGTCTCAATGCTTATAATACCCTAGCACATGATATTCAGACATCAACTGTGTCCATTTAGTATGATGTATCTAGACCATAGTTCATATATTTGAGATTAATTTCATAGTATCTCAATGTTCTTATTATATCATGGGATCTGTTATAACCTTTTAATATAAAAATTAATCTATGGACATTACAATTTAATAGTGGACATAGAAATGTGTACACTAAAATGGTAAGAATACATCATGCATATCTATCTGTATACATGAAATAGTAATCAAAAGGTGCTATTTAGTTGGGTCTAGGGAACCCGCTATTACAATGTATAGCTGCTTGTTGGTTCTGTTGTTTGTTTACTAGCACATTAGTATGCTCCTTTCATATGTGAACTCGAGGTCTTGGTTATGTCCCTACTGAGTATACCTATTATGCCCACCCTATGTATATAAACTAATTTTCAGGTTTCTAGGAGGACTTTGGGGATCGAGTTGGACATTACTAACTAGGTTGAAGTTATTGTTTAGTCACTTTCGTAGACCTGTCTTTTGGTATTTATTTTTTGATACTTTTATATGTATCAGTTCTGCTTTATTCATGAATTGTGGGATGGTTTTTCATTTACCTTTATATTGTCTCTTGGAGTTTTTTAGTGATTTTTTATCCTATCTCCCTATCCCGGTTCATTTATAGAGGGTAATGCATCCCATAATGTGATATTTTTATACACTTGGAATTTTTCGCCAACCTCGGGCCTACTGGAGGTGGGAATCGGGGGTCATCATCTCTCTCTCCTCATTGCGGTATCTTTGGCGAAAGGGAGTCATAAAATATACAAACACATACATGTACACAAACACTTATGTATACACATACACATACATACGATTACATTCAAGTATATACACATATACATACAAACACATACATACAATACATGTACACATAATCATACACACACACAAAACACACACACACACACACAACACAACACATGCATACACATACATATGTATGCACATACAGACACACACATACATCCACATACATACACATTCATACATATACATACATATACATGTACATATATTTTAAATTATTTAATATGAATATAAATATATAAATTCAAATATGAATCACATATTTAAATAAATATATTCATTTATATATATAATTGTTTAAATAAATTATTAATATATCATATTTATATTAATTATATACACATTCTTTAATTAATTTATATAAATATACTATTAAACATTTTTATTGACTAATATAAAATTGATAATATTTTATATATAAAATTATCAAAATAATATTTATTTTTTATTAAAAGTTAAATAAATCATATTTATATATTATATTTATATAGATATGCCTATTGTAATATTAATATAATTTAAAAATATATAAATATGTATATATAAATTAAATTATTCACGTTGACCTTTATCAGTGCTAAAAAAAAGCATTTCTAAAGGGATTACTTTTATCAATTCTAGAAAAAATCATTAACAAATAGTACCTTTTTATTGATTCTTTTTTAGCATGGATAAATGTTACCTTTATCAACACATTTTTCTAGCATTGATAAAAGTACCCTTTTTATCAGTGCTTTTCTTCTAGTACTGATAAAATTCAATGTTGAATATCACGCAATCTGCAATACCCATCTAGGAGTGGATATCATACCCTTAAATCATGATTCATCGTAGATTTTTTGTTTTCTTGAATATATTTGATTGATTATTGTTTTATGTTTCTAGGTCTTGTATGTTCGTTTCTTTTACTTATGCAGAGTAAATTTTTTTCTTGTAATGCTTCTATTATGCATATAGATCAAACTGGGATAGAAACATTTAAATTACTAGGTCTATATCTTCTTATATTCCTTTATATATATGTGCTAGTGGATCTAAACATACCAAAACACTATAATCACCAACTATGTGACAATAATAAAACATCAATTCAAAGTATAGTGTTAAAGGCTGTGTTGATGTGGTTGTTATCAATAATGGACAAGATCTACTAAGGAATTTTATATGGTCATGGAGTGATTAGAAAAATATTTTTATTTCAAAAATTTGAATCAATTAATAAGATGAATTATTGTGTTGGAACAAAAAAGAAAAAAAATAACACCAAGATATAACGTGCTTAAAATCGATGCGATCCTATGTGCATGGTGAGATTACCACCCAAGAAAGCTTCGTATTAAAGAAGAGGAAAAAAGGAAATAAAAACTTGAAACAAGAAAGTAAAAAACATAGAAAATATACTAGGAGGGAGGATTTTCTAAACTATGTGTCAGTGATAAACTCTGTCACTTAGATTTAGCACCATCCAATCTTGGACGGACTCACGCATGCACCCAGCATAAGGGATAAGGCAGTGGAAAACCAAAAATAAATCACTTATAGAGTCATATTTCTATATTGAAATATGGTTATGAGTGAAGATTTGAATCCACAACAACCATGCTTCATGCAAGAACGACCATATCTAGTTCCTAGTTGAAGTCACCACCGAGTCTCCACTGAATGAGATGTTCAGTTACAGAAGAATGGAACTCTGAATTCCATGGAACAAGGAGTAATTCCAAGACTGAAACTCTCTATCTTTCTCTCTTGAGATCTCTCCAAAACCATGGGTTTTCTCTTATCAGATCTCTTAGCGCACACACCAGACAAACCGAATGAAAAATAATCAGAATACCAAATGAAGGAAGAGGCGTGGAGTAATGATGAATCCCTAGAATAGCGTCAGATGCAGCAGTCAAGGAGTAATCATGACGACATAAATATATTCATGATCAAATAGAAAATTAGAGTAACTATGAGTGGTTTTGTTGGTAGTGAAATTCATAATATAATCATTGTAAGTGAGGAAATAGTGTGAATCAAGCACACTACAAAAAATATCACCCATAAGTATCTATAGTCATTCGATCATCAATGATTGATGGTCCAAAATAATCCACTAATAAGAAAAAAAAATATCCCAAAAAAATAACTTCAAGTGATATAATAAAATTTAAATAAATCAATTTGAAATTAAAATTACATACTAGGATACACATAAATCCCATGAAAATAATTCATCATATATATTTCATAGCAAAATGAATATTTTAATTACAACATAATAAATCTTGGCAAAGGAAAATTACTAAATCTCCACATTGCAATTTAAAAGTTTCATTTTACTGATGGTGTTATTGAAACCTATGTCATTTAACTAGGACAAGATTCATAATATCTAAACACTATGAAAATTTAGAAAGGGGTATATCTTTAGTCAAACTATCATCTGGATTATCCCCAGAGTGTATCTTAGTGACACACATTGTCCCAGATTCAATTATAACCCTAACAAAGTGAAGATTAATTTCAATATGCTTTGATTTACCATGTAAAACATAGTTTTTAGACAAGTGTAATGTATTTTTTCAATAACAGTGTACAACTACACTAGAAGTAGATAAATACAAATCATGAATAATCCCTTTCAACCAAATAGCTTATTTAATGAATACAGTTAAATGTATATACTCAGCCTCTATGGTGGACAGATAAACTACAGATTTCATGTTATATTTTCAATAAATATGACCACCATAAGAAAGGAAAACAAAACCAGTAATTGATTTACAAGTTTCAACATTAGCAGCATAGTTAGAATCTAAAAATCCTACAATTTAATCATCATAACTAGGATTTTTTCCAAAAATAATTCATAAACTAGAGGACATTGAAAATACCTGATAATCTATTTTAGATCATGTCAGTGTACTTCCCCAGGTTTTCCCATAAAGACTTCTCATATTACACACTAAAAATGAAATATCGGGTCTATAATAAACCATTGCATTCATAAGGCTCCCATCCACGTTAGCATAAGGGGTCTTACTCATGAAATAAATCTCAACATCACTAATAGGGGATTGGTTTGGGGATAACTTAAATTGTTGGCCCAGGGGTATGCTTACTGGTTTAATGTGCTCAAACAAGTACCGATTCTAAAATTTTTTAACATAAGCATGCTGAGAAAAAAATAGAGTTTGGTCTCTTCTATGTCTAATTATTTCCATTCCTAATATTTCTTTTTCATTTTCTAAAACTTTCGTTTCGAAATCATAATTCAATTAGGTTTTCATATGAAAAATTAACTGCATGTTTTTACAAATAACTAGAATGTCATCAACATATAAAAGCAGGTAAATCATATCATGCTTAACATGTTTGTAATAAACACATGCATAAAATTTTCTTCTATTGAAATCATTTTCATTCATAAAAGAATCAAAACATTTGTACAACTGTCTTGAATATTTTTTCAAATCATACAAAGAATTTTTTAAAAGGAAAACTTGATTCATTTTAAAATTATTTGATAAGACTTAGAGTGGTCTCATATAAATGGTTTTCTTTAATTTTCCATGAAAAATGTTTTTTTAACATCCAACTTATATATATGTAAATCATTCCTAGAATAAAAATCAAGCATGAAATGAATGGATGATTTCTTAATAACATGAGAAAAAATATGACCATATTGACTCCTTCACATTGAAGGTACCCCTTAATGACTAATTGAGATTTATATTTGATTTTTAATTATATGGTGTTATCTTATTTATAATTAAATATCAATCTACAACCTATCACCTTTTAATTTAATGGTTTAGTTACCATAATCTAGGTCTTATTCTTAATAATGTAATTAATCTCATAATTCATGGAAGCCAACCACTATCGGCATTCTTTAGATTTTAGAACTTTCTTAAAAAAAATTGGTTCATCATTATACTTATATTGAGTGGCATTAAAGGCATACATATCCATATCAGTATGGCTAAACCGATAAGGGGGTCTAATGATCCTCTTAGCCTGGTCTAGAGTTAACGGGTATCCCCTAAGTTCACCCTCCTCTACTTCGGGTTGAGAACCAGAATATGAATATGATTCACCTTCAGGATATGGGGGTGAACAAAAGGGGAATGATTATAAGGCCCCAGCCTTAAGCCTTACTTAATCTTGAGTTATTACAAGATTACACATTGAGGATCTTTTCGGGTTTAGAGTTTTAGAGAATTAGATCATAAAACTTGCATTACATTCCACATATAAACAAAGTGGTTACATAAATATGGTATTCTTCATTCCCATCAATGGAAACACATTTAAAATAAAACATGGATTATTTCTTGACACATCCTTGACTCTATCATCTTATCATGTACCTTTCCCTTGACCTGTGAAAAACATTTCAAAAACTTGGGATGAGCATAAAAACTCAGTATGGGTTATAAAAAAAACATGGAAAGGAAACATGAGTTCATATATACATAAGAATGAAATCATACCTTACCCATAAAACATAGGCACTTTAACATACCTCATAAAATCATGAATAAATCATAGAAATCATAAGACATAAAGGTAACTTGAGGCATTCATAACATTCTTACGTAGGGAGTAACCCTCTTGGTTACGTTTGGAATACCCATCACAGTATATTCCCTAAATCTCTTCGGAGAAACCTTAACGTTTCACTCCTTCACGTTACCCAATGCATTGGAGAGCTATAACGGGCTCACCCGCCCTTAGTTTATCACGGAACCACCCATCTTCATAATAATGCCCAAGAACCATAACATAATCATATCACATAAAACATGCATAAAGGAAATATAAAATTTCCACATTTCAATCACGAGATATCAATACAACACATTGATATAAAAACATTATGAAAACCATTTTCAATACTAAAATAAAAGAAAAGTAAAACATGGTATTTATTTTTCTTTTAAAAAGAAGGTATGGCTTGTAGAGGAAGCTGAAACTCAAATAACGGTCACGACGGCGGAGAAGTCGTTGTCGCCGCATACGTACGACAAAAACATTCCCTTTTTTCGTTTATTAAATGCTTCGTAAAAAAAATATTCCTTTTGAATAAACGTAAAAGTCAAATGGGTTTATACACCGTATAAAAGAAAGTTGTGTATAAAATAAAATATGCCTCAACGAAAGGAGATTGAGACGAAGTCCCATACCTCGTATCCGACTTGACCCGACCGTTCTTTAATCTCCTGAATAATAAACTTGAGTTAATCTCCACTTTCTTAAGAATCTTTTTCAAGTTCATTATTCCTTTTATACCATGTTATGAACATCATGTAATCATTTAAGTTAATAATGTTCATTTTGTCGGTATTTGGTTCTTAAGTCAAAAATAGACTTCTTACACTTACATGTTGTTAATTTGGTCATAGGTTCGTTATATATAGAATGATATTAATTATTTGGATAACATATATATCATATATATTCATCATATACATGTATTTATAATATTACATCACATTTAGAGGTAATAAATGAAATGCACCGTTCATGGAGACGGTAAGCCGTACGTACGCATGAACGCTACTTCCATTTCTATTTCATATTTTCTGGAATGGAATCATAATTATATAAGAGTATATTATAATTCCAGTATAATAAAATATATAATATCATTAACTTTATCCTTTACACATCCCACATATGGTAATAACGAATCAAATCACTTTCAGGGGGCGATAGTCTGCACTTCCTAAAATGAAGATATCGTGTTTACCCATAATGGAAACCATAAAGGTATGCCCAAAATGAAAAAAACAGAAGCTTAAGGAAAACATAAACATATTATATATCATATATAAAAATAGTGACATCATAATGTCCACCTTTGAAGGTGTTAAATGAGTATTGAACAATCATCGTTTCGGGAGGCAGAATTTCTCCATCCACGGAAACCGTATGTTCTTTAACCATTTGATGTAGTTGTGTGAGAGTGTAGCTCAAATAAATATTATAAAAACATCCTAGTATATTGAAGATACTTTTTTTGTTACAAAATAAGTAAATAAAAAGAGTTTAGGGGGTTGGAGAAGCAAAATAAAACAAATGAACGTGAGAGAATGAATTACCTTTAGAAGTGTAACTCCTTTTGATTTGAGCCTAAAGGCTTCCTTTGAAAGGATTCTGCCCAAAGGGAATCCTCTAGGATGAGGAGAGGGATGTGGAGAGAGTAAATGGGCAGGGTTTGGCCGATCCAAAGGCTTGAGGAGTGTGTGAAATGAGGTAGAGGTGGGGGCCTTTTATAAGAGGAGAGGAGGGGCACTTTTGGAAAGTAAAGAACTATTACTTTATTTGAAAATGTGTTTCGGTTTTAAAAGGTCCCACATTGATATAATTCGTGTATAAGGTGATAAGGGTTCGAAATACACTCATCCAATTGGTTTTGGCCATGTGTAGTTCATAGATTTTACATTATCTTTCCATTTTATTTAAATCGTCAAATAATGATGTCATCGCTGCATCATTATTATGTCATAAATAATTTAATTTATTTAATGTCTAAAAATCATAAAAAAAGTACTATAATGTAGGAAATCTTTTTATCTTTCCAATTACTATTTATAATCAAATATCTGATCTTTATAACCCCATGTAAAAATTGTTTTCGTAAAACATATTATGTTGGTGTCATTTTTACTTTTACATTAAATAAAAAGTTATTTATGTCATTTCCCAACCAAAATGTCTCCATGGGGTCCCCAATTTGACCCATGGATTTTCTTGGTCGGCCATGACACAACAAATAAGGTTGGGACATGTGTCTAGGTCATTTCATATTATTAAAGCATTATTTATACCTTAAACTACACTAATTACCACTAATCGCGATTAAAAACTTAATAAGTTACTATTAACCAAAAAATTATTTTAATCTCATTGAACCACATTTTACTTCTTAATGACAACCATTTATGTTGGATTTTCAAAATTCAAAACACAATGATGGAAAAATTTCATTTAAACGGAAAATCAGTCTTTATAAGTACCACTTAGTGGTTTCACTATTCATCAAAAATTGAAGTTTTTCAGAAAATTACCAAAAATTCACCCTAAGCTATATTTGATATTCCGAATTCAAAAATGAAGTATATTTTAAAAAATTCAAATCATATAAGTCACATTAATTAATTTAATAATTAATTCCCGCTGCCAGAGTAAAAAGCGTGTTTTTACAAAACAATAAGTATCAAAAGATTGACACCAGTTTAAGTCTAATTTCAAAGTGAAATTGATTCCAATGACCACCATTGGATAAAATGGTAAAAATATATTCTAATTTCACTTCAAAACCAATTCAAAACATAATCTAATCATATAAATAAATTAGATTAAAAAGCAGTTTTGATGTAAAATGCAGTATTTTTCACTATTCATTAAAAAATGAACATTGTCAGAAAAATACCAAAAATTCTCACAAGGTAAATTTTGATTTTCCAATCATAAAGAATAAGTTTATTTTGACAAACATAGTTTATAAAATTGTCAAAATATAGATTCAAAAATGGTTTGCCATCAAAAGGAAGTAAAACAATCTTTTAAGAATATTAGTGTATTCCATGCATAAGATTGTATTTATTTTCATTTTAAGCCTCTATAACACTATCTTAATCATTAATAGACATAGATAAAAATATCTATTATTCATTACTTACTTGGGATGTTACATCCTTCCCCCCTTTATAAAATTGTGTCCCCACAATTTATTTACTTATCGAATAAATGGGGGTACTTATCCCTCATTGCATTTTCAGATTCTCATGTTGCCTATTCAATCATGTGGTTTTTACACAAAACCTTTACCTGGTGAATCACCTTATTCCGTAACACTTGCTCCCTGTGGTCAAGAATCTGGACCGGTTGTTCCTCATAAGATAGGTTCTCTTCCAGCTGAACTACCTCTAGACTCAAAACATGAGATGGATCTGGCATATACTTTCTCAACATCAAAATGTGAAAAACATTGTGTACCTGAGATAAACTCGGAGGTAAAGCCACTCGGTATGCAACTGATCCAACTCTCTCCAGAATTTCGTATGGTCCAATGAACCTTGGACTCAACTTTCCTTTCTTACCAAATCTCATCACACTTTTCCAAGGAGAAACCTTGATAAAAACATGATCACCTACCTCGAAAGATAGATCCTTCCTCCGGTTATCCGCATAACTCTTCTGCCTGCTCTGAGCTGTTCTCATGTGTTTCTGAATCAGCTGAACTTTTTCTGTCATCTCTTCTACCAATTCTGGTCCCATCAACTTCCTTTCACCCACTTCATCCCAGAAAGCTGGAGTTCGACACCGCTTCCCATATAATTCCTGAAATGGTGCCATCTGTATACTGGAATGAAAACTGTTATTATATGAAAACTCAACCAAAGAAAGATTTTGGTCCCAACTTCCCTGATAATCTATAGAACAAGCTCGTAGCATATCCTCCAATTTCTGAATTGTTCGTTCTGACTGCCCATCTGATTGAGGATGAAAAGCTGTACTAAAATTTAATTCAGTACCCAACGACTTCTGAAGGCCTTTCCAAAAGTTAGAAGTAAACCTGGGATCACGATCTGATACAATGGAGAGAGGAACTCCATGTAACCTGACTATCTCTTTAAGATACAAATGGGAAATTTGATCAAGAGAGAAAGTATCTCGTATAGCAAGGAAATGAGCAGATTTGGTCAAGCGATCAACAATAACCCAGATTGCATTATTACCTTGAGATGTCTTCGGTAATCCAACAACAAAGTCCATAGATATATTCTCCCATTTCCACTCTAGCACCGGTAAAGGCTGAAGCATCCCTTTCAGTAACTTCCGCTCTGCTTTAACCTGTTGACAAGTCAAACACTTCACAGTAAAATCAGCAATATCTCTTTTCATTCCATCCCACCAGTAATACTCCCGCAGATCTCTATACATCTTAGTACTGCCCGGATGAGCTGAAAACGGAGAACTATGAGCTTCACATAACAACTCTCTCTTCAACTGTGAATCACAAGGCACACACAATCTCTTCCCAAATCTCAAAACGCAAATATTATCAATGTTGAATTCAGGCAACTTACCTTTCTTAACCAGCTCTACCTTTTTCTGCAACTCACTATCTTGCTTCTGTGCTTTCTTGATTCTATCTGATAGAGATGATCTCACTGATACCTGAAACAAAACAGAAGGACTTCCTGCACCAACAACTTCTATTCCAAAGTTCATCAAATCCTTAACCAAAGGATCACGTTCCAAACGCAACATTGTTAATGAAGCATTACTTTTTCGACTCAAAGCATCAGCCACTTTATTTTCTTTTCCCGGATGGTAATGAATTGTACAATCATAATCCTTGATTAATTCCAGCCATCTCCTTTGTCTCATGTTTAACTCTTTCTGAGTGAATATATACTTTAAACTTTTGTGATCGGTATATATTTCACACTTTACTCTATACAAATGATGCCTCCAAATTTTTAAAGCAAAAACAACAGCAGCTAGTTCCAAATCATGTGTAGGGTAATTTACCTCATGATTTTTCAACTGTCGTGAAGCATAAGCAATTACCTGATCATTCTGCATTAGGACGCAACCAATTCCTTTTAATAAAGCATCACTGTATATAACAAACTCACCATTCCTGGAAGGTAGTGCCAAAACTGGAGCATTCACCAATCTTCTTTTCAATTCCTGAAAACAATCATCACATTCTTTTGTCCAGATAAACTTAACACCCTTCCAAGTTAGCTTAGTCATTGGACTAGATAACCATGAAAAATTTCTAACAAACCTTCGGTAATAGCCCGCCAAACCAAGGAAGCTACGAATCTCGGTTACATTTGTGGGTCTTGGCCATTCTTCCACAACTTTTGTTTTTGCAGGATCAACAATTATTCCATCTTTAGAAACAATGTGACCAAGGAAAGAAATGTGTTGCAACCAAAACTCACACTTGCTGAATTTCCCATACAGTTTCTTTTCTTTTAAGGTTTTAAAGATAACCCTTAAATGTTTTTCATGCTCCTCTTTACTTTTATAAAACACCAAAATATCATCAATGAAAACCACCACAAACTTATCCAAGAACTCATGGAAAATTCTATTCATTAAGTCCATGAATACAGCAGGTGCATTGGTTAGCCCAAAAGGCATTACTACAAATTCATAATGGCCATATCTCGTACGGAATGCGGTCTTCGGAATATCTGCCTCCTTTACCTTCAGCTGATGGTACCCCGATCTCAAGTCAATCTTTGAAAAAAACTGAGCTCCCTAGAGCTGATCAAACAAATCATCGATATGAGGCAAAGGATATTTGTTCTTAATAGTGATATTATTCAAGGCTCTATAATCAATGCAAAGTCTCATAGAACCATCTTTATTTTTAACAAATAAAATAGGAGCACCCCATGGTGATGTTCTAGGTCTAATGAAACCTTTCTCTAATAAATCTTTCAATTTCTCCTTCAACTCTAAAAGTTCAATTTGTTCCATTCGATAAGGGGGTTTTGAAATTGGCTTAGCATCAGGAACTAAGTCAATAGTAAACTCAACTTCCTGATCTGGTATTATTCCAGGCAACTCATCAGGAAAAACATCAGGATACTCATTTACCACTGGCACATCATTAATCTGAACAGTTCCTTTATTTTCAACGATGTGTACAAGGTAACATTCATTTCCATATTTTACAAGTTTCTCGGCCTCTTGATATGTTATCAAAAGTAAGGGTTCATTCTTGTAAACAAACTGAAAGTATTTCTGAAAAGAAACTTCTTTATCTCTACAGTCAATCTTAGCATGGTAAATAGAGAGCCAATCCATACCCAGGATAACATCAAACTCTACTAGAGGTAGAACAATAAGGTTTGCAAGTAGGTTCTTTCCACAGATAAGGATAGGAATATTCTTATAAATTCTTTTTGCCTCAACATTCCCCCCAGGTGTTTTTACCAAAAGTTCAGGACTCATTTCTTGAGATGGTATTCCCATTTTACTAGAAAAGGTTTCATAGATGAAAGAATTTGTAGACCCCGAATCAAACAACACACTGGCATAATCTGAAAAAACAAACAAAGTACCTGATACAACTTCATTTGATGGCCCGACATCTGCTGAAGTAGTTGCAAAGGATTTCACCACCCCTTTCTTCTTGTAGTCTAACTGCTTCCCATCACTCAAGCTCCTTGTCGGACACTCGTTTGCATAGTGACCCATCTCATTGCACTTATAACATTTCACTAACTATAAATCAAATTTGTTCTTACCTTCACCTTGATCCTTTTCAATGCAATCACGAGCCTTATGTCCCATCTTACCACATCGGTAGCACTTCCCAGAATTCAGAAGACATTCCCCAGCATGCCTTTTGCCACATTTATCACAAACTGGAAACTTAGTTCTCTTACCATCAGACTTTTTTGAAGAATTCTTACCTTTCTCCTGCCACCTCGGTCTCTTCTTCTGCTGGTTGTTATAGAAAACTTGGTCATCGGAAAACTCCATTTCCACCTTCTCAGCACATCGAACAAGCTTTTCATAACTTTTAAACTCACGAGAAGCTAATGCCCTTTGATATGTTGGCTTTAATCTTGAGTAAAAACGATTGATTTTACTATCAAGGTCCCGGATAAAATTTGGAGCATACCTTGCCAATCGAGTGAACCTTTCTTCATAGGCAGCCACTGAGTCTTCCTCTTGCCTCAATTCCAAGAATTGCTTTTCCATCCTAAGTCGAACAGCCTTAGGAAAATACTTCTCAAGAAACATACCTTTGAATTCATCCCAGTCAAGAGCATAAATCTCATCGGCGTCCCTGATATTTTTAACCATAGACCACCATTGATCTGCCTCACCCTCCAAACGGTAAATAGCAAGACTAACCTCTTGATTGTCTGAACACCCCATGACATCAAAAATCTTCTCCAGTGCTTTAATCCACCCTTTAGCTAGCACAGGGTCAGATGATCCTCTGAATGATGGTGGATGTTGCCTCATGAAATGTTCCACCACTGACATGTTCCTCTGCGGTTGGTCTGGCTGATCTCGTGTATGGATACCACCTCCATTTATCGCTTGAGTCAACTGCGCCATTACTGCAACAAACTGTTCAGTTCCAATTCTGACCATTTCTAAATGCTGATTCGGAAGGTTATTTCCTTCTGTATTCCTTCCTAGCACTGCTTCCCTGTTTCCTCTGTGGAAAACCATTCTGAACAAACATGTCTTAGATGAAGCAACATGGTAATCTTTAAATGCTATATCATTTCAAAAAAATATATATATTTTTGGATAATCATTTAATAGAATTATAACTCCTAAAGTTATCTAAACCGACCTTTGATACCAACTATAAGGCCCCAGCCTTAAGCCTTACTTAATCTTGAGTTATTACAAGATTACACATTGAGGATCTTTTCGGGTTTAGAGTTTTAGAGAATTAGATCATAAAACTTGCATTACATTCCACATATAAACAAAGTGGTTACATAAAGATAGTATTATTCATTCCCATCAATGGAAACACATTTAAAATAAAACATGGATTATTTCTTGACACATCCTTGACTCTATCATCTTATCATGTACCTTTCCCTTGACCTGTGAAAAACATTTCAAAAACTTGGGATGAGCATAAAAACTCAGTATGGGTTATAAAAAAACATGGAAAGGAAACATGAGTTCATATATACATAAGAATGAAATCATACTTTACCCATAAAACATAGGCACTTTAACATACCTCATAAAATCATGAATAAATCATAGAAATCATAAGACATAAAGGTAACTTGAGGCATTCATAACATTCTTACGTAGGGAGTAACCCTCTTGGTTACGTTTGGAATACCCATCACAGTATATTCCCTAAATCTCTTCGGAGAAACCTTAACGTTTCACTCCTTCATGTTACCCAATGCATTGGAGAGCTATAACGGGCTCACTCGCCCTTAGTTTATCACGGAACCACCCGTCTTCATAATAATGCCCAAGAACCATAACATAATCATATCACATAAAACATGCATAAAGGAAACATAAAATTTCCACATTTCAATCACGAGATATCAATACAACACATTGATATAAAAACATTATGAAAACCATTTTCAATACTAAAATAAAAGAAAAGTAAAACATGGTATTTATTTTTCTTTTAAAAAGAAGGTATGGCTTGTAGAGGAAGCCGAAACTCAAATAACGGTCACGACGGCGGAGAAGTCGTTGTCGCCGCATACGTACGACAAAAACATTCCCTTTTGTCGTTTATTAAACGCTTCGTAAAAAAAATATTCCTTTTGAATAAACGTAAAAGTCAAAGGGGTTTATACACCGTATAAAAGAAAGTTGTGTATAAAATAAAATATGCCTCAACGAAAGGAGATTGAGACGAAGTCCCATACCTCGTATCCGACTTGACCCGACCGTTCTTTAATCTCCTGAATAATAAACTTGAGTTAATCTCCACTTTCTTAAGAATCTTTTTCAAGTTCATTATTCCTTTTATACCACGTTATGAACATCATGTAATCATTTAAGTTAATAATGTTCATTTTGTCATTATTTGGTTCCTAAGTCAAAAATAGACTTCTTACACTTACATGTTGTTAATTTGGTCATAGGTTCGTTATATCCAGAATGATATTAATGATTTGGATAACATATATATCATATATATTCATCATATACATGTATTTATAATATTACATCACATTTATAGGTAAGAAATGAAATGCACCGTTCATGGAGACGGTAAGCCGTACGTACGCATGAACGCTACTTCCATTTCTATTTCATATTTTCTGGAATGGAATCATAATGATATAAGAGTATATTATAATTCTAGTATAATAACATATATAATATCATTAACTTTATCCTTTACACATCCCACATATGGTATTAACGAATCAAATCACTTTCAGGGGGCGGTAGTCCGCACTTCCAAAAATGAAGATATCGTGTTTACCCATAATGGAAACCATAAAGGTATGCCCAAAATGAAAAAAACAGAATCTTAAGGAAAACATAAACATATTATATATAATATATAAAAATAGTGACATCATAATGGCCACCTTTGAAGGTGTTAAATGAGTATTGAACAATCATCGTTTCGAGAGGCAGAATTTCGCCATCCACGGAAACCGTATGTTCTTTAACCATTTGATGTAGTTGTGTGAGAGTGTAGCTCAAATAAATATTATAACAACATCCTAGTATATTGAATATACTGGTGTTGTTACAAAATAAGTAAATAAAAAGAGTTTAGGGGGTTGGAGAAGCAAAATAAAACAAATGAACATGAGAGAATGAATTACCTTTAGAAGTGTAACTCCTTTTGATTTGAGCCTAAAGGCTTCCTTTGAAAGGATTCTGCCCAAAGGGAATCCTCTAAGATGAGTAGAGGGATGTGGAGAGAGTAAATGGGCAGGGTTTGGCCGATCCAAAGGCTTGAGGAGTGTGTGAAATGAGGTAGAGGTGGGGGCCTTTTATAAGAGGAGAGGAGGGGCACTTTTGGAAAGTAAAGAAATATTACTTTATTTGAAAATGTGTTTCGGTTTTAAAAGGTCCCACATTGATATAATTCGTGGATAAGGTGATAAGGGTTCGAAATACACTCATACAATTGGTTTTGGCCATGTGTAGTTCATATATTTTACATTATCTTTCCATTTTATTTAAATCGTCAAATAATGATGTCATCGCTGCATAATTATTATGTCATAAATAATTTAATTTATTTAATATCTAAAAATCATAAAAAAAAATACTATGATGTAGGAAATCGTTTTAGCTTTCCAATGACTATTTATAATCAAATATCTGATCTTTATAACCCCATGTAAAAATTGTTTTCGTAAAACATATTATGTTGGTGTCATTTTTACTTTTACATTAAATAAAAAGTTATTTATGTCATTTCCCAACCAAAATGTCTCCATGGGGTCCCCAAGTTGACCCATGGCTTTTCTTGGTCGGCCATGACACAACAAATAAGGTTGGGACATGTTTCTAGGTCATTTCATATTATTAAAGCATTATTTATACCTTAAACTACACTAATTACCACTAATCGCGATTAAAAACTTAATAAGTTACTATTCACCAAAAAATTATTTTAATCTCATTGAACCACATTTTACTTCTTAATGACAACCATGTATGTTGGATTTTCAAAATTCAAAACACAATGATGGCAAAATTTCATTTAAACGGAAAATCAGTCTTTATAAGTACCACTTAGTGGTTTCACTATTCATCAATAATTGAAGTTTTTCAGAAAATTACCAAAAATTCACCCTAAGCTATATTTGATATTCCGAATTCAAAAATGAAGTCTATTTTAAAAAATTCAAATCATATAAGTCACATTAATTAATTTAATAATTAATTCCCGCTGCCAGAGTAAAAAGCGTGTTTTTACAAAACAATAAGTATCAAAAGATCGACACCAGTTTAAGTCTAATTTCAAAGTGAAATTGATTCCAATGACCACCATTGGATAAAATGGTAAAAATATATTCTAATTTCACTTAAAAACCAATTCAAAACATAATCTAATCATATAAATAAATTAGATTAAAAATCAGTTTTGATGTAAAATGCAGTATTTTTCACTATTCATTAAAAAATGAACATTGTCAGAAAAATACCAAAAATTCACACAAGGTAAATTTTGATGTCCCAATCATAAAGAATAAGTTTATTTTGACAAACGTAGTTTATAAAATTGTCAAAATATAGATTCAAAAATGGTTTGCCATCAAATGGCAGTAAAACAATCTTTTAAGAATATTATTATATTCCATGCATAAGATTGTATTTATTTTCATTTTAAGCCTCTATAACACTATCTTAATCATTAATAGACATAGATAAAAATATCTATTATTCATTACTTACTTGGGATGTTACAATGATCGGGTTCTAAAGTAACTTGAGGGTTAGAATCAACTTTAATACCAAAGGTTTGGGGTGTATAGGCCTCTCTGGACTCAACATTTTTTTCTGCTGGGAAGACATGACTCTCAAAATACAACTTAGGGGTGTCCAGACCCGACCCGACCCGATGGGTTCGACCCGACCCAACCCGGTTGGGTCGGGTTGGGTCGGGTTGCAGGGAAAAAACCCCGGTTCGGGTTCATATTGGGTCACTTTTTTATGGGTCGGGTCAGGTCTCGGGTTGGGGGCATTTAGACCCGACCCGACCCGTGACCCAACCCAAAAAAAAAATTCATCTCTCTCAGCCGCTGGCAGGGGGGGCCCGACATTTCCTTCCTCCCTCTCGCTCTCTCGCCCTCCTCCTCTCCCCCAAAGAAACCCTACCCCCTTCTTCCTCTTCCCTCATGATCGACGACAACAGTCATCCCTCCCTCCCTCACATGAGTCACTCGCTCTCGCTCTCACCTCGCCAGGCCTCAACCACTGCCAGCCTGCTCCTCCTCTCTCTCCCGCCAACCGACCGACCCCGACCTTCCCTCGCACCGATCAGCATTCATGCTGAGCTAAATATATAAATAAGCCCGGTGCACCGATCGGCCTTCCTCCAAGATGAGTTTCCCCAACCCCTGGCTTGCGGCGGCGCCTCCTCCTCCTGTCTAACAGACTAACAGTAAGCAATTTTTAGTACTCTAACCCCTTATTAGTGGTGGTAGGGATTTTAATTTAATTTGGTTGTTGATTTTTTAGTATTTATCTTGATTTTAAAGGTGTATTAAAATAGGATTAAAAGGGTTGGATTTTGGGTGTGCTTTGCGGCGGTGCCTCCTCCTACTGCCTGTTGCTGCGTGCGTGTGCGTGCGGTCTGGATTGGTTAACTAATTGGTAAGAAATTTTTATTCAAAAACCCTTATTAGTGCTTTGAATTTGGTTTGTGATTTTTTAGAATTTATCTTGCTTTTACCCCATTGATGAGTGTGCTATAACCTATTGTTTATACTTGTGAGAATTCATTTGATTATATGAATTTTGATTCATGTTTCTTAGTTTTGGATGAGTCCATTTATTAAATTTAAGAGGGTGTGTGTTAGAGGTCAAATTTTATTTTATTATTTTGTTATAATGCCTTAGGGTAGTGTGCATCTCAAATTAAAAAAAAAATTATGTTAACTACATCTTTTTATCCATGACATTAGGAACCTAGGTTACCAAGTGTAAATTTTAGGAATGTTTTCTGAGTGTGATAACTTGGATAGACACCCATACCATAGTAGAATTTTATAACTAGCTAGTGGGTCTGTTTGTCACCAATGAGGCTTTTTGAAAGTAATTTGGGTAATGATTTGTGTCACCATTAACTTATTGATAGAAGGTTCAATGTATGAACTCCAATAGAAACATTTTCCATTAGCTCCTTGTGTGTTTCTACATGGATTATACATTATGTTGTGATCATTGATTATTTTTGGCATATGAGTTGTCACATTTTTTTATGTGCTTATATTGGATCTTTTTGAGTAATAATCATGGTGGTGAGACTTGATTTTTATGATTATTATCAATTGTTTATAACTTTATGGGTTTTCATTTCATTAATTATTCTCTTTGACAGCAGCTAGAGATCATGGAAGGTGATAAAATAAGTGGTTCTAATCCTCTAGTTGGTGCAAGAACCCAAAGTAATATAGGGTCTACTCCAACTACACATTCAATAGAAAAAAGAAAGGGGTACAATAGAAAAAGGAGGGGGGAGTAGTAACATACCAGCTGAAGAAAGTGAGGGTAATAGGTCTCTTGAAAAGGTAACAATTCCTAAAGCTACTACTGGTTCTAGAATTTCTCATGCTTGGGATAATTTTCATAAGAAAAATGGTAGAGCTATTTGTAATTATTGTGGAAAAGGTTATTCTTGCACATCTGGCCAACATGGAACTAGTAATCTGAATAGACATTTGATAAGGTGCAAAAAAAATCCACACAAAAATCTTGACAAAATTCAAACCACTCTTGGTCTTAGGAAGAAGTGTGAAGATGAGGATGATGGGATGATTAAAATTTCAGTAGCTCATTTCAACCAAGAAGAGTGCAGAATAGCTCTTGATAAAATGATAATCATTGATGAGTTATCATTTAAGTATGTTGAGAATCAAGGTTTTAGATAATTTATTGAAGTTGTTCAACCTCAATTTTAAGTTCCATCTAGGCAAACAGTTTCTAGGGATTGCTTGTAGTTATATTTGGCTGAGAAAGAAAAATTGAATTCTATGTTTGATATGTTCTCTCACATGGTATGTCTTACCACTAACACATGGACTTCAATTCAGAATCTAAATTATATGTGTGTGACTGCACATTTTATTGATGATAATTGGATATTGAATAAAACAATCATCTGGTTTTGTCTTGTTATGGATCATAAAGGGGAAAAAATTGGCCGAGTATTAGAACAGACATTGAAACAATGGGGGATTGAAAGGATTAACACTGTTACGGTGGATAATGCTAGTTCTAATAATACAGCGATCAGTTATTTGGTGAGGAGGGTTAATGATTGGAATGGGTCTATTCTTAATGGAGAGTATATTCATGTTAGATGTTGTGCACATATTTTAAACCTTATTGTTAGTGATGGGTTAAAGGAAATATTGACATCAATTTCTAGAATCAGAGCTTCCTGCAAATTTGTGAGAAGTTCACCTTCAAGATTGGCTCTTTTCAAAAGCATAGTCGAGGAGTTAAAAAATCCTAGTAAATAGGCCATAATTCTTGATGTGACTACTAGGTGGAATTCTTGTTACTTTATGTTGGATGTTTCAGAGAAGTATGAAAAAGTATTTATTAGCCTTGAGGAGGATGCAAGTTTTAGGAGTGCTCTTGTCTGTGAAGGTGGGGCTCCTACAACATATGATTGGGAGCGTGCTCGTGTATTTGTCAAGTTCCTAAAAAAAATTTATGATAGCACTGTTGAGTTTTCTGGTTCTTTGCATGTGACACGTCACACATTCTTTCATACACTTTGTGACATATATATAAAAATCAAGAAATGGATGAAGAGTCGTGATATTACTGTGAGTTCAATGGCTATTACAATGAATCTTAAGTTAGACAAGTATTAGGGTATTGGTTCAAATTTTAATTCTCTCTTGCTTGTGGCAGTTTTTCTTGATCCCCGATATAAATTGTAATATGTTCGGGATAGTTTTGAAATGATTTTTGATGATAAAGAAGACAAAAATTAGTTGATCAGTAAATTAACAGAGGTTCTGAATAATCTCTATGAGTTTTAAAAATGTAGATATCCCATTACAATTGTTGGTGATAAATGTGAGTTCAGTTCTCATCAAGAGTCACATGTTCATGATGCTAGTACCGATAGTGAGGATGATGAGAAATGGAAAGATGCATATAGATTAAATAAAAGGAAAAGGCAGATGACACAACAAAGGAATGAACTAGAGAGATATCTTGAGATTAATGATTGTGAGGATGATTTTGAAGGATTTGATATTTTGAGTTGGTGGAAAGGAAAGGCAAGCAAATATCATGTTCTCTCATTCATTGCTAGAGATATTCTAGCAATTCCTTTAACTATAGTATCTTCAGAGTCAGCTTTTAGTACTGGAGGACGATTCCTTGATTGATTTCGTAGTTGTTTGAATCCCAACACTGTTGAAGCATTAATTTGCTCAAAAAATTGGTTTAGAAAGTCTAAACCAATTGAAATTCGAAAGCAACTAGAAGAAGTGGAATCAATTGAATCAGGTACTATCATTAAAAATATTATGATTTTTTTATCATTTTTCATTTTTCAATTATAAACATTTGTTTGAAAAAGTAAAAGACTAACTTGTTCTTTTTTTTGTGTTTTTTTAAGATATGCCACCATCCATCACAATTCATGATCAGAGTTTCACTATCTAAAGTAGAAGAAGCAAGGATGATAGAGCACTCTTAATTAAGGTATAAATTTATTATTATTTTACAAATTCTTTTCATAATATTGTCATCACATATGAGTTTTTTTAGATCTTGTTGTCTGATATAGGGTAGGTTTGTGATTCTTTTTTAAATATGGTTAATGACTCAGTGAAGGATCAACTACCTACCCACTGCCTTATTTGATATTGAAATGTCTATAGATGAGTGTTTCATATTTCATCCATTTTCATTCATTTCTGATTTCGGAATAAGCATGTTCCTGCCTGCTACCTGTAATGTTTTCATTTCATTCCCTCCATGCATGAACTCGGAGAGGCTTGGTCTGGGGGGTCTGGATAGGGGTCTGGGGGGGATGGGATGGCCTGGGCTGGGTTTGGGGGGGATGGACAGGGGAGGGGCTGGACAAGGGTTTGGGGGGGAGGGGCTGCTGGGTCTGGTGGTGGGGCTGGACACTGGACAAGGGAGGGGATGGACAATGGAGGGGTTGGGTCTGGGGGGGAGGGGTTTGTTCTGGAGGGTTGGATAGGGGAGGGGCTGGACAGGGGTCTGGGGGGGAGGGGCTGCTGGGTCTGGTGGGGCTGGACACTGGACAAGGGAGGGGATGGATAGTGGAGGGGCTGGGATTGGGGGAGGGAGGGGTTGGGTCTGGGGGGGCTGGACAGGGGAGGGGCTGGGCAGGGGTCTGGGGAGGAGGGGTTGGGTCTGGGGGGGCTGGACACTAGATATGGGAGGGGCTAGAGGATAGGGGAGGGACTGGGTCTGGGGGAGTGAGGGGCCCGGATGGGTCTGGGAGGGCTGGACAGGGGAGGGGCTGGACAGGGGTCTAGGGGGGAGGGGCTGGGTCTGGGGGGGCTGGACAGGGGGGCTGGGGGGGCTGGGGGTGCAATTGTGTTCGAGTGATTTTCATCATTTTGAACCTGGTGACCATGTGTGAGAGCTAGAACAAGAAGTTCCTTGTAAATAATAAGCCAGGGGAGAGAGAGCAATCACCATTGTGCATCAGGTGATAATGTGTTTAAAAAAGAGAAATCATATTTTATTTTTCAGTCAACTTGGACTTTTTTTCAGAACTTATTGAAAATTGTTTATGTAACTTATTACTTGTAATAAATAGTTACACGATTCTTCAGGTGTTGGTGCATGCGGTCATTAGATGAGTATGGGGGAGAAAGATGCATTCTTTTGGGTACAGAGCCAATGCCCTGCTAATGTGTGTCGTCAACATCCTCACGCTCATCTGTGTCATCAAAATCATCGAGCTCAGGTGTTCCATGGATTTTGGGCACAACCACTTCTAGACCACCCATGAGAAGCTACAGTTCTATCTTTGTACCAAGACATTGGTATGGTTGTTTTCCAAGCTGTTTTTTCCCTCCTATCAGTTTTCCAAACAGTTTTTTTGTAAGTAAAGGTTTGAGGTTTTTAAGTTCATGTCAAACAAGAAATTATTTGATAATACAGAAATGAATTTATTTATATATTTATCTCAGCATGAATGTTGATATATAGTTTCATTATAGTTTTATGTCCATAGTGTTACAAATTCAAATGCACAATTATTTTCAGTTTGATTATTGAATGTGGTTTCTGGACAGGGGTCTGGGGGGGAGGGGTTGGGTCTGGGGGGCTGGTCGCACAACACATGGGGGCTGGGGGGAGGGGCTGGATAGGGGTCTGGGGGGGACTGGGTCTGGGGGGCTAGACAGGGGTCTGGGGGGGGAAGGGTTGGGTCTGGACTCTGGGGGGATGGCTACACAGGGGGGGAGGGGGGCTGGGTCTGAGGGGCTAGCTGCACAGGTGGGAGGGGGGCTGGGTCTGGGGGGCTGGGTGCACAGGGGGTGGGGGGCTGGGGGGATGGGTGCACAGGGGGTGGGGGGCTAGGTCTAGGTGCTCAATAATTGCCTTATATTATTGATTACTGTTCAGTAATGTTTGGTGTTCTTTTAGATAGATCCCAAAATGTGTGATCTATTAGCATCTCTGAGTTGACATTGTATTTACCCTATGTGATTGGACCTATTTCTTGAGGATAGATTTCATATGTTTCTGCTCTTGGGTTTGTGAACAAGAGATTTTGGATAATTTAGGTTGTGTTGATACCTTTGGATGGTGGGTATGTATGGGTGATAGATCATGATCTTTTGATTTGATAACGTGGGAACATCCAGGACTCCCTAGTGGGCTAGTTACTAAGTGAGTGATCAATGGTTTCCATAGTCTCTTGTTGAGGATTCCATTGAAGCATTGAAGCACGGTGATGCTAAGGCTACACATGCGGTCATGATGCTACCCATTGATGGATTGTGTTCAAGTAAGGCCATTTGGAAAATTTTATGTGTTACTTTCCATAATTTTTGTCTTTTTATGAGAATCCAATTTTGATCATTCTACTTTGAGGTGTTCATCCGGACCATTGTGAATTCCCTTACTGGATGGGTGTACAGGAAGGAGGGGGGGATGGGTCTGGGGGGCTGGGTGCACAAGGGCTGGGTCTAGGGGGCTGGATGCACAGGGGGTGGGGGCTGGGTCTGGGGGGCTATCCGCACAGGGGGGGAGGGGGGTGGGTCTGGGGGCTGGCTGCACGGGGGGGGGGGGGGGGGGCTGGACATGGGTCTAGGGGGAGTGGTTGGGTCTGCTCTGGGGAGCTGGCTGCATAGGGGGGGCTGGGGGCTGGACCGGGGTATGGGGTGGGGGATGGGTCTGGGGGGCTGGCTGCACGGGGGGGGGGGGTCTAGCTGTACAGGGGGGGGTCTAGCTGCACACAGGGGGGAGGGAGGGGTCGGTTCTGGGTAGTGCAGGGGTCGGGTATGGGGGGAGGGAGGGGCAGGGTCTGGGGGGCTGGCTTGGGCTGGCTCGGGTTGGGTCGGGTTGGGTCGGGTTCACCCAAGTAACCTGACCCAAACTGACCCGACCCGCAGAGGGTCGGGTCGGGTCGGGTCGTTCGACCATGAGTTGGGTAACCCGACCCCCAGCGGTTTGGGTTGGGTTGGGTCACCTACTCGCGAAGTATGAGACCCAGCTCGACCCGACCCGACCCGTCGGTGTTGGGTCGGGCCCTAGAACACCCCTAACCCAACCCAACCAGACCCATGGACACCCCTAATACAACTGCATGACTGATGTTGAATCTTTGATATCCTATTTTTTCTACCCACAATTTTTACCCCTTAACACCCTCTGGATAACCAAAAAAGACGCACTTAATAGCCCTGGGTTCTAACTTATCATTCTTATAATGTGTATAAGTTGTGGATCCAAACACTATGAGGTGATTAAGACTAGGTGGATTTATTCTCCAATGTTCTACTGGTGTTTTAAAGGAATTAACATAGGATGGGTATCCATTAATTAGGTATACTGTTGTGGTAATAATCTTATCCCAAAAGGACTTGGGTGGGGAGGAATAGGACAACATGCACCTAACTCTTTCTAGGATGGTTCTGTTCATTCTCTTAGCTAAACCATTCTTTTGTGTGGTTTCCACAATATTCATATAATTTTTCACACCCTCAGTGATAAAAAAACTCAAAAAACTCATTGGATATATATTCCAAACCATTATTAGTTCTTAAAGCCTTCAGTTTCTTGCCAGATTCATTTTCTACACTAGCCTTACAATTCTTAGAGGTATAAAACATATCATATTTTTGTTTCATTATGTAAATCCAAACTTTTCGATAATAGTCATCTATAAAAGCCATAAATAAATAGCCTCCATCTTTGGAAGAAGTCCTAGAAGGACCCCAAAGATTAGAATGAATTAATTCTAAAGGTATTCTAGCTTTATAGGATGAATTACTAAAACATACCCTCTTAGGATTACCATACACACAGTCCTTACAGAAAGGTAAACTACTAGGATTAACACTAGTTAACAGACCTTGTTTTCTAGGTTCATCAAGACCCTTGGCACTGACGTCCCCTAGTCTTTTGTGCCATAAGGTGGTATTTTCTAATGTTGGAACATCAGAAACATTTAATTGTTTTCTATGATTCCTACCTCTAAAACATACATCCCATTCCTAAGGGTTCTATTCATAGTAGTGAGAGAGCCATGGGCAATTCTGAGATAGCCATAACCAGATTTAAAAGTATAACCCTTCTGGTCCATAATTCCTAAGAAAATAATTTTTCTTTTTAGTATGGGTATACACCTAAACACTTCAAGAGTTTTAACAATCCCATCATTAATTTCTAAATAAATCGAACCTATACCCATAATAAGAAAACTCTTATTATTCCCTAGGTAAATATCACTCGATTCAATCTCTCTCAATTTAGTGAAAGACTCTATATTCAGACACATATGAAATGAACATCCTAAATCTAGAATCCATTCCTCATAGGAAGGATGATCATTGATATTCAACACATCATCTATTTCAAATTCTTGTTTAATTAATAATGAATGATCACTATTATTCTCATTATATTCATTTTTTATATTGGGATAGTTTCTTCTCATATTTTCATGTTGTTTACAATGAAAATATTTAAACACCTTATTCATAGACACTTTATTATTGGACTTCAACCACTATTTTCTAGATTTATTCCTCTCTCAATGCTTATATCTATGTTCATTTTCCTCTTATTTTTAAACCTTTAGCCCCATTCTTAACAGTGCCTTTATTTTGAATTTATTTGGCTAAAAGAGCGGACTTAACCTCTTCAAGAGATAAATAATCCCTACCATACATCATTGAGTCCTTAACAGAAGTGTAGGTCTCATCCAACAAAGTTAAAAGTATTATTTCATGATTCGCATCCCCTATTTTAACATCTATATTGAAAAGGTCTAATAGGATTGTATTAAAATCATCAATATTGGTCCTAACTGTGGTTCTAGGGATAATTTTAAAAGTATAAAGTCTAAAATTTTTATATAACCTTCCAACTAAAAATTTAGTCATGTACAAGGCTTCCAATTTGGACCAGATACCAATGGAAGAGGACTCAAAAGCTACGTCCCTAAAAACCTTGTCACTTAAAGACAATAAAATAAGGCTATAGGATTTTCTAAGATTATCATTAGAGAAATCAACATTAGTATCAGTCTTTCCACCAAGGGATAAACTGGTAAAAAATTTCTTGGAACCAATAATAGCATCAATTAACTCATTATGATTGAACAGAGCATTCATTTTAATTATCTACAAATTAAAATCATTTTTCCCATCAAATTTTTCTATTTAAAACTTCATAGAACTCATTTTAAATGCTTTATATTGGCTATCATAGAAATTTTTAAGGGGAAGCATTGATATCATTGTCCTCAATAATGAATGAGATCCACTAAGGTGTTTTATATGGTTATGGAGTGATTAGAAAAATTGTTTTATTTCAGAAACGTGAATTGATTAACAAGATGAATGCTTTTGTTGGGATAGAAAATAAAAAAAAGGAAATAACACCAAGATATAACGTGCTTCTGATCGATGTGATCCTACATGAATTGTAAGAACACCATCCAATAAATATTCTTATTAAAGGATAAGAAAAAATAAAAAAAATACTCAAAAAAAGAAAGTAAAAACTAGAGAAACTATCTAAGGAGGTCGGACTTACTAAAAAAAGCAGTGGTGATGAACTCCTTCATGTAGAGTTAGCATTGACCACTCCTGGATAGACTCATGCATGCACCCAGCATAAAGGATATAGTAGTGGAATACCAAAAATAAATCTCTTACAAAACTATATTTCTATACTAAAATATGGTTGTGATTGAAGAAGTGAATCCATAGAAACCATGCTTTGTGTGAGGCCGACCAGATTTGGTTCCCAGTCGAATTCACCACCGATTCTCCACTAGACAAGATGTCCAGTTGTAGAAGAAAAAAACTCCAAAATCCAAGGAACTAGGAGTGGGGTTGGAACCATGGATCTCTATCTTCCTCTATCAAGATCTCGTCAAAACCAAGGATTTATCTTCCAGATATTTCAACACACATGCCATAAAAACCAAATGAAAAATACTTGGAATATAAAATTAAGGAAGAGGTTCCAAGCAATGATGAACCCCTGGCATAGTGTCAGATATATCGATTGAGCAGTAATCATGATGACATGAGAATGGTTGAGATCAAATAGATAGTTTGAGTAACTGTGATCAGCATTGTTGGTAGGGACATACGGAAGAGCATTGATCATTGGAAGTGACGCAACAGTGTAGATTGAGCACACCACAAAGAAGAACACCCAGGAGTATTCATGGTCATTTGATCATTGATGATCGATGGTCCAAAATAATTCGCTAATATGGAAAACAAACATCCCAAAAAACAAATACACCACAAATGATATAATCAAATTTAAATAAATCAATTTGAAATTAAAGTGCCATAACTATGTTGGGGAACCTCCTCAAATGGTACGTCCACATAGTTTCTCTTCAAATGTTCAAAGAAATGTTTCTCTAGGGTTACATTTTCACATAGAGACATGTTTTGAGAAGGGGTTACACCTTTGATGTGAATTTTTTTATTATAAAAGGAGGCAGTATACAACCTTTTCAATACACTCGAAAATATGAGGAAGATATTCATTTGGTGATCAGCTTTGTTCAATGATCATTTTTTCAGACTACATTCATTGTTTTATCTGAGTATTATTTTTTATATACCACTCATATTTGGGAGTCTCTGATTTTTACTCTTGATTTTTAGTGGATCCCTCTTTCTGAACTAGGTCTCATGGTTTTTCCCTTTTTGGGTTTTCCATGTTAAAATTTTTAGTGTCAACATTTATTTTCTACATGTATTTTTTTGGTCGTTGTGCATTTACTTTTGTTTGGAGGGAAAGAAATTTATTTCCGCTGCATGTTCGCTTTACTATTATTTGCGCATTCATCGTTTTTCGTCTTTCCCAACATATGTTATCAAGGATTTTGGTTTTTATTTTATATTTATTATGGAATCCAATTACAGTTGGATGATTTTTTTGAATGGTACCAACTACCATATGTGGTGACTAAAAATGAAGGATTTTCTTTTTTTCAAGAGAATGCATATTTTGGTGTTTAGTACTCAGAATACAGAAATAATATAAAATGAATAATGGGATTTTGAGCATGATATGGTTTGTGGTTTCATTCACCAATGGGTCAAAGATAATTCGATGAACTATATTCTCAACAACTCTCATGCTAGAACTTTTTGGGAAAAGTTTAATACTACATATGCTTCCAAGACAGGAAACAATAAATTATTTCTTCTCAAAAAAATAATGAATATGAGGTATAAAGAATTTATGACTATTTATGTATATTTTAGTGAATTTTAGGGATTTTTTGATCAATTTTTTTGTATGGTTATTAATTTTTAAGATGGGGTTTTAGTGCTCTTTTTTCTCAATACTTTACAAGATTCTTGAGAGAATTTTTGTGTTACTCTAATCGGTTCTTCTCCTAATGGTGTTATCACATTCAGTTTTGTTATATATAGTGACCCAAGCTTAACATACATTAATATTACATCATTTTATATGAATATTCAATACATTACAAAAATACATGCCCAAATACCGTAATATTTTAGTGTCTTTGGAAACTTGGAAACAAAATATTCTATCCTAGTGAAAGATATTCAAAATATCCCATAATTATCTACACCTTTAGTACTTCTACCTAAGACCATTCTTCATAACTTGGGAAAAGGAAACATAAGAAAGGGGTGAGCTCGGATGCTCAGTAAGGGTAAATAAAGGAAATTTGTAAGCATGAAATGAAAAAAAATGTTATGGAACATGAGTATAACATTTGAAGATCATACCCTGAATATTTGAGATCATAATAAAGATTAGAATTTCATAAGACATGGATCATAAGATAATTAAGATCATAAGTCATAAAATAATAACATAGGAATAAGACATGGAATTTGTGGCATGCACGTTTGTTTATAATGTTTTGAAGATGTATAAGTAGAAACAGGTTCACTCATTAAGTTAAGGACATGAAATCAGGCCCCCACAAAAACTAATGGACATGTAATCAAGTCCATGCATAACATTTTGAATGTGTAATCAGGTTCATGAATAACTTTATGGAAATGAAACTAGTTCCACACATAACATTGTGAACATGAAATAAGGTTCATTAATAACATTATGAACATGTAATTAGGTTCATGCATAAACTTATGGACATGAAACCAGGTCCATGCATAACATTTTGAATAAGTAATCAGGTTCACACATAATATTTATGAACACATAATAAGGTTCTCTCATAACATTGTGAACATGTAATTAAGTTTACACATAAACTTATGGACATGCAACCAGGTTCATGCATAACATTATGAACATGTAATCAGGTTCACGCATAACATTTATACTCATTATTCATCCATATTTACCCAATTCATTGGAGGGATATATAGGTCCCCCCCATCTCATAATAACATCATTCATACATGTTCCACAAAATAAAACTTTCATTATATCATGACCCATAAAAATAGATAGGTTTTATAAACATCAAATCATAACCCATGAAATGAAATGGGTATCATTAACATTTCATCACATCATAAACTATAAAAAGTGATAGGTTCTATAATCACTTCATGAAATCATAACCCATGAAAAGAAGCGGGTTTCAAAATCATATAACTCGTGGAAGAGAAACGGGTTTCATGAACATCATGACATTAAAGAATAAACCATTCATAGAAATAATATTAATGGAACCTTTAGATAATTTCCTAGAAAGTCATAAGTGACATAAAAATATTCCATATTATATGGAAAATATTTGTGAAATATCTTTTGAAAGCAATTTTTTCAAGAAAATACCCTTTCTTCATTGAAAATGCTCTTTAAAACATAAAAACCTTTTGAAAACCATTTTCTAGAAAATAAACATGAAAGCTTATAAATAAATCTTTGAAAACATTTTGGAAACATTTTTCCTTGAAAACATATAAAGATAGATTGAAATTTTTTTGAAAACCATTTTACTTGAAAACTTATAAAATGATATTGAAAATGTTTTAAATTCCATTTATTTGAAAATACTTTGCAAAATTATAAATAAGGCATGAAAATAATTTGAAAACCATTTTTATTTATAAAAGGATATTAAAAAAAATTGAAAACCATTTCTTTGAAAATACTTTTCAAACTTATAAATAAGGCTTTAAAATCATTTGAAATCCATTTTCCTTGAAAACATATAAAAGAATCTTAAAAACCTTTTGAAAGTATTTTTATTTGAAATTGGTTTTTAAAAATTATAAAGGAATATTTTAAATCCATAAAACATTTTTAAAATCATTTTTCCTTGAATTTTTTTTGAAAAAATTTTTTTGAAATAAAAAAGATTTCTGACTGAAGAGAGAGATACGGTCATATTTTTCTTAAAAACATTTTCCTAATCATCTTAAGTAAAAAATAGTGGGAAAATGGTACTTATACATGGAAATATATTTAATAAATATAGGATAAGAAAAATTTTGAGGTTTCTTATGACATGAATCATAATATTTCAGCAAAAGAAGAATAATCATTAACAATCTCAAAAAGCAATGAGATTGTTTTAATAAACTCTTATTAATTTGTTACATGGGATCAAACTATCCATGTAAGAAAATGGAATTAAATGAAGCTTAAAAATATCGTGAAAAGAATTATATTAAATATATAACATGAAAAATTTAAGTATGTACACCTTGAAAATTAATTTAGGTTCATAACAAAACATGAGTCTCAAAGAAGGCAATTTGAGAAAAAATATTTTATTGATTTGGTAGAATTTGAAACCTAAACCCCATGAAAGAAAGATCATAAAATGGATATTTAAATATCCATAAATTTAAGTATAAGAATAATTTAATACATCCATGGGAGATATACACACCACACAAATGGAATGGGTGGTGAATAAATCATGTATCTCACAGAAATAAAAAGTGATATGAAATCCCCTTACCTTGTGTCTTGACTCTCATCGTACTCATTCAAAGATCATTTATAATAAATATAAATTTATTTTAACTATATCACAGAACCATATTATTAATTATAATACAATATAGTGTTTGATTATAGCTTCATATTACCCACTTGTTAATAATTCTATGTTAAGGTTTCACTTCGGTTAATATCTGCTTTGTTTTTCATATATGTCTTAATTTGTTATATCTTCGGTCCTTATACTTTTTGATGATTTCTAAAATGTAAAACATGATTTAAATATAATTTATATTAATTATATTTTTATTATAATAATCCATAGAATATATAAGTGTGAAACATAATACACCATTCATGGAGACAGTAAGTGGTACGTACGCATGAACGTTGTTTCCATTTAATTTTCGTGTTGAAAAAAAAAGTAAAAGACATATATGTATATATGTGTATATATATATAATTATTATTGTAATTTTATGATATCATATATATAATATATATTCACTAAACTCATCCTTAATACATTCCATATAGTGTATGAACGGATCATATCGCATTGAGGGGGCGGTAGTCCACACTTCCTCAAACAAAATTAACATATTAACAGAAAATGGTAAGTGAAAAGATATGTGTTATAAAAAGGAATAAGTAAGATTAAAAACATAATAAATATAATATATGACATATATAAACATATTTTCTATCATAATTTCCACCATAATATGTGGTAAAGGAAAAATGAACAATCATCATTTAGTGAGGTGGTAGTTCGTCGTACACATAAACGGTATGTTCGTTACCCATTAGATGGAGGTTTTTGTAAGTATAGGTTAAACACTTAGCATAAAAACATCCTATTATATTTTGGATAATTGTTTTTTATACAATAATGGAATAAATATATTTTAGTGGTGGATAAAGAAAAAAAGGATCTTGAGAGAAGATGTTACCTCTTAATCAGGTAACTCCTTTTAGTTTGTGACAAAAGGCTTACTTGGATAATTTTTTGCCAAATGGGAGGATTATAGAAGTATGGTATGGATTTTGTAAAGTTTATTGGTTAGATCTTGTCCAAACCTAATTTATTTCATAGGTTTGAAGAAGAGGGAGAGGTGGTGGCCTTTTATAGGGAAGGGAAAGGACACAATTGGCATTTTTGAAAACAAGTTAGGTGTACCCACGTTTTTACCTAAAAAAAGTAATAAAAAAACAAAAAAAAAACTCAATAATTTAAGGTTAATGACTTAATAATAGACATAAAATGGGTTTTGGACAAGTATATAGGTCTTTTTGGTTCTTAAATTTAAGGTTTAGTCCTTATTTAAGCATAACTTTACCTTAACTGGTGTAATTAATTTTAATTACTTTCACTAATAATTTTGGAGAAAAACTAAATTGAACTTATTAGAAATTAGAAATTTTTATTATTATAAATAAGAAATCCATTTTTAGAAATTCCAATCACAGGAGTGGCAGAAATTAGTTTAAAATTAATCCTGCTGACGGGAGGACATTGCGGGTTTTTAAAGTAAAAAAATGATCAAAAGTTTACTAAGATTTTATATCCAATTTCAAGGTGAAATTGTTTAAAATTTCCTAAATTGGATTAACTGATAAAAATATTATCTAATTAAACTTTTAAACCAATTTAAAATATAATTTAACCTTATAAATAAAGTATATAAAAAATAGTTTTGAATTAAAATTCAATATTTTAAACTATTTATTAAAAAATAAAACCTTACAGAAAAATACCAAAAAATTATCCTAAAATAATTTTTATATTTCTATTTAAAATATAAATTTTATTTTGACATATTAAATCTATAAAATTTCCAAAAATTGGATTTAAAATGGGTTCTCTATTAAAAGGTTTTAAAACTGCCTTTATAAAAAATATAGGTTTTTATGCATAAAATTAGGTTTGTTCTTATATTATATATATCCAATATATTGGATGAATACCAAAAATATTTTATAGAATATATAACATATATATTAGATTAATATCACTCAATAATTGTAATTAATTTGATTTATAAGGGTAAAATAGCTTTGTGACCATAAAAATATTAATATTTTCCTTTATATTCAATCAGTTTTTATATTCATTTCTAATTAATTGGTAACCTATGAATTCATCTTATATTTGTTTAAACCATATATTATCATAAATTAGTTGATATTGTTCATAATTGTCAATTTAACGGCTAGGTTATATCATATTATATTAAATAATAATATTTTAATAATATATTATTGTTTGGTAAAACTCGGTCATGCGTGTTATTCATTCCATCGAGGAAAGTCATTATTTCATATAATGTAAGCTAACCTTGGTGTTCTATATAGAGCAAGCTAAAATTTATGTTGTGTGTAGTGCAATATTAACTTGGTATTTCATATAACACAAGACAAACATAGTGATTTAATATAAAATAAACTATTTTTAGTGTTATGCGAAATGAAAAATATCAAAAAGGTTAAATTAATTCAAAAATAATAATTTAAAAAATATTAGGGTGTTACATTCTACCCCCCTTAAAATTAATTTCACCCTCGAAATTCATCTGGGTTATCAAAGGTTTAATACTTGAAAGTTTCATTCATTGAAACCCACATCATAAAAATGGATAGTAAAACTTCCCTTAAAAATGGAAATTTGGAACCAAAATGGTTACCCAAAGTAACATATAATTGGGTTTCCGCATAGGAAAACATAGGTTGGGATTGAATATTGGACATGGAGGAAAAGCATAAATATTTATAGGGAGTTATTAAGGTTATCAATAAGTAATAATTTAATGATCAAAGAAAATTTTAGGGTCTCAAATTCATAAATCTATGAAGATTTAAATGGCCATCAGTTCAAAAAAAATTAAGGTATTAGGAAAACACATTTTCTTTTGATCATTATCCTAACATTGAGTATTTATTTTATTGACCAAGAATATACAAAAATATACTTACTTGATATATTTATATAAACAAAATTTCATTCTTTAGTTGTGATTTTATTAATTTCTAATTCATCCATTACTTCATTTAATGGACTTCCAAAGATTAACTTTGATGTTTGAAGTGTTAAAATACACTTTTAGCAGATCTTAAGTCCCATAAAATAAGGAAAAGTATAACTATTTATCTATAAATATTCTTAAAAAATAATATGGTTAATACATTAATCTCTAAACATAAAAAGTAACACTATTGTTTCATTATAAATAGTTATTCATCTAAAATAATTATACATTAACCAGGACATCATGTAGGCCAGTGGTAGGTGTGAAACCCTTATCGTCCTTTGGTCATGGGTTCAAGACCCTTAGCCTTACTGTACTTGATTGGTTGTCACTCGACATACATGATATCCTTTTCTAAAACCATTCTAATATAATTTTCAAAATATGATGGACATCCTTGAAATAAGGTTAATCACTAAATAACCTTTTAACCAAGGTTTTCAATAAAAATTCAGTGCATAAATACTTCCTCCAATGATTAACTTAAACTTTTCATGAATGTTTAACCTTATGACCCTTCTGAAATATGAAAATCTAAAACTTTTAAAAATAGATTCATGAAATCATCTTAACATTGATTCCCCCATATATCACAAAGTAGCTCTTAGTTGTCACATTCCAAGCATGTGAATACCCTCGTGGTAAATTCTCTTGGAATATGGTAACAACCTAAATTACCATAAATACTTTTGTAAAACATGCATGATTCCTTATTCCATAGATTACTGTATATATTCCATAAATCCAAGAAGTTGTAAACTTCATCCATGATAGCATGAACTGCTTTTCAATAGGTCCTTAATTAGTTCCAAGGTAATTAGTACCATCCAATTTACTTATTCATGTCCCACATATCTTTATCCAAAAAACATTATCATAACATAAGGAACATATTAAGGGTTATATTTCCATTAATCATGTGTCTTACATGGACATCACCTTTCTATTATATCACTTTTCTATTCCATCAGAACCATTAAATGTGTTCTTGTAAATCCATATAAAAAAAATTAACTAGACAGTCCTTATATGTTTTACTATTCATATAACATAATTCTTGAATTAAAATACATAAAAACTTTTATTATTACACATCATCCTTATTTCATTAACAAGGATAACTCATCCTATTATACAATACCTATTTCCTTTCATATTTTATATATAGTCTCGTCATCATCAGCAATATAACCATTACTCATACCACCTTGCTAATTCTCTTCAAGAGATTTCCACTTGGGACATTGACTTGAATAATGACCATTTAATCCAAACTTAAAACACTTAACCTTAGATGAAGACTTAGGGAAGAAAATATTCTCATCCATTTTATTAACTGAACTCTCCATTTTTCCCTTACAGTCACTTGATTTTTGTCCTTTTCCAAAGTCAAAACATATTATTGTTCCTCTAAGACATTCACTTAGGTGATTATTTTCTCATTCTTGGCACAAAGAAAACCAAATATTATTTCCTCTATAGTTTCCATTACCTGAACTCTCAACAAACACATTTCTCTTCCTTGGTGAGTCTGAGAGTTGGTTAAGGTACATGTTTTTAATCATATTCTATGAAAACTAATTAGGTATGATCACAATATCTTTCACTACAATGATCATCCCACTTGAATGTTCATTGACAAATCATCCATCACATTCAACATCAATCTAGTTCCTTGTATTTCACATCTTTGACTAAAACCAGAAGCATAGTTTGAGTATTAATTATCATTGTAGAAAACCACATAATCATGAAAATAATTACTTGTGGGATGTTTAAATCTTGAAACCTTCTTTAATATATGACACCCTAGGTCCATCCTAGGTTATTCCTAGATAATTTATATTTAAATCCTTCATGATGGTTCATGAAGAGTTTGTGAATTCCTAAATCATATCCTCCAGGAGTGTCAAACTAGGTGTGTAGCAAATCTCATTATCGTGTACCATATTACCCCGAGTCAGGCCCGAAACATCTTGTCAGAGTTGTTACTCCTAGGTAAATCTATGTCAGATCCACATCCACTTGTAGTATCCATACAGGGGTGTATTTCTAGGAAACCACTTGCTCTATCCTTTACTAAAATTAAATTACATTTTCCTATACTTTTACATATCCTTAGACTTATCCTTATATACATATCTAGACATATCCTTAGAAATATAACTATGAATCTCACTAAAGTTTTCTCATCCTAGTTTCCAAAGGTTGACTAAATCTTTCCTTTGATACCAACTATAGAGACCTGAGATTAACATACATGGATATTACATCATTTTAGATAAATATTCAATAAATTAAAAAAAATCCCAAGGACCGTAATAGTTTAGTGTCTTTGGAAACTTGGAAACAAAATCTTCTATCCTGGTGAAAGATCTTCAACATCTCCCATAAATATCTCCACCTTTAGTACTTCTACCTAAGACCATTCTTTATAACCTAGTGAAAGGAAATATAAGAAAGGGGTGATCTAATATGCTTAGTAAGAAAATGTGTCAGCATAACATGAAAAAAAGGTATGGAACTTGAGCATAACATTTAAAGATCATACCCTATATATTAGAGATCATAATAAGGATTAGTAGTTCAAAAGACATGGATCATAATAGAATTAATAGAATAAGTTATGAAATAATAACATAGGAATAAGAAATGGAATTTTTGGCATGCACATTTGTTTATAACGTTGTGAACATGTATAAGTAGAAACTGGTTCACTCATTAAGTTAAGGACATGAAATCAGGCCCCTGCATCAACTAATGGACATGAAACTAGGTCCATTAATAACATTGTGAATGTGTAATAAAGTTCACACATAACCTTATGGACATGAAACCAGGTCTATGCATAACATTGTAAACATGCATTCAAGTTCATGAATAACATTATGGACATGTAAGACCTTTAGTGGTGGTCTCTATTTTGTGAAATTTATTTATTAATACTCACGTAAGCTTTGGTTTTATGTTTTGAATTCCAAAATTTAGGTGCTTCGTGTTTTTAAGAAATTTTATGTTTCTATTGAGAGGGAATCGAGTAAGAAATTAAAATATATTTTCACTGACAATGGAGGTGTGTATTGTGGTCTGTTTGATCAATATTGCAGGCAAGAAGGTATTCAGAATCAGAAGAAACCTCCCAAGATACCTCAGCTGAATGGTGTAGCTGAGTGGATGAACAGGACTTCATTGGAAAGAGTTCATTGTTTGCTTTTAGAAGCAAAGTTTCTTGGGAATTTTTGGGGAGAGAATTTATTTAATGCTTCTTATATTGTCAATTTATAACCTATACTTTCTTTGCAGAAAGACACTCCCGACAAGTTTTGGTATGGAAAAGAGATCAGGTATGATCACTTTTGTGTTTTTGGTTGCAAGGATTTTATTCGTGTGCCTAGAGATGAGAGATCCATGATGGATGGTAAGTCACAATAGTGTATTTTTATTGGATATGGACATGATGAGTTTGGGTATAGGTTCTATGATCCTTCTTTAAAGAAACTTTTTAGAATTCATGATGTGGTGTTTAAAGAGAATTAGACTATTGAAGATATTGATGAGGGAGAAAAATCTAATTCTATAACTTCTGATTGATTTTTCATTATTGAGACAAGTTTTGATTCAAATTTACCTCATATTTTTTATTCTGAAGATCATGTTGATATGTAGAATGATGTTCAGGGTGAACAGGTTGGATTTGATGTTTCCGATTCATATTTTGTTTCTGATGATCTAATTACAGGGGTTATTAATGAACCCATAGTTCCACTCTAGAGTTCATCTCAACATCATAGCATTTATAGTTAGTATTCATCTGATTAGTATGCACTCCTCGCTAAAGTTGGGCAACCAGAATCTTTTGATGAGTCGACAGAAAGTGAACAAAAGGATGGATGGTTTGTGGCAATGGATGATAAGATTACATCATTACATGAAAACCATACTTTTGAACTGGTGAAATTACCCACAGGTAAGGTAGCTTTGAAAAATTGGTGGATTTATCAGATTAAAAATGAATAATCCAATTCTATTCCACGATACAAGGAAATGTTAGTTTTAAAAGGCTTATGTCAGAAGAAATGTATTGATTTTGATGATATTTTTTCACCAATTGTCAAAATGTATTTCATTTGGGTTGTTCTTGGTTTGGCTGCTAGTTTGGATCTATATATTGAGCTGATGGATGTGAAGACAGTTTTCCTCCATGGAGATTTAAAGGAGTATATTTATATGGAGCATCCAGAGGGTTTTTTTGAAACGGGTAAAGATAATCATGTCTGCAGGTTAAAGAAGAGTTTTTATGGTTTGAAGCAAGCTCCGAGAAAGTGGTGTAATAAGTTTGAATTTGTCATTTTTCATCAGGGTTTTTGGAATACATCTTCTGATCATTGTGTTTTTTTTCATAGATTTACTGATGATGATTTCATTATACTGTTATTTTATGTTGATGATATGCTCGTTGTTAGCCATGATCTTCTAAAATTGGCATATTGAAGAATGATCTTTGTCAGTCTTTTGTGATGAAAGACTTGGGGTCAATATAAAAAATTCTTGGCATGTCGATATCCCATGATAGGAAGACTAAGAAATTGTGGTTATCTCAATATAGATATATTGAGAAGGTTCTTCAGATATTTTCTATGGATATAGTGAAAGTGGCTAGTACTCCTCTTGCTTAATATTTTAAGCCTAGTATTGGTCAATCACCTTCTGTTGGAGTTGGTGGTCTAGAACCAACTACTTTGTACTTTATTCATTTAAATAAAAGCCTTATCACATCTTGATTGTTCTTCTGCGTGACATGTCATGTGATAATGTCCTAAGGACAGCTGTTGCATTAAAGGGTTGTAGCAGATCCCTACTATGATGAGAACCTGGAAGTGCCATAACACTGTTCTTAAATGTATGTTCTATGGCCGGATGATATTATTTGAGGGACACAAATAATATAGTTCATTAGGGGTGAGGACTCATAAAACTTTGAGGCACCTTCTCATGGTGTGCGCCCTTGGTAATATCCAGGAGGATATTATGAGAACGAGACCCGCCAGTAGGAAATCCACATTTCATAGTGTCATTGGATGTTCTTATCTGCGGACGTGTGTATTGGTCCTTAGACTTTAAGATTATTATTAATGGGTATTATAACTCACGCACTTAGATGTATTGACAAAAACTGTGACGACACACTGTTCGCAGCGAGGTAGGATACGTTGGGTGCGTCACGAGTAATACCACATTAATAGATAATGCGAGAAAGGATTTGTCCCTTCCGTTCCATAACGGAAGTAGATATCTTAGGCCCTTTGATGGAATTGATATAGCCTAAATAAATCCATATCCATGGTAAGGTATGGGCAAGTTCAATTTCGGGAAGTCAAATAAAGAATAATCAAGCACATGGGTTGATGGCACTAGCATGAAACCCGCTTGATTAGAGATATCGAGAAAAAGGGATTATATTACACGGTAAGCATTCGTAGGAGGTGACACGTCATTGCGGCGTTAACTTCTTTCTCTATGGGTGCCTTGGCGTGTTGCTAGACGCTAACCTTGGACTTTAGGCAGGATCAGCCTAATGCCACCGAGAAAGAGGCCTAGAGGGTCACACACTAAGTGTGTCCATGTATCTCAGTTAAATATTAATTTAACAAGTTAAATAAATATTATTCCGGACTGTGGTTTAATAATTATTTAAGGATGTCTGGTCGCATTTATTTTGACACTAGTTATTCGAGAGAATATATTATGGATGAAATAATATATTTATTAGCAAGTAATGCAGTTACATTTATTTAAGAAATAAATAGTCATTGCTCAAGGTCTAATAAATGTGGTGGAGAAAAATGGAAAATAAAAGTACACTCCATGTATATTAAATATACACGCCGTGTAGTTTTATCGAAAACAAGTACACGCCATGTATTAATTATTACACGCCGTGTAGTTTTTCCAGTTGGGATTTTGAAGATTTAATATTGTTTTATTAAATGATATTTATTATAATCAGTGTGGGTGCATGTCAAGGAATTAATAATTCGACATGGGGGTTTTCAATAAGATTTAATGAAATAAATAAAACCTGTAACGCGTTTATTTATTGTCATAACTCTATTAACCTCAAACCCGATTATAAATATCCTCGCAGCCCCAACATTTTGAAGATCCATTGTTGTGCACAACGGATTTGGAAATACTCTCAAGCCAAGAGAGAATTCCCTTTCCACCAAGAACGCCCTCAAGTTACGAGAGCAAGATCCTCCACCGGATCAAGGCGGTCGAAGGTGGACATCGCAAGCGAAGGTTCTTCCGCGCTAGAACCTGGAGATCCCTTCGGCGATGTCCAGATATACGTGACACACATGTGGATCACCACTAGAGGAATCCTACACTTGTATTCTACGACGCAATGACGGTTCACCGAATTGTGACCGGACACATCAACGAAGAAAGAATTCCAACGAGGTAATTCTTATGCATTAATTAAATTAATTATAATCAACATATGATGATCCTCCTCAAGGGTTCCAGGACTCTTCTTTTATTTTCGTTCTTCGTTCTATTCTGAAGATTCGAAGTTTTATATCGTGACGGATCTCAGATTGAACGTTGTTTAACGTTAAAATTAAAGTTGGGCAAACCCACCAACGCGCTTCCGCTGTGCCCGGAACCTACAAGTGGTATCAGAGCGAGGTTATATCATTGATTATAATTATTTAGTTTTTCATTGGTAATTTACGCATTTAATAATTTAGTTATTTCAATTCAAGTTTAATCGTTCTGGAAATCTGAATATCGAGATCTATTCCTCCTCCCTCGTTTCTCATTCACCTCACAGAAATGATTTTTTCTTTTAATTTTGATTAAAATAAAATAGAGGAACCCATCCGGAGGAGCCAAACGTTTCTGGCGGTATAACACCAGAATACACTGCGTGTATTCGGAAGTACACGTCGTGTAGTCTAGGTTCAATGCATTGACCGATCCGCCAAATCAGGCCATGTATTGGATTCTTTCTAAGAATTTAAGACACCATGTGTTGACCAGAAATAGGTGGCACACGGTTTCCGGAATACACATCGTGTGGTCCAATGAACACGACGTGTAGTCCCTTCAGGTTAGGGTTGGGTCGTGTACTCCGTACACGGCCTGCCCGGCTGGAAACCATGTAACGCGGAAACTACACGGCGCGTGTCCCACTATACACGCCGTGTACTCTGAAAATTTCCGAAGTACATTAACACGCCCTGTCCCTGGGCGTGTACTTCGGATGGACGGTGAAGAAAAGTACACACCGTGTAGTCGGAACTATACACCATGTACTCACCCAAATTACGCAGATTTATTAAAATTTATTATTATATTATACAAACCCTTGAGAAGTGTACCATGGTGTCGGCGTAAAGCTGAGGCACAATACGTGATAGGTGTTTTATATATATGTGTTTAATTTAACATCTGCATAATAAATGGGAGTTCATCGGGTTGCCTCCAAGGTACAAGTTACGTACAAGGATAATTTAAAATGAATTTATTTGTTTAAAATTATGATGGATGGGAATATCAAAGAAATTCAGAAAATGGATTTAAGATAAAAGGATTGATTAATTAAATAAAATTAATTGATTCGAGCGTGATTTATCTTAAACAAGAATGATTAAAGAATCGAATGCTAGTTTTATTTATGCGTAAATATCGTTGCATGTATGGATGATCATGAGCTAGACCGAGACCTTTGTATGTGAATGGTTTCTTTTAATTTATTTATTTAAATTAAATTTGTTGTCCTGCGAGCCATCTCCTCATTAATATGTAGGGCCTGCGCGTCCAAGGATTCTTTTATGTAAAAACCCCTTTTACCCCTCACCTGCGTGTGAGATAAATGCATATGTAATGGATGGAGCTCCCAAGATAGTGGAGGCAGCTCAAGTTAGGAGCCAAGGTGAAACCAATCCAAGGATATACAAATGTGGACAGGTGGAAAGCTGTAAACACGAACCCAAAAAGTTCAAGGTGTTTCTCCCCTAGGTCTTGGGTTAGTTTATCAACCGCTAGATAAACTAACCAATAGAAAAGCTCATGATCATACCATTTATTTTATTTCTATCAGTTTCATGGTTTATTTATTGTGGGTGTGTTGTCACGATCACACAATTAATGAACTAAACGGGCATGCAAGATGGAACTAAAATAAAACCGGCTTATACGTAAATATTATCTTAGACATGGTTAATCACTTAAGTATATCCCACTTAATATTAACAAGCATGTAATCAAAGATAATAAAATTGAAATTTACGTATAAGGATAAAATCCCTCAAAATAAATATTAAGTTGGCATAGCCTTCCATAATCTTGGTTAGAATCGAACTTGTCACGACTCGCCCTCGGGGTCCGTGCCGTGACTACCCCAAGCCCGCCTTCCATAGGCCAGGGGCTGGCGACTAGCACCAAGGCGTAAATCCCGGTAAAAAGGGAAGGCATTGCCTTTGTAAAGTAAACAAACACCACAGAGTAAGCAAGCGGAAAGTAAACACTAAGCAAAAGCAGAGTACAACTGAAAGTGCGGAAAAGTAAATGGGCCAGTATACAAACCCAAACTGAAAGTAAAGTACAACTCGAAAGGGAAAACAGCAACTGATAGGTAAAAGCCGCTACACCGAGCTGTCCACTGGAAATCCCACCTGAAGGGTGGGTACAGATAGCTCCACTGCTCCACGGGTCCTGCCGTCCGCTCCGAGCACGTCCCGCCCAGTGGTCTACCTCCAGGTACCGTCCTGCTCTGCAAGCCTCAGCTAAGATCAACGCTGTCCGTCGTCTGCAACCAACACAACGTAGTGCGGGCAAAGCCCGTGCAGGGGTGAGTATAAGCTACTCAGTAGGGACCCCGAGACCCCTGAAGGTCTCTCAAATCCACAAAGAATAAACCACGAAGAAAGGTACAATCACGAAGTAACAACCGACACTGCTTAGGTATATGCCCATACATATACCTAAGTCATCAATTTCAAATACGCTCCAACCTCCGAGCCCAAGTACAACTCAGTCCACACAGGAAAGTAAACGTATTCCACACAGGAAAGCAAAACATAATCCACACAGGATAGCACAACACAATCCACACAGGAAAGTAACAGGATTCAGCTCACACAGGTATACTTCTTCAAAAGACGATAAAGATGATCTCTGATCCATCTAAGTCGTCGGACCCACGAAGGATCGATAGGTAACTAACCCCCGCAAAAGACCCACACAGGATCGGGCCCACGTAGGACCTGTAGATAAGCACCGCAAAGACCCACACAGGATCGGGCCCACACAGGACCTGTAGATAATCACCGCAAGACCCACACAGGATCGGGCCCACACAGGACCTGTAGGCGCTGGTTCACACAGTACCGCTGAGCGCAAAGACCCACACAGGATCGGGCTCACACAGGACCTGTAGCACTGATCCACGTGGGATCGCTGAGTGCTGTAGTCGTCGTCGTCGAATCCACACAGGATCTCTGTACTGTCGTCGTCGCAGTCACAGTAGCAGTAGTCTCAGTAATAGTCACAGTAACAGTCGCAGCCAGCACTAGGGTTCCCGCACACAGCAAGGTCGATCGGAGGGTCCGCTCCACGAGCCGAGAGGCTGATACATCAACTGTCACAAAGTCCAGAGTTGATGTATCCAAAAGTTCCGTATCGTCAACAGGAACTCAACGCAACAGACGGCGCGTCAATCGGACGCCCGGTCTGAGAGTTATTGGCATTTTCTACCCCGGGGCCCGGTTGGTTTCTAAGGCAAAACCAACACGACCGTACTCCACCTGCGTCCAAACCTCGGGCGGAGTATGCCAAAATATCCGTCTCACTTAGAGGAATTCAACGAAACAGACGGCGCGTCAATCGGACGCCCGGTCTGTTAACTATTGGCCTTTCCGTCTCACAGCCACCCTGGGAAACTTCCCAGGAGGTCACCCATCCTGGTCACTACTCTAGGCCAAGCACGCTTAACTACGGAGTTTTAACCACGTAGGCTCCCGAAAAGGAAGGTGCACCTTGAGTATAGTATACCGAAACGACCGTCTCGATCCAAGGATCGCGTTTCCACTGACGGCGCGTCGTTCGGAGGCCCGAAACTCAAGTTATGAGCATTTGAACGAAATCGATTCGAAAACGGGGGGTCCGGGTCCGGGCCGACCCGGCCCGACCCCCCCTGGTCTGACCCGAACCGGGTCGACCCGACCCGGATCCGAACCGAACCGGGTCGGACCGACCCGGTCCGCTGGACCCGGCTCGGCCGGTGGCGGCGCGGCGACGCGGCCCGGCCAGCGGCGGTGCGGCCAGGGGGTCGCGCATGTGCCGCACGCGGGGGGGGGGGGGGGTAAACCCCCCCTTTTTTCGGATCTCGGCCGGCCTAAGGCCGGCCGTTTCTTTCTCACGCGGGACCCGCGGGTCCCGCCTCCTAACCAAACCGGCGGCCGGCGCGGCCGGCCGCCTTCTTCCTCTCCGCCGCGGCCGTAGCCGCGGCTCTTCCCCGATCTCCGGCGGCCGGCGAGGCCGGCCGCCTTCTGGCTGCTCCGCCGCGGCCGTAGGGCCGCGACCTTCCTGTTCTCCGGCGCCGGCGAGGCCGGCGCCCCTGGCTGCTCCGCCGCGGCCGTAGGGCCGCGGCCCTTCATGATCTCCGGCGCCAGCAGCCCGGCTGGCCGCCGGTCGCCTCCTTGTTCCGCCGCGGCCCGTCTCCGGCCGCGGTCTCTTTCGTAAACAACGACGCGGTGCGTCGGCACCGCGTTTCTTCGTCGCAGCTCGCTCCAGCCATTAATTCTTTTGTTCCTGCGCGGTTGCGACGACACCGCGCTGTCTCCGCTAAATTAACACGAAAGAATAGAAGGGGGAGGAGAATCGGCCGTGTTCGTGCGGTCCGGTCTCCTCCCGTTATAACGATATCAGTTGGCCAATCGTATAAACACAACAATGAATGTTTCACAATTTTTAATAAAATTTTGAACTACGCCCAACGGATTATTCTTTCATGTTCGAGGGAATGAAAACACGTAATTTAAAAAGGACAAACCCCCTACCTTGAAAATTTGACGTCACACGTCGGTTATCGCGGAGGAAGGCGTCGCGGCGTCGGACATAGATTCCGTGGACGTCGGGGTGCGTCCGAGGAGGGAACGATGTCTCTTCACTTGTCGTTTAAGACGAAGAAGAGAGGTACGTTGTCGTTGGAGATGATTACCACGGTCGGCGACTTCTCCCTTGTCGAGGAGGAAGATGAAGACGGAAGAATCTGGGACGCCGAGTCTCGATGGTCGTGGTATCGATGTTCTTTGTCGGAGAAGAACCGTTCTTCACGATCTTCGTCGAAGACGAAGAAGATCTTCAAGTCTCTCAACGATTCTCCCAATCCTCTCAAGTAACAAAGGAACTAACCCAAAAATAAATCAAGCTTACACTTAATTTATTAACACAACCCAACCTTTGGAATTCAAGAGTTTGAATTTCAAAAACTCAAAATTAAACTCACTTATTAATTATACATGAGTTGTATAATTAATTAAAAGTTAAGTTGTCAAGCCTTTAAGAGGGAGAGAGGGGAGTTAGGGAATTTGAGGGGTTTTGGCACATTAAGTGCAAGGGAGTTTAAGGGGGTAGAAGAGAGTTAAGGGGAAGGTGAAGGGTTGGGGCTCGTGTGGGCCCCACCTCACCTTAATCCTCACTTGGTTAGTTAGGAACTTGTGATTCCACCCCAACTTCCACACTTAGGATATAACCACTTAAGAAGATAAATAAAATAAATATTGTATAACAAATTTATTTTACTGTTCATCTCATCCAGAAAATTAAACATCTCCTCCTAGGAAAACGCAACTTCGGGAAAGGTCTCCTTAAGCGAATATCGGCGCTACAAGTTCATCGGTGTCCTCGGATTTCAATTCCGAGCACCGGATCAAAAGTTAGGAAAATTCCGCTCGTTCGTTCACTGAACGTACCCGAGCCAAACTTCAGAAATTAATTCCGGGCACTCCGGGCCTCGGAATCAGGTGCCGTCAGAAACCGCGCTCTTGTAAAATTCCAAAGAAAATTAAGAAAAAATTTCCCTTGAATTTTGAGGGTCTTTACATTACTCCCACCTCAGGGCTTTACGTCCCCGTAAAGATACATCAAAAACTAGGGAAACAAATGAGGGTACTGAGCACGCATCTGAGCCTCCCGCTCCCATGTGCTCTCCTGGAGATTCCCGTGCTGCCATCTGATGCGCACAAGAGGAATCAATCGCCCACGCAGGACCCGCTCCTGTCGATCCTCTATCTCCACCGGGACCTCCGTAAAAGTCGCCCCATCGTCAACGTCAAGCTCCCCATGGTCAATGATGTGCGTCGGGTCGTGATCGTATCTCCTTAGCTGGGATACGTGGAAGACGTCGTGCACCCGGTGCAACTGAGGTGGCAGAGCCAGGCGATAAGCCACCTCGCCAACCCTGCTGAGGACCTGAAAGGGTCCGATGAAGCGCGGAGATAACTTGCCACCTCGGCCAAATCTCCGAATACCACGTCGAGGTGAGACCCGCAAGAAGACGTGGTCGCCATCCTCGAACTCCAGTGGCCTCCGCCTCCTGTCAGCGCATGACTTCTGTCGGCTCTGTGCTGTCCTCATCCGCTCCTGGATGAACTGGACCTTCTCTGTCGTGGCCTGGACCATCTCCGGTCCCACCAGTGCTGACTCTCCAGGGTCTGTCCAGCACAAAGGAGATCTACAAGGTTGGTCGTACAACGCCTCGTACGGTGCCATCCCGATGGTGGAGTGGTAGCTGTTGTTGTACGCAAACTCCACCAAGGGTAGGTGGTCCTCCCAGCTACGACCAAAGTCGAGGACACATGCGCGGAGCATGTCCTCGAGGGTCTGAATGGTCCTCTCCGTCTGACCATCCGTCTGAGGGTGAAAGGCTGTGCTCAGACGTAGCTGCATCCCGAACGCCTCCTGTAACCCCTTCCAAAGCCGGGAAGTAAGCAGGCATCTCGATCGGAGACGATAGATGATGGCACGCCGTGGAGCCGCACAATCTCCTGAACATAGAGACGTCCCAAGCTCTCCACTGAGCCCTACTCTCGGATGGGTAAGAAGTGTGCCGACTTGGTGAGTCGGTCAACAATCACCCAGATGGAGTCGTGACCTCTGGAAGTACGTGGTAGTCCAGTCACGAAGTCCATAGATATTCCATCCCACTTCCACTCCGGAACCTCCAAGGGCTGTACCAAGCCTGCTGGTACCTGATGCTCTTCCTTCACCTGTTGGCAGGTGAGGCATCGAGAAACGAACTCTGCTACAGCCTTCTTCATGCCCGGCTACCAGTGCTGTCGTCTGAGATCCTGGTACATCTTCGCCACTCCAGGATGTACCGTCAAAGGAGAAGTGTGAAACTCACTCAGCACTTCCTCTCGCAAAGCGACTGGTATCATGGTACGTCCTCTGAAAAGGATGCCGTGCTCTGCTCCATGGGAGAAACCATCAGGTGTTTGTCCCGATGATATCTGTGCACGCCGTGTCTCACAGTCAGCGTCCTCACGCTGTGCCTCTCTGACCTGCTGTAGTAGAGGAGGGGTGACTGTGAGAGACTGGAGGAAGGCTGCTCCATCTCTATCCACGAAGGATATCTGCAAAGAAACTAGCTGCAAAGATTTCTCCTTTGCCGAAAAGTGAAATCCGGTCCCATCCCCTGGATGAACCACATTCTTCGCCTAAAACAGTCAATCCTAACATGGATGATACTAATCCATACCAAGGATGACGTCGTAAGGCCTCGACGCTACTACTAAGAGATTCAACTGTTACTCTCGCCTCCAGGGGTTGAGTCACACTGTCGGCATCAGTGTGTGGTAACTGGGTCTCCTCCAGTAGATGTCTCACAAGTGAGGGTCAAGTCAACAGCCAAAACTGGAACCTCTTAGTACATCACGGAAGAGGACAGGAACAAAAATATCACAAAGGTATGCGTCTTTTATTATTGCAGCTCATAATACAAGACGTTACACAAAAGTAACAAGGAACCATAAGTACAAAGGATGTATCCACTAGTTCTGCTCCTGTCCACCTGCTCTCGGAGCTCTACTGCCTTGTCCACTACTCGGTTGTTTCTCAAGCACTCGCCGCTGCTTCTGTCTCAGTGGCTCCTCTAACACCCGCTGATTAATCGTACGAGGAGTCGGACAGTCGCGTTCCAGGTGACCCTTCCCGCCACAGGAGTAACATTGTCCGTTTCTGGCACGCCTGGCTCTGACCCCACCTCGGGTGCCCCGCACCACCGGTCCTAAAACCCGAGATCGTCCAACTGCTAGTATGGTCCTCCTGGACCTCTGCATCATCTGTCTACTGCCCACAGATGACTCGGCTACTGATCGAAAAACACGTGGCAAAGGCAGAAGCTCCTGTACACGCTCGGGGTGTAGAGCTACTGGCACAAACTCCACCCTGAAGAAGGTCTCGAAGTCTTCCAATGCGAAGGTCATCCCATCGCAGAACTGAAACAAGTGGCTCCACCACCTGCCTGCTGCTGCCTGAAGGAGGCTGGCAGCAAAGATCACCATGAAGTCTGCTGGCGTCCTCACTAGCCTAAACACACGTACCACTGCCTCCAGCCATTCCTCTGCTGCCTGGGGATCCGTCTCCCCGCGAAACCTGGGTGGTCGCTGGCGTTGAAACTCATGCAGTGTGCTGAGGCGACGTGCATCGTCAGCGGCTGGCGCTAGAAGCATCGGGGGCTCGGCGGGTAGTGCTACCGCCGGTGCCACTGCTGACAAAGGGCCCTGCACCGAGGCCTCGTCGCTCGGTGGGCTGTCGTCACGCTCGACTCTCGGAACCCTAGCTGGCTGCCGTCGTGGGGCCATCCTGAAAGGAAACAGGTGCGCCACGGTCAAACAGTATACCTGGTGAGCTGACACAAAGAAATCACAAAGAAAACTTTGAAACACACACGCAAACAATGTTTTCGTGCATTAAGTCGGAAATCAGAAGTCAGGGTCCTGGTGTACGGATACGTCGGCCGCCGCACCAACACTGGACTCCCTGGACTGATAACCACACTCAATACGCTAAACATTATTGCTTCACATAGAAAAGATCAGAGTTTGCGGTAGAACCGAACTCCTCTGATACCAATTTGTCACGACCCGCCCTCGGGGTCCGTGCCGTGACTACCCCAAGCCCGCCTTCCATAGGCCAGGGGCTGGCGACTAGCACCAAGGCGTAAATCCCGGTAAAAAGGGAAGGCATTGCCTTTGTAAAGTAAACAAACACCACAGAGTAAGCAAGCAGAAAGTAAACACTAAGAAAAAGCAGAGTACAACTGAAAGTGCGGAAAAGTAAATGGGCCAGTATACAAACCCAAACTGAAAGTAAAGTACAACTCGAAAGGGAAAACAACAACTGATAGGTAAAAGCCGCTACACCGAGCTATCCACTGGAAATCCCACCTGAAGGGTGGGTACAGATAGCTCCACTGCTCCACGGGTCCTGCCGTCCGCTCCGAGCACGTCCCGCCCAGTGGTCTACCTCCAGGTACCGTCCTCCTCTGCAAGCCTCAGCTAAGATCAACGCTGTCCGTCGTCTGCAACCAACACAACGTAGTGCGGGCAAAGCCCGTGCAGGGGTGAGTATAAGCTACTCAGTAGGGACCCCGAGACCCGTGAAGGTCTCTCAAATCCACAAAGGATAAACCACGAAGAAAGGTACAATCACGAAGTAACAACCGACACTGCTTAGGTATATGCCCATACATATACCTAAGTCATCAATTTCAAATACGCTCCAACCTCCGAGCCCAAGTACAACTCAGTCCACACAGGAAAGTAAACGTATTCCACACAGGAAAGCAAAACATAATCCACACAGGATAGCACAACACAATCCACACAGGAAAGTAACAGGATTCAGCTCACACAGGTATACTTCTTCAAAAGACGATAAAGATGATCTCTGATCCATCTAAGTCGTCGGACCCACGAAGGATCGATAGGTAACTAACCCCCGCAAAAGACCCACACAGGATCGGGCCCACGTAGGACCTGTAGATAAGCACCGCAAAGACCCACACAGGATCGGGCCCACACAGGACCTGTAGATAATCACTGCAAGACCCACACAGGATCGGGCCCACACAGGACCTGTAGGCGCTGGTTCACACAGTACCGCTGAGCGCAAAGACCAACACAGGATCGGGCCCACACAGGACCTGTAGCACTGATCCACGTAGGATCGCTGAGTGTTGTAGTCGTCGTCGTCGAATCCACACAGGATCTCTGTACTGTCGTCGTCGCAGTCATAGTAGCAGTAGTCTCAGTAATAGTCACAGTAACAGTCGCAGCCAGCACTAGGGTTCCCGCACACAGCAAGGTCGATCGGAGGGTCCGCTCCACGAGCCGAGAGGCTGATACATCAACTGTCACAAAGTCTAGAGTTGATGTATCCAAAAGTTCCGTATCGTCAACAGGAACTCAACGCAACAGACGGCGCGTCAATCGGACGCCCGGTCTGAGAGTTATTGGCATTTTCTACCCCGGGGCCCGGTTGGTTTCTAAGGCAAAACCAACCCGACCGTACTCCACCTGCGTCCAAACCTCGGGCGGAGTATGCCAAAAGATCTGTCTCACTTAGAGGAACTCAACGAAACAGACGGCACGTCAATCGGACGCCCGATCTGTTAACTATTGGCCTTTCCGTCTCACAGCCACCCTGGGAAACTTCCCAGGAGGTCACCCATCCTGGTCACTACTCTAGGCCAAGCACGCTTAACTACGGAGTTTTAACCACGTAGGCTCCCGAAAAGGAAGGTGCACCTTGAGTATAGTATACCGAAACGACCGTCTCGATCCAAGGATCGCGTTGCCACTGACGGCGCGTCGTTCGGAGGCCCGAAACTCAAGTTATGAGCATTTGAACAAAATCGATTCGAAAACGGGGGGTCCGGGTCCGGGCCGACCCGGCCCGACCCCCCCTGGTCTGACCCGAACCGGGTCGACCCGACCCGGATCCGAACCGAACCGGGTCGGACCGACCCGGTCCGCTGGACCCGGCCCGGCCGGTGGCGGCGCGGCGACGCGGCCCGGCCAGCGGCGGCGCGGCCCGGCCAGCGGCGGCGCGGCCCGGCCAGCGGCGGCGCGGCCAGGGGGCCGCGCATGTGCCGCACGCGGGGGGGGGGGGGGGGGGGGGGTAAACCCCCCCTTTTTTCGGATCTCGGCCGGCCCAAGGCCGACCGTTTCTTTCTCACGCGGGACCCGCGAGTCCCGTCTCCTAACCAAACCGGCGGCCGGCGCGGCCGGCCGCCTTCTTCCTCTCCGCCGCGGCTCTTCCCCGATCTCCGGCGGCCGGCGAGGTCGGCCGCCTTCTGGCTGCTCCGCCGCGGCCGTAGGGCCGCGGCCTTCCTGTTCTCCGGCGCCGGCGAGGCCGGCGCCCCTGGCTGCTCCGCCGCGGCCGTAGGGCCGCGGCCCTTCATGATCTCCGGCGCCGGCGGCCCGGCTGGCCGCCGGTCGCCTCCTTGTTCCGCCGCGGCCCGTCTCCGGCCGCGGTCTCTTTCGTAAACAACGACGCGGTGCGTCGGCACCGCGTTTCTTCGTCACAGCTCACTCCGGCCATTAATTCTTTTGTTCCTGCGCGGTTGCGACGACACCGCGCTGTCTCCGCTAAATTAACACGAAAGAATAGAAGGGGGAGGAGAATCGGCCGTGTTCGTGCGGTCCGGTCTCCTCCCGTTATAACGATATCAGTTGGCCAATCGTATAAACACAACAATGAATGTTTCACAATTTTTAATAAAATTTGGAACTACGCCCAACGGATTATTCTTTCATGTTCGAGGGAATGAAAACACGTAATTTAAAAAGGACAAACCCCCTACCTTGAAAATTTGACGTCACACGTCGGTTATCGCGGAGGAAGGCGTCGCGGCGTCGGACGTAGATTCCGTGGACGTCGGGGTGCGTCCGAGGAGGGAACGACGTCTCTTCACTTGTCGTTTAAGATGAAGAAGAGAGGTACGTTGTCGTTGGAGATGATTACCACGGTCGGCGACTTCTCCCTTGTCGAGGAGGAAGATGAGGACGGAAGAATCCGGGACGCCGAGTCTCGATGGTCGTGGTATCGATGTTCTTTGTCAGAGAAGAACCGTTCTTCACGATCTTCGTCGAAGACGAAGAAGATCTTCAAGTCTCTCAACGATTCTCTCAATCCTCTCAAGTAACAAAGGAACTAACCCAAAAATAAATCAAGCTTACACTTAATTTATTAACACAACCCAACCTTTGGAATTCAAGAGTTTGAATTTCAAAAACTCAAAATTAAACTCACTTATTAATTATACATGAGTTGTATAATTAATTAAAAGTTAAGTTGTCAGGCCTTTAAGAGGGAGAGAGGGGAGTTAGTGAATTTGAGGGGTTTTGGCACATTAAGTGCAAGGGAGTTTAAGGGGGTAGAAGAGAGTTAAGGGGAAGGTGAAGGGTTGGGGCTCGTGTGGGCCCCACCTCACCTTAATCCTCACTTGGTTAGTTAGGAACTTGTGATTCCACCCCAACTTCCACACTTAGGATATAACCACTTAAGAAGATAAATAAAATAAATATTGTATAACAAATTTATTTTACTCTTCATCTCATCCAGAAAATTAAACATCTCCTCCTAGGAAAACGCAACTTCGGGAAAGGTCTCCTTAAGCGAATATCGGCGCTACAAGTTCATCGGTGTCCTCGGATTTCAATTCCGAGCACCAGATCAAAAGTTAGGAAAATTCCGCTCGTTCGTTCACTGAACGTACCCGAGCCAAACTTCAGAAATTAATTCCGGGCACTCCGGGCCTCGGAATCAGGTGCCGTCAGAAACTGCGCTCTTGTAAAATTCCAAAGAAAATTAAGAAAAAATTTCCCTTGAATTTTGCGGGTCTTTACAGAACCATAGTTCAAAGTGCTTGGCCAACCCTAGTTGGGGTGCTTTCAATTATCGGGGAATTCTAATTCAAGGTTTTGGGTTGACTTGACTTGGTTCGTATCAAGGGTTGACTACCACAGCAGGACTTGGTGTGACTAAGAGGCAAAGGTTGAGGAAATCCAAAAAGGATTTCATGATTGGGGAGTCCACTCAGTGGATCAAGGAGATGCGAGTTAATGCAGTTGGCATTTGGAATGCCTACCTAAAACCCTTCAAGTTGCTTGACCAACCCTAGTTAGGGTAATGCGAAGGGCAATATGGATCCTTTCCACTAGAATATTCACGCAACAGAATATTCCGAAGTCAATGGTGAGGGATATTGGATTTCGATAAAATAGTGGGAGACTAATAAGTATTAATTTATTTATTTGTCTCAAATTTTTGTAATAAAGTATTAAACCTTTGCTCATCTTAATTTGTAGAAACGACAAGAAAATGACTTCAAACATATCATTGTGCACCATACTCAAAAAAGAAAACCTTCTCACTAGCACCAATTTCCAAGAGTGGCAGAGGCGTTTACTCGTCGTCCTTCGCCACGAAAGGAAATTATATGTTCTGGAAGAGCCTATTCCAGTTGAGCCTGGGAAAGAGGATAGTGATGAGGAATTATCTCTCTAAATGAAACACATGGATGATGCCACATATGTCCAGTGTTTCATGCTATTATCCATGTCTAATGAGAACTTGAAGCAACATGAAAACATGGACGTGTATATCATGATTTCTCACCTTAAAGATCTCTACCAAGAGAAGGCGATACAGGAGAGGTATGAGATCTCCAATGCTTTGTTTACCACGAATCTTGGAGATTCTACGCCAGCTGGGCCTCATGTAGTCAAGTTTATTGGCTACATTGAATGCCTGGACATCTTAGGGATTAAATTCCCGTATGAGTTGCGTACAGATCTCATCCTATCATCACTGCCCAAGACCTTCTCTAGCTTCATTGTCAACTATAACATGAGCGGAAATGAGAAGATTCTATCGGAGATTCTGACCTTGATTCACCAGGTAGATAAGGACATGGGGCGTGAAAAACCCATGGTCCTTATGGTGAACAAGAAAAGGAAGGACAAGGAAAAGGGTAAAAAGACTTATAAACAGTCTGAAGCCCCCGAGCACCGTCCCTCTAAGAAGGGGAAGATCCAGAGGCAGGGCAAGGAATGGGAGGCAGTGTGTTTTGCATGTGGCAAGCAGGGCCACTGGAAGAGGAACTGCACCCAGAAGCGTGGGGACGCTAAAGGTGTGTTTGTTATCGAGTGCAATCTTTCTATTTCTACACATTGGGTATTAGATACAGCTTGTGGGGCTCACACATGTATTCAAATGCAGGAAACAAGTAGATTTAGAAAGATCTCCAGAGGAGAGGTGGATCTTCGAGATGCCAATGGCGTAAGGCTAGCTGCGTTGGCTATTGGCGACTACCACCTCTCATTGCCAACTGAGATGATTTTGGTTTTACATAACTGTTATTATGTGCCTAGTGTTACCAAGAACATAATTTATGTATCTTGTTTGGATATGGATGTATTTGTTTTCAAATTTGGAAATAAGGGTTGTCTCTTTTATAAGAACAATGTATGTTATGGTATGGCACATTTAAATAATGGTTTGTATGTATTGAATTACTAAAACCAAGTGTTGGCAATCGATAACGAAACAAACTCACATGACTCATACATCACCCAGTTATGGCATCACCATCTTGGTCATGTGAACAAGAAGCGTTTGACAAAGCTCTTCCAAGATGGCTATTTAGACTCTACTGAGCTAAAACCACTTGATAGATGTCACACTTGTTTACAAGGAAAAATGACCAAGCCTCCTTTTGGTGGACAAGGTGAAAGGGCCACAGAGCTTCTAGGATTGGTACACACGGATGTGTGTGGACCATTTCCAGTAGAATCTAGAGGTGGATATTCTTACTTCATTACTTTTACTGATGATTTGAGTAGATATGGTTATGTCTACTTAATGAGGTATAAGTAAGATTCCTTATAGAAATTTAAGGAATTCAAGAATTAATTAGAGAATCAGCTTGGTAAGAAGATAAAGAAGCTTCGATCGGATCGAGGTGGAGAATATCTGAACCAAGAGTTCATCGATCTTCTACGGGAGTCTGGGATTCTATCTCAGCTCACTCCTCCTTATACACCACAGTGGAATGGTGTTAGTGAAAGGAGTAACCTCACCTTGTTGGACATGGTGAGGTCGATGATGAGTCATGTGGATATTCCATTATCCTTTTGGGATATGCATTACAAACTGCAGCATACACATTAAATTGAGTACCAAATAAGGCAGAAAATGGAATTCCATCTGAGTTATGGAATGGAAGGAAACCCACTTTGTCACACACACATGTATGGGGATGCGAGGCATTTGTTAAGGCCATCTCAGGAAACAAACTAGCACCCCAGGGCACGAAGTGTATCTTTATAGTATATCCCAAGGAAATGAAAGGATATTACCTATATAACCCTCAAGACAAGAAAGTGACTGTCGCCAGACAAGCCGTCTTTCTTGAGAGGGATCACATCTTCAGGAAGGATAGTGGGAGCAAGATTGACTTCGACGAAGTTGATGCTCAAGATACACAGGAGTTGGTATAGGAACAAGTTCCACAGGTCCCCGTGGAAGAGGTTCCAGAAACACAAGTACTGCGTAGGAGCTCAAGAGAGGTAAGGGAACCAGAGAGATTTGGTTTCCTAGTCACCGAGGATAGTGAATCATTATTGTTGGACAATGATGAACCTCTATCCTACAAGGAAGTAGTAGAAAGCTCAGAAGATGCAAGATGGCTAGAATCTATGAATTCTGAGATGGATTCCATGTATCAGAACCAAGTTTGGGTTCTGGTCGATGAGCCAGTTGATGTAAAGCATGTTGGATACAAATGGGTATTCAAAAGAAAGATAGACATGGAAGGTCAAGTTAGCACCTATAAAGCAAGGCTAGTGGCTAAAGGATTCAGACAGCGTCAAGGAATTGACTATGATGAAACCTTCTCGCCAGTTGCCATGTTTAAATCCATAATAATCATACTTTCCATAGCATCTTACCATGTCTACAATATTTGGAATATTGATGTCAAAACAACATTACTTAATGGGAACCTTCAGGAAGATGTCTATATAACACAACCAGAAGGTTTTGTGACACCAGGTGAAGACAAATGGGTTTACAAGTTGCAGAAATCCATTTATGGATTGAAGAAAGCATCCAGGTCATGGAACATTCGATTTGATGAAGCCATAAAGGAATTTGGTTTCATTAAGAAAAAATGTGAGCCATGTGTTTATAAGTTGTTTAATGGGAATGCGGTCGTCATCCTAGTGGTATATGTTGATGAAATATTTCTTATTGTAAATGACGTACCAGCCTTACGGTCAGTTAAGGACTGGTTGAAAAAGTGTTTCTCCATGAAGGACTTAGGAGAAGCAGCCTAAATTCTAGGGATCAAGATCATTCGTGACAGATCCAAGAGGCTGCTTGGACTAAGTCAGGGTACATACATTGACCAGATACTAAAGAGATTTAGTATGGAAAAATCCAAGAGGGGATTGGTTCCAATGTCACATGGCTTACATCTTTCTAAGAAAATGTGTCCCCAGACACAACAGGAGAAAGATAGGATGAGAAATATCCCATACGCTTCGGCTATAGGATCTATCATGTATGTCATGTTATGTACCAGGATTGATGTTGCCTATGCACTGAGCATGGTAGGCAGATATCAAGCAGATCCAGGATAACAGCATTGGACTGCTGTTAAGACTATCCTTAAGTATCTGAGAAGAACTAAGGATATGTTCCTGGTGTATGGAGGAGACGAGGATCTTTTCATCAGAGGGTATGTTGATGCTGGTTTTCAAACAGATCAGAATGATCTGAAGGCGCAATCTGGATATGTTTTCTGTCTCAATGGAGGAGCTGTGAGCTGGAAGAGTTCAAAGCAGCCAGTTGTCGCCGATTCTACAGCGGAGTCTGAGTATATAGCGGCTTCTGATGCAGCCAAGTAAGCCGTCTGGATTCGGAACTTTGTCCAGGAGCTTGATGTGGTGCCTAGCAGTAAAGATCCCATTACATTATATTGTGATAATACTTCAGCGGTGGCTCTTGCAAAAGAACCAAGTTCATATCAACGGACAAATCACATACTCCGGAAATATCACCTCTTCAAGGATTTCTATCAAAGGGGTGAAGTTGTAGTAAGCAGAGTATCCACGGAAGAGAATGTGGCGGACCCCATGACTAAAGGCCTATCTCAGCAGAAGCATGAATATCATGTGAGAGCTAGCGGGTTAAAGGCGGTTAGCAGTTGGCTCTAGTCCAAGTGGGAGTCTGTTGGAGTTGGTGGTCTAGAACCAACTACTTTGTACTTTATTCATTTAAATAAAAGCCTTATCACATCTTGATTGTTCTTCTGCGTGACATGTCATGTGATAATGTCCTAAGGATAGCTGTTGCATTAAAGGGTCGTAGCGGATCCCTGGTATGATGAGAACCCGAAAGTGCCATAACACTGTTCTTGAATGTATGTTCTATGGCCGGATGATATTATTTGAGGGACACAAATAATACAGGTCATTAGAGGTGAGGACTCATAAAACTTTGAGGCACCTTCTCATGGTGTGCGGCCTAGGTAATATCCAAGAGGATATTATGAGAACGAGACCCGCCAGTAGGAAATCCACATTTCATAGTGTCATTGGATGTTCCTATCTACAGAAGTGTGTATTGGTCCTTAGACTTTAAGATTATTATTAATGGGTATTACAACCTGCGCACTTAGATGTATTGACGAAAACTGTGATGACACACTGTTCGCAGCGAGGTAGGATACATTGGGTGTGTCACGAGTAATACCGCATTAATAGATAATGCGAGAAAGGATTTGTCCCTTATGTTCCATAACAGAAGTAGATATCTCAGGCCCTTTGATGGAATTGATATAGCCTAAATAAATCCATGGCCATGGTAAGGTATGGGCAAGTTCAATTCCGGGAAGTCAAAGAAATAATAATCAAGCACATGGGTTGATGGCACTAGCATGCAACCCGATTGATTGGAGATATCGAGACAAAGGGATTATATTACATGGTAAGCGTTCGTAGGAGGTGACACGTCATTGCGGCGTTAACTTCTTTCTCTATGGGTGCCTTGGCATGTTGCTAGACGCTAACCTTGGACTTTAGGCAGGCTCAGCCTAATGCCACCGAGAAAGAGGCCTAGAGGGTCACACACTAAGTGTGTCCATGTATATCAGTTAAATATTAATTTAACAAGTTAAATAAATATTATTCCCGACTTTGGTTTAATAATTATTTAAGGATGTCTGATCGCATTTATTTTGACACTAGTTATTCGAGAGAATATATTGTGGACGAAATAATATATTTATTAGCAAGTAATACAGTTACATTTATTTAAGAAATAAATAGTCATTTCTCAAGGTCTAATAAATGTGGTGGAGAAAAATGGAAAATAAAAGTACACTCTGTGTATATTAAATATACACGCCGTGTAGTTTTATGGAAAACAAGTACACGCCATGTATTAATTATTACATGCCGTGTAGTTTTTTCAGTTGGGATTTTGAGGATTTAATATTGTTTTATTAAATGATATTTATTATAATCAGCATGGGCGCATGTCAAGGAATTAATAATTCGACATGGGGGTTTTCAATAAGAGTTAATGAAATAAATAAAACACGTAACGCGTTTATTTATTGTCATAACTCTATTAACCTCAAACCCGATTATAAATATCCTCACAACCCCAACATTTTGAAGATCCATTGTTGTGCACAACGGATTTGGAAATACTCTCAAGTCAAGAGAGAATTCCCTTTCCACCAAGAACGCCCTCAAGTTACGAGAGCAAGATCATCCACCGGATCAAGGCGGTCGAAGGCGGACATCGCAAGCGAAGGTTCTTCCGTGCTAGCACCCAGAGATCCCTTCGGCGATGTCCGGAGATACGTGACACACGTGTGGATCACCACTAGAGGAATCCTACACTTGGATTCTACGACGCAATGACGGTTCACCGAATCGTGACCGGACACATCAACGAAGAAAGAATTCCAACGAGGTTATTCTTATGCATTAATTAAATTAATTATAATCAACATATGATGATCCTCCTCAAGGGTTCTGGGACTCTTCTTTTCTTTTAGTTCTTTGTTCTATTCTGAATATTCGAAGTTTTATATCGTGACGGGTCTCGGATTGAACTTTGTTTAACGTTAAAATTAAAGTTGGGCAAACCCACCAACGCGCTTCCGCTGCGCCTGGAACCTACACCTTCTACTGATGAAGAGAGAGAGATGATGCAGCACATACCTTATTCATATGTCATTGGATATTTGATGTATGGAATGATATGTGCTAGATATTATATATCTCATGTAGTTAGTGTGGTTAGTCATTTTCTATCTAATCCAAGTTGAGAGCATTGGAGAGCAGTGAAGTGTATATTTCATTATCTTCGTGGTACTTCTGATATGAGATTGTGTTTTGGAAAGGGGGACATATGATTTGGGACTTTACAGATTCAAATATGGAAGGAGATATCGATTTGAGGAAGTATACTTCATGTTATTTGATCACTTTTGTAGGGGGAGTTTGTATCTTGGCAGTATGGATTGTAGAGATGTGTTGTTTTATCTACCACAGAGTCAGAGTTTATTGCAGCTACAGAGACATGCAAAGAATTGATGTGGATGAAGACTTTTATTTGAGAGGTCAATTTTAATCAGGACAGGTATGTTTTATTTTGTGATAGTTGGACTGTTATTTTTTTGGGAAATAATTCCACTTTTTAGGGTAGGTCAAAACATATCAAAGTTTGGTATCACCAGATTTGTGACGTCCTCAATTCAAGAAAATTATAGCTTGAAAAGATTCAAACTGATGAAAATGGGTCATAAATTTTGACCAAGAGTTTACTCAGAGTTAAATTTGAGACTAGCCAACTGATTGCAGGGTTGGTGGTGATCTCCACTTGAGTCGGAAGGGGAGTTTGTTGGGGCGCCTCCTCAAATGGAACTCCCATGTGGTTTATCTTCAAATGTTCAAAGACATGTTTCTTTGGGGTTACATTTTGATGGAGAGATGTGTTTTGAGAAGGGGTTAAGCCTTTGTTATGCATTTTTTTGTTATAAAAGGTGGCAGTGGACAACCTTTGCAATACATCCTAAAAATATGAGGAGGAGATTCATTTGGTGATCGGGTTTGTTCGATGATCATTTTTTTAGACTATTCTCTTTTTCATTGATTCAATATTTTATCTCAGTATTATTTTTGAGATCCCACTCATCTTTGGGACTCCTTGCTTTGTGATCTTGATTTTTAGTGGATTCCTTTTTCTGGACTAGGTCTCGTGGTTTTCCCATTTTTTGGTTTTCCATGTTAAAATTTTTTGTGTCAATATTTATTTTCTAAACATATATATTTTTTCATTGTGCATTCATTATTTTTTGAAGGGAAATAAATTTATTTCCACTATATGTTTTATTTTCTATTGTTTCCGCATTCTCTATTTGTTGTCTTTCTCAATAAACTGGATACGCGTAAATCTCATGCATCATATATATTTAAAAGGTCGGACGCAGGCTACAAAGAAACTGGAAAAATGAATATTTCATAAAAGAATGAATATTAGAATTTTGAAGCATGGAAATGACAAATTAACATCTAGTATGTTAAATCATTATAATATTTGAAAATAAAAATAATAATAATATTTATACGCAAACACTTCTTTCCCCCAACCGCCACATATTATCATGATTTACACCATAATGATTTCCATGTTATCCCATAAACCCTGTTTTGTTTTCTAAAAATCAATCTCTTAATCAAACAAACACGTTGTTACGCCGTTTCATGTTGACTTCCGGGTTTCCCTTCCTCATCATCGCCATGAATTCTTCGTAGTTAATTTGTCCATCCTGCAACAATACACACATTTAATTAGCCATAAACCTCTATTTAATCACTCTAGAACTTTAATTAGCTACCTAATCAAGGCTTACATTATTAGTATCAACTTCTGAGAGAATCTCCTTGATGTCTCTCCCGTAATACATCTCGAACTCCCGTAGAGCTTGCTCCAGCTCCTCCATCGTTATACACCTGACATTTCAATTTCAAATCAATATATAATGATGTTGATTATGGATGAAAATTATTATTAATGACAATAATCACCCACTGTTGTCTATATAAAAATACTAGAAGGTTGTGTACAGATTCTCCTCCCTATCCATTCTGTTCAGCTACATGGTCGTCGTAATGGGCTCGTCGTAGTCTATCATTCCATTCCCATTTACGTCTACAGATTCCAGCAACTGTTTAACTTCACGTTTAGAGAATTTGGTAACCAGTTTGGAGAGGTCGTGATTATGCTCCTCCAGTGTGATGGTGCTGCTGTTTTCCATGTCCATTCTCTTGAACATCTGCTTCATCCCCATTATTTATTCCTTCAATAAACACTCTACGATCATCTGGAGGGAAACTTTCTTGAATTTGTTCATGGATCTGAACTATTTGAACCGATCGAAAGCTGTGTTATCCAATGGCGTATCTGGCGCCTCACCGTCCTCCTTTATCCATGCATGGTCTTCGCCAGATAGATCCTTATTATAATAATGAGGAAGGGTGGATTTATGGTGAGATTTCACTATACGTACTGAGGACTCAGTAGACGGTGAGCCTCTGCTTCAGATCGGTGTTCAGCATTTTTCTCACTGGATCCTTCGATGCCGATGAGATGGACGGCCATGATGTGACCAGTATGACTCAAAATGCATGTTTTTAGTTTCAAATGACATTTTATTGGAAAAAAAAGTGACATACTAAAAATTGAGCAAACGCTTTCATATTGTTTTGATACTTTATGAAAACGATCCATAAGTCATTTTTGACATTTAGAAATCAACTTCACCTTAATCCTATGTACAATGTGACCGGTATAACTCTAAGTGTGTCTTTTTATTTAAAATTGACATTAATTTTAGTAAAAAGAACAAGTGGCATGCTGAATACCAAGAAAATGCATTCTGGTTGTTTTGATACTTGAGGACAAAGATCCATAAGTCATTTTTGACATATAGGAATCAATCTCACCTCAATCCAACACACGGTGTGACCAGTATGACTCAAAGAATACCACTCACTGAAAACCAATAAAACACACTCTGATTTTCTTAATAATTTAGGAAAACGATTCATAAGTCAGTTGTGACGTGTAGTAAGCAGTCTCACGTCAAACCGACACACGATATGACCGGTATGACTCAAAGTGCATGTTTCCAATTTAAAATTACATTTTAATAAAAAATAAAAGTTTCATACTCAAATCCAAGAAAACACATTCATATTGTTTTTATAATTTAGGAAAACAATACATAAGTCATTTGTAACATGTGGGAATTAGATGCACATCAATCCGACGCACAGTGTGACTGATATAATTCTAAGTATATGTATTTATTTAAAATTGACATTAATTTTAGTAAAAAAAACAAGTGACATATTAAAAATAAAGAAAACACATTCGGATTGTTTTGATAGTTGAAGAAAATGATTCATAAGTCATTTTTGATGTGTATGAATCAACCTCACCTCAATACGATGCATGGTGTGACCGGTTTAACTCCAAGTGTGTCTTTTTATTTAAAATTGACATTAATTTTAGTAACAAGAACAATAAACATACTGAAAACTGAGAAAAAATATTCATATTTTTTTTATATTTTAGGAAAATGATCCATAAGTCATTTGTGACGTGTATGAATCAACCGAACCTCAATACGATGCATGGTGTGACCGATATGACTCCAAGCGTGGTTTTTTATTTAAAATTGACATTAATTTTAGTAAAAATAATAAGTGATATACTGAAAACTAAGTAAATTCTTTCATATTGTTTTCATAATTTAGGAAAACGATCTATAAGTCATTTATGACGTGTAGGAATCAACTGTACCTCAATATGATGCACGGTGTGACCGGTATGACTCAAAATGTCAGTTATCAGTTCAAAATTGACATTTTAGTTCAAAATGTGTGTCACTCACTGAAAACCAAGCAAACACGCTTTGATTGTCTTTATAATTTAAAACAACGATTCATAACACATTTGTGACGTGTAGGAAGAAGTGTCACATTAAATCGACACACAATGTGGCCGGTATGACTCAAAGTACGTGTTTACAGTTTGAAATGACATTTTAGCAAAAAACACAAGTGACCTAGTCAAAACTGAGCAATCATATTCAGATTGTTTTGATACTTTAGGACAACGATCAATATGTAATTTTTGATGTGTAGGAATCAATCATACCTCAATCTGACGCATGACGTGATTGGTATAACTCCAAGTGTGTATTTTTATTTAAAATTGACATTAATTTTAGTAAAAAGATCAAGTGACATACTAAAAACCAAGTAAACGCATTCGAATTGTTTTGATACTTTAGGACAATGATCCATAAATCATTTGTGATTTGTCGGAATCAACCACACCTCAATACGACGCATGGTGTGATCAGTATAACTCTAAGTGTGTCTTTTTATTTTAAATTGACATTTTGTTAATATATTCTTTCATATTAGTATTTAATTTATTTCTTTATAGTATTACTGACATAAGGCTTGTTTTCTTATATAGGTAGATTCTTTTTTATCGGGTTTGGGTGCTTTGTTCGGCAACTGATACCATGGTTGGACTTTTTTTGAGAGGAGATCATGGGTGTGCAAGATGATGAAACATTAATGTTTTTAAATGTTTGTGGATAATAATTGTAACTGTAATTATACAAAACATTATTTGAAATGTATATAGCAGTGTTTTTTTGAATTTGTGAGGTAAAATTTATTTCAATTAAATTATATATTGGCATACAGGTTATAGGTATTTGGTGCAGTGTGTTGTTATTCAAACAGCACACTGTAGTAGGTTGGGCCTTTATCAGTGTAATTTTTAGCGCTGATAAAAGGTGATCTTTATCATCTTTAATAAAAGCGTTGATAAAGGGGGCATTTATCGATGTCATTGGCGCCGATAAAGGGTGAATTTTATCCGCACTTTTTTTAACGTTGATAATGATCTCCCTTTGTCAATGTTTTTTTAGTGGTGATAAAGGGGACCCCCCCCCCCTTTAATGATGTTGAGGAGGTGTTAAAGACTTTTTTGTGTGGTGTTAAAGGGCCAATTTGTAGTAGTGATCCCAACTAAAACTCAGTTTTAGAGGTTTTTTAGAACTTTTTTGACCTCGAAAAAACTGTGACTAAATACTCGATTGTTATTAAATGACTATTATTCGATAATAATTAGCAAATTATTAATTAAAGGGTAGCTTTTATCTGCGGTGAAAAAATACTTTTTTAGCGTTGATAAATGTTATATTTATGAGTGCTTTTTGTTATCATTGATAAAAGTCACCTTTTTTATTAGTGATTTTTGTTTAGTGGTGATAAAAGTTAGCGTTGAATATCACTCGATCTACACCATCCAGCTTTGGAGTGAATATATCATACCCTTGAATCATGATTGATCGTAGTTTTTTGGATTGCTCAAATAGATTTGATTGATTATTGTTTTATGTGTCTCGGTATTGTATGTTAGTTTCTTTTACTTTTACCAGGTCTATCACTACTTGGGTTTATTTTTATCTATGCGCTAGTGGTTCTAACCGTACCAGAACACTATTCACCAAACATTTGACAATAAGAAAACATCAATTCAAAGTTAAATCATTGAAATATTTGAGAATAAAAATAATAACAATATTGATACACGAACACTTCGGTCCCCCCACCGCCACATATGATATGTTATCCCCTAAACCCCGTTTCTTTTCACCGAATCAAACAAACACATCGTTACGCCGTTTCATGTTGACTTCCGGGTTGCCCTTCCTCATCATCGCCACGAATTCGTCGTAGTTAATCCGCCCATCCTGCATTTAATCAGCCATTTAATCACTCCAAAACATTAATTACCTGCCTAATCAAGACTTACATTATCCGCATCAACTTCTGAGAGAATCTCCTTGATGTCTCTCCCGTCATGCATGCCGAACTCCCGCAGAGCCTGCTCCAGCTCCTCCGTCGTTATGTACCTGACACCTCAAATTCAAAACAATATATAATGATGGTGATTATGAATGATAAGTATGATTAATGACAATAATCACCCGCTGTTGTCTTTATCGAAATACTGGAAGGCCGTGTACAGATGCTCCTCCCTGTCCATTCTGTTCAGCTGCATGGTCGCCGTGATGAACTCGTCGTAGTCTATGGTTCCATTCCCATCCGCGTCTGCAGCTTCCAGCAGCTGTTTAACTTCACGTTCAGAGAATTTGGTGCCCTGTTTGGAGAGGCCGTGCTTGAGCTCCTCCAGCGTGATGGTGCCGCTGTTGTCCGTGTCCATTCCCTTGAACATCTGCTTCAGCCCCATTATTTCTTCCTCCGACAAACACCCTGCGATCACCCGGAGCGCCACTTTCTTGAATTTGTTCATGGCTCTGAACTGCTTGAACCGGTCGAAAACCGCGTTATCCAGCGGCGTATCCGGCGCCTCGCCGTCCTCCTTTATCCACGGATGGTCTGCGGTACACGGATCCTTGTTATAACAATAAGGGCGGATTTATGGTGAGTTTGTGGATTACGTACTGAGGACTTGGTAGGCGGTGAGCCTCTGCTTCGGATCGGTGTTCAGCATCTTCCTCACCAGATCCTTCGCCGCCGGCGAGATGGACGGCCACGGATCGCCGGAAAAGTCCATGCGCCCCTGCAGGATTGCGTTGAAAATCCCGTGCTCCGATTCTGCCACAGCCGCCCATTAAAGCCATTTATAAATTATTCCAAACATGTGTAAATCATAATAATGGCGGGTTACCGGCCCAGAAAGGAGGGACGCCGGAGAGGAGAATGTAGAGCATGACGCCGACGCTCCAGATGTCCACCTCCGGCCCGTACCGGCGCTTCAGAACCTCCGGCGCGATGTAGTACGCACTCCCGACGATGTCGCGGAACACGTCGCCTTTTTGTTGACATGAACGAAATTATGAATATATCAATCAAGTTCATGTTTTATGTTGTTTACATACCTTGCTTGAAGAAGACGGAGAGGCCGAAGTCCGTGGCCTTGAGGGGGGAGTCCTCCTTTTTGTTGAGGAGGAGGAAATTCTCCGGCTTCAGGTCGCGGTGGACCACCCCCATGGTGTGGCAGGTGTGCACCACCTGCACGATCGTCCGCAGCAGCCCCGCGGCGGCGCGCTCCGAGTAGTGCCCCCGCGCGATGATCCGGTCGAACAGCTCCCCGCCGCCGCAGAGCTCCATCACAAGGTGCACCGACGCCTTGTCCTCGTACACCCCCCGCAGCTCCACCACGCTGGGCTGCCCCGCCAGGTGGTGCATTATCTGCACCTCCCGCCGCACGTCCTCCATGTCCTCCTTGCTCGCCAGCTTCCGCTTCGCGATCGTCTTGCACGCCAGCTGCTCGCCGGTGCCGCGGTGGGTGCACAGGTACGTCACCCCGAACTGCCCCCGCCCCAGCTCCTTCCCCATCGAGTACGTCCCCCGCACGTCCTCCATCGCCCGCCCCAGCACCGCCCCGATCGCCGCCGGCTTCGGCGTCTTCGCGGGGCTTGCGGGTGGGGGCGCCGCCGCCGCGGGGCGGGGCTTGTTCTCTCCATGGCCGCTGCCGGCGTCGGGGTCCTTCGTCGCGGAGGGGGAAGCGCGGGGGGTCGTCGGGGGTGGGTCGTCGCCGCTCCGGCGGGAGCAACAACCGCCCATCGGGAGAGGCCTAGAGGGGGATGGAGGCGACGGGGCCGAGGTCGGAGAAGATCATCAGACAGAGTGGCCGTCTGCGAGTGTGATCAAAGTATAAGATCGATGAATCAAGCAGGCGAACCAGGCGGAGGGATTGAGGGGTGGGAGGGGGAGGATGATGAAGGTCGCGTAAGTACGGGTTGAATTGGTGTTGAAAAAAATGGATCGATGGCGAGGGATTGTCGGAGACGATGGCTGGCTTATAAAAATGGCGGTTCAGTTTCCGGAGGGCGAGAGGAATTGGCGGCGATAAAACAGATATTAACTGATTTAAAGCAGAATTTCCGAATTTTTCGGTTCTCCATTTGCGGAACGGTCACGACCCGACCACCACGTTATCAATAATACCATTATTATTAGTAATTAAATTTTTTATATTACTAATATAATTAAGACTTATTTTAAAAATATATTGTTAAGTACTTTATTAGTTACGTTAGTTAATTCATTATTTTAATTATTCTTTGTTTTGGACCTAATACAGACGCCTAATGAGGTTGCCGATGTTTTGGGGGTGTTGGGCCAGTTCCGAACACAAAGCCCAACTTTTTGGGAGAAACAAACTGGCCGCACAGTTAGGAGGAACGGTGCTAGACATGCCGCTTGGTTATGCAAACCGTGCAAGTTCTAGACAGAGGGCTGAAGGAGCCCGCAAGGTTTAGGAAACCGTGCGTGTAGGTACGCACACGCGTGCGGGGGCACCTGCAATTTTTAGCAGAGGTAGTCACACGGGTAGAGTATATTTTGGCAAACCATGCCTCCCCAACCATGCATAGCCCCTCTTCAAGTAGAGAGATGGACACAATTGACACATAGTTTGCCTAACAATGCACACCAACGTTGCATCCCCTTAAAAACTAGGTGAAATGACCAAATTTTCCCTTAATGACTTGTATTCTTACCCCTCTTCCTCCTTTGCTCCTTCCAGCGGGTAGAGGTCTCCTCCCTCTCCTATTTGAGATCCCAAAGTCCTCTTCAATAGTTTTTTTATCTCGACTCGCCATTCGAAGTCCGATTCGACTTCCATTCATCGCGTTGGATAACCATCGGTAATTGCTTTGATCCTTTGGTTCAGTTCATCATTTGCCTTCATCTCGACGATGCTATTTTGATGCAGGCTCATATGCCTTATTTTTAGGGCGTTGATCCGTTCTTCCGATTTCTTTCGATCCAGGGCAAACTAAAGGCTAATACTAAACGAGGAGAGTGTTATAGGCTCAAGGTAGGTGGTCTATGACTCATCGATCAAGTCTCACCATTTTATAAACTGTCGTCGTTGTGCGCATGCCGATTTCATCGGACATTGCCTTTTTAATTCATGTGTCAGGCTTATAATCATCATGCTCGTATTATAGAGCTCTTGCTATATATGATCGTCACACTGTTGGAGGTTGAGACCTCAACACTTACCACCCTAAGTAGGGTGTTACGCTACTACAAAACTAGACTTTAGCAGCGCTGTTATTTATCAGCGCTAAAGAAAGCGTTTATAAATTTAACCTTTTATCAGCGCTTTAATTTTAGTGCTGATAATGAGTATCCTTTATCATCGCTTTATTTTTAGCACTGATAAATGGTACGCTTTATCAGTGCTTTATGTTTAACGCTAATAAATATTTCTTTCATCAACGCATTTTAGCGCTAATAAAATGAAATAATGAAATAAATAAAAAATAAAAAATGTGTTTATTAAAAAAAATTAAAATTTTATTAATCAAATAATTATTGATAAAAAAGAATTGATTGATTAAACATTTTATTAATTAGATAATTATGATAATTAATGTTATTAAATTGTATATATTAAATACATGGATATATATATATATATATATATATATATATATTAATGTATATAAATATGATTATATATTACAAAATATTTATGCGCTTTACATTAAATTGTCATATATTTATTGAATAATGGTATATAATTAAAAATTAATATGAATTAAAAATATTGACTAATTGCATAGTACTCGACATATAATTGAATGTCGTTTGATTTTTCAATTTAATATAGATCAAATGTGTGTTATATTGATTTCACATATACGTATACTTAATGCATTTTTATATACAATACGCACACACACAGAACTTATCTATTTTTTTCAATATTGTTAAAGTGTACCTATGTTCTTAATTTATTCAATCGCACTCATATATATATATATATATATATATATATATACATATATATATGCATGCACTCAAAATTAGATATTCATTAATAATGTTAAAAATATATTTGTAAATTTTTAAGTAAATATATTTATAAATAAATATATTTATAAATGTGCATTCACTATATTTATACAATTATATATTTATAATTATAAAAAATAGTTGTGTATATTTAAATAATTATTAAATTTATAATAAATTTACTTAAATAATAAATATATTTACTATATTTATATTTATATATATTTATTATATATATGTGTGTATAGTTATATAAATATTTATAATGATATAAATAACATTTTTTTAAAATATTTCTATAATTATAAATAAATAAATAATTATAAAATTATAATAAATATATTTAAAAAGGAATATATTTACTATTTTTATATTTATATATATTTATTAAGTATTTATAAATATTTACATTTTTTTATTTATAATTATAATTATAAATCCTTTAACAACACTTTAGTAATAAGCGCTGATAAAAGAATCTTTATCAGCACTTTTTTAGCACTGATAAAGATGAGGATTTATCAGCGCTATAATTTTAGCGCTGATAAAAGTATCCCGGTCTATTTTAGAAACCCTAACCATTTGCGAACCTGTCGCGATATAGAAGCTTTCTGTGGAAGCCACTCCCTGCCGACGCTCCTCCTCAGTGAATCGAAGGTCGAATCACTCCTAGGAGAATCGAATGTTGAATCACACCACTCAACTGCCTCCAAACATCTCGTCTGACATCTTAAGAGGGTCTCAAATTTTCTTTAACCTAGCGAGGTAGGCCTACAGATTTTCTTTGTGTATTTTTTGTTTTGTTTTTGATTTCTTTTTCTACAACTTGTTTATGATCCTTTGTTTACGATTTGTTTGTGATCCATTGTTTAGGAAACGATTTGTGGTCCATTGTTTGTATTGACTACTAATGTATGATCTGTTGTTTATATCTAACACTGAACCTTGGATTTATTCATTGTTGTTTTACTGCTATGTTTTATATCTTTTTACTAAATAATTTTTTCATATATGTATATAAATGTGTAGAAATTTTCATGTATATTCTTGTTTATTGACTACTGATTTGAGGCACCTTGGTGGTTCCCTAATGATTATATATATGCTGACACCTTTCATGGACACCTCAGTGGACATGCAGCTTCAGATGCTATTTTTTCAGGAACCAAGTTAGTGGAGTGATGTATGTTCCTCTATTGGTTATATGTATCATAGGATCCAGTTTCTCTTAAATTTTACTATGGTCCTTAGTTTTCCTATGGAGCAGGTTCAAAGGGGCCATCCCCAGTTAAGCACATGAGGTTTTATCACATCAAGCCTTCAGTTTTTGAATAATTATGGTGTCTTTAGTTCACATTATGTTTGAATATCATGTTTTTATCTATTTGATATTTCTTATAGACTATAAGTGAGTGATTTTTTATATTGGCGTGACATGTATGTGTGTCTATATAACTATTACATCATTTATTTCCATAGTTGTTTGTCAAACAGGTATGTCTATATCGGATAATGATGATTTTGGGTCTCCATGCCCATCATGCTAGAATTTTGTTCGACCTCTGGTACTAATTGTATTTATTTGGGGGGAGGGTGGCACCTCCCATTTATGGTCTTTTACACCTAAAGTTTAAACCATCCTTTAGTAACTTTGAGGTGTGTTAGAGGTCATAAGATGATCTGACCTGGTGTTGTTTGGATAATTCAGGCTTGGGTCATTACACTATCCATCTTTCAGTTTACACCTATAAAGTTTAGTGATAATATCATTTATTATCTACCTTTATCTCCCTCCATTTTCCCAAATTCCAACAACCTTTATTATTGGATTTGGATTATCTAGGCGCTCATATATTCTAGTAAAAATGATCCATATTTCCGTAATTAGAATTGTTTATAACTTTCACTTTTAATAATGAATATCTTATGTGTATTTATTTATATATTGTATAAAATTAATCGTTTATGAACCCAATAGGATGGATATGAACTGAAAATGGATGCACGCTAATCGTTTGACAAATGAATATGAATATGGAGTTAAAGAGTTCATCAAGTTTGCAAGAGAGCATGTAGACGACCCTTCTAAAATCCTCTGTCTGTGTTTACATTGATGTTATTCAAGAAAAATTAGTCCAAAAGAGTCAGAAGAACATTTGATTTGTCACAAAATAGATCAAAGCTATAAATGTTAGACTAAACACGGGAAAAAACTGAATGCGGAAATCGATTGGGATGATACTACGGTTTATGAATCATTTGATATGAATACCTTTGTAAAAGATGATGGAGATCGCATGTAAAGACCCAGAATTTCCATGTATATATTTTTTAAATATATGGGAATTTTACAAGTTCGTAAAAATTTACGGCGCTTGATTCCGAGGCCCGGAGTGCCCAGAATGAATTTTCGAACCTTTTTTTCGGGTACGTTCATTAAACGTACGAGCGTGTTTTTATAACTTTTGAACTGATGCTTGGAAATGAAATCCGAGGGCACCGTTGAACTCGCAACGCCAGTATTCGCTTAAGGATACTTTCACCTCAACGACAGTTGGTCGAGGGTGAAAGTTAATTTTTTGGGTTTTTTGGGGAAATAATAAAATAAAATATGCACATATTTTTTTTATTTGTTGTAACCACTCCATGTGGAAGTTGAGAAGTGGGGACCACTAGACCTTAACCTCCCATGAGAGGTTATGGTGGTGGGGACCACCTGAGCCTAACCTCCCATGAGAGGTTATGGTGGTGGGGACCACCTGAGGCCTAAACCTCTTGAACTACCTTCTTAATGGGGAGAAACCTCCCAACTCCCCAATATTCCACTCCTCCCATTAAATTGAGCCAATTAATTGAGCTAATTAATTGTGCCAACGTGGTACATTAATTAAGCCAACTTGGGTGTGCCAACATAATTTCTTCTTAAGTTAATTATATTGGCACTTTTTTCATTTGTTGGGTGGAATTTAGAGAGGAGAACCCTTGGAGGATTACACTTCATCCACGAAGAACGCTCCACCAACGAAGAACGCCTCTCCTTCGACGATTTCTTCTCCAAACTCCATCGAAGGATCTCCAACGACGCACGAACTGACAATCGAGGAAAACACCGATGACACCGACGTCCATCTTTTCCCAACAATTCGTCTTCTTCTTTGCGACCTCATCGACGTCATCAAACAAACGAGGTATGAGTTTATTTTTCTATTTGTTTATCACTTCCCATGTACACCCCTTATTTTTCTTTTGCAGGTTGGGAACAATCATTGCGGGAGGATGAGATTTTGACATTCATGTTCATGTTCTTGATGAGCCATATGCTACCACCCTAACGCGGAGGGTACATGCCAAACCAACATTGCTCGACCCTTCCGCATATCTTGTGGTGTTCTTCGCGATGGAGGAGGATGGAAACCATCCATAGTTGGGGCACGAGAACGGCGACCGACACCACAGCCGGCCGCGAAGAAGGCGCCAACGCAACAGCGCCGCCCCGCGACCACCGCCGCTGCCCCGCGGCCTCCACGCCGACCGCGGCCACGTCCGTCTTCTGCATCTCTGCACCGCCCCACGGTCGAGGCACCGCCTCGTGGCCGGACCTCCCCCCCACGGCCGGAACGCCCCCCCTTGGCCAGACCGCCGCCTGCGCGGCCGGACCACCCCCCAACGGCCAGACCGCCGCCTCGTGGCCGGACCGCCGCCCCGCGGCCGAACCGCCGTCCCTAGACAAGCCGCCCCACGGCCTCGCACCCTCGCGACACCCTCTGCGGGCCCTTGCGACCTGCCAGGCCGGACCCAACAGGCTAGGTTGGGCCGAGGCGGTTCGACCAGACCTAGGCCCACTACGACCCAATTACATTCTTTTGGCCATAACTTTGGCACCTGACATCCGTTATACCAACCGTCAGTGGCGTTGGGAACCTTGGAGAGAATCAATCCCTTTGAGTGATATCCCCAATGTGTTTTAGATTAAGATGGGGAACAGTCAGGTTGGATCGAGCATGAATCCAACTGGGCCCCCGGGACTAAAAGGCTAATAACTCACAGACTGGGCGTCCGGTTGACGCGCCGTCTGTTACATTGAGACCCCTATGATGCGGCGGACCTTTGAGACACTTATTCGTGGTACTTCGTGGAAGTTGGAGTATTGACCAGTAGCTTGTGGAGTGGATCCTCTCGGAGATGAGCAAACATAGTGTGGGAACCCAGTGGCTGCCTGAAACTTGACGACTGCTGACCGTTTCGACTCGGAGTGACTCGACAGGCCCAGTGGGGAGAATTGTGAAATTAATTTTAAGGGGGTAGAATTTTGTTCGACCTCTGGTACTAATTGTATTTATTTGGGGGGAGGGGGGCACCTCCCATTTATGGTTTTTTACACCTAAAGTTTAAACCATCCTTTAGTGACTTTGAGGTGTGTTAGAGGTCATAAGATGATCCGACCTGGTGTTGTTTGGATAATTCAGGCTAGGGTCATTACACTATCCACCTTCCAGTTTACACCTATAAAGTTTAGTGATAATATCATTTATTATCTACCTTTATCTCCCTTTATTTTTCCAAATTCCAACAACCCTTATTACTGGATTTGGATTATCTAGGCGCTCATATATTCTAGTAAAAATGATCCATATTTCCCTAATTAGAATTGTTTATAGCTTTCACTTTTAATAATGAATATCTTATGTGTATTTATTTATATATTGTATAAAATTAATCTTTTATGAACCCAATAGGATGGATATGAACTGAAAATGGATGCACGCTAATCATTTGACAAATGAATATGAATATGGAGTTAAAGAGTTCATCAAGTTTACAAGAGAGCATGTAGACGAACCTTCTAAAATTCCATGTCTGTGTTTACATTGTTGTTATTCAAGAAAAATTAGTCTAGAAGAGTTGGAAGAACATTTGATTTGTCACAGAATAGATCAAAGATATAAATGTTAGACTAAACACGGGAAAAAACTGAATGTGGAAATCGATTGGGATGATACTATGATTTATGAATCATTTGATATGAATACCTTTGTAAAAGATGACGGAGATCACATAAAATAAATGACAATGGAAATTGAAGACGACCTTCGTGATTGTCTAAAGTTGTTTGAGGATTTAAATAGTTGTTCCAAGAAACCACTGTATACTGGTTGTAATAAATACACAACATTTTTAGTTGTATTTAAGTTATATAATTTGAAAGCTGGCAATGGATGGAGTGACAACAACTTTACAGAACTACTTACCCTTATGAATGATATGCTACCGGAAGAAAATGAACTACCATACTGAACATATGATGCTAAAAGAATGTTACATTCAATGCGAATGATCTCTAAAAAAATACATGATTTTTCAAATGATTTCATATTGTTTTCGTAAGGACCATGAATCACTCATCAAATGCCCTAAGGGTGGCACAGATCGATACAAGAAAAATGAATCAATTCCTTAAAAAATTTTATGGTATTTTCTTATCATTCCATGGTTTAGAAGACTATATGGATGTCAGAAAACCATAAGATAATTAATATGTCATTCAGATACAATAATTAAAGATGGGAACCTATGTCATCCATCAGATTCTCCTCAGTGAAAGAAAATTGATTACGAGTTTCCTAAATTTGGATATGAGCCAAGAAACTTTCATTTTGTGTTATCTACAGATGGAATAAATCCTTTTGGTATATAGAGTATTAATCATAGTACATGTCCCGTATTGTTGGTAAATTATAACTTTCCACCATGGTTATGCATGAAGTGCAAATACATCATGTTGTATCAGCTTATATCTGGACCAAAAAAACCCGATAATGATATTGATGTCTATTTGGATCCATTGATCAAAGATCTAAAATTGATGTGGGATAAAAGTGTTACAATGTATGATTCTTATATAAGTGAAGAATTCACATTGAGGTCCATGTTTTACGAAATGATAAATGAATTCATCACTTATGGAAATTTATCAGTCCATAACATTAAAGGCATGTTGGGGTATCCCATTTGTGAAAAACGCAAATACTCAATTCAGTTGAAACATTTCTCAAATACTGTGTTTTTAGGACATCAATTTTTTTTACCCCGGTGATATAAATACTGATCCCAGATGACAACATTCAATGGGAATATCAAACAAGGTACAACACCATCTCCAGCAACAGGTGATCAACTGTACAAAAAAGTAAAAAAGATTGACACTATTTTCGGTAAACCATTTTCGAAAAACCTTATAAAACCATATTGTAATAAGAGATTAATTTTCTTTGAATTACCGTATTGGGGTTGTTTTTATGTCAGACATTTTATTGATGTCATGCATGTAGAAAAAAATGTATTTGATAGTGTTATTGGCATGTTACTAAATGTTCATGGAAAAAAAAATATGGAATCAAGGATAGGTTGGACTTGATTGAGCTAGGGATAAGGGAAGAGCTGGAACCAGTGAAGGGTAAAAGCCAGACTTTTCTTCTTCCAGTAGATTACTCTCTATCCAGACAGGAAAAATTATAATTTTTTCTTTTCCTTACAAGTGTAAAAGTTTCACAGGGGTATTCATCAAATATCAAGAATGTCATGTCAATGAATAATTTGAAGTTATAAGGACTAAAATAATATGACTATCATGTTTTGATGCAAGATTTAATGCATGTAGCTTTTCGTTTCATTCTGGATCAAAATGTATGACATACATTAACCGGTCTCTACTTCTTTTTCAAATCCATATGTAGTAAAGTTGTAGACCCTATGAAGTGGACCATCACAAATAAGAAGATTTTAGACATATTATATGAATTAGAAATTTTCTTCTCATCATCATTATTTGATATAATGGTCCACCTGATGGTTCACTTGGTTATAGAGGTTTAACTATGTTTTCCTATTCATTACAGATGGATGTACCCCATTGAACGATATATGATGATTTTGAAAGGGTATGTCAAGAATCGAATTTGGCTAGAAGGTTGTATTATAGAATGATATATTGTTGAAGAAGTTATCAAATTTTGTACCGATTACCTATTAGATGTTTAAATCATTGGTCTCCCAAAGCCTCATCACAATGAACGCCTTATGAATGAAGGGATTTATGAAAGATATGTTGTTACAATTACCTTGATAGAGTGGGAGAAAGCACATCTTTACATATTACATAATAGTAAAGATATTGATCCATACATTTAAGCCCACAAATAAATTCTTAGAGATTTGAATCCATCAAGGGTTGAAAGATAGATATCAGATACACATAATCAATAGTTTATAGAATGGTTCAGAGAACAAATTTATAAGTAGTTATCTAAAAATTTGAATTCAATTGTCGAACGACTTTAATGGATAGACAGAGGACCAAATGAAAATGTTATATCTTACACTGTGTTTTTAATCAATGGTTATACATTCTATACAAAAGAACACAATGAATTTAGTATGATGCAAAACAATGGTGTTATTCTTATGGATGAAATGATGCACATATCTTATTCCAAGGATAGAAATCCAATTTATTCAAATATGTCATATTTTTGCATTATTGAACATATATATGAGTTGTATTATACAACATTTCAAGTGCCGCTTTTCCATTACAAATGGGTTGACAATATCAATGGAGTGAAATTTGATGAAATATGCTTTGTAAAGGTGAATTTAAGTGTAGGAGAAAAAGAAAATCCATTCATAATGGAATCATAAGCAGTGCAAGTATTTTATGTCTCTGATCCAAAAAAAAAGAATTGGTTGATTGTCCTGCTGGTGACTAAAACAAACGTTGAGTCAGATGAAAATTCAATTGAGGATTACCCTTTCATTTGGAAATCACAATCAGTTCATTTCGGTCCCACTATAGACAATGTATTATATGTTAGAGGGGACCACAAAGAGGGTATTTTGATTCTCGAAATAGGAACCAAATCCTTGAAATATTTTAAAAAAATAGAGTTCAATGAGAAGGTAAAAGTGTTTTTTAATATATTATGTTTTTCCTAATAATATTATATGTTCTCTAATGCATTAACATAATCTAAATTAAATGTTTGATTACTCATATAGACAATGTATTCTGCATATGATGGTGTTACCAATACCTCAAAAGAACAAACTATAATGAAGGAAACCCTTTGAATAGATGAAAAGGAAATGTTACGATATACTTTCTCTATTTTAACAAAAAATTATATAATGGAACATTGATTGAATTTTCATTATTACTTACAGAGTTCATTTATTTTAGAATATTTTTGTCCATGTGTCATGCCTTTGCAAGAAGAGAAATGACGTTGTCTCTTCTCAATCACATAGGTCATCTTGATGTTTGCACAGTAAAATCATTATCCATAGAATTAATGTATTGTTTCATATTTATGTTTAATTTATTTATTTTTAGTATTAATCAAATAATAATTGTTTTCTTATATAGGTGGATTCTTTTGTTCGAGTTGGGGGTGCTCTGTCTAACTTTCATGCTCCTTCTCCCTTAAAACCTTTTCACCCCATGCAGTGGTGCATTTATCACTTTCTTTCAATTTACCTCCACAGCCTTTGCAGGAAGAGAAATGAAGCTTCCTCTGCTCAATTACAGTGGTAATATTGATATTTTCATAGTAAACTATTGTCCATATAATTAATGTATTTTTTCATATGTATTTTTAATTTATTTATTTTTAGTATTACTCACATAATAATTTTTTTATTATACAGGTGGATTATTTTGTTCATGTTGGGGGGTGATTTTTCCAACTTTCATGCTCATTTTCCCTTAAAACCTTTTCACCTCTGTAGTGGTGCATTTATCACTTTCTTTCAAGTTACCTCCACTGCCTTTGTAGGAAAATAAACGACGCTGCCTATGCTTAATTACAGAGGTAATATTGATATTTTCACAGTAAAATAATTATACATAGAATTAATGTATTATTTCATATGTATATTTAATTGATTTCTTTTTAGTATTACTCACATAATAATTATTTTCTTATACAGTTGGATTATTTTGTTGGAGTTTGGGTGCTCTATCTATCTTTCATCCCTTTTTGCACTAAAACTTCCACATACTTCTTTTCTCACAAAAACTTTCACTCCTGTAGTGATGACATTTATCACTTTTTTTCAAGTTCCCTTCACTACTCAATCACAGAGGTAATCTTGATATTTTCACAGTAAAATCATTGTCCATAGAATTAATGTATTATTTAATATTTATGTTTAATTCATTTCTTTTTAGTATTACTCATAATAGCTATTTTCTTATATAGATGTATTCTTTTTTTCAAGTTGAGATGATTTTTTCAAAACTACTCATGCAATGTTGGTAGTTCAACAAAGAAAGTCAATAAAAATTGTGGCAACATTGACAATTAGATTTTTTTTGAATGTATGTAATAATTTGTATTTATGTAATTTTATAAACCAATGTTTGAAATATCTATAATATAGTGTTTTTTTTGGTATTTGTGTTGTAAATTTAATTTCATTAAAATTATGTATTGGGACATGTTTTTGTTTATATATGACGTGTTTCTGTTGTTGTAGTGTGCTGTTACAGCACACTGTAGTGGTTCTATTATAGAAAAATTCAGTATGACCCTTTATCATCACTTTTAAAAGTACTGATAAATAGGACCTTTATCAGTTATTTTAAAATCACTGATACCAACACTTTTATCAACGCTGATAAAGGTTTCCTTTAGAGGCACTAAATTAAAGCATTAATAAATGGATATTTTATCAGTGCTTTTAAAAGTGCTAATAAAGGTCCTATTTATCAGTGCATTTTTAGAGCTGATAAATGAACCCTTTATCATCACTGATAAATGACCCCTTTATCAGCACTGATAAATGACCCCTTTATCATCATTGATAAAAGTCATATGCTTTTAACATCACTCGCATTGGCAGTTTTTTTCTAGCGCTGATAAAGGCCATTTCTAGTGCTATTAAAGTCCAATTTTGTAGTAGTGTTACCTCATTTATTCCTTAGTAACCCATGTGAGTTTACACATGACATTATTTAGGACGTGGATTGATCCTACTAATGGTAATACCTATTAAATTAAATGAACTATGAGTTGCTAATGACTAGCTTGTGTAGTTGTCACTTGAACCTTCCAAGGTAGGTGTTTCAATTGTAATTGGAAAGTATATTTTGTACATGTCACTTGAACCATATAAGGTAAGTGTTTCAATATAATAAATGAATCTCAATTTTAATTGGCAATCATATTTTATAAATATCACTAGGCCTAGACATATATAACTTGAATTGGTTTCTTTTCCCAAATTTTCTTCTTATTCTTAATAAAAGGAAATGGAAAGAACCTATTAAATGTATATAATTTGAAATAAGAATTGGTTTCATGTACTTAGCCTACCTTTTCATGTTTATTAAAGGTAAATGAATGAACCTTATCAATCAATATGTAATTAAACTAATAAATTATTGCATGTCCTCTTAGCCTTGCCACTTAGTATGGAAGGAAATGGAATGAACCAATTGAATTATTAAAAGTCATGAATATGAAATGACATTAATTATATAATGAATCAAGTATAAGGTGCCTATTTCATATGGAACTTTTATTCTTTATAGGAGTGGTCATACTTGAGCTAGCCTTAGATTCTCTAGGAAATGCCTTTATCACTTAGAAGACACCATTCTGATTCAAGGAACTGGTTACCAAGGGAGATACCCACCTTGGAATATAGTCCTTGCCTACTAGTGGATTCCTATCATGATGTTGTAGGATCCGTTCAATATTTTCCAGATTTTAGGATGCCTTAGATACACTACTTGGATCCATCTTGATGTATTCAGACACATGTCACAATGGATTCACCCCACTAGGCCCAGTCAAGCTTAGCCCATTTTACCTTGGATGAGATCCTTGGAATCAGTTATAATCCTATACAATGGGATGTTTTGGGAGATGAACCTTGGATTACACTCAGACCCCTTATATCCATGTTGTTGTTAATACTGAGTTGGATCAACCCCTAAGGTCAAGGATGCCTTGGTTAGTACCTTGGATCCTCTTCATTATTATAATCATCATTAGATTCCTTGATTATACCTTGGATCCTCCTTTACCATTATTATTATCACGATGTTATGTCAGTGTTGGTTACACCTCACGAGACTTAATTTATATAAAATTAATATAAATGAATTAATTAAATGATTACATGTTCAGACACCAGCTAAGGCTGAAGCAGGTATTAGGCATTTACATTATTTTATTGTCATTACTTTCATATATACCTGCACACTGTATCAGTTATATTCATAGAATGGATGGTATATACGCTGTTGGTGGTGGCATATTGATATTTATCTCACACCCTATCTGGAATACTATTTGTACCTTGGAATATTACATATATGCAGGTGTTAAAAAAGGGAAACATCTCTCTTTGGACATTTGATACTAATTTATTTATTTAGATGGAGCTTGGTAGCAGATGACTGACCTGGAGCTCGGGATGCTTGGATAGTTTTTGGCTTCTTTTTGTTTCTTTTGTATAACATGTATTTCCTGCTTCCATGTATACCTGTTTTCCAGTTTTATAGAGACATGACATAGAATATCATCATCTGTATATGATTTAGTTTTTAGTTATGATTTGATTATTGCTGATTTGTTATTATTTATGATTCTTATTGATATCCTGCTTCCTCTACAGCAGGTTACTGGTCCAGTCAATATAATTTCTATTCCTGTTGTTTCATCTGTTACATATGATTTTTCTATTTATTTGCTATATTATTAATTATTCTCTACGATCCACTCTGGTAATGAGGTAACTGTCTCTCTAGAGACACACCCCATGCCCTCGTTACTAGTCAGAAGCCTTTGGTGTGCAGGGAGGTGTGCTTAAGGCCATGTGTCCAACTAGGCTTGGGGCATCTTTGAGTGTAACCTAGGACCAGTATGTCACAAAGTGGTATCAGAGTGGTTCCTTTCTTGATTTACTATTTTGAGACAATAAAAAGGAGTTTAGGCACACTTTGGAACTTGGTTATAAACTGTTCTTAGGAGTATCTAACCCATGTTTGGGGTAAATATCGAGTTTCCTGAGATAATATTTTTTCTCTCTATTTTATCCTATTACAAATGATATACTTTCACCATTGGGTGATGCACTTGAGGTGTGATGTTATTATTATTATATTTATTGAGGATTTCATTACATCCTTGGCCTAATGAGATGAGGGAAAGGAAAAATATTTACATGAATCATTATAGGAACCTAGTATTCACATTCCATGCATATTCCACGCCATATGGGATCATTTCACTACTTGCATTATTTTTGCTGCCTATGATTATTGAGTGATCCATGGTTGTTTATATATATGCATGTGCTGTTAAATTTTCTTCTAAAGGGTAGGGAGTTGGTCATCTAAAGTGTCAAAATAAATCTAATTTTTTTCCTGTATAGGTTGATGGTGGTATCTTAAATAACTAGTTTCTACCCATGTCAGTTATTCACCTATGGTTACATGAGTTGCACTTTGGCTATGATTGAGTGACTACCAGTTTAAATTCATGATATGTATGGGACGTCATGGATTGGGATGGGTAATTTACCGAGTCTAGCCATCATATATTACCTGTTACGTTTTGAGACTGAATGTAGATGCGATTAAATAGAAATTATATGGGTGTCGATTTCTGTGATAAGATGTATGATCCCTTATTCACTGAGAATGGTGATCCATTTAATCAAACTATCTTATATGAATATAAAAATATACAAACATTAAAATTAAATATTAAATTACAAAAATAAATTGTTTCTAGTAAATGAAGAGGAAAAATGTGATTGACTCTTCACCTACCAGAACCCCTGTAAATCAAACTAAAACACTTACCAATACCTGGCCTTCTAAGTGGGTAGTTGGGGTAGTATACCTTGAGTAGTGAGCCTTTTACTTATGATCTACTTACACTATTACTTATATCTATTTCAAATATTAATCTGAGGTGTGTTATTGGAATTTGTAGATATATACCACCACAACATCCTCATATTGTGCACCAGGAGGGTGACGACGACCACGCTCCAGACATGGTGGGACTTGAGCCACCAATATTACTACCAGGAGTTACACATGAAGCACCGATTTCTATACTTAATATGAAAACCGATGCTTATATTCATGAGGGTTTTTCTACATATGATGTAGTCCATACATGGTGCACCATGACCCGAACATACTATGGATAATCTAACTCGTGAGTTCCAGTAGAATCATCCTCCCATATTTTTAGGGGATGGAAGTCCACAGGTTGTTGAGTCTTAGATGGAGGCCACTCTATCTATCTTCAAACATCTTGATATGCCTCCATAGAGGAGGGTCAATCTTTCTACCTACATGCTATGTGATTCGGCCAAGCGCTGGTGGGATGTGATTACCCAGGCAGGTCGTCTTCAGGGCATGGTCTGGGATGACTTCCAGACTATATTATATGATTAATTAATTATTTAGATGTTAAGAGATGATTGATTCAAAGAGTTCATGCACCTATATCAGGGTGATATCACAATTATAGAATATTCAGTGCGTTTTACTGAGTTACAACACTTTGCACTACTTCTAGCTAGTGATGACCTATTGCATTCTAGACACTTCAAGGATGGGATCAGGTATGCCATTTCTACTTAGGTGAATGTATTTATCCTACCCACATTTTACGAGATAATAAATCAGGCTCTTATCACTGATTGAAACCCAAGGGAAGGCAATAGTACCAGGCACAGAGGTTTAGTGCCGTGATAGGGAAGTAGTTATTCCAGTAGTAGGAAGCGTTCCTTTGAGGTTTCTTATAAAAGAAATGATAGTTAGAGTAATCACACTAATAGATCAGTTATATGACATCAGTGTGGATGGTAGGGGAATCTAAAGCCTCAGTTTGATAGAGACCCTCTGGAGTGCCATTCTTTCAACTGTATGGGGAATCTCCAGAGATTCTGTCAGACCTATCTATCTATTTTAAGTGGAAAAGGCTCCACACTAACTCCACATTATGGTACAAGATATTATACACCATGTTAGGTGGGGATATAGAGTATCACTGATAGGATAGGCCAAGGAGGAGGTTGTGGTCATGATATTCAAACTTATGAACATTAGATCTAGTAGAGCGATCATACTTTAGGGTCGTGGATCAGATCAGTTTCATGCATTACAGATAATACCTAAGGATCGGAGTGCATGAAATTATATAGTAAGAGGTACTATTATACTAGCCTTCTCTATTGTATCTACCTTATTTGATACATGTGTTTTACATTACTTTATTTCTTTATCCACTATGGAAAGTCTCGTGTTGAAGATTCAGTATTACCGTGGGGTGATGACCTTGGACACCCCGTTGGGTGTGCAGTATGAGGGAATACACCAATGTAGAGACTTCCCCTTGAGGTAGGAAGTTATCCCTTCTTATGGAACATTTTCATACTTGAGATGAGGGACTTCGATGTCATTTTCAAAATGGATTGTATGGTTCCATATTACGCCTTTGTAGATTGATATTACCACATGGTGTCGTTTACTTCACCCTAGGGAAGCAGTTATCTTCACAAGGGTGAGTGGGATGTCCATTCCGATAGATCTATACTAGATAATAATGGTCTAGGTGGAGTGAACACCCATATTTATAGTCTTTTCATGGAGTATTAGGGATTGAGTTTGGAAGATTTTCCTTCTATAGTGGATTGTTTTAGGGATGTCTTTCCTGAAGACTTTTCTGGATTACCTCATGAGAGATAGGTAGAGTTTATGATCAAGATAATTATAGGAGAATATCTAGTTTCAATTCCTTTGTACAAGATAGAACCTAATGAGATCCATGAGTTCAAAAAAAGTCAAAGGATTTGGAGTTTAAAGGTTTTATCAGACCCAATACTTTATCTTGGGACTTCACCATTATTTTCACCAAGAAGGCAGATGAGACCCTTAGTCTATGCATAAATTACCATCATTTGAACTAGTTAATAGTTAAGAACTGATATCCATTGCCTCTAATAGATGATATATTTGACTATCTCTGAGGAGCTAGGGTATTCTCAAAGATCAACCTGAGATCAGGCTATCATCAGGTGCAAGTCATAACTTCAGAAATACCTTATACAACTTTTTTCAGCAGGTATAGTATGTATGAGTATCTCATTATGTTGTTCGGTCTTACGAATGTGCCTTCCATTTTCATGGATTTGATGAATAGGGTTTTGAACCACTATTTGGATTCCTTTTTCATGGTCTTTGTGGAAAACATCTTGGTGTATTCACATACTCATAACGATTGTGCTAGTCATCTTGAGATCATTTTGAGTACACAGAGAGATAACCAACTATATAAAAATCTAGAAAAGTGCCACTTTTGGATAAAAAAGTCACTTATTGGGTCATATTATCTCATAATCAGAAGTATCTATTGACCTAGAGAAGCTGGGTGTTGTGGTTTCCTGGGAGCATTCTAAAAACCCATTTGATCTACAAAGTTTACTAGGGATGGATGGATATTATATGCATTTCATACAGAAATTCACATTACTTGATTCACCTTTTAATGGTCTTAAAAATAAGGGTGTTAAGTTCCTGTGGTCATAAGTGTATGAGAAATCCTTTCATAAGATGAAAGGAAGGCCTGTTTCGATACCAATTCTGATTCTACCAAAGCCTGGTAGAGGCTATACAGTGTTCTGTGATGCATCATGCATCAGACTGAGTATAGTGACGATGTAGTGGGATATATTTGTTGCGTATGGATATATATAGTTGAGGCCTCATGATAGAAATTACCTAACTCAATATCTTGAGCTAGAAATGGTTTTCCATGCCTTACGTTGCTGGAGACACTATCTGACGGGTGAGCGATTTGTGGTATATACGAACCACAAGAGCCTCAAATATGTCTTTACACGGTGTGAATTGAATCTCAGATAGTGAGCATGGATCTAATACCTTCATTCCTTTGATTTTGATATTTCCTATATGCCTAGAAAGGGAAATATGGTAGTGAATTTTCTAAGTTGGGAAACTCAAGCACAATTCGTATAGGAATGCAGTGATGAATGGAAATTGATGGACCTATTTTCTGAGTTGCATCTGGAGTTTCATGACAGTCATGAGCAATCTTTCCTTACAAACTTGAAAGTTACCTCTTCCCTCCTTGAGAAGGTTAAGAGTAGGCAGTTATTAGATCCTGAGGGGTTAGTTCTTTGGGAGAGTATTACTAGTGAGGACCCGCCTCCAGATTGGTTTGTTGATATAAATGACATACTCAGTATATATGGGCATGTCTGGGTTCCTATAGATATGAGAGAGGAACTGATTCACGAGTCCCATACTTCTTAGTCAGAAGTTCATCCAGGATTCCCTAAGATTTATTGAGATATGCAATTCAAGTATTGGTGGCATGGGATGAAACATCAGATAACATGATTTATCACTAGATGTTCCACCTGTTAGTAGGTGAAAGTGAAGTATTAGTGACCTAATAGCTTGTTATAACCATTAAAAGCCCTGAAATGGAAATGGGAGGATATAGGTATGGATTTTTTAGTCAGATTATCAAGGTTTACTTGATGTGGAAATGCAGTTTGGGTAGTCATTGAGAGACTGAAGAAAGTATCCCAATCCATTCCTATCTGGGAGAATTTATCAATTAATGAGTTGGGAAGACTGTATGTCTGTGAGATTATACAACTACACAGGGTCCCTTATACTACCGTTTCTGATAGGGATTCTCATTTTATGTCATGGTTCTTGTAGCAGTTGTATAGAGATATGGGTACACAGGAGTTTCTAAGCACAACCTTCCAGCCACAGATTGATGGACAATCAGAACAGGAGATACATGTGTTAAAGGATATGCTCCAAGAATGAATCCTTTATTTCATTGGTTCTTGGGAGAATCATATCCCTATCATCGAGTTCACCTATAATAATAGATTTTAGGCAATTATTTAGATGGATACTTTTGAATCCCTTTATGGTAGGTCGTTCTGTTCACCCCTATGCTAGTTACAAGTAGGAGAAGAAGTGCTATTGGGTCCTCATCTCGTGCATGAGACTTTAGGGATAGTTTAGAATACCAAGAATCATATGTCTACTATTTAAATACCCTGAATTTCCATGTATTTTTTTTAATTAAATGTGAATTTTATGAGTCTGTGAAACTTGACAACGCGTGATTCTGAGGCTCGGTGTGCCCGGAATCAATTTCTAAAGTTTTGTTTGGGTACGTTCAGTAAACATACGAGTGAGTTTTTATAACTTTTGAACCAGTGCTCAGAATTGAAATCTGAAGGAACCGTTGAACTCGCAACGCCGATATTCACTTAAGAAGACTTTCACCTCGACGACAGATGGTCGAAAATAAAAGATAGTTTTTGGGTTTTTAATGAATGAATTAAATAAAAATAAAGCTGTAGCTTTATTTTTATTTTGGTTGGTTGAAGCCTCCACATGGAAGTTGGAGGTGGGGACCGCCACACCTTAACCTCCCATGAGAGGTTCTGGTGGTGGGGCTCACCCGAACCTAACCACCTCTTCATGATTAATATGGTGGGGACCATCTAGGTTTTTAACCCCTTGAAACTCCCCATTATAGGGGAGAAACCCTCAAACTTCCATTAAGTGTAGGGGATCCTCTTCAACTCCCCAACTTTAATGGTGCCACCCCCCTTTTAATTTATTTTTCCAACACCTCTTTAATTAATGGTGCAATTCAAATTAAATTAATAAAACATAATTTAATTTATATTGGCCATTCCTTTATTGGGAGAGGGGTTGGAAGAGCACTTGGAGAAACTTATTCTCTCCAACTAAGAATGATCCTCCCAACGAAGAACGACCACTATAGATCGAAGAAAAAGGAAGACGACCCTAAGCTAGATTGGAAGAACCTTGGGGAGGCAACTAATGTAGGATGTCTTCAATCAACGATCGTCCTTCCCTTCTCATCGATGTCTGTCTATCCCCAACAACATCATCTCCTTCCTTGCGACCTCCGTCGACCACTCAAATAAGGTAGGGGTGTGTTTTATTTGATCAACGTTATTCTTTTTCCTGATAAGTCATTTTATTCCTCTTGAATCTCTTGCTATCAAACTAATGCGGAGGGATCGGGCCAAACTAACACGGCCCGATTTCTCCGCCGTACTTCTTGTGGTGTGTTCTTCGCGTTCTTCTTGGGTGTTGAACAATGGATCGTTATGGATGCGTTTTGCAACACAACGATCCAAAATTGAAGACTCAACAATATAATGACCTAGTAGAGGTGCAATGACGATAGTGGGCGATGGATCGAACCGGATCGGGAAGACCGTTCTTTGAATGTTCTTCAAGCAGGTGAATCATAACGTGTTTTTGGAGCCGATTCGAGGCCTGAAAATACTGGTAATGATTTTGAAACTACGGGGTGACCTAGAGTCTACATTTTCATGGCGATCGGACCGTTAGAATGAAGAACGGGCATCACGGGAGGCACACTGGCCAGAAGCGTCGTTTTTGGAAAATTCCAGAATACATGACGTGTACTTCTGAAGAACACGCCGTGTAGTATGGGCGTACTGTGGTTAGGGTTATGGGCATCAGACGTGCATCACACAATGTGTGACCCTTATCACATGGTGTTTTTTATCTACGTTACTTGGTAGAGGCAGCTTCATGAGACTCGACGTGTATTCTGAGAACTACACGGACACAGGAAGAATTACACGGCCTAACGACACGACGTGTACTCTCTATGCAGCTTGGCAGAGGCGGCTTCGAGAGACTTAGCTTGTATCCTGGGGATACATGGACATAGGGTGGAATACAAAGGCATGTACTCCACCACATGGCCAGGTAAGTCCAGTGACACGGGCTACCCCGTGTACCAGTTACACGGGTTGGAGAACACAGGTTGAGGCCGTGTACGGGCACATGGAAAGTGTACACGGAGTCGACCTAGTTTCTTGGACACAACGTGTAACCTTACCACATGCCATGTACTTAATTTTCTACACGACTAGCCTTTTGACATGGGTCGTTGCACATGGGAAGTACCCAAGGTATGACTACACAGCGTGTACCTTATTCCAATACGCCGTGTAATTTTTGGTAAATGGCTTGGTCATCTTGTCCTCTGTGTCTTGGAAACGAATCGTTTGGTTTTTCCCTCTATGATGTGGCAGGACCTTTGAGATAATCCTTATTGAGACTCCGTGACAGTTGATGTATCAAATCTTGAATTGAGGAGCGAAACCTCATGGAATCAAGCGTGCTTTGTGAGGAAACCCTGTGGCTAGATGCTCTCTAACTACTATTCCTAGATCCTATGTGGGTTCGATAGCTCTGACTACTGTTCCTGGATCTTGTGTGGGTTCGACAGCTCTGACTACTATTCCTGGATCCCGTGTGGGTTCGATAGTTCTGACTACTATTCCTGGATGCTGTGTGGGTTCGACAGTTCTGACTATTGTTCCTGAATTCTATGTGGGTTCGACAATTCTAACTACTATTCCTAGATCTTGTGTGGGTTAGACAGATATGACTACTCTTCCTGGATCATGTGTGGGTTCGACAGCTCTGACTACTGTTCCTGGATCCTGTGTGGGTTCGACAGCTCTGACTACTGTTCCTGGATCCTGTGTGGGTTCGACAACTCTAACTACTATTCCTGGATCCTGTGTGGGTTCGATAGCTTTGACTACTGTTCCTGGATCCTGTGTGGGTTCAACAGCTCTGACTACTGTTCCTGGATCCTATGTGGGTTCGATAGTTCTGATTTCTATACCATGATTCTTCGTGGGATCAACCAAATAAGTGATTTAGTGGCTATATCTAATCATCTATAACTCTCTACATAAGTTGTATACCTATGTGAGCTGAGTCAATAACTTTTGTGTTTTTTCTCATGATTGAGATGGATTACTTGATAACTTAGGTATATGTATGGGCATATACCTAAGTGGGGTTATCTATTGATTTCATACCTTGTGGTTTATCCTTGTTGGATTTTGTGAGACCTTGAGGGTCTCGGGGTCCCTACTGAGTATCGTTATACTCACCCATGAACGGGCTTTTCCCGTACCTCATTATGTTGGATGCAGACGACGGACAACGCTAACCGAGGCTGAGTGTACTAGGATTGGACTGTACCCGGAGGTGGAACACACGACATGACAGTACATGGAAAATACAGACGGACATGGAGTGCTATGGAGGATATCTGTACCTACCCTTCAGGTAGGATTTCTTGGTGGACGATCCATGAGCTATTTTCCCTTTTTCCAGTTTCTTATACTTTACAGTTGGGCTTGTATTTCCGTCCCCTTTTACTTTTCAGCACTCTTTTGTTATACAATTTTACTTAGTGTTTTTCTTTCATCTTATACTCTATTGTGTGCATTTTCAGGATATAAATGCAATTCATTCCCAGTTTTATGGATTTACGCCTTTGGTGCTAGTCATCAGCCCCTGGCCTATGGAATAAAGGCTTAGGGTAGTCACGACATGGGCCCCAGGGGACTGGTCATGAAAAATTGGTATCAGAGGTCGGTTCTACTGCAAAACTCAGGACTCTGATCTTTATTTCCTGTGAAGCAATAATGTTAAGTGTAGTGATTGTGGTTTTCAGTTCAGGGAGTCCAGTGTTGGTGCGACGGTTGACGTATCCATGCATCAGGACCTTATCTTCTGATTTTTGACTCAGTGCACGAAAACACTGATTTCATGTGTGTTTTCAAGATTCTTCTCTATGAATTCATTGAGTCAACTCACCAGGTATAAATTTTTTGACCATGGAGCACCTATTTCTTTTTAGGTTGCCTCCACATAGACAACCATCTAGGGTTCTGAGAGTTGTGCGGGATGGAAGCCCATCGAGCGACGAGGCCTCGGTGCAGGGCCCTATCACAGTGGAGGCACCATCGGCACCACTACCCATTGGGCCACAGATGCCACCAGCCCCAATAGTAGAGAGTGCACGCTTCCTGAGTGCGTTGCACGAGTTCCAGTGCCAGAGGCAACCCAGGTTCAGGGGTGAGATGAACCCACAAACAGTTGAGTATTGGATGGAGGCTATGGTGAGAGTCTTCAGACTAGTAGGGACACCAGCCGACCTTATGGTGATCCTTGCCGCGAGTCTCCTTCAGGAAGCAATAGGCAGATGGTGGAGCCTGATGCTCTAGGTTCATGATGAGGTGACACTACTCTGGACAGAATTCGAGAGCCTGTTTCGGGCGGATTTTGTCCCACCCACCCTACGTGTAGTGCGGATACATGAGCTACTTCATCTGCAGCAGGGTAGCATGATGGTGGCACAGTACTTAATGAGGTTCACTGACCTCTCACGCTACTCCACATATATGGTGTAAGACCCATTCTTCAGGGCCCGAACCTTCGAGCAGGGGCTCAGGTGAGAGATCAGGGTTTCGATGATCTCCCTCAGCATCCCGACGTAGGTGGGGGTGTTGGAGTGAACCCTCTTAGTGGAGAGTTTCCTTACTGAGCAGTCACCAACAGCGAGACCCGCCACTGGGCATCACGTATCGGAGTCTTCTGCAGCTGACAACAGACAGATGTCATAGAGGTCCAAGAGGACCAAACCTACAGGTGGAAGACCTCAAGACATGAGTTCGGTTGTGTGAGGCACATGAGACAGAGCCAGACATTCCAGGAGTGGGCAATGTTACTCTTGCGGCGGGTAGGGTCACATGGCTCGTGATTGTCTGAACCGTCGTTAGGATGATCAACAGACAGTCGAAGGACTGCCCAGGCAGAGACAAAGATTCGATCGAGGTGGTCCGCATGGAGTAGGTGAACATGGCATAGGATATGGTCATACAACTGGCAGTGGACGATGTTACAATGTATTACCACCACCACCACCAGGAGGTCCACCCCGACCATAGGGAGCAGGTGGACAGACGATAGGTCCGCTCCAGGTAGTTGAGGCTTACGATCATGGTGCTCCGGAGATGATTTGAGGTACGATATGTGTCTACTCTACCATAGATGCAGTTCTTATAGACATAAGTGCCAATCACTCTTTCATTGCCGCTGCCCTCATTCAGAGCTTGGAGATTCCGACAGAGCTGTTGGCTTGATCCTTACAGATAGAGATTCCTATGGGAGAAGATTCGACGATTACACACTAGTGCCGACAGTGTGAGATTACTCTAGGAGGTGAGAGCTTCAGTTGGTATCTTATAGTAGTGGCATCGAGGCCTTACGACGTCATCTTGAGTATGGAATGGTTATCTGCAGTCCATGATCAGATTGACTGTATTAGGCGCAAAGTGCGGCGTGTCTGCACGGATGGGACCAGTTTCACCTTCACCAGTGAGAAGGGAACCTTTTCAGCACAGGATAGACATGCCAGGAGGAGAGTACAACCGATCACCCATCATTTGGCTTGCCTTACCCTCAGATAAGTTGATGTGGAGAGTCCAACTTATCCTATAGTGGTGGACCAGTACATGGATGTTTTCCCTGATGATGTCCCAGGTTTACCTCCTCGTAGAGAGGTGGAATTCTACATTAACATGTACCCCGGGATGACACTGATATCTACACCAGCGTATCGGATGGCTCCCACAGAGCTTCACGAGCTGCAGGTACAGCTAGAGGACTTGTAGGAGAAGGGATTCATCCGGCCCAATGTTTCTCCCTGGGAATCCCCCATTCTGTTCGCCAAGAAGGCTGATGGGAGCTTGAGGCTTTGTGTTGACTATCGGCGCCTGAACCAGGTGACCATGAAGAATAAGTACCCACTTCTGAGGATTGAAGACCTCTTTGATTAGCTGAAGGGAGCACAATGGTTCTTGAAGATAGACCTCAGACCAGTCTATCACCAGCTCAGAGTTTGAGATGAGGATGTGCAGAAGACGACCTTCAGATGTCGGTATGACCACTACGAGTTCTTGGTTATTCCTTTTGGCGTAACCAACACTCCAGCAATGTTCATGGGACTCATGAATAGTATTTTCTAGCCATACCTCGATCGATTTGTCACAGTCTTCATCAAAAACATTCTGAACTACTCTACTACTGAGGAGGAGCATGCCTACCATTTGCAGGTAGTACTGGACACACTCTGAGAGCACTAACTTTATGGTAAACTCTAGAAGTGACAGTTTTGGATCCGAGAGGTTCACTTTTTGGGGCATGTCATCTTGGAGGCTGGAGTTGCAATGGATACAGCAAAGATTGAGGCAGTACTTGCTTGGGAGCCACCCAGAAGTGTGACAGAGGTATGGAGTTTCCTGGGTTTGGCTGGTTACTACTGGAGATTCATTCCAGACTTCTCCAGAGTTGCAGCACCACTATCAGCCTTGACAAAGAAGAGGAAACCCTTTGTGTGGTTAGAGAGATGTAAGAATAGATTTCAAGAGCTGAGGTAGAGGTTGACTAGTGCCCCCATCTTGAGGATTCTAGAGGAAGGTGTAGGGTACGTAGTCTACTACGATGCATCAGGGATCGGACTCAGGTGTGTCCTAATGCAGAAGAGAGCAATGATCACATATGGTTCTCGACATCTGAGATAGCATGAGCAGAACTATGCTACCCATGACCTGGAGTTAGCAGCAGTGGTCTTTTCCTTGAAGATGTGGCGACACTACCTGATGGGTGAGCATTTTACCGTGTACTCTGATCACAAGAGTCTCAGGTATATCTTCTCTCAGAAGTACCTGAACCTGAGACAACGAAATTGGATTGAGTTCCTCCAGGACTATGAAGGGGAATGTTGTTGTAGATGCACTCAGTAGGAGGTCTGGTATACATCTGTTAGGAAAAGTGATAGAGAAGCTATCCGCTTTGCAGATATCCTTTATGGATAGAGATAGAGCGTCTTTCCTACAATCTCTCACAGTCACACCCCCACTCCTTCAGCGAGTCAGGGAGGTGTAGCGTGAGGACACTGACTGCGAGACATGACATGCTCAGATATCTATAGGGCAGACACCTAATGGATTTTCTAAAGGTGTGGAGCACATCATCCTCTTCAGATGACGTACTACGGTGCCAGTGTCACTTCAGGAGGAAGTGTTGAGGGAGTTCCACACATCCCCTCTAGCGGTACATCTAGGAGTGGCGAAGATGTACCAGGATATCCAGAGACAACATTGGTGGCTGGGGATGAAGAAGGCAGTTACACAGTTTGTCTCTCGGTGCCTCACTTTTCAGCAGGTGAAGACAGAGCACCAGGTACTAGAAATCTTGGTTTAGCCTTTAGAGGTCCCAGAGTGGAAGTGGGATGGGATATCCATGGACTTCATGACAGGACTTCCACGTACATCCAGAGGTCATGACTCTATTAGGGTGACCATTGACCGACTCACCAAGTCGGCCCACTTCCTACTGATTAGAGAGAAGGGTTCAGTAGAGAGCTTGGGACACCTCTATATATAGGATATTGTGCGGCTACATGGAGTACCTTCTTCTATTGTCTCCGATCATGACATACAGTTTACTTCCCGGCTATGGAAGGGGTTGTAGGAGGCTTTTGGGATGCAGCTTCGTCTGAGCACCATTTTCCATCCTTAGACGGATGACCAGACTGAGTGGACCATTCAGACCCTCAAGGACATGCTGCATGCTTGTGTCCTCAACTTCGATCGCAGCTGGGAGGATCACTTACCTTTGGTGGAGTTTGCATACAACAACAGTTATCACTCCACCATTGGGATGACACCTTTTGAGGTGTTATACGGGCGACCTTATAGATCACCCTTGTGCTGGACTGACCCTAGGGAGTCAACACTAGTGGGACCAGAGATGGTACGAGCTACCACGGAGAAGGTTCAAATCATCCAGGAGCAGATGAAGACTACACAGAGCAGGAAGAAGTCATATTACGATAGGAGACGAAGACCTCTAGAGTTCGATGATGGTGACCACATCTTTCTACGAGTCTCACCTCGATGAGGTTTACAGAGATTTAGCCAAGGTGGCAAGTTATATCCGAGATTCATCGGACTTTTCAGGTCCTCAGTAGAGTTGATGAGGTGGCATACCGCTTAGCTCTTCCACCTCAGTTACACCGAGTGCACGACATCTTCCTTGTATCCCAGATGAGGAGATATGTGCACAACCTTTCTCACATCATCGACCATGGTGAGATGGACATCGATGATGGGTCAACTTTTATAGAGGTTCCAGTGGATATTGAGGATTGACAGGAGCAGGTCCTATATGGATGGTCGATACCTCTGGTGCGTGTTCACTAGCAGTACGCGAACCTCTAGGAGAGCACATGGAAGCGGGAGACTCAGATGCGTGCCCAGTACCCCCCACTTGTTCCCTTAGTTAGAGTAGTAGCTTACAGGGATGTAAAGCCTTGATGTGGGGAGAATTTAAAAACCTAGAATATTCATGTATTTTTTTTAATTAAATGGAAATTTTACGAGTCCGCAAAACTTGATGGCGCGTGATTCCGAGGCCCGGTGTGCCCGAAATCAATTTCTAAAGTTTTTTTCTGGTATGTTTAGTAAACGTACGAGCGAGTTTTTATAACTTTTGAACTGATGCTCAGAATTGAAATCCGAGGGCACTGTTGAAATCGCAACACTGATATTCTCTTAAGAAGACTTTCACCTTGACGTCAGATGGTCGGAAATAAAAGATAGTTTTTGTGTTTTTAATGAATGAATTAAATAAAAATAAATTTATAGATTTATTTTTATTTTGGTTGGTTGAAGCCTCCATGTGGAAGTTGGAGGTGGGGACCACCACACCTTAACCTACCATGAGAGGTTATGGTGGTGGGGCCCACCCAAACCTAACCTCCTCTTCATGATTAATATGGTGGGGACCACCCAGGTTTTAACCCCTTGAAACTCCCCATTAAAGGGGAGAAACACTCAAACTTTCATTAAGTGTAGGGGAGCATCTTCAACTCACCCACTTTAATGGTGCCACCCCCCTTTTAATTTAATTTTCCAACACCTCTTGAATTAATGGTGCAATTAAAATTAAATTAATAAAACATAATTTAATTTATATTGGCCATTCCTTTTTTGGGAGAGGGGTTGGAAAAGAACTTAGAGTAACTTATTCTATCCAACAAAGAATTCTCCTCCCAATGAAGAAGGACCACCAGATATCGAAGAACGAGGAAGTCAACCCTGAGCCGGATCGGAAGCACCTTGCAGAGGCAACTAATGTATGGCATCTTCAATTAACAACCATCCTTCCCTTCTCATCGATGTCCGTCTATCCCCAACGACGTCGTCTCCTTCCTCTTGACCTCCATCGAAGAATCAAATAAGGTAGGGGTGTGTTTTATTTGATCAATGTTATTCTTGTTCCTCATAAGTTGTTTTATTCATCTTGAACCGATTTATATCAAACTAATGTGGAGGGACCAGGCCAAACTAACATGGCCCGATTTCTCCGTCGTACTTCTTGTGGTGTGTTCTTCCCGTCCTTCTTGGGTGATGAAAAATGGATCATTAAGAATTCATTGTGTCATGCAACAATCCAAAATTGAAGACCCAACAACACAATGACCTAGAAGAGGTGCAACGACGATAGTGGGTGACAGATCAGACTAGATCGGGAAGACCGTTCTTCGACCGTTCTTCAAGCGGGTGAATCATAACGTGTTTTTAGATCCGATCAGAGGCCTGAAAATGACAGTAATGATTTTGGAACTTCAGGGAAACCTAGAGTCTTCAGTTTAGTGGTGATCAGACCATCAAAATGAAGAACAAGCATCATGGGAGGCGCACTGTCCAGAAGCGTCGTTTTTGGAAAATTCCAGAATACACGGTGTTTACTTCCGAAGAACACACCATGTAGTACGGGCGTACTGCATTTAGGGTTACGGGCGTTAGACGCGCATCACATGGTGTGCGAATCCTGTCACATAGCATGTAATCTCTACACAGCTTGGCAGAGGTGGATTCATGAGACTCAGCGTGTATTCTGATAAATACACGGACATGGGAAGAATTACACGGCCTAGTGACACAGCATGTACTCTCTACGTAGTTTGGCAGAGGCGGATTTGTGAGACTCGGCGTGTATCTCAGGGATAAAAAAACATAGGGTGGAATAAACAATCATGTACTCCACCACACGGCCAGGTAAGGACAGTGACACGGGCTACCCCGTGTACCAGTTACACAGGTTGGAGAACATGGGTTGAGGCTGAGTACGAGAACATGTCCAGCATACACGGTGTTGACCTAGTTTCCTGGAAAAGGTGTGTAACCTTACCACACGCCATGTACTTACTTTTCTACACAATCATCCTTTCGACACGGGCCGTTTCACACAGGCAGTACCCAAGGTCTGACTACACGGTGTGTACCTTATTCTAACACGCCGTGTACTTTTTTGGTAAATGGATTGGTCATCTTATCCTTTGTGTCTTGGACACAAATTGTTTGGTTTTTCCCTCTATGATGTGTAAGGACCTTTGAGATACTTCTTCTTGGGACTTCGTGACAGTTGATGTATTGAATCTTGGCTTGAGGAGCGGACCCTCTCGAAATCAAGCGTGCTTTGTGCGGAAACCCTGTGGTTGGATGCTCTCTGACTACTGTTCCTGGATCCTATGTGGGTTCGACAGCTCTGACTACTATTCCTGGATCCTGTGTGGGTTCGAAAGCTCTAACTACTATTCCTGGATCTTGTGTGGGTTTGATAATTCTGACTACTATTCCTGGATCCTGTGTGGGTTCGACAGTTCTGACTACTGTTCCTGGATCATGTGTGGGTTTGATAGTTCTGACTACTGTTCCTGGATCTTGTGTGAGTTTGACAGCTCTGACTACTATTCCTGGATCCTGTGTGGGTTCGACAGCTCGGACTACTATTCCTGGATCCTGTGTGGGTTCGACAGCTCTAATTACTGTTCCTGGATCCTCTGTGGGTTAGACATCTCGGACTACTATTCCTAGATCATGCGTGGGTTCGACAGCTCTGATTACTGTTCCTGGATATTGTGTGGGTTCGACAGCTCTGACTACTATTCCTGGATCCTGTGTGGGTTCGATAGCTCTGACAACTATTCCTGGATCCTATGTGGGTTCGACAGTTCTGATTTCTGTACCAGGATCCTACGTGGGTTCGACAGAATAGATGATTTAGTGGCTACATCTAATCATCTCTAACTCTCTACATAAGTTGTATACTTGTGTGAGCTGAGTCAGTAACTTTTGTATTTTCATCATGATTGAGATGGATTACTTGATAACTTAGGTATATGTATGGTTATATACCTAAGTGGATTTATCTGTTGATTTCATACCTTGTGGTTTATCCTCGTTGGATTTTGTGAGACCTTGAGGGTCTCGGGGTCCCTACTGAGTATCATTATAATCACCCCTGCATGTGATTTTCCCGCACCTCATTGTGTTGGATGCAGACGACATACAACACTGACCAAGACTGAGTGTACTAGGACTGGACGGTACCTGGAGGTGGACCACACAGTGTGACGGTACACGGAGGAGGCGGACAGACGTGGAGTGCTGTGGAGGCTATCTGTACCTACCCTTCAGGTGGGATTTCCTGGTGGACGATACAAGAGCTATTTTCCCTTTTTCCAGTTTCTTGTACTTTACAGTTGGGATTGTATTTCCGGCCCCTTTTACTTTTCATCACTCTTTTGTTATACAGTTTTACTTAGTGTTTTGATTTTAGCTTATACTCTATTGTGTGCGTTTTCAGGTTATAAAGGCAACACCTTCCCAGTTTTAGGGATTTACGCCTTTGGTGCTAGTCGCCAGCCCCTGGCCTATGGATGACGAGATTGGGGTAGTCACAATAGGGACCCCAGGGGATGGGTCGTGACATACTACTCAGTCTATAAATAAATCATGTGTCGATCTCTATTGATGACCCATAGAGTTCGAGGTCAAGGATCATGTTTTCCTGTGGGTATCTCCCATGCTTGGGCATAGATGGATACAAATGAAATAATTTTTTTCAACTTGTTATGTAGGAACATTTTAGATTTTGGATAAATTCAAGACAGTAGACTATCAGTTTCTATTACCATAAAGGTACCATGAAATAAATGAATTCCTCCACATATTATAGCTTTGTCTTTATCATACCAACCTACCTTATACTTTTGATCATGAGGAGGTTGAGTTATATGTTGATGCTTTGTTTGAGGAGTATCCTATACACATCGATTACTGGAGAATGAAGGATCTCTAAGGCTAGTTTTTCCCTTTAGTATGGGTGATAAAGAAATAAAGTTGTGTACAAGACAATACTTGGGAGTGGGAGGCTTATGTACATGACCAATGGTTGGATTTTTTCTCAGAAGATGTTTTTCCACCCTTGGAAGGTGAACTCGGGGACAAGTTCCTTTAAGGGGGGAAGACTATAAGAATCTAATTTTTTATCTTAGGTATGGATACTTTAAATTTTGGTCTAATTATTTGTTTTGGACCTAATATAGATTCCTAATGAGGTCATGGGTGTTTAAGGGGTGTCCATGGATTGTTCAAAGCCCGGAGCCCAACCTTTTGGGGGAAATAGACTAGCTGCATGGTTAGGAGAAACCGTGCAGGATAGGCCAAATAGTTACTCAAACTGTGTGAGAACTAGACAAAGCATTGAAGGATCCCACACAGTTTAGGAGACCATGAAGGTAGGGGCACACACTCATGTGGGGAATCTGTAATTTTTAGTAGAGGTGGTCACACAGGTAGATCATGGTTTGGAAAACTATGCTCCCCAACCATGCAGGGTCCCACTTCAAGTAGAGATAGACGCACAATTTTCCTAACCATCCACAACAACTATGAACCCCCTTAAAAACCAAGTGAAATGACCAAATTTCTCTTAATGTCTTATATTCTTACCCCACTTACTCATTTTCTCATTCTAGTGGAAAGAGGACTCCTCCCTCTCCCATTTGAGCTCCCAAAGTCATATTCCATATTTTTTCATCCCGAATCACCATATGAAGTCTGATTCGACTTCTAGTCATCATATTGGATAGAAATAGGTAAGTTATTCCGTACTTTGGCCCATTTAATCATTTTTATTCCTCTCAATGATGTTTTTTTGATGTAGGCTCATATACTCTATTTTTAGGAAATTGACCGTTTTTCTAATTTCTTATGATCTAGGAAGAAATAAAGGATAATACTAGATGAGAAGATTTATATAGGCTCAAGGTAGGTGGTATATGACTCATCCATAAAGTATTTCTATTTTATAAAATTCAATCATTATGTGCACATTGATTTCATCGGGTGTTTCCTATTTAATTCATGTGCCATGCTTATAATAATCATGATCGTATTCTAAAGACCTTGATATATATGATCATTAAACCATTGGAGGTTGAGACATCAATGCTTACCACCCCATGTAGAGTGTTATATAATTTATTTTAGGAACCTGAGTTTTTAGAACGGGTCAAAATTCTGACCCTGTTTGAAATTTTGACTTGTTTCTAAGAAAACTGGGAAAATATGGAAGTTCTGGAAATTTATAGATTACACGCCGTGTGCCATTTGTACACAATGTGTGTGGGTTAGGCATGTAATATATGTGGGATGTCCAAGTACATGCAGTGTGATGTCTGTGTAAGAATTTCCTACCACACGGTGAGTAGTGTCACTTGACACGCCGTGTATCCTCCTTCTACGTACCAGCTGAATCTTAGTCGTGTATTGAACTATGTGGCGCATCCAAACCATGTGGCTACATCCACTTAAGTAGGAGTATGAAAAAGGATACTAACATGTAGTCCTTAATACACGCTGTGTACTTTTATTTTTTATTCTCTTAAATGAAAGAGCGTCACAACTTATTTTAGAAAAGATCTTCTTCTTCCCCAACATTAGAACAGTCCCGTTCCGAAATATCGAACTACATAAATTGTCCTATATTATTCATAAAAAGTCCATTCTTTAATTTGTCGATGGATTCATGATCGCATCGGCAAGGCTAAACTCGCACACCCTATTTCGTTCTAGTTTCCTTGCCTCCCACCGTAGATTCTGTAACACCCCGTGATTTTATGAGAAATAATATTTTTAATTTGTTTGATGTCTTGTGTTGTACGCTACACAAAAATTAGATTGCGCTATTTGAAACACCGTATTATCTTGTATTATACACAAAAATTATACTTGTCTTGTGTTACATGCAAGAGCGACCTTCCTCAATAGCGTGTGTTGTACGCAATACCGAGTTTTACTAAACAATGATATATTGTTATAATATTATTATGAACGGGCCGTTATGAATAGTATTAACCACATTTTGAATTTTATAACATTATAAATCATCTTACACATTTTCTAGAACATGGTATGAGAACAAAATTAATTTTTCGGATAAAAGAAGTATTTTTCAAAAAAATGCAGTTTTGTCGCCTTTTGATGACACACCCATTTTAAATCTAATTTTTTGAAAAGTTTATAAGTTCAATTTAAAAAATTAAACTTATTATTTTTAATCAGGATATAAAAATTTACGCTGGATAAATTTTTGACATTATTCTGATAACCTTCAAATTTTGATGAATAGTAAAAATACGCTAAATTTTAATTAAAAACAACTTTTTTCATCAAGATAATTTATATGGTTAAATTATAATATTGAATGGTTTTAAAGTATAAATATAATATATTTTTACCATTTAATATAATTTATGTCATTAACATTAATTTTACATTGAATTCATAGGTAAAAATATTTCAATCTTTTGCAATGTTTTAACTTTTAAAACCCGTTTTCTCAACAGCGGGATTAATTTAAAATTAAATACTGGAACTTCAGTGTTTTGAATTTGGAAAAATTGATTCCATATTTGGAATCATTAGGTACAAATTATGTTAATAGGCTACTTTTTATTTTTAGGCATTATTAATAGTAACTACGGTAAATTTTATTTACTATAGTTAAAGGTAAATCAGGTAATTAAGGGTAAAAATAATATTATAAAATTACCCTAACACTTGTATTAATATAATTTTATTATTATATTTCGTCCTAAAATTTACTTGGGTCTAAATTTTATCTTTTAGAACCAACTTAGATGTGATTAAGACCTTTAATTTATTTTATTTAAAGAAAGTGAAATATGTCTCACTCAAACTTTAATAATTAAATTATTTTTAATATAAGGTTATACATAATAAAAATTCTATTATATATACTCATTTGAAATATAAAATGTTTTTCTTCATCATGGTAATTTATTTGTGATTTGTAATAAATATATAATTACTTTAATATCTTATACATTAATGATGCAGAAATTATTTATTTAATGAAAAATCAATAATATAGTTTTTATTAAAATAATAATACCCATCAAAAGGACTAGAAACTTGACCAAAAATTATTTGTAGAGTATATATATACCCTAAATATCCAAGGGTAAATTTTTTGATCATTTTGAGCATTATAAAAGTGATTATGACACTTATATTATTTTATTTTAAATGATATCAAAGTTGTCACCTTCATACTTTAATAAATATAAAAATTTAAATGTTGTGATTTTAAGATGATAAATTCTAGTAAAAGTATTATTATGGAATATATTAGATTTATCTGCATCATAGTATATTATTTTTAATTTTTATGCAACAAATAAGTATATTAAATAATTATATAAAAATGTTGTAGTAATTATTTATTAAGAGAAATATCAAATAAATGGTTTTAAAAATATTAAAATAAATATTATATGAACAAATTAATGTGATACATGAATTTTTTAGATGAATAATACATCTTAGGAATATATTAAATATATTTTTTCAAATATAACTTCTGTGTGGATTTTATTTAAATTTAAATAATTCAATAGTGTCAAAATTGAAACTATTGATATTTTATAAAAATAAAATATTATTAAATTGTTTAAAAATCCAAAAAGTATTTAAAAATTTAAAATTTAAAATTATATGGTCTAAAATGTAATAATATATCTAATTATGGAAAATTAATAACACATAAGTAAGTATTTATAACAATTTAAAAATTAGAATATTATTACCACAAATAAAATTAAATAGATTAAATAAGGATAAATCAAGTTTATAAGGTTTAAAATAAATTTCCAACATGTCTAAATTTTATTTATTTATGATATTACAACCCTATATTACCTCATATCCGAATTTTAGTCAGTTTGTGAGTTTTTAAGTGGGTTTTGGGTTTATTATAAATTAATATTTTAGAGGTTTCCAAAAGTGCCCCTCTCCTCTCTTATAAAAGGGAACCTCCTCCCTCTCCTCTTCACAACATTTTGAGCCTTCAAGCTCAGACAAACCCTATCCATTTCTATTCTACACTTCCCTAGAAACACACTATAGGTCCTGGTCTTCTTCAAGGACCAACTTTAGTTCCCTAAGATGAGGTTTAGAAGAGGTGCGTCAAAGAAGAGGTAACATCCTTTACCGATTCTTTCAAATTTATTTCTTCTTCTACTTCATCTTATTTATTTGTTTCATTATAAAGTAATAACATTAGTATCAATAATTTACTGATATGTTATTATAAATATGAAACAACCCTATTTAACCTTCTATCCATCCTACGAAAAATGAAATCACCGCGCGTGCGTACGTACGGAATACCGTCTCCACACTGTGGTGTAATCTGTTTTCTACCACCACCTTACTTGGATGGGTATAATGGTGGAAATAATAACTATATATTATTATTATAAAGTTATTCTAATTCTGAGATATTATATCATCCACTCCAATTCTATTCAATAATTATGGGAATGATATCATCGCTCGTGCGTATGTATGGATTACCGTCTCCACGATGCGATGAGATTCATTCTCCATGTTAACCATTAAAGAATGATTATAAAGTATATATAATAAGTAATCATAAAATATATTACATAATAATTCTAATAGATTTATGTATATATATATATATATTTCATTTACTTTCATTCAATTTGATAAGGAAATTAAAACAACGTTCATGCATAAGTACAACCTACTGTCTCCATGAACGGTGTATTTCATTCCATTTATCGATCTATTATATATATATATATATATTCTAAATATATATTATATATAAATAAATTTTTACATTCTGGAAGTAAGTAATCATGATCTAAGTAATCATACGAATAATTACAAGTCAAAACACGTATGATAAATGAAACGATTTTACCCAAAATGCTGCTTTAACATGGAATTGACAAAAGAATGGGTAATATAAAGTCACAAGTGAATCATATAAGATATCATAAATATTATTATGGTTCTATTAAAAGTTAATAATATGTTTAAACCTACTATACAGGAGTCTCAGACACATATGGAAGAATTTGGACATAAGGTAAGGGATTATTTCGTCTCACTTTTATTTCTGTGAGACATATGCCTTAATCACCATCTATTTATTTTGTATGGTGTTTATGATTTCCATGAATGTTTTATGATTTTTATTATGAAGGATATGATATTTAAATATGCATGTAATTTTCTTTATTTTATGAAATGTATTATTTCACTGATCATAAATGGTAAGGGATAATTATTCCAATCTCGTTCTTATCCGAGATTGTTTATTCATAAGTATTTACTGGGGTTATGTTTATCATCCATGTCCATGTTTTCTCAAAATGTTTTAATAAAATGTTTAATATTCTTCCATGTATGTTTAAAGTCATTTTTACCCTTTTTTGACTTTTACCACAAGGTATGGAAGGAATCTTTCTTTTGTTTACCATATGAGGTACTTTTGGACTTTTCCGGAAAAAGTATGAGGAGAATGTTTTTTTAACTTATATAGCATGAACATATTTTTACAGTTTCATAACACCTTATTTCCATGAATATTACTCTAAAATATTTCATGATTATTTTCCACAAAAATCATTTTCTTTTAAAATTTCATGGCATTTCATGAAAAGAAAATGATTTTAAAGAAGAAAGGATATTTTCCTCCAGAATTCATTTCAAGTATTTTATCAAAACAATTTCCCATCTAAGATGAAATTATTTAGTATGCTTATGTTTCAAGTATAATGTCTCTATTATTTACATGGTTTGATTTTTCTTATGATTAAATGATATCCATTTGTTTTATATGGATTATGTTAGGATGGAATGATGTTTATGAAACCCATATTATTCTTTGGGTTATGATGAATGATTTATGTTTATTTTGTGGCACATGAAAGAATGATTTCATTATGAGATGGGTGGGACCTATATCTCCCTCCAATTCATTGGGTAAATATTTATATCTCATGAGATAGACATGGCTGGAACTACAAGTGAATCTGGTTCAGTAATACAGGGATGGAACGACAAGTAAACCCGGTTCAGTAATGCACTTTGTCCACCATGATGGTCCTGGAAACAATGCCTTAGATACTATGGAAATCATATCATGTGCTTAATGGTTTCCACATTTACATGTTTTATTCCCATGCTATTTTATCATGATTAATGTTCCTTTATGATCTATGCCTTATGTACTGCCATGTCTTATGTCATTGCTCAAGATTTTGATGTTTAGATTTAATGTTCATGTTTTTACATTCAAATGTTTATGGATTGTTTTATGTTCTCCATGTTTACCCTTACTGAGCATTAGAGCTCACCCTTTTGTATGTTTCTTTTACCTAGGATATAAGGAATAGTTTTAGGTAATAAAACAAAAGGGGAAGATTTTTATAGGAGATGTTGATGATCTTTCACCATGATTAGAAGATTATGTTACGAGTTTCCAAAGACACTAAACTACTAAGGTCCTTGGGTGTCTGTTTTTGTTATGTATTAAGTATTCCAAAAAAGAAATATAATGTCCATGTACATCAGGATTGGGTCTCTACAGATTCCATCCGAGCGGAATTTCTAGGATTTGACAGAAATGTAGATCTATGAAGACCAGCTTTGAATTGGAGCTCAATATCGGATGTGCCTACATCTATGAGTCTCAAGTAGGTGGTGCATACATTATTTCATGTTTTTTTGGACTTTTGGGTGTCATGGATTAATGCGTGTATTTGGGTATCTTGAGCGAGACCCTGTTTTACCTTCTATTTCATATCAAATTGTTTATTAGACCTATAGGATGCATTTTGGTATGCCCTTTTTTCTATTATGCTTGAGCGGGGCCGGGTGAGGGGTCATTGCTCATTTGGGGCATTTTGGCCAGGGGTACCAAAATATTATAATTTTTTTTTCTTTTATTAAACTACTGAGTTTAATTTTTCAAGTTATGGTATGAATTATTAGAGGCTTACAAGACCTTGGTGCTGGTATGAGATATCACATAGCTAGTGAAATTCAACTGTTTAGTTTGTTTTTCCTATTTAAAGTATTCCTTTTGATTAAATATATGTGATGTATGATATTGCATATGCTGGGACCTTAGGGTTTTATTGGGCGTGTCCCAGATATTCTTGAGTGATGTTGATCACAGGTTGGGCTTGGCCTGGGATACGTTGGGTTGTTTTGAGCATGAGATTGGGCGTCATGGGTGCCGTCTTGAGGTAGTGTGACTGTCAGGTTGGGCATGGACCAGGTTACTTGGATGGAGAGGCCATTAGACTTGAGTGACATGGTCACAGAGACATGAGGTGTCAAAGACGTTGTGTCTTGGGTACTATTTTGGTGATTACCGCTCACTCGGAACTTTGAGTAGTGTGCATATAGAGAGACTACGTGATGAGGTGGTTCTGGCCACTCATGTGGGTAGAGGCCCCTGTTAGTTACATTTTAGGTACTATTGGTTTGGGGGTGCTTTTTGTAGGAAGACATGTGGAAGGCGAGGAGCCTTCATGGGATAACATTGAGGTTATCTGGTTGGGGGCAGAGGCTCGTCGGGACTTATTCAGAGGCGGCTTTCTCCCGCGCATGGCGACTGCTACCACCATAATCCTGATCCCAAAGGTTTGATCTCCATCCTCTATCTCGCATTACTGGCCCATCAATCTATGTAACATTACCTATAAGATTCTGGCTACCATCATGAATAGTATGCTCTCCTCCTTCACACATTAGTGGGTTTCAGATAAGCAGCATGCCTTCATCCGAGGGAGATCAATTCAAGGGGCTGTTGGGGTCGCCCAAAAGATGGTCTGGGATTTGAACAGGAAGGTTTTGGGATCGAACGTGGTAATCAAAATAGATATGGATAAAACATATGACCGTCTGGAGTGGTCTTTCATCATCCACACCATGAGATGTATGGGATTCTCGGAAGCTGTCATTGACATCCTTTTCTGCTGCTATAACTCCCCCTTGTTTAACATCAACTTGGAAGGGAAACAATGTGGGTTTATCAAGTCGGTTAGAGGCCTAATCCAAGGCGACCTCCTCTCCCCAACCTTGTTTATTCTGGCCCAAGACGCTCTTAGCAGGTACTTCATGATGGCCATGCAGCAAGGCACTGTCCACCCTTTCCACTGCGGGGCTCAGGTCCCCAGCATTTCCCACCTCCTCTTTGCAGCTGATGTGATATTCTTTATCAATGAGAGGAGACCCTCTATCAAGAGCTTGGTGAGGATCTTAGACGAATATGCTCATTGGAGTGGGCAACTTATCAACTGTGATAAGAGTGGCGTGTTTCTCCCTTTGAACTGCCCGGGAAGACGCAAGGCGATTATTGAAAGGGTACTCAAGATCCCTGGGAAGCAGTTCCCCATGACTTATTTGGGGGCCCCTATTTCTCCTGGGATGATTCGAGTTCAGCATTTTGAGGATCTGTCTAACAGGGTTATTAGCCACATCAACAATTGGAAGAACTGTTTCCTATCATTTGGGGGGAGGATTTCTCTCATTAATAGTGTGTTGTCCTCTATCCCCATGAACATACTTTCTGTTCTGAAGGTCCCTCGGTCAGTCATCAGCCGGATAGAGTCCATCCTTAACTCCTTCTTTTGGGACGCTCATAGTGAAGGTCGTTGCAGATGGGCCTCTTGGACCAGATTAGCGAAGCCTCTAGAGCATGGTGGCATCAACACGTGAAGCCTGGGTGAGTCCATGTTCTTCTTGAAAGGCAAGTTGGCATGGGAAGTTATTGAGGGCCGGACTTTGTGGAGTAATTTCATTAGGGGGAAGTATGACTTCGGGCTCAAGGAGAATTGCAGGAAACCTTCCCCCCCTTTAGAGCTCCCTCTGCTCCCATGTGTCCTCTCTTTGGGAGCACTCCCAATGGATTATCGGGCAGGGAACCTCAAACTTTTGGGAGTGCAACTAGGGCAGCGGCTTTCTCAGCTTCCCGGGCTGTCCAACTCCCAACCTCTCAATTAAGGAGGCCTCTCTCCATCCATCGTTCCTCAAGGCCATCCTCAGCCCCCCCCAGGAGGCTCGGTTCCGCGACATCTATTTGGATGAGTACATGGACAGGTGCATCTTCAAGGGTTCTTCTACAGGCAGATTCTCTACAAGGGACTATAGGAAGGCCTTTCCTAGGCAGCCGACTAGCGATCCTTGGGGAATCGTTCTCTGGTGCAAGTTTATCCCAGCTAAGTTCAACTTTCTAATCTGGAGGGTCTGATCCAATGCTATCCCAATGGAGATGGCTATCAAGGCCAAAGGTATTCCACTTGCCTCAAGATGTTGCTGTTGTTCAACTCCCAAGGAGGAGACTTCGACCCACCTCTTCCTTCAGAGTGACTGGGTTGGTTAGCTGTGGCCTACCTTGGGGGAGCATATGGAATTTTCAGGGATGATTCCCTCATTTGTGGAGATCTTCCAGCACTGGTACTGTGGTGCTTCCACCAAACATGAGGTGGATGGCCGTTCAGTTATTCTCGCTGCTGAATTTTGGAGCATCTGGAAGGCACAGAACCATGTGAGGGACCATGGGACCTGCCCCTCTTCCCACGGTTTGATCCTCCGGACCAGGCTGTTAATTGCTGAACTGGCCTCGCTTCACAAGCATCACGAGCCAGCGCCCTCCCTCAGTCTCTACTCCAGCGCTCTACGCTCACTGAGTCCCCCACCTCCTTCTAGGCCCGGTTCTTGGGTAAGATGGCACCCTCCTCCTCACGGGCTAAAGATCAACACTGACGGGGCATGCGGCCAGGGGGGCATGAGAGTAGGAGGGGCTGTTCGGGATGCATCTGGCTCCGTTATCCTTTATTTCTATGCCTCCTACGGATCTGGTGACCCTCTGGTGGTGGAGGCCAAGGACATTCTCAGCGGCTTAGAGCTTTTCTCCTCGAAGGCTCTTTACTTGACTACAGTGGAGATAGACTCGAGGATCATTTTGAGCTCCCTCAAAGGTGACATCGATCCCCCTTGGCAGATCACCTATATCATACGAAACTGTAAGGCTCTTCTTCCTCATGACACTGAGATTCTCCACACATGGCGTGAGGGTAATCGGCTTGCCGACTTATTGGCCTCTAGGGCGACCCCCGTCCCCCCCCTCTTGGTTTTCAATTCCCTTGGATCCCTTCTTTCGGGCGGTGTGGACATCGCTATCGGGGACGATCTTGGTCTTCACTTCTTCAGACCTCCTTGATTGTCCTGCTTTGGTTTTGGTTTTGGTTTTGGTTTTGGTTTGGTTTTGGTTTTGGTTGTGGTTTTGGCTTGGTTTTGGTTTTGGGTGTCGGGTTGCTTTGACTTTGTACTTGATTTCATATAAATAAGAAGTATTATTGTGATGAAAAAAAGTACATGCATCACAGCTCCTTTGAGTTACTAATGTTTGGGAATGCTTTCAGGATGTCGGTACTTGAGACATGCCATGTTAGGGGGAACATGGTGCCAGGTTACGTGATAGGAATTCCGACATTGGCCGAAGCAGGTGACACTCTAGGGTGGCTTCTAAGCACCAGTGGGGTTTGGGTTTGTTTTTGTATCATACTGCTTTACTGCTTTACTTATAAATGAATTCCTTCTTAAAACTTATATTAGGTATGCACTTTTGGGTTGTATCCTACTAAGATTCATCTCACACCCTGCACGGGCCCTTCGGGACGCATGTAGACTTTATGGATTTACATGCAGGAAAGAGGTTAGATTAAGGAGATGGACTACATTAGCTATTTCATGGAGATGGTATGAACCTTGAGGTATTTCCTAGCCAGAGTTTACTTTTTTTGCTTTATTTTATATATCAGCATGCTCATTTATTTGTATCTATAGTTGGTTAGCCATTAGCACCCTTTATATATGGATATGTATGACCTGTTTTGGATGCATGTTTTATTGTTCAGTAGTAGTTACAAGTGATTAACATGTTGTTGTGTTACATTACACTACACTCATTTATATATTGCTTCCACTGTTTATTAATATTGTATGTGCTTTCGCTATGCGGGTCTAGTTTGAGTTTGCTGATCCCTTTATTTTCGCTGCATGTTTTATATTTTTTCTTAGAACAATACCATTATTATCCTCCGAGAGGGTATAACCTCCCCAATATACCTATCAGACCCTAAATGCTAGTCGGAAGCCTTTGGAATTCAGGGAGGTGCACCTATGGTAGTTACACCCAACCCGTTTAGCACTGTTTGGGTAGATGTCCGGGTCCGAGTCATTACAAAGTGCTATCAAAGGAGTTCTTGACAGAGATTTAGTAGCAATGTTTTTCTGGCTACTAATGATATTGTGACTTTTCTTTTTTATTTCTGCTGGTTTTACTATTTGGGATATGGTATACTAGAGATAGGTTGTTACTGGAACTGGGTTTTTAGCTTGTTCTTGGGTGCCTATAGCCCCAGTTACAAGGGATATACCAAGTTTTCATGGGTGATAATTGTTATTTGCCTTTTCTCAGATTACAGTTTATATGATTTCCACCTAGGTGGATCACTTGGTGTGTGATGTTATTGATTGTGATATATAAACCTTAACCCGATGTGGTAAGGGAGAATTGGACCTTGGAACGGTATGGCAAGGCGAGATTGTTTGGATTTTGATAGGCACATTTTTAGGGTATTTCAATTTCATAACTGCATGTATGCTTTGTGAAGTGATAATTCCATGTGAATAATATAAATTTCTAGGCCTTGTATGCTTTGAAATGTGAATAAGTGAAATTCCTGATAGAATTTATTGTTTATTTCAATGTTTTATGTCATGCTTTATATATTTATAGAATTTCATGTGGTAGGGTATTTAGGTCTGGCTCTTGTACGAGTAGGCAGGTACTATGGTTGAGGTGATTTTGGTCACCAGGATTGGGCAACTAGGTCATCGGTTTGAGGCAAAGTTGGTTGTCCGGACGGGCATAGCCCAACGTACTTTTGATACTTGGCTCTGTTGAGGGCGGGTAAGGAGGCTATGAGGCCGAGATGCCGTGGTTATGGGTTGCGATATGGGAGAGTAAGGGTAGTTTTTTTATGCTACCTCCTTATTGATTTCCATATATGTGTTGAATATATATTGTTATATATATATATATATGAGCTGTCTGACCATTTATGATATTAAACGGGTTCCTTTTTGATGAATCAGATGAAGTGTTAGGCAAAAGATAATACAGTGTCATAGGATCAGGATCAGGTTTAGGATTCGGTGTAGGTAGATCATGAGCTGCAGGTACAGGCTCAGGGATATGATCAGTTTCAGGGTCTAGCGCAGGTAGGATAGCAGCCGAGTTTGGCAGCGTTAGGTCCATGGATCGACGAGCAGCTCTGGTCTAGTCTGGTACGTGTCTTGTAGGGAATCGACAGAGGTGCGCAGGGTACAAATCCATCTATGGAATATCTGACGCGGGAGTTCTAGTTGCAACACCTGCTGCTTTTTCAGGGTGAGGGTGGTCCGAAGGCAGCTAAGAACTGGATAAAGGGCATGCAGATGATCTTCGAGCAGCTCGAGATGCCTCCAGGGCGGAGGGTCAAGTTGGAGACATACATACCGAGAGGACCTAAAAAGCACTGGTGGGATGTGTAGGTTCATGCTTGCAGGTATGAAGGACTAGTATGGAAAGACTTCAAGGACAGGTTCTTCAAGCACTTTTACCCAGAGAAACTGAGGGCCGATAGAGATCAGGAGTTCTTGAGCCTTCAGCAGAGAGACATGTTCATCATAGACTATGCAACTACTTTCACTAAGGTGTCTCTCTTTGAACCTGGCATGGTAAGAGATGACTCAACAAGGGTGAGGCACTTCAAGGATGGATTACGACACACCATTCAGATCCAGGTAAATATATTCAAGCTAGGTTCTTTCTCATAGGTGGTAAATCAGGCAGTCATAGAAAAGTGAAACCAGAGGGATATTCCCTAGGTTGGCCTGGTGGAAAATTCAGGTGATGGTTTGAACAACATAAAGTGAGGATAGGATGAGTTCCAGTAGGGCAGTCAGGCCAAGGACTTAGCTAGACCACATCGTAGCAGTTCTTTAGTGGTTTTCTTTCAACATGGACATCTATGACATGTTCAGAATTAGTGTGATAGGCCTCCAAAGGAGTTCCAGGCATGTAGACAGGTTGGGAATCTTGAGAGGTTCAACAGGCAGCCTTCTCAGATAGCTGGAAGGTAGGGACCAGGACAAATGGTGGCATCTGGAGTTGGTTCAGGTTTGGTACCAGGAGAGGGTAGCTGAGGTTCAACTACATGTGGAGGATATGGTAGAGACAGTGAGATCTATCTGAGGGGTCAATGATCAACGACTGGAGCAGTACCATAGGGAGGTTAGGCATCAGAAAGTCCTACTTCAGGCTAGGTGCACACCGTGGAGCTGCCAGGGGCCAAGTAGGCTAGTGAGCCAACAATAGTTAGAGGTACACCATGAGTGTGGCTGTGACTTCCTCATTTTATTTTTGGCACGACTTGGTGAGGCATGTACATTTTGAGTGCACGAGGTGAAAATGATATATGTGGACTGAATAGATGATGGTCAGTGGGATTGGTTCCATATCAGGTGCGTGATATATATATATATATGTATGAGATGCATGGCATCAGAGGCATTGATGATGCGGGTTACTTGAGGTGCCTTGGGCATCAGGGCATCGAGGATGTGGGTTACTTGAGGTTACATGGGAATTGGGGCATCGAGGATGCATATTACTTGAGGTGCACAGCATCAAGTTTTATTTTGAGCATCCATGGGATACAGGACCTCATGGAGGTAGACACCGATGTGGTGCGGGATACGTTTGGGTGTTGAAAACAACACAGGATAACTAATGAGGCGTAGGGGTGATAATGCATCATGAGAGGACCAAGATTCCAGAAGCAAGTTAGTGAACCCTTGATTTGTTGAGTTTTTTAGGGTTGAGACCAAATTAGACAATTCCTAAGGTGGAGAGCCCCCTTGAGGAATTTAGCAAGAACCTTTGAGACTGGGGGAGTCCAGGTTACTCTAATCAGAGTGGTATATTTAGTGCCTTCTTCAGGTTTTGTTTGATAGCTCAGGGATGAGCTATGTTAATATGGGGAGACTTTAAGAACTCGAGTTTTTAGAATGGGTCAAAATTATGACCCTGTTTGAAATTTTGACTTGTTTCTGAGAAAACTGGGAAAATCTAGATGTTTTGCAAATTTCCAGATTACACGCCATGTACCATGTGTACACGCCGTGTGTGGGTTAGGCATGTAATATCTGTGGGATGTCCAAGTACATTCCATGTGATGACTGTGTAATAATTTCCTACTACATGGCATGTAGTGTCACTTGACACATTGTGTATCCTCCTTCAACGTATTGGATAAATCTTAGCCGTGTGTTGACCCATGTGGTGCGTCCAAACCGTGTGGATACCTCCACTTAAGTAGGAGTATGGAAAATGATACTACATGGTGTGTAGTCATTAATACACACCATGTACTTTTATTTTTATTCTCTTAAATTAAAGAGCATTGAAACTTATTTCAGAAAAGATCTTCTTCTTCCCCAACTTCAGAACAGTCCCGTTCTGAAATCCCGAACTACAAACCTTGCCCTAGATTATTTATACGAAGTCCATTCTTCAATCCATTGATGGATATGGGATCTCATCAATAAGGCTAAACCCGCTAACCCTATTTTGTTCCAGTTTCCTTGCCTCACCCACTGCAGATTCCATATGAGTGGAATTGCCGGGATTTGACAGAAACGTAGATCTAGAAAGACTAGCTTTGAATTGGAGATCAATATCGGATGTTCCTATGTCTATGAGTCTCAAGTAGGTGGTGCATATATTCTTTCATGTTTTCGTGGACCTTTGGGTGGTTTGGCTTAAAGCGTGTATTTGGGTATCTTGAGCGAGACCTTGTTTTACCTGCTATTGCATATCAAATTGTTTACTAGACCTATAGGATTCCTTTGGGTATGCCCTTTTCTTTGTTTTCCTTGATCGGGGCTAGGTGAGGGGACGTTTCTCATTTGGGTCATTTTTTCCAGGGGTTCCAAAATGGTATAAGTTGTTTTTGTTTGATTAAAATAATGAGTTTAATTTTTCAAGTTATGATATGAATTGTTAGAGGCTTCCAAGACCTTGGTGTTGGTATGGGATAACACATAGCTAGTGAAATTCAACTATTTAGTTAGTTTTTCCTATTTAAAGTATTCCTTTTGATTAAATATATGTGATGTATGATATTTCATATGTTGGGACCTTCGGGTTGTGTTGGGAATGGCCCAGATATTCTTGAGTGATGCTGATCATAGGTTGGGCTTGGACCCGGTTACATTGGGTGGTTCTGACCACGGGATTGGGCATCATGGGTGCCGACTTGAGGTAGTTTGACTATCAGGTTGGGAATGACCTATGTTACTTGGATGGAAAGACCATCATACTTGAGAGACATTGTCTTAGGGACATGAGGTGTTGGAGACATTATAGCTTGGGTACTATTTTGGTGATTACCACTCACCCAAAACTTTGAGTAGTGTGCACACAGAGAGACTCCGTGATGAGGTGGTTCTGACCACTCATATGGATAGAGGCCCCCATTAGTTGCGATTTAGGTACTATTGGTTTGGGGGTACTTGCCATAGTAATCCATGTGGAGGGTGAGGATACTTTAGGGGATAGCATTGAGGTTATCAGGTTGGGGGCAGAGGCTCACCGTGATTTGAGGGTAGACATCGTTGTTCCTCCGATTACATTATTTGAGGGAAAAAATCACTATCCATCTGGTTACTTTATTTGAGGACATGAATCACTGTTACTTCGGGTTACTAATGTTTGGGCGTGCCTTCGGGACGTCGTTACTTGAGACACATGGTGTCAGGGGGAACATGGTGCCAGTTTACATGACAGAGATTCTGGCATTGGCCGAAGTAGGTGACACTCTAGGGTGGCTGCTGAGCACCAGTGGGGTTTGTGTTTGTTTGTGTATCATACTGTTTACTTATTTCCTTATAAATGAATTCCTGCTTAAAAACTTATATTAGGTATGAACCATTGGGTGGTATCCTACTGATATTCATCTCACACCCTACACGGGCCCTTCAGAACGTGTGTAGACTTTATGGATTTATGTACAGGAAAGAGGTCAGCTTCAGGAGCTAGACTAAATTAGCTATTGCATGGAGATGGTATGGACCTTGAGGTATTTCCTAGCTAGAGTTTTCTTTGTTTTTCTTTCTTTCATGTATTAGCATGCTCACTTGTTTGTAGCTATATTTGGTTATCCATTGGAGCCCTTTATATATGGATATGTATGACCTATTTTGGATGCATTTTTTTTGTTCAGTAGTAGTTACAAGTGATCAGCATGCTGTTGTGTTACATTCCACTGCACTCATTTATATATTTCTTCAACAATTTATTGATATTGGATGTGATTCCGCTATGTGGGTCTAGTTCGAGTCTGCTGAGTCCTTTATTTCCGCTGCATGTTTTATATTTTTTTTCGGACCAGTACCATTATTATCCTCCAAGATGGTATAGACTCCCCGCTATACCTATCAGACCCTCACTGATAGTCGACAACCTTTGACGTTTGGGGAGGTGCGCCTAAGGTAGTAACACCCCACCCGTTTAGCACAGTTCGGGTGGCTGTCCAGGTCCGGGTCGTTACATTTATGCCTTGGTAACCCATTTGGGTTTACCTATGACACCGTTCTGGTTGTGTCTTAACCCTGATAATGGTAATCCCTCTCAAATTAAATGAACTACGAGTTGCTAATGGCTAGCATGTGTAGTTGTCACTTGACCCTTATAAGGTAAGTGTTTCGATATAATTAATTAATCTCAATTTTAATTGGCAAGTATATTTTATACATGTCACTTGACCCTTTTAAGGTAAGTTTTTCAATATAATAAATGAATATCAATTATAATTGGAAAGTATATTTTATACATATCACTTGGCCTCAACCTATATAACTTGAATTGGGTTCTTATCTCAATTTTCCTTATTATTCCTAATAAAAGGAAATGGAAAGAACCTATTAAATGTATATAATTTGAAATGGGAATTGGTTTCATATCCTTATACCACATTTTCATGTTTATAAAAGGTAAAATAATATACCGTATCAATAAATATATAATTTAACTAATAAATGGTTTCATTTCCCCTTATCCTTGAAACTTAGTATGAAAGGAAATGGAGTGAACAAATTGAATTATTAAAAGTCATGAGTATCACATGGCCTTAATTATATAATGAATCAAGTATAAGGTGCCTATTGCTTATAGACCATTTATTATTTATAGGAGTGGTCAGTCTCGATCTGGCCTTGGATTCCCAAGGAAATTCCTTGATCACTTTTAGGATGCCATTCCGATTCAAAGAGCCAGTTTCCAAGGGAGATATTTAACTTGTAACATGGTCCTTGTCTACTAGAAGATGCCTTAAATGATGTCGTAGGATCTATTCACTATCTTTTAGATATTAGGTTGCCTTGGATACACTCCTTGGATCCATATTGACGTCTTTAGACATGTAGGGACATAGATTAACCCCATTGGGCCTAGTCAAGATTATCCCATTTTACCTTGGATGAGATCCTTGGAATTGGTTATAATCCTATATAGTGGGATTCCTTGGGTGATTTCTCTTGGATTACACTCAGACCCCTTATATCCATGATGTATGTTAATAATGAGTTATCTTGACCCATGAGGTTAAGGATGCCTTAGTTATTACCTTGGATCCTCTTCATTATTGTCATCATTATAGGATTCCTGGATTATAACTTTTATCCTCCTTTACTATTATTATTATTATTATCACAATGTGATGTTAGTGATGGTTACACCTCACGTGACTTATTTATTTAAACTGAACATAAATAAATTAATGAAATGATTACATGTTCAAAAACCAGCTGAGGTTGAAGAAGATATTAGGCATTTACATTACTATACTTTCATTACTTTCATATATACCTACAAACTTTATCAATTTATATTCACAGACTTGATGGTATAGATGCCATTAGTGGTGGCCTATTGAGATTTATCTCACACCCTATTTGAGCCACCATTGGTACTTGGGAATATTACATGTATACAGGTGTTGAAAAAGGGAAGCATCCCACTTTGGACACATGATACTACTTTCTTTATTATGTTGAAGCTTATTAAAATATGAACAAGCTGGAGCTCAGGATGATTGGATAGTTTTTGGATTCTTTTTTCTTCTTTTTTATATCATGTATTGCCTGCTAACATGTATACATGTTTTCCAGTTTTATAGAGACATGAAATACACTGTCATCATATGTATATGATTTAGTTTCAATCTATGGGTTTATTGTTATTTCTTGGTTATTATGTCTGCTTCTTATCGATATCCTTCTTCCATTAGGGTGGGTTACAAGTCCAATTGATATAATGTATGTTTCCTCTATTCCATATATTACACATGATTCTGCTATTTATCTGTTATATTATTACTTATCTTCTATTCTCCACTCTTTTAATGAGGTAATAGTATCTCCATGGACACACATTAGGCTCTCACTTCTAGTCAGTAGCCTCTGGCCAATAGGTAGGTGCACTTGAGGATGTGTGGCTAACCAGTCTCGGGGCACCTCTGAGTGGCACCCTAGAACGGGATGTCACTAAATATATTATTGTTTAAAGTTATTTAAGTTAAGAGAAAAAATATAAATGAATGATTAAAATCAATATCTATGATGAGTTTACATCCCACATGATGGTGTGTGAATGATATGACCGTATCAAGATCATTGAACTCTATATTGGGGTGGAGTATGATAACCTAGAGAGGGATCTTCTCCAGGCATTGAAACCTAAACTATATGATGCTTTTCTCGTGATTCATCGGGTGGAGGAGGAATTTGTATAATATTATGTGCACCTGGTCCTTCTCCCACTATGTAAGTGTAAGGACCTTCCATCATCTACTGGGGGAACCATAAGGCCTGTTAAGTCTTGGGAATGAAAGTTGGAAGCATGCTAAATGACCCTTGATACAAGATAGAATCAGATTTACTCAGAGAAAAATTTGGATATAATGAAAACAAAAAATGGATCCCATTCCTCTTAACACACATACCCAATTGGATGAGGCTAGAATTCTAGAGGTGTGACCTATGACTGTGGAACTGGTGAGGCATCACGTGCATCATGACATGGTCTACATCGTCACCATCGTGGATCCTCAATATTAGTAGATTCTGGAGGAGGTTCATGAGCCAGAACCTCCTCTCCTTGGGTAGTAAAAACATCTCCCTGAGGTGGACGATCAAAGATACTATGACATAGAACATGATACACTGGCATCACCCCCTGCGCTACAGCATGGTATGTTTCCTATCTAAAAAAACCCACATCCTATGGAACATACATGAAAATGATATTTTTTAGTTGAGTATGTTATAAAGTGATTCAAAATGAATTAAAAAAGGAACAAAAAAGTAATGGAAATTTATTAACTTATTAGATCCTTAATCCCTCTATTGTGTGGAGTAAGATACAATATAGACTTAATTCTATACCATGGATCATACTTGAGTTACTTTTCTAGAGGGAATTTCACTGTACACATACCCTCGATATGAAATGATACTCATCTATCCTAGAGGTCCATATACTCTATATGTCATCAGTGCTAGCTGACATCCTGCCTCCTTGTTAGCTTCATCTAATAAAGTGTTTCTGACTATTTAGGTAGAAAGGAATACACTAAAAAAATCCAAAATGAAGCATGACTCTATTAGACTGGTGCCACTCAACAATATGAAATTGAATGATAGGCACTATAGTCATGGAATCGTGAAGCCCATCTATGTAGTATGTGGAAAACTAGACTAATAGAGCCCAGTATGGCATCCATGCAATTTGAAATGTCATGTGACATTTGTTAATTTTTTTACTAGAAGAAAAAAAACATAATATTATAAAATTGATTAGTCAAGGAAAGACTATATATGACTCAGGTAAACATGGTGTGTCTTTCTTTTCAAGAGTCTAGAACTCCACAATTAAGCGTGTTTGGATTGGAGTAGTGACCAGAGTGGGTGAAATTTTGAGAAGTTTATTAGGATGTGTGTGAGTGAGGAAAAAATATACTGGAAATAATATGTGTTGGTCTGTGGGGACAATAATTAGTCTGATGACCTGTTTGAGCATGTGGGTAATCCCTAAAGAGGAGACCATATATCTGCGGGTCAACTGGTGGCACCTTTCGGGACAGGACCCAATGACCATGTTAAGGAGGGGTGTCTGTGCTGTCAGCGGGGCTCTGTTGTTATATGTTTATGTATTTAATATATATATTTTTATTCTATTTTTTTAGTTACATATATATTCAAATAATTTATCAATAATACCATTGTTATTAGTAATTAATTTTTTTATATTACTAATATAATTAAGATTTATTTTAAAAATATATTTTTAATTACTTTATTAGTTATGTTAATAATTATATTATTTACATAATTGTTAATTAATTATTTTAATTATTGTAAATACTTAATTCTATAATTAATATATATTCATAATGTAATTGCTAACATTTAATTATAATAAAATAATTAATAATACTTCATAGTAATGTAATTAATAATATAAGGCTTAATAAGAATCATGTCCATTAATATTTGAAATTCAAAATGTTATGTTTTAAGAAATAATTTTTGTAACATGTAAATTAACTATTGTCCATTAAATTTATTATTTTTTTATTATCATTAGTGTTTTATATGTTGAGCCAGTTTTTTAAAATTTCATATAGATTTTATTTAGATTTTATAATTTATATGCTTTCAATGCAACCTACATGAAACATAATAATGTTTCAAGTAGGTGGCTTTCAAAGACTACAGATAATAAAGTAGAAATAACATCTAAATGAAATATGACACCCTTAATAAACATATAAAAATAATTGAAAATAAAAAAAAATTTAATAAATTTTTTTAATAAAAAATAATTTTAGTGTCATGATATATTGTTGTTTTAAAACATTACATTTGTATTAACTTTTTTTACATTCATTTCATTTTCAATTATTTTTCATATTCTTAGTCAATGTTCTAAATTTCATTTAGATTTTAACTATAATATAATTTACATGCATTTATTTTTTAATGTGTAAATATTATGTTTTTAATCAATAATATTTGTGTTACATAAATTAATTTTAGTTTATTATAATGATGATTTTTTTTATTTTCAATTTTTTAGATGTTTAGACAATTTTTTAAGTTTTAATTAGATTTTTTATTGTTTATATTTTATACGCTTTTAAAGCTACCTAATTGAAATTTAATAATTTTTCATATATTTCAAGTAATGAACTTTGAAAGATTATAAAAGTTAAACTATAAGTAAAATATAAATGAAAATTAAAAATTTGTAAAAGCATATAAAAATGGTTTACAGTAAGAATAATTTCATAAATTTAATAGACATACAATCATATAGAGGATAGAATATATAAGAAATCAGTTTTTATGTTAGGTATGAATCCTTTAAATTTCGGTCTAATTCTTTGTTTTAGACCTAATACAGATGCCTAATGAGGTCATGAGTGTTTCAGGGGTGTCTGGAGTCCATTCAGATCCTGGAGACCAATTTTTTAGGAGAAACAAACTGGACACATGATTAGGAGGAACCGTGATAGACATGCCGCATGGTTACACAAATTGTGTGAGGCCTAGATAGAGAGATGAATGAGCCCACACAGCTTAGGAAACCATGTGGGTAGGGATACACACCCATCTGGGGCACCTACTATTTTTAGCAGAGGTGGTCACATAGTTAGAGTGTGATTTGGAAAACCATGCCCCCAACCATGCATAGTCCATCTTCAAGTAGAGAGAGGTGCACAATTTTCACACAATTTTCCTAACCATGCACAACAACCATGCATCCCATTAAAAACTAGGAGAAATGAAAAAATTAACCTTAATGGATTATATTCTTAACCTTATTCCTCATTTTATTATTCTAGAGGGAAAATTCCTCCTCCCTATCCAGTTTGAGATCCCAAAGTCCAATTCTATAGTTTTTTATCTTGAATTTACATTCAAAGTCCAATTCAATTTCTGTTCATCATATTGGATAACCATCAGTAAGTGATTCGATCCTTTGGATTAGTTCATCATTTTCCTTCCTATTGATGATGCTATTTTGATGCAGGTTCATATGCCCTATTTTTAGGGTATTGATCCATTCTTCCAATTTCTCCCAATTGAGGCCAAACTAAAGGCCGATACTGGACGAGAAGAGTGATATAGGCTTGAGGTAAGTGGTATATGACTCATCCCTCAAGTCTCACCATTTTATAAATTGTTATCATCATGCACATCCCAATTTCATCGGGCATTTCCTATTTAATTCATGTTCCATGATTATAATCATCGTGATTGTATTCTATAGACCTTTCTATATATGATCATCACAGTATTGGTGGTTAAGACCTCAATGATTACCACCCCAAGTAGGGTGTTACCTCATTTATGCCTTAGTAACCCACGTGGGTTTACATATGACACCATTCGGGTTATGACTTGACCCTGATAGTGGTAAGATCTCTTAAATTAAATAAACAATGAGTTACTAATGAATAGCTTGGATATTTATCACTTGACCCTTCTAAGGTTAGTGTTTCAATTGTAATAAAAAATTATATTTTATACATGTCACTTGACCCATCTAAGGTAAGTATTTTAGTATAATAAATGAATCTCAATTGTAATTAGCAAGTATATTTTATACATATCACTAAGACTCAACCTATATAACTTTAATTGGTTGGTTATCCCAAATTTCCTTGTTATTATTAATAAAAGGAAATGTAAATAACCTATTAAATGCATATATTTTGAAATGAAAATTGGTTGCACATCCTTAGTCCACCCTGTCATGTTTATAAAAGGCAAAGGAATGAACCTTATCAATCAATATGTAATTAAACTAATAAATGATTTCATGTAACACCCTGAGATTTTGTGATTTTTTTTCAAATTAATTTATCCATTTTTTATATTTTTCATTTCACACAACACTGAAAATAGTTTATTTTATATTAGAGCACTATGTTTGGATTGCATAATACACAACACCAATTTAATCATGAACTAAACGCAAAATAAATTTTAGATTTATATACATGGAACACTGAGGTTATCTTTCATTACATGCAACAATGACTTTCCTCGATGTCTTGTGTAACACGCAAGATCGAGTTTTACCAAACAATAATATATTATTAAAATGTTATCATTTAATATAATATGATATAACCTAGACGTTGAATTTGTGGTTATGAATAGTATTAACTAATTTATGAAAATATACGGTTTACACAAATATAATATGAATTTATAGGTTACCAATTAATTATAAATGAATACGAAAACTAATTGAATATAAATAGAAATATTATTATTTTTATGGTCACAAAGTTGTTTTACGCTAATAAATTAAATTAATTACATTTAGTGAGTGATATTAATATAATATATATGTTATATATTCAATAGAATATTTTTTGATATTTATTTAATATATTTGAGAGACATAGGATAATAACAAACCCAATTTTATACTTAAAAACCTATATTTTTTATAAAGGTATTTTATTGACTTTTAATGGAGAACCCATTTTAAATAATTTTTTTGGAAATTTTATATATTTAATATGTAAAAATAAAATTTATATTTTAAATTGAAACATAAAAATTATGCCAAGGTAAATGTTCGGTATTTTTATGTGAAGTTTCATTTTTTAATGAATAGTGAAAAATACTGAAGTTCAAAACTACTTTTTCATCTAATAATTTATAAGGTCAATTTAAATTTTAAACAAGTTTAAAAGTTTACTTATATCATATTTTTATCAATCATCACAATTTATGTTATTTTAATTAATTTCACTTTGAAATTGAATATAAAAACATAGCAAACTTTTGAACAGTTTTTACTTTAAAAACCCACATTGTCGACCCGACTGTGGGATTATATTTAAATTAATTTATGACAATTATATGATTAGAATTCGTAAAAATGGATTCCATATTTGGAATCTGAATAATTTATAATTTATAATAATTTCAACTTAATTTTTGACAAAAAATAATAGTGAAAATAATTAAAATTAATTACTCGATTATGGTAAAATTAAGCTTAACAAGGGAATAAACCTTAAACTTAAGGGACCAAATGACATATACACTTGTCCAAAACCCATTTTATGAACATATTTGGGCCATAAAACTTATATTATTTAGTTTTTTTGGTTTTTTATGACTTTTTTAGGTAAGAATGTGGGTACACCTAACTTGTTCTAAAAAATTCCAAGTGTGTCCTTTCTCTTTCCTATAAAAGTCCACCACCTATCCCTCTTCCTAAAACCTCTCAAACACTTATATTCAGAAAATATATGACAAATACAATTCCAAAAAACCCTCCCTTACACCTTTAAGCCCAACCTTTTGGAATAAAGACTTACAATGATTTCCTTTGGTGAAAACCAAAAGGAGTTACCTGATTAAGAGGTAACACCCTCCCTCAAATTCCTTTCTTTTATTTCCATTATTTACTCCATAAAATATTATTATTCCATGATTTTATAACAAAAAAACTATCCTAAAAATACTAGTATGTTTTTATTCTAAGTTTTCAACCTAAACTTACACACACTTCCATCTAATGGGTAACATATATACTATTTATGTGTACGAAGAACTACCACATCACAAAAAGATGATTGTTCATTTTTACTTTACCACCTCTAATGGTGGAAGTTATGATTGAAAATATATTTATATATGTTATATATTATATTTATTATATATTTAATCTTATTTAATCATTTTACAACACATATCTTTATATTTTCCATTTGGTGTAAATATGATAATTTCGTTTGAGGAAGTGTGGACTACCGCCCGCTCAAAGCGACGTGATTCATTCACACACTACATGGAATGTATTAAGGATGAGTTTAATAAAATTATATGATATAATTATATAATAATTATACTTGAAAAATGATATATATACACATATATATACAGATATGTCATTTACCTTCTTTTTTTAATACGATAATAAAAATGGAAACAATGTTCATGCATATATACGCCTTACTGCCTCTATGAATGATGTATTCAATTTCATGATTTTATACTCTATAAATTATTATAATACACATATAATGAATATATATGATATTTATATCATGTTTTACATTATTTAAATCATTATATAAGTATAAGGACCAAAGATATAACAAATTAAGACACATGTGAAGAACAAAGTGAATATTACCCGAAGTGAAATCTAAACATAAGATTGTTAACAAGAGGGTAATATAAGGTCATAATAAAACAATATATGGTATTATATATAATAATATTATTATATAAAATATTTATAATAAACTTAAATTTATTATATAGGAATCTGGTATGAGTATGAACAGAGTCAAGACACAAGGTAAGGGGATTTATTCTCACTTTTTATTTCCGTGAGATACATGCGATGTTCACAACTCTTTCATTTTGTGTGGTATATATACTAACCATGAATGTATTATATGATGATGATTTTTAAATTTATGGTTAATTAAATATCCATTCTATTATCTTCCTTTCATGGGTTTTATGTTTCAAAAGTTACCAAATCGGTAAGATAGTTTTGTCTTAATTTACCTTCTTTGAGATGCATGCCATGTTATGCACCTATATTTTTATTTATGGTTTAAATAATACCCATGAAATGTTATATCATGAATATACTTCATTTAATGATATTTTAAGCTTCATGTAATTTCAATTTCTTAAATGGTGAGTATAGTTCAAAGTTACTAAGTGATAAGACCTTATTTAAACAATCTCATTGATTTTCAAGATTGTTTATGATTATGCTTCCTTTGTATAAATATTATAATCCATCTATCAAGAAAATTAATTTATTTTCTTATATTATTGTTATTCACGATATATTCATTTATTGGTACAATTTTTTTACTCTTTAGTATATATGATGGTTAAGAAAGTGTTTTTAATAAATCTCGAATTTACCCTCTCTTCGGTCGAAAATATGTGTTCCTTCAAAACCATGTTTTATAAAAAGGGTTTCCAAGAATATTGTACTATTATCCTATAATCTTTAAAAAGAAATTTCCCCCTTTTTGTCTTTTACCAATGTTTTCAAAGGAATATTCTTATTGCTTTCTGAATAAGGAATTTTTCTAACCTTTTATAGTACAAAAGGAATGTTATTCTTACCTCATATGACATGTATAGGTTTACCTACTGTCATTTTTATGAAGATTACTTTTCATGTTTAAAAGGTTAATTTTTAATATTTTTTTAAAAATAATTTCTGAAGAAATTTTTTTCAAAACTTTTTCATGATTTCTTTATAAGTTTTCAAATTATTTTTCCAGGAAAGTTTTTAAAAAAAAGGTTTTTAAGATTATTTTATAAGTTTTTAAGGAAAATGGTTTTCAAAATGTTTTCAAGCTTCCTTTATAAGTTTTTTTTAAGAAAAATTGTTTTCAAAATGTTTTCAAATATTCCTTTATAAGTTTTTTAAGAAAATTGTTTTCCAAATATTTTTATGATTCTTTTATAAGTTTTCAATTAAAATTGTTTACAAAATGTTTTCAAACTTATTTTATAAGTTTTCAAGAAAAATTGTTTTCAAAGTATTTTCAAACCTTACTTTATAAGTTTTTAAAGGAAAATGGTTTTCAAAATGTTTTTAAGATCTCTTTATAAGTTTTTAAAGAAAAATGTTTCTAAAAGATTTTCAAAGATTTCTTTATAAGATTTCAATATTATTTTCAAGAAAATGGTTTTCAAAAGGTTTTTATGTTTTAAAGATATTTTTTTCAAATATGAAAGGATATTTTTCTACAGAAATGTTTTCAAAATATCTATCCAATTTATTTTCCATCTAAGATGACATCTATTGATGTTACTCATTCCCTTATAAGAAATGATCCAAAGGTTCCATTCATATTCTTTCTTGAATAGTTTATGTTTTTATGGAATGATGCTTATGACACATGTTTCTCTTCCATGGGTTATATTCTTTTAAAACCCACTTATTTTCAAGGGTTATTTTTTTGATGAAATGATTATAAAACCCATATCTTTTCCCATAGGTTATGATATTATTATATTTTTTTGATACCCATTTCATTTCATGGGTTACAATATCATTATTGATTATTTTGTGCACATGTATGCATGATTTCATTATGAGATGGGTGGGACCTATATCTATTTCTGATTCATTGGGTAAAAATTTATATATCATGAGATAGACATGGATGGAATTAGAAATAAACTTAGTCTAGTATTACAAGGCTGGAATGAGAAATGAAATTGGTTTATTATTATAATGATGAAATGAGGAGTAAACTCAGTTCTGTAATACATGGATAGAATGAGGTGTGAACCCGGTTTAATAAAGTACTTTATCCACTAAATGTACTTGGAAGTGATGCCTCGAATACTATGGAAATCATTATATATTCTTATGTGTATTCCATAATTCCATGTTTTATTCCTATGTTATGATTTTGTAGATTTTGTTCTTTATTTCCTTATGATTCATGTCTTATGAGCTACCTAGATTTATTCCAAGATTCTTGTTTATATTATTATTATATTCATGTTATGATCATATAATGTTATGATCATGTTCGCATACTCCTATACTCCTATTTATGCGTACATGTCTCCCTTGTCTAACCTTACCGAGAATCTGAGCTCACCCCTTTTTAGGTTTCCTATCCTAGGTTATGAAGATATGTATTATGTTTGATGTGTCTATGAAGGGTTATATTAAAGAAGAACCTAGTGGGAGATAATGTAGTTTACTTATGTACCAGTTTTTATGTTTCCATGTTTTGAGTGGCACTAGACTAATATGGTCTTTAGGAATCAGTTTGTATAATGTTGTAAGTATTCCACAAAATTTATGTAAGTTACTATATAAAAAAGTGAGGGTCACTATAGTTGGTATTAGGGAAAAGGTTTAGTTAAACTTTAGAATCTAGGATGAGAAAACCTTAGTGAGAACCCTAAGAAAATGTATAGGTATAAGTATAAGGATAAGGAAAAGTCTTGAAAAATGTTTTGGAATTTTAGTAAAAGGCAGAGTGAGTGGTTTCCTAAAAATATATCCCTTTTTGGATACTACAAGTGGATGTGTCTTTGACAAAAATGTACCTAGGAGTAATAACTCTGCCAATATGTTCCGGGCCTGACTTAGGGTAGTATGGTACACGACAATGGGCCTTGCTTCAAACCTAGTTTGACACTCCTGAGGGATATGATTAGGGAATTCACAAACTCTTCATGAACCATCATGAAGGATTTAAATAGAAGTTTTATTCAAACAAACTAGGATAAACCTGAGGTGTCTTAGTTTAAGGAAGGTGTCATAATTTAAACATCCTATAAGTAATTATTTTTTCTGATTACATGGTTTTCCACTATGATAAGTTTTTATCAAACTATACTTTATAGTTTTAGTAAATGGAAGGAACCAGAAGTAATTGAGTTAATATTGAATGTGATGGAAAATTTTCTGATGAGCAGTCAAATGTGATGATCACTGGAGTGGAGGATTTTTTTGATCATGCCTAATTATTTTTCAAGGAACATGATTAATAATGTGTACCTTAAACAACTCTCAGACTCACTAAGGAAGAGAAGGAAGGAGTTCGCTGAGAGTTTGGGTAATGAAGACCATGGAGGAAATAAGATTCAGTTTCCTTTTTGTCAAGAATGTGTAAAAAATCACCCAAGTAAATGTCTTACAGAAACAAGAATATGTTTTGATTGTGGAAAATTAGGTTATAAAGCAAGTAACTACAAAGGGAAAATGAAAAGTTTAGTTAATTAAATCGATGGGAATGTTGGAATCCCTAAGTTATTATCAATCGATGAATACTTTAAATGTGTAAATTATGGGCATTATGAAAATAGATGTGCTATGTGGAAGGATCATGAAGAGAATAAAAAAGGTGGTATAAGTAATGGTTTTTCTGATGATGATGAAGAGACCACAAATGACACGTGAAAGTTATGTGATGTTATTCTAGTATTGTTTACATTAACCATAAGAATCATAATTAGATTGATGTTTAGAAACCTTAAGGCATAATCTATATTTCATATTATAGAAAATATGTATTGAGAAATAAGTTGATGAAACCTGAGTAATGGTTTAAGAATAAAGTTGGATGATTAAAGTATTTGTGTTTTATAATTAAAAGTTTATGTTATATAAATAATGAAATATATAAGTATTTTCAATATATTTTTTCATTAAGGATTTAAAAGGATATGTGAATGGTGATGAAGGCATAGAAAATTAATTTTATGGAAGGGTGTTTTCTTGATTAAGGGAAGGTTACCATTAATTAATGCCTAGCGTTGAGATAATGATGTTTGGATAAAGATATATTGGATATGAGTAAGTAAATTAGATGGTACTAATTACCATGGAACTGATCATTAAAAAATTGGTCTATGCTATCAATGATGATGTTTACATCTTCTTGGATTTAAAGAATGTATCCAGTAATCATTGGAATAAGGAAGAATGTATGTTTTCCAAAAGGATTTATGGTAATTCATGTTATTACCATGATCCAAGGTAATATATGATGAGGGTATTCACATGTTTTTAATGTGACATCCAAGTGATAATTTGTGATATATAGGGGATCGATTTAAATATGATTTCAGGTATTTCTTTCTAAGGTTTTGGATTTTCATACTTTGGAAGGGTTATAAGGTTAACCATTTATGGTGAGATTAAGTTAAAATTTGAGTGAAGTTTGTGAGATTAAAGCATTATCTCACCACATGAGGATTTATGAATATTGGATAACCAACTCTAAAAACTTTTTATTGATGATAACTAATGAAAAAATGGTATGTAATATCATGGATCTCATGATCTCTTGGTGCTTCAGGAATAAAAAATTCATCTTTCTTTTTAAGAAAGAGGTGAAGGGGATCAAGGAATAATGAAGGGTGAGGTTGTACTGAAATCATGAAATTATATATTTTAATAAAAATTATTGAACTTTAGAAAAAATGATCTTGAAACCAAAAATGTTATCCTAGTATCTTTGTTTTTGATGGATTAGATGGTCCTTTAGGTCATCTTAAATTTATGGCTTTATGATTGTTAATTTTCTCCTAACCTTATTCTATATCTCTCTCTATTAGAAAATAAAGTTTAGATTTATCTTCCATGTAAATGTTTTCACTTCCAACCTATGTTATGATATGTGGGAAACTAGTTATGAGCTGATTTGGGAAACTGTTGCGGTTCTAGCTTTTGTAAAAGAAGTTTTAGTATTAATTTTTATGATGCGTGTTTCTATGAATAGAAATTTCAAGTATTAAACCTTTTATAACCTAGATGAATTTCAAGGGAAAAATTAATTTTAAGAGGTATAATGTAACACTATAAATATTTTGTGTTTTTTCAAATTAATTTATCCTTTTTGATATTTTTCATTTCACACAACACTGAAAATAGTTTATTTTATATTAAAGCTCTTTGTTTGGATTGCGTTATACGTAACAACAATTTAATCATGCACTATAGGAAATATAAATTTTATCTTGCTCTACAAATAACACTGAGGTTAGATTTCATTACATGTAATAATGAATTTCCTCGATGGACTGTGTACTATGCAAGACTGAGTTTTACCAAACAATAATATATTATTAAAATGTTATTATTTAATATAATAAGATATAACCTTGCCATTAAATTATTAGTTATGAATAGTATTAACTAATTTATAAAAATATATGGTTTATAATAATATAATATGAATCCATAGGTTACTAATTAATTATAAATTAATATAAAAACCAATTGAATACAAAGGGAGATATTATTATTTTTATAGTCACAAAGCAGTTTTAATCTAATAAATTAAATAGAATACAATTATTGACTGATATTAATATAATATATATTTTATATATTCAATATTTTTTTTGATATTCATTCAATATATTTTATAGACATAAGATAAGAACAAACCCAATTTTATATTTTAAAACCTATATTTTTATAAAGGTATTTTCACCATTTTTTAATAGAGAACCCATTTTAAATCATTTTTTTAAAATTTTATATATTTAATATGTATAAATAAACTTCATATTTTAAATAAAAATATAAAAAATAGGTTAGGTTAATTTTTTGGTATTTTTCTGTGAAGTTTCATTTTTTAATGAATAGTGAAAAATACTGAATTTTAGTTCAAAACTATTTTTTCATCTAATTAATTTTTAAGGATAAATTACATTTAAAATTTGTTTAAAAGTTTAATTATATCATATTTATATCAATAAACCCAATTTAGGTAATTGGAATCAATTTCACTTTGAAATTTAATATAAAAACATAACAAACTTTTGAACCTTTTTACTTTAAAAACCCACATTGTCGACCCAGCTGCTGGATTATATTTAAATTAATTTCTACCACTTCTATGATTATAATTTATAAAAATTAATTCCATATCTGAAATAATAATAATTTATAATTTATAATAAGTTTAACTTAATTTTTTACCAAAATTATTAGTGAAATTAATTAAAATTAATTATATCGATTAAGGTAAAATTAGCTTAAAAAGGGAATAAACCTTAAACATAAGGGCCCAAATGACCTAGATACATTTGAAAAATAAATTGGATGACCATATTTCTTTCATAAAACTTAAATTATTGAGTTTTTATGACTTTTTCTAGGTAAAAACGTGGGTACACCCTACTTGTTCTCAAAAATGCCAAGTGTGTCATTTCCCTTCCCTATAAAAGGTCACCACCTCTCCCTCTTCATCACACCTATAAAACCACATAGGTTCGGCCAATATATACCCAATAAAATTCCCAAAAACCCTACATTCATATTTTAAGCCTCCATTTTTTCATAAATACTTCCAAGGAACCCCTTTGGTGCAAACCAAAAGGAGTTACAAGATTAAGAGGTAACACCCTCCCTCAAGCTCCTTTCTTTTATTTCCATTCTCCACTCCCTAAACTCCTCTTATTCCATATTTGTATAAAAAAACCATAATAATAAATATACTATGATGTTTTTATTCTAAGGTTTTTACCTACACTTACACACACTTCCATCTAATGGGTAACAAACATACTGTTTACATGTATGATGAACTACCGCCTCTTGAAATGATGATTGTTCATTTTTTCTTTACCACAACTCATGGCAGAAATTATTATGGAAAATATATTTATATATTTAATATATTATATTTATCATGTGTTTAACATTATTTAATCATTTTACAATACATATATTTATACTTTATATTTGGTGTAAATATGATAATTTCATTTTAGGAAGTGTGGACTACCGCCCCCTCAAAGCAATGTGATTAGTTCACACACTAAATGAAATGTATTAAGGATGGTATTAGTGAAATTATATGATATATATGATATAGTAATTCTAATTTAATTTTTGGTCGGAGTGGATACTCAAGAGGGGGGTGAATTGAGTTTAAATTAAAATTTCTGTTAAAAAATATTTCTCTTAAAATCCTCCAATTTAAAAACAAGTTAAATTGTAGTGAATTTATACAGATTGTAAAGGGTCAATTAGATTCTAAAATATTGATTAGGTCTTAGTTAATTTAATAATTAGATTAAATTAACTTTTGAAACTAACTTACTAGTTCATAATAAGTATAAACACTTACTAATTTAACTATCAAAGTAACTTTAAAACAAATTGTATTTCAAAGTATCTGGCAGTGGAATATAAAATATATAGTATAATTTAGACTTAATCTAAGATGTACAGTAGATATAACCATGAGGTTCAGTCTCAATACAAGACTTAGTCCTCTCAAACAATTTATATAAATTTGATCCACACCCTGGATCGGGGTAAACAGCAGTACTCAGACTGTCCAGGCACTAAGAACTCTACCACAATTCTATGTGGGAAAACAAAACAACAGCACACTGGTTGTCCAGGTCTTACTTGACCTCTACCACTATCCAAAGTGGGATACAAAAGAGTTATGGAAGGTTTGTGTGAGGATTTAGTGATTCTACAGTTTAGCACAGGATACAGTGTGTGTATAAAATATACAGAGCACACACACTGCTTGAAATGTAAATAAAATAATCACTAAGAGAGTAGATATGAGTTTTAGAATGCTCTAGTGATTTGAAGAGAAGCTCTGGACTCCTTTTGATTTGTTAGAAATTCTTCTAAGTCCTTCTCTGTTTTTTGTTTGGAAAACAGAGTGTCGTTTTATTCCTTGGTTTTCAGATTCATCTTGATTAGCTTGAGTGTATGAGCAGCTCGTTGTAGTTCTTCACTCCTTGATTGAAGTTCAGTTTGTGTTCTCTTCTTGTATGAATTTCTTCATGTATGTCCAATGTTCTTCGAGTATGGATGTAGTATTTCTGTATGCACCACTTTACAACACTCTTTTTCCCTTTTTGTGCACGTTCGTATGTCCGGCCTTTGTCCTTATATATATTTCAGCTCCGGAAAATAGGAATGATTACCTTTTCATGGGTACTAGGTATGGTTCCCTGACATGCCAAAAACTATCATTAAATAACATTAATTTCATTAAAATCATCAAATATGACTGTTGCTTAATAAATAAATAATATTGACAAAAGTAGAGTTTAGGAGCAGTGACTGGAAGTCTTTCATCAGTAGCTTTCTATCGGTAGATATGTAACGGTGGAATTTGTATAGCAGTGAGCTCCTATCGGTAGATATTTGTCCTTGTACCGGTAGCTCCTTGTGCCAGTAGCTATTACTATATATATTAATAGCTCTATATACCGGTGACTCCTTATATTGGTAGCTCTATATACCGGTGACTCCTATCTATAGCTCTTGGTCTATCGTTAGCTCGCTTGTATCTGTTGGAACCACTTTGTGTATAAGGTTGTATTTGTTGTCAATAGTTGTCAATGCAGATCAAAATGAAGGTGATCACGAAATACTCCGATGAAGAAGAGGAGTGGTGATTCAGACGATTGTTGTACTGATCGGAAGTTCAAAGAACATGTGTCAAAGGTGATACATTGTTTACAACAATGAAGAATGTGAGGAGTAATCCATCCAAGGATGATTAAAGAAGGATGGTGTTTTTGGATGAAGACCATGAAATTCCTCCTTATTGCATAAGAACCATGGGCTTTGATGAAGACCATGCATTATTGCATGAGAACAATGGGTTTTGATGAAGACCATGCAACTACTCATGATTGCGTGAGAACCATGCTAGAAACTTCTGGGCGGATTGAATCACATGGTTTGCATGAAGTTTATCATGACGGTTGATGAAGGAGGCAATGTGCTAATGAGTTGACTTATGAAATGGCCATTCACATCACATTGTCATAGAAGATGATGGTACTAAAGCTGTTCCTTCAAAGAATACATATCACAATAGTGGAGTTTGTGATAAAAGCAAAAGAGTTGCTGAAGGATACAGATCACCAAGAAGAAGTGCTGTTGAGGTGATCGTGATTGTCGACAAAGCAAACAAACAACATACAAATTTGTTGACAAAGGAGATTACATGGTGACATGTCGAGTTCAAGAGTTGTGGTCAACGATCTATGTTTAATTCAAGAACATCGACAGAGGAATGGATGATCTGGAGGTGGTACAAAAAGAGAAGATACAAGGTGGCGCCGTTTCCCAGTGTTTGCCAAATTTTTGGGCCTGAAAATCATCCAATAAAGTTAAGTGTTTTTGGAAAAGGTACTTCCGCGCCGAGGTCTTGGAGGATAGAATACTTGCGCGCCATATTTTTTTGAGGATCAGAACATCAAAATTTGTCTAAGGAAAGAAGGTCGCTCAAGTATTGGTTGGGTCGCGCAAGTGAGCTGCGCGACAGAGGTTCTGGAGACAAGACTTGTGCGCCGTCGAGGGACTTGCGCGCCGCCGTGTAGGGGGTCTAGTTTGCCTATAAATACTGGACCACCCCTTCTCATTTCTCACGGAACTCAAGACTTTGAGATTGTTCGAGCTCTCGTCACGCAGGTGGTTGAACCGCGCAAGTGGTAGTTTGGTCGCGCAAGTAGAGGTTGCGCGCCAACTGATGGTTGAGCGCCCCAGGTGATTTGGGCAAGGAAGGAAGTGAGTCGCGCAGGTTTGAAGTTCAAGAAGGCAGAGTCACGCAGGTGCTTTGGAGACACTTGCGCGCCAGGTTATACTTGCGCGCCTAAGACTTGCGCGCCAGGGGAGACTTGCGCGCCGGGCTTGAAAAGAAGAGCCAAATATTATTAAAGCACGCCCGCCTTTCTGGAGCTGCACAAGAGCTAAAGATTGCCTGATACTTTCGGTGTAAAGCGAGATTGAAGAAGAAATCTAAATGATACATGGATGATCCCATGCATACATGGTGAATTGATTCTGACGAATGCAGAGTAAGCTGAACTTCATTAAGTAAGCAAACAAATCAGTGATTGTGATTCAGGCAAACGAAGACAAGGGGATCTAGTGCATTCATTAATTGCACTAAAGAAGAAAGATTGAACTAAAAGCAGCATCAAATCTGAACCCTGATGCAAGAAAGGTCTCATGTTGAACAGGAGACGAAGAACTTCAATGCACACCTATTGAAGAGACCTTCTCGTCTATAAACTGAGTGAGACTTCACCAACGGCAGTGAGCCAGGGGGAGTCAATGGGAGTGACCCGAGGGACGCAGTGAGCTATCCCTGAACAATTGTAAAGGCAGTGAGCCTGGGACAAAGTGTCTGTACCCGAACATTTGTAATCCGCAGCTAGTGAAGCATAGTGGATTTAGGTACGACCGGCAACCTGTCGGCGTATACTCCTTGGACGTAGCCCTTAGTGGTGAACCAAGTAAAAATAGCTATGTCATCTGTCTCTTCATGTGAATGTTTAATTGCTGATAATATCCATCATACAGGTTTAAGCAGTTCCTAACAACGTCAGAACAAGATCCACAACTTAAAGAAGAAAAATTTTCCACCCTGATTCACCCCTCCCCTCTCTGGGTGTCCCGGGGTCCTACAGTATCAGTGGCTCTTTTGTATTCGTGACTGTCTATATCAGTAAACTTCGTATCGGTAGCTTGTGCATATCAGTAGCTTCGTTCTGTAGATAACTGTCTATATCGGTGGAATTTATCTATCAGTAACATGTGCTTACCGGTGGACTTATACATACCGGTAGCTCTACATATCGGTGACCTTAGCTTATCAGTGACTATGTCTATCGGTAGACTAAGTACCGGTAGATCTGTATCAGCAGCTATAAGCATATCAGTGACTTAACCACTTATCTGCTTTATGAAAAACATATCCGATTGAGTTATAATTATTTCAAAATTCATATAAACATAGATAAACATTTATTAACATATTTCAAATATTATTTTAATATTATTATCAACTTTATAATAGAATGTCATAGATTGAAAGAATTAATATATAGATAAGCATTATTTGGAATTATTAAAGTATGTGAAAGCATAATTGCGATTATAAAAACAAGTGAGGTCAACAGTAATAATTATATATATACATATATATATATATATATTTCATTTAACTTATTTCTTTCAATATGACAATAACAATGGAAACAACGCTCATGCGTACGTATGACTTGCTGTCTCCATGAATGTTGTATTATATTTCATACATATATACTCTATATATTATTATAATACACATATAATGAATATAAGTGATATTTATATCATGTTTTACATTCTTGAAATCATGATATAAGTATAAGGACCAAATATATAACAAATTAAGACACATGAGAAGAACAAAATGAATATTACCTGAAGTGAAACCATAACATAGGTTTGTTAACAAGTGAGTAATATAAGGTCATAATAAAAACATATATGGTATTATATATAAGAATATTATTCTGTAAAATATTTATAATAAACTTATATTTATTATAAAGGAATCTTGTACGATTACAAAGAGAGTTAAGACACAAGATAAGGGGATTTCTTCTCACTTTTTTATTTCCATGAGATACATACCATGTTAACCACTATTTCATTTTGTGTGGTGTATATACTATCTATGAATGTATTATATTATTATTATTATTGAATTTATGGTTAGTTACATATCTATTCTATGATCTTCCTTTTATGGGGTTTATGTTTCAAAAGTTACAAAATCAGTAAGATAGTTTTGTCTCAATTTACCTTTTTTGAGACACATGCTATGTTATGCACCTATATTTTTATATGAGGTGTACATACTACCCTTGAAATGTTATATCATGAATATTATTTATTTAATTATATTTTAATCTCCATTTAATTTTAATTTCTTTCATGGTATTTATGTTTCAAAGTTACGAAGTGAAAAGAGTTTATTAAAACAATATCATCGCTTTTCGAGATTGTTTATGAATATGATTCCTTTGTTGAAATATTATAATCCATATCTCAAGAACATTCATAATTTTTTTATTCTCTGGTTATTCATTATATATTCATGTATTGGTACAATTTTTCTACACTTTAGTACATAATATAGTTAAGAAAGTGTTTTTAAAAAATCCCAATTTTACCCCCTCTTTGGTCAGAAATCTATGTTCCTTAAAAACCATTTTTTCTAAAAAGTTTTTACAAGAATATTTTACTACTATCCTATAATATTTAAAATATATTTTTCACGTTTTTTCTTTTACCAATATTTTTAAAGGAATCTTCTTGTAGCTTTCCAAACAAGGATTTTTTCTAACCTTTTACCATGTAAAAGGAATATTCTTATTACCTCATATGACATATATGGATTTACCTATAGTAATTTTTGTGAAGCTTCCTTTACATGTTTTAAAGGTTAATTTTTAAGAATTTTTTTTAAAAAATAAATTTCAAAGATTTTTTTTTCAAAATATTTTCACGATTTCTTTATAATTTTTCAATTTTTTTTTTCAAGGAATGTGTTTTTAAAAAGTTTTTTAGGATTATTTTATAAGTTTTTAAGGAAAATGGTTTTTAAAATGTTTTAAAGCTTCCTTTATAAGTTTTAAAGGATTTTTTTTTCAAAATGTTTTGAAATATTCCTTTATAATATTTCAAGAAAAATTATTTCCAATATGTTTTCAAACTTCCTTTATAATTTTTTAAGGAAAATTGTTTACAAAATATTCACAAGATTATTTTATAAGTTTTCAAGGAAAATTGTTTTCAAAATGTTTTAAAAAATTATTTTATAAGTTTTCAATGAAAATGATTTTTAAAATGTTTTCAAGATCTCTTTATATGTTTTCAAATAAAAATCTTTCTAAAAGGTTTTTAAATATTTCTTTATAATATTTTAAGTTTATTTTCAAGAAAATGGGTTTCAAAATGTTTTTATGTTTGAAGAGACATTTTTAAAATAAGAAAATATGTTTTTATCAAGAAATATTTTCAAAATATATTTCTCATTTATTTTCCATATAAGATGAATTCAGTGGATGCAACTCACTCCCTTATAGAAAACAATCCAAAGGTTGCATTCATAATATTTTTTGAATGGTTTATGTTTTGATGAAATAATTTTTATGACACCCATTTCTATTCCACAGGTTATATACTTTTGAAACCCACTTCTTTTCACAAATTATAATTTTTATAAAGTGATTATGAAACCTATATATTTTTATATAGGTTATTATGTTATTATATGTTTATAATACCCATTTCATTTCCTATTTTATGATATCATTATTGATGATTTTGTGGAATATATATGTATGATTTCATTATGAGATGGGTGTGACCTATATCTCCCTCCAATGCATTAGGTAAAGATTTATATCTCATGAGATCAACATGGATGGAATGATAAACGAATTTAGTTTAGTATTATAGGGTTGGAATGATAAAGGAACTTAGTTTAGTATTACAGGGCTAAAATGATAAATGAACTCAGTTAAGTATTATAGGGCTGAAATAAGGAGTGAAGTTGATTCAATAATACAGGGATGGAATGGGGTGTGAACCCAGTTCAGTAAAGGACTTTATCCACAAAGAGGCCTTGGTAGTGATTCCTTGACTACTATGGAAATAATTATAAATTCTTATGTGTCTTCAACAATTACATGTTTTATTCCTATGTAATTCATTCATGGATTATTATGAAATCCCATACTTTTCATACATTTATATTACTTAAAATTTGAATAATATTCATTAAAAAATATAACAAATTCACAGTAAGACCGTATAGGTATTGTGTATTTAGATTCTGGGAAACATAAAAAATGGTTCACAAGACATATTTATTATCTCCCACTTATTTTGTTATAACTAGAACCCTTTTTGACATATCTTACTTAATACACTTCTTTATGACCTGGGGAAAAGAAACATATGAAAGGTTGAGATAAAATTCTCAGTAAGGGTAAACAAGGGAGATATAAATCATATCATAATTATAAGAAATAAGAATATAACATTTGAAAATCTTATCATACATATAAAAGATCATGATATCATGCCATTGGATAAATCATGAAAATTCATAAGAATAAGTGAACATAATCCCAAAAGTTATAACATAACACATGAAGTTTTGTGGTATACAAATAATCATATAAAATCATTTCATATTAGTCAAGGCTCATTTCCAATACCATCATAGAGAGAAAATTCCATTATTGTACCGAGTTCACTCCTCATTCCTGTCCTGTATTACTAAACCAATATCATTTACCATTCCACCCATGTATATCTTATGAGATATAAATATTTACCCAATTAATTGGATAGAGATATAGGTACCACCCATCTCATAATTAAATCATTCTTACATGTGCCACAATAACATAAATCATTCATCATAACCTAAGGAATAAAATGGGTTTCTTTAAACATCATTCCACCACAAAATAATCCATGTAAAACAAATCGATTTCATAAATAGATTTCCTTCATAAACACAATAAAATCATAGGGAAAATAGGATATTATACTTGAAACAAAACCCTATTAAATAATTCCATCTTAGATAGAAAATAATTTTGATATAACACTTGAAATTAATTCTTGAGGAAAATATACCTTCTTCTTCAAAAATGTTTTCTTTTCTCAAAATGCCACACAATTTTAAAAGAAAATAATTTATTTGAAAATAAACTTGAAATCATGTAGAGGAAGCTTCATGTAAATAAGGATTTATGATCCGTTCATGCCTTATAAGTTTAAAAAACATTCTCCCTGTACTTTTGCTGGAAAATTCAAAAAGTACCTCGTATCGAATAACGACAAAAGATTCCTTTCATACCATTTCATAAAATTAACCAATGGGTAAAATTGAAATTTAAAAACTATATAAGAATAGAAATAATATTACATATTTAGTAAACATGGACATGGATGATAAATATACCCCAGTAAATACTTATGTATAAACAATCTCAGATAATAATGAGATTGAAAAATTATCCCTTACCTTTTAGGTATGATTTCATTTGTATGTATCAGAACATCATATATAATGATTTAAATAACATAATTGACTTATTTAATAATCATATTCATTTTTATGATATCATATTTTATTATATTATCGTCCATTTATTAATAACATTTCATTACTACTTGTTATTTGAGTATTAGCTGCTTCATTTTCTTATGCATGTTTTATCGAATAAGTTCTGGTTCTCCTTCATAGGTCATAGTTAAATCATTACAAAATTATATTAAAATTATATATATTATATTTATTAATTATATATATTTATATAATAATTCCTTAATGAAGATCATGTATAATGAATCACATTTCATCATGGAGATGGTAGGTCATACATACGCATGAGCGACAATATCATTACCATAATTGTTGAAAGGTATTGAAGTGAATGGTGTATAAAATTTCAGAATCAATATCATGTTATAATAATCATATATTGTTATTATTTACATAATTATACCCATTCAAGTAAGGTGTTGGTGAAAAATAGATTACACTATGGCGTGGAGACAGTAAGTTGTACATACACATGTGTGGTGATTTCTTTTTTTTGTAAGATGGATAGAAAGTGGAATATTTCTATTCAATTATCATAATAAAATCTTATTATATTTGTTATACTATAGTTATTACTTTATAATTAAACAAATCATTAAGTGTAAGTAGAAGAATAAAGAAGTTTTAAAGAATAAGTAGAGGATATTACCTCTTCTTCGACATGATTCCTCTAAATATCCTCTTAGAGAACTAGAGTTGGTCTTTGAAGAAGACAAGAACCTCCAGAATGTAAATAGGAAAGTTAAAAAAGGAAAAGGTCAGGGGATGGAATATCATTAAGGATCAAAGTGAAGTGAAGAGGTGAGGGAGGAGGTTTCCTTTTATAATTGAGGTGAGGGGCACTTTTGGGATCTCTAAAAATATTAATTTAACATAAAATCAAACCCAATAAAAAAACCTAAAAAATGTCACAATTTTGAATATTAGATGATATAGGGTTGTAATATCATCAAAAAATAGATTTTAGACAAGTTTTTCTATCAATTAAAACCTATCATTTTAATTAACACCTAGTTATTCTATTCAATTTTTAATTTGGGTAACAAATATTTCAATATTAAAAGGATGAAATATTTAATTATTTGATTTCAATTAGACCATAAATAAATAGATTAGAAAATTTTCAACCATATAATAATTATTCTATATTTTTTTAATTTTTAAATAATTTAATAAAATATTATTTCGATAAACAATCAATGGTGTCAATTTTCACACTATTCAATTAATTGATTTTTTAAAATATTAAGATAACAATTTAACTTCAAAAAAACTATTTGATTATATTATTAATAGGTCAAGGTCATATAGAAAATTTATTAGACATATTAATTATCCAAAATTATATTTATTTAATATTTTTAATAACATTTATTTGTTATCTATGTTAATAAAATAATTACAACATCAATTTTATGTAATTATTTAATATAATTATTTATTGAATAAAAATTAAAAATAAAATAATTAGATGAATATAAATCTACTTTATTTCATAATAATATTTTTAGATTAATTTATCTTATGTAAAATCCAACATTTAAAATGTTATACTTATTAAATTATTAATGTGACAACTTTAACATCGCTTTAAATAAAATAATATAAGTGTCACAATCTCTTCTATAAGGCTCAAAATGGTCACTAACTAGACCCTAGGATGATTTTGGTCAATATATAACTGGAAAATAAAATTTGGTCAAGTGTTTAGGTCTTTTTATGGTTATTATAATTTTAATAAAAATTGTTTTTATTGATTTCTCATCAGTTAATTAATTTTTACATCATCAAAGTATAAGTCTTTAAGAAAATTATTTATTTATTAAAAATTTAAAATAAATTTTTAGGATAAATAAAAACATTTTATCTTTCAGATGAGTATTTAATATCAAATTTATCTTCTCTATTACCTTATATAAAAAATAATATAGTTATTAAAATTTGTGTAAGACATATTTAATTTTTCTTTAAATAAAATAAATTAAATATCATAATCTCATGTAAATGGCTTAAAAAGGACACTATTTCAACCCAAGAATGATTTAGGTAGAAACAAACTCATATAATGATATAAAGACAAGTGTTATGGTAAGTTTATAATAGTATTATTACCCTTAATTACCCAATTTACCCTTTTACCGTATTAATAAAAATTACTGAAGATACTATTCATAATGCCCAAAAATACAATAAATATATATACATAATTTATAAATAATGATTCAAAATATGGAATACATTTTTAAAATTTTAAAAAACACAATTTTAAGTAATTAATTTAAAATTAATCCTATTTTTGGAAAGAGAGAACGAGTTTTAAATATTAAAACATGACAAAAGATTGAAATATTTTTACATCTGAATTCAATGTAAAATTAATGCTAATTACATAAATTATATTGAATGATTAAAATATATTAAATTTATACTTTAAAACCATTAAATATTATAATTTAACCATATAAATTATTTCAATGATTTTTTTTCAATTAAAATTTAGTGTATTTTTACTATTCATCAAAATTTGAAAGTTATCAGAAAAATATTAAAAATTCATCCAAAGTAAATTTTCATATCCAAATTCCAAATAAAATTTTTATTTAGGCATATAAAAATTATTAATGTGTCAAAATATTAATTTTAAAAGGGTTCGCCATTTAAAGGTGGAAAATTACCCTTTTGAAAAATATAGGTTTTTATACATCAAATAGGGTTTATTCATACCCTATGAGAAAAATATCCATTAGATGAATATTAAAATATTTCATTAAGTATATAACACATATATTTCATTAATTTCATTTACTAATAGTAATTCACTCAATTTATTAATACAAAAATAAAAATATATAATTGACTTATATTTTTCATAAATAATTGGTAGTAGATGACTTCACCATACATTTTCATAAGTTAGTTATATTTAATGCCTCAACCCTAACAGATAGGTTAAAATGATAATTTTATATTAAAGGCATCTCTCTCTTCATTTAAACTCACGATTTCATTCAATTCAAGCTATTAAAAAATTAAAATTATTTAGAGAAAATATTTCATAAAAAATATGGGTGTTACACTTATGTTCTTTATTTACTTATGATTCATGTCTTATAAACTGTCAAGATTTATTCCATGATTCATGTTTATAATCTTATGATATTCAGGGTATGATCATCTAATGTTATGATCATATTTTCATACCCCTATACGCATGTTTGTGCTTACACGTCTCCCTTATTTACCCTTACTGAGCATCTAAGATCACCACTTTTTATGTTTCTTCTCCCAAGTTATGAAGATATGTATTATGTTTAATGTGTCTATGATGGTTTATAATCAAGAAGAACTTAGTGGGAGATATTGTAGATCATTTATGTACCAATTTTATGTTTCCATATTTCCAAAGTCACTAAAATAATATGGTCTTTAGGCATGTGTTTGTATAATGTTTTAATTATTCCTAAAATGTAATGTAATTTCAATGTACGAAAAGTTAGGGTCACTATATTGCATTACCTCTTATCCTTGACACTTAGTACGTAAGGCAATGGAATGAAACAATTGAATTATTAAAATTAATGAATATTACATGGCCTTAATTATGTAATGAATCAAGTATAAGGTTCCTATTTCATATGGACCTTTTATTCTTTATAGGAGTGGTCAGACTCAAGATAGACTTGGATTTCCAAGGAAATTCCATGAGCACTTAGAAGACGCCATTCCGATTCAAGGAGCTAGTTTTCAAGGGAGATACCCACCTTGGAACATGGTCCTTATCTACTAGTGGATGCCCGTAATGATGTTATAGGATCCCTTCACTATATTCTGGTTATTAGGATGCCTTGGATACACAAATTGGATCTAGATTTTTGTATTAAGACACATGCCTCCATGTATTCACCCCATTGGGCCCAGTAAAGATTAACCCATTTTACCTTTGAAGAGATCCTTGGAATCAGTTAGAATTCTATAGAATGTAATGTCTTGGGCGATGCACCTTGGATTACACTCAGACCCCTTATATCCAGGATTCTTGTTAATACTGAGTTGGATCGACCCCCAAGACCAAGGATTACTTAGTTATTACCTTAGATCCTCTTTATTATTATCTTCATTATTGGATGCCTTGGTTATACCTTGGATCCTCCTCTACTATTATTATTATGATGATGTGATTTTAGTTTTGGTTACACCACATGAGACTTATTTATATAAACTAAACATAAGTGAATTAATTAAATGATTACATGTTCAGACACCAGCTGTGGATGAAGCAGTTATTGGGAATTTACATTATTGTACTATCATTACTTTCATATATACCTACACACTCTATCAATTATATTCATAGACTTCATGGTATAGACGCTGTTGGTGGTGTTATACTGAGATTTATCTCACACTATATCTGGGCCTCTATTGGTACCTGGGAAGATTACATGCATGTAGGTGTTGAAAAAGGAAAAAATCCTGCTTTGGACACTTAATAATGACTTATTTATTAGGATGAAGCTTAACAATAGATGTTCGAGCTGAATCTCATTATTCTTGGATAGTTTTTTGGCTTATTTTTGCTTATTTTGTATAGTATGTATTGCCTAATGCCATGGATTACAATTTTATAGTTTTATAGAGACATGACATAGAAAATAATCATATGTATATTATTTAGTTTCTAGTTATGAGTTTATTATTATTTATTGGTTATAATTTATGCTTTTTATTGATATCCTACTTCTGCTATGATGGTTTACCAGGCTAGTCGATATAATGTCTATTCCCATTGTTTCATCTGTTACATATGATTTATCATTTATCTGTTATGTTATTAATTATATGATGTGATTTACTTTGGTAATGAGGGAATTATCTCCCCAGAGACACAGCCTAAGCCCTCACTACTAGTCAGTAGTCTTTGGCATATGGGGTGGTTTGCTTGAGGCCATGTGGCCAACTGGGGTCAGGGAACCTCTGAGTGGAGACTAGGACCAAGAAATCAAAAAGTGGTATCCTAGAAGTTCCATTATTGCTCTACAATTTTGAACTATAAAAGAAGTTTAGGAACACTTTGCAACTTGGTTATAATCCATTCTTGGGAGTAGCTAACCTGTGTTTGGGGTAAATATCGAGTTTACTGAGATAAGAATTACTATTCTGTTTTCTCCTATTATAGTAGATATACTTTCACTTTGGGTGATTCACTTGAGGTGTGATGTTATTATTATTATATCAATTGAGTATTTCATTACATTATTGGCCCAATGAGATGAGGGCTAGGAAAAATATTTACATGCATCATTATAGGAACCTAATATTCACATGCCATGCATATGCCACACCATATAAGTTCATTTCACTACTTTCATTGTTTGTGATTCATGTGATTGTTGAGTGATCCATGGTTGTTTATATATATGCATGTGCTGCTAACTTTTATTTTACTGGGTAGGGATTTAGACATCTAAAGTGTCAACATCAATCTAATTTTTTTTTCTTATATAGGTTTATGCTGTAATATTAAATAGCTAGTTTCTACCCATGTATTCTATGCCCATCAGGTTATATGAGATGCTCTTTGGATATGATTGAGTGACTAATAGTTTCAATTCATGAGGTGTATGGGCCCTTGAGGATTGGGATGGGTAATTTACCAAGTTGATCCATCATATATTAGACGTTACATTCTGAGACCGAATATAGATGAGGTTAAATAGAAATTAGATGGGTGCCAATTTCTGTGATAAGGTGTATGGGGCCTTATTCACCGAGAATGATGATCCATTTAATCAAACTCTATTATATGAATATTATAAAATACAATACATAAATGAAATCTCGACTTATAAAAAGAAATGGTTTCCAGTAAATGAAGAGGAAAAATGTGATTGAACCTTAACCTAGTGGAACCCCTATAAATTAAACTTAAACAATTACCAATACATGACCTTCTATGTGGGTAGTATACCTTGGGTGGTGAGCCTTTTCATTATGATCTACTTTCCATAGTGCTTATATTCTATTTCAAATATTGATCTAATATGTTTTCTTGGAATTTTTAGATATATACCACCACGACATCCTCATGTTATGCACTAGGAGAGTGGTGATGACCATGCTCTAGACATGGTCAGACATGAGCTATCAATCTTACCACCATGAGTTCCACACGAGGCACTGATTTCTATACCCAATTCGAGCACTGATTCTCAGCTTCTTGAGGGTTTTATACATCTGATGTAGTCTATATAGGGTACACCATGACCTGATCCTACTATGGATGATCTGACTCGCAAGTTCCAATAAAATCATCCTCCTATCTTTTCAGGTGATGGAATTCCATAGTTTACTGAGTCTCGGTTGAAGTCCACTCCATCTATATTTGAGAATTTAGAGATTCCTCCATAAAGGAGGGTCAAGATTGCAACCTATATGTTGTGTGATTTGTCCAAGCATTAATGGGATGTGATTACCTAGACTGTTCATCATCAGAGTATGGTCTGGGATGACTTATAGACTATCTATTATAAGTACTTATTTCTTTAGATGCTGAGAGATGACCAAGCTAGAGAGTTCATGCACCTATAGTAGGGTAATATTTTAGTGTGGGAATATTCAACATGTTTTACTAAAATAAAAAGCCTTTCACCACTGTTAGACAGTGATGAGATATTTCATTCTAGGAACTTAGAGGATGGTCTCAGGTATTCCATCCATAATCAGGTGAATTTATTTCTCCTACCTACCTTTTATGAGATAATAAACTAGGATATTATCACTGAGTGCAACCTAAGGGAAGGCAATAGTACTAGGCACATAGGTTCAATGCCACAACATGGTAGTAGTTTTTTCGGCAGAAGGAAGTATTACCTTGAGGTTTCTCATCAGATCAATAGAGATCAGATTAACCAGAGGAATATATCTGTTATATTCCATCAGTATAGAGGGTAGGGGAATATGAAGCCTCAGTTTGATAGAGACCCTTTAGAGTGTCATTCTTGCAGCTGTATGGGGAATATCCATAGATTCTGTCAAACCTTTCCATCTATTTACAATGGAAGAGGCTCCACACAAGCTCCAACTTATGGTGCAAGATCTTTTATGCCACATCAGTTAGGTATTTGGAGTAACACCGATAGGATAGAATGAGGAAAAGTTTGTGGCCATGGTAGCCAGATTTTTGATCATCAATGCTAGTAGATCAATCATACTCTAGGTAGTTTAGCTATAACATAGGTCTGTGGATTAGGTCAGTTGCATGAATTAGAGCCGATACTTAAGGATCATAGTGCATTGAATTCTATATTACAAGGTTCTATTCTAGTATCCTCCACTATTGTATTTTCATTATTTGATACAAGTGGTTCACACTAATTTATTTCTTTATCCATTTTGTAAAGTCTCAGGTTTGAGATTTAGTATTATTGTGGGTAGGTAAACCTAGACACACCATTGGGTGTGCGGTATAAGGGAATATTCCAATGCAGTGACTGCCTCTTGAGTTAGGTAGTTATCCCTTCTTATGTGACATTTTCATACTTGAAATGTCGGACTTCAATGTCATTCTTAGAATGGATTGGCTGGTTCTATATTATGCCTTTATAGACTGATATTTCCATATGGTGTTGTTTACTTCACCAAAGGGTAGTAGTTATATTCAAAAGGGTGAGTGGGATGTACATGACAGTAGAGCTAAACAAGATAATCATGATCTAGGTGGGTTGACCACCCATATTTCTAGTCTTTTCATGGAGGAGTAGGGATTGAATCTGGAAGATTTTCCTCCCAGGGTGGATCATTTAAAGGATGTCTTTCCTAATGAATTTTCTATCTTAGCTCCTAAGAGAGAGTTAGAGTTTATGATCAAGCTCATTCTAGGAGTATCTCTAGTGTTAATTCCTCTATACAGTATGAAACCTACTGAGCTCTAGGAGATCAAACAAAAGTTATAGGATCCTAAGTTTAAAGGTTTTATCCAACCCAATAGTTTATCTTCGATTTCACCCATGATTTTCACCAAGAAGATAGATGGGAACCTTAGTCTATGCATATATTAACATTAGTTAAACTAGATAATGGTTAAGAATTTGTATCCACTACATTGAATAGATGATCTCTTTGACCAGCTATGAGGATCTAGGGTATTCTCAAAGATCGACCTGAGATTAGACTATTATTAGGTGTGAGTCATACCTTTAGACATACCTTATAAAAATTTTCAAAACAGGTATGGTATTTATGAGTATCTCATTATGTTTTTTAGTCTTATGAATATGCCTTCTATTTTCATGGATTTGATTAATAGGGTTTTCCACCCCTATCTAGATTCCTTTTTCATGGTCTTTTTGGACAACATCTTGGTGTATTTGTATACTCATAGTGACCATGCTAGGAATCTTGATATCATTTTGAGTACACTGAGGGAGCATCAAATATATGTACAGATTTATAAGTTCCATTTTTGGATTGAAAAAGTTTACTTATTGAGTCATATTATCTTGTAATCAAGAGTTTCTATTGACCGAGATAAGTTGAGTGCTTGGTTTCCTAGGAGCATCCAAAAAACATGCTTGATCTAAAAAATTTATCAGGTATGTATGGATATTACAGGAATTTCATACACGAATTCACATTCCTTTATTCACTTTTTAATGATTTTATGAAGAAGGGTGTTAATTTTCTATGGTCATCAGTGTGTCTGAAATCCTTTTAGAAGATGAAAGGAATGATTTTTTCGGCACTAATTCTGATTCTTCTAGATCTCGGTAGAGGCTATAAAATGTTCTGTGATGTATTAGGAATTAGAATGAGTTTAGTGATGATTCATGGGGATTTAGTCACTCTGTATGGATCTTGAATGTTGAGGTCTCATGAGAGAAATTATCCGAAACACTATCTTGAGCTAGTAGCGGTTGTCTATGCCTTACATTGCTGGAGACACTATCTGATGGGTGAGAGATTTATGGTATATACGAACCATAGGATCTTCAAATATGTCTTTAAAAAGTGTTAATTGAATCTAAAATAGTTAATATGGGTTGAATACATTCATTACTTTGATTTTTATCTTGACAATATTCTTGGAACGGGAAATATGGTAACCGATTCACTAAATCAGAAAACTCAGGCACAAGACGCACATGAAGCTAGTAATGAATGGAAATTGATGAAACTATTTTTTGAGATGTATCTGGAGTTTCATGGTAGTCACAAGCGGTATTTACTTTCATTATTGATCATTACATCTTCCATCCATAATAAGGTGAAGAGTAGGTAATTCTCAAATCCTAAGGGGTTGGTTCTCTAGGAGAGTATTGCTGGCAAGGACCCACCTCTGGATTGGTCTGTTGATACAAAAAAAATACTCCGTATACATGGGAATGTATGATTTCCTAAAGATATGAGTGAGGAACTGATTCACGAGTCCCACAATTTTCATTGGTAAGTTTTTCTATGATTATATAAGATTTATCAAGATAATCAATTCTAGTATAGGTAGACTGGGATGAAATGTCAGATAACATGCTTTATCACTAGGTGTTCCACCTGTCAGTAGGTGAAGGTGAAGCACCAATGAACTACTGTCTTGGTAAAACCATTACCAGTACCAGAATGGAAAGGGGAGGATGTAATTATGGATTTTTTAGTCATATTATCGAGGATTCCTTGAGGCAGCAACATAGTTTGGGTAGTCATTGACAGGCTGACGAAACTATCTGACTTCCTTCCTATTCATGAGACTTCCCTAGTTGATAAGCTGGGAATACTATATGTACGTGAGATTATATGACTATAAGGTCTATTTCGTACTATCTCTTCTGATAGGGATTCTCATTTTATTTCATGGTTCTAACAGTGATTTTAGAGAGCTATGGGTACACAGGTGTTTTTGAGAACAACCTCCCACCTTCAGATTGATGGTTAGTCAGAACAGACGATAGAGGTGTTAGAGGACATGATTTGAGCATGAATCCTTGATTTCATTAGTTCTTTGGAGAATCATATCTCTCTCATCTAGTTTTCATATAATAATATATTTTAGGTGATGATTTAGATGGCTCCTTTTGAATCCCTTTACAATAGGTTGTGCTATCCACCCTTGTACTGGTTAGAGGCAAGATAGGAAGCACTACAGGGTCCCCATCTTGTGCATGAAACTTTGGAGAAATTTTAGCTAATTAAAAATTATATGTCTACTACTCAGTCTATATGTAAATCACATATCAATCTCCGTCAATGACCTCTGGAGTTCAAGGTCAAGGATCACATTTTTTTGTGGGTATCTCTTAGGCTTGGGCATAAACGGATACAGAAGAAATATAATTTGTTTCCTCATTATGTGGTGTCATTTGAGATTATGGATATATTTGGAATGATATAATATCAATTTATATCACCTCAAAGGTTCTATCACATGCATGACATCTTCCACATATCATAACTTTTCCATTATCATGTCGATCTGCCTCATACTTTTTATCCCTAGGAGGTTGAGCTATATGTTGATGCTTCATTTGAGGAGTATCCTATACACATCATTGACCAGATAATGAAGGATCTTTGAGTCTAGTATGTCTCTTTAGTATGGGTTCTATAGAATAAAATCCATGCACAAGACAAGGATTGGGAGTGGGATGCTGATGTACATGTCTAGTGGTTGGAGTTGTTCTCAGACAAAGTTTTTCTACCCTTGGAAGGTGAACTCAAGGATGAGTTTCTTTAAGGGGGAAGACTGTAAGAATCTGATTTTTATTTTAGGTACGGATCCTTTAAATTTCTATCTAATTCATTTTTTGGACCTAATATGGATGCCTAGTGAGGTCACAAGTGTTTAAGGGGTTTCCAGGGCTCTTTAAAAGCCCGAAGCACATCTTTTTGGGAGAAATAGACTGGCCGCATGGCGAGGAGAAACCATGCGGGATATACCTCATGGTTACTCAAACCGTGTGAGGCATGGATAGAGTGTAGAAGGAGCCCACACGGTTTAGGAAACCATATGGGTAGGGGTGCATGCTCGTGTGGGGAACCTATAATTTTTAATAGAGGTGGTCACACAGGTTGATCATGGTTTGGAAAATCATGTTTCCCAACCATGTGGGGTCATACTTCAGGTAGAGAAAGATGCACAATTTTCCTAACCGTGCATATCAACTGTGCACCCCCTTAAAAAATGGGTTAAATGAAAAAATTTCACTTAATGGATTATATTCTTACCCCACTTCCTCATTTTCTCATTATAGTGGACAGAGGTCTCCCCCCTCTTCTATTTGAGATCCCAAAGTCCTCTTCCATATTTTTTTATCCCGACTCACCATATGAAGTCTGATTTTACTTCCTTTCTTCATGTTGGATAGACATTGGTAAGTGCTTCAATACTATGGATCAGTTATTCATTTTTCTTCCTCTCAATGATACTATTTTGGTGTAGTGTCATATTCCCTATTTTTAGGGAATTGATCCATTATTCTAATTTATTCTGATCCAGGACAAACTAAATGGTGATACTAGATAAAGAGAGTTATATAGGGTTGAGGTAGGTGTTATATGAATCATCCTTCAAGTCTTTCTATTTTATAAACTTCCATCATTGTGTGCATGTCTATTTCATCAGGCATTTCCTATTTAATTTATGTTCCATTCTTATAATCATCATGCTTGTATTCTATATCCCTTTCTATATATGATCATCACACCATTGGAGGCTGATACTTCAATGCTTCCCACCCCAAGTAGGGTGTTACCTCATTTATGCCTTGGTAAATCATGTGGGTTTACTTATGAAAATGTTCTGGTTGTGGATTAACCCTGCCAATGGTAATCCATCTTAAATTAAAAGAACTATGAGTTTCTAATGGAAATCCTGTGTAGGTATCACTTGACACTTATAAGGTAAGTGTTACAATATAATAAATGATTCTCAATTTTAATTGGAAATTATATTTTATACATGTCAATTGACCCTTACAAGGAAAGTGTTTCAATATAATAAATGAATCTCAATTTTAATTGGAAAGTATATTTTATACATATCACTTGGACTCAACCTATATAACTCGAATTGGTTTCTTGTCTCAATTTTTCTTGTTATGCATAATAGATGGAAATAGAAAGAACCTATTAAATGTATATAATTTGAAATGGGAATTGGTTTCATATCCTTAGCCTGCCTTGTCATGTTTATGAAAGGTAAACGAATAGATCATATCAATTAATATATAATTAAACTAATAAATGGTTGTATTTCCTATTATAATTTCCACTTAGTATGGAAGGAAATGGAATAAACTGATAGAATTATTAAAATTAATGTGTATCACATGGCCTAAATTGTATAATGAATCAAGTATAAGGTTCCTATTGTATATAGACCTTTTATTCTTTATAGGAGTGGTCATACTTGATCCAGCCTTGGATTCTTGAGGGAATGCCTTGACCACTCAGAGGATGATATTTCGATTCAAGGAGCCAGTTTCCAAGGGAGATACCCAACTTGGAACATGGTACTTTTCTATTAGTGGATGCTAGACATGACACCATAGGATCCCTTCACTATCTTCTAGATATTAGGATTCCTTGGATACACTCCTTGGATCCATCTTGATGTCTTTAGACACTTGGGGCCATGGATTCATCCCATTGGACCTAATCAATCTTAGCCTATTTTACATTGGACGATATCCTTGGACTCAGTTAGAATCCTATAAAGTGTAATTCCTTGGGTGATACCCCTTGGATTACACTCAAACCCCTTATAGCCAAGATGCATGTTAATATTGAGTTGGATCGACCCCTAAGGCTAAGGATGACTTTATTATTACCCTGGATCCTCTTCAGTATTATCATAATTATAGGATTCCTGGGTTATACCTTGGATCATACTTTATTATTATTATTATTATCATGATGTGATATTAGTGCTGGTTACAAATCACGTGACTTATTTATATAAATTGAACATAAATAAATTAATTAAATTATTACATGTTAAAACATTAGCTGAGGTCGAAGAAGGTATTGGGCCTTTACATTACTGTACTTTCATTACTTTCATATATAACTTCACACTACATCAGTTTATATTCACAGACTAGATGGTATAGATACCATTAGTGGGGTGGCCTACTGAGATTTATCTCACACCCTATCTGAGCCACCATTGGTACCAAGGAATATTACATGTATACAGGTGTTGAAAAAGAGAAGAATACCGCTATGGACACTTGATACTACTTGAATGATTGGGATAGATATTGGTAGAAGATGGCCGAGATTAATCTCATGATGCTTGGATAGTTTTTGGATTCCTTTTTCTTATTTTATATATCATGTATTGCCTACTGACATATATACAAGTTTTCTAGTTTTGTAGAGACATGACATACACTATCATCATCTGTATATGATTCAGTTTATAGTTATGAGTTTATTATTGTTTCTTGGTTATTATTTATAATTATTATTGATATACTCCTTCCGTTAGGGTAGGTTATAGGTCAAGTTGATATAGTGTCTCTTTCTGATGTTCTATATGTTACACATGATTATGCTATTTATATGCGATAATATTACTTATCCTCTATGCTCCACTCTGGTAATGAGGGAATATTCTTCCCAATGACACACCATAGGCCCTCACTTCTAGTTGATAGCCTCTGGAATACTAGGAGTTGCACTTGAGGTCATATGGCCAACTGGGCTCAGTGCACCTTTGAGTTGCACTCGGGACCAAGATGTCACTAAATACATTATTTTCTCAAATAATTTAAGTCAATAGAAAACATATAAACGAATGAGTAAAATCACTATCTATGATGAGTTACCATTTTAACATCCCAAGCTTCCACAGTAAGTTTCCCTTTGAATAATTAAATAGCTTGCGTTGTACGCAACTTGGAGTTTTAACACACCAGGATCAATCAAACTAGCCGTTATGAATAGTAATACCCACTTTTTAGAATTTTATAAATTTTATTTTTCAAAATGGACTTTATTTTTGGATTCAGAATATCAAAATTAGCTTAGGGTGATTTTTTGGTATTTTTCTAAAAACTTTCAATTTTTGATGAATAGTGAAAACACGGCGTTATTGTTTAAAAACCGACTTTTTATTTAAATAATTTGTTATTTTATTTAAATTTATATTAGGTAAAAATAGATATATAATACTTATATATGTTCAATGTAATTCATTGGTGTCATTTTATAATAATATTATATATATAAAATTTTATTGAACTTTTTACCGTCTTTTACCCACCTACTAGGCACATTTGCAAATTTGCATAAAACGTAATTTTACCGCTTCTATGAATTGAATTTAAAAAATCCAAGAGACAAGGATTACATAATTAAGTAAAATTTGGTTCAATAAGATGAAAATAATTTTTGGTGAATTATAACTTTTGACTTTTATTTACCACGGTTAAAAGTAAATAGGGTAATTAAAGGTAAAAAATGATATTATAATTACCATACCACATGTAATAATTCTATTGGATAAGTTTATTTCGACCAAAATAAACATTAGGAATAAATTATGATCCTTTTGTTCCACTTGAATTAGATTAGGATATTTATTATTATTTTATTTAAAGAAGAGTTAAAAGTGTTAAATTCAAAGTTTAATAACTAAACCATTTTTAATATAGGGTAATACATAAGATAAATACAAATATAAATATTAATTAGAAATATAAAAAACTTTCCTACATAATTATATTTTATTTATAATTTTTAGACATTAAATAATTAAATTTATTTATGACACAATGATGATGCAATAATTACCTTATTAATGAAAGATTAAAATAATTGATATTATAAATATCCAAATAAATGTAAATTGAGACTTATGATGAATTAAAATAATTTTATAGGTTAAAATGACATTTTATGTTTTATTAAATAATTTTTTTTCGAAGTGATAAAGTTTTTATGACTTTCAAAAAAACAAAATACCAAATAGTGTCAAAATTGACATAAATGAGTTTTTAAAACAAATACTATATTATTAATTGATATAATATTACTAAAAATATAAGGTTCAGCCAAAAGACTTAGGTAAGGTTATATATATTAATAATGAACCACTTGGGGTTCTATTGTCTTTTTATAGTAAGTTTATTAACCATTTATTATAATAATACAAGAATACATGGTAAAAGTTAAATTATTTAACTAAGAGTTAAATATAAAAGATAAGGTTAATATGGTGACCTAAAATTGTCTAAAACCTATTAGTTGAGAGGTTTTAGACCCATACCCACCCGATCCTCAAAATAAATCATTTTGGATCCATTATAAACTGAATATGATTGTATAATAAAATAATATTTCAAGATTTTCCTAAAGTGACCCTCACCTCTCTTATAAAAAAGTACCTCCCCTTCTCTCAAAATCACACCTCAAAAGCCATTTCTCTTAGACAAAAAATGTTCAAATATCCTTCCAACTACCTTAAATTCTACCTAAAATCCTTAATTTTATCATAAAGCTAACCTAAGGATCCCTTTTAACCAACTCAAAAAGAAACACCTGAAGAAGAGGTAATAATTTCACCACCTCTTTCAAAGTTCTTTTCTTCTTCCACTTCCTATTTTGTTGTTGTTTACATACCAAAATAATAACTCCAGTACCTTATACATACTGTGATTTTATTATAAATATGGTACAACCATATTAATTATTCTATCCGTCCTATGAATGAAAAGTTACCATACGTGCGTACGTACGACTTACCGTCTCCACATCGTGGTGTAGTTTGTTATTCAAACACTTCATTATTTGAATGGGTATAATAATGAGTATAACTGATGTAAATAATAAATATAACATGTTAAGTATTCTGTATATATGATATAAAATCCAATTATATACGATTTCACCATCAATAGAATGATATTGTATCTCGTGCATACGTACGAATTGCCGTCTCCACGAACGCGATGAAATTCATTCCCCATCATAACAATTCAAGAATAATTTTTATTTTATGATTAAAAATAATGTTTAAGAACTTAATATAAGTATTTATATGAATAAAATACATCCTATCCATAACAAACACGACTTATTTAATCAATCATATAAAGGAAAATGAATCAGTTATCACCCGAAATGATGATACTACTGAAATATTATTAACAAAGCAATATTAAAAGATCATATATGATATCATATTTATGTATGTGGTTATTTTATAATTTAATAAAAATTATTAAACTATTATAAATGATGTTAAATTACCCTCGATCAAGGAAAATTACAAGGAAAGGGTTAATTCTACAATCTCTTCATTATCCGAGGTTGTTTATACGTGAGTATCTACTGGGACCTCTTTATCATCCACATCTGTGTTTCTTAAAAATGTATTTCAAAACATTTTTACTATTTACTAGACTATGGTTTAAATTAATTTATACCCTTGTTTGAATTTTTATAATATGTTTATAAAGTAATCTTTCTATCATTTTCCAAACAAGGTCCTTTATGACCTTTTCGACAAAATTAAGGAAAGAATGTTTTTTTAACTTATACGGAGGGTGCAAATATTTTACACCGTTATAACACCTTCTAAGATTACATTAAAAAATTATATGAATATTTTCAAAATAAATGTTTTATTTTACAATTACAAGACTTTTAAATTATTTCAAAATAGAAATATATATTTCTATCAAACAGTTTTGATTTCATCTATGTCAACATCCTTTGGTGGATTTTACAATTGTTTGAATTTGATTTATTATGATACAATCTTCCATATTATATTGAAGGTTTTGTGATATTTTTGACTATGTATGTGTTATTTTTATACAATTCATAGTTTATGGTTAAATTATTAACATTTCTTATGCTAGTTTTAATATGAATGTTTATGCTATGTTTCAACCTTTTCATATAAGGAATTCATTGAACTTAGTAAGTGACGGGTAGAGCCCGCTATAGCTCATCGATTCATTGGTAGGTCTCATGAGACAAACTAGTGTCTTGGCATAAGGCCTTGACAAAATCTTATTTGTAGTCTTGGAACTAGGCCTTGACTATGTGGTTATGATGTCTGTCATTATGCATTCCATCTTTATGAAATTGACTATTGATATTACATGTGATTATTTGACTAGTAGAATATCCATGTGAATAAGTAAATTTAATTATTTGATTTATCTTTTCCATTTTATATTGAAGTTTAAGTTTAAAAGGCATGTATTATAGTCTTATACATTGCCTTAAATGTTTATACATATTTATAAAAGTTTCCACTATATTGTTATCCTTACTGAGCACCTAATCTCACCCATTTCTTTGTTTTATTTTTCCCAGGATGCAAAGAAGTATATTACGACTGACCTGTAGGGATAGTATAAGGGAAATGAATGTGTTAAAAAGAGACACAATGTTGTTGTTTTTCATTTTATAATTCAATATAAAACTTATGTTTTCATCTATTACTTCCAAGGATACTAAACTGATCGGTATTTCGGGATTTGATCCCTTGTGATCATGCCAATGTTATTTAATAATGCACCGTCTCTAGGTAACTAGGGTCGGGGCATTACAACCATCCCACATGATGGTGTGAAAATGAGATTCATGTATTTAAATCATCTACCTCTATGCTAGGGTGGAGTATGATGACATGGAGTGGGATCTTCCTCAATCACTGGAACCTTGAATATCTGATGTTCTTCTTATGACTCATCAAGAGGAGGAGGAATTTGTATTTCATCATGTGAACCTGATCCTTCTCCTACTACGTAAGTAGAAGGAACTTACCTCATTTTCTGGGGGAACCATAAGGAATTTGAAGGCTCAGGCACGAAAAGAGGGGGCATGGGAAATGATCCTTGATACAAGCTCAAATCGGATGTACGTTAAGAAAACTATGGATATCATGAAAACAAAAATGGACCCCATTCCTCCTGATGCACATCCCTAATTGGCTGTGGCTGAAATTATAGAGGTTTGACTTCTAGCTATGGAACTGGTGAGGCCCCACATACAATACGATGCGGTCTACATTGTCACCATCCTCGATCCTCAACATCAGAAACTACTATAGGAGGATCATGAGTCGAAACCTCATCTCCCTAGGTAGGAACTCCATCTCCTTGAGGAGGACGATCGAAGATAATATTATGTAGAACATGATAAACTGGTATCCCCCCTATAATACAACATGGTATGTTTCCTAGCTAAACCCCCATTCTATGGATCAGACATGCAGATGATATGTTATAGTTGAGTATGCTATAAAGAGATTCAAAATGAATTAAAAAAAGTTACAAAAACAAAGTAATGGAAATTTATTAACTTATTAGATCTAGAATCCATTTTTCATGTGGAGTAAGATACAATATATACTTCAATATATACCATGACTCATACTAGAGTTTCTCTATTAGAGGGAATTTCATTGTACACATACCCTAGATATGAAATGACACTCATATTCCCTAGATTTCTAGATACTCTACATGTTGTTAGTGCTAGTCAAAATCCTACCTCCCTATTAGTTTCATGGAATAAAGCACTGATGACTATTTAGGTGGAAGGGGAATACATTGAAAAAAATTAAAACTGGCGCATAACTCTATCAGACTGGAGCCAATCAACAATATGAAATTGAATGAGAGGCACTATAGTCATGGAATCATGAATCCAATACATGCAGTATGTGGAGAACTGGTCTAATAGAGCCCATTATAGAATCCATGCAATCTGAAATGACATGTGACATTTGTTAATTTTTTTTACTAAAAAGAAAAAAAAAATAATATTATGAAATTGACTAGTCAAGGAAAGAATGTATATACTTACATTGTTGGGTACTAAGCTGTCCAACATGAGATGATATGCACCCAATTTTTCCCTCAACATCTTGAAAAATTGGTGTTTCTGAATCCACCTATAACATACAACATAAAAAGTGATAAATAATAAGAAATTAAATTTAATAACTCATAGTAGTATTATAAAACAATAAATATGAGTGATCATATCAGCATCCACATGGAGCGTCTAAAAAAATATCTATATGAAGATCCTGAACAACAACAATAGGGGAGAGGGGAGGGATGCACTCCCATGCCCACATCTGAATAAGGATGAAAAATCCTTTGAGATCAGCGTGATCTGATCAGTATTCCATGCATAATGATTTGTAAGTATATCCCAAGCATGAGGATCCCCAGATGTATCTCACGACCTGATCAAAATCCCACAGTATCCCTAGATACATCATGTAAACATGCATACCAGAGTGATTAGTGCATAGTGTCCCTCCATTGAGCCATAATATATATACATGGGTGTGACATATGAAAGTCTACTCATCAGCGTCAACAAGTAACTATGAAAAGTGAATCTCAATACATCTCATAGATAATGACCCAATATATGTAGCATCATCATTGACCACAATTTCAACACCTAGAAATCAACTTACATGCTCAGTCTAGTCTCCATGGGTGGGTCCTATTACTACATTCCCCTGGATAGGAAGACTGAGCCAAACTACCACATCCTCCGGGGTGATGATCATCTCTCCCTCAGGCAAGTGGAATGTGTGTGTCTTAGGTCTCTATATCTTTGCGAGGGATTCAAGGAGGTTATTATCAATTAATTTATAATCCAATACCATAATTCCATAAAATCCAGCATGATATAGGTATGGTATAATGGCATCTGGAGGTGGAATGTGATGATAATGGTGTGCTCTATGCACCCTGATCTATCAAACCTCATGACCCACTAGCACATCGCATGAAATATACCTATAATGCTCAATTAATATCAAAATTTCCTCCATCTCTATGCATACAAATGAAATAAATATTAAGTGTAAAATGTAAATATAAATATATGCTCAACATAATGTTGTTAATAGTAGAATGTAAAAAATAACATGCCTATTACCATTATTTTATGAAGTTATTCTTTCCAAAATAAAATGGAATGTATTCATGTTTCTCAAATAATATTTCTAATGCCTTTAGAAAATTATTTTAATATATGTGAACATCATTTGATGATTTTAATCTCTCAAAATCTATATTTTTGAAGGTGAATGGGTTTTCCTCCATTATTGTTGGATTATAGTCTTGTTTTTAAAAGGGGTTTTACATTAAAAACATATTTCTATACACATAGGTTATATCAGTTGTATACACATTATGGATTGAGGTTTTCTTTCATATCTATCACATCTACCAATAGGTTAGATCCCAAATGGTGTACTTTGTAATTTATGAATGATTTCTCACATGATGGTGTATTTCATAGTTATTTGCAGACATGATTTATTTATGGTGTATTCATGAAAAATTTTATTATGATTTGATGTCATATCATATGTACATGTTATATTACTTGTAATTTTAATATGAAAGGATCATTATGAAAACCAAAGTATGGTTTAAAAAATGGTTTTATCATATGAAAAAAAAATTTAAAGGGAAGGGAATTATGTAGAAGAAAGTTTTATTTTTTGAAATGATATAACATTTAGTAATGTTTATCTTGTGTGTGATTTATGTAAATGGTTGTATAATTTTTCAAATATTTATTATTTTATAGTAAAAATATTTAGAAATGTCACAAAATTCTAAAAAATGAAGGATTTTATATCAAAACCATGTAATTGATAATATGAAAAATTTAAATTGGAGGTAATAAATCATTATGGATGAGAGTGTAAACTCAATCCCGTAATGTTAGGGCTTCATTTCATGTTATTAACTTCCTGATGAAATATACTACATCTCAAACATTTCCCTTTTTCTTGAGGTTAGTCCATATCATTCTGCATCTTGTTGGACTTAGGTCTCCCTCACTGTTACAACCTATTAATGCCATATATCAATATCGGCTGGTCTTCATGAATTAGGAAAGATTGAAACCCCCAAATAGACATCCATGGTGTAACATAACAGTTAGAAATGGTGTCCAGTCTGTACACTGAATCAATATATGCTTCTTATGATATGTTCATAGTGGAACATGTTGCAATGATGTGTGAACATGGAAACCCTAATGCCTATAAGTTTCCACATTTAAAATTACTCGCTTCCAGTAATACCACTAAAACTCGACTGTTTCTACCTATGATGGGGTCTAGACAATCTTTCACTTCAAATCGAGAGTCTCCTAATTGGAAAATTCACACTTGATAAACAAAATATTCTTCAATGTTATTTTTAATCACTCATTGAAATTATTGTTCGTACCTTATGGAATCTAATCCACAGTATGTTTTTATCCTTAAATAAAGTACTTAACAGAATGATAAAATGTATCCCAAAATATTCCAATTATAGGTAACTTGTGAATCCACTTGAAGATTATATTGATTCACTCCACAATGTTTGTGGTCATGTGTTCATACCTCTTCCCCCTATCATATGCCAATGCATTTTTTTCTTTTGGAATCTGCGTCATATATTCATACACTTCCTGATTAGCCCAACATATTTCATCCAATTTCGATTCAAAACCTTTTTTATCCAAACAATATTCTACACATAAGTGATCATATTTCACATAAATTAATTTTATCATTACATTGAAATAGTAAAAGATAAGAAATAGATTTTATACCAAGCCTCGTGATTGCCTTCTTCATTAGTTCACCGTGGAATATTTTTCACATGTTACTACAAATGTGTCTGATGCAGTACTGATGATATGCATATGGGGGTATCCATATAATAGTATCTTCATTTATTTACTCATTATTTCTTGACGACAATTAAATATTAAACATACACCCTGAATGTGGGTGAAATGGTTGTTGATACATGATTAAAACCAACTCCAGGACTAGTAATTTTCCTTCTACCCAATGGAAAGTGAAAGCAACAAAGGTGAATAGTTTCTATCATGGGTTTCTGAAATTAAAAGTATGCCCATTTATTTTTCATATAGAAGAGTCACATCAATTTTTAGGAACTTTTTGTAGAAACTAAATTTGGAGTTACATGGAAGGAATGCCCAGAACAAATGACACAATTTGACATGAGATAGATCAAGTTGGTTATCTTAAGATACATTTTCATTCATATTGAGATGGAAGAAAACTTGGTCATTGTATCTCAGTATGTCTATAAATTTAGGAAACAACCAATATGATTCATCATAATCACTAAGACCTTGACAATTTCCTCATGTTTCAGCATCCATGTCTTTTTATAAGAAATATTATAACCAAAATTTTGCTACATAATCTTCTATATAAGGGATATAGGTACATCTATGTAGGTCCTAATCATCTCAATGATAATAGATGACAAAAATTCAGAATCCAATGATGTATGATCTTGTGTAAGGTTTGGATGAACACAAATATGAGCTTCCTCAATCTTAGAAATTCTCCATCCTCCAAATGCAATGTTAGGAATCACCCTAAAAAAAATCTAAAATCACCCCCATATTTTTCACACTATATTATGTATTTTGTATAGCTTTATTACTAAACTAAATAACCACAGTGTCTATCAATATGAAATATTTTCAGTATTTTTTTATTGCATATTTACTTGGAAAATATCTTAAAATGTTTAAACTGTTGTACGTATCACCAAATTTATCCTCTAAAAATCTAGGAAGTTATGTTGTAGGTGTGATAACATTCCATTAAAATTTAGGCAAATGTGTCATTGATCCTGAAAAATATGAAAAGAGTGGTGGATGATTTATTGTGCATCGAGGATGATGTACAACAACTACATTTCTAGAAAATTAGTCCCCAAATTTTGTAGCTTCTTCCTCATTAGAAATATTTTCTTTGTCTATTCCATCATTAGATACTTCCTCATCATAAAAATAATTTTTCTATATATCTAAGATATCAATTAGGTTTCCTTATTCCACATTATAGAGAATAACATTATTTTCTTGGGATGAACCATTTAAACTACTCTTGTATGTCTATGTATTCTTATAATTGGATATTTATTATGAAACCCTGTTATTATTTTTAGGTACTCCTCAAATCCTCTTTTTGTTCATTCTTTGGTTGGGGTACATCTCTGGTTGTTTTGAGATATATTTTGAAATTTTTGGAACATTCTAGGCTGTGCATGGTTGGTGGTAAGTTTTACCAAACCATGCACCTACCGAGGGTAAATCATACCAACCAAAAAATGGGGGTTTTCATGTTTGAAACACAGTTTGAAAAACTATTTTCCCACCTATTAGAAACCATGCAGCTCATCCTAGCTAACCATGTGAGCAGTATTTTTTAATTCTAAAAAATTATTAAAAATTTTCCGTACCCCCTTTTTATCACCTGATCAACCCAAATCAGGATTTGATGAAATCCTAGGTCTTGGGAGCTCTCAAGAACCCATTTTGGCTTGTCTAAACCCCTACTAAGGCAGATTGAATATTGGAAAACATCATCTGATTCCTCCCCGGTAGGGATTCTTCTCATGTTCTCTATCTTTTGATATCTTCTTCTCTCTTCCATAAGGTTTTTTAGATCTCTATGTTGTTGGGGGGATATAAATTCCTTTATTTTATACCTTGAATCTAGGTTTGATTCTTTGATCTATATTTTCGATGCTCTTCATTGAAGTTTCTTATTTTGGGAATTTTGATACATGATCCTATGATATAAGGTAGGTGGTTCCGTATAAGTTTGGCCAACTAATTTAACATTGAGTTGATTTATTTTTTTTAATTAATTTCAATTAAAATTTGAAAAACTTATTTGATGAAAATTGGAATTTTATTTGAATTGGTATGGAAATTTAGGGGAAAACCCCAAATTCTAATGGATTTAGAAATTGAGGTGTGATTTTGATTTGATAGAAATTGTGGAATTGTCTTTTGAAATTTATTTGTGAACTTAATTTGGAGAAAATGGATTAAATTGTTTTCATAAGAACCCATTTGGTTTTATCTTGGAGAAAGGAATGAATTGATTAAAAACCCATGTTTTGGTTTTTAAAGAGAATTAGCATATTTTAATTTGAAATGGGGAGATTGTATTTTAAACAGTTTTAAAATAATTTTTCCATTGTTGTTTTTTATTGAGAAAATGAAATACCGGGTAGTTAGTGATTTATTTGGTACAAACATGCTAGGTTGGGATTAAATTGTAAATATATTTATGCTTTAAAAATCTAAAAAAAACATACCTAGGTAGATATTATCCTCAATAGGATGTTGATTGATTCCTATATAAACAATGTTTGAGGGAAGTTTGTGTATATTTCCATTATCAATATATGAGTGTGTGAGGATCCCATAACCTAAAACTTCCATTCCTCTTGGAATATGTCCATGTTTCTCATTTTTTATTGTTTTGATATATATTCCATTGAATATAAAACTAATTTAAACATTACTTATGAATTTATATAAACTATTTTATATAAAATGTTTATTTATCCATTTTTTGAAATGTTTCCATCAGTTGAAATGAAAAGCATGATTTTTTTAAATATTCTCTTATACTTCCATGTATGTTTTATTTAAAATTGAAAGCATTACTTGGTTTAATTTATTATCATATTATTATGGAACACTTTCTGAGAACCTAATGGTATTTTAGATCACACCCTACATTTTCATTTGGGTGTTTGTAGATTATCTTCTACTAGGTTAGAGTAAGGAGAAAGAGCCACTTGGAGGTGGTTCTTGTTGTTCATCCTTATAACTTGGAGGGCTCTATTCCTTGGGACCTGGGTTGTTTTATTTGTTCTTTTTGGTACTTTGTGGTTGTACCTTGGGTTTATATACTTTTTTCTTTTGGTATTATTCTCTATGTGGAGTTTAATTTTGATCATACTGACTTGTTTATGTTCTTTTCCTGTTTATGGATAAAAATCATTTTCTATTTTATCTTGTATGATACCAAGTTCTTGTCGCCAACCCATAAGGATTAGGAATGACCACTGGTCTATGTCAGTTCCAGATCAGTTATCATGGTACTAGGGTATCTAGACTAGTTCATGAAAAAGTTTTATTAGAGGTTCATATTAAGCATCTTGCCTTGATTTCAGTATGTTGTTTGCGATCTTGTCAGGACTTAAGAGGTAGTTGTGAGTGAGTACCTAGATATCTATAATATTAATGAGCCTTAAGTCACCATGAGTAGTTTGGGAAAGATGTATTGAGTATTAGTTCTAGTATTTTCCTTGATTTTGATTTGTGTAGTTGAAATCCAAATCTTGTTTATCTATTTGATGGGATTAATTTCATTGTTTCTTTTGTTTGAGTGTTATTCTGAGAACACATTCTGATGTCTTTAATGTTGTCTGATGATATTGTATAACATTATTCCTCTGAGAATACATTCTAATAGAACCTAGGAGGAAGCTACCAATGAACCAAAATAAGAAAATCCTCCCATAGAGCAGAATTTGGTTGAGGTTATAGCGTGGGCTATCCAAGATCCAAGGTAAACAACTTCACCCTTTCCCACTCAGGCTCTAGTTATGGATCCTTAGAGGGCTGAATTCAAGATTCACGATCAATAATTAATTCTCCAGAATTCACTAGAGTTCCAAGGATCAAATTATCCTCAATAGGCCTAGGATTAGTTGAGAAGAGTTGAGATTTTATTTAATTTTTTAGAAACTCCTGATTCTATCAAGGTAAAATATACCACCTTTAAGCTAGAGGGACCTAGTAGAAGATGGAGGGACATGATGGTGATGAAAAAGAATCATGAGGTATTAGAGTGGAAAGTATTTAATTTTATTTTCATTTACTAGTTATATCCATATTCAATGATGTTTTCAAAGGATATATATTTTTTAAAACTTGAATAGGCTAACAGGAAAGTGACAGAATATGAAAATCACTTTGTTAATCTTTTGAAGTTTTCACCTAAGTTTATGTAAAATGAGAAGATGAAGATTCAACAGTTATATATGAGACAAAAATCTGATATTTTTTCTTAGGTTTTCTTACTTAATCTCTATTCTTATTTTGATGTGTTAGATATAGTGTTAATGGTTGATATGGACATGGATGGTAAGGCAGGGTTGATGGGAGTTACTTTTTCTCCCAGTGGTCGTGTGTGTTCCTTAAAAGGAAAGAGGAAGAATGATGAGTATTATAGTGGTTCTCAATAGCAGAGTTCTTATAAACCTCTTAGAGTTCCTATCATAGGATTTTTGATTTTCTACTAGTATGGAAAACCTAGGCACTCAAAATGAGTTTTCACTAAGGCAGCAAAGATATGTGGTTCCTAAAGACACTTAGGTCACTTGAATAAGTTCTATCATATATATTCTACTACACGTAGTGGAACAGGATCATCAGTTCCAAAAACTACCATGGTGAAATATGATGCTTCACAAACTAAGGTGTTATAGCCATAGACATCTAGAATGAAGTTTTTTTATGCATTTTAAGAGTCTATAGATGAATAAGATATGGATCTAGTGACTGTGAGAGGTACCTTCACTATATCTTTATCCTTATTAACTGTTTTATTTGACATTGGTGCATCTCATTCATTTATATAAACCCATATTTTTAATATACTAAATCTTCCTATAAATCTTTTATCTTATGTGATAGATATTACTACACCCCTGGGAATGAAGAGAGAGTAAGGTCTCTATTGTCCTGCTTGTGTCTTCTCATTTTTAAATATCAAGATTACTTGGGATTTTCTGATTATTGACATAAGACCACTTGATGTCATATTTAGGATGGATTGGATTATTGCTGATAAATCTTGAATTGGTTGTTATCTTTGACAGGTCTCTTTTATTACTCCTGATGGAGTGCCCCATATCTTTTAGGAATAATGGGACCTAAGGTCAAGTAGATCCAGATATTTTTATCTAGAGTTGGGGAAAGTGGTATCAGTGTTTTATTTTGATCTAGAGAAATAATCCTGGAGCGATTATATCACTCTAATTTTCATTGATTTTCACAATATTTTTCCTTTTGACTTCTCTGGTTTGACACCAATAATGGAGGTAGAGTTTTCTATTGGATTAGTGTTGGTTACTCGGCCAATATCTATTACTTCTTACCTCATAGAACTATCTAAAATTAAAGAGTTGAAGACTCAATTAGATTATCTTATAGAGAAAGGATTTATATGCCTGAGTGTGTCACCTTGGGTGGTGGCTATTCTATTTTATAATAAATATGATGGTTCAATTCACATATGTGTTGATTAAAGAAAGATAAATTGATCTACAATAAAGAACAAGTATCCATTTCCATAGATTAAAGATCTTATTTTATTAGTTAAAAGGTGAGAACTAGTTATCGAAGATTGATCTTTGATCTGGTTTTCACTAGTTTAGAATAAAAGAATTTGGAATTCATAAAACCAACTTTCAAATAAGTATTTCCATTATGATCACCTTGTCATGCCCTTTGGGCTAACCAATGCTCCTATAATCATCATGGATTTAATGAAAACTATATTCCATGAGTATCTTTATTATTTTTCAGCGGTCTTTATGGATGACATCCTTGTTTATTCTAAGTTAAAGGAGGATAATGTATGTCATATGAGAGTAGTTCATGAATTGTTGAGGAATCACTAACTTTATTCTAGGATTTTGAAATGTGATTTTTGGATTTTGGAAGTGAAGTTATTTGGACAAGTGGTGTCAGGACATTTTATCTCAGCTTATCCCGAGAAGGTAAAAGCTATTATGACATGGAAGAAACCATGAAATGTTTTCAATATTAAGATATTCTTGGTCTAGTTGGATATTATCATCGGTTTGTAAAGTATTTCTCAAAGTTAGATTCTCTGATGACTTACCTAACTTAGAAGGGGGTAAATTTTTCTTGGGATGATAAATGAAAAAGCTATTTTGTTGAACTAAAATTTATTTTGACTATTGTATTAGTGTTAAATCTTTCAGAGGCCGGGCAAGGATATGTGGTATTTAGTGACACATTATGTTTGGGTTTGGGATGATTTATTATATAGGGTGATCAAATCATCACTTATGGATCTCACCAACTTAGGACACATGAGAAGAATTACCAGACCCATGACCTTGAACTCGTAACCATGATGCATGCACTTAAGAGTTGGAGGAATTACCTTTTCAAATAAGGATTTACCATGTATTATAACAACAAGATCTTGAGTTATATATTATATAACAAATATTTGAATATTTTCTAGAGGATTTGGGTGGAGTACCTATAATAATCTGTTTTTGACATCGCCTATACCCTGGGGAAATGGAATGTCGTTGAAGATGCTTTGAGTTGGAAACTTATAACCCAGGCCATGAAAGAATCATCATAAGAGTGTAACTTTATGAATATTTTTTCACAATTTCATATAGGAGTGTGGGAATTTGGGGTTGAGTTTTCATTGTCCAGTGTTTAGTCAACCTATTCTCTTCTTGAGATGATTTTTTAGGAACAACAACTTGATGATTAATTCCATGGAATCAGAAACTCTATTTATTGTGGGGATACCATTGCTAAGTAGTCATTCTCCATAGAGGGTATTATATGTTTCTAGAGCTGGTACATTGTACATTTTTTTATGAGGAAAGGTTTTATGGGGTATTTCCATAATTCATAGTGGGAAGTGAGCTAGGGAACCACAACAATGTTCTATGACATGCAACAAAGATTCTGGTGGCCAAGTATGAGACGAGGCATAACTGATTTTGTATCTAAATGTTTTATTTTCCAACAAGTCAAGACCAAACACCATAGACCTTAGAATTTTTTGTAACCACTTCTAGTGAAAACTTTGAAGTGGGATGAGATCTCTATAGACATTGTGGTGGGGTTTTTACATACCCAAAAAATAAGAATGCGATATGGGTTTTGATTGATAGGATAACCAAATCAACTCACTTTATACCCATTCATGATAAAAAAAGATGAGGAGTTTTAAAATATATATGTGAGATATATTATTTGTTTTCAAAAATTTCCATCTGATATATTATCTTATATAGATCCCCATTTTACTTCTCACTTTTGGAGAGGCCTTTAGGAGGAACTAGGTTCTCAGGTGTGTTGGAGTATGGAATTCCATCCACATTCGAATGGATAGACTAAGAAGGGCATAAAAATTCTTAAGGATATGATTCATGCCTGCATCCTTGATTTTGGTGGATATTGGGATGACCATTTAGGACTGGTTGAGTTTTCTTATAACAAAAGTTACCATTCCATGATTGGAATGGATCCTTTTGAGGCCTTGTATGGATGACCTTGTAAATCTCCATTATGTTTGTTAGAGATTAGTGAAAGTTCCTTGGTTGGACTGATCTTGGTTAAAGAGATGAAAAAAAGATTCAATTTATTCATCAAAGGATGTTGATGGCATAGATCTGGTATAAATATTATGTTGTTCATCTCTATAAATTGTTGGAATTTTCATTTAGTGATCAAGTTTTCTTGAAAGTTTTACCTCGATTGGGTCATTAACGACTTGAGAGGAAAGGGAAGATTGCCCCTTTTTTGTGGGACCATTTGAGGCTGTTGAGTAGGTGGAGAAATTGTATTACCTTTTAGAACTTAATCCATAATTGACATAAATACATAACATATTTCATGTATCATTGATGTGGAAATATATTTCTAATCCATCTCATGTTTTGAGTTGGAGTGATCGTGATGTTGAGCCTGATTTATCTGTGACTGAGAATCTAGTTAGGATAGTTGAATATGAAACTAAGGTACTTCATGTAAGTATTATACCTTTGGTTTGAGTGCTATGGAATCATGGTTTTGATACTCATGAGACATGGGAGAGAGAGGCATTGATGATAGGGCAGTGACAACATCTTTTTGACATGGATAATTCTTTATAGGCTTTCTGGGGATAACAAGTTTTTATAGTGGGGAGTTTCTAACATCATGTTACTATTTTTAGGTACTCCTCGACCCATATTTTTGTTCATTATTTGTTTGGGGTTCCGCTTGGGTTGTTTTAGGATAAATTTTGAAAATCTTGGAACATTCTTGGATATGCACAGTTGGCGCATGGTTTTCCCAAACCGTGAACCCACCCAGAGTAAACCATGAAAAACCAAATAGTAGAAGTTTTAATGGATAACAAATAGTCTGAAAAAACATGTTCCCACCTAGTAGAAGCCATGAACCCCATCAGAGGGGAACATAGATAGTGTGCATAGTTTGACAAACCATGCGACCCTCCCTAGGTAACCTTGTGACTGGTGTTCTTTAATTCCTAAAAATTATTAAAAATTTCTTGAACCAACTTTTTATCACTAATTTGAACCTAAATCACGAATTGATGAAATCCAAGGTCATGGGAGCTCTAAAGGACCCATTTTGTCTCCTCTAAACCCCTTCCAAAGTGGATCAAAGTTTGGATAATGTCACATGATTCCTATAAAGTAAGGGTTCTTCTTCCATTCTCTATTTTCTGATCTCTTATTCTATATTCCTTAGGGTTTATTAGATCTCTATACTATTGGAGGTTAGACCCCATTTTTTTAGATCTTAAATCTAAGTTTTATTCTCAGATCTCTGTTGCCTACATTCTTCATTGGAGTTTCCCATTGTGGGTGCTGTGAAAAATGATACTGTGATCTAAGGTTGGTGGTTCCATTTTATTTTGGACAACTAATTTAACCTTGAGTTTCTTAATTATTTTTATTTATTTCAATTAAATTGTGAAAACCCTATTTTATGAAAATTTGAATTTTATCTGACTTGGTAGAGAAATTTGGGAAAAAATCCCTAATTCCATTGGAATTGAAAATTGGGTGTGATTTGGATTTGATGGAAATTATGGAATTTTTTTGTGAAATTGATTTTGAGAAAATGGATTAAATTGTTTTGATAAGAAATCATTTCATTTTATCTTTGAAAAAGGAATGAATTGATTAAAAACCAATGCTTTTTAAAGATAATTGGAATATTGTAATTTGAAATGGGGTGATTGTATTTTAAACAATTTTAAAATAATTTTCCTATTGTTGATTATTGTTGAGCACATGAAATCCTAGGTAGTTAGTGAGTTATTTGGGTTAAAAACACTAGTTTGGTATTTCCTTAGCAATGGATTTATGCTTCACAACTCTAAAAAACATACCTCAGTAGATATTATCCTCAGTAGGATGTTGATTGAGTCCTCTATGACCAGTGTATGATGGATGTGTGTGCACATTTCCATTATCACAAGATGAGTGTGTGAGGATCCCATAACCTAGAACTATCTCACCTCTTGGAAGATGAACATGTTGCTCATTAGTTATTGTTTTTATATATATTTCATTGAATGTAAAAAATAATTACACATGCCTTATGAATTTATATAAATTATTTTATATAAAATGTTTATTAATCCATTTTTTGAAATGTTTCCATCAATTGAAATAAAATCATGATTTGTTTTAAATATTTTCTTGTTCTTACATGCGAATTTTATTTAAAATTAAAAGAATTAATTGGTTTAATTTATTTTCATATTATTATGGAACACTTGGTGAGACCCTACTAGGATTTTAGATCACACCCTACCTTTTACTTTGTAAGTTTGTATATTATCTTCTTCCAAGTTTGAGAAAGGTGAAAGATCCACTTGGAGGTGGTTATTGTTGTTTATCCTTGGGACTTAGAGTGATTTTTTTTCTTGAGAGTTGGGGTTTTTACTTGTTATTTATAGTATTTTGTGCTTATACCTTAGGTTTATATACTTTTTTTTTTGAAATGTTCTCCCTGTGGAGTTTTCTTTTGATCATAATGACTTGTTTATATTCTTCTGATTTTTATATGAAAAAACAGTTCCCTCTTTTATCTTGTAAGATGCCAGGTGATTGTCACCAACTCGTGGGGATTATGAATTCTCTTAGGGCTATGTCAGAGTCGGCTAAGTTATTAGGGTACCAGGGTATCCAGGATGGTTGTTGGCATTGCTGTTGTACATTATGAACCTCAAAATATAACTCCATCATGGAACCATTTGACCATTGGGAAAATAAAGTAGTTACTTGGACCTATTCCTCATCAGTAGACAATTGACAAGATAGATGCTATAACATAGTTGGGAATTAAAAATGTCTATAACTTATAGACTGGATATCTTGACCACGTCCCAAATTAAAATAAACATAAACTCTTTCTTGAAGTTCTCTTAGGGTTACACAATCATATTTCCTAACCATTGTTATTGGTTGTGTACTATAAGAAGATCCTTTTTTGGTTTTAATAATGTCCCTATAGTATTAGACACAGGAAATCATGATATTCTATGTGAAAAATGTTTCTTGATCAAGATTTTGATAGTGTAAATAATATTAACATTGAGGAATAATCATGTATCATTAACCACATAATCATTACTTTACTGAAATTTTAGAATATATTCTAATAGCTTAAAAGATGAAACTAATGTTTCATAGTACATTTTTTAATCTCCAGAAAGTTATGTTTAGTAGTTTATAAAGAGAACACGAATCATCTAAATCATATTCCCATGAGAGTGTCAAACTAGGTGTGCAACATGGACCATTTTTGTGTACTAAGTGGAAATCGAGTCTATCTCAATCCCCCTTTTCAGGGTTGTTACCCCTAGGAACCTCTGTGCCAAATCCATATCCACTTGTAGTATCCAGATAAGGGTTTCATTGGTTAGATAACCACACAATATTTAATTTAATGAAATGATAGAACATCTTCTTATATCCTAAAATATGGCACTATTTTTTCCTAGTATAAATTTTAATCTTCCTAAAGGTATGTTAAGTAGTTTATAAAGAGAATGTGAATCATGTAAAGAATAACCCCTAGTAGTTTTAATCCAGGTGTGTAGAATGGACTAGGGACCTAAATTAGGTGATGATCAAGTCCATATTAATCACCATTTTCAGGATTTTTACCCTTAGGTACCTATATTCTAGATCCATATCCACTTATAGTATCTCGAAATGGATTTCATTTCTATAATAACCACATAATATTTACTTTACTGATATTTTGATAATGTCTTCTTATATCATAAAAGATGAAACTATTATTTCATAGTATAATTTTTAATCTTACTAAAGGTATATTCAGTGATTTATAAAGAGAATGTAAATAATCTAAAATATATCCACTGAGAGTATCAAACCAATTGTGCTGCAAGGTATGAATTATCTAAATCATGGGAGTAAAAAATTAGGCGTATAGTTAATCCTCTTTGTCATGCAGTTATCCATCTTTGATAAATCTATTTGATCCTATGCTAATTCTATGTTTATTAGAATTTAATAAATAGATAATCATTATTTAATAATAAGTTAATCCTTAATTAGTCATTACTAAGTTAGTAGTTAAGTATTCCTTTATTAATAGTTCTTAAGTAGTTAGTTAAAAGTTAAATAATAATTAATCATTAATTAATCCTAAGTTAAGCGTTACTTAATCCTAAATTAAGCATTTCTTATTGTTAAGTTAATTATTACTTATTCCTAAGTTAATCATTACTTAATCATTTATTAATGAATCATTAATCACCATCTAATAATTCATTAATCATTAATTAATTAATAGTTTTTAATTATTTAGTTTAAAGGTAATTAATAGTTAATCATTAACTAATTGTTGTTTAATAATTACTTCATCATTAATTACTTCTAAGGTATTCATTCCTTAATCATTGAATAATCATTTGTTAATCAATGATTAATAATTAGTTAATAATTAGTTTATCATTATTTATTCTTTCATTAATCATTGGTTAATTATTAGTTAATCATTAGTTAATCATTCATTATACATTATTTAATCATAATTTAACCACACATTATTTTTTTTGTTAAACACTCATTAATCATTACTTAAATAATTGTTATTAAGTAGTTATATTAAAGTTAATTATTATTAAATTACTATGTAATCAGTATTTAAGTAGTTAGATTTTAGTTAATTAACAGTTAATCATTACTTAATTGTTGGTTAATCATTACTTCATAATTTATTAATACTATGTTAATTATTCCTTAATAATTGATTAATCATTATTTAATCACTTATTAATCATTATTTTTACCATTCCTTAATCATTCAATAATCCTTAGTTAATCATCATGTAATAATTCTTTAAGAATTAGTTAATCGTAAATTAATTATGCCTTAATAATTTATTAATAACTCATTAATCATTACTTAATTAATAGATATTAAGTAGTAACTTTATAGTTAATTATTAGCTGATTAATATTTAAACATTATGTAATTATTATCTAATCATTCTTTAATCATTTTTTATTCATTATTTAATTATTATCTAATCATTAGTAAAAAATTAGTCAATACCAACTTAATTATTACTTACTCATTCATTAATCTCTCATAAATCATTAATTAATTAATAGTTAAGTACTTTATAGTTATTTATTTGTTAATTACTATTATTCATTATTTAATTATTACTTAACCATTAATTAATCATCACTTGAACCTAAGTTAATCATAAGTCAATCCTAGTTTATTCATTATCTAATCATTCTCTAATCATAAGTTATTCATTAGTTAATTAATAATTATTATTTACTTTTTCATTAGTTAATTTCAAGTTATTTAATAGTTAATTATTAGAAAATCATTATTTCACTAATATTTATTCATCATCCAATTAATATTAATTATTAATTTGTTACTAATATTTAAAAACTTCTAAGTTATACTAAATAATAGTGTTATTATAAAAATAAATCCATTACTAAGACTAATTATAAATTCTTTACTCAAAAGTCATAAATAAATTATAACATTTTATTTACCAATATTAACTATTATTTATAAACTAAATCTTACTAACTAAAAAACTATGTAAATAACATATTTAAAACTAACTAAAAATGAAACAAATAAACAAATAAATAACTTTTAAACAAATAAAAAAAAAATACCTCTAAATGATGCTTTTCAAAATTCATCACTCCTTTTACGCCACAAAAAATGGCTCACACAAGGGATAAAATATTGGGAAAATGGGAGTGGAATTAGAGAGAGGGAGTTAAATTGTGTGAGGAAAAGTGGTAGGAGAGGCTGCCTATTTATATGGGGTTGGGGAAAAGGAAACAACAGAGATACTTCCTTTTCCATTTCATCAATCCAGTCCAATGATTAAAAAAGGAGATACCCACCATTATGAATTTCAGTTAACCCTAAATGCGGTATCATCCTTGCCGCCTTTCTGTATTAGTTTAATTTTTTTTACCTAGGTGGATTTTAATAAATATTTTCTTTTTCAAAAAAAATATAAAAACTCAATATTATATTAAATCTAATTGTATAATGGATTATTATAAAACACTATAAGTGGTAAAATTAGAAGTGTAGGTTTTAAATGTTTCAAAATTAATGGATAAAAAACACTAAAAAATTAGGAAAATAAAAAAACAAGAACAATCCAATTTGCATGAAAAATTAAATTAGGGAAAAACATCAGATGTTGAATTTCATTAAGAGAAGTACATATGGCTAAAAAATAACATATTTATATTAAAATGGAAAAAAATCCTAGACAAAGTGTCCATGCTGAGGGTGCTCCACCCTCACCCCCAATAAAATTTTATAAGTCACGCTATGATATTTTCTGGATTAAGGACATAATAATAATATAAACTTATATTATTGATATTTTTTATCATCTTTACCTAACAAGTAAAAGTTATAATTTATTAGTAGAGACAAAATAAAATTTATTTAATTAATAGAATCATAAATTCCACTTAATTTTGTTGCATTTACCAATTTCATTGATTGAATTTATTATTAAAACTGTTTTTTGGGTCCTTAATTTTTTCTTCATAAAATTACCAAAATATCATTTTTTAAAACATATTTATCAAAAGATCAAAATTTGGACTTTTTATATGTCAATCAAACCTCTTGATAAATATGTTTAAAAAATGTATTTATCATCAAGTATCTATTTTTTCTTCCTTCTCCCCACTTATGTTGTCCTTACTCAAGCACATTTATGTATGGTTAGTTGTCACTACCTCTCTCCACTTGTATCATCTTGTCTTGACTTGTTACATATTACTCTATCATTTCTTGTCATTTTTTTAAATCATAGAGTGTTTTCCATACAATAAATTTTGGGAACCATTCACCCCTCCTTTTCATGGTGAATAACCATTCACCCCTCCTTTACATGGTCAAAAATAATGTGCCACCTCTATTACTCAGACCCTTTATTATAATCAAGGTCCATCCAGTTGGACCATGAGATGTGCGAATCATATTATAAAACTTTATGGGGGTTTTTATCCAAATCATTCTATTCATTCACTTGGTTTTTAATTTCATTTTAGTGTACCTTAGTTCTCTCGTATTAACTCTCTAACCTACAAAGTGCTTTTTTTGGGAGCGTGCAATACTACTACTAAAAAAGTGGATTTTAAAAGTGCTATAAAAAGCCTTTATAAATGCTAAATAAGTGTTTTTAATCTAAGAACCATTAAAATTAGAATATTTTTATCAGTGATAAAAGAAGTGATGATAAAGGTCATACTGCTGCATTGTGCTGTTAAAATTACAACACAATGTAGCAACAAATACACCTGTATATGGGAAATTCATAATTTAATTGAAATAAAAATTATATCACAAATATAAGAAAAAACATTATATTATATACATTTCAATCATTTTTTTACAAATAAAATAGAAATTACTATCACAAACATTAAAAAACATCAATTGTTTCATTATCTATGGCACCCGACCCCCTCTCAAAAAACCCCGATCATGGTATCAGTTGCCAAACAACCACCCCAAATAAAGAAAAAGAATCCACCTATATAAGAAAATAATTATTTTTTTACTAATATTATTAATAAATAAATTAAGCATAAATAAGAAACAATGCATTAGTAAAATGTTAATTTTAAATAAAAGGACACACTTAGAGTCATACCCGTCATAATGTGTGTCAGATTGACATAAGGATGATTCATAAACATCCAAAGTGATGTAAGGATCATATTTATAAATTATTAAGGCAATAATAATGTGATTTATTGATTTTGAGTATAACATGTGTCTTTTTTACTAAAATTTCAATTTAAACTGAAAATACACACTTTGAGTTATACTGGTCACATCGTGGGTCGGTTGGATGTGGGAATTATTCCTACACGTCACAAATGACTTAAAATTAATTTTCCTTAAGTATAAATAAAATTTGAGTGTGTTTTGTTGGTTTTTAATGAGTGACACATCTTTTGAACTAAATTTTCAATTTTAAACTCATAATAGACATTTTGAGTCATACCGGGTACACTATGTGTCAGACTGAGGTGTAGATGATTCCTACACATCAAAAATGACTTATGAATAATTTTACTAAAGTATCAAAACAATATAAATGGATTTGTTTAGTTTGGAGTATGTGACATTCATTTTGAACTAAAATATCAATTTTAAATAAAAATACACACTTGGAGTCATACCGGTCACACCGTATGTAGGATTGACGTGAAAATGATTACTATATATAAAAAATGACTTAAGGATAACTGTATTAAAGTATCAAAACAAATATAATTTTTTCTTGGTTTTGAGTATTTCATGTGGTTTTTTACTAAAATTTCAATTTAAATTGAAACATGCACTTTGATTCATACTAGTCACGTCATGTGTCAGTTTTACATGAGACTGATTTTTACACACCACATATGTCTTATGAATTATTTTACTAAATTATAAATAAAATATGAGAAAATTTTCATTGTTTTAAGTGAGTGACACACATTTTGAACTAAATTATCAATTTGAAACTGATAACAGACACTTTGAGTTATACCGAGCACACCGTGTATCAGATTGAGGTGTGGATGATTCCTACATGTAAAAAATGACATATAGATCATTTTAACAAAGCATCAAGAAACTTGAATTCGTTTTATTAGTTTGAGTATGTGTCATGTGTTTTGAACAATAATGTCAATTTTAAATAAAAAGATACACTTGGAGTCATACCGGTCACACTGTTCATCAGATTGATGAGTAGCTGATTCTTAAATGTCAAAAATGACTTATAGATTGTTTTCTTAAAGTATCAATACAACATGAACACATTTTATAAGTTTTTCATATGTCATGTTTATTTTTTAATAAAATTTAAATTTAAGTTGAAAACATTAACTTTTAGTATGTGACAGGTTTTTTGAACAAAAATGTCAACTTTAAATAAAAAGACACACTTGGAGTCATACCAGTCACACCATGTGTTATATTTACATGAATTTGATTCATACACATTAAAAATGAATTATGGATAATTTTCCTAAATTATCAAGACAATCCTAATGCATTTTATTGGTTTTGAGTATGTGATATGTTTTTTTACTAAAATTTCAATTTAAACTGAAAACATACACTTTGAGTCATACAAGTCAAATAGTGTTTTGGTTTTATGTGAGAATAATTCTTACATGTTTTAAATGAATTATTAATCATTGAAATAAAGTATATAGACAATTTGATCATGATATCTCAATTTTCAGTGAGTGACACATGTTTTGAACTAAATTGTCAATTTTAAACTGATAATGGATATATTGAGTCATACCACGCACACCATGTATCAGATTGAGGTAAGACTGATTCATAAACATCAAAAATGACTTATGGATCATTTTAATAAATTATAAAAACAACATGAATGTGTTTTCTTGGTTCTAAGTATGTGATACATGTTTTTAACTAAAATATCAATTCTAAATAAAAAGAAACACTTGGAGTCATACTGGTCACATCGTGTGTCAAATTGAGATAAAGATAATTTATACATGTTAAAAATGAATTATGGATTATTTTCATAAAGTATCATGATAATAAAAATGTTTTTATTTGTTTTGATTATGTCACATTTCTTTTTTACTAAAATATCAATTTAAGCAGAAAACTTACACTTTGAGTCATACCAGTCTCATCATGTGTCAATTTGATATGATAATGATTCCTATATGTAGAAAATGAGTTATGAATTATTATCCTAAATTATAATAAAAATATAAGTGTGCTTTCTTAGTTTTTAGTGATTGACACATGTTTTGAACTAAATTGTCAATTTTAAACTGACAACATATACTTTAAATCATACCAAGAACACTTTGTATCAGATTGAGGTGAGGTTGATTACTACATGTTAAAAATGATTTATGAATCATTTTACTAATATAAAATAAAAATATTAATTTATTTGAGTATGTGTCATGTTTTTTGAAATAAAATGTCAATTTTAAATAAAAATACACACTTAGAGTCATACTAGTGACACCATGAATTGAATTGGTCTGAAGATGATTCCTACACATAAAAAATGACTTATGGATGTTTTATATAAAGTATAAAAACAATATGAATGTTTTTTCTTATTTTTTAGTATTTCATGTGTCTTTTTTACTAAAATAGCAATTTGAACAGAAAACGTGCACTTTGTGTCATACTAGTCACCTCGTGATTCAATTTAATGTGAAACTGATTCTTAAACATAAAAAATGAATTTTGAATCATTTCCCTAAAGTATCAAGACAAAAAAGTTCATTTTCTTTATTTTTAGTGATTTAAACACATTTTGACCTAAATTTTCAATTTTAAACTGGTAACGGACACTTTGAGTCATATCGGGCACATTGTGTATCAGATTAAGGTTCAGATAATTCCTTGTAACATCCTGGTTCCGGAATCCACCTAGAGGCGCCCCGTACCCAGTGGTCACATGGCCTCAAGAGAATTTCCCCTAATGCCAGAGGCTGCTGACTAGCAGCGAGGGCCTTGGGTGTTATAGTGTGGAAACTATGCACTCATTGACAGAGTAACATAGCGAAAGAAAGAAATTTCAAAAGAGGAAGCATGAATAATCCATACAAAAATAAACAGTAAAATACTGGAAAATAAGAAACTGAAGCACACATATATATATGAATTATGCATGATACATATGTCTAGGAAAGCATCCAAACACACCACAAAGATGGAATACAGTACTAAACCAAAGTACAAAAGAAAAATAGTAAACTCCTCAGAATCTCAAGCCTTAGCTTGGTGCCATGCTCTCCAGCTCCTCAGTAATTAAGTACCTGAAGTATAAGGGTGCTTGCCCTTATCTATACATGCAGCAGTGTAATCTATCTGGGCCCAAAAACATGGCCCAAACAGGGTGTGAGACTAAATCCCAGTAGGCAACCACCACGATATCTATTCCTAATAGTCAATGAATATATGGTAGACAGTAATCAAATAAATACAGTAAAAAAGGAAGTACGCAAGGTAAAAAATTCACAGTTTCAATGAATTTAGTATCATATATCAAGCAATAGCTAACAAAGTAGGTAATCACAAACAAGTAACCCTTTGAGAAGTACTCAAAGCCTATCCCCTCTGGTCCTACCTAGTAACACAAGCAACCCTCTAGGTAGTACACTCAGTCTAACCCCTATAGTTCATATTAAGCATAGACTCTCTAAGGAAGCACTCACTATCAATTCCTCATATAGTTCTGTATCAGTAACTAAAGGTGCTCTGGGGAAGCACTCAATGTCTATACCCCTTTGGCCCTCATTGAGGATATACTGACACTCTGAGTAAGCACTTACATCAATTCCCCCTATGGTCTCGCATCGTAAGTAAAACATACACTATGGAGAATCCCTTATGTCCATTCTCCCTATGGTCTATACACCAGGTTCTCACGACCCTGTGTAAGTTAAGCAATTATAGAAGTACATGTCAGCCAAAGTAAACCTCAAGAACTACTTGGATAATATTCTACAACATATCAGTATATTATAACAATCACACCATCCTATAACTTGGCATGGGAAAGTAAACAGAAGCCTAACAGGAAAACTAGACCCTACAGTCAAAACAGGCAATCATGCATGGGAAAAAACTTCCAAAGAATATAAATTATCCCTATTCACATTCAATTATCATCAAATCAAGTATTCAAGCATAGAAGGAATACAATATGGCTAAATTGGTAAACACGCAGTACCCCATTTATGGGTATAGGCGATTTTGCACATAAAACTCAAAGAATTTTTATGGAAAGGCACAAAACATCTACCTCAGTGCTGGGGGATCGATATACTTTAGTCTCAAGTCTTGAATCACCTCAGAATGCCGAAAATCTACAAAAAATTCTAAAACGTTCAATGTAGGATAACTTGATAAGGAGGAAGAATTGGGAAACGAATCTCAAGTAGAAGAGAGAGCTTACCGAGGATATCCCAACGCAATTGACGGCAGTCAAATCAGAGATCAAATGCTCAGTCAGGGGCTCGAAGAAGATTCGCGGCCGTTCAGTTCTCTCTCAAATGAACTAGGTCGAGAAGTAGGGCATTTTGTCCATCAGACGTGACCCCGGTGCATTTAATGAAAAAAAGTACATAGGGTGTACTTTATAAGTACATGGCGTGTACTTGCCTTCACTGGCACCTGCATTAAGCAGTCTCTAGGTCACCACACATGGCTATGTGCATGGATGCTACACGGCCAGCACCTAGCTTCCTGCGGTAACTGAGTACACGACGTGTACTCATAAAGTACATGGAATGTACTTTAAAAATTTCCCAAAACTCCTTTTTTTCTCAATGTCATAAGAAAAGGAAAAACATACCTGAAAAAGAAGATCTAGGTTCTTACAAACTTCCCCCCTTAAAAAATTCATCCTTGAATTTCCCTATCAAGGCAGCATAGAAGAAGAAACCTTGAATAGCTTCAACCACTATGCTCATACATCGACCTCCCTCTCCCAAGTCTCGTCTTATACCCGCCTGTGCTACCATAACACTCATACCAGAGGGACATACCGACCACGAATAACCTTCATAATTCGATCAACAATCTGGATAGGATGATCCTCAAATGATGAATCCACCTCTAACTCAACCTCCTCGGGTGGAAGACATGAGATGGGTCTGAGAAGTAATGTCAAAGCTGAGAAACATAGAAGAAATTGTGTACATCCTGGTACCTCTATGGTAACGAAAACCGATAGGAAACCGTCCCAACTCTCTCCAACACCTCAAATGGCCTGACGTACCTCGACGAAAGCATACACCGTATCCTAATCCTTCTCTGCCCCAACCTTGGTGTGACATGTAAGAAAACCTGATCTCTGACCTCGAACTCCAGAGGTCGTCTCCACTGATCAGCATAAGACTTCTATCGAGACTGTGCAGTATCCATCCTCTTCCAAATAAACTCTATCTGCTTAGTGGTCTCTTGTACAAGACGAGGTCCCATCATAGCTGCCTCTCCTGCCTCCAGCCAACATAAGGGTGATCGACATAGCCTACCATACAAAGCCTCATAAGGTTCCATATGAATAGTTTCTTGAAAACTATTATTTTAGGAAAACTCTACAAGAGGTATATGCTTCTCCCAAGAACCTCCAAAATCTAGGATGCATGCATGAAGAATGTACTTAAGCACCTGAATTGTACGCTTAGACTGGCCATCTGTCTGGGGGTGGTATACTATACTCAGAAGTACCTGTGTACCCAAGGACTTCTACAATCCCTGCCAGACCCGAGAAGTAAAATGGGCATCCCTGTCAGTAACAATGGAGTGTGGAACCCCATGAAGACGTAAAATCTCTCAAATGTACAACAATCCCATCTCATTAACACTAAAGGTATCCTTGATCGGTAAAAAGTGAGAAACCTTCATGAGTCTGTCAATGACAACCCAAACTGCATCATTCCCTCAAGGTGACCTCGGTAAACCTATCACAAAATCCATCGCAACATCATTCCACTTCCACTCAGGAATGGGAAACTGCTGTAAAAGCCATGCTGGTCACTGATGCTCCACCTTCACCTGCTGACGGGTGGAACACCTCATGACGAAACCAACAACATCTCCCTTCATACCTGGCCACCAATACTGATGGTGTAGATCGCGATAAATCTTGGTGACACCAGGATGAACTGCCCAAACTGAGGAATGAAATTCCCACATCAGCTCCTCACGTATGTATAATGGAACCCATACGTGCACCTAGAAATGAAAGATCTCATCCTCTCCTATGGTCCATCCTAGAATAGGGTTCTCTCCTGACATGCTCTCCCATAGAACTAGGCCTTTTGAATCTGATAGCTGCCTCATTCACATTCAATCAAGAAGAGTAGAGGTAATAGCTACAAAAGAAAGAAACATCTGCCCCTGCCTGTCGTGCACCTCCAAATGCATCTCATAGAACAGAGCCATAATCTTACACTCACTACTGGCCTCCTAAATTGCCTGTATCTGAGTACTCCTTCTCAACACATCAACCATTGAGTTGCCTTTCTCAGGCGTATAGGCAAGCTCAAAGTCAAAAGACTGAAGGTACTCAACCCACCTTCTCTGTCTCAAATTCTGATTACGCTTAGTGAAGATGTACTTGAGACTCTTGAGGTCAATGAAAACTGCAAAATTCTCTCCCATTAGATAAATTATCCAACTGTGAAAGGCATGAGAAACTGCAGCCAACTCAAGATCGTGCGTTAGGTAATTACTCTCATGTGGCCTCAACTTTCGAGACCCGTACGCAATGACTCCTTCCCCCTGTATAAGCATAGCTCCCATTCCAATACCTGAAGCATCACAGTACACAGTATAACTCTTTTTTGGATCTGGAAAGACTAGTATCAGTGTTGAATTCAACCTCCTTTTCATCTCATGAAAGGATGAATCACAAGAATCTGACCACAAGAACTTCACACCCTTCTTAGTCAGACCCATCAGTGGTGCTTCTAGGAATGAAAAGTCCTAAATGAAACATTTTTAGTATCCATGTAGCCCTAGAAAACTCCGTACCTTAAAGACGTTCTTCGGCTGCTCCCAATAAACTACTACTCTCACTTTTTCTAGGTCAACAAATACTCTTATCTCTAAGATAACACGACCCAAGAAATGAATCTGGTCCATCCAAAAGTGGAATTTTGAGAGCTTAGCATATAAATGACACTCTCTCAGTGTACTCAAAATGATCTCAAGATGTGTGGCATGGTCGTGTCGAGTGTGAGAGTACACCAAGATATCATCCATGAAAACTACCACAAAGGAATCCAAGTATGGATGAAACACTCGGTTCATCAGTGCCATGAAAACTGTAGGCACATTCGTGAGACCGAACGGCATAAAAACATACCCGTATAGACCATACCTAATTCGGAAGGCCGTAAGAGGTATATCAGATGGTCTAACGTGCAACTAATGATAACCGGACCTCAAGTCGATCTTCGAGAACACCCGGGCTTCTCGAAGCTGATCAAAGAGATCATTAGTACTCGGTAATGGATATCAGTTCTTGACCATCAACTGGTTCAACTTCTGATAATCCACACAAAGCCCGAGGGTACTATCTACCTTATTCGCAAACAGGATAGGCGAACCCCAAGAAGAAGTACTGGGTCAGATGAAACTTTTTTCCTGAAACTCCTCCAATTGCTTCTTGAGCTCCTGTAACTCTGGTGTAGCCATACTATAAGGAAGAATGGACACCGGTGATGCCCCTAGCACAAGCTAAATAAAAAAGTCTACCTCAACCTCTAGAGGAAAACCTGAAAAGTCTTCTGGAAATACATCTATGAAATGATCCACCACTGGAGGAAAGTCCATCTATGAAATCCCCTAGTCATCCAGATATAGACTACCAATCTGGGTTGTAACTCCTCCTAACCCATGATGATTGGGTCCTGCTCTACTCGCTTGTACATCTCACTCATGCTTATTAAGAAAAGATCCACCCTCTAGTGATGTGAAACTCACCCTACGATGATAGCAATCGACCACTAGCTGGAAGAGAACTAACCAGTCCATTTTGAGAATGACATCATAGCCCGTCATCTCTAGGACATAGAGGTCCCATAAAAAGTGACACCCACCAAACTCTAGAGGGCACTCCTTTCACTGGCGTACAGTCGCTATTCTAGTCCACCATATAGTGTATAGTGTTAAGATATCAATAGAAGAAAATATGCAGAGCCTAAAGCTCTTCACAAAAAAAAAAGATATAAATATATGGGAAGCCCCTGTATCGAAAAGAGAAAAAGCTAAAGCTGAGACAACTAAGATTATACCTCGAACTGTAGAAGGTCTGGGATCCTTCTTCTGCTAGGTCTACTCCACTGCAAAAGTCTAGCCTATACCATGGTCCTGTGACCCTGCATGACCACTCTGAGCTGATCCACCCTAATGTTTTTGAAAACCAGGTGACTGGCTACCACAACCATGAACTTCACCTCAGCCTGAACGGCCGAAAGAACTCCAGTTCCTAGACTGGTGAGAAACTGGTGGCGCTGCTTCTGAACGAGGAGTCATAGAAGAACCCCTATCACCAACTTCTGGTGAGAAGATATGATATAAGCACTAAAGATGACCCATCTTACCGCAAGATCGACACTCAACTGGGTATCTTGGGAAATGTGGCCTCATATGCCCGCTCTTTCCGCACTAGTAGCACACCACCGGGCTACCAGAAGATGTGTCTCACCTCCTTGGATCACTATGAGAAGACTCCTTGTGGTGATTCCTACTATCAGTAGGAGGGATACTAACTCCAAATGCCGAGACGCCCTGGCTCACAACTCCATAATCCCACATATTGTGCTTAGTGATCAACTCCTGGTTGATGATAGAAGTGATAGAGGTCAACCAGAAGATGTTCACCTATGATCGGATGTCGTTCCTCAAACCATCCTCGAACTTCCTTGCCAGGAATAACTGGTCACCTCCTAAAATAGGTGTGAAATGCTGCAGCTCAGTAAAATGAGAGGAATACTCTATAACCAAAAGAGTACCATACTCTAGACTCATAAACTCTCAGGCTCGATCAGACCTCAAGGTATCTAGATATAAGTAGTCATAAAATATATGTTGGAACTCCTCCCAAGTCATAACCTGCTTTTGTCCCTCCTATGAGATCATATCCCACCATCTTTTGGCAGAATTTTGAAGTATATATGTAGTGAGCTTGACCCACCTCTCTGGAGGCATCTTCAAATGCTCAAATATCGCAAGCATGGATTCTAGCCATGACTCTGCAGCCTGTGGTCTTCCATCCCCTGAGAAAGTTGAAGGATGCTGCTGCTGAAAGACCCGCTTCAATTCTTCCATCGATGGGGCAGGAGGCGGCGCTCCCTGGAAGGTCTGCATCATCCTCATAAATTCCTCCCAAAACTATGCATCGACACTTGAGTTAGGTATTACTGCTGGTAAAAATACTGGAACAACTGAAGGATATCCCATTAGTCCCTAATCAGCTATATCCGGTGTCTGATCATTTCCTTGAAACTGGCATACAACCGAAGGACGTCTCTATGGCATAAATCTTCAAGGTCAAGTGCACACCTTAGATTAAGATCATCAAGGACTAAAGACTGGAAGTGTAAGAAGGAAACAGGAGAAGGAAAACATTTAGGTTTTACAAAAAAAGACTACATGGCGTGTATAATAACTACACGACGTGTTCCCTTAAGTCTTTCACATGGGCATGTAATTCTGCCAGAACTAGTTGTGTAACACCCCAAACACACGACGTGTTGTCCTTACACATGATGTGTACTTGAATTTTCTCCCCCTTCCCGATTCCTTCTACATAGATAATCCACAAAGTTCTCCTTAGAATGAAAGTACACGATGTTTTTATACCATACACAATGTGTACTAGATGAGCTTCACCAACCCGTGTTGTTCATGACACGACTGGATACTCAGCTAACACTACACGACGTGTTCCGTACAGACATGGAGTGTTCTAGAAAATATAACACCAACCCGTGTTGTTAGTTACACAGCCGGATTCCAAGATTACACTACATGGCGTGTTTAGAACTGACTCGACGTGTATCACCTAAGATTTCTCCGTTCGTGTTGTTAGTCACATGGGCAGACACAAGGTCAACATTACATGGCGTGTGCAATTGGTACACGGTGTGTTCCCACAAGATCATCCCTATCCCATGTTTCTGCCCACACAGCCTATGACACAGTTATAGACTACATGACATGTATATAAGGTACACGACATGTACTTAAGAAAAACATTTTCTTCCTGAACAGAAGAACAAATGGTGTGTAGTCAAAACGACATGGCGTGTATTTTAGGTTTTTCCAGACAGTAAGCCTTAGAAACTACTCTAGAGCCCAGAAAAACACTAAAATAGTCCCTTAAGTGCAAAATTCCAATCCATGAGGGCCCATACTCCCCACGAATCAAATATTGACATCTTATACATGTTATAACAAGGTAAACAAGTCAGTGATCCACCAAATTCCGGTCAATGAGGGCCCATAACACCTCAAGAACCAAATTTTGGCGTTCATTCAAACAAAACCTTACAAAAAAATACCCTATCAAACAATAGGTATTTTTTTCAAGGCATCTATCACAACAACATGAATATCTAGCACAACACCTATCACAACAACATGTAATCGCTAATGCACCCTATATGGCATGGTAATAATGTATGAAATGTGATTTATAGAAAGTTCCTAAATGATGTATGAGATGACATACCCTCATCTCATCAGGTTGCAATAGAAATAGAACCTGAATAACATAAAAAATAAGAACACAATACATGCGAGTCACCCAATGGTGAAAATAAGATCAACCGTAAACTTACAAAACTAGAAAAATTGCAAAAAATGAGGTATATTGTATTTTCCCTATACACGAGTTAGCTACTCCTGGGAACAAATTATTACCAAGTACCTATTATGTCCTATCCTCGGTTATAGACTCCAAACAGTAAGTCAAGAAGAAAAGAAAACCCTCTAATACCACTTTGTAACGTCCTAGTTACGGAATCCACCCAGAGGCGCCCTGTACCTTGTGGTCACATGGCCTCAAGCGCTTTTCCCCTAATGCCAGAGGTTGCTGACTAGTAGAAAGGGCCTTGGGCGTGATAGTGGGAAAAATATTCCCTCATTGGTAGATTAACATAGCGGAAGAAAGCAATAGAAAAAGAGAAAGAAGGAATAATCCATACAAAAATAAGCAGCAGAAGACTAGAAAATAATAAACTGGAGAACACATATATATATGAATGATGCATGGTACATATGTCTATGAAAGCAGCCAAACACATCATAATGCTGAAATACAGTACTAAACCAAAGTAGAAAATAAAACAAGTAAACTCATCAGCATAAAAAGCCTCATCTTGGTTCCATTCTCTCCAGCTCCTCAGCAAACAAGTATCTGAAGTAGAAAGGAAATTTCCCTTGTCTATACCTGCAACAATGTAATCTATTTGGGCCCAAAAACATATCCCAAATAGGGTGTGAGACTAAATCCCAGTAGGCAACCACCACGAGATCTGTGCCTAACAGCCAGTGAATATATGACAGGTTGTAAGAAAATAAATGAAATAAACAAGGAAGTACCCAAGGTAAACAATTTACAGTTTCAATGCATTCTGTATCATATATCAAGAAATAAGTAACAAATCAGGAAATCAAAAATAGTTAACCCTTTGGGAAGTACTCACAACCTATCCCCTCTGGTCTTACCTAGCAACAGAAGTAACCCTCTGGGCAATACACTCAGTCTAACCCCTCCAGTTCAGCTTAAACATATACTCTCTAAGGAAGCACTCACCGTCTATTCCTCCTATAGTCTCATATTGGTAACTAAAGGTGCTATGGGGAAGCACTCAATGTATATTCCCCCTGTGGCCCACATCGAGGATCTACAGACACTCTGAGGAAGCAATTACGTCAATTACCCCTATGTTCTCACATTGTAAGTAAAATAGATACTCTGGAGAAGCCCTTACATCAATTCTCCCTATGGTCTATACACCAGATACTCACAGCCCTGTGTAAGTCAAGCAAGTATAGCAGTGCATATCGGCCAAAGTAAACCTCAAGAACTACTTGGATAGAAGTCTACAACATATCAGTATATCAGAACAATCACACCATCCTACAACTAGGCATGGGAAAGTAAACAACAGCCTAACAGGAAAACTAGAACCTACAGTCAAAACAAGAAATCATGAATGGGAAAAAACTTCCAAAGAATAGAAATTAACCCTATTCACATTCAATTATCATCAACTCAAGCATACAAGCATATCAGGAAGACAATAAGGCTAAAATGGTAAACACGCAATACCCCATTAATGGGTATTGGTGATTTTGCGCATAAAAATCAAATACTTTTTATGGAAAGGCACAAACCACCTACCTCGGCATTAGAAGATCGATATACTTGAGTCTTAGGGATTGAATCACCTTATAACGCCGAAGATCTACAAAAACATCTAAAACATTCAACTGAGGATAACTTGAGAAGGAGGAGGAATTGGGAAGCGATGCTCAAACATAAGAGAGAGCTTACCGAGGCGATCCCAATGCAATCGACGACGGTCGAATAGGAGATTGGATGCTCGGTCGAGGGCTTGGAGAAGATTCGTGGCCATTCTGTTCTCTCTCGGACGAACTAGGTCGAGAAGTAGGGCATTCTGTCCGTCAGACGCGACCCTAGTGCGTTTAATGAAAAAAAATAAAGTACACAGTGTGTACTTACCTCCACTGGCCCCCACATTAAGTGGTCTCTAGGTCACCACACACAGCCATGCGCATGGCTGCTGCACATCTAGCACCCGACTACCCGCGGTAACCCAGTACACAACATGTACTCATAATGTACACGGTGTGTACTTCAAAAATTTCCCCAAACTCCTATTTTTCTCAAAAACACCAGAAAAGGAAAAACATAATTGAAAAATAAGATCTTGGTTCTTACATTCCTACATGTCATAAATGACTTATGGATCATTTTTCTTAAATTTCAAAACAATATGAATGTTTTTTATTAGTCTTGAGTATGTGATGTGTTTTTTGATCTAAAAATCAATTTTAAACTGAAAACATGTACTTTGAGTCATACTAGACACACAATATATCAGATTGAGGTTTGATTGTTTCCTAAATTTCACAAATTACTTATAGATCATTTTTATAAAGTATTAAAAAAATTATTTATGTGTTTTTTAGGTTTTGAGTGTGTGATATGTGTTTTGAACTAAAATGTAAATTATAAACCAAAAACATACACTTTGAGTCATACTAATCACACTATGTATTGGATTAAGGTGTGACTAGTTGAGGTGTGGCTGATTCCAATATGATCATGAGAAGATTCAAACATGTTACTAGATTTGCCAGACCAGGCACACTGTGTATTGGATTGAGCTTCAAATGATTCCTACATGTCACAAATGACTTATGTATAATTTTCCTAAAGTATCAGAACAATATGAATGTTTTTTCTTGATTTTGAGTTTTTAGTGTGTGCTCTAAACTAAAATTTCAATTTTAAACTAATAACATAAACTCCGAGTCATACTGGGCATAACGTGTATTAGATTGAGTTGTGATTGATTCCTACACATAATACCATGTCATTTTATTGATTAATGCATTCAATATTCAGGGTTATCTAAAGATATTATTATTTGATAACTATGAATATATAATGCATTATAAAATAAAAATAAAAGTGCATTATCATGATTACATCATCCTCATTGAGATCATAATCACGGTACATGAGTGCATCATGAGTGTATTATTATTATTCATGACCTCTATAAAAATTAATAAAATAAGTATTATATAAAAATAATAATGAAATAAACTAAAAAAAGTAGATAAAATGATTAAAAATTCACTAAATAAGTAATAGTAAGTCACCTCTTCATGATTTATGTATACAATCTGACACCATGTATTCTTTCCATTCATTTATCAAAAAATCTATTTCTTATTTTGAATACGAGGACTATCGACAGTCCTGGTAGTACTGGAAAAATATAAATAAATAAAGTATTAGTAAATATTTTAAATGAAATTGTAATTATCTTTGAAAATACCTCTTTTAGGATGATATTTTGTTGATAGAATACAATATATTTCATAAATTTTAATACATGATAACCATAATATTTACCATTAGTTTGTTCTGGGCACTAAAGAAACATCGGTAAAAATAAGTAATTTATTTTGATATATGTTTTGATAGTGGAATGTTATTATATATACCCTAATACTTACCCATTTTTAGAATTTAATAGGCCTATTATTCCCATGGACTGTCCTTATTCCATGATTTTGATGATATTTAAACACCACCAAATCATAATATAATTTTTATTAAAATATAATATAAAATTTATAAATTGAATTTTATTTGTAAAATGTTTCATGTAGTGTATTACAAATTGATAAATGTCATCATGTGTGGTCAATTTTTTGGGTATCCATATAGGTTCTGAGTGCATTGGAAGCATGTGTTTGGGTCGTTCCCAACATTTCTTTTTTCATGATCGATGATCAATCTTAGATTGACATGATAATAAAAACCATGATCAATGCAATTAAATCCAAGGGTAAAAATAATGTATAAAATTTCAAAACCAGAGCATAGGATCATCACATATTATTTATAATTAATTTAAGAAATTAATAATTACCTTATGATAATTATTTCTTCATTTAGGAATCTAAAAATGGGTCTATTTCATACTGTTATTGTGTTGTAAGAATCAAGGGAAGATTCCCTATAGTGGTTATCCACACATGTTCTAAAAATCTCTGAACGTTGCCATAAGAATCTCCAGGTAGAAGAATGAAAAATCCTAACACTTGAGTCATTCAACTTTGATCACTTTGAGAATCACATCCAAAGGATTCTTCTTTATCTCTATAGACTTGAGAGTGGAAGATGGAGGAAGATCTCTCTTCATTCTTGAGAGTGTTCTTAAAGGAGGGAGCTCTTTGGGGCTTTGAGAGGGTTCTACGGATTCATTGTGCACAACAAAAGAAATGAAATAAATTTTCTTGAAAAATAATATAATTGGTTTTAAATCCCCCTAGGGTTAGAAATAAATAATTACACAAGTGACCTTTATTATTTATTTAATCGCTACAAAACCTCATGTCTAAATTAATAATAATATTATTATTTATTAACATGTTATAAACTCAAAAATTAAATTAAATTTTATTTAATCAAATAATAATCAATATATATTATTTATCACCAAACAATTAAACTCGGTCTGCCATCCCTACAAAATATTTATTAGGAATTAAATAATTACTACTTATTTAATAAATAAACATCACTACATTATTCAACAATAAATAAATAAATATTATAATTAATAAATAGAAAATAAATAGTCATCAAATATTCCACTCACATAGTATTCTCTCAAATAACCAGTGACAGAATATATATGATAAAAAAAATATGAATAATTATCAAACCATGTGTGAGAATAATATTTATTCAATTTGTTAAATAATAAATAAATAATATATTATTTAACTAAGATTTTGGATACACTTAGTGTGTGTTTCTCTAGGCCTCTTTCTCAGTGGAATTAGGTGAAACGACAAAAAGTCCAAGGTTAACGTCTAAAAAAACATCAAGGAATGTATAGAGAAATAAGTTAATTCCAAAATGACATAATAAATCATAAGAATATTCACTGTGTAATATAATACCTTTATCGTGATATATCTAATCAAGCAGGTTATACACTTGTGCCATCAAACTATGTGCTCCATGTCTCTTTATTTGAATTTATGGAAATCAAACTTTCCTATAGAACACCATGGAAATAGATTTATATAGGATATATCATTTACATAAAAGATCCTAGGATATCAAATTTCATTAAATAATATAATCGAAAAATCCTTTATCACATTATTCATTAATGAAATATTTCTCATGACACACCCAACGTATCCTACCATGTTGTGAACTTATATCATCATAGTTTTCATTAATACATCAAAGTACATGATTTATAACACTCATTAATAATAATAATAATTTCTAAGGATCAATTCACATTCCTGCAGATAGAAACATTCAATGACACATATAAATGTGGATTTCCTACTAGTGGGACCCGTTCTCATAATATCATACACTGGAAATTACTAAGGGTGTACATCATGATAAGGTTACTCAAAGGCCTATGAGTCTCCACCCAAGATATCCTGAATCATTTATGTCCCTAAAATTATTTCATCTATCTATAGAAAATATATTTAATAATATTTTCATGGAACTTCTAGGTTCTCATCATAGCAGGGGACTACTATGAACTTTCAGTGCGACTACTAATTTTAGGACTTTATCACATACTATATTACACATAATAATAATCATGATGTGATAAGGAGTTTATTAATTTTTTAAAAAATGAATACAGGTTATCATAAAGTATATAGTAGTTAGTTCTAGGGGACCAAATCCAATAGACTCTCATTTTCACTAGAGACAACTACTAACATCCTTCATTATCCTAACTCTCACATGATACTAATGATTCTGCTGAGATAGAACTTTAGTCAAGGGGTTCACCACACTTTTTCTTTGGGAAGTCTATTTACTTAAAATTCACTCCTTTGATAAAAATCCCTCAAGAGGTGATACTTTTGGTGTATGTTATTTTTCCATTGGTGTGACCTTGGATCTTTTTAAAGAGACACCACTACAATATTATCACAATATAATGTGATAGGGTCTTTACTTCTATGTACCACATAAAGATCCTAGAAAAAGTTTCATATCCAAATGGATTCCTTGGATACATCATAAGACACTATATAATCATAATCCACTGTAGAATAAATGAAAATTGATACTTTGAACTCTTACATATCACCACTTCCCCCTTGAGGTAGAAAACATATCCTAACTGTAATTTCAGATCATTCTAATCTATTTAATAACTAAAATCAGTATAATCCCTGATGACTAGCTCCACATCTCCTCGATAAACTAGGAACATATCATTAATTATTCTCCTATTCTTAAGGATAACCTTAATGAAAACCAATGTTGTTCTCTTGGATCAGAGTGAAATATTCCTAATATTCTCAATGTATAGGTAATATTCAGTCTAGTAAATAACGTGAAATACACGATTGATCCTATCACAAAAGTTTATAGGAGATTAATTATTCTATCTTTCTCATATTGTGTGTGAGGAAAAATTTTCTTATAAGGATATATACCATGTGACACTGGAACCAATACCTTCTTGGATTGTTTCATACTAAATATCTTTAGTAACTAGTCGATGTATGTATGTTAACTTATTCCAAGACTCCTCTTGGATCTTTCATGAATGATCTTGATCCCTAGAACATAGGATGATTCAACTAAGTATTTCATGGATAAACACTTGTTTAACAATCCCTTAACAGATTGTAAGAATAGTTTTTCATTTCCAATAAGTAATATGTCATAAACATATGCTACTAGGATAATGACCACATTTACACTAAACCTTTTATAACCACATGGCTCACATTCATTCTTAATAAAACCATATTCTTTTATAGCTTCATAAAATAAAATGTTCCATGGGCCTTTTGTAATTGGGCCTACATGATATGTAATGGGTCACCCTTTACCTAGATAAAAAGAAGTATTTTCTTTCATAATAAAAAGAGGCTTCAACCCCACTTAAAAAAAGATCTAGATGCTTTCTTCAATCCATAAATGGATCTCTATAACTTGAAAATCCTTTTTCCATCACCTAGAGTCACAAAACCATCTAGTTGTGTCATATAGGAATATTCTTAAATGTTCCCATTAAAGAAATCAATTTTGAGGTCCCTCTTCCAAATTTCATAGTCATAGTAAGATACTATAGAAAGTAGAATTATAATAGAATTAAACATGGAAACTGGTGATAAGGTTTCATCATATTAAATTATTTTATGTTGTGTAAAACCTTTATCCAATAGCCTTGCTTTATAGGAATTTAATTTACCTTCCATGTCCAGTTTTCTCTTGAATACCCCATTTTCACCCTATGGGATTTACATCAACTATCGCATTGACTAGAACCCAAACTTGATTCTAATACATGGAATCAATTTCAAAATTCATTTCCTCTTTTCATCTTACAACTTTCGAGATCTCTAATTCCTCTTTGCAGGAGAGAGGTTTATCATTGTAAACCAATAACGTGTCACCATATTCAGTGACTAGAAAACCATACCTATCTAGTTCTCTTAAATATCTTATGCTCCTATGAAGTACTTATGTTTTAGGAACTACTTCTTCTACGAGTACATGTGGAATCTTTTTCACTACCAACTCTTCTATATCTTGAGCATCAACTTCATCAAAGTAAATCTTACTCCCACTATCCTTTTGGAGGACGTGCTACCTCTCAATAAAGATGAATTTTGTGGTGATAATCACTTTATTGTAAGAGGGGTTGCATAGAAAATATCTCTTTGTTTCCTTAGGATACCTTATAAAGATACACTTTGTGCCCAGAGGTTCTAGTTTATTACATGTTAAGGCCTTAACAAATTCTTTATAACCCCATACACGTGTATGTGAAAAAATGGGTTCCTTTCCATTTCATAACTCAAAGGGAATCCCATTTTCCTCTTTAGTTGGTACTCAGTTTAATTTATATACCACAATTTGTAATTTATACCCTCAAAAGGAAAATGGAATATCGGTATAACTCATCATCGAACTTACCATTTCTAACAAAGTACAGTTCCTCCCTTCACTAACACTATTCTATTATGGCATGTAAAGTGGAGTGAGTTGAAATAGAATCCCAAAATTCCATAAAAATTCAATAAAATCATGGTTAAGATATTTTCCACCTCAATTCGATTAAAGATTCTTTATCTTATTTCCAAGTTGATTCTCTAACTCATTATTTAATTATTTGAATTTCTCAAAGGACTTGGACTTATACCACATCAAGTAAACATATCCATATCTACTCAATTCATCAATAAAAGTTATGAAGTAAGAATTCCCACCTATAACTTTTATTAGAAATGGTTTATACAATTTATTGTGTTCCAATCCTAAAATCTCTATAGACCTTTCACCCTATCCACTGAATGACGATTTTGGTAAATTTTACTTATAAAAAAGTAAGACATATTTCAAGTGGTATTAGCTCATAAGATTATAAATAAACATATTGATAGAGCTTTTTAAAATACTTCTTGTTTACATTACCAATAAGGTGATTCCATAACAGGGTGTTATATGATTCATGTGAACATGATTCATTATCTATTGTAAATAATTAGTTTTTATAATTTAATACATAAAAATCATTATTTAAATGCTCCATACCATAACATATGTTTTCTTTATAAAATAAACAACTTTTATTTCCAAAATTGATAAAAAAACCATATGTATCTTGGAATGACACATAAATTATGTTCTTGATAATAGTTAGAACATAATAAAAATATCTTAAAACCAGTATCATTCATGATAGAAATGAAAGGTGGTAATCACCAATGGCCAGAGCATCTTGCCTTGAACCATTGGAAGCTCGAAGATCCAACTCTACTGTATCAATATTTTAGAATCTACTTGGATCCATAATTTGGATATATATTTGAACAAAAAAGATTTATATAATACCAAATTTTTAGATATTTAAATATTACACTCGACAATGAACACACCTTTATCTCCCCCTTACTTTTGGGTGAAATTCTTCTTCCAGTGGACTTTATTTCCACATGAAAAACATATTTCATCCATTTACTTACCCTACCTATGGATATTATATTTCTTTGAAGGATTGTGATAGAGAGATTTAGATTTATTATGAGTCTTGGGCCCCTTTTCCTTGTTCTTCCTTTTTTATTCACCACAAGGACTGTGGGTTTGTCATGCCCCATGTCCTCATCTACTTGGTGAATCAAAGTAAGAATTTGAAAAAGAATCTTCTCATTATTTCTCATATTATAATTAAATATAAAACTGGAGAAGGTCTTCGGCAGTGAGTAAAGTATGATATTTTCATGAAACTCATATGAGAATTCAATCCCTAAGATGTCTATAAATTTAATATATCCAATAATCTTGACTACATGAGGCCCAACTTACACAGACTCTCTAATATTAGTTATAAATAGAGCATTAGAGATCTCATATCTCTCTTATCTCACCTTTTCTTGATAGACATTCCAAATGTAAGACATCATGCTATATGAATCCATGTTTTCATGTTGCTTCTAAAGATAATTGGTCATGAATGATATAATTAAACATTAAACATCTATGGAATCATTCAAATGTTTCTTATAGAGAGTTAACTATTCATCACTATCCTCATTAATAGGTGCATCAGGAATAGGTTCTTCTAGATCATACAATTTACTTTCATAGTGTTGGATAACACGTAAGTACATTTTTCATTCTTGGAAATTTATTCTGGTGAGAAGGTAATCATTATCAAGTATGGATCATAGTGAAATGTTTGAAGTCATTTTAATTACTATTTCTATAAATAACATGAGAAGATTTTTATTACTTTATCTGATAAAATATAGAAAAATAAATAAATATTATATTTATTAATATCCCACTATTTTATCAAAAACCAATAGCCCTCAACATTGGATTTGGAATATCCTATTACTTGGATATTATAGTGTAAAGGATCCATATTCCCCTTCTCATCAACCCAACTTTGGATAATCATGAAATTTGAAGGATTTTAGGAAGGCATTCTAAATTCTAACTATATTAACCCACAATTTCTTGATCTTTTGAGTGGACTCCCCAATCCTGAAATCCTTAAATTGGATTTCCTCAACCCTTTTTTCTCAGTTACACAAAGTCATTATTTCAAAGTAAACCCTTGATGTGAACTAAGTTAAGTCAACCTAAAACTTCAAATTACAATTACTTGATAATTAAAAGCACCCCAACTTTGGATGGTCAATAACTTTGAACTACAGTTCGATTTTAACTTATTTAGTGTAAGGCTATATCAAATTAATATATATAATTTAGGGATTTTATCTTTTATGTATGAATTTCCAATTATTATCTCCATTACATTATTGTTAATATTATGTGTATTTAATTCTGTGATTAACCATGTCTTATATAATATTTACACATAATCCAATTTATTTTAGTTCTATCTTTCATGATTGTTAATTCAATAATTCATGTGATCTTGAAAAAACATCCATAATGATATAACCATGAAACTTGAAAGAAATAAAATAATAAAGTGGTATGATCATAATTTTTTACTAATTGTTAGTTTATCTAGAGGATGATAAACTAACCATTGACCTTTGAAAAAAACACCTTGAACCATTTAAGGGTTGTATTGCAGTTTTCCACATGTCCACCTATGTATCTCTCTTTGATTGGTTTTACCTTGGATCCAAACTTGAATAGCCTCAAATATCTTGGGATCTCTATCCATTACATATGCTTTTACACACACATAGGTGAGAGGAATGGGTTTACAAAAAAGAAACCATGGGCACACATGCCCTTGCATAATGATATGAGAGATGACATGAAACCAATAATTTAATTTAATAAAAAATTAAATGAAATCAATTCACCTAAAATGGTCTGGTCTAGGATCATTATCATCCACATTCATGAAAAAAATTATGCATTTAATAAAAATTTCATTCAATTCTTAAGCATTCTTATTTAAGATAAATTATTCTCGAATTAATTAATTATCTTTAATTAATCATTTATTTTATCTTAATTATCATACAAATTCCGTTGATATTCTCATCCATCATAATTTTAAACAAATTAAAATTTACTATGTACATAAATGTAACTTGGAGGAAATATGGTGAGTACCCATCCAAACTATCTAACATCTATTATACTCGTATACTGTTTACTCTTACAATATGTGACATACACAACTTATCACATACTTTCATGACATATTATCAACTTAATTATTACACAGATTACATGATTTTTTCTATCACGTGTTGTGATTCAATGTACATAGAGTAATAATTGTAATATTACTCATACATGATATACAGCTCTGAGCATTAAAAAGAAATTAATTAAACAATTATATATATTAAAGTCCATAACATGAAGCGTCGTATCAAATTAATGACCAAACAAAAGTACATGTTAATAAGGTTTTCATAGTATAATAAATTAGTTTTTAATTCTGTGTAATCTGGTATAAGTACACGATGGGTACAATCTGACTACACGATGTGTACTAATATCGCCATCTACCTAAGGCACACGCCTAGGGACTCGATGTGTAAACCATGCCATGGAAAATATTGGAGTACACAATGTGTACATAGGATACATGACGTGTGGTCTCCAAGTTACACAATCACCATTTAGGTAGGCCATGTAAAAAGATACATGGTCTATCTATGACTAAAGGACTACATGCTGTGTACAGAAGTTACATGTTGTGTACTTCGGATGATCGTGTGTTAGGCTAGCTCGGTCAACACGTGATGTATAATTAAATTAGCTATGTGTAATAAATTCACATGGAAATTAATTCTGAATAAATTTTGGTGCATTGAACACTAGTACATGACATGTACCTTCGGGTTACATGGCATGTACTCTTGTGTTATCTGGCCAGACTTCTCGGCACCTATAAATGAGATCATTGAATTTATTTTATTCTTGAAATTAATTGATTCAATTATATTTATGAGAAACAAATAGGAATAAGCATAACTCACAATTTTTGTTAAATAATGATTAAACTGGAATTGAAAACCAATTAATTAATCATAAATAAATACAAAATATTTTAATAATTATAAATAATTATGTGACCCCTCTAATACCACTTGTAGGTTACAAACATAGTGGAAGCGTGTTATGGGTCATGCCAAACATTTATTTTTTGTCACTATTGATGATAAATATGAGATTTACAAGATGATAAATGTTGTGATCAATAGAATTAAATAAAAGAGTATAGATAATGAATAAAATTACAGAACCAGAGAACATGATCATCATGTATTATTTATAATTAATTTAAGAAATTAAGAATTATCTTGTAAGAAATATTTATTCATTGATGGACCTGAAAATGTATCTATGTCGTACCATCATTGTGTTGTTGGAATCAAGTGAAGATTCCCTCTATCGGTGATCCACATGTCTTCCACAAATCTCCAAATTTCTTCATTGGAATCTCTTGGTGCTAGAACAATAGATCCTAATGATTTCATCATTCAACTTTGATCACCTTGAGAATCACATCGAAAGGATTCTTATTGATATCTCTAGAATCAAGAGTGGAAGGTGGTGGTATATCTCTCTCTGTTCTTGAGAGCTTTCTTGGAGAAGGTATCTCTCTAGGGATTTTAGAGGATTCTTTGGATTTGTTGTTTCATAATAAAAGAAATGAAATGGGATCTCTTGAAAAATAATATAACTGGGTTTATATACCTCTAGGGTTAGAAATAAATAATTTCACAAATGCCATTTCTTATTTATTTAATCGATGTGGAACCCCATGTATAAAATAATAATAATAATATTATTTCTTGAAAAGTGCTAAACTCACAAATTAAATTAAATATTATTTAATAAAATAATATTAAATATATATTATTTATCACTAGAACATTAAACTTGATCCTCCATTCCCCCAAAATATTTATACTACTTTGAATAATGACTATTTATTTAATAAATAAATATCATTGCATTATTCTCTAATAAATAGACAAATATTATACTCACTAAATAGAAAACAAATATTTATTAAATATTATTCTCACATAATATTCTTTCAAATAACTGATGACAAAACATATACAATCAAGAAAACATGAATTTTTATTAAACCACATTAGGAATAATATTTATTCATCTTGTTAAATAATAAATAATAAATATATTATTTTACTGAGATTTTGGATACACTAAGTGTGTGGATCTTTAGGCCTCTTTCTCGGTGGAATTAAGCGGAGTAACCTAAAGTCCAAGGTTAGCATCCAACAATACGCTAAGTCACACATAGAGAAAAAAGTTAATTCCACAATGACATAATACCTTATACAGATTCTCACTATGTAATATAATCCATTTATCATATAATCAAGCATGTTGCATACTAGTGCCGTCAACCTATGTGCTTGATGTATATTTATTTGACATTCTAGAAATCAAACTTTCCTTTAAAACACCGTGTATATGGATTTATTTAGGACATATAATTTCTATAAAATATCCTAAGATATCAACTTCCATTAAAGAATATAAGTGACAAATCCTTTCTCACATTATTCATTAATTAAATATTACCCGTGACACACTCAATGCATCATACCTCACTGAGAACACATGTCATCAAAGTTTTCATCAATACATCAAAGTACATGTCCTATAAAAATCATTTGTAATAATATTAAAGTATAAGGATTGTTACATACATTTACAGATATAAAAATACAATGATACATATAAATTTAGATTTCTTAATGGTGGGTCTCGTTCTCATAATATTCTACACTGGATATTACCAAGGGAGTAAACCATGAGAAGGTGACTCAAAGTCCTATGAGTCTCTACCCATAATATCCCGAATCATTTGTGTCCCACAAATGGTTTCATCCATCTATATAATATATATTTAAGAATACTATCGTGGAACTTATTGGTTATCATCATAGTGGGGAACTTATATGACCTTTTAGTGTGATAACTATTCTTAGAACATTATCACATACTATGTTACATAGAAGAAAAATCATGATTTGATAAAGTGATTATTAATATTAAAAAAATTGAATACATGTTGTCAAAAAGTACATAGAAGTTGGTTCTAGAGAACCAACTCCAACAATCCTTTCATTGAATCTAGAAAATAAATCTTTGGAGTATCCAAATTGAATATAATGAGTAACCAATGATATATAAAAAAGGAATAAGTAATTAAATGAATGATAGTATATTTTATATAATTAAATTATATATTTTTAACCCTGTTTCATGGGTATTAATAAGATTTTGTCATCTTTAAGTTTTCTTTCAAAAATTATGGCTAGTTTTTCCACTATTACTTCAGTTTCTATGATTCCAATGGGAATATGTGTTGAAGTGATGTGAGGACCAATGATTCAAAATTTATTTTCACAGGGGTTTCACTTCAATAGTATTGATATTTACACTTGTGAAAATTATGAATTGTATTTAGTAATAATTAACATAGTAGATCATCTATTAGAAACAAAATCATGAAAACACACCTCATGTATACATTTACAGCTAAAAATCCTAGAAATTCTTGTTTGAGAGTTTCATTCACATTATCAAGACCAATATAGCTTTTAATGGCCTCTCTATATATATACTATTCTTTATCAATTATGGTTTTATCACCAATTTATAACATTGTATCCACATGAATCTTTAATGTTAGTAAACACAAATGTTGAATGGGTAGGGTAAATGTACTTTGTGAATATCTTTTTGAATGGTTGGTTGATCCTTTAGATTATTTTTATTTGACCTTCCATTTCACCCCATTCCCTTTTTTTTCTGTAATAGAATTAATCATCTTAGGCCTTTTTCATTAATTTTTAACGGTTTTTCATAAAAAATAAATTGGAAATGAATACCTCCTTGTAGAAATATATTTTTATAAGATCTAACAACCATGATACAATAGTTACAATATCTTACTCAACCATATGAATACCTGCATCATCAAGTGGAATATGTGGCTCTATGATTGGATCATGAGCTACATGAATCTCCACTATCACTTGACCTATTGGAAGTTGTTTTTTGTGTAGAATATCTCCTTGGATATTGTACATGGTACCACTCACAACAAAGTGATTGGTTGGTGTTGATAGACATAAATCATAATAATTTTCACCTTATAGAATATTAGTATAGGAAATGTATCAATGTTTTCCTAATTCATATTTCATAGAATCAATTATTACAATATTGATTAGATATTCTAAGAAAACTCTTTGAGGGAAATTAATCACATCAAAGCTGGTGGGGGTGGAGGGGATCTTAATTTATTGGTTGTTATTATGTTTTTCCTTCTCTTTGATTCATTTTCATAAAATTTTATAATAAATCTGACTTCTAATTAAGTTTTTCTTATAGAGTATATACTTTTTCCTGCAACTCTTCCATTTTCCTATCTTTATCCCCATATTCATTTCTTTTATTGAAATTTGTTCGAGGTGACACCCCAAAACATGCACCTATGATGTGGTCATACTGTTATGGATGCTTCAGGGCCACTGATAGTGGCTATTCAGCAGGTATATCTGATGATTATTCTTATGTCTAAGTTAGATAAAAAATATAAGAAAATAATTAATCATTTCTATGTAATACTGATTTAAATAAAAATGAATTTTTATTATGTCATACTTACACATTCTTTCTATAAATTTTTTGTGTTTTCATCTATTAGTATCTCATATTCATTTACACATGCCTCCTTCCATATCACATGATGTGGTATGAAAGTGTCCCTGGATTTAAATACATTAATCTACAAAAACAAATTAATTTAATTATATTGTTGTTTTATGCCACATAAATATATTACAATAGATTTAAAATACGTACCATTTTTTCTCAAGTGAAGCATACCCCATCCTTGTTTTTTTGTATAGGTACATTGGTTTTACTACTTGTTGATTATTTTTATCACTTAGTTACTATTTCATATATTAAAAATTATTAATCAAAGTGATTGATACACGTATTTTCAAGAAAATTATTACCAGTTATACCTGAAAATATTTCTCCTCATGACAACCAATAAATGCATCCCACGCTTGTTTTTTTATCAGGTGTGCATACATCTGTGATGTGTGAAAGTTTATTTTCGCTTCAAAATATTTGATATGATACTTATTAATAATTTTCTAAAAGCCTCTATGAGCCTTTACAATGATCATTAATACAAATTTTATTTGAGATTCATCTACTATAAATGATCTCTGTAAGGAATAATGAAGAGAAAATCAATGTTTCACTATTTTTTTAGAAAAATAAAGAAATTACATCATAATGTTACCCTAGTATCTTCCCAAAGTAGTGTATTAAGTGAAGGAACAAAATTATTACATGAATATATATCAATTGACATGATCATGCGAGTGGTGATACAAGTGTAATTACAGTACATCACCTTATTAAGGTTAACAAACTGGACACATGCATTCCATCCAACCTTGAATTTGATTATTTTCTTTCTTTACTTAATAATTTTTTCTAGCACCATCATGCTATAAAAATTTAATTTTTTATGGGACATAGGATGTTCAACTTCTACCATTTCCTCATCTTCAACATCATCAATATGTTGTTCCTATGGATTGGTAGAGTCAGCATGCGTAGAAGGTTTTTGTTCCTCTATATTAGGAGCATCAATATATTGAGAAACCTATTGTTAATTAGGATTTTGAGCATCGACATGTGTAGAAGTCATTATCTACAGTGGTTGTTGAAAATTTAATTTATATTATGTAAATATATAAGTGAAAAAATAATAATATGTGGTGACACAATATATATTACAAAAAAATATAACTTGATTATTGAAATCTTTTTTTTGAAAGTTGAAGGGATTTTACCACTCTTTCGAGTATCCAAATCCCCTCATTATGGTATCCTTAAACATAAAATAACTTATATAAATTGGTAAATATACTAAATGACTGGGACATCACAATGAAAGGGCCATCCTTAGTTAAATTGACATCCGAACCTTCAGTGGTTTTGGTTGATAATAGAACAATTGAACACTTTTAGTTTGTAGGATCTGGAATGTAAAATACTTGTACCGCCTGTGATGCTATTATAAAGGGTTCTTATTTGTAACCTTACTGAAATACACTTTCACAAACCCCAATTCATCCATTTTAATCGTACTCATATTAGTAACCCACTTGCATTGAAAAATTAGCACTTAGAATATTGTATAATCTAAATCCCATATTTGTTTTATGATGCCAAAGTTTGAAATATTCACATAAATTGGATTTTTGTCTTCATTAACAAATATATGCATCGATTCATCCACAAGTGTAACTCCACTATTTTTCATGATACTAGATTTATCATGTTTATTTTTATAGAACATGTAACCATTAATTATAAAACCATTATAAGATAATAAATGCACACTTGGTCCCTTGTATATCCATCAAACTCATTCTAAAATTAAATTCGGATTTTTATTTGACTCATTAAAAATATGGTCTTGAAACATGAAGGATTCCAAAACAACCTGAGAGGGGATGGGTGAATCAGGGCGTCAAATCTTTCTTCAAAAGTGACAGATCTTGTTCCCACATTATAAGGAACCTATTAAATCTGTCTGATGAGAAAGAGCAGTAAAAAAATAATCACATGAAAAGAGTCAACACAATGATTTTACTTAGTTCACAACTAAGGTCTAGTCCAAGGATCATATACCCATAGTGTTTTATTCGTACCCAAATCCACTAAAATTCACTAGTTTTGGAGTATAAAAGTTTAGGCACAATCACTATGTTCTAGGCACAATTCCTATACAATATTTTATGGGTAGCTCACTGTGTCCCTCATAACATTTCTGTTGAATCCCCCTAGATCACTACCTTGGTAAGAATCTAAAAAAAATTTATGGACTTGTAAGTACATTCATATTTATTAAATAATTCATCCTAAACTGTATATAGATGCTATGTTGAAGTCTCTCTTTTACCTGTATATGTAATCCACTTTTCCGTGCAATGTTAGTTCACAAACTATTCTTCCACATACTGGATTTCTTCCTCCATGAACTATGCTAAAACATGTGGTTTGAGTTATTCATGGACCACCTATTTCTCTATAAACTACCTAAAATTCTTTAGACCACCACTCCTCCATGGAAAATTCCTTTTTCATGGACAGATTCTTCCTCCACAGACTATTCTTGCTTCGCAGACTACCTCCTCTTCCACAAACCATCGCTTATTCCATGAACTAAATCTTCCTATGCAGAGCCTTATTCCTTTTTGGGATATAGAGTCCCACAAAACTTCTTCTGCAAGTATCTTCATGGACCACTTTTCCTTTCATAGAATCCACCTTGTGAACTTATTCTCCTTCATGGAGTTGTCTTCCCGCGAACCACTCAAGACTTCACCAAATTCATCCCAAATTTCTAATCAAAATTCCATCATCTTAAATATGGGATAAGTAGTCCTTATATATGAAAATATATTCAATAATATATCTAATCCATTTTACTTAAGCATTCGATGCAGTATAGGCTTTACTGCAATATGCTTCCCCCTTGAATCATTTTTCTCTCCACAGTCCGCATACTACCTCAATTCTTTCACAGTAGTTGATCTCTTCCATAAATGAAATCCTTTGTGGGTCCTCAAATCACCACCTCATTTCCATGAATTATTATCTATACCACATACCACAATCCTTTCTTAAACCATTTTCCTCCCACGAATAGAAATCCTACCTGGGAACCATTTTCCCTATGCGGTATGCGTACAATGCTTCACGGTCCACATAGTGCTGCTATGTGGAATCCTTCCCTTTTCTAATTTTAATAAATATTCTTCATACCTAATATATGGTCTGTGAACTATCCTTAATGGTCCTTTAACTTTTTACTTCTACATGGAAAATATTCTTTTTTCAAAAATAAACTCTTGATTTTGAGGACTTAAAATTTAGAAAACACTGGGAAATGACACCACCTTCAATATTGTTGTTAGCTTGAACTATAAAATCCTTTTCCTTGCAAACCCCATGACGTTAAATGTGAGGATTGTCAAAAAACACAAATCATACTCAATTTCTAGCAATTAACAACCTTGGTTCCAAGAAGACTATCCTATAAACCGTTAATTATGTGTATTTGATATATATATATATATTTTATCTATTGATGTATTCAAATTCCTAATAATTAATTTGTGGGTTTCAACATATGGTGAAACCTATAAACAATTATAAAAAACGTAAAGGTGGGCCTTATCTAAATATTTAGTAGTAATTGTGACAAAATTTGTTCAAGAATTTCCTTAACCCACAAGCCACCCAGTGTGATGAGATTTTGGTAGACCAATTACTTCCATATTGGACAGGTTTTCAGTATATAATTAAATAAATCCCTCAACAAGATATCGCACCACAATAAAACATTATGAATGAATTTGGTTTTTGAAATAACCTTTCAAAATATTTATATAAAATTCTATGGGGTATATCCATCTATAATGTACATAACCACATAGTTGAATCTCTCTTACCAAGTGAACCACCAAATGAACCATCACGTGAACCATCATATTAAAGAATATTGGTTGGAAGAACATCTCTAAATCATGTAATATGAAAGAAATTTAATTTTACATATTTGGAAATTTCAATGGGTCTATAACATTATTTTATATAGATTTGAAAAAGAAATAGATCTTGGTTGATGGATGATAGACATTCCTAGAAAAATTCAAGATAAAGCTACATACATTAGATCTTGTATCAAAACAAGATAGTCATCTGATTTCATACCCTTTAACTTTAAATAATTCATAAAAATGATATTTTTGATATTTTATGAATATATATAGAACCTTTAAATCATTTAATAAGTTTAAAAATTGATATTTCTCTTTGTGCAAGAAAGAGTGTATGAAATTGGAGGAATAAAAGTTTTTTTTTCACTCCTCACTAGCACCAAATCTTTCTGTATTCCCTTGTCAATAATGTACAACCTATACTTAATTCCATCCTTTATTTTTAGGTGCATTTAGTATTGTTCCAATGACACCACCACATACATTTTTTTCAACATTATTAACATCAGTAAAATTCCCAACGTATAAAAAATTCTAGTATGGTAATTAAAAAAAAACATGATCTCTTTTTCCACCAGTTTTTGTAAGGTTTTTTGAAAAAGGTTTACCAAAATCAGCATCCATATATTTTAATCTCTCAAATAGTTTATCATTTGTTAGTGGGGGCTTTGCTATATGTTCTTTTGTACTCTCATAGAATGTTGTCATCCAAGACTGACACTTATTTCATTAGGTTAGAAATCTAAAATTTCCTATAGACATAGTCTTTGATCAATGTTTCAACCTAATTTAATGTATAACTTATTAAAAAATGTTACACCTTTGAGTTCCTTTAATTCTATATCCTGAAAAATTTCCACATGCAAAAAATTCATTTATCGTCCCATAAAGCATGGACCTCAATATGAAATATTCATTTATGAAAGCATCATAAAACATAACACCCAAATCTCATAATAATTTCAATTAGTCGATCAATGAATCCAAATAAACATCAATATCATTACCTAGTTGTTTTTTCTTGATATATAACATAATTTATTTTTGTTTCATTCATAACTATGGTGGAAATTTATAATTTACAATATCACCATCCATGTACTGTGAATTATTCTTTGAAAACCAAAAGAATTTACTCTATCTATAGATAGTGAACGATAAAGGATTCTCATCTCATTTAAAAATTTAGGATACTCGTGATTAATTCTCTTTCACTAAGGAGAGTCTATCAGGTGATAAAGTTTACCATATTTATTTTATGTATCCATGTTCGACATCAATTTTCTTACATTCACATCACTTCCATATAGGCGCATAAACCTTGAAATGATTATAAAGTACCATACAAATTTCATAGAACCCGATTCATCTTTCTTTTATTGAGAAGCACCACGCTTTAGGAATTGTTTAAGTTATGTGTGGTCCTTAAAAAATTGTATAAAGTCATTTGGATAGAAATGTATTCTTTAAGCGATCATACCCATTAAAATTAACATTAATTTATTATCATATGTTTGGAAAGTAAGCTCATTATATTCTAGGATCATATCATTCAAGAGAGAAATTAGTTCTGTAAAATCAGTGTCACTCCATGTGTTTCCAACTTTTAAATTATACAGCTCCAGTATGACTGAAAATGTCATATATTTAGTATAATTAGCATATAATGGAATCTTTTCACAACTCTTTAACTTCTCAAACAATTTTGGATAATCATGAAGTTAATCTTCAAATATCCTTTTCGTTTCCTCAATATGATATTAATCATTGTTCAAACTTTTTATTACATACTCGATACAGTCTTCATCATTGTACAAACTTGTAATCATATCATATGATCCTTAAAATACAGTCTTATCCCAATGACTAGATACATTTAGTTTTTCCTTATGTTTAGTAAAACATTTATAAATTCAATATATTATATGACAGTTCAAGTTTTCTTCAAACTCCTCTACAGTAATTAGTCCTGAATAACAATAGTATAAACACATAAAAGGATTTGAGAAGGGTTATATGTATGATATTTTGTGAACTTGATGAAATCATTCACCCCGTCCTCATACTCTTTTTTCATATCATTTAAATCAATCTATTTTCAATTCATATTCATCCTATTTGATTTGGTAATAATAATATTTAACAAAATAAATAAATACATAGAAATTATGATCTTGTAACTCATAAAAGGAAATTTTTAATGAATAATTTAAGCTACCTTAATTCATTGTTCTAAGATAATAAGAGTAAAAAGATGGGTATTTAATTTTTTTTGTAGTTGTGGTGGAGTCGAGCATCGCAATACTCATTTTTTTGGATTTATTTTGTTATCTATATTGTCATTAGAGTAATGAAATATCTTATGTCAACATAGTCTCACTCCATTGGTGGTAATGTAATATGTGTTGGGTTGTGATGTAATATAAACTTCTGATGACATGTAAATAATCAACACCACCCATTTCTTGGTAATATCATAATGTTAAGTTCTTTCACACGTGATAGTTCATTCTGCACCCATAATCCATGTGAATAACCCATGTGTTCGAGCCATTTCACATGTGTAAAATATATAAAATATATATATACATAAAAATATATATAATAAGAATGTTAAAAAATATTAAAAAATATTAAAAAAATATAAAAAACATATTAATTCCAAAATAATATAAAATTATTAAGAACAATGTTGAAACAAAAAATAAAGATTATAAATAAAATGTATGGGTATAAGTATAAAAAGTATCATGAAATAATTTTTATTAAGCAATATAAATATAAAAAATTGGAACAGATCATATAAAAGAAATTGAACTCATTTTATAATTCCGAAAAAAATAAAAAATGAATTTGGAGATATTAAAATTATTGGGGTAATACTTTTTGGTAAGGGAAGAAAATGGGAGAAATTGTTTGATTTAATCCATGGGAGGAGGAGGGATACTTAGAACTTGAAGCTGATTACCATCCGTGCACCACAAAAACTCTTTCTACTTATAATTTACAGTCACCACCTTACATGATAAGTGGGAAGGGTTTTTGTTGTGAAAATCTAGGAGATCTATGAAATCATAGTGAAAAATAATGATGAATTAGTGAAAAGTAATTTCAAGGCAAGGGAGAGGGTGAACCAACAATGGCTCGAGGCAAGGGATATTGGGTGGAGAATCAACTATGAACATTATGAATTATATATATATATATATATATGATCATCATAATAGAATTATACTAACAAATAAATTCTTAAATATTTTTTTTTATAAAACAATAAATTTTTTATAAAATCATGTTTCATATGTAAATATATAAGAAATGAAAATATGTAAATTATAAGAGAAATATGTTAATGAGGAAGAAGTAAGGGCATTTATTGATACATTATCTTTATATAAATAAATAAACAAAGAATTTAACTTGGAACAATCATATTAATATGAGAGGAGGTATATAATTATATAAGATAAAACTCACATAAATATAAATAATTTGGGCCTTGCATGTATGTTTTCTTGCAGTATGTGTAATATAGAATGTTGTTGATGAAGGATAGGGGGGGTGTGTGGCTCCATAGCTCATGGTGATAATGGAGGTTTTCCAGTGGTAATCGGATCATGCTCTATAATAATGAACCTATATATTTTAACCATTATGTTCCTATGGGTTGGAATATTGGATATTTTCAAGTGTCGATCTTGAAAGAAGGTATGCACACACTTGCTTCTTTTAGGGAAATGGCTACTGGAAGGATCATCAAAAAGGATTTATTGTATCTCATTGAGGGAAATCCGGAAGTGGTATTGGAAAGGATATTTATGAGTAAAACTTATATTTTTGTGAGTCTTGTACTTTATAAGGGTGAGAAACCGTGGCGGTTGGATGATTTGGTTCATAGGGTTTCCACGATTTGGGGGTTTTCCAATAGGAAATGTGTTTTAATCAATTGTGGTTTCCCCCCTGTTTTTTCCCTCTGATTAACCAAAGTAGAAAGCATGAAGTTTAGACTCCCATTTTTTGAAGTCGGGTACCCTTATAATACACAATTGGAGTCTTGATTTCAATTTTTCAAATGTTAGGAATGCATTTACATAGGTATCTGTAAGGATTCATGGACTCAACTGGATCCTATGGTATCTAAAGATACTTCATGACATTACCACTACTATTGGTGTATCATTTAGATTATAAAGGGAGACTGAGATATTTAGGTTTGGACACCTTTCCCAAATGTTGGTGGAGGTGGATCTCAATTCCACCCTCATTAATAAGGTAACTCTTTCTACACCTAGTGATGTTATTTATATGCATGTAGAGTATGAGAAGTGTCCTCAATATTATGTGGATTACAATGATGTTGGACATTCAATGTAGGTATGCCATCATAATGTTATTTATAGTAACTTAAATGTGAAAGGGAATCTGGAAAAGGACTGTAGGAAGGAATTACATTATGTGGAGGTTTATATTGCATAATACTATAGGGGTATTGTGACCTGTGACCTGTAAGTTGTAGGGGATTCACAAGATCCTAGAAAATGGATGAAATACGGATCAGTGCAAGCCAAGAATGTTCACCCCTACATGAAATTTGTGATTATCCTAGGGAATAGGGGGAAACACAAGTAGTTTGTGCCACTTTATCTTTTAAATATGCTCTCTATAGGAGGGCTAAAGTTTTATTGGATTAGGATGCCTTATCTATAAATTCTAACCATGAGGCTACTTTTCAAGAGGAATTTGATCAAGATATATGGAAAGAAACAATAAATTCCAAAAGTAAAAGAAAAACTAAAGCGGTGTATGAATAGGGATTTTATTTTTTCACTTACAATAAACCTAGGGATCTTTAACTCATGCACAGACATGCCCCATATGAGATAGGAACACACAAAAAGGAACAAGTGTTCAATGCTGAACCCCAAAAATTTTTCCAGGAAGAGATAATTAGGAAAGATATGACTTTTAATTTTATCTTTGAAGATAATTTTTATACTAATCCTCTAATATATTCTACACATACATTGAAGGCCAGTTTTGAATATGAAGTGGGTGATATAGTAACTAGTGGTACACAAGAATGGAATGCAGCTACTAAGGAGGGAACCACTACCCTACCAAACTCTAGTACCAGTAGATTCTATTTTCTTAACATTTTTAAAAAATCAAATAAGAAAGAATATTTCCAAGAGGAATTTGAAAACATTCATGGATCTTGTTGAGTTGAAGCACAATCCTCAGACAATGATAATGTCAAGGAAAAGAGAAATTCTGATACGAAGGATGATGCCTCAAATCAAGATGAATCTAATTTGAGAAATTATCCCACTAAAGGCATTGAGCCTCATGATAAAGAAAATGAATCATAATACATGGATGATCAAGATGAAAAATAGAAGGCTCCGAAGTAGTTTAAGAGAGTTAGGAACCTAATAGGTCAGGGTGGATCCCAAGGAAGAAAAAAAACATAAAATAAGGTGACTGTTGAATGATCATTTTTTAGTGGCATTGTCAGTGCCAATTTTTTTCATTGCATCCCCCCCACATTCTTTCCTCATGTACTTTATTTTTTATTAATAATTTTCTAGGACCTTGAATTTTAATCCATGGTTTTTTCCATTCATGGTAATGTATAATGTTGTTTATGTGTTATGAAAATAATTTTACAATATGAGTTTGGTGTGTTGTTGGGTGTTCCTAGTAAAATTTGTCTTCTTTATCATTCCCATCCATGAAATGTCATTTTATCAAGAAATGTATAAGTACAAAATTGATGAAAATATCTCAAACATTATGACATGCATGATTAAAATATGAGTTTTCTGTTTGTATACATGAAGAAAATGAAAATTCATTTTATGATTATAGTTTTATGTTGTATATACATGTTGGAACTTCATGACTTGACATTACAGAATAGGAATTTGGGCAAAAATTTGGGCCTACGGGCTTTGTAATGGGCTACTAGCCCACTGGGCCTTCGAGCTATGTAATGGGTCTCCCTCTACCCAGTTAAAAGAGGTCTTTTCTTTTCTTTATTAATAAAAATGAGGCTTTGGCCCCAACCTTTTAAAAAAAAATTACAGTGTGAGGTAAATTGAGCACAAATAAGATTGACTTGTGTGCTTTTCAAACCATTTGGACAATTTAATAACAAACAAAGATCTTGGGGTGGGGGAATGATCATAAGTGATCACATACCTTGTATTTTGATGTTTTTGATTCATCATAAATGATTAAGGGAAATCAATAACTGAGATCCAGTTCAGTGAGAGATTGAATGGAATGAGTGAGAAAAACTCATTTAGGGTTCTATTTAAAATATTATGAAAGGTTTTATCCACACTTTCAAAAGAAGTGCTGATAAAGAGTGGTTTTATCAGTGATAAAATAATAAGTGCTAATAAAAATTATCTGTATCAATGCTAAAAAAGGTTTTATAAAACAAATCTTTATCAGTGATAAAATTATAGCACTGATAAAGTTATATTTTATTAGTGCTGAAAAAAATGATTCTTTATCAGAACTAATAAAGCACTTAAAAATATATAATTTAAAAATTAAATTAAGGTAATTAAAAAATTTAAATTTATATAATTTTAAATAAATATAAATAAATATAAATTAATATAATTATAAATAAATATTTAAATATATAGGGGATGGGGGTGTGGGATGGTGTCCCTCAAGCCTGACACCCTTCAGATCTAGGATTGGGATCCTTTATTTAACCCCTAAAAGATCAAGAACATAATATCTCAAGTCTAGTTTTAGATAAAAGGATTAAGGTAGTTCTTCTAGCATCCAAGGATCCTATGGGACATTACCTCAGTGGTGGGAATCCTAATAAAATTTGAAAAATAAACTGAGAAAGAACGGTTTGGTCATTTTTCTAGGATCCTTAATGAGGTTGATTATAAGGCCTTGACCTTAAACACTACATAATATCCAGTTTTAGTTCAGAAATTACTTTCTTTCACATTGAGAATATTTACATGTTTATAGTTTTATAGAATTAGTCCATAAATCATACATTAAAAAACCATAAAATGAAAAGTGGACACTTTTGATTAGTATCCATTTTTTCTATAATATAAAACTTTTAAAATAAATCATGATATATTTTATGAACACTCTTCAAAAATTTCAAATTGACCTCTTCCAATTCCTTTCTCATCCTTAAATCATGTGAAATTTTTTTAAAAACATGGGATGAACATAAAAATCTCAATAAGGGATACAAAAAAAGGGAAACCATTACTCCATTGATAAAAATTAATAACCATAAAAAAATCTTTCTTGAAAACATAAAATCTTACCTGAAAAGGGAAATCTCATTCCTTTAAAAAAATTCATTTATTTTAACTTTTTAAAAAAAATTATTTCCACAAAAACTCATTAGAAAGAATAGAAAATTCATGTAGGTACATTGGTAAGTCATTAAATAGAACCCTTAAATAACCCTTAGAGAATAATTATAAATAATAATTACCATATGGAAGAAATACAATATAATTCTAGAGAGAATATAATCATTACCCAATGCATTGGAGTGAAATTTGGTCCTAACCATAATTTAGGCTATAACAGGCTCACCTGGCACTACATGGACACACCCATCATTTATAATGTCCAAGAACCACATCATGAATAAAATATTTCACCATTTTAAAAGCTCTTTTAAACTCATATTCAAATCACTTTAATATATTTAAATACCTTTTTTCTTTCGAAAACATATTTTCAACACAAAAAACACATTTCCTTTGGAAAAACTTTTTCGATAAAAAATATCCAAAAATATAAAGAGGTGTTTTTATTTAAGGAAATAATAAATATTTCAAATTAATCCAAAATAAAGTAATGTCCATGTTGGTGTAAAATTCATTATCACCATATACATTAATAATAAAACATTCCTTTTTTCATTTTTCAAAATGTTACTTATAAAACACATAAAAATGTTTTTTTGAAATTTTTTTAATGAAATTTAAAATAGAAATAATAGTTCATTTATAATCATTTTATATAAATAAATATATAAAATAATATCATAGGGGAAAATATTTTTAAATTTAATCTTTAAACATTTTAGAGTATATTTTTAAAAAAAGTGTCCCATATCACTTTGAAAAATTTGGATCACAAGCCCCATGAAGGAATAAAATTTAACAAAACATTAAATAAAATGAGAATAAATTAATTATTGATATTATATGTCAAATTTTATTTATATAAACCTCCTAAAAGAATAAAGGTGCATAACATCAATAATTTCCTCAATGAAAGGAAATTGAGACAAAGTCCCTTAACTTGAGTCTAACTTGTAACGTGTGTCTTTATATTTCCAAATAATAAACTTATGTTAATTATTTACTTACTTAAGAAACCTTTTAAAGTTTATAATTAATTTTATTTTGATTATTATATTATTCTATATAATTACTTAATCAATTTAATTTACATCAGATGTTTTGACTATATTCGACTTGTGTGTTAAAAACAACCTAGGTTGGTTGACTATAGTCAAAGTGGTCATTATATAAACATATACAAAATATTAATGAATAATTATCATATTTATTTATAAATTATACTTTTAAAACCAATCATAAAATATGGTTTTTTAATATGAACCAACGTTAAAATCATGGAGATGGTCGGTCAGACGTATGCATGAGTAACATTATCATTTTCAATGATCATTATGGGAATAAGGTAAGTAACATTAATCATTACATAATGATAATTATATCATAAATAACATATTATTTAATCATATTTATTTATATATATAATTATTGTGATTTAAAAAAATCACATCACTTCGAGGAGGTGGTAGTCCACATGTCCACGAACGATGTTATCACTTTTTCAGTGTGTGAAAAGGTAATATAGAAAATTATATATTATATTTCTAGAAAGATAATTATTTCATGAATATCATATATATTTAATTTTTATAACACATTTTTTCATTACACCCATCCTTAATACATTCCATGTATATTGTGAATGAATGCCATCTCTTTGAGGAGGCGGTAGTCCACACGTCCACAAACGATGTTATTGTATTCCCACAAAATAGAAAGCATGAAGGTATAAATTATATAATAATTATATAAGTATTAATAAATCATAAATATAATATATTTTATATAAACATGGTATGTACATAATTATTCCCAACCATGAGAGGTGGTGAAGGAAAAATAAATGATATCGTTTCGTGAGGTGGTATTCTGTCGTACACATGTATGATGATTTTGTTACCCATTTGATGGAAGTGTGGGTAGGTGTAGGTTGAAAAAATAATATAAAAATATATCAGTATATTGAATATACCTAGGTACATATATAATAATGATAAAAAGAGAAATTAATGGAGTGAAGAAAGAAACAAAAAAAATGCACATTGATGAATGTTACCTCTTCTTTGGGTAACTCCTTTTGGTTTGAACCAAAGGACTTCCTTGTTTGGATTAATTTAAAAAGTGAGGCTTCTAGGATGAGAGTAGGGATGTTGGGATATTATTTGGGTAGGGTTTGGATGAGACAAATGGCTTTATAGGTGTGAATAAGTGAGGGGGTGAGTTCCTTTTTATAGTGGAGGAGGAGTGACATTCTTTTAAATATAAAAAGGTAAACACTATTGGGAGGTCTCCATTACATAATGTGACTCCAATAATGATAAATATTAAAAAAATAGGTTATATGGACGAATTATGGCCTTGAAATGGGATTTGTACAACTGTATAGGTCATTTGGACCCTTAATATTAAGAATTAACCACTAAGTAAACACATTTTTACCTTAATTGTTGTAATTAATTTTAATTTCCTTCACTAATATTTTTGGTCAAAAACTAAGTTGAACATAATAGAAATTATAAATTATTATGATTCAAAATATGGGATCCATTTTTGAAAATTCCAATTTCATAATTGTTAGAAATAAATTTAAAATTAATCCTACAGATATGTTGAAATAATGATGTTTTAAAGTAAAAAGTTCGAGAGTTTGAAATGTTTTTATATCCAATTTCAATGAGAAATTGATTCTAATTACCTAAATTTGATTTATTGATATATAATTGAACTAATTACACTTTAAAAACAATTTAAAATATAATTTCATTTTATAAATAAATTAGATGAAAAATTAGTTTTCAATTATAATTCAGTATTTTTCACTATTCATAAAAAATGAAACTTTTCATAAAAATACCAATAATTTAACCAAAGTAAATTATCATATTACACTTTCAAAAAATGAAGTTTATTTTGTCAATTTTTTTTATAAAAGTGTAAAAAATTAGTTTTAAAATAAGTCTTCATTAAAAGGCAGTACAACTATCATATTAAATAATAATAATAATAATAACAATATTATTATTTGGTATAACCCAGTCTTGCATGAAAAAATATTTCAAAGAATATTATTGTATACACTATTGAAAATATAATCCCATTTAATTTTAAATTACTATCTAATTTATAAATATTAATAAATATTAAAATGATTTATTCTATCAACACCTAGGTTCTTACATCCGTCCCCCCTTTTGAAATTTTTTTCTCACAATTTTATTCACTTATTAAATAAGTGGGGATATTTTTCCTTCATAACATTTCAATATTCTCATGTCTCTTCTTCAACTATATAGGTTTTACATAAAACCTTAACATGATGAATCATCTTATTATGAAACACTTTCTCTCAATGTTCAAGAACCTGAACTGGCTGTTCCTCATAAGAAATTTTATCTTCTAGATGAACTACTTTAGGGATAAAAACATGAGATAAATCTGGTACATACTTCCTTAACATTGAAACATGAAATACTTTGTGTACTTGGGATAAACTTGGAGGTAATTCCACTCAGTTGGAAAATGATCCAACTTTCTCTAGTATTTCATATGTTCCAATAAACCATGGAATAAATTTCCCCTTCTTACCAAAATTCATCACACTTTTATGTGGATAAAATTTTAGAAATACATAATCACTTACCTTGAAAGAAAGATCTTTCCTCTGGTTATCCACATAAATTTTTTTCCCACTCTTAGCTATCCTCATGTGTTACTAAATAACCTAAACCTTATCTACTATTTATTATACCAAATATGGTCCCATTAATTTCCTTTATCCTACATAATCCTAAAACACTGGTGTCCAACACCGCTTTCTATATAATTCCTCAAATGCTTCCATTTGTATATTGAAATGAAAACTATTATTATTAAAAAAATCATCCAAAGATATATGTAGATCCTAACTTCATTGGTAATCCATTGATAAATAACAAATAATATTTTCAAATGTCTAAATCATTCACTCAGACTTTCCATCATATTGAGGATAAAAATATATACTAAATGTTAATTTATTACCCAATGACTTTTGAAGTCCTTTCCAAAAATTGGATGTGAACTTGGGATCACAGTCTGATAAAATAGAGAGAGGTACTTTATGTAACAGGATAATTTCATTTAGATATAGTCTAGAGATTTTCTATAAATACATCATGTATTTAATGGGAAGGAAATGTGTAGATTTAGTTAATCGATCAATAATAATGAAAATATCATTATTACCTTGAGAATTATTTTGAAATTATATAATGAAATCAATTGATATATTTTTCTATTTACACTCTGGTACTAGAAAAGGTTTAAGCATCTCATTATATAACTTTCATTCTGATTTAAAATGATAACAAGTCAAACACTTCAGTGTAAATTCAGAAATATCTATTTTCATTCCATTCCATCAGTAATACACCCAAATGTCTCTATACATCTTAGTGCTACCTGGATGAACAGAAAACGGAAAACCATGAGCTTCATTCAAAAAATATTACCTCAAATTGGAACAAAACTACACACATAATGTTTTTAAAAATAATAAAACACCTCCTTCATAAATATTAAAATTAGAAAACTTACCCTTATTAGCAGATTCTACATTTTCTTGCAAATATTGATCCACCTTTTGATCTCTCTTAATTAATTATGACAAACTTAACTTCTCTAAAACCCAAAACAGAACAGATGATGTAAATGAATCCATAAATTCTAGGCTTAAATTCATCAAATCATTAACTAAAGGGTCACATTCTAAATATAACATGGTTAACATATCATTACCTTTTTAGCTAAAAGAATTATCCACTTTGTTTTCTTTTCCTGAATGATAATGAATCGTGAAATCATAATCCTTGATTAGTTCCAAATATCTTATTTAACTCATGTTCAATTATTTTTGAGTAAATATATACTTAAATATTTTTTTATTAATATATATTTCACACATTACTTCATAAAAATGATGCCTCTAAATTTTTATAGTGAAAACAAAAATAGTTACTTCCAAATCATGTGCAGGGTAATTAAAATCAAGATGTTTCAAGTGACATGAATCCTAAAACATTAACTGACCATTATAAATCAGGAAACAACCAATTCCTTTCAATAAATAATCACTATATATAGTGAATTCAATATTTTAAGAAGGTAGGTCCAAAACTGGAGCATTCAAAATTCTTATTTTCATCTCCTGAAAACAATCATGACATTATTTTTTCAAGATTAATTGAAGTCATTTTCAAGTTAAAATAGTTAGTGGTCTAGACAACAAAGAAAAGTTTTCAACAAAAAATCAGTAATAACCTATTAATCCAAGAAAAATATGAATCTCAGTGATATTTTTGTGTCTTTTTCATTCTTTAACAAATTTCATTTTCATAGGATAAATAGTTATTCCATATTTATAAATAATGCGATGAAGGAATGAAATTTGTTGCAACCAAAATTTGCACTCACTAAATTTCACTGGTAGTTTATTTTATTTTAAGGTTTAAAAAAACCCTTAAATATCTTTCATGCACCTCTTGACTTTTATAAAATACCAAAAATTTCATTAATAAAAAAACCACAAACTTATATAAGAACTCATGAAAAATTGTATTCATAAGATCCATGAATACAGATGATGCATCATCCAACTATAATGGAATTACTAAAATTCATAGCTGTAATATCTAGTTCGAAATGTATTCATTATAATTTCATCTTCTTTCACTTTCAACTGATGGTACCCTAACCTCAGGTTAACCTTTGAAAAATATTGTTCTCCCAAGATTTGATCAAACAAATAATCAATACGAGGTAAATGATACTTGTTGTTAATAGTAATGTTATTCAAGGATCTATAATCAATGAGAAGTATCATTGATCTATCTTTTTTTTACAAAAACGATAGGAGCATTATATAGTTAAGTGATTGGTCAAATGAAAATTTTATCTAATACCTCTTGAATTTTTTTATCAATTCGAAAAGTTCCACTTGATCTATTTGATATGGGGGTTTAGAAATAAGCTTAACATTAGATAATAATTCAACAATAAACTCACCCTATCAATAAGTAATAATGCTAGGAAAATCGTCTAAAAAAAATATCCATGTATTTATTTACTACAAGAACATCACTAATTTGAATAGTTCCTTTATTTTCACCAATATGAGCTAGGTAACTTTCATTTCCATATCTAATCAATTTCTCATGTTCTTGGTAAGTTATCAAATGCATGAAATCATTGAACAAAAAATTATTAGCACTATAATCTATCATATCATGATAAAATAAAATAAAATCTATACCAAGAATGATATAAAAATATACTATGACTAATTTGACAAGATTTGAAGGAAATACCATCCCACTGATAATAATAGGAAGATTTCATAAAATCTTGGTTACTCAAATATTTCCCCTCAAAATATTCACCAAAAGTTATATCTTAATTTCATTAGACAACATTCCCAATTTACTTGAAAATTTCTTAGACACGAAAGAATGTAAAGATCTAATGTCAAAGAGGGTATTGGCATAGTTCGAATAAACAAGAAACATACATGTCACAACGTCATTTAAAAACCCAAAATCAACTTTAGAAGTATAAAATGACCTTGCTAAACCTTTATATTTCAGATCAGAAAGATTTCTATCTTTTGAAACTATATTTGGATACACATTAGCATAATAACCCATCTCATTATGGCTAAAACATCATACCATCAAATAGATAGCAGTTACCACATTATATAATTATTTTAGATTCTTTTCCTTGCATTTGTAGAATATATGGACAAAATTTCCACATTGGTATCACTTCCCTTTATTCATAAGAAATTATCCTGGGGTTATTTTTACTACGCTTAACACAATATTGGAACTACATTTTCTTAGCTCCATATTTCTTTGCTATATGTTTCCACATTACCTGTCATCCCGAAAACTTCTTAATTTCATCATCATGAGGCACATAAGAGTCATAAAACTCCATCTCAACCTTTTCAGCACAATAAAAAATTTCACATATAATTTTAATTATCATGCGAAACAAATCTTTATAGACTTGGTTTTAGTCCTGAATAAAACTGATTAGTTTTTCTATTAGTGACCCAAATAAAATCATGTACATACTTGGAAAATCTCTTGAAGTTCCGTTCATATACAGTTATGAAATATTCATATTTTTGCCAAAATTCCATGATTTTTTTATATTCATAGTTAAACAGCCTTAGGGAAATATTTCTGAAGGAAAATATCCTTGAATGTTTTCCATTCTATGGAATCAAGATCATATTTCTCTTTGGTATTATTAAACAAAGACCTTCATCAACCATATTCAACTTTAAAATGATAAATTGAAAGGGATAACTTTTAGAATTCCAAACATCCTATGACATAAAACATATCTTCTAGATTATTGATCAATCATTAATCTACCACTAGGTCAGATGATCTACTGAATTATGGGGGATGTTTCCTTATGAAATGATCTAAAAAAGGCAGGTTTCTTCATGATAGATCATTTTCCCCTCTAGCATAGATATTACCACCATTTATCACCAGAGTAAACTGATTCATTACTATAATAAACTATTTTTTTATTCCAACCATCTTGAGATGCTGATTTGGAAGGATATCTTCCTCTCAGCCTCTTTCAATTAAAACTACCTTGTTTCTTTTGTGGAAAAGAATTTTGAATATACATATTTTAGATAAAACAACATGGTAATATTCAAATTATATAACATTTTAACTTGACCATAAGGTAAAATCTTTCAAGGGTATGCTATTAATGTTACCCTAACCTATAAAGTTTTCTAAACCGACCTTTGATACCAACTATAAGGCCTCAACCTTAAACAATACATAATATTGAGTTTTAGTCAAGAAAATACATTCTTTCACATTGAGAATTGTTTCAAGTTTAGAGTTTTAGAAAATATGGACATAACTCATACACAATAAAAAAATAAAATACAAAGTGGACACTTTCGTTCAGTATCCATTTTTCCCATAATGTAAAATTTTTAAAATAAAGAATAATATATTTTATGAAAAATCTTCATGAATTTCAACTTGATCTCTTCCGATACTATAGTCATCCTTAAATCCTATAGAAAACATTTAAAAATGTGGGATGAGAATAAAAATATCAGTAAGGGATACAAAAATAAGGAAACCATTAGTCCATTTATAAACATTAAAACCCATAAAAAACTCTTTTTTTAAAACATAAAATTTTACCCAAAAAGGAAATATGATTCTTTTAAAAAATATCATTTATTTTACCTTTTGAAAACAAATTATTTCTATGAAAACTCATTAAAAATCATAGAAAATTCATGTAGGTACCTTGGGATATCATCACATAGAACCATTACAGAACCCTTATATATTGGAATAACCATATGGCCAACTTACAATATAATTCCTTAAATAATATAGTCATTACCCAATGCATTAGAGTGTTATATGGGTGAACGCATAATTTAAGCTAGAATAGGCTCACCCGATGCTATATGGGTTCACCCATCATTTTTAATACCCAAGAACCACATAATGAATAAAAATTTCACCATTTGAAAAAACTTTTAATCTCATATAAATCACTTTTAGATATTAAAATACCATTTTATTTCAAAATCCCATTTTCAACACAAAATATACATTTCCTTTGGAAAATAATTTTCAGAACAAAAATACCCAAAAATATAAAGAGGGTTTTTTAATTTAAGGAAACCAGAAATATTTCAAAGGAAACCAAAATAAATTAATGACCATGGTGGTGGAAAAGTCATTTTTTCAGTGTATGTTAAGAATAGAACATTCATTTTTTCATTTTTCAAAATGTTCCATATAAAACAAGTAAAAGATTTTTCCTGAAAAACCTTTGAATGAAATTGAAAATAGACATAATATTTCCTTTAAAATAATTTTATATAAATAAACACATAAAATAATATCATGGAGGAAAATATTTTTAAATTAAATCTTTAAACATTTAAAAAGATATTTTTAAATCAAAGTGTCCCATACCAATTTAAAACATTTGAATCACAAGCCCCATGAAGGAATAAAATTTAAAAAAACATTAAATAAAATGAGAATAAATAAATTATTGATATTATATGTCAAAGGAGATGTATATACACATTATAAAATTATAAAGGTTTATAACATCCAGAGTTTCCTTAATGAGAGGAAATTGTGACGAAGTCCCTTACCTTGAGTATGACTTGTCACATGTGTATTTATCTTCATAAATAATAAAATTATGTTAATTATTTACTTTATTCAGAACATTTTTCAATTATATAATTAATTTTATTTCAATTATTACAATTGTTTATACAATTACTTAATCAATTAATTTTATGTCATATCTTTTGACCATATCCGGCTTATGTGTCAAAAACTAATTAGGTTGGTTGAATATGGTCAAGGTGGTAATTATATAAACATATATAGAATAATAATAATAAAAAAATCATAATATTTATTAATAAATTATAATTTTAAAACCAATCATAAAATATGGTTATAAAAAATGAACCAATGTTACAATCATGGAGACGGTAGGCTGTACGTATGCATGAGTAATGTTCACATTTTTCAATAAACATTATAGAAAAAAGGTAAGTAAAATTTATCTTTATTGAATAATAATTATATCATAAATACCATATTTTTTAATCATATATACTTATATATACAATTTTTGTGATTTTAAAAGAATCACATCGCTTCGAGGTGGCGGTAGTCCACACATCCACAAAGGACGTTATTATCTTTTCAGTGTGTGAGAAGGTAATAAAGAAAATTATATATTATATTTATAGAAATATAATTATTTCATTAATATAATATATGTTTCATTTATGTTACATATATTTATTAAAATAATCCTTAATACATTCTATGTAAAGTGTGAATGAATCACATCGCTTTGAGGAGGTGGTAGTCCACACATCCACAAACGATGTTATAATATTCCCACAAAATGGAAAACATGAAGGTATGTGTTATATAATAATAAAATAGGTATTAATAAATCATAAATATCATATAAAAATATTATTTCTATCACGATTATCAACCAGGATAGTTGGTAAGAAAAAATGAACGACATCATTTCGTGAGGCGATAGTCCGCTGTGCACACGAATAATGATTTCGTTACCCATTTGATGGAATTGTGTGTAGGTGTAGGTTTAACTATTAACATAACAATATAATAGTATATTTAATCTAATAAGGTAATTATATAATCATTATATAAATAAGAATTAAGGGAGTGAATTGGGAAACAAAATAAAAACACACATTGATTAATGGTACCTCTTCTTCGGGTAACTCATTTTCTTTTGCACCAAAGGAATTCCTTGGATGGATTTATTCCAAAAGAGATACTTCTAGGATTAGAGTAGGGATTTTGGGAGATTATTTTTTTAGGGTTTTTATGAGACAAATGTCCTGATATATTTGAATAAGTGAGGGGGGTGAGTGCCATTTTATAGTGGAGGAGGAGTGAAATTATTGTAAATATAAAAAGGGAAACACTATTGGGAGGTCTCCCTTACATAATGTGTCTAAAATAATGATAAATATTTTTATAAAATAAGGAATATGTTCTATTTATGTCCATAAAATGGATTTTGGACAAGTTTCTAAGTCATTTACCCCCCTTAATATTAATGTTTTACCACTAAGTAAACACATTTTTACCTTAATCGATGTAATTAATTTTAAAATCATTCAGTAATAGTTTTGGTAAAAAACTAATTTGAACTTAATAGAAATTATAAATTATGATTATTGGAAACATGGAATAAATTTTTCCAAATTAAAATCACAAAATTGGCAGAAATTAATTTAAAATTAATCCCATAGTTGGGATGAAACGTTGGATTTGTAAAGTAAAAAGTTCAAAAGTATGAAATGTTTTTATATCCAATTTCAATGTGAAATATATTACAATAATATAAATTGGATTTATTGATGTATAATATAAATAATTATACTTTAAAACTTATTTAAAATATAATCTGTCCTTGTAAATAAATTAGAAGAAAAAGAATTTTTCTATTATAATTCATTATTTTCAATATTCATTAAAAAATAAAATTTCATAGAAAAATACAAAAAAATTAAACCAATGTAACCTTTTGATATTAATTTTTCAAAAATGAAGTTTATTTTATCAAACAAAATTTATAAAAGTGTAAAACTTTAGTTTTAAGATATGTATTTCATTAAAAGGAGGAAAAAATGCCATATTAATTAATAATATTAATAGTATATATTTTTTTCCATATAACACAATATCATGCGTAACTTAAGATTTCAAAGATGATCATTGTTGTGTTTCATATACTCTATTGAAAATAGTGTCCCAATTAATATCAAATTACTATATAATTCATAAATATTAATAAATATGAAAAAGACTTATTCTATCAGTACCTGGGATGTTACATTGATATTATTTCCCCACTCAATGAGATGGTTATTTTGGTGTATGGTTAATTTAGAATTGAGATATCAATTATTCCTGATAAGATTCTTGATTTTATTTACATGTGTAGGAATATTGGGAATCTCATTAATAATTATCATAGGAATATGAAATGTACAAACTATAAGAAAGTGGGACACTTATTTAACCACTATAATATTAAGAAACCACTACAGGTAGAAGACACCTCCTGGGATGAGAAAACAGTTGAGAATTCCCTTAATGGAGCTATCCAGGTTGCTAGAAGTTAAAACATTGGATCACATGGCTCTTCTTTTACTGCAATTGTTATTGGCGGGTTACTAAAACCATAGATACCGTTACAACCAGACCCTTGTAATTATCTAATTTAATTATTTTATTGTATTTGGATAAAAATTTTAGGGTTTGGGTTGAGGGATGGATTTAATTTTTGAGTTTTTATTGAAAAATGTATGTTTTGGGGTTTACTAGAATCAGGCGCATGAGCAAAGCATGGGTTAGAAACTACGCGACTTCATCCAAGTCACTGTGCGACTTGCCTGATGTCAAAGTAAATAAATAAAATGAAATGAATAATAAAATGAGAATAAAATAAAATAAGTAGAATAAAATGGAATTTAATTAATTTTTTGAATAATAATAATAATGATAATAATATTATTAATATTATTATTTTTGAAAATATTAGTATTAAGTTATTACAATTATCAAGAATATTATCATCATTTTTATGAACATTATTATTATTATTATTATTTTCATTTGTTTAGTTTTTTAATTTTTTTTTGAAATCCTAAAGGGGGATTCCCCCTTCCTCATCCCCTATCCACACAGGGCCGACCCCCCCTTTCCTACCCCGTTCACATAACCCCCCTTGGTAGACTACCCTCTAGTGTAGTTCTCCTTCGACGACCCCCACCGGCTGACATCTATCCTCCTACCGACACCTCCCCACTGCGCAAATCCTCCTGTTGGTGCCTCCCTAGTGTAAAAACCCTCCTTTGGAGCGTGATTCCTGCAGCTGAACCTCCTCCCTATAGCAAATTCCCCTTCGGGTAAGCCTCCCCTTCGCTGCTCTAGGGTTTTTTTGGGTATTTGGTTTCTCCAGTTGGTAGGGTTTCATTTTTAGGGTGATACCTTGATCTGTTGGGTTTGGTATTTTTGGTTTGGGTCCATTATTGGTTTCTTGAGGTGCGGTTGAGGTGTGGTCCGTGTTCGCATCATTTTCCAACAATTTCTTCACCTGAGGTAGGTGATTTTGTGCATATATATTATTTGGAGAGTTAATTATTCTTTCTTGGATATTTAGGTGTGTTTTATGATTAATATTTTTGGTGAAAAAGTAGGTTTTGAAAATGTTTTTATAATCTTCTTGGTTGAAATTTAGTTTTCCTCTATGAATTTGGGTGTAATCCATGTTTAAATCCTTAGTGTGAACCTCGGTAATGTTTTATAAATTATGAAAATGATTTATTAAGTTGTGAAAGTGGTTTGAAGAACATTTTGAGTTGTTTTTGGTATGTTCTCATTATTAGGAATTTTTGGGTATGAATTGTGAGTGGTTTAAATATTGGGAAGCATGCATTCAAAATAAACTTTTTTAGTGTGAGTTTGAAAGGGGTTTGACCATGGGGTTAGATAAAGTAAATTGAGTTCTTCCTTGACTTTTTCCAAATGGGGTTTCCATGCGATGTTGGGTTTATTTTGGGTTTATATCTTTTTGTTCTTGGAAATATTTTTTAAAGTGTGCAAATTCTTTATTAAATTGTCTAATTGGTTCATATCATGATTTGATATGGTTTTGGTGTGCATTTAGTTTTAAAAGTAGATTTTGGGGTGTGTTTTTGGGTGTAAAGCCATGTGGTTATTCTTGTCATTGTTTTATATACATTTTAAATGATTATTTAAATTATATAAGAGGTGCGAAACTTGTTTGGAAAAGTTTTTGGTGTGAATGTGGTTCTAAAAAGGAACTTGAGTGTTCAAGTGGTGGTATTTGGTGTGGGTATTTCATTATTTGGATTGTGTGTGAAAATGTGTTTTTTTGGCATGAGAGACTTGTATGAGAACAAAAGGAAAGCTCAGGTAACTAGGTGGGAAGACTAGGACTAATGTTTTAGTGATTCAGAAGTGGCTTCGGTCTGGTTTCACTTAACAGGATTGATGATGATAATGCTAACTAAGATTGAATGATTATTGGAGACCACTAGGTTATGTGGGTGTCCCCTAATAGTGGATCATGCATGAAAAAGTTGATTGTCATGATTTATAATCCACATTTCACTAAGATGCAAGCTTCTAGGGTACCATTGCTAGCTAGTACCTATAGGGCCTCTCCCATGATTAATGATATTTAGTGGTGTTTCCCTTAAGATCAACATACAGTAAGACATGTTTGTTACTTCAAAAGCATGAGTGTTTATATTTAATGTCTCCCTCCTTTAAAGTGGGATTTTCATTAAAATTGTTTCCTTTGAAATTGTACTAGAATTCCTTTCATTTATAAAACTTTAAAGTTTATTTGTATTTTAATGTTTAGATCATGGAATCATTTTTGGGTGGCATCCTAATAGGATTTTTCTCACACCCTACATACACCCTTGGGTGTATGTAGATCTTGTTGTATTTTTATTCCAAGTGAAGGAAATGTGCGTTGTGTGGATGATTTGGGTTTCTAGTGGCATCTTCCTTGTGAACCTAGGTGGTGGTGGCTTGAGGATGTTTCTACTCACGTTTTATGGAGGTTTGGGTTGGAGTTTTAGTTTTCTTTTATTATAGTCACTATTTGGGGTTTTTTCTTAGAGTTGTAATCTTTAAATCATAAGATTGTTTTTTTATTATTTGATCAAGAATTTTTAGTTTTTTATTTATATTGTTGGTTATTTAATAACTTATTATTTGGGTAAATCATTTCCAAACATGTATTTGATACCCGGTAACTTCTGTCAGCCTGTGGGGATCAGGAACACCCTTCGGGCCTTACCGCGGACTAGGTCGGGCACCGAGTCGAATGGATAACTGGCTCGATTCGTGAAAAAATGTTATTAGAGTAGGTTTTATCTTTTGAGTCTTGTTCCTGGGGGAAGATTATGGGTAGATAGAAGCTTGGATTGTCATGAATTGATATTCTGATCATTTTTAGGGTGCTTGACCCACGCACCTCATGACAAGACTCAAGTAACCAGGGGAAGTCAAGTTTCATCCAATTCTTTTGGTTCTTATGGTTCGTTGATGTATGGGGAAATGAAAATGGAGTTGGGTCGATGGTCTCAGTGAGCTCATAGGGCCTGGAAAGCCATGTAAATCCTGATACATTTTTGTAGAACAATATCTGTGATGGTGGAGTGATTGGAGTATGGCCACCAACCATATGTTTAATCCACCTACCAACACTAATTTACTATTGCATTATCTTATTTCTCCTTGGGTTCTAAAAATTTATTTGGAAACTTTTGTTTAAAAATTTAAGGGATTTAGACTTTAAAATGGAAATGGTTTGATTTTCAAAAATAGTGGAAAATGGGTTTTTAGAGTTTCTTCGAAAAAAGATTTAGAAAGGTGAATTTTTATGAAATGGTTTTGAGTGAATGAGGGTGAGTTAATCAGAATTGGGTTTTATTAATCTCAACTTGAAGTTTGCTGGAATTAATTGTTTGGAAGAACATGAATTATGTTAAAGATGGTTTTGGAAAATATGTTCTGTCACACCCCGACCGCGGATGTCCGTAATTGTTCTCCTTTCTTGGTCCCGATTTAAATTTTTCGGAGTTTAATTGCGATTGGTGGTTTCGCGCCGGTGCGCGGTCACCGCATCATTAGCGGTGACCGTGCGTTCAGCCCGGGTGACAGTGTGTTCACCTGGTGTTTTAAATATTATAATTTTTATGTTGGTATTTATTTATTGATACCTTTTTATTTGTGTTATTATTATTGTATATATGTTTATATATGTGTTTATATATATATATATATGTATAATAATGTATGTATTTATATAGATCTATATTTGTATAAATATATATATATATGTGAGTGTAACATCTTTAAATTATTTTATAATTATTATTTTAAATATTTGATCAAAATAATTATTATTTGAATTAACTAATTTATTAATTATTATTATTATAAGTTTTATTATTGTTATATAAGTTTTATTATTAATAATATTATGAGTTTTATTATTATTATTATAGTGTTATTATTATTATGATTATAATTATTATGATTATTATTATTATTTCATATATATATATATATTTAACCCTAAAACCTACCCTAATCCCTTTACCCAGCCGCCACCCCCCTCTTTCCTCTCTCTCTCTCCCTCCCTCCTTCTCCCTCGCGCAACACCTCCCCTCCCTGCTCTCTGTCGCCGCTGCCCGCACCCAGCTCTCCCGGCGACCCCTGGCCCGGCACGCCCCTGCTCCAGCGTCCGGCGGTCCGAACGCCGCCCTGCTCCACCCCGATGCGCCGCCCGCCGCCTCCGCCCTCTCGCCGTCCGACTCCCCTGCGCGCTGCGCCGTCTCGGCTTCCCCGGCCTTCTCCGCCAGTTCCCGTCACCGACCCCCGCGGTCCTCCCGCGCGCTCCCCGCTCCCGGCGTCCCCCGTTCCTTCCCCCGTCGCACCCAGCAGCCATCTCCGTCGCTTCCCGTTCCGCGCGCCGCGCCCGGCCACACTGCTCCCTACACCCCCTTTGCCGGTCCCGGCCTCCCCGTCGTCCTGCCTCCTACCTCCGGCGACCCGCTCCCTCTCCCCCTCCAGTGGTGACCCTCCCCCTGTCCGACCCCGCTCCCGCTGATCCCCGGCGCGCTCCCTCTCCGGCGGCCGCCCCTGCTCTCCCCCTGCACCCCCGCCTTCACCGCGCCCAGCGGCTGCCTCCGCCCCCTGCTGGCCGTCCCGGCCTCCCTGCTCCGCCGCCTCCCGCGCGAACCCCCCCCAGGCTGTGAGTTTTTTTTTCTATTCTTATTTTCATTTTTTTTTGTTTGTTAATCTTAATTTTATAACGTTAATTATTTTTATCATATTAATAACATTATAATTATATGATTATTATTGTATTATTATTATTATTGTTTTATTATTATTATTATGTTAATATTATTTTATTATTATTATTATTATGTTAATATTACTTTATTATTATTATTATTATTATATTATTATTATTATTTTTATGGATATTATTATTGATATTAACATTTCATATTATTATTATTACTAATATATTTATTATTATTTTAATTATTATCATATTATTTTTGTTATTATTATTATGTTATGATATTCTTGTTATTATTATTAAATTATTATTATTATTATGCTATTGTCATTATATTATTATTATTAATATTATTATGTTAACATTATTTTATATTATTATCATTATTATATTATTAATATATTATGATTATGTTAAATTGGCATTGTTCCTATTATTATTATTATATTAATATTATGATATTATTATTATTGTTATTATTGATATATTATAATTATGATAATTATATTATTATTGTTATTATTATAACGTCATTATTATTATTATGTTGTGTTATAATTATTATTGTGATTATTGTTATCACCGCGATTATTTTTCACATTGTTATTATTATTAATTTTATTCTGTTATTAATATCGTTGAGACCGTTTAACGGTCTACTGTTTTAGGACCCGCGCATGGCGTTTCCGAGAAATCGCCATCGCTGCGCCTTGTTTCCGAGGTTCTGCCGTCTCCGCGCCTCAGTTTCGAGAGTGTTGGACTTTATCACGTGGCTTCGGACACACGTCGTGTCATCGCGCCTTGGTTCCAAGGTTGTTTTACCACCGCACTTGGATCTTGAGGTAGGTCTCCCTATGCACTTGCCTCTAAATTAAGGATTTATTTATTCCTTGTCCTTTTATTAAATTTCAGTAAATTTAAAAAAATAATATTAAGTAGTTTTTATAGTGTGGTGATTTGCTGAGAATGCAAACTGTTTAATTCTAGCATTTCATTAAAAGTGTTTTCTTGGTTTCAATTGTGGGATTTCATAGTAATGTCGCTAAATGGTTCTTCCTGAGTAACGAAAGACATGTTGAATTGGGTTTTGAAATGTTTTTGGCATGTGTAAATTAGTAAATGTACTGTTTATGGAAAATGGTGTTTTCTTCTAACCTTGATTAGAGAAAACGTCGTGTGACCCTTTGAAATTGTTTTTGGAAACTTTACGTGTTGTTCTTGGTTGACGAAAGATTTTTTCCCTTGTTGTGTTATTAAAAATAATGCTTTCTATGTTGTGAAAGTTGTTTATGTTCTTGTGTGAGAGTTTCCAAAAAGGGGTTTTTTGCGAAATGATTAGGTAATGACAATTATATTTTCAGAAAGGTATTTTTGACGTGCGTGAGTTTTGAAATATTGTTTGGGTGTGGAAATGGTGACTTTTGTGTGCGATATCTTGTTTGGCCTGCGATATGAGGAAGAAATATACTATGTGAATGTGAAGCTTGTTTGAGCACACGGGGAAACCCTGGGTATCTAGGTGGGCGGACTAGAACTAGTGCGCTAGTGAGCCGGATGGGTGTCGTCCCTGTTTCACTTAGCTGGATTGACGATTGCAACACTAACTAAACATATGATATCTGAGGGTCGTGGCCTTCTAAGCCACGTGTTCTGAGGGTCGTGGCCTTCTAAGCCACGTTTTCTGAGGGTCGTGGCCTTCTAAGCCACGTTTCACCGAGACACGAGGTTCTAGGGTCCCACGCGAGCTAGATGAACCTTAGGGGATTTACCCATAGTGCTCTACCATCTTTGGCGTGGTGCCTTCCGTCGGCATACGGGGGACCACTTGGGTGTGAGTGTGTGCGTGTGTGAGTAAGTGTGTGTGTGTGTGAGTGTGTGAGTGTGTGTGTGTGCCCATGGTTATTGCGGATAACTTCTGGTTTATTTTTACTTGCACTTGGTTTTTCCATGCCTGTTTACTTTTACTTGCACCTGTTTTCTTTCCTGCTTGTTACATTCAGTTCTTCTTTACAACTTGTACTGGTTGCCTTGCGGAAGTGGCTTTCAAATAAAAATGTGTTTTTCTCTTGTGTGGTAAAACTGAAAATGTAACACTTCTTTATCGTTCAGAACGAATTTAGAATCAACGAAAAGAATTTCAACTTTTGAAAAGGAATAAGGGTAATAGCTCGTGTTTAGTTTTTCAAGTGAAACATTATAAAAGCATACTTTTATATATTGTAGTTCAAACCTGGAATAGTTAGATTCTTTATTTACTGGCAGTGCATTGGGTTTTGTTGTGGGGCTCACCTACTGAGTACTTTTGTGCTCACGCCTATCTTTTACCTTTTCAGTTGCAGGTTCCTTGTGTTCAGGTTTTCCTGGCTTGCGTCGCTCAGTGTGGGAGCGACGTTGGTTGTAGTTGGGTGGTGACCCGCGAGGTCACGTGGAGGTATGTCGTGGTGTAGTTTTGTTTGTGTCTTTAGTGTTTGTTTGTTTGTTTAGTTTATGTTCGTTCTTTTGATCCTGTTTTTAGTTTGGGCTAAAATCGTTCCCAACGATTGAAATTTTAATGCCCGACACTTGTTGCCATCCCGGGGGGATCGGGAACGCCCCTCGGGACTTGCCGCGGACCGGCTTGGGTGACCAGTTCAGGGTCGACCCGGGCTGGTTCGTGACAAAATGGTATCAGAGCTGGTTCTTGTTATTTGGGTTGTCCGGTAGAAGGAGATTAGGACTGTCGGAACTCGAGGGGTAGGTACGGGAAGAGCGTCGCGAACTCTTGCTCGCACTGATCCTCGAGTTACCAGGGGTAGTTCGGGAATTGTGTCCTTGTTTTTCCTGGTTTGTCTTGGATTGAGAGATGACAATGGAGGCAAGCCGACGTTACGTCGTGATTTCACATGGAGTAGTGACCCATGTGGAGTCTGAGTACACGGTTTGAATTCCTCCTAGTGGTCGATGCTGACTCGAGACATGGCTCACTACCATGTCGGCAGGTTGAGCGTGACTACTAGTCCCTCACTTCAGTGGTTGATGCAAATTTGGTTGCTGCTTTCATTTTGGTTTGTGTGAGTGCGTGATTGGAAATGAAAAGAAGTTTTTGAAATATTGGACTGGTTTCTTTTAAAGGACTTTAAATGTATAAAATGGGTTTTGAAACTGAAATCTCTTGATTTGAAAATCTGTTGTTTGCTTGGAATTGGTTAAGAATGATTTGGGGTGAAACCTCAGTTCCTCTTTATGAACGTTTTCACATGTGTGAGAATGCATGGAAAGTGTGTGTTGATGCACGTATGAATGGAATGTGGATGAAGACATGTGCAACAGTTCATGAGATTACCTGGGTGTGTATTTGAAGTTAAAGGCTTGACTTTGTTTTCTAAATTTGGTTTTAAATGAAAATGGTTTTGGAAAGTTTTTGGTTTGAAAGTGGATTGGTTTTTAGAAAGTGATCTTGAAAAAGGGTGGTTTTGAAATCAAAAATGAAAAGGGAATTTTAAAGAGGAGATTTTGTTTTGGGTTGTGTTGTATTTGTTTGATCCTTGTGCTACTTGTTTTTATGAAGACACTTTTATTGATGTCTCTTCGGTTTGATGTTGGTTTTGGCTTTGTGTTTTATATATCGCTCGGGAAATGCCGCCCAGAAAGGTCTCTAAGGATTCAGATATGTCATGCCCAGTTTTTAGTCCTCCTCAGACTCTGCCTATTCTCCATGGTGATCAGGGTCCGTTAGAAGCAGTGAAATGGCTCGAGGAAGTGGAACGTGTCTTTAGAATATTGGGAACTCCCGATAGTGTTAAGGTCCGTGCAATTATGGAGTTGTTTGAGGGTCCAGCTCTGGACCAGTGGAGGATGGTTACCCCACCGTCAACGCAAGGTCAAATGATGTGGGATATCTTCGGAACCATTTTCATCCAATGGTTTGTACCCGAGGAAGTGAAGCTGGAGAAAAAGAGAGAGTTAGTGCATATTCAACAAGGCCAACGGACGGTGAAGGCATATGTTGACCATTTCAAGGAACTGATTTCCTTTTCTCCAGATGTAGCGTCACATGAGCTCATGAAGGTCTCTCTTTTCACTGGGGGTCTGCGTCCAGAGATCAAGGAGCGAGTCCTCCCTTCTAAAGACCCTTGTTTCGAGAAGCTCGTAGAGGAAGCATTCTTGGCTGAGTTGGTTTCCGGTGTGCATGTGGTTAATCCTTCAGCGTCCCCTGTCGTTCGTAAGAGTTCCCCCTCTGGTGAGAAAAAGGCGCCAGAGATACCTGTCCCCAATGAGTTATCCCCTTTGGTCCCAGCTTCCAGTTCATTAGATCGTTCGATGGTATGCTTTCAGTGTGGTCGTTTTGGGCATTTAAAGACGTCTTGTTGCAACCCTCCGAAGACGTGTCATCGATGCGGTTGTCTGGGTCATCTGGAGAAGTTTTGCAAGAAGCGTCGCATGAAGAGGACGCTGTGATGGGAGAATGTCAGTACCTGACTGTGAGGCAGAAGATGCTTCAGCCATCAGAGCCCCAGCCACAAGTCTCGGGGTGAAGCTCGCGCACAGTCAGGAGTTCCCAGGGTTGTGAAGCCTTGGTCCAAGTTCTGTCTTCCGTGTTGACGGTGAAGCAATTAGAAACCTCTTCCATACTAGTTTTCCTGCTACTGAAGTTTCAACAGCGTTGTAAATGTGTAGTTTTTCTATAAAGTGATGATGGACTGGTTCTATGATAATCTAAGCAGACTTGTCGTGTGGAGGTGATATTCTAAATCGTGTGTCCTTCTTAAAAGTGTGTTTGACTCTCGTGTGGGTTGACCTCGTTTTAGTTATGTTTAAAATGTGGTTATGTTTCGTGGACTTCGGTGGATCATGTCTCCAATTTGATGTTGGTTAAATGTTTTCTATGGGTTTTCCCTGGTGTTGAAGGTTGTTGACTCTAGTCGTGGGTTCAAAGTCTCGACGGAGGTGTTGTTTTAATCGTGCTATGAGAGTTGGTTTGAATCGGTTGGGAGTTCCCGCGTCGACCCCCCTTCCCTAGGGTTTTCTATTTAGATGTTCAACTTTCCTACACTAGTTAAGTTCTTGTGGTGGGGAGAACCCCTTCGTGTTCTCCCCTCAATCTCGGACCCCGGTTTTCTCTTGAATCGGTCGGGTGTGACCTGTGCAGAGTAAGGTCATCTCCGAGATTCTCAGTTCTCTCTGGTTCCTTTAGTTCCGTTGGGGCATGGACTTAAATCTTGATCGACTTTTGGCCTGGTGACTTTCTGGGGGCAGAAAGTGTCTGTGGTGGGGAGAATTGTCACACCCCGACCACGGATGTCCGTAATTGTTCTCCTTTCTTGGTCCCGATTTAAATTTTTCGGAGTTTAATTGAGATTGGTGGTTTCGCGCTGGTGCGCGGTCACCACATCGTTAGCGGTGACCGTGCGTTCAGCCCGGGTGACAGTGTGTTCACCTGGTGTTTTAAATATTATAATTTTTATGTTGGTATTTATTTATTGATACCTTTTTATTTGTGTTATTATTATTGTATATATGTTTATATATGTGTTTATATATATATATGTATAATACTGTATGTATTTATATAGATCTATATTTGTATAAATATATATATATATGTGAGTGTAACATCTTTAAATTATTTTATAATTATTATTTTAAATATTTGATCAAAATAATTATTATTTGAATTAACTAATTTATTATTTATTATTATTATAAGTTTTATTATTGTTATATAAGTTTTATTATTATTAATATTATGAGTTTTATTATTATTATTATAGTGTTATTATTATTATGATTATAATTATTATGATTATTATTATTATTTCATATATATATATATATATATTTAACCCTAAAACCTACCCTAATCCCTTTACCCAGCCGCCACCCCCCTCTTTCCTCTCTCTCTCCCTCCCTCCTCCCTCGCGCAACACCTCCCCTCCCTGCTCTCTGTCGCCGCTGCCCGCACCCAGCTCTCCCGGCGACCCCTGGCCCGGCACGCCCCTGCTCCAGCGTCCGGCGGTCCGAACGCCGCCCTGCTCCACCCCGATGCGCCGCCCGCCGCCTCCGCCCTCTCGCCGTCCGACTCCCCTGCGCGCTGCACCGTCTCGGCTTCCCCGGCCTTCTCCGCCAGTTCCCGTCACCGACCCCCGCGGTCCTCCCGCGCGCTCCTTGCTCCCGGCGTCCCCCGTTCCTTCCCCCGCCGCACCCAGCAGCCATCTCCGCCGCTTCCCGTTCCGCGCGCCGCGCCCGGCCACACTGCTCCCTACACCCCCTTTGCCGGTCCCGGCCTCCCCGTCGTCCTGCCTCCTGCCTCCGGCGACCCGCTCCCTCTCCCCCTCCGGCGGTGACCCTCCCCCTGTCCGACCCCGCTCCCGCTCATCCCCGGCGCGCTCCCTCTCCGGCGGCCGCCCCTGCTCTCCCCCTGCACCCCCGCCTTCGCCGCGCCCAGCGGCTGCCTCCGCCCCCTGCTGGCCATCCCGGCCTCCCTGCTCCGCCGCCTCCCGCGCGAACCCCCCCCAGGCTGTGAGTTTTTTTTTCTATTCTTATTTTCATTTTTGTTTGTTTGTTAATCTTAATTTTATAACGTTAATTATTTTTATCATATTAATAACATTATAATTATATGATTATTATTGTATTATTATTATTATTGTTTTATTATTATTATTATGTTAATATTATTTTATTATTATTATTATTATGTTAATATTACTTTATTATTATTATTATTATTATATTATTATTATTATTTTTGTGGATATTATTATTGATATTAACATTTCATATTATTATTATTACTAATATATTTATTATTATTTTAATTATTATCATATTATTTTTATTTTTATTATTATGTTATGATATTCTTGTTATTATTATTAAATTATTATTATTATTATGCTATTGTCATTATATTATTATTATTAATATTATTATGTTAACATTATTTTATATTATTATCATTATTATATTATTAATATATTATGATTATGTTAAATTGGCATTGTTCCTATTATTATTATTGTATTAATATTATGATATTATTATTATTGTTATTATTGATATATTATAATTATGCTAATTATATTATTATTGTTATTATTATAACGTCATTATTATTATTATGTTGTGTTATAATTATTATTGTGATTATTGTTATCACCGCGATTATTTTTCACATTGTTATTATTATTAATTTTATTCTGTTATTAATATCGTTGAGACCGTTTAACGGTCTACTGTTTTAGGACCCGCGCATGGCGTTTTCGAGAAAGCGCCATTGCTGCGCCTTGTTTCCGAGGTTCTGCCGTCTCCGCGCCTCAGTTTCGAGAGTGTTGGACTTTATCACGTGGCTTCGGACACACGTCGTGTCATCGCGCCTTGGTTCCAAGGTCGTTTTACCGCCGCGCTTGGATCTTGAGGTAGGTCTCCCTATGCACTTGCCTCTAAATTAAGGATTTATTTATTCCTTGTCCTTTTATTAAATTTCAGTAAATTTAAAAAAATAATATTAAGTAGTTTTTATAGTGTGGTGATTTGCTGAGAATGCAAACTGTTTAATTCTAGCATTTCATTAAAAGTGTTTTCTTGGTTTCAATTGTGGGATTTCATAGTAATGTCGCTAAATGGTTCTTCCTGAGTAACGAAAGACATGTTGAATTGGGTTTTGAAATGTTTTTGGCATGTGTAAATTAGTAAATGTACTGTTTATGGAAAATGGTGTTTTCTTATAACCTTGATTAGAGAAAACGTCGTGTGACCCTTTGAAATTGTTTTTGGAAACTTTACGTGTGGTTCTTGGTTGAAGAAAGATGTTTTCCCTTGTTGTGTTATTAAAAATAATGCTTTCTATGTTGTGAAAGTTTTTTATGTTCTTGTGTGAGAGTTTCCAAAAAGGGGTTTTTTGCGAAATGATTAGGTAATGACAATTATATTTTCAGAAAGGTATTTTTGACGTGCGTGAGTTTTGAAATATTGTTTGGGTGTGGAAATGGTGACTTTTGTGTGCGATATCTTGTTTGGCCTGTGATATGAGGAAGAAATATACTATGTGAATGTGAAGCTTTTTTGAGCACACGGGGAAACCCTGGGTATCTAGGTGGGCGGACTAGAACTAGTGCGCTAGTGACCCGGATGGGTGTCGTCCCTGTTTCACTTAGCTGGATTGACGATTGCAACACTAACTAAACATATGATATCTGAGGGTCATGGCCTTCTAAGACACGTGTTCTGAGGGTCGTGGCCTTCTAAGCCACGTTTTCTGAGGGTCGTGGCCTTCTAAGCCACGTTTCACCGAGACACGAGGTTCTAGGGTCCCACGCGAGCTAGATGAACCTTAGGGGATTTACCCATAGTGCTCTACCATATCTGGCATGGTGCCTTCCGTCGGCATACGGGGGACCACTTGGGTGTGAGTGTGTGCGTGTGTGAGTAAGTGTGTGTGTGTGTGAGTGTGTGAGTGTGTGTGTGTGCCCATGGTTATTGTGGATAACTTCTGGTTTATTTTTACTTGCACTTGGTTTTTCCATGCCTCTTTACTTTTACTTGCACCTGTTTTCTTTCCTGCTTGTTACATTCAGTTCTTCTTTACAACTTGTACTGGTTGCCTTGCGGAAGTGGCTTTCAAATAAAAATGCATTTTTCTCTTGTGTGGTAAAACTGAAAATGTAACACTTCTTTATCGTTCAGAACGAATTTAGAATCAACGAAAAGAATTTCAACTTTTGAAAAGGAATAAGGGTAATGGCTCGTGTTTAGTTTTTCAAGTGAAACATTATAAAAGCATACTTTTATATATTGTAGTTCAAACCTGGAATAGGTAGATTCTTTATTTACTGGCAGTGCATTGGGTTTTGTTGTGGGGCTCACCTACTGAGTACTTTTGTGCTCACGCCTATCTTTTACCTTTTCAGTTGCAGGTTCCTTGTGTTCAGGTTTTCCTGGCTTGCGTCGCTCAGTGTGGGAGCGACGTTGGTTGTAGTTGGGTGGTGACCCGTGAGGTCACGTGGAGGTATGTCGTGGTGTAGTTTTGTTTGTGTCTTTAGTGTTTGTTTGTTTGTTTAGTTTATGTTCGTTATTTTGATCCTGTTTTTAGTTTGGGCTAAAATCGTTCCCAACGATTGAAATTTTAATGCCCGGCACTTGTTTCCATCCCGGGGGGATCGGGAACTCCCCTCGGGACTTGCCACGGACCGGCTTGGGTGACCGGTTCAGGGTCGACCCGGGCTGGTTCGTGACATGTTCTGAATGGGATTTTCTAAACTATTGAAAAGTGTTTTGAATGGAATGAAATGTTTTGGAATTAATGTGTAGAGGTTGAAATTAAGTTTTATTTGAAATGGGTTTCTATTTGGTCGTTAGTGAATTTTTGGAATCTTTGTAAAATTTTGGTGGGTTTTTGAAATGAGAAATTTGAGGATGTGGGTTGAGTGTTTGTTTTGAAAAATGGAAAGAATTTTGTTCTAACCCAGGGTAATATAATGGGTGACCATGTGCATGTTTTATATGTGGAAAGTGTATTGGTTCCTAGTTAGCATGAGGACATGCACGTGTGAGGCCCATGTGGTTCCATTGGTGATTGTGCAACCCAAAAATACATTTTATCTCTAAAGGTGTTTTTCAGGAAAATATGTGGTGTTTTGTAATAAATAATTGTGTGTTGTATCCCTTTTTTATTTGGAGTTGTTTCTCATAAGGTATTTTGTGTTTTAAAAATCTTCTTCCATGGAAAATGTTTCAAGTTGTGTTTGGTCGGTGAGTTGGTTTGAGACATCGATTAGTGGTTTATTATAAGGAGTGTTTTGGGAATCCTTTATGGTGGTTCCCCTCATGTGTTTGGTGTTGTTTTGTGGTACATTTTGACCAATAGAATAGTTTTGTTGGGTACATGGTTTTCCTTGTCAGCTAGTGTAAATCCCCATAAGAAGTTAAGGCACAATTGAAGTGCAGCCACATGTGATCCACTATTGGAAGACCCTCCAGTTGATCAATATAAGGATTTTCTTCATGAGCATCGAGATTTGAATCAACCTATTTTTTTTAGTTAAGTAAATCCTATCACAACAGAAGAGAGGATGCTGGAGGACTTGAGCGAGGTTTTAGTTCCATTGTGTTGTTTGATGGTCAAAGGTGAAGTTTAACACCTCGATCCTGAATTTATTATATGGGAGCAGTGAAGGTAATTACAGTAAGATGAATGGAAAGTGGTATGAAGTTTTAGTGTAGACCACTTTATTAAAATGAACTTTAGATATTTCATCGATTTCTTATAAGAAAGGGTCATGTGAGGCCACCAGTGTGGTGATCCTAGTCATAAGAAGCTGTTATGGTCGCATACAAAAGTATTATGTTGTTCAAGTCCCAGTTTAATGACCCTTCCCTTGTAAGACATCTTAGGATGCAATGGTCATGTTCGATGGAATTTGTAGTATTGTGTTTTTACCTAAATGTAAAAGCATATGTCATGGAACCTTCCAAGAAATTCTGTTTTAATGAACATATGTATTCATTTTTAGAGAACTATGAATCTCCTTATTTTAGATGAAATTTCATCTATGAATTCTTCCTTTCGAAGTTTCTTATTTAAAGTAAAAAGGGGTGGTGCTTGTGCATCTTCTAAGACCTTGTTTCGGTGAAATTCCATGTTAGATTAAAGTGGGTTTTAGAGTGGGTTATGTCTTGGTGGTTTCATATTGGATTTGGGGTGGTTAAAAGTGGAACTGGAAGAAGAAGTCCCATTCAGGGGTTTTTAGCACCTTCCTGTAAGATAGGAGATGTTTAAACCATCAAATCTCTAGCCCTAGGTCCCAGAGTGAAGCTGACATGTAGTCAGGAACCCCCATGGGTGTAAAGGATCTTGGCTTAAATTCTGTCTCTGGTGTGGTATGTGGATATAGTTTGAGGTTTCAGTGTGGCAACTCCGTTTTAATGGTTCCATTTAGTGAAAAAGGTACATGGGGATATTGTTCCTCAATGTAGTGATCCTTTCCAGTGTAAGATTCCCTCCTTGGTTATAAGGAGGTAGTTTTTTTTCACTTTATTGAACCTTAGTGATTATTCCCTTGTGGGTACGAATCTCCGTGTGGTTTTCTAGGTATAAAAATCCTTTCAAGTCCATTTCAATCTTGTGTTTGGTTGGGATCATCCATGTATAGTAGTTCCATGGGAGTGTTGAACTATGTAGTATCTTTTGTTTGGCTTGGAATTTCATTAATCAAGTCCCTTGTAATGAGGGATTAGGTTGTTTGGGAAGCTCCCAGGTTAACCATGTTGGGTTTTATGGGTTGGCCTGTGCCAGTTATTTAAGTTAGTTTATCTTTATGGTGGGGAGACCCATCGTGGTTCTTGATGAAATTCCCCTAAATTGAATTAATATAGAATATTTCTTATAGTGGAGAGTCTTTTCGGGCCTCCCGGTGTTGGTCCTCAGGCTCTGTCTTGGGTATTGGTTGTTTTTATGGTGGGGAGTCCATTTGGGACTCCCCGTGTTAATAATTCAGTTATGTTCTTGGTGTCGACTTGGTGATAAGTGTCAACTTGGGACTAGATTGAACCCAAATTATTTTTCAAATTAAGATCATGGGATTATTTATCGAGTTGTGGTTTTATTCTTGTTTCCCATTTTAGTCTAGTAGCGTAGGTCTTATTTAATGATGTCTAAGGTGTTTGATATAAGAGGTTGGATTGTGCAATGTGGGAAGCTCTTTTCATTTGATTGGTAAATTGGAGGTGCTTTCACCATTAGTGGTGGGTGGAACACAAAAAAGAGTCCATTTTGAGTATCCTGAGTTTGATTTGTAAGTCTCTTACTTTATTGATAATGTTCTATCCTTTTTTTAATTCGCTGGTTATTGGGAATCCCCTTGTACTATGAAAAGGTATCAGTTTCTATGTGGGGGTTAGGACTTGTTGTGGCTTTCTATGGGTGGAAAGTATTATGGTGGGGAGAATTGTCCCACCTCAAACCTTTTAATTATTTCATTTAATTATTTTATTGGATTTAGAAAATTTTTTTGGGGTTCAGGTTGAGTCTCAGTTTGAATTTTTGAGTTTTTATTGAAAAATACCTGTTTTGGGGCTTGGCATCATCAGGTGCACGGGCAGAGCATGGGTTGAAAACTACATGGCTTTTCCCAGGTCACCATGAATCCTAATCGATGTTCAAAGTAAATAAATAAAATGAAATGAATAATAAAATGAGAATAAAAGAAAATAAGAAGAATAAAATGAGATTTAATGATTTTTTTAATAATAATAATAAAGATAATATTATTACTAAGAATATTATTATTGATAATATTAGTATTAAGTTATTATTATTATTAATCATAATATTATCATCATTATTAAGAACATTATTCTTGCTATTATTATTATTACTATTATTATTATTTTCATTTGTTTCTTTTTTTTAGAAACCCTAAAGGGGGATTCCCCTTTCCTCCTCTATCTCCATGTAGGGAAGAACCCCTTCCCTATCCCATTCACATAACCCCCCTTGGATTGCTCCTCTTTGGTGAAATTATACTCTAGAAACCCCCAACAAATTCCCTCACTCCTCATGACGGTGCCTCCCCGGTGCACTACTCCTCCTATTGGTGCCACCTCGGCGTGCGAATCCTCTCGCAGGTGATTCCCTGTCATGCGACCCCTCCTTCGACGCGTGATTCCGGTGGCCACAACTCCTTTCTATGGAAGTCGCCCCACTATGTAGGCCTCCCCTATAATGATCTAGGGTTTTGCTTTTTTTCTTTGGGTATTTGGTTTCTCCAATGGGTAGGGTTTCATTTTTAGGGTGAGGCCTTGATCTGTTGGGTTCATTCTTGTTGGTTAGGTCCTGTTCTTGGTTTCTTGAGGTGAATTTGAGGTGAAGATGGAGTTCACATCATTTTCTGGAAATTTCTTCACCTGAGGTATGTGATTCCATGCATAGACATTATTTTATGAGTTAATTATGCTTGTTTGGATATTTTGGTGTGTTTTATGATTAATATTTGTGGTGAAAATGTAGTTTTTTAAAAGGGTTTGATAAGAATCTTGATTGAAATTTGGTTTTCCTTCATGTATTTGGGTAAAATACATGTGTACAACCTTAGTGTACACCTTGGTAATGTTTTATAAATTATAAAAATGATTTATTAAGTTCCGAAAGTGGTGTGGAGTATGTTTTAAGTTTTTTGGTATGTTCTCTTTATTGGGAACTTTTGTGTATAAATCGTTAGTGGCTTAAATATTGGGAAGCATGCCTTGAAAATAAACTTTTTTTTATGGGTTTGAAAGGGGTTTTACCATGGGTTTAGCTATAATAAATTGTGTTCTTCCTTGAGTTTTTCCAAATTGTATTTCCATGTGATGTTAGGTGTATTTTGGGTGCATATCTTGTTGTGTTTTTTATAAATATTTTGTAAAGTGTGAAAGTGGTTTATTAAATTGTCTAAGTGGTTAAAATCATGTTTTGATATGGTTTTGGAATGAATTTAATTTTAAATAAGGATTTTGGGGTGTGTTTTTGGGTGTAAAGCCACATGGTGCTTCTTGGAATTGTTTTATAATTTTTTTGAATGATTATTTAAATTATATAAGAGGTGAAAAACATGTTTGGAAATGTTTTTGGCATGAATGTGGTTTTAAAAAGTAAATTGGGTGTGAAAGTGGTGGTATTTGGTGTGGGTATTTCATTGTTTAGCTTGTGAGTGAAAATGTGTTTTTTTGTATGAGAAACTTGTATGAGCATAAAATAGAAGCTCATGTAACTAGGTAGGTGGACTAGGACTAGTGTTCTAGTGATTGAGAAGTGGATTCAGCCTGGTTTAACTTATCAGGATTGACGATGACAGTGCTAACTAAAATTGAATGATGATTGGAGACCACTAAGTTATGGGGGTGTCCCCTACTAGTGGCACGTGCATGAGTAAGATGATGGTCATGGTTTCTAAGCCATGTTTTGCCGAGATGCGAGGTTCTGGGGTCCCATTACTAGGTAGTACCTATAGGTCCTCTCCCATGATCAATGATCTTTCGGAATGTTTCCCTTACCGTCAGCATAAGGTAAGACATATTGGTTACTTCAAAATCATGAGTGTTTATATTTAATATTTCCCTCCTTTAAAGTGGGTTTTCTTTAAAAAAAATTCCTTTGAAATTCTACTAGCATTCCTATCATTGATAAAAATTTCATGTTTATTTGTCTTTTAATGTTTAGATCATGGAATGGATTTTAGATGGAATCCTATCAAGATTTGGATCACACCCTATATACACCATTTGGTGTATGTAGACCTTTTTGTATGTTTATTCTAAGTAAATTCAAGGTGTGTTGTATGGATGGTTTAGGTTCCTAGTGGTATCTTCCTTATGAACATTGGTGGTGGTGGCTTGAGGATGTTTCTCCTCACATTGCATGGAGGTTTGGGTTGGAGTTTTAGTTTTCTTTTATTGTAGTCCCTATTTGGGTTTTTTTTCTTAGAGTTGTGAACTTTAAATCAGAATATTGTATGTTTCCTTGTTTGGTTGTACGTTTTTAGTTTTTTTTATTTATATTGTTGGTTGTTTCATGACTTATTATTTGGGTAAATCATTCCCAATTGTTTATTTGATACTTTATAACTTGTGTCGGTCTGTGGGGATCAACAATGTCCTTCGGGACTTACTGCGGACCGGGTCGGGAACTAGGTTGGATGGAGACCCAACTTGGTTCATGAATGATTCTCATTTTGACTGCAGGATTGTTCAAGGGGGAGTCAAACCATTGAGGATATAAATTTTTCAGGAGATTAAAATGTGTATAATGACTTAATGAAAAGGAAGAATTGTTCGGTTGTATTTAAGGGAGTGAAAATCATGCGTGATACTAGCATGCATGGCACTGGATTGTCCCCTCTTCAGTAGGGTCACAATCAAGGCTCTTGGACATACATTATAGTTAAGGAGGAGGGTCAATATATTGAGACCTCATACAAAGATGTTGTGAAAGGCATTGAACATGAAAGTGCCTATTATGATCATAATATGTAGGTATTTGATAATAGAAAGGATGTATCTAATGTGCCTACCTAAAATATTGGGTAGTTCTCACATGGGATTGATCTTATTGCACCTGAATATGGATTGGGAGATGAAGCTAAATCAAGTGATGAGGAAGCTACACAATAGAGTGTTTATCGAAATCTCATTCATGATTAGAGGATTTCTTCAAGAGCAAAAAAGGGTAAAAAAATAGATGTTGATACTTCTTTGTGAGATAATTATAAAACCTTATTAATTGATTTTTCGATGTACTTACATCCCAATGAAAAGAGTGAGTCTCCATTAGCTCAATAAAAGGTGTGTGAGGGGCTTGACCCACAGGTTGTAGTGGTGGAGGCACTATTGTAGTGTACTATAGCGGCAGTGGGGTACTGTAGCAGTACTGTTCACCGAGAGGTCTTTTGGTCCAAAAAAAATGGGCTTTGAAGCCTTGTATTGATCCCACTTGGACTTGGGCCTTAGGGATATGTAATGGGTCTCCCTCTACCCACACTAAAGAGGTCTTTGCTTTAAATAATAAATTGAGGATTCGGCCCCAACCTTTAAAAAAATCATGTAAAGGGTAAGAAAATAATAGTGGATTAAGAGAGATTACAATTGTTCATCCCTTAGAAATCTAAAATAAATGAGTCTAAATATAAGTATGTGACATCCCAAATGTAGGTTGACCCGCATGTTGAAATTCCAATTATAAATCTCTCAAACAAGAGCACTGATGGTATTGAGAAAGTAGAGTGGGCTTATCTATACCATATCAATGATCTAATGAAAAATGCATATGAATCTTTTGAAAAGGTCTCAATTTATAAATGTGACATTTCACAGGTAAAGAACTCTAGTATCATTCATCAAGAAGACTAGGAAGGTGAAAGGAACACTAAAGGCCTCAGTGAGGAAGGGACAAAATAGTTCTTTTTATAACTTGAATCCTCTTTTTCTATGACAGAGCTAGATGTTTTCAGGTTTAATGATTACTTAATGGTTCAGAAGTTGTTAATAATTAACATTGAAGACGAATTTAAATCTAACCCAGAGATGGATGTTCGGGATCTATCTTGAAAATTTAGGATTTTCTCCATTTTAGAGGACCTCTCCGAATCTTCACCGGATGAGGAATATATACCCCCATAAAGAGACAGGACATGGTGGAGAGGTCAACATCCAAAGGGAAGAGAAAGATATCCTAGGAAGTTGGGATCCAGAGTGATTTTTTAAGATTGACTTCTTATCTTTGGCCTCTCTTCTTTGATATGGGAATTTTATGAACTTTTTGATCTGCTCCTTTCCTTTCCTTGTTTGTTTACTTTTTATAATAAATTTTGAGTCATGGGTTTAGTTCCAAATCCATGACTGGGCTATTTTGAGTATATTTATAAATATTCATATATAATTATAATTATTTTTATATAATTATATATATTCATATAATTGTATAGAATTATATAGAATTATATAATTATATATATAAATTTATTAATATACAAATATATATAATTATAAATATAATAAATATATTTATTATATAAACATATTAATTATATATATACACACACATTTATAATTATAATTATAAATAAATATATGTTTTTTTACATCCAGGTATTCTTTGGGAGGTTGCCTTAGCCATTGGCACTCTAATTAAATTTGATAAAGAGACCGAGGTGGCCAGGTATGGACATTTTTTTTGAATATTGGTTGAATTTGATATGAGTAATACTCATATTGAATTTTTTTTGGTCACTGATGAGTTTAAATTTGAGCTTGCAATTGAATATGAAAATGTAACTGACTTCTATTTCAACTGTTTGTGCATTAAGAATACTAGAGAAAATTTACATAGGGGTATGAGATGCTCTGGAAGCATGAAATTTGGGCACTGCATTGAAAATTGTAAATTTTAGCTGCCTATGTTTAATAAGAAGAGATCTGATCACTACATGGAGTCCTTTGCGGTGAAGAGGAATGAGAAAATTTCTCAGCAAGGAGGATCTGATGAAATAGGCGTAGGGTGAGGAAGTGTAGCATAGTGTAGGGGCATTGATATTCCTTTATTTCCTCCCAAGTTTTACATGATAGTGGATAATAGGGCCCCCTCTTTTGAAGATGTGGTCGCTGGCACCAATTCATATATGTGTTCTGACACTCCTCATGTCACTACTGTGCCTTATAATGGAAATAATACTGAGGTTCATATTTTTTTGGGCTCTCATCTAGTTCTGAGTAGTATTGTTAAGAATGTTAAAGATCAAACATTGGGGAGGATCGAGGTTGGAAATCATCGTCTTCTTTAGGTGAGTAAAAATGTCTCATCTAACACTGAATATGAAATGGATTTCACTGATGTTATTGGAGATGATTTCATCAATGCTGGTAACAGTAAGGGAAATCCTATTCTTTGGGAGAAAGCCCAAAACCTCAGAGGGTGTTTAGTTCCCCTTATATAGTCTCTATTGGGACTCTCTTACAGGTGATGACAAATGATCCTTTAACTGTTTCTATCACTTCGTCAGTACTAGATGTTATTGACCAATAGAGCTCAGAGGCTACATCGAATTCTATTGGTGATATGTTAGCAGGGAACGATGTTTCACTACAGGAGGTAGGGGAGGTGACTCCCAGGGAGACCCAAAGTGTTCCTCTTGATGTGTCCACCCCATTCTAAGGGGTTTCTTGCAACACAAAGTCTGTGGATGGCTCTGGTAAACTTATCTTGCATGAAGTTTTAAACAGGTCAAATAGCAGGGAAGTCCTCCATCAAGAATTTGATAACATCCGTGGAGACTCAGGCACTACAGAGGTCACAACAAGGGTAGGTCCACCTCATGAGGACCCTACTTTTCCTGATATCAACACCACCACTCTTGCGGATGATGATACATGGAAACAACCCAAAACCTGGAGGAGGGGTCATCATCCATGAGGTAGTGGCGGTGGCTGCTCCTAAAAATGATGATTCTCTTTTCTCTTGGACCACGATCTGAGTTGTTTTGGAGTAGTGGATTGTCACTGCTTTTCATTTTTTCCCCTTAGTTGCTTTCTTCTCTTGTACATTGTTCTTTTATTTTCAATAAATTTTGGAGCCATGGGCTCCAACCTATGGTTCACACCGTCTTCGTATATATATATATATATATATAAATATTTGTATATAATTGTAAATATATTTATATAATTATATAAATATATATTTTTATTAATATATAAATATATACAATTATAAATATAATAAATATATTTATTATTTAAATATATATTTTTTATAATTTTATAGCTATTTAAATAAATATATATTTTATTTATAATTATCAATAAAAATAAATATATTTATAAATAATTATATATAATTATAAATATATTTATATAATTATATATAATTATATATTTATCTATATATATATTAATATATAAATATATATAATTATAAATATAATAAATATATTTATTATTTAAATATATTTATTATAATTTTATAATTATTTAAATGTATATTTAATTATTTATAATTATAATTATAAATAAACATATTTAAAAATATTTATATATAATTATAAATATATCTATATAATTATATATATTTACAAAATTATATATGATTACATAATTATATTTATTTGTATAATTATATATATATATATATATATATATATATTTATTAATATATAAATATATATAACTATAAATATAATAAATATATTTATTATGTAAATATATTTATTATAATTCTATAATTATTTAAATATATATTTATATGTTTTTTAAAAGGTGGGGGAAAATCCCCTTTATTGAAATCAAAAGAACAAATAAAGCATAAAATGGGGTCAAACAATGAAACCTCCTTCATTAGTGTATGGTTAAAGACCCAATTTATCTCTAATATTGATTCTTATCTTACATTCCTCATCATGTAATACATTCCAATTAACCCATCCATGTCTACACCCACAACCTTGACTTATGGGATAACAACCTCTCCTCCAAGATCTCTCTTATTACAAGAGGCCTATGTTGGAAGCTTTTTAGCTAGTACCAGTATCAGATTAGGTTTCCCCCTTATCAATTGAAGCATCCTTAGTGCCAACTATTGATGGGGTCTTCATATACCTTGTCTCTGGTGATCGAGATCGAATGTTTTCATTATGATGTTGACATATACCTTCATTGTGTGTTTCAAGAACTTTTGGAGAATCCAATTCCTGTCCAATGTTAGTTGTATGTGTACCTGAATCATCTTTTCATGCTACTTTGACCTAATTAGGATAAGAAATAGGTGCGACCTTTCTAAAATGAACCATATGAAATCCTTCTTCACTAACTGTGACCTTAGATAAAGGCTTATTCTTGTCAAATGGATCAAAATCTCTATAAATTGCCACACTTCTGATGGAGGCAATAGATAGATCATTACCTTTATAATGGAATGAAAAATCATCAGAGTCCTGTGCCTCAAGTGAGACTTGAACATTGGGTTCCAAATCATCCCTTCCAAGGGAGGGTGACCTCATATCACTCTCAAACTTATTCATAGTCTTTTATTCACTAGTTTCCTAAGCACTAGATTGAAGAAAATTCTCTACCTTCTTATTTTTTAAGATCACAAGAGAATCGACATTCAATTTCTACTTAAATTTATGATTTCTCAAAGAAAACATTTGTTCCTGCATAGTTTGACATTCAACCATATGCTGTATAGAAACTTAATTGGTATCATTTTCATCCATACGATTCATCTCAGGACATCCCTCTACTTGTTACTAGTTAATGTCCTCCCTTGATAAAGGGGAAATGTCAACGAGATCCTTGGACGAGTCTTCCTTCAAAGTGGGGGATACTATAGGATCCTGCACAAATACATAGGATGTGATATTTGTGTTTATAATAGTACCTCCTAGTCCAGGTCATTCATTACCTTCGACAAAGTCGACATCATGTGCTATATTTTCCTCAGTAGTTAAAAGCAACACACAATTTCTTCATGTAGTCAGAATTCTCCACATCACTTGAAGTAACCTACTAAAATTTAACCACAAAACAATCTTGTAAATCCTCCCATGTTCCACTAGAAGAGATCTCTAACTCCATATTAGCGTGATGAGTAGAGGTGGGATGATCCAACATCATTTATGTTCCTATATCTTTAGGAAGAGAAGCGACCAAAACCTAATGGCTATCCCCTACATTATTATCCACAACCTTTTGAGAAGTAGGGTTCAAACAGGGTTCCCCATGATCCAGACCACCCTCCAAGTGATTCTTATGTCCAACAACCATTCAACTTTGAGCCATGAATTTCATCCACTTTAACATTTTGAAACATGAATATTCCTCATGTCCATGAGACGAAAAAAACATACATACCATCGACCTCTTACAGATAAATGACTCATGAACAATGGCCTTACAATTTGAACATAAACTAGGTACTTTTTCATACTCAATTATAAGATTTAATTCATCATCATCTGTTGAAATAATGATAGTCTCAAGAAATGAATATTAAAGATCAACCTCAACCAGAAATCGAGAAAAATTTCTAAATCTATCCATTTTAATATCCCGATCCATTTTGATAGAATTCCCACATAAAATATTTCAATCCCTATAAGTCCCTACAGAAACCAAATTCCTATTATTTTTTCATCCACCCTTTGGGTGTTGACCTCTCTTCCATGTCTAGGACCTTTGTGGGGCTCATATTTTTCACCCGATAAAGACTCAGAGAGTTCCTCTTGATTGGATTAGACCTTGAATTTCAAAGTTAGATCCTGAAAGTCCATATCAATATTAGACCTGAATCTATCTTCAATGTTAACTAATATCAACTCATAAACCATTAAATTTTCATTAAAACAAAATACACATGGATCCATCATAGAAATATATAAATATATAAATATATAAATATATAAATATATAAATATATAAATATATAAATATATATAAATATATTTATAATCATATACAAATATTTTTATATATACTTATTTATAATTATAATTATAAATAAATAAAAATATATGTAAATAATTATAAAATTATAATAAATGACTTTAAATAATAAATATATTTATTTTTATATAATTATTTATTTTTATATAATGATATATATATATATATATAATTTTATAAATATATTTATAATTATATATAAATATTTTTAAATATACTTATTATAATTATAAATTTAAATTAATATATATATATATATATATATATTTAAAAAGTTATAAAATTAAAATAAATATATTTATTATATTTATAATTATATATATTTATATATTAATAAATATATATAATTATATAAATATATATAATTAAATATATATAATTTTATAATTATATATAAATCAAACTATTCAATCCCACCTAATTTTCATGTTCCCCGCCTTGGAAATAACCATCACCACCTCTACCGTTTGAACCTCATTGGTCGCCGTCTACAACCACCGATGATCACCATTGCTGACACTGATCGAGCACGAACTCGAGCTGATGCCCCCCCCATCAAAGCTTGAAACTACCATGATTGACCTCCAAGGCTTGTTTTGACCACCTTACAATCATTTTCAAAGTGTCCAACACCGTGCTTGATAAATGGAGTTCCCTCAAACCACTGCAAAGGTCGAAGGTCTTACGGAGCCGCTGCCGCTGCCTCCTATTACACCACTACCATTACCACCATGAAATCCATGCAACATACATGACACTATGCACCATGAATGAATCATAATCAAAATAAATTCCACACTTCCCTGCATGGATTTCTTACCCCAAAAATCTCAAATGCCCGTTATCTATGGGTGTATTTGAATTTTACCATTCAATGGAGGATCCATATTTTTTTAGTTATGGACCGAGATATTTGAATGAGGGGGATACAAGAACTCCTCTATAAATAGAGGAGGATCATCCCACTTCAAAAGAGTTAGACAACAGGGATGAGAACCGTTTGGGGGTGGAGCTCGATCATGTTTCTACTATTTTTTTTCTTTTTCTTTTGTTTATTTTTATTCTGAATGTATTTTAATTCAATTTATTTTATAAAAAAATAATTCATGCATGTTTTTATTTAATCATTTTCATTCTATTTGTATTATATTATTATTCTTCTTCCTTTTCTCCTCATCCTCCTCTTTTTACTTATTCTTTTTTACTTCTGTTGTTTCCTCTACCGTCCACTAATTACCTATTTATTTTTTATTTATTCTTTTCTCATTCTATTTTATATATTTTTCTCTCTCTCTAAAGTCCATTCACTCTCACAATTATTATTTTTTATTTTATTTTTCTTCCTTTTATCTTATTATTACTATCGTGATCTCTTACCCTTGACAATGAGGGGCCGACCCAAGACTTGGCCTAGGGAGGTTAGGTGTTCTTAAATTATTTATTAAATTTTATTTTGTGTTTGTAGTAGATACGAGTGACATGCATGGGTGTTCCAGTTTTCCTATAGCGACCTGGCTTTTTCTTACATTACTATTACATCATTTTAATGATAAACATAAAAACAATACACAATGAGGATCCAAAGGTTTAGTGTCTTAGGAAAACTAGGTCTATACATAACTTTTACAATATGAAACATAAACATTTATTTAATTACTTCTTCTCTATCTTCTAATTGTCTCTTGTGTTCTCTTTAGTACATATAGTATCCTAAGGATATACATCAAAAAGGGGTGAGATGAAAGCCTAGTAAGAGGATAGATATATACAAGAAACAATATAAAATGAGGTAAGAATAATCATCATCATCATAAAATAGGCATATAATTATAATCATGAGAGGAATAATTAAGAAAAGGCTTAGAATGTGGAAATGCATAAAAATGAAACATCATGTCTTAGTGGTCAACTAACACACTAAGTTGTGTACAAAGATATCATAATTATCAAACATATTTTACTTTACCCATGAGTTTATTCACATTAACCAATGAATTGTAGTGCTCTATAATTCTGGGCACACTCATCACATTAAAACATTTACATTGCGCTATATAATTCTGGGCCCACCCATCACATAATAATATTTACATTATCATGGACGCCACATAGATCATATATCAATCATGAACATAAATAACCCATGGAAAGGAATTAGTTTCAAATTATATACATAAATTCATAAAATTCGGGTTCCCAAATGAAATAGGTAATAACATACTTGAACCATCAACCTTGAGTGAAGAAGAAACAATCTCAAGAAGTAAAAGGTGTGTTTTTTTTAAAAGAAGAGTTATTTTGGGAAAAATTATGTTTGTCATAAAATAAATTAGAAAACATGTATATCCTATAAAAGGTAATATAATGATTAATAAATGATTTTAAGGAATATCCTTACTAAAAATGCGGTTAAAGAGGGAAAATCCAAATAAATAGAGTTGGGTTTGAGAATTCCCCTTAACTTTTGTCCGAAAGCTTCCTTCACATTAATATATTGTATAATCATATTAGATTAATTAATTGAAAATTAAAGAAAATTTTATTTTTGAATATGAATCATTATGGTTTTTTTATGGGACGTTGTATGAGTTATATAGTTTAATATCATTGTTCAAGAGCATTCATTTTCATGGTTTTCATAATCATTTCATTTGTAAACATGAATGCAAGTTCATTTAAAATGAGGATGAATAGAAAGAATTATTATTATATGTTATTAATGATCTTATAAAATCTTAAATTATCTTACAATATATTTGGTTACACACCATGAGGATTATTCATTATACAGAAGTTAATGATGAATGTTTTAGGTTATTTTTTGCTGTTTTTCGAACACAACGAACTCATTTTGTTTTATCATTTAGTATTATGAGTATAAGTTATTTATAAAACATAAAAAAGGTTAAAAAATAAACTTTACAATATTTTTTAAACCATTTAATGGTCTTATTAACAATCTTTAATATCTTTAAGGAAAATGAAAGTTCATCGCCCATGATGTCGGTAAATTGACATATGACAGGAGACAATTTCATTTTTAAGATAAGAGAGAGGGGGGGAGTTTAATTTTGGATCTTACATTAACATGATATAATTACAGTTATTTAAGGTACTATAGTTATCATGATATTTTTATGAATGAAGGTGAGGAGATAATAAGAAAATAAATTGAAATTGAAAGGAAATTAAAAGAAAAGAGAGAGGATTTACCTCTTGAATTTTCCACTAGAGATCCTCCTCAATGCACCTAGGCTTGGTATTTTGACGATACCAAGAGCTCCTGAACATGGAGGAGGGACTAGGGAAGAGTATTGGGTATAATATAGGCAAGGATCAAAGTTTGAGAGGTGTGAGGATAAGAGGGTGCGAGGGGTGGTATTTATACTGGAGAAGATGGGTGTTTTCTTATTATTTTAATCATTAGTTTATTATTTTGCTCAAGAAAAGTAATAGTGAGGATTATTATGACTAAATAAAGTAATTAGTACATGTTATTTCGAACCAATGTTCACTTACATCATCCAAGACTCAGGCATGACTCAAAATTTTTGGGTTTTTAGCAATTATCGTAAATTATCATTTTATAATATTTATAAGAAATTGAAGTATTTTAGAAAAATACAAAAAATCCGCCCTAACAATTTTTTGATGTGTATAATTAAAATATGAACTACATTTAATTTAATTAATTTTATAAATATTTTTAATTAAAGTTTTAATTAAAATCATCATTTACTTGAAAAATACATATTTTAAAATTATAATTGATTTTATAACACTTTGAAAAATTACTTAAGGTCTCATAAAATTATCTTAAAATCATAATAAAACAAAATATTAATTTATGAATAAATTTTATGAAAATAAATTTTCTATTAAATTATTAAATTGATCATAAAATTTTAATTAAATATTTATAAAAATACCAACACTTAATAATTTTTAAAATATTTATTTACTTATACTAGGATATATTTATATCATATTCTCACTTATATGATGGATAAATTTTATTTATAATTTCATTGGTAATTTTACTATTTACTTGGCTGATTTAATATTGATAAGGATTATATTACATTTCATAAGGGTAACATTACTATTCATAAGGGTAAGTTACTCTTTACCAAAAATTTAGTTTATCATATTAGACTCCAAATATCTTACTGATCACAATCATGTATGTAAAATTTTGAAAATTCAAATAACAGAAGTGGAAAAATTATGTTTAATGATTAGACTATAAAGGTCACATAGTATTTAGTTGTTCATTTATTCATTATGTTGAATTGTTTTTCCTAATGTGATTTTATGTGACATAATTATAAGAAGAGAATTTCCATTGATAAAACTTTGGGCCATTACATTTCCACCATGATATGAGACTCAATTATATTTCTATTATTTTATTATTATCCTTGTACACCCTTCTATTAATCATAAGTGCTTCACATGATAGATTTGAGATGATCAATGGATGAAACGACATATGAAGGAGCTGGGTCCTGGAAGATGTCACACTCTCAATTCAGGTGTTCTATCGACCTTGATTATAGGAGGATGTGGAATTTAGATTACTTAAGGTATTAAAGATTTCAAAACACTAAATAAAAGGATAGTAATCCATCCATGAGATTTTGTAATTGGATTATCAAACTAAATTTAAAAAGATAAATAAGAATAATAGAGGAACTCAAAATCGAACCTTGGACTAAGTTTGTTTTGTTTATAATTTCATTCTATTTAGAATTTCATTGTAATTTAGAATTATATTATATTTTATTATTTATAAAATAATCAAATCCCAAATTTATCATTGATTTCATAGAATAAAAAAACAAGTCATCTCATGTGAATTAGATTAAGGAAGTGAATAAGATTTGAAGCTCTTCAAGTGAGACGACCTTTGTTAGACACTGTGCTACACTAAGAAAAATTTAGAAATTTTCTTTTATCACATCCCATGACTGGAATGCATCAAAATTGGATCCATTGCATGGGATCTAATTAGTAGTTCATTATCTTATTATATTTTAAAATTTTAGATAGTTTTTCATTATTATTTTTAAATAAAAAATGTTTAACTCACCTTGGTATATAAGGGATGGTGATTATTTATTCTCTAGATAGATCATGGGAGAAAAAAGATGAATTTTCATAGCGGAGTAATTCAAAGACCTCATCCAGGTGCTTAAAGAGACCCTCAAACCACCGCCAGTTGAAGGATTAGATAGAAATTTAACTAAATTCCAAGAGTATTTCACATAATTTAATCAATAAATGGCCAAGAAACAAGTAGAGTGTTCATTTTTTCCTACCAACATTTCTAAAGAAATTCCCTAGGTGTAGGACCAAGAGCGAGTGTTTCATGATGTTGAGGAGGCCCTCCAACAAAGAGCTAGAAATATCACTTACATGATCAAGCAGATGATAAATAGTTAGGAGACTAGATTTTTACTTCAAGAATTGATTTACATGGATAATGAAGTACAAAGTGATTATCAAAGATTGAAGGTGATGAGGGAAGCACCATTGGAGCTCCCCACTTTTTCTAAATGTATCCAATAAGTTTTGGCCAAAATCGAGGACAATTAATAGCCCAAACATTTGAAGATACATATCCAAGATGAACATGATGAGATATAGTGGATTCATGATGATGAAGAATTTAATGCCGAGATATATATGGGATATGAACAAGATCTAGATAACTTATGGAATGAGTATGATGTACAAAAATACCTACCCATTATTTACAAAGTAGAAGAGCCATCAAATTTTCATCTCTCAAGACATTGAATAGGAGGAATCCTTCAAAATGGTGTAATTTGAAGAAAATATATAGGATCCTGACTACCTACCTTTATCTAGTGAGACTCTCTTTCAAAAGGCCCTTACCATTGAGAAAGATATTGAGCTAGAACCAAGACAGGGATCTGAACTTAATTTGAACTATTTTTTTTTCTGATTCTATTCAATATCAATTTATTATCATTACTAAACACTTTAAATTTTTATATTTGGAAAATCCATATTATTCATCATAAGAATAGGAATAATCATCACTTTCACCTGTAGAGGAACACATGGAGTTCCCTGATTTTGATGAACATGCATTTTAGGAAGCCCATGAAGAAGTCTAAGTGGTTAGTCCTAAGGAAATAGAGATATAAGTATCTCAATTTAAAAGGAATAATTTTATTATTGATAATTCATAGTTAAATTTTATTCAAGTAAAATTACTTTTAAAATTTATATTCAAATATTCAATTAATGCATCCCACATGGAGAAATCACTAAACAATCAAGAGGAGGTTGCACAAGTAACAACCAAGGAAGAGGAGGATCCATACTTAATTCTAACCCTCCATGAAAGATATACCTAACTATGAATGGGATGTATCTAGTATACTCTATCCATGGATTATTCTTCACAAAAAAGAATAAGTGGAAGCTGTAAAAATATACTGTGGTTGTTTAAATATTAGATGATCTATCCACCATCAGATTATGGATAATATTTAGAACTACCCTTCTGGAGGCATTAAAAATCTAGGGACCAGTTGGGGGATTAAACCAAGTCTTATCCTTTTATTTACTTACTAGGAATTTAGATTTCAATTTCATGCTTAGGAATTAGAATGTAGATAACTCCCCCTTTATTTTTTTGAGATTTAATGGAAGGATCCTTGTGTTTTAATTGAATGATTTACTTCTATAAGACCATGATGGCATAAGGAATCCTCTAAACAGTAGTGGATGAAGAGTTCTAAAGATTCATTTAGAAAATGGAGTTAATTTTTAATGTTTATATTTTAAAATCTCTATATTTTTTGTCTAAAAACTTGTTTTGAGATTTAATTTGAAAATTGCATGCCCATGGTTGAATCTTTTCCTTACATTAATTACCTAAGAGACATGAATTTATTAATAACCCCATGATTCCATGTTATATATTTTAATGATAATGAGATTGAATGAGTAAATTGGAGAATTTAATTATTAAAATGATGCATGGATGTTGAAATAATGGAAAGTTAAGGATCAGGGACTGGTTGAGGTACTGGGTAATAAGGAGATGATGCTTGGGCTACCTAAAGACCCCATCAGGACCATATTAAGAAATGGTGACCCTGATTAAGGTGTTCATAGAATCAATTACATTTTTAAGAATCATAATGGTATGATTTATAGGAATCTAATGGGAGTGATAGTGAAGCTGATATGGACGTTCTATATGAAGAGAGGTACCTTCAATATGGGAAGATTAAAGGTAATAAAATCACTGCTTCTATGGGATGTGGAACCCTTTCTCCCTTATGTATATGGGGATATATGGGGGATTTTGATCTAGTGAAAAAATAAATACCTTCTCTAGACAATATACCTGATTTTCCCATATTGTAAGAGGTCATCCTTGGTGTTGGTACTATAGGGGTAGAACCTTAGGTGTGGAACATATTGATAGCTTGACTGATGGTGTTTCTAAACAAGTGTTTCCTTCAATCCCTGAAAAGAAGGTACATTACACTGTGGTTCAGGGGAAGTTCCCAGAATCTACTAGGGATGATAAAGTTCTTTATTCCTCACCTAAAGAGTCAGTGGTGGGTATCAAGGTTATGTATAGATCCTCTTAAGATATGGATCATTCCTCTAAAGGCATGGATTCTTTACATGATACATCTCAATCCATAATCTTGTGCATAGATATGCATCATCTTTCATTCATGATAAATATTTAAAAACACTAGGGACCACAAATACAGGCTATGTTATGGATCTTGGGAGTACTATGTGATAAAGTATTTTTAGTTTACTAGACAATTTGGGTAGATCTAGTACTTGAGACTCCTTCCTGTGGGAAGATGAAAAATCTCGACCCACAGAGGTCATGTAAGGTGAAAGGCTTTTAAATGGAATAGGTCTAACTAGAGGTGTAGTGAAATTATATGGTTCAAGTATGTCCCCATTGGATGATTTTTATGATAATGAAATGTCATGGAAAATTCCCAAAACATGGAAAAGGGGATGTCACCTGATAGGGAGGGGTAGTGCCCACTCTCATTCTGATTAATTAATTTTTCATTTTCATCTCTTTTGAAGTTTTTTGAATTTCTCTCCTTGGCATGTGTTTTTCACTATTTATGAAATGTCATCTTACCCCTGTACTTTTGTTTTCTTTATTTACAATAAATTTATGGGACCATGGGTTAAACCCCATGGTTCGAGCCTTTTTTTATTATTCATTCCATGAGTGATTGTCCAATATAATATGTTCAATTCCTAAGAGGATTTATAGAACAAATAATTCCTATTTTATCTTGTGAATATTTATCGAGTGATCTTAGGGAATTCCACCTATTAGAAAATGAATTGAAACTTGTAAAACCCATGACTATGTAAAAAGATATTTAAAATGATCGAGGAATATTTTGATAAACCCTTATCTTTGATACCACCTTATACACTAATAAATTTTTAACCTATAGAGACCATGAATGACCTTGTTAGGAATGAGCCATGTTTCAATCCATTTTAATCCACTCCTGCAATACTCTTATTATTTTCATGATATTTTAAAGTTGAAGTGTGGGGGTGGAGGAAGTCATGGTAAAAGTGATTCAATACATTGTAAAGAAAAAGTGTGGGGGTGTTACTTTGGGAAATGATAAAGTTTTTTTATTCATATAATGTAAGTTCACCTTTTTCTTCTTAAAAAATGAAAAATGGAAAAATTAAAGCAAAAAAAAAAGGAATTAGTTGTGATGTGGAAGAATAAAAAAGAACAATTACTAGACTAATGATTTTCATCATATGTGGTTTGGTGGTGGGTGTGAGATTCATTATAATCATAACTTTAAAAAAATAAAAAAAATAAAAAAGTAGTTTGAAAAAAAAGTATAAAAGTAGAGAAAATTCAAGAAGGTGTATATAATTTATTATTTTTTTCATTATTGATGACCTTACTTTGAGATTAGGAAGTGAGGTTTATCACAATTTAAAGTGGATATTTATATTAATATTTGAATTTGAAATCAAACCTTATACTTTAAGAGATAATCCTCTTACATTGAGATTTAATTTTTAAAACATCAATTCCTACCAACCTTAAGCCTCAGATTCATTCGAACCTTTATTGAAAGTCTTCATGATTTCAAGTTCCTTTTGTATTTACAAATTGGAGAAAATAGTTTCATTACAAGATTATAGATAAAGATCACGTTCAAATGATATGAGAATAATTATACTAGAATTTTTATCATGTTTGATGAGAGAAAAGATTCAAAAGTGAGGTAAATCATGATTTGGAATTATTGTGTGATGAGAGAAAAGATTCAAAAGTGAGGTAAATCATGATTTGTAATTATTAATGATAATAATTTGAGGAAATTTAACTAATGAAAGAAGAAATTATATAATTTTAATAAAGGAGAAATTAAAATACTTGGATTAAATGTTTATTTAAAAATAGAGAAATTAAATTGATATTTTATGTGGATTTTTGAAAGTTTGATTTATCATTGATAATTTTTTTTATTTTTTGGATTTGAAATTTGAATATTTATAGAATTGGTGACCTCTTTAATTAAATGTTGAGATTTAATTCCCAGGGACAAGTATAGTTTAAGTGTGGGGGTATTTGAAACACTATTTTTTCATTCATATTTTAATTAATTTTCAATAGTTTTAAATGTATTTTTTAATCAAAATTCCCATGAATTTTTTTTAAATTATGAGGAATTGTAATTAAATAATTGAAATTGATTTAAAAGGATAAATAAATGATGATTTTAAATTTATATTTTTAGTTAGACTTACGAGATTATTATTTTAAATATTGTGTTATTTTAAGGTGTTTAAAAAATATGGCCAAGCTCTAGCTTGCCCTAAACTAGGCCAACCCACCATATAGCCACCCCACAGATGAGATGGCTGACTAAGATAGTATCAAGAGGGCCTTTTCAAACCAAAAGGGGCATGAGGCTGCACATGAGCACCATGCCCATGTGAAGAATAGGTGATTCAAGGCCCAAGATCATTTTTGTGTGGTGATCAAGCCCACATGGATATGGGAGGAGAATCACACTGGGATGGGGCAGTCCATGGTAGTGATGGGGGTCCTCTGATCCCATCCAACTTTACTGCCCAACTAAATCCACACTTCATTACTTAAAAAAGTGATACCCTCTATTTATATTTTGGTTTGGGATTATTTACCTAGGTAATGTTCATTTTTTAAATCAAAAACTTTGATCCCTCCTGATTTTCAAACACCCCACCTCAGACACAATCATCACCATTTCCACTACTCGACCCTCACTGTCCACCGTCGTCAACCACTGAAGATTACCATTTTCACCACTACTAGAGCCTGATCTTGATCTTATTTCTACCACTAAAAATCATGAATACTATGATCTACCTCATAGTTACTTTTGACCACTTTATTCCAATTTTCAAAGTGTCTTATGCCATGCTTGATAAATGGAGTTCTCTCCAAAAATGACGAAGGCTAGAGGTCTTATAGAGCCATTTCTATTTCCACTTCCACCCCTTGTTGCACAACTTCCATCGCCACCATGCAATCCATGTATCATCTACACCTCCATTCACCTTGAAAGAATTGTGAAAAAATAAATTCCACTCTACCCCATATGGATTTCTTCTACCACAAATATCAAACACCTATTATCAACGGGCACATTTTAATTTTCCCATTCAATGGGGAATCCATATTTTTTAAGTTATGAATTTATAACTTTGAATAATTATATATTTAATAAATTCTCCTCTATAAATCGAGGAGGAGTATACCACTTCCAAAGAGTTCGATACCAAGGAGGAGAACCGGCTGGAGAAGGATCTCGTCCCTGATGCTACTATTTTTTTCTTTTTATTTTGTTTAGTTTTATTTTGAATCTATTTTTAATTCAATTAATATTTTAAAAAAATAATTCATGCATGTTTTTATTTTAGTGTTTTCATCCATTATGTTTTCACTTCTTCTTATTCTATTTATTCTTATTCTTTATTTTTATTTTGTTTCCTCCTCTATCAACTAATTATCTATTTATTTTTTATTTATTCCTTTCTCATTATATTTTCTCTTTTATCTTCTTTATCCCTATCTCTCTCTTCTATTCTCTATTATCATTATTCCTTTTCATTTTAGTTTTCTTCTTCTTATCTTATTCCCACTATTGAAAACTATTTCCCTAAAAAATAAGGGGATGCCCCAAGTCTTGGATCGAGGGAGGTTAAGTGTTATTAAATTCTTTCTTAAAGTATATTTTGTGTTTTTAGTAGACATGAGTGACATGAATGGGTGTGGTGGTTTTATACCATGATATGAAACTTAATTAGATTTCTATTCTTTTATTTTTATATTTTACCTCCCTTATATTGATCATAAAGATTTTACATGATGGATTTGATTCGATCAATGGATGAAATGATATACAATGGAACCAGGTTAAGTAAGTGAAAAAATTGTAAAGTTCCTCAAGTGAGACATCCTTGACCAAACACTGTGGTACACTTGAATTTTTTTAGAAAATTTCTTTTTCCATACTCTGCGACAAGCATGCGTTATGTACATGTGGTCCCACCACTACCACATATCACACTTTATCCAGTGATGTCTTTTATTGGCGTTAAATATATAACATTGATAAAATACTAAAATTTATCAGTGCTAGCAAAAAGTACTGATAATGTTAATTTTTATCAGTGATAGACAAAGTGATGATAAAAGTATACCCTTAAACAACACATTTTTTAACGATGATAGAAAATTTTAATTAAAAAATATTATTAATATATATAAAAATATTATATTTATATTAAAAATTTAATGTTAATTTATATACATTAATTAAAAAGTGAATTTATATAAATAAGATATATTAAAATATATATTTTAGTAATTTAAATAACTATTTAAATATAAATGATGTATTTTTAATATGTAATATTTGAATTTACATATTCATATTGATGTCCATGTGCATATATCTGTATGCATTTTGTTGTGTGTGTGTGTTTTGTGTATGTGTAAATATAGAAGTTGTGCATGCACAGATGCATGTAAGTGTGCATATATGTGAACATGTATGTGGGATGAATATATATGTGTACAGAACATATGTATATCAATATGTATTACATGTACTTATTTCACATTTGATGTTTATTTTTTTTTCATTATTGATATAATATTTTTTGAATTTATTCATTTTTATACATATTTATATTTTACTTAGGATTATTTTTAATATGTTTTTAATTTATATTATTAATATTTACTGAATTTTATTTATTCAGATGTAATATTTTTAAAAAGTGTGAAATTTATACCAGGAAAGTTTGGGATTCGAGCGTACTCGATCCCAAAAATTTATTAAGAAAATTAAAGAAGATACAACGATATAGAAATGTGGCACAAGCGTCCCCAAACACACATTGAAGTCTCTTCATTTTTAATTATTTAATTTCACTCATTTTTAACATTCATGCATTTAATATTATATATTCGTTAATAATGTTAGAAATATTATTGTAAAAATATATTTTTAAATAAATATTCATAAATAAATTTTTGTACATAAATATTTATAAATAAACATATTTTTATATATATAAATATATTTATAAACACCAAGCTTGGGGATTTGGTTCTCTTTCAATCAAGCCTTGTTTGTTTCATATTCAAGAATAGGATCCCCATTTTAATCCTTTGGAATTTAAGAAATACTTTTCATAGGTATGGTTTAATGTTCTTGGTTTGAATTGGATTCATTGGCATCTGAAGATTCTGAAGGATATTGCTTTTGTGATTGTCTATCTAATTCAAATGGATAAAGGGACACAAATGGGAAGGTTTGGGTATTGTGCCTGAATCTTAGTGGAGGTTTATCTCTCTAACCCACTGATTGAAAATATCTCATTCTAAACTAAGGATGATAGTTTTAATTTAAATGTTGTGTATGAGAATATCCCATAGTTATACTCTTTTTAAAAAAATGATTGGACAAGACTCTAAGAACTACAAAAGGATGAAAATGAATTGTTCCTTCAAAAAGTCTGTTGGTCAAGATCTTATTAATTTCAAAAAGAAAAAAAATTATTTGATAGTAAGAGGAAGAAGAAATCACATATTATTTTTGTAACTATGATTTCTGGTGGACAAAATAAAAAAGAAAATTTAGTTGGTAGTGAATTTAATGAAAACAAGATTGGTCAATGCTCCTATGAGGTAGTTCTCAATGCTTTAGAGATTCTGTGAATGGGAACCATGGAAATGTGGTCTTGGTCACTAATAAAACTGGTATGTTTTAATTCTTATGATGGATCAAGAGTAGGTTGAGAAACCCCCTCATATGATTTTGGACAAGCCAAGTGGGTCTTCGGTAACTTATTGACTAGAGTCTTTTTAAAGGATGTTTTTTAATAATAGTGTTAAGGATCAACCTGATGATGTCTCTGAGGATGGTCAATCTGACCAGGAACCTACTACATAGAATAATGTGGGTCATGAGATATGGTAGGAGTATAAATTGTCCTATAACAATGATAAGAGGAAAAGTAAGATGATTATTTCAAATTCTACCAAAAATCTGAAAAAATGTTATGGACCTATTACCTTGGAATAAACATGATCCTAGTTTTAGATGATTCCCACATACTGGATTTAAATATTGTCCATCATACTGGGAATTATCCTTTTAGGAGGATTCAAGAATGGAACAGGTCTAATGTTTCTATGAGCATGGATATTGATTTAATTGGATACAAAAAAATTGAATGTACTATATTTGGATATATTCCACCCTAGGTTTAGGGGATTGGATCCGGATCCTCCTCCCATTAGTATGGTGCTCTCATTTTTAAAAAGTAAACCCAGAAGCTCCTAGGTGGGGCTACTTACAAGGAAATGAATAAAAACTCTACTTTTAAGGTTGTTGGTACTTATGACATGAGGCCAACACCTCTGGACAATCCTGATGCTATAATTGACCAACAGATAGTTGGAAATTGTGATCCTGGTGGTACCTTGATTGATTATTTCAATGTTTGCAGGATGAGAACCCATAATTCTTCATCCTCAACTCATGCATCTTCTAAAAGACTTAATGACTTTTCTCAACCTGCTGAAGGAAAAGTGAGAAGTCAAATCTCCACTTTCAAATAATTTATCTTGACTGACTAGATTCCATTACTCATAGTAAGATTTTAGATTATGAAAATTGTATTAATACTCCCAATATGGTGATGGTGAATTCCACCACTGATTATGTTTCTATGCGGGAAGACTCAGATGAACCTAATAACCAGTGGAATCCTATTAAAACATAGAGGATATGTCAAAGACCTCACATTCAATGAGTTTATGGGGGTTTATCATAGTTTTAGTCTTTGATTTAAGACTCAATTTATTGGATCTCTAGTTTAATTAAAGGGCTCCAACTTCTACACCATTAGGGGCTCAAGATTCTTTATGATTCCCAATTCTCATTTTATATTTTGAAGTGATGTGGCCTACGTTCTATGGTCATGTTTTTGATATTTTGGTTGGAATAAATCATGAAAAATATTTTTTCATGTGGATGTTATTTTTACTAATTTGGGAGAATATTTTTTCAAGGCTTGAAAAGTTTTTTTGGAGCAAGGAATAATTTCCTACAGTTGAAATGAGAATTGCTTTGAAGGTTGGGTTGAGTATTCAAGATGGATATAGTATATCAATTTTTGACTATTTTGTTATTGGTTGTATAGTAACATGAATTCACTTATTAATATAAGACAATGTGCTGCATTTTTTCTTACTGGATAAGGCTCTTTCTGAATCCTGATATGTTGTAGAGTTTGATGATGGTTGTGCTATCTACAGGCTTCAATTCATGGATTTTGAAGTGATTTTTTCTGTTTAGATTATGATTTTTTCTCGTTTCCTCCTTTTACTCTTGAGTGAGTGGGTTTTTATTTAATAAATTTTTTAGACCCTATATTTCCCAGGGTTTACCAAAAAAGTAATAATTTCTGCATTAATAATTTTGTTATATTTTTTTTAATTTTTTAATTTTTTAATTTTAATTTATTTAATTATTAAATTTTATTCATTTTATATATTTATATTTAATATATACTATTTATTACTATTTGTTACTATTTATAATATATATATATATATATTAAATTTATTCATTTTTATTAATAATAATTCAATTAATATTTTTTAAAATATTTTTTTAATTTTTTAATTTCTATTTTTTCATTAGTTTAATTATTTCAATTTTTTATTTTTTTAAATATTTATATTTTATATTTGTTTTTTTGGAGTATATAAAAAAATGAGGTTGATAATTGAGTCATCTGGATGGTAGTCTATATATAAGGAAAAGTGTAGATGGGCCAGGTATAGCAGCTTGGATGGTAGGCTAGCCCATGTAGGGGCCAACCCGTGTGTCAATAGGCTTATAAAGAGCTGCACATACAAATAGAAAGCCTGATGTGGGATAAAGTCATGTGGGATTTAGTAGGTCTTTATCAGTGCTAAATTTAATGCACTGATAAATATATATCTTTATTAGTGTTAAAAAGTGCTAATAAAGAGGGGGTTTATGAGAACTTATTATTTTAGCATAGATAAAACAACTCTTTATCATAACTTTTTTAAAAGCGCTAATAAAACCCTTCCCAATATTTTAAATAGTAACCAAACAAGGTTCTTCATCCTCATGGCGTTCAAGATCTCATAGAACTAAAGCTTTGACATTATCCAACCTCAAAAATCTTAGACAAGTTGATAATTTCAAAACCCAAGCCACATGATTTTTGATCCCCTCGAACATCTTTAAGTGTTTTTTATTTTCCCAACGGGTTTAAAAAGTGTGCACAAGCGATATTATTTTTCATAAATTAACCTCACTGATTCTTCACCCAATCTCCCTCATCTCAAGACAATATTTCATCATCCTCTCCCTCGTCCTCATGTTTATTTTACTCATTTATCATAATTTCTCACACCAATTAGATGGATCTCCTAGTTGTGCTACGAAAAAACTATGCCCACTTATCATATAAGGTGATGACTATAAGTAATAAGTAGGTAGAGTTTTGTAGTGCATAGATGATAATATGATCCAACTTTCAAGTATCCTTCCTAATCCCATGGATTAAAATAAAAAATTCTTCCCATTTTCTTCATGATCCAACATGTAAGGAAAAAGGGTGGTTTAGTAAGTCAAATTATATACCTAGAACTTCGTTTTTAAATGTTGTTCTTAAAAATGGGATTCTCATAATGGTATTTTCAAAAGTTGGTTTTCCTTTCAAATTACAATGCCACTTTTGGATTGTTTTACTTTCATTTCATTTTTTATAAAAGGTGATTTGGTTGTTTAAATCCTTGTTATGATGATAGTGATGGGTTTTAATGCCTCATTTGCAGTTTAATTTTTTTTACTTTGATTTAAAAAATGTATTGTTCTAAAGTGTCATGTGGTGTTTAAGGAATCTAATTTCATGGATTGGGTTTTTGAAAGGACCCTTTAATAAATTGTGAACTTTTTGTAATGGGAATGGAACATGGGAACCCCAAATCAAGACTTATGGTTCATTTTATTTAAATTCAAGAGTTTATTCAAACATTGGTTTCTCAAGACCATGTGATTGGGCATTATCAATTTTTTCATTATTTGAAAAAAGATAACCTTTAGCTCATAAGAACCTTATTACTAAAACACCACCGTCCCTCCATGTACCAAGTGAAGAAATGAAGAAACATAAACTCTTCTCTCTTGTTTATTTCAATCACTATTTTTATTTAACCATTTGAGATATCATTAAATTAATCCAATGTGAGATCTTATTTTGAAAATTTATTACTCCAATTGCATAGAGATCTTGATTAAATGAGTATTTGGATGAATGAACCATCAGTTTAGTGCATTTTTTCCCACTTATCATGTAAACTGGTGATCTCAAATGATAAATAAGTAGGGTTTTTTCAGTGCATAAATGGTAGTCTACTTTGAGTTCTAGGTATCCTTCCTAATCTCATGAATTTAAATCAAATAATTCTACCCATTTGCTTCCATTACTAGGTAGAAAAACCCCAATCCTATTTTATATTTTCATTTTCATGATCATATACCATAGGTATTTTTCAACACTAATCGATAAACCCATGTTATATTAAAAATCCCTTCTAATAATAATGATACCAAAAGTGAGCATACATAATATAAAGTTATATATCATTATTAAGTAGGTTAATTCACCTATTTTTTAATTTATAGTTCCCTATTTATATAAATTTTCATTTTCAATAGTTTCTTCCCCCTACTAAATCCTTTTTATATTCCTTCCACTTTCATTTAAACCTCAATCCCAATTAGCATGTAGGTTTTTTAGTGTGTTTTTGGTCTTTGCACTAGTTTCCACTTTGACATTTTTCTAGAGTTGATTCTATTTATTGGTTCCCCCAAGGATGAGTTTTATTTTATATTTATCCTAGGTAGTTGGGATTATACTCCAATCATTAGTGTCCAATGAGTATTTTTGTTGATCTAAATAAGATAATTCTTCAAATTGTGTTGAAGTTGATTTATCCTTCCATACCTAATAAAAATTTTCATTTATATTCTTTGAGGCTTCATCCCAACCATGTGAAATGTTCAAATTTGAATCATTCATGAAACCAAAATTCGATTTTTCATTAGTTTTTCTTGTATCTTGAAAACCTTAGCCTAAGAATTATGATTTGTTGGATTAAAATTCATGAGTTTATTCAGAATTTAGGTTCTTAAGACCATATTATTAGTCCCTATAAATATTTTCATCATCTAAAAAATATAAAATTCAAGTCCTGATAATCCTTTCACTGAAATATTAACTGAACCTCCACATACCAAGTGAATAAATGAATAAAAATAAACTCCTCCCTAATATGGTAATCCCATCTAAAAAATTTATATAAACCATTCTTGATATATATATTTTTTCAATAGATGAAAATTTAATTAGATTCTTTGTATCTTTATATATATCACACATTTCTTTCCTTCAATGGTTTCCACCACTACAAAAAAAATCCTAATACACATCATTAGACTCTTATTATCTTAGAATAATGGCGTCATGTAGCTTAAATGATTCTTTAATAAGGATATTTATGGGTTCTAAACTCATAAATTTTTTATATATATTTTTTAAATATTAATATTAAAGAATCAAATAGGATGGATATTAATCAAAAAATGGATGAATTATAATCATATATAAAAACAGCATGAGGATGGAGTGAGAGATTTCATAAAGTTTGAAAAGGATAATGCATATGACCTTTTTAAAATCCTTCAACTATATTTATTCTATTGTTATTTCATACTAATTAGTCTAGAGGATATGGAAGAACACTTGATCTATCAAGGAATATATCAAATTCATAAGTATTGGACTAAAAATGAAAAAAGTGAATATATCTAGTGACTAGGATAATACTGAATTTTATGAATCATCTAATATGATTAAAAGTGTAAAAAAATGAAGACTACTGAATCAAATATATGATTACAGGTGTGAACTATGATAAATATCATATTGAGGAAATGAAAATGATTGTTGAATATGAAATTCATGATTTTACAATTTTTTTTGAGAAGTTAAAGAGTTTTGAAAGGTATAAATTGAATGTTGGTTTTATTAAATATATAGAATTGTCATCCATTATAAATTTATATAATATAAAATCAAGAAAATGATAGATTGAAACTATTTTTACTAAACTAATTTCTCTCTGGATTGATTTTATCCTAGAAGATAATAAGCTTCCTTTCTGAACATATGACACTAAATGAATGCTACATTCAATTGGTATGATCTTTAAAAGAATATAATTCTATCCAAATGACTGTATAATATTTCTCAAGGACCATTAATCACATAAAAAATTCTAAAGTGTTGCATATCTTGATACAAGAAAGATGAATTAGGTCTTACAAAAGTTGTATGGTACTTTCCAGTCATTCCAATGTTTAGGTGCCTATTTAGAATTGAGGATACTACAAGGAAATTAATTTGTTATAAAGATACAAGAATTAAAGATGGTAAATTTTATCACCCTAAAGACTCTCTATAGTGGAAGAAAATCAATCACAAGTATCCTAAATTTGGAAACGAGTTAAGAAACCTTCATCTTGTGCTATCTATAGATAGAGTGAATCCTTTTGGTTTTCAAAGTAACAGTCATAATACATTTTCAATTATGTTGGTAGATTATAAATTTTCACTATGCTTATCTATGAAACAAAAATACATTATGTTATATCTGCTTATATCCAAACCAAAATAACCAGGTAATGATATTGATTTTTATTTGTCTCCATTGATTGAATATTTTAAATTATTATATGATTCAGGTGTTATGTTGTATGATGATTAAAAAAACTAATATTTCACATTGAGATCTATGTTTTATGGGATAATAAATGGATTTCCTTCTTATGGAAATTTTTCAGGGTATAGCACTTGAGGAAATCAAGGGTGTACCATTTTTGAACAATGTATATAGTCAATTCGGTTGAAATATTTATCGAAGACTATGATTCTAGGGAATCAAAGATTTATAACCTAATGAAATAAATACTGATATTAGATGACATCATTATATGGGAGTGAAAAAGAATGTATAAAATCATCTCCACTAATAGGTGATCAATTTCTTAAGAAAGTAAAAGACATGGAAACTATTTTTGGTAAACATTTTTCAATTTTTTTTATAAAAACTAATTGAAAAAAGTGATCAATTTTTTTTTGAATTATCATATTGTAATTTTTTTGTGCATTATAGATTTTATTGATGTTATGAATATAGAAAAAATGTATGTGATAGTTTCTTTGGAACATTACTAAATACACCTAAAAACAAAGGATTTAATTAAGGCTAGGTTGGATATGATTGACATGGGGATACAAGCATATTTGACACCAATGAAGAGTGAATTTTTTTTCATTCTATAGTTGAATAAACTCTTTCCAAGAAATAGAGATATAATTTTTTCAATTTATTGAAAATTTAATGGTTCCAAAGGGGTATTCATAAAATATAAAGAATATTATTTCAATGAATAATTAAAAGTTAAAGGGTCTGAAATCACATGACTTGCATGTTTTGATGAAAGATCTAATGTATGTAGCTTTATGTGGTATTTTTTCCAAGAGTTTTCGTCATAAATTAACCAAGATTTATTTATTTTTAAAAATATATGCAACAAAGTTATAGACTCAATGAAATTTACTACAATAAAAAAGGAAATTATTATCATATTATGTGAATTGGAGATGTTCTTCTTACTGAAATTATTTGATATGATGGTTCACTTGATGGTTCACTTGCTGATTCACTTAGAAAGATGGATTCAACTACGTGATCCTATAAATTATCTATGGATGAAATCCATTGAATAATATGTTAATATTTTTAAATGATATATCTAAAATCTAATTTTTCCAAAAATTTCTTTTGTGGAGTGATATATTATTGATAAAGCCATTTAATTCTGTACTAACTACTTATCTGATGTGTAAATCATCAGTAGACCAAAATTTTATTACAATGGTTGGCTTATGGTTGAAGGAATTTCTGGAATAGATATTTTCACAATTACTATTAAAAAGCAGAAGTAGTCACATATTTACATTTTTCATAACACTTTAGAGGTTGTTCTATATAATGAAACCCACAATGTAATTATTAGGCATTTAAAACCATTAAGGATTAAAATATAGATATAAAATACACACAATAAATAGTTTATATGATGGTTTTGAGAACATATTTTTAATGGGTCAAATACAAATCCATACTCAATTACAAAACAACTCCCATGGATATCTAGAGGACCATGTGTGCATGTATTACCTTATAATGGTTATGTAATTAATGGTTACACATTCTATTAAAATAAACATGATGAACATAGTACCATGAAAAATAGTATATTTACACCAGTAGCTAAAGTGATGCATGTATATAGTCCTAAGGACAGAAATCCAAATCATGTGAATATTTTATACTTTTTCATTATAAAAAATTATAGTAGTTTGATTATACAACATTCTAAGGGCCAAATTTTTAATGAAAATGGGTTGATAACACGAGTGATGTAAAAATGGATGACTTGGGATTTATGAAAGTGGATTTTAGTTCATAAGGGTACAAATGAATACTGTTTATAATAAAATCACAAGTAGTATAATCATTTTATGTTTCAGATCCTATAAACCGAAGGTGGTCAGTTATTCTATTATTTACCAAAACCACTAAAGTGGAAGATTTAAATTCAATTGGGGAGGCCCAGTTATTAGGATGTCACAATCATTTCATAGTAATCTGAATGTAGTTGGGGTCTTGTATGTTATATAAGACCAAAATAGGAAGATATGGATACTTGGTAGAGGGGTAAAATCCCTTCAATATTTAAAAAAAGACAGTTCCATAATCAGGTTATATATTTTTAGTAATATTTGTTTAATTACCTCATATTATTATATGTTTACTACTATATTTACATAATATAAATTAAATTTTCATCCACTTATGTAGATAATGAATTTTTCACATGTCTATGCTCCCATTCCTAAGGAACAATAGGTTTATCATCATGATAATTCTCCCAACTTAGAGGAACAAAATGATTCTAAACATGCTGATTCTACCAATATAAAGGAACAACATATTAATGATGTTGAAGCTGAGGAAATGGTATACAATGAAAAACCTATGTCCCAAAAAAAACAGGATCACCATAGCATGGAAGTGTTAGAAAAAATTATTAAGGAGAGAAAAAAGGCATCAAATTTGAGGTTGTATGAAATGCTCATGGCTATATAGTTAACACCAACAAGACAATTCTCAGTAGTTACATTGAGATCATCACTTGAATTCACAGGATGGTTGATGTTGATTCATAGAACATTGTTTTTCTTGAACTTAGGAAAATAATTTGGGAAGATACGAGGGTAACATTATGATATAATCTACTTATTTTACTAAAAAACAAAATTATTAAACATTGATCTAGTATTCATTATCCCTTGCAGAGTTCATTTATAGTATATGAATCCCAAATTAAATTTACATTATTTCTCACTAAAAAGTCTCATAAAGGCTTTCTAATAATTTTTATGAAGTATCATCTCAAAGAGGCTGAAGGGAAAATAAACCTTCACCCACCACAAATGTATGTACACCTAATAAAACTACAAATGTGCAATGTGTTTATTAGTTATCATGAGCATACATCTTTTCAGGTTTATTTTTATTGGAAATACATTTCTTGATAATATGTGTATTAATCACTTTTATTAAGAATTTTAAATTTATGAAACAACAAATGAGTGTAGAAAATAACCAAATTGTATAAAAACCAACATTATCCTATAGTAAAGCAATGATGGGGTATGATTAACTTGAAAAAATGGTACATATTTTAAATTCATAGTAATACTTTCATGTGACATAAAATAATAACATATTTATGTTACTTTATTTATATTTAGTTTGATGAATTGAAATCAAAATCCACTTCCATCCCATGTCATGTACTATGGAAGGAGTCATGTGTAAATAAAGAAAATATTATAATAGATTAAAAGACACAAATAGTGTGGGTATCATGTGTAAGTATGAAATAATAATAATTTTTTTAAATCCGCATTAGATAACAATGAATACTTATTTTACTATATTTTTTTATCCAAATTAGAAATAATAACCATTATTTACTATACCTAATGAACAACTACTATTAGTGACCTTAAAGTGTCCATAACTGTATGGTCATGTTAGAGGTTCTTGTTTTGGGGTGTCTCCCCAAACATATTTTGAGAAAGAAATGAATAAGGGGATAAAAATAAGAAAATGAAAGAGATTTAGGAATGATTATATGATTTATAAGAAAAACTTAATTAGAAGTTTGAGTATTTAGAATTTGTTATTGTAAGGAATCAAAGATAATAAACAAAAAAACAACTACTAAATGAATATTCTCCCCCTAACCCAATAATTATTATGTGATTCATTCCCTTTAAAGTTTTGTCTTAGAAGAGGTAATAAATATTTTCATAGATGTTTTTTATAAAATGTGAATAAGGAAGACACTGATACCTTTCCCATACTGATATTCTATAGAGTGAAATGATTGTGCTTTATATCTATCAACACCTACCTATCACCTTATTTTGATGGTTAACATATTCAATATCTAAGGAGATATTCTAGACAAGAAAAAACTTCTAATATTTCATGTGAGAGTGAATATTTAGGTATCTCACGGGCCAATAGACAAGATATGAATTCCACTTGATTATTTAGATATTCATATGGTCAAGATTTCTATTGTAGCTTTCATATCTTAGACTTTTGATATTTTAAAATTACATTTCCACAATGAGGTATTCATTTCTAATTTATTTTTTATGTAAAACCATTAAAAATTAATGGAAAAAGGCTTGATCCAGTGAATGTTATTATAGACTAATAAAGGGAAGGGGTGAAATGAAAGTTTGGATGAAAATAATCTAAAAGATCAACCAATAAATCAAAAATATATTCAAAATATACCTTTACCCTACCTGTTCACGTTCCACACTTACTAACATTAATGTTTTATGAGTATACAATGTTAAAAAGTGGTGATACATCCATAATTGATCTTGAAGAATAGATATATTGATAGGCCATTATAGAATATCTCGATCTTGAAAATTTAAATAAAATCCTCAACTATGAATGACTAGGAGTCACATTTGTAAATTTATACACGAGGTGTGTTTTCATGATTTTTTATCCAATAGTCGATCTACTATGTTAATTATGAATAAATATGATTCAAATTTTTTGCAGGAATATAAATCATTACCATTTTAATGGAAAACCATGTGAATAGAAATTTTGACTCATTATTTCTCAAATAACTTCTACACAACTATTCTAATTAGAACCTAAGTAATATAAACAAATTGTGAAAAAACTAACTGCAATATTTGAAAACAAATTGAAAGATGAAAAACACTTATTAATACCCATGATATAGGGGTAAAACTCTACATTTTAATCATATCAAAAATATTTTCATTCATTTAATTACTTATTCCTTTTTGGGTTTTAAGAAACATTAGTTAGTCATTGTAATCAATTTCAATACCCCAAATATTTATTTTATATATTTATGAATGGATACTCAAAAAACCGACCACACATGATGAAATTTATCAAATTTGAATACACTACATGAAACATTTTATAAATAAAATTCAAGTTATAAATTTTATATTATGTTTTAATGAAAATTATGTTATGATAGAGTGGTGTTTAAATATTTTCAAAATCATGGAATGTGGGTAGTCTATGAGAACCAAAAGCCTACCGACTTATTTAACTAGATGTGTATTAAGGTATATATAATAATATTTCACTATCAAAACATATAAAAAACAAATTACTTATTTTTTTCAATGTTTTCGTAGTTCCAGAAACAAACTAATGACAATAATTGTGATTATAATGTTTTCAAATTTATAAAAGATATTGTATTACATCAATAAACTAGCATCTCTGAAGAGGTATTTTCTGTGATAATTACAATTTAATTTAAAATATTTTTTAATCCTTTTATTTATTTATATTTTACTTGTACTACTAAAACTATCAATAGTATTCATATTCAAAATAGAAAATATATTTTTTTAGAAATGAATGGGTAGAATACATTGTCTTAGACTGTATACAAACATCAAGAAGGGATGAATTTCTACTATTATTTAGTCAACCTTATCATCATTATATTTATTTTTTTATTTTATTTCATTATAGTTGAAGTCTTTAATAATGATGATGCACCCATCTACTATGATAATTCACTCAACAAGGAAGATTCACTCATCATAATGAACTTTTATTTTTATTATATAATTCATTCAAAATTCTAGGTTATCAAACAAAAATATTTTTAGATAACCACATGTGTTAAATTCATTGAAAAATAAAAAGACACAGTGTGAAGTATAGGATCTACCACACCTCAATCCGATACAAAGTATGCTCGGTATGACTCAAAGTTTATGTTTTTAGTTTATTATTTAAAGTTTAGTTCAAAATAGATGTTACATTCTCAAAATTTAGAAAACAAATTTATATTGTTTTGATACTTTAGGAAAAAAATTCATCAGTCATTTGTAACATATAGAAATCAGTTACACCTCAATTCAATACATGATCTCACCAATATAATAGAGGTAGTAATGTGTTTAAAATTATTTTCCTTATCATTTTTATTTGATACATATTTTTTTCATAGATCATCATGGAATTCATATTTTTTTTAACTATATAAAACAATCCAGAAAAGATAGAATATGTTCTTTTAATATAGAAGAAGAAGCCACATGCTGCTTAAAAAATTTATTGAATCATAATGATGCATATACTATGGGTTTTTTTCAATAGTTTAATGTAAAAGTATGATTTCCAAAAATACATATTCTGCAATTTTTCTTGAACGGTGTAGGAATATACCATACCTAAATCATTCTCACCTCAATCTGATACACAACGTTCTCATTTTGAATCAATGTGTAGGTTTTTAGTTTATAATTTACATTATAATTCATAACACACATCACATAATTAAAATTTAGAAAAAAAATCTTAGAATATTTTGATACTTTAGTAAAATTATCCATAAGTCATTTGTGATGTGTAGGAATCAACCTCACCTCAATCTGATACAAAGTGTGTCTAGTTTGAATCAAAGTGTGTGTTTATAGTTTAAAATTTACATTTTATTTAAAAAAATATACATACTCAAAACCAAGAAAAAAATATTTTTATTGTTTTAATAATTTTGTAAAATTACCCATATTTTCATTTATGACTTGTAGGAATCATATACACCTCAATTCAATACATAGTGTGCCTGATATGACTCAAATTGTCCATTATCAGTTAAAATTCAAATTTTAGTTCAAAATACTTTTAAATCATTGAAAACAAATAAAACATGCTTGAATTTTATTGATAATTTAGTAAAATGAATAATGAGTCATTTTTATGCGTAGGAATCAGACTCACCTTAAACCGATATACAATGTGACCCGTATGAATAAAAGTGAATGTTTTATATTTAAATTGAAATTTTAGTCAAAAAGACACGCGACATAATCAAAGCTCAACAAATGAAATCATATTATTTTTATACTTTATGAAAATTATCCATAATTTATTTTTTATGTGTAGGAATCAACCATACATAAATCCAATGGAAGGTCTGACCGATATGTCTCAAAGTACATTTTTATTAAAAATTTATATTTTAGTTTAAAAAACTAGTTACACACTCAAAATTAGTAAAAAATATTCATATTATTGTGATAAATTATTAAAATTATCCATAAGTAATTTTTTACATAAAGGAATCAACCGCACCTCAATCCGATATATGGTGTTCCCAGTATGACTCAAAGTGTATGTTATCAGTTTTAAAATTGATATTTTTGTTCAAAATGTGTGTCGGTCACTAAAAAAAATAAAACATTCTTGTATTATCATGATACTTCAGTAAAAAGATTCATAAGTCATTTCTAACATGTAGGAATACGTATCACATCAAAATTACATGTGATGTGGTCGATATGACTCAATGTGTGTGTTTTAAATTTAAATTGACATCTTAATAAAAAAGGAATATGACATACTAAAAACTGATCAAACACATTTTTATTGTTTTTATGCTTTATAAAAAACTATTCATATGTCACTTGTGACATGTAGGAATCAACCACTCTTCAATATGACTCATGGTGTGACCACTATGTCCCAAAGTGTATTTTTATTTATAATTGACATTTTATTTCAAAACACAAATCACATACTCAAAATTGAGTAAAAATATCCATATTGTATTTACATGTTATTAAAACTATACCAAAATAATTTTTGAAATATAGTAATCATCTTCACCTCAATCTGATACAAGGTGCACCTGGTATGGATCAAAGTCTCCTTTATCTGCTTAAAATTGACATTTTAGTTCAAAATTTTGTTCACTCCTTGAAAACCAAGAAAATGTGCTTAGATTTTCTCGATACACTATTAAAAGGATTCGTAATTCATTTGTGATGTTTATGAATCATTCTCACATCAAATAGACACATAGTGTAACCCGTATGAATCAAAGTGCATGTTTTTAGTTTAAAATGACATTTTAGTAAAAAAGACATGCAGCATAATCAAAACTAAGAGAATGAATTTATATTGTTTTGATAATTTTGGAAAAAATTATTTATGTTATTTTTGATGTGTATGAATCAACATCTTTTTATTCCAATGCATAGTGTGACTGGTATGACTCAAAGTTGTTTTTATTTAAAATTGACATTTTAATTCAAAACACCCATAACATACTCAAAAGAAATATTTTTTTAAATTTTTTTTGATACTTTAGAAAAACTATCCATAAATTATTTTGATTAGTAGGAATATTCTTCACCTCAATATGATACACAATGTTCTCGATATGACTCAAAGTGCATGTTATCAGTTTAAAATAGGCATTTTATTTAAAAACATGTGTCACTCACCAAAAACTAAGAAAACACACTCATATAGTCTTAATACTTTAGGAAAATAATTCATAATTCGTTTTTGACATGTAGGAATTAGTATCACATCAAATTAACACTTGATGTGACCAGTATGAATCAAAGTGTGTGTTTTTTTAGTTTAAATTGACATTTTAGTAAAAAAGATACACGACATACTAAAAAACAAGAAAATTCATTAGTATTATTTTTATACTTTACTAAATGATCCTTAAGTTATTTTTGACATATAGGAATCAATTACATGTTAGTTAGATGCGCGATGTGACCGGTATGAGTCAAAGTGTGTGTTTTTATTTAAAATTGACATTTTAGTTCAAAATACATGTGACAAAATCAAAACCAATCAAATGAATTAATTTTTTTTACTTGATAAAAATGATCCATAAGTCATTTGTTAAGTGTAGGAATTATCTTAACGTCAATCTAAAATATAGTATCCCCAGTATGACTCAAAGTGTCCATTATTTGTTAAAAATTGACATTTTAGTTCAAAACATGTGATACTAACCAAAAACCAAGAAAACATTCTTTTATTATCTAGGTACTTTAGAAAAATTATTCCTAAGTCATTTTTTATGTATAGGAATCAGTCTCACATCAAGACAACACATGATATGACCAATATGACTCAAAGTGTATGTTTTCAATTCAAAATGATATTTTGGTATAAAAGACACATTGCATACTCAAAATTGATAAAATGTATTCGGATTGTTTTGATACTTTAGGAAAATGATCCTTAAGTCATTTTTGTTGAGTAATTATTAACCATACATTGATCTGATGTACTGTTTGATCAGTATGACTCAAAGTGTGTATTTTTATTTAAAATTGACATTTTAGTTAAAAATCACACGTCACATACTCCAAAAATAGAATTTTTTTTATTTTGATAATTTAGAACAATGACATATAATTAATTTGTGACATATAGGAATCACCCACAGCTCAATTTGAAACATTCCGTTTCTAGTATGACTCAAACTCTTTGCTTTGAGTTTAAAAACAACATTTTAGCTCAAAACAAATGTGACATACTCAAAAAATATAAAAAACATTCATATTGTTTTGATATTATTGAAAAAATATCCATAAGTCATTTGTGATGTTTAGGAATCAACCACACCTCAATTCGGTACACGATGTGACTAGTATGACTCAAATTATGTGGTTTCATGTTAAAAATGAAATTTTATTAATGAATTCATTCGTAATTATGTTTATTTTATTTATTTATAGTATTACTAAAATAATTATAGTTTTATTATATAGGTGGAATAATTTACTTGATTTGGGGAGTTTTTTTTTGGAAATTGATACCATGATTGGGATTTTTTGAGAGGGGATCAAATCTCAAAGACAATGAAACCATTGGTGTTTTTGAATGTTTGTTATAAATTGTAATTGATAATGTAATTGAAGACTTTTTTTAAATGTTTATAAAATAGTGTTTTTATTGTATTTGTTATGTAATCATATTTCAATAAATTTATAAATTTTCCAAATACATATATTTATTATTGTAGTGTGCTGTAATTGTAATAGCACACTACAGCAGTATGGCCATTATTATCACTATTTCTAGCATTCAAAAAAGTTTCCCTTCTATTAGAGATAAATTAGTGGTAATAAAGGACCACCTTTATCAACACTTTTTAGTGATAATAAGGAACCAACTTTATTAGTGTTTTTCTAGAACTTATAAAAGGGACCCCTTTTAATGGTACTTAGAACAAAATTTGATTTTTTAGCCCTGATAAAGGATGTTTTTTAGGCTAATAAAGGATTAATTTTTAGTAGTTCATGTGGGTTTCATCTGGTTATCTAGTTGCACCAAACTATGATATATATTGACATCCGTTAGTTGAATCTGGTTACTAACGATTGTCTATAAAAATCAGTACCTAACCAAAAACCTCTGGTGAACTATACAAGTTACTCTTATGAAACTCTAAATTACCCTTATAATACACCACTTTTCTACAAATACTAAATAATGTATTCATCATAATATCACTAGAGGATTTATCACATGCTATAACTAACACTTTAACATCAGTTGGTGAAACTAATCACAAACCGCACAAGCCCATCGAAAGATGGATCCTTCTAAACAAACTTACAACCATTATATATTTGTATTACCATTGCATTTACTATCAAGTAGAGGTATCTATTAGAGATTCTCATTCTGATAAAACTCATTAGAACATGATACATGGATACATAATCCCAAAAAAATCCCATTTGAATACTACTATAAGGATTCCATGTAAATTTTTCAACACTTAGGTAAATAAATTCCTTAATCCCATAGCATACAATTCCCACCGAGACCTAGTGTTGCCTCATACTTTACTACACTAAATTATTGGTGAACATGTTCTCTAGATTTTTTTATTTTTCCTATCTTCCACAATTATATATTTCTATCCTCTAGAAACTTCTAGATAAATTGATATTTTAGGTTAATGTGTTTTATTTAAGCATGAAAAAATGAATTCTTCTAAATGTGCATTGCACTCTGATTATCACAATAAAACAATTCACTTTATTATCATCTTTATATCCCCTCTAATAAACATCTCAACAATATCATTTATTTCCATACTTTTTTTCTACAACGTACTCAGCTTTCATTATAGATAGTGTAATTATCGATTGCAACCATAATATCTATCTATTTGTCATTCCTTTGCAGGTGAAAAAAAACCAATGGTTCTATTTTGGGTCTTTGAATTCCCAAAAAAAATTCATTATGATAACCTAACAATAGACTATATATCACCAATCATATATATGTACCTTATAATCCTTTCAGATATGATATGATCCACTTCACTACTTTTCAATGTTCTCTCACTATATTTTCTATGAACTAACTGATGAATCACACTGAAAATGAAATTTCTGAGAGAGTGAAAAATGTGACACACATAACACTACCTACCACTGATGAAAACATAAGTCTCTCCATGAACTTTTCCTCATCTTCATTTTTGGCATTTCCTCCTTAGGAAATTTCAAGTTTCTAACCAGTGATGTTGAAACTGACTTACATCTGTCGATACCTAAATTTTCAATTATCTTTTGAATGTAGTCCCTTTGAGAAAGAACCAAAGTCCTAGAATTTCTATCTCTCTCAATATTTATTCCCAAAATAATTTTAGCCCGACCGAGAACGTTATCTTGAATCTTATAGAAAATTCATTCTTCAGCTCCTAAATCCTTGAAATTTATAGACCATCTGGTAAAATATAATCCACATAAAGTAGTAATATGATGAAACATTCATCATTACACAAATTCTTATGGTAATGGTGATCTTCATTACTCCAAGTGAAATATTTCTCAACCTTGAAAGAATCTATCTTATGATTCTACTACCTTGGTCCTTACTTCAAATCAAAGAGTCTTCAATTCATTTTGGACACCTAGTCTCTTAAATAGTTGGTTTCCTAGGACCAAATGTTTGTACTTTGATTAAATATTAAATTTTTGAATATTAATAAAACATATTATTATATATAGTTCATTTTTCATCATGACCTTAATATAATGACATCCTAGATTATTTATCGCATTGATAAGGTTATATTACTTCGCCACTCAAATGAGAACCATGAAGTGAAATGATGATATTATTAAATATATTTCTTTGGTTTGAATACATTCTATTATAGGACACATAGTATTTATACTTTCAGGTTTGATTCCTCATAAGCAGATGAATCTTATTCCCATGAAGTTCACACTTAGTAATCTTCAAGATGGAATATTATTAAAATAGACTAGATAGTAGGAATTCTGAATGTTTTGGTGTCATAAAATATTCTTATATACAAACATATTTAATATTTCTTAGAATTTAATATTATAACCAATTCATGTAATGACTTGTACAATTATATTTTTCTGATTAATACCATGAAGACATATGTTGGTGGTGAGGTAGGGTATGCTAAGTGCATCATGAATGACATGTCATTGATGGATAAGTTGAGGAAGGATTTATCCCTTCCATATTTATGAAAGTTGATATCCCAACAATTTTATTTGAATGAAACCGTAACATTAACTTCCATGATCATGGTGAAATAACATGTTTATTTCAGATAGTCAAAGAAAGACATATCGAGTATATAGGTTGGTGATATAGATGTAAAACCTGATTTATGAGATATTATGATAAGGTAATTATATTAAAAAAATATCATTCATATGTGGTTGTTATAGTAATGAAATTAAGTTATTTATATTGGGTACCTTGACCCATTTTTAGATAGTAATATTAGACTTTAGGTAAACTCATCTAATGCCAACAAGAAATAATCCAATTTTTTTACACACTAAGTGTTTTAGATGATCTTGATTAAATTCTATTTGAATTTAATTAATAGAATAAATATTATTTTCAAAATTGAGGAATAATTTTATTCATGTATTATTGATCATAAATATTTAATAATGAATGAAATATTAAAATTAAATATTTATCATGGTATTCAATAAATGTCAAGGAGGATAAACCAACTAAGGACATTTTCACTGATAAAAATTTATTTACAAGTCGGTAAATGTTATTTATTGTTGTGTAGGATGGAACACAACATAAAATAATAATAATAGTATTATTATTATTATTATGTGGAACAAGGTTTATTAAATATTATAACATTACTTAAGGATCAACATGAAATTAAATAATTATTTTACCCTAAATCCTAACTCTATAAATAAGAAATTATGTTTATTGAGTAAACAATTGATAATTGGGGAATTGATAATCGTTGCGCAAAAAAAACTTCCCCCTCTCAAATTTTCATCATATTCCTCTAAATATTGATAAGAACAACTCAAATCAAGAAGGATCTTGGACTGATCGAGATAAATAATTTATTAAAATTTATTCACCATGCCAGCACCCAAAAATTAATTAGCATTACTCAAAGATCAAAGGAGAATATGTGGATCACCGTTAGAGGGTTTTTGTCCTTAGATCCTCATAGTGAAATGATGGAAATCTGAAGGGTATTTCAGAAGATCAATATCCTCAATGAAGAAAGGATCCTAATCTTAGATAAGTACTTTATTTATATCTAAATAAATTAATTATAAACTTAATGTGAAAGATCATCTCCTGGGGATTTGGTAAACTCAATATTAAAATAAATTTTAATATATCACCCATCACCGGAACTTCCTATATGATTGAAACCTACAAGTGGTATCAGAGTGATTATGTTTTAAATTTATAATTATTTATTTGATTGTTTATATACACATAATCATGGTTGAATTATTCATTTCATATTATCCTTTATTTAATTAGATTTGAAATAACATGTTATCAACATATTAATCTCATTCGTTCAATGTTTCATTTCATTAAAGGTCAAATAATTGATAAAGAATGATAGGAGATTCAATTAGGAAGTTCCAAATTTTTAGCTAGAGTACATTCCATGTACCCATATGCACTTCAATTAGATGTGTTGTAGGATACCCAACACACCAATCAGCTAATTACATAGGGTGAATTTATTGCAAACTATGTGTAGACCAAGTTAGTATGGCACATGGGATGTCAAATTACACAACATGTACCTAGCATACATGCCATGTAGTCTACATGGATTAGCGGTGAAATTCACCCAATCTGTTTGGTCATTATAAATGGGAAAACCATGTGATACTAATAATATGGAGTATTGATGATATACACGATGTGTGTCTACTGTACATGGTTTTTATTTCATTAATTTATTCATCCAAAATACACATTAATCAATTTGGAGATAAAAGAGAAAACACGAACTAAGAGATAGAAAATGTGTAGCTACCTTATAAATGTTATATAGTATCTCATCCAAGAACATCTTGATTATTTTGAAGGGTTACTTGGGAACAAAAAATTCAGACAACACGACATGTTGCTGGCATGTACACGTTGTGTAGTCCCACTGAGATACACACATAATCCCAAAAATTTATCTTGGGAACATGTAAAGTGAATACACATTGTGTAGCTAGTATATACATGTCATGTAGTCCGGTCGAGGTACATGATGAATCCCTAGGAGTGTATCCTGGATAAACTAAAACCAAGGTTCAATACATGTAGATAGACAATACACACCTTTTAGTCTTCCAATTAATTAAAAAAAATTAAATTACATTAAATTAAAAATTATAGCATTAATACCATATTTTATTGATTTACACATATTGTGTTTGACAATTTAATAATCGTTTTAAATTATTTTAAATGAAAAATTAATTAAATATAATAATTTTTAACCATTGGTTCTTCCATTTATTTTCCATTAATTCCTTTATGATGGTTATCTCTTAGAGGACTTGGATGGTTATAAAAATGAAATGGAATTAATTAATTAATTAATTAATGAAAACATGTTTATCTTAATAATAAATAACTAATAATTAAGTGAATGTTATCCATTTAATTTTTCATATACATTGCATGTATGATCCTTCATGATCTTGACAAGACCAATGTATGTGTTGGGTGTTTTAATTTAATTTATTGCTTGGATTTACAATTATTTAATATTAAAATAAATTTGATGGACTGTGAGTCATACCTCACTCTATTATTATGTAGAACCTACATTTCAAAGTTTATTTATGTAACCCCCTTTAACAAATAATCTGGTTCACCTCACCTACATGTGGGTTATAAATACCTGTAATAAATAGAGTATCCCATGACCTGTGGAGGTGGATCAAGATAGAACCATAATGGTTCCAACCTAGGTGATACATAGGCGGATAGGTGTAATGTTGTAAGTCTTGGAAAAATTAGCAATAATAGTTATTCCTTAGGTCATAGTTTGATTTAGCATCCTCTTAATAAATAAACCATTAAATAATATCATGATCATGTCATTTTCTATCTATTTATTTCTATTTATGCATTATTTAATTTATGGATGAAAGTTTATGATTACATACATAAATAAATAAATGTGAAAAGTTGGAATTTAAATAAATTAATTACTCTTAAATTATTTATCTAAAATGGTTAATTAATTAAGTAAAATCTACTTAAAATTAAAAAGAGATGTAAAGGATAAAAAAGATTAAATTTATGCATAACAATAAATTTAAATCCCCCAGTTAAATATTAAGTTATAATTACCCTTTCATTACTTTATTAAGAATGAAATCCTTAAAACTAAGTGTTTGAAGAAACCTCATTGGGACACATAATTTTAACATGGAGTTCTTAGGAAGGTTTCAGTTTTACTTAACTATCTTACGACAAGAGAAGTGGCCCTTTCTATAGTTGGTGTAACTTGGAGACAGGTGTTGAGAAAATCCATGTTAGTATTTTTAGATTGGGGAGTCCACTCAATGGATCAATGAGCTTCAAGCCCATAGTTAGAAAAGACTTTCCTACCTAAATACCTACAAGTAGCCTGATCAACCCTGAATGGGGTTATGAGAAGGGGCATATGGTTCCTCACCACTAGAATGTCCTAGAAATTAGAAATTATGAGTTCAATGGTGAGGGTTATTGGGACTTGATAAAATAGTTGTATATTTAATAAAATTAATTAATTTACTATTTCGTACATAATTAGTAATCAAGAAAAGTTCTAATAATCCTTTATTTTATAATTGTAGAAAATTTAAAGTTCATCATCTATACTATCCCTAAGATCTATATTGGAGAAAGACCATATCTTCACTGATAGTAACTTCTAGGAGTGGTTTGGATGCCTTTGGGTTGTGCTGTTCCATGAACAGAAACCTTACATGCTAGAATCCTCACTTCTTGAACCACCTATTAAGGAGGAAAGTGATAAAAATTTCCTTTTCTATGAAAAACATTTGAGCAACGTTGTCTATGTTAAATGTTTAATGATTTTGTTTCTATCTATTAAACTCATGACGTCTTACAAAAACATGGATGAGTATATCATGCCTGAGAACCTGCATGGTATTTACCAGGACAGATATAGGTAGGAATAGTTTGAGATATCCAAAGAATTATTTTAGAGAATGCTTGTGGAGGTTTCACTAGTTGGGAAACATATAGCCAATATTATTGGTTACATTGAGTGCTCGAAGGTTCCTGGGTTTAAACTCCTTGATGAACTATGCGCTGATCTCATTATTTAATAAATACCTCAGTGATTCTATAGTTTTTTATAAATTTTAATATAATAAACACTAATAAGTGTCTTCCCGATCTTCTCACCCTTCTTCACCAAGTATATAAGGAGACAAAGCATGAAAATATTTTCATCATTATGGTGAAAAAATAGAAATGGAAAAAAATATCTCCAAGCCTAGAGATTTTTCACACACTTCCAAGAAGAGAAATATTAAGGGGAAAGAAAAGGAACAATATGTAGTTTGTTTCTCAAATTTAAAGAAGGGACAATGGAATAAAAACTGCACCCCAAAAAAGAATTAAGGGGAATATTTAAGTGTGTTTTTTATTGAGTTTGATTTATCTGTTTCTAAAAATTGAGTATTATATGCATCTTGTGGTGATCACATATGTATTAAAATATATTAACCAAGTATATTTAAAAAGATTGACCAAGGGGAGGTAGATCTAAAAGTATTAAATAATGTTAAACTTACTGCTATAGCTACTGAGGACTACAATCACATGTTATCAACTAGAATGATCTTGGTTTTAAAGGTTTTTTTATATGTTTTGTAATTTACCAAAAAAATTATTATTTATCCATATTCGATATAGATGGTTTTATTTTCAATTTTAAAAATAAATATTTATTCTTTATAAAGATATCATTTATTATGGTAAGGAACATTTAAATAAAGACTTTATTTGTTAAATTACACAAACCAAGTAATGGAAATAAATAATGAATCTACTCCACATGACTTATACCACACCCAACTATTGAAACACCATCTTGGTACTATGGACAAAAATACTTTGAATAAATTACAAAAATATAGATATTTTGATTCTTTTGAACTAAAATCACTTGTTGTATGTCATGCATGTTTACATGAAAAAATGACCAAATAAAAATTTAGTGGAAAATGTGAAATTCCTAAATATCTTCCTGAATTAGTTCATACTAATGTGTGTGGGAAATTTACTATTTAAGTAAGTGGTGGGTACTCATACTTCATAACTTTTAATAATGATTTTAGTAGATATTGATATGTCTACTTTATGAGGTATAAGTCATATTCTTTCTAAAAATTTATGAAATACAAGAATGAAGTTGAGAACCATATTGGTAATAAGATTAAGAAACTCCATTTAGACTATAGTGGGGAATATCTTAATCATGATTTAATTGATTATTTATGGGATTTTGAGATTCTATCTCAACTCACTCCTCCTTATACCCCTAAATGGAATAGTGTAAGAGAAAGGAATAACTATACCTTGTTAGACATGATGAGATCAATGATTAGTCATAAATTCTTTCATTATCCTTTTGGGGATATAATTTACAAAAAGTAGCATGCATACTAAACTGAGTGTCAACTAAAGTGAAAACTGGTATACCATACCAATTTTGGAATGGAAAGAAACTCGTGTTGTCATACTTACTTATTTGGGGGATGAGAAGCATTATTAATGCCTCTTTAAGTACCAAACATTAAATCCATGGTACAAAGTTTATCTTTATAGGATACCTCAAAGAAACAAAGGGTTGTTATCTATATACCCCTTATATAAAAAGGTAATAGTGGTAAGACACTCTATATTACTTGAGAGGGAGAACATATCTAAAAGAGATAGTGGGTAGAGATAGAATCCGATGAAGTCGAGGATCAAGGTACACAAGAGTTGGAACAAGAACATATTCCACTAAGTACCATGGAATAAGATTCCATTATAGAGATAAAAATACTATAAAGGAGTGCAAGAGAGGTTAGATAACAAAAAATGGTATATTTTTCTAGTCACCAAGGATAATGACTCATTATTAGTTGATAATAATGATAATCTAACCTACAAGGAAGTAGTAAGTGGAATAGATTTTTCCAAGTGGAAATAATCCATTAATTCAAAAATGGGTTACATGTACCAAAACCAAGTTTGGATTTTGGTAGGTCCTCCAGTGGATGTTAATCCTATTGTATCTAAATGGGAATTCAAGAAGAAACAATACCTGGAAGGATAATTTAGTACCTATAAGGCATGAATGGTTTAAAATGGGTTTAAATAACATCAAGGAATTGAATATGAAGAAACATTTTCACGAGTTTCAATATTTAAATCCATCAGAATCATAATTTTCATTGTGGCCTTTCATGTTTATGAGATTCGCAAAATGGATTTCAAAACATCTTTCCTTAATGGTAACCTTCTAGAAGATTTATATATAACACAACCTGAAGGGTTTGTGACTCCAAAGGATGCCAATAATATTTGAAAATTGAATAAATCCATTTATATATTAAATAAAGTATTTAGGTCATGAAACATACATTTTTATGAATTCATAACAGAATTTTGTTTCATAAAGAACAAATGTGAGCCTTCTGTCTAAAAATAGTATAGTGGGAGTGAAGTTTTTTTAATAGTATATGTCGATGACATATTACTTATTGGAAAAAAAATACCAATCATATAGTATTTTGAGGCACAATTGAATAAATGATTCTCCATGAAGGAATTGGGAGAGGTATCATATATTATTGGGATCAAGATCAATCCTAATAGATCCAAGAGGCTACTTGGACAATTCCAAGTACATACATTGACAATATAATAAATATATTCACAATGGAAAAATCAAATAGGGGATTTTTTAAAATGTCACATGACAATAATATTTCTAGAAAAATGTGTCCTCAGACACATGAGGAAAGGAATAGAATGGAAATGATTCCATATGGGTCAGTCATGTATACTATTCTATGTACTATGTTAGATGTCTCCCACATATTATGTATGGTAGGTAGATATCAAGCTAACGTAAGTGACCACCATTAAATGATAGTCACGATTATCCTTAAATATCTGTGGTGTATTAAGGATATGTTATTTTTCTATTAACAAGACAATGAACTAGTAATTAGAGGATTTGAAAATTCTAGTTTCTAAATTGATAAAGATGACATGAAATCATAAATGGGATACATCTTCATTTGAATAGAGGTGCTATGAGATGGAAGAACTCAAAGAAGGTTGTGGTAGTAAAGTTTACTGTATTATTTGAGTATATTGAGGCTTCTAGGTAAAATAAATAATTAGTATAAATGAAAAAATTTATCCAAGATATTGATGTGGTACCTAGATGTAATGATCCTATCACACTCTGTTGTGATAATACTACAATGACATGTCTCACAAAATATCCAAGGTCACATTAGAAAATGAATCATATAATTTAGAAGTATCATCTCTTGAAGGATTTTTCTAAAATAGGTTAAGTTGAAATGAGTAGTATTTCCTCAAAATACAACATAGTGGACCCCTTTACTAAATCCTTAACTTAGAAGAAACATGATTATCATGTGTGTTCTACCAGACTGAAAGTCATAGGCAGTTGACTCTAGTCAAAGTGGGAGTTCATTTTTGTTGGTTTCCTAGGACCAACTATTTTTAATTTTATTACATATTTGAATTTTTAATATTTATAAAATATCTTATTACATACTTTTCATTGTTATACATGACCTTAATATAATAATGTCATAAAGTATCTGTCACATTGATATGGTTATAGAACTTCCCTGCTATAATGGGAGACTTAAAATTAAATGAATATATTCTTAAATATAGTTATATGGTTGGATAATGTAATATTATGGGACACGTAGTATGTATATTTTCAAGTGTGAATATCTGTAAGAAAATTAGTCTTATTCCCATAAAGTTCACACTTGGTAATATCTAAGATGTAAGATTATAAAAACAGACCTGCTAGTTGGAATTCCACATGTTTTGGTGTCATATGATATTCCTATCTATGAACATGTGTAATGGTCCTTAGAAATTAATATTACCATTAATTTATTTAATGACTCATGCACTTAGATTTTCTAATGAAAACTATGATGACATATGTTCATAGTGAGGTAGGTTACATTGGGTGCATCATGAATGACATATGATTGATGGATAATTCAAGAAAGAATTTTTCTTTCAATATTTATGAAATCTGATATCTCAACACATTGATTGAAATGAAACCATCACATTAAATTCCATGTCCATGGTTCAATGATGTGTTATTTTAGATATTAAAAGATACATGTATCAATAATATAGGTTGTTTTCATAGTTGTGAAACCTACTTGATAATATAATGTGATAAATGAATTATGTTACACAGTGAGCATTCATATGTGGTTTTAATCATTGTGAAATTAAGTTATTTCTATTGAGTGTCTTGAACCATTTCTAGATAGTAATATTATACTTTAGGAATGTTCAACTAATGCCAATGGGAAAGAATCCTAGAGGTCCATATTAAGAGTTTCAATGATATATATTAAATTCTATTTGAATTTAATTAATAGAATAAATATTATTCTCAAGACGGAGGAATAATTTTTTTAAGGAATTATTGATCGTAAATATTTATTAATGAGTAAAATATTCAAATTAAATATTTATTTAGTTATTTAATAAATGAAGAGAAAGTTAAATGTATCAAGGATGCATCCATTGAAAAATATTTATTTAAAGGTCATTAAATATTATTTATCATTGAACAAGTTAGTGTTCACAATAAAATAATAATAATATAAATATTATTATGTGGAATGATGTCTATTAAATATTATAATTCTATTTAAGGGTGATAATGAAATTAAATAATTATTTTAACTTAAACCATATCTATATAAATATATTGTTATGTCTATTTAATAGAAAATAAAAAATTAATAATTGAGAATCAATGCACACAAAATAATTCTCCCTCTCAAATATTCATCCTCTTTTCCTCTTAAGAATGAGAATAACACTTTCAATCCCAAAGGATCTTGGTGTGATCAAGGAGAAAAAAGTAATAAAATTGATTCACCATGTTAGCACCTTCAAAGGCACATGTTTGGATTACCACTAGAGGAATTGTATCCCTGGATCCTCACAACTCAAAGAAGGAAATTTGAAGGGTCTTTTAGAAGATAAAAATTTTAAATGAAGAAAGGATCCTAAGATGAGGTAACTACATTATTTAGATATAAATAAATTAATTTTATATTTAACATGAAATATCATCTCTTAGGGTTTTTGGAAACTCGATATTAAAAGAAATTTTAATATATCTCCCATCACTGAAACTTCCACTGTGACCAGAACCTATAGTCACTATTCTAATAATATTCAATAATCACTGGTTGATTCATGTAAATATTTTACTCTAAGTCACCTTGAGAAAAGCACATCTTTAAATTTATCTTCTCTAGGAATATATTATCCAAAAAACCATGATCGATACTATCTGGATGGTAGCATGCTAAACGATTGATGAAAAAATCATAGAGAACCCCACTGCCACTTTATATTAAAATACCTTAACCACCATTTATTCCTTATACCTCTTCATACAATTAGATTAATCTTAAAAATGAAACACCCACTTATTTTATAGTGATTCCATATATACTCTTCATAATTTTTGTTCTTCTAGTACTCCCAATTATATAAAAATGGACTTGTTCACTTGATTATTTTCTCCAAAATTCCTTCTCATCCTTGTTCTAGTCTTTCCATAAGACCTTCTCGTCTATGAAAATATCTTGGATCCTAAAAATATTTTGATGATCATTATCCCCAGGCCATATTCCAAAATTTTCATCACCATATCCCACAATGAAAAATGTTTTATAATTTTTATTAAGATTTTCTTTATCCTTAAAATCAATATGAATATAGGAAATGATGCTGGAAATTATTAGGTGGATAACTTCCATCAGATTACTAGACCATATTTTCTCCATAATTTCCTATCCCAATAGAGTAGAAAAACTTATGTTGGCCTAGTGTGTCACTATATTCACAATTTCTTCCCAAAGTTCCTTGGGATTTTATATGTGCACCCACATGCCCAGAGCCTTCTATTTCAATATCTGATTCATTATCTCTACCACACTATCTAGATGGGTCCCCAAACATCCTAGTGAAAAATTTATAACTTATGATATCAGGGATTCAAACTATTTAAATTTAACTAAACCATATTACACTTATTTATTTCAATGTGATCAAGATTCACTCACCCTTTGTTGATATAACATTCATGTTTTTATCACTAAGATGTTCAATTAAATAATTCTATAACTTCAGAATCTAAAAAGTTATTTATCTAGAAAATGTCTCTCTATCTGATATTCTGGATAAATATGGGGTCCCAAACTCTACTCCTCTTTACACAATCATGTATCCTTGATACACTTACAAACATCATTTGTGAAACTAGAATCATATCTTTGATCATATAAATAACTTACAAAAATTAAGTTCTTATATAGTCTCAAGATGTGTCTGATTTCTTTTAAATTCATGTAGAGTCCATTATTCATTCAGATGACAAATTCCCCTTTACCCATGACCTCCAAAGATTCATCTTCCACCAAATGCAATTTTAAAAATTTTATAGATACATGATTGTATAGGAATACATGCTCTGTTATTGAGTGAAATGATGCTCCCAAGTCAATCACCCATGACTCTATCGGTGTGTTGATACTAGTAGAAAGATGATACTTTTGTTAACTATATTCACATAATATTAATTTTAAAAATCCAATATTCAAGAATTTTCCTTATAAATATTTCAATACTTCTTAATATTCTCCCTCTCCCCACATTGCCAGCATGTAGGGCCTAAACCAGTTTATTTACCTCAACTTGTCTCTCAGAACTTATCTTCTAATATTTAATCGCCAATTCTTTGAGGTAATAAATAACTCCTTTAAAATTTAATTTAGTTCCAAAAGGTTCTTGAATCCCCCCTATATGAGTTCTTCATTTAATATTAAGTTCCCGACATCCTCAAACACTAAGTAAGATTTTCCATAGAAATTTATAACTATTTTTACCATTATATACCATGAACCTTCTAGTGATGAAAATAATATAAGATCCATAATATCATCCACAAGATTCACCTTCACTGATTTGAGATACCCATAGATCATTTTGAAGACATTTTAATGATCCTATATAAGTTTTCCTTATGAAATCCTCATTCCAAACAACATACACATAATGAACACTTTTTTGAGTGTCTTTAGCTTCTCATACATGTATTACAAGGCCTTCATAAACTCTAACAGGGTATTCAATATCCATATGCTAAAGGTTACCTTACAATATAGTGAAATGTTAACCAAACCAAGTTCATTCAGATTTAGTTGTTCCCACTCCACTTTCTCTATCTTCTATAGATTTATCTCATCCAATAAAACTTCCAGTTCATTTGAATATGATAATATTTCATCTATATTCACTAGAAGTGGAAATATTACCCATTGAACTTATCTATATCGAACTTAGATTATTCCTACATAATACCTTATGATATTAGTAAACTCCCACTGAATGAAAATAAATTATAAGACATCTTATAGTTATTTATAATTTCATTTTGATTCATGTGTAGAGGTTTTCCAAAATTTATATTTATACTAATTTTATTTGTATTGTTCATGTTAAGATACCTATAGTTTACTTTGAGGTTGTGTATGGATGTATGATATATATAACCATTTAAGTGATGTTTTATTGTATTTATTAATAATTTTTTATATTTTTACTTATTTTTATTTATATTTCATTATTTAATTTAGTATGTCTGTTACAATAGATCATTAGTGGGTAAATCACTCCCCAAGAGATATCCATAGATCATCGATTCTATTTGATTACCTCTTTTAATCATAGAGTGAACTTGAGTACTTGTAATGTATAGATTCAATGACATGATAATTTTGATGAAGTATTTTACACATAGTAAGTAATATATAATTTTTTTTGAGGATTATTTGAAAAAGGACTCACTTTTGAGCAGGTCTTTAGGTATTTTTAAGGGGGATTTGGGTCATCGTTATTTTATTTTAAGCTTTTGAACCCTGCACTACTATTAGTATAAGTGGGTGTGGGTCATATTATTGGGTGGGATAATGGATTTTTTAAATTGGACCATATAGGGGTAACAAAAACGTCAATATTCCCATTCAACTAAGGTAAAAATCTATATAACCTAAAGCTTTCTCCTCGATAACTAGAGGTAAGTGAATAACACTGAGGGTTTAATTTTATTTCTTAGAGTGAAATTTACACTATAATAGATCATCATAGAAAATATCAATAATAAATATATCACTAATACTATATACAAGAATAACATAAGAAAAATCAAGAAATAAACTCCAAATTACCCCATAACTCCCAATAATTACATTCAACCAAATAGGATTGTTCCCCAATATGTTTCACACTTGTGATTTTGGTGTTGTTAGAAACCCACTTTCCCAAGGTGGGAGATTGTTAGGATATTATAACAACACTTAAAATTCTATTTCATGATCAAGGGAATGGGAAGTTTACTTATCCTATGAGGGTCATATTTTCTAATATGATACTTTTTTATAAATTTAATATGTATTTGTGAAATAGTTTTGGTTACAATATAAGTTACCTAGGTCATGAAAGTAATAAATTGTTACCATGTATTTTTGTGAACATATGTATGTCCATATGGTTCTCCATATATATATATATATATATATATATCTATGTGTGTGTTATTGGTATCCATTTTACCCTTTTTGGTTGGTTACATTATAGTTTAAATCTAATGAGTTAGGAACTTTGTAATTTATCTCCATCTAGGAAGGAAATGGGAGTTGTAGAGTCGATATTGGGTATATGATAGGGGATTCCAATGTATCCTCATAAAGGGAATATGAACCCACATAGTTCCATTTAATGGGAAACATCACAAATTTTAAGATCATTTGACAAGAACCAATATTGTGACTTTTAATATCGTACAACTATGAATGAAGAAGTGAATTTTACGTTCATGCATCTAGGGAAAATGGTGTGGCTTTTAAGGATGAGCATCCATGGAAAATATTGCACCTTTTTATGTTATACAATTTTGACCAATAGTGTTCCTTTTATGTTTATACATCCAACTCAAATATTTTCCCTTTTATTTCCATGCATCAGGGATGAACGATATAAATTTTATAGTCAATTATCAAAGACTAATGGTGTGTATTTTAATGCCATACAAAAGGACCATTGTGTATTTTGGTTTAATTTTATATGACTAAGACTTATTTTGAGTAGTTTTAAGTCATTCATAATTGAATAATTTGAAAAGGAACCTAGTAAGGGTTTTTATTATACCAATGTCTAATCATTCCTTTATAGATCATCATTTCTATTTTTAACTAAAAAATAGAGGGTATGGTTAGGGATTAAAACTAATCAGAGGCCTAGAGTATTTATGGATCATTGATTAGGAAAAAGGATTCAATTATCAATGAGGTTATGGTTTGAAATTACAACTACTAGGAGGATCTTTTAAGTTGTATCCTTCATATTGGTAACTTGACATGGAATATTGACTAGACACATGAGTGATGTGAACCGGTGATGATAAATTTTGAATTATATTTGACTTTTAACCCATGTGAACTTTTGGATCATTAATTGGAAAAAAGGATTTGATTAAAGGATTATTCAGGTTCTAGGTAGACATGGAAATTATCCAAAATGATTAGGGGAGAGGAGATGGTAAAGCTAACATATGAGTGGTTCAACCAGAGCCCCTAGAGTTGACACACAGAGGTTGACCAAATTCAAAAGGGTTATGTGAGGTCATCCCAGAGTGGTTGGGATGAGTTCCATGATCTAGGAAGTGTTCAATAAATTTCTTAAGGTAATTAATACTCATTATCAAGGGAACACATTATTTTTAGTTCCTTGAGGACCATATCGATTTGGGAGGAAAACATAAGAGATACCTTCTAAAAAGTGCATGATTCCAATCATCAAATAAATACATGATTATTGGGAAGTATGCAATCATGTATAATATCACATTTATACTAATCATGTAGTTTTAGGGGATACCTTTATGGAATAATATGTTCAAGGTTATGAAATATACCTATGGATTCTTTAAACCCTTCACACAAATGATAAGTTCACTGATGATGTGATTCATATTGGACTTTGTACCATGATAATATTTTCTCTCTATTAAATGTGTGTTGGGGGAGGTATTTATAGGCCATTCACATAACTGATCCTCCCAAATTTCAAGGAAATTTCACTGTATATGAATTACATGACCATATGATACACTCTCCATACCCCAGAAAATGAAACCAAGCTACAAGGGAATTCAAATGGAAACCAAGTAAAATCATATCAACACCTAAATGAAACAAATTCTAAAACTTATTAGTCACTCACAATAGATATCAATGAAAAATATTTATATGATGGATAAGATGAATGGTATTTCACACAAAAATAAGGTAACACCACTTTGATGCCTCAAATGATACCCAAGAAGTATGGCCACATAATTTATATATGAGAGGTCTATTTTCATTATAGTGTATTTTTTCCCTATAGTTCTTTTCAAATCTTCTTTAAAGAGTTTATGGGGTCTTTCCAATTACAACCCCCCTTATAATTGGATTAGATTGGAATGAATATGATCTATTTTTAAGAAAAAAAATCTCTAGTAATATAAAATTTACACTACTATGTATATGATTGGAAGATCAATAATTTACCTACCCCTATATATAATCTAGGGGGACCACTCCTTAATTTCAAGTGTGCATTTGAATCTTTTGAAGCATCTCTTATATGCACAAGTCACTTACTTTATGATCATAGACGAATAATTCTATAAAGGAAATTCTTTTCAATAATTCAAATTCCCAATTAATTACATAGTTTTTAAGTTAAAGATTAATTTTTAAGGTATTTATATAAATCCCATTTTATCCCCTAATATTTATGCCAGTGACACTTCATGTAATTCCAATGATATTTTTTTAATTTGATAATTTTTTTGATATTCTTCTAAAATTATAAGTAATTTGCACCACCTATTTCTATAGGGACAATGGATTCTGGTTCATATCATCTCTCAGAATCAATTATTGATAGGGGGCCTCTAATTTTGGTATTATTAGTACTAACCCTCAGCATCATGTCACATCTCAGAATAAGGCTTTTAAAAATCTTCTCAAATCGATGTTTCAAGACTACCCATTATCTAACAAGCTACCCTAGTATAACTTCATAATTCAAGATGAAATTTTAATTTTTAAATCTAACCACATCCTACCATTAATATAGTTCACATATTCTCTAAAATTTTTTGGATGAAGGCCAACTCATCTAAGAAGTGTATCAGTGAACCTTTTACATCTTGAATTATTCCCAACTAACCTAGGATGATCATGATCTGAATAATATACCAATTTATCAAGATTATTCATCCATATTTTATATTTTATTTAATTATTCTAAAGGGTAATGGAGAAAAATATGGATTTAGTTTCTTGGTAGAATCTTATCTAATTAATGGTCCTGGGCCTTATAGGTTTATCAAAGTTTTTCTCAATTCACTAAAAAACTATGGATGATAGATCTATACTAGGAGATATTAATTTCATAATTCATTATGTTTTAGAAAATAAATATTATTATAAAATTAAGAATACATTAGTGTTCAGACACCGACACTTTTCATTTTCCATATAGTGGAGTAGGAGTCAGTTTATGGGACATACAACAGTTGAGAGGTATCCCAATCCTCGAGGGGATGTTTTATGAGTTACTCACCACTTATAGTATTTGTGAGTATTAAGAGAAATATACTGCTTTGGGAAGGTATTTATTGGATTAGGTAGAGAGAATACTTGGGAGAGAACTTAAATCCCACCCGATTATCCATTTTAGGGAATGGGTGGATGGTTTTCTATATCCTAATGGATTGAGTTCAGAAGTGAGGAATATGAATATTTTTTTCAATGGTCCCAAAGAATTTAGGTTTTGTATCTAGATACCTTTTAAGTTGTAAATCACACAGCATGGGGATATAAAATCAATCCAAATTTTATATTCAAGCTTCCTGTTAGTGGAATTGTTTTCTATGTTTTTGAGTCGATAACTCTTCCCTATAGGGAATTCCTGATCAAGTGTTAGTGTTTATACTTCGATGATGAAATAATTTATGGATTATGGGAAAAATAAATCGTTTTGTGCCAGTCCTTTCTTGATTTTTCCATATGTAGGGTTATATAAAATAGAGAAACACAGTTTATCAGATCAGAAACCCGAACCAATTTTTACAAACCTTAGTGGAGGAACTCTCTGGGTGTTATAAGTTTCATATATAATACTACAATAATTCTTCATGTCATACCAAAATTCTCAAAGATTTTGGTAATCAAACAATATCTATAAGTATCAATGAAGTTAATGATATATTAAAGAATCATTTTGATTTTAAATTTGTTCCTTATTACACACCATATAATATTATTGCTAAAAATGGTGATGGTGCTCATAATTAGTGGTCCTTTATCATTTTCTTGGATGAAGTTTTGGTATCTTGGGTTAATGGTATGATCATCGATGAACCTTACATTTTATATATGTTTTTACACCTATTCAGGTGTCTATAGATAGTTCCTCTGTTTCTTTATACTAGATTTTAGAATTAATGAAATCCTACTATCATATTCTAGATTTTGTTGATGCTAGTGTGTGAGGAAAAAAGTATTAGAATTTCACCACCAAACATAGACACATGATATAACATCCCACGAGATTATACCCAAACATGTATGGTGTTATTCCTGAATGATGTTCTATAATGATTGGTCCTATAGGTGCATTAACCACTCACCTCTCAGAATCCATGATCCGATATCATTTTGGAATAAATATTCAAAATAAAACACCAACTAGACAATAAAACCAAAAAAGCAAGGATTTATCACAAATATAAGATTTATATATCTAAGGGGTTGTAGGCCCAATAATAGTAACCTAAATCATTGGTTATATCATCAAAACCGACTCCATTACATCTAAAGTGAATGATCTATTAGAGGAGGATGCTTCTGTCAAGTCAATCCCTAAGGAGTGGAAATTAGATATCCTTCCCCACCAATATCACCATCTATACCAAGTCCTTCCATGATATAGTTAATACAATAATGCTTCATGTAACAATGAGTGGCCCATGTTTGAATCATATGTTTGCTGATGAAAATTAAGTGGTGAGGAATTGGGTATGGAGCTAAGTTCATTATAGTATTACTAAGACCCAATTATATGAGATTTTCAAAAGGGAAAATAATATTTTTAAAATATTATATTGTTTATGCGTGGTATGTTTTTATTATCGAAGATTAAATACTCTTATTGGAAAAAACTTGGTCATACGAGAGTGATTAGTGGTTCAAGAAAGGGACCTTCATGCATCTAGAGAAGAAAAATTCCACATAGGCTTGATAGAGAATACTATGTAAGAGATAAATTGATGAAGGGATAGTGAATCATGAATTCATGACTGGATATCCACTTAGTAAGTGGATATAGAGAAACATGAGGCTCACACAGAGTCTATAGAAACACGAAAGATATAAATTACAATTGGAACTAAAAATACAGAAAAGACATTTGAGGAACTAGCTACACATGTTGTGAAACTACATCCATTAACAAAAATTTATGCTTCTAATAAAGAAGATATCCAATTATCAGTCGATGTTTACTATTAGATGTTAGAAAATTTATAAATTTTGACCAAAAATATTTTTTAATAGTTTCCTTTCCTATTTTACTTTTGTTTCTTATTACTATGTCAAGAGAAGGCTCTTTCTTGTGGATGTTCCCATATTTTTTTCTCAATGGATTACGAAAATTTTTATATCCAAATTATATCAAATTTATAAAACATCCATTTTTATTCAACCATAAATTCATAACAAATATACAAAGCTCCTAAAGAATAATTTTATAATAATTACATCTATATGAACATTGAGTTTGAATGGATTAAGTAAATTATAGTTTCAAAATACTTGATTCAATGATGAAATGTAAAAATTAGTCAATTATCTCCAAGGAATATGTACTTAGATGGATATAGATGTGCTAGAGATAAAATAAATATACCATAAATGTAATTAGGGGAAGTCTGTGAGACAAATTACTGTAATGTTTAGTTTCCTCTTAAACATGTACTCCTAGATGAATATAGGTAGGCTGGATATGTGACTTGTTTATTATCACCATAATCCATGGGTTTTTTATTTGATTATGAAAGAGTGAATGGATCAAAATAATGTAATTTATTAAGGGGGGTTTTATGAGGATTTAAATTATCATGAGAGTTCAAAAATCCTGAAATTATAGCTTCAGGAATTCTGGGTAGATCTGATAGATGAATATGTATGTGAGGTAAAAAATAGTGCTCTAACTTTATCATAGATCCAGATACCTAGAGAGTATGGATCAAAATCTTTCATGTCCAAATGGTAGTCACTATATGATTTATGTCTCTTCCTATTATACCTATTTTTTTCTAAGATATGAAAAGGATAAAGTCTTAATAGAAAAAAACATAATTTTTTTTCAGGCCACCCTTTATAGGTTTTCAACTTGAAAAGATGTGTGCCACTTTTTTTGAATCCTTTAAAATTTTTCTAGGTCATTCAAGGTGTGGGTCTAGTTAGTATATCATTTATTTTTTTAATGATTCCTTTTATGAGTTTTCAAACTTGAGAGTACTATTAATTTTTTTCATTTGGAAGTTTAAATTATTCTAAGGTAGACCAATGAAATCCATCATAAAGGTCAAATATATTTTTATCAAAGGTTTAAATGGTTTAAGGTCCTAAAGCTTTAATAAAAATTGAGGGGTGAGGTTACATGTCTGGTGTGAAGGAAAAAATGACCCAACATGAATAAATGTACCCCATTCTTGTACAAGAAACCTATGAAAAGAAATATTCATTTAGTTTAATGTTATAACACCCAGATCAATTTAGGGATTGTTTTGGGTTATAAAACATTGACCAAAGATGAGGTAGTCTATATGATGATAAGAGAATAGTGAAAACCATATGTTAATGAGTGGGGGCCTATATTAGCATAGATGACCATGGGTATGTGGAACATATAGTTTAAGTTCATAGTGCTTGGACCAATATAGGTAATGTAATAAATAAACTGGGGATTTAGAACAAGGAGTTCCTCAATACATTTGAATAAGGAATGAAGACAATGTAAATATCATCATGAGATATTTGAATCAATAAATTATGGAATGAAATAGTAATTCTAGGTATGATAATTGAATATATTGAATGATGGGTTCTATTATAGTACTATTACAGATCATGGGTTTATATAGTCTTCTCCTTATGATGAACAAATTCCTCTAATCGATTAAGTAGTCTAAATATGTGTCACATATGTTGTCATCACCATTATTCATGGTTGTTTCATGGTGATTATAATATACAAGATACAAAGTATATAATATTATAAAAGGGAATTCATAAGTTGATTATAACACTTTAGTTAAAAATTTACCATGACTGAATTAATATTAAATTAGGGGAATTAAAAGTAGATGAGGATTTATGGTTGGACCTATAAAAAATGGTTTAGGAATATCTATGTATACCATAATTATAGGAATCAATTCATATTTAGTTATAAAAAGTTGGATAATAATTTCTTACCCTAACACAAGGTTTATTATGGAAGACCTTATGTTAATTGAGTATCCTAAGTGTTAGGGTGGTGGGATAAATGGGAATGAAATGGAATTTGTGGTTGTGTCCAAGAAAGATTATTTTGGCATCATTATTTATCTCATAGAAATAGAAATCAAGGAACATGTAGTTTTAAGAATATTTATACATATAATTGGCTCATATGAAGGGGAAATGTTTATAAAATGGATAAATTACTTGGTGTGAGAGGAAGTGAAAACATAAAATAGGGGTTTCAGTACAAAGACAAAGTGGAAATTTTCTTCCATAACATAGAGACCTTGAAAGGCCTGACATGAATAAGGAGGAGATCTAAAACACTAGGATATAGTGTAAAGTTGATGTTTATGAGATCTCTGGATGGATCAAGGTTTAGATATTTTGTAATTACTACACATTTGATAAAAATAGGTATCAATCAATATATAGTTCTTAGAAATTAACTGCATAAATATGGATCTTATTTAGAGGAAATGGTAATGAAAGGGATGAATGTCTTGGTGAGATAAGGAAATAAACCCATCATTAATGAGGTATTATCACTAAGATAAATTTGAATGGTTCCATTATAATATAGGGTCGTTGGATGAACTAATAATAATTTTCAAATACATACACACTAGGATAGAGTGGTATTAAATTTGATAGGATTTTTGACTTGACCTAGGTTAAGGACTCCGAATGTCACTACAAATCTTTTTAGAATAGAAATCAAGCCACACATATTTCTTAATAGGGAAATTTTTAGTCTTGTATAGGATTATGACCAAAACTATGCCCTATAGCTATACCTATGATAAGATAACAATGTTTTATTATACTATGTATTAATTTATTGGTAATATATATAAACCTACATGAATTAGAAAAGTCTCACACATTGAGGATTAAAGTTGATGGTATTTTTCACTGGAACCTAAAATAAGAAATATGGATGTCACTATGTTTTCTAAAATAATAGTAATCAAGACACACATGGTTCTTGTAAGTGATATCTAAACATATTTTAATCATATACAGAGGAAATAAAATATATTCATCCTTGTTTAATAATGTTAAATTATGCCTAATATGAATTGAAAAAATAGCCTAAATAATGGGACATAGTTCTTGTAAATAGGGCAATTTTAATCCTAGTGTTGGTTTATGGAATTGTAAACTTAATCCATGGACTCTTACATGGATATAAATCACATGTAAGGAGATTATGTCATATATAATGGACCAATAAAAGAAGTTTAGGGGTCATGTAAGGTTGACCATACGTTGTGTAGTTTAACATCATGTGACAAGGACTTAGGTACCGTGTAATTTAGTGTTATATGATTATAACCTTTTTATTTTAGTTTAAGTTCATATGATTAGGATTAAAATTATGGATTCATATAGATCTAACTCATGTGTGAGGATAGCTGAGATAAAGTGTGATGGTTTTTTCTTAGTTTCGAGTAATTAGAGAAAACCTGACATTAGTTGATGAAGCCTTGGATACTGGGATTAAGTGAGCTTATGATAGGATTGAAACTTATGACTGAGTTTGAGATAAATTATCTTGACATCACTATCCATCATGTGATAAAAAGGATCAATACATATATAGTTATCAATAATGGGGAGATAAATTTTAGTTCTAGCACAAGTCTATAGATGGGGGAACATACCCTATGAACTCTTCCGTAGATCATGATCTCATGCAAGGAATGTAGCCATATCAATATACCATTATAAAATGATTAAATGATATGTGTGGTGGACCTCATGCTACTTCAATTAATATCATGTGATAAAGGCTTAGGTTCCATGTATTTTAGGGTAATACTGTGAAGAAATTTTTGTCTTGGAGTTTAAGTTCATATGACTAGGACAATCACCAAGAAGTTTATAGTCATGAATAATTGATGTTCATGTGAAAATATGTAATGTATTTCTTAAGAAACCTTATATTATTAATAAGTGTAATTATCTCTATATTTATCATGATAAAGGATTAATATTCATTAGAGTATACCTTATGTATAACATAAGTTCCTTAACATTTCCTCCCAATATTCAGAGGTTTCTTTCCAAAAAATCATGTGTGTCCTCAATACTAGCACCAATTATCCTTATAGAAACAAGTGGAGTTAGGTATTCTTATTGAATCCTTATGAGATTTGATTTTGATTAATCTCAAGGTTATGAAGTGAGTATAAAAGTTTCTCATCGATTCACTTCAATTCATCAATATAGATATGGGATTGATCATATTCATATATTTAATCGAAAATGACAACATGGAGGGAGGGAAATTGAACCTCGATGGGAAAGAAGACTTCTATCTCTTACACTGAAGAATACAAAGTCACTCATGTGTAAGTATGAGTCATGGTATGATAAGACCACAAAACATGTATGATCTTGTATAGACATGATTTATTGTCTTTGTACACCTTTTTATGAAGGATTTTGGATAGAGTTTTTTTAATGGCCTCTATTTTTCTATTTTCCATCGTGTGATAGTAGACTGAGTGGTCAGACTAAATATTATAATTTTGATATAACCTATTCATTTTATAAGGGTATAAATTTGCATTTTTGTCCATAAATATTATGTGAGGCACTATGAATTTGGTAATGATATTGGAATTCATGAAATTGATGAAGTTTTTTTTCAACTTCATTTAGGGTTACAACTTCATAAAATTTCGATATAAAGTCAGTGGTATAAGAATGAACTTGAACTACCTAGTTGTGGTGGGAGGGTATGAAAACATGACATCAATACCCCATATAATAAATGGATAAGAGTATTTGGCGGAGCACAATAACTCTGAGGGTAGAGCAATGAAATTCACGTGGATCTGATATTCATGGAATGCATTCTTGAATTCCATGTAGTATTGCATAATTGATGGTGAAAAGTTTCCATGTCTTTGGATTTGGTGAAAGAGATTATCTCTTTATTGGTGAGCACCATAGTCATTGATTTAGACCTCCTATATAATGGTGAGGGTCTCTCCTCCTTTAATAAACTTATGAAGGAACACATAAAATCAAAGATCATAGAATACCTTATAGGAATTTGGAATTTTATAATGAATAAAATTTATAACCCTCTGATATATCAATTAATTTTTGGATTTATCCTATGGTAGAGACCCATTTTGAATGTACTCCACTATAGGAAACATCTAATCAATTGTGGTGTCAATCCGTGAGAGTAAAGGATCAACTTGATCTATCATGGTGTAATGAATTTTTTTTCGATATCATAATATCAGGTATAAACTTTTAAAATTTTCATTATAAAATAATAGTGAATATTATATTTACCTAAATTATTTTTCTAAGTGATGAGGGAACCAAGTGATCACTCTTGGGTTTCCATATAAAGGATGAGGGGTTTTCCTTATATGGGTGACATCAAGACTGGTGGGTGAAGAAGGTACTATTTTTGGTCATCTAAGGTTGTATAAGAATATCCATCCTATTGATAGGTGACACCATAATTCATATAATTTTTAAGGGAAACACTTTCTAGGGAGGTTTAATATCAAGTACCAAATGTAGGGGTGGAAAACTTGGAGTCCCCTCAATTCCTTAAGGTTTTTGGGAAGAGGCATATCCAGTTCCACCTTGGTTTTCTTAGGATTGACCCCAATGCTATAATGGTGTACCATGAAACCAATAATTTTTTCCAATGTCACCCTAAAATCACCTTTTAGGGGACTCATATTCAAGCTATTTTGTTGTAGATTTTTAAAAAGTAACACCAGATTAATGAGGTGATCTCAGTGTTATTGATATTTAACCTCCCAATCATCGACATAGAATTCTATAGTCTTCGCTAGAAATGACTTAAAAATATAGTCTATGGAATGTTGATATGTAGTAACAGAATTCTTCAAGATAAAGGAAATTATTTGGTAATAGAATATCCATTGGGGTTTTCTAAAGGAAGTATCTTCCTTATATTTATGGGATATTTAGATCTAATTATAAAAAGAGTACCCTTCCATAAATCAAAGGTCTTGGAAACTAGTTGCTAAGTCATTAAAAAAACATGCGATCTAGATTTGGAATTCATCCTTGAGATAATACTATTCCAAATCCATTAAGTTGATGTGGAATTTTATTTTCACATTATTTTTATTAATGAGAATGATATTGTAAATCCACTTCGGGTATTGAACCTCTCAAATAAAATTTTTATTAATAAATTTATTGACCTACACCTCCACCTATGTGAAATTAATCAGGCTCGTTATTCTTACAACTTTCTTATAGACATAGTGGTTTTTTGGTAGGCCCAAGTGACGAGTAGCCAATTGGGGATATAACCCAGAAATTTCCATGTAATTCCATGAAAATACATCTCAATGCTTCTTGAGGAAACGATTTTATTCTTTTTGTTCAAAGGTCACGGTGAAATTGATCTACATGGGATGACTATATTCTTCCATGACTTAATTCACCTATCAGAGTTCATCAACGGTGGTTAACATTACTTCCTCAAACACCAAAGTAACATCCTTGAATTCTTCATCTTCCCCTTCACCTTTTTTGTTAGTAGGAGATAGATAGAATTCTCAAGATTTAGGAGGTGATATATGGGAATTATTTTCTCCATTGGTATCAAATCCTTCTATATAATTGTTAAACTGAAAAAATATATTGAGAACTATGAGAATAGAGTAAAATATTACCAAATATTGTTTTATTCTTCTAAGGATCAATACTATCCAGTTAAAGAGTCTTAGATATGTTGATAAAATATTAGTTAAACCAATATTTAGATAAATCCACTTGGGGTAAGATTGATCCAAATGGGATGCATGTGGTCCCTTCCTCTATTGGTGGAGGTTTCTTGATAGATACACCCACTTGACCATCTTAGGTGAGTAAGGTAATTAGAGGGTTTGTATCATTGTCTAACACAACTTAGTGGCTCATAATATCTATATTTGTTTTCTCAATACAATTAATGTGGAATGAAAAATCCTCACCATTTTCTCTCTATGGATTGAAATTATTTATTTCTAGGATATTAGAGGGAATTATTTGTGTGGTGTTATTTAAAAATGGTTTTTTACAACTCCATTTTACAGTATCAAACTTCTATGTATTGATATTCACAAGACTCAAACAGGGATATGTCACCATAAAATACCCTAAATTATCTACAAATAGAGTATTTCAGGCCCTGGTGATATGAATAGGGACCGCTACATGGATATGAAGCCATAAAATTCCTAGAAAGAAATTGAAATCCATGTCCAGGAAGACCACCATGAATTCTAAGTCTAAAATGAGATCTCAAAATTAGGCACTCAACTTAACCCTTTAGAGTTGTCTCTACTTTATTTTTTTGTAACATTAGATTTTCATATTTGAGGGGTTAATTAATCTTCAATTTAGGCCAAACATAAACTTTTTTGGATAAGGATTATGTATCTTATAGAAATATTGTCAATTATTATTGATATTTTAGAGATTTATAGATATATACAAGGGTCTGATGTGCCCTTGTATGGTAGTTTCTTAGTTATGTTCTATAAATGAAATGACCATATGACACCCAATGGATCCCTTATTTTCATGGTATGTCTCTATAATGATAATATCATTCTCAAAATATTAGGGATGAGAGAGAGACTTGATAAGAGCCCCACTAATCTCTTTGGAGAGGTAATGGGAATTTAGAACCGAGAGTTTGGTAGGGATGAAAAATAAATGTTTCAAAATTTCATAATTTTAGACTAATGTTTCCTTACTATACTACAGTTTCTCTTCAAATTTATGATTGTGGGCCAAAGCAAACTCAATCGATGACTACTTAACTTGACTAGAATTGGTTGGTGTATTTTCTATCCATGGTCTAGGTTGCATTAACTTCCCAATGTCCCTTTGATGAACAGATGACTATCTATATTATTACTGTTTTACCAGTATGATCATATTAAAATGATACCTAGAGGATTAAAGATCAAGTTAATGTTCCCATTTAGATCTTTTATGTGGGTGAATTTGAGTGTCAACCGTATGTATGGATTTAGTGGGAATGACGCCTGAATTTCAGGGTACTCCACAAACTTATCTTCCACAACCTCTATGTCCTCCTACATGATTATTTATGGGAATGTTAGGCTCATATAAGTCCTCATTGTTAGAAAATTGGTCTCTCAAGTGAATAAAATTGATTAATACATATTGTGACTCTTCATTAGATAAAAAATTCATATGGTAGGGAAGTATCCATCCTCCTAGGGATGAGGAGTAACAAGTCCATAAGAGTATGGACTAGTTTGGGTTCCCATTAGGGTTCCTATTTTTTTTCGACTTATTCCTCTAGTAATGATAGATTCAACCTTTTGATGACTATATAATAGATAATGATGATGTTGGGGTCGTAGATAGATTTTGGTTCATGAATGGTTGATTTAGTCATGTCTTGATCTTAATATGTTCATGGTTGACACATTTTTAGGTCATAAAGTTATAAAATTTCTACATATACATGTTTGGAATTTATTTTAATTCTTCTTCTTCCAATTTTAGAGCAGTATAGACATAGGTCACCTGGGTCGGGGGTTTACCAAACATGTATGCCTAGTGTCAGTGATATTTTAGAGAATTTCCTTGAATAAAAATCACTCTTAGATATTGTGTCCCAACATCCAAAGGAAAGAATAGTAATTAGGATGGTCAATTAGACTAACTTTATTGGTTCTATTGATCTCTGGTAAAATAAATAAGTTTTTCTCTAGGGCAGTGATAAAGAACACCCCGAACCCACTCCTTTCATAAAGAATAAACATTTATATTCAAATTTTTGAAGTTCTAGTGGTTTTTTTATTTAATTTCATGATGACGAGGGAACTTATGTTACTGCAGTTTTTCAAGAGGAGTTACCAATGATAATGAGTGGGATTAGGGGTTAGAGTTGAAACCAATGCTGGTTTGAGCATGATGGTTTCAATTTATTCTTTACTATATTTTCCCATTACTGATAACATTGAATAAGATTTATATTTTGGATAACCAAGTGGAATATTCTAGCCACTGCATCACTGATACAAATTCTCAGAACCCACTAGGGTACTTTAATTAAATGATCAATGTTTGTATCTCATATTACAAATTTTCTATTCATATCACTAAAAATAGTTGTTGGGGAAGTTACAAATTTAGGGAGTAGGTTAGGTCTTTATACATAGAAATGAAATCTCTCTAATTTTATTATTGATTGAATTTGAGAGGTCAAGGAAAATTTATTTACTCATTGTTGAATTGAATTGGTAAATGAAATATCATCGGAGATCCTCACTATTGAAAATATATTCCACTGGTAAATTTATATAATAGATAAACACAATTCCTTCCATGGTTTGAATGAAACACCAAATATTTTCCACTATATACTACTCCAGTGTTCCTATTATAGGGTAGTATCAAAGTGAAAAGTGTTTGAGATAATATTTTAGATCTATCCTACCTTTGAACATCATGAAAGAGAGGTTTAAAAAGTTAGGAAGAGGATGATTCAAGTCAACCCACTTTAGATATGGTTTACTTTTAAGTTTCCTTGGTTCCCATCAATCCTCCATGGCCTCCATCCAAGAACTTGGGGATTCAAATGATTCTATAATATCTGGTGGTACTTTTATTTGGGTTAACAATTATGTCAATAAAATTGGAAGGTCTTGTTAAGGTTTTTCTATTTACACTTGTGACTGATAACTGACATGAGTTTATTTGTGGTGAATTTCCTATACTAAAAAATGCTGCTAACCCATTGGATAAAATTATCTATAATCCACTGATGATGGGGTCAAATAGGTTGGTTTTCTTATATTTAGGTAGAATAAATGACTAGATTATAGCCTTGATGGTCAAAAAACCTCATATTATTATTTAGGATTCAATAGAGTAGTAATTATGACATCATCATGAGATTTTCAATCAATGTATATATTACCTCTAAGTAGTTTAGTATTGATTTTTCATATATATTCTAATCTAGATTCATAATGAGAAATATTTTCCTTAGTGAAAATATTCTTAACTTCTTTGGCTGGTGGGTGGGCTATATATGTAGCCTTTTCTTTCCCATTATCTTTAATCAAAGATCATAGAGCAGGAAGTAACTGAATAGTTAGAGGATCTTCCAAATCATGATCCCACCTATAATGTTGGGTTCTCATGACCTCATCTTAAATTTTAGCATTTAATTTTTTTTAATGGATATATTCTCATCATGTTCTTTTTTTAGTGTCAATATTCCTGTTATCTATAGGGATGAAATTAAAAAAAACCACTATTAGGAATCGTTCCATGAGAATAAAATCCTCACCCATGTTAGATTAGTAAAGGGGGTTCATCATCCTATGAATATAATCTGAGCAACATGTAATGATCATTTTCCACATTTTCTTTTTTGGGAGACTATTTTGATTTACAACCCCTATAAGGATTTAACCTCTCCCTTTTATACTCTCTTTGAAATGATTTGTGTATGTAATTCAAGAGGGAGTTTTCCTTGGATTTCACTAAATGCCACATTGATGAAGGAGATGAGTCATGAAATGTTAGAAGAGAAAAATAAAGTGGTGATTATTATATAATTACTCCCAGTATATAAAATACTAACTTTATTTTAGGTGTGAGAGTTAAAAATACCCCCAAACATTGTGGGTAGGGGTTCTAACACGTCAAAATTCTAAAGAAAGAACCTTATATTTGATAGCGTGCATGACACGTGACACCAAGCGCGTAATGGAAAATAATACCCTGATACTTTAAAATATATTTACTATTTTAAATAGATTTTATATATTCTATATTTGATAATTCACTAAACACAGAGTTACCTTGCCTTATATGCAGAAGCAACTTTATTTGAAATCTTAGATTACACGCAAGGCCGAGTTTTACCAAATAATGACATATTATTAAATATAATAAGATATAACTTTTAATTTAAATTAGTATTTATTAAAACAGGTAACTAATTTATGAAAATATATGGTTTAAACAAATTTAAAATGAATTAATTTGTTATAAATTAATTATAAATGAATATGAAAACTGATTGAATATAAAAGAAAATATTATTATTTTCACAAAGTTATTTAACCATAATAAATTTAATTAATGAAAATTAGTGGGTGATATTAATTTAATATATATATATATATACACCATATATTCAATATAATATTTTTTATGGTAATCCAATATATTTTATAAGCATAAGATAAGAACATACCAAATATTATACTTAAAAACCTATATTTTTATAAAGTAAATTTTACTATTTTTAATGGAAAACAATTTTAAATATGAATTTTGTCACTTTAATTAATTTAATATGTCAAAATAAACTTCATATTTTAAATAAAAACATAAAAATTAGGTTCGGGTGAATTGTTTTCCAGACAAATATCACTTTTTAATGAATAGTTAAAAATATTGAATTTTAGTTCAAAACTGCTTTTTCATTTAATTTATTTATAAGGTTAAATTGTATTTTTAATCAGTTTTAAAGTTTAATTAGGTAATATTTGTATCAATTAATACAATGTGTGTAATTGGAATCAATTTTACTTTGAAATTGACTATAAAAACATAGCAATCTTGTGGACATTTTTACATTAAAAAACCGCCTTGTCGTCCTGTCCTTGGGATTAAATTTAAATTAATTTATACCAATTATATGATTTGAATTTGAAAAAATGGATTAAATATTTTTAATCAGATTAATTAATAATTTATAATAATACTAACTTTTGTTTACTAAAAATATTAGTGAAATTAATTAAAATTAATTACAATTATTAAGGTAAAATTAATCTTAATAAAGGACTAAGCCTTTGTCTTATAGGCCCAAATGACCTATAAACTTTTCTAAAACCCATTTGATGACCATAAATAGGATAGGAAAATTATATTCTTTAATATGGTTTGTTTTTAAGCCTTTGTTTAGGTAATAACATGGGTACACCTAACTTCTTTTCAAAAATACCAACTGAGTCATTTTCCTTCCTTATAAAAGGACACCACATATCCCCATTACTCACACCTCTAGAACCACTTATATTTAGAAAATATATTCCCATATATATTTACAACATTCTTATCCTATAACTTTAATCCCCCATTTGGTCATAAATACTTTCAAGGAAGCCTTTTGAGATAAACCAAAAGTAGTTACCAAATTAAGAGGTTACATCTTCTCTCAAGATTTTTAATTTTATTTCCATTATCAAATCCCCAAAATATTATTATTTCATGGTTTTATAACAACACCAGTATAAAAAATATAACATTTTTTTTATGATAAGGTTTTGACCTATACTTACACACACTTATATCTAATGGGAAACAAACATACTGTTTCTGTGTACGGCAAACTAATGCCTCACAAAATGATGATTGTTCATTTTTCCTCTACCACCTCACATGGTGGCCATTATGATGGAAAATATATTTATATATTATATTTAATATTTATTTATTATTCTTTAATTTTTAATTATATCATACCTTTATGCTTTCCATCTTGTGTAAATACAATAATTTTGTTTGAGGAAGTGTGGATGACCGCCCCTCAAAGCAATATGGCTCGTTCATGCCATACATGTAACATATAAAAGATGATTTTAATAAACCTATGTAACATATATAACTTATATTTGAAATTGGAAATATAATATAAATATATATCATATACTTTAATTCTTTAAAATACAAAAAAGAAACAAAATTAGTATTCATGCGTAAGTACGACCTACTATCTTCATGAACAGTGCATTCTATTTCATATCTCCAAAAATTATGGTTTATTATAGATAAATATATAATAGATATATATGATATTAAAATCATGGTTTACATTATATATATTATTTAACCATTTTATATTTAATAACAACAACAAATAACAAGTTAAAATATACTCGACAGACTAGGTAATTAACACTCAAAATAGTTAAAATAATGAAAGGTTGTTAACAAATGGGTAAAAAGACATTATAATAAGAGGATATATGATATTATAAAAATGTGTATGATTGTAGTATTAGTTAGTAACATATTTTAAACCACTATACTAGAGGATAAATACCACACAACTAAAAGGAAGTACAAATTACGGGAATTCCATCTCAATTTAAATTTTATTGAGAATTATTTGTTATTATGAACCAATTCACTTTTATTTGGTGTATATACTACCTTTTAATATGTTATATGATGAATATAATTACTCTAATGATATTATAAGTTTCATATAATATTATTCCATAATGGGGATTAGGATTTAAATGTTTCAAAGTGGTATGAGACACTTTGGAGAGTTTAAAGATTATTCTTCTAAAGAATGTTCTTAATGATTATCTTTGTAGTCACACTTAATTTTGTGATTGTTAACTTTCAATTGAAACAATAAATTTATTTCAATCATTGTCATTGGAAATTTACATGAATATTCATATTATTATAAGATTTATATTAATATTTCATAAACTGTATATAATATTTATATACAGTGTTCACTTTGAGAGTTATTTAATTAACTGGGGAATTATTGATAAATCTTTATTCTTTATTAAATATGTATATTTTATAAGGAATATTATTAATTTTGATTAATTGATATGATTAATTATTTGAACTAGTAATGAATGGTGGGGCACAGACTATAACCCCATGATGCATTGATAGGTTCCCCTAAGATGATTAAGTTGGCCAAACTAAATGAGTTTCTATCCATAGTTTTAACTATCTTGTGAAAGGTCTTGATGAAATAGGTTTTCTTGTGACTTAGAAATTACATCCATTAAGAAAACATTTCCCTCATTTAGTTTCAGTATTATTCATTCTTGGGAATTTTGGCCGACATATCTATGGATACATTTCATTTTTAGTTCATTGATTAAATAACATGTGTTTCAATTTATTTCCTTTCCATGTTGATTTTTATCTATTTATTTGAATGGAATGTGTTATCATTTATTTACCTTACCATGTTAATTTATTCCTATTGGATCATTATTTCTTTCACTTTACATACCCTTGCTGAGAATTTTATCTCACCCTTATTATATTTCATTTCCCATGTTATAATGAAGAATATTTTAATAAGCTTTCAAGGATGCAGTTTATTTAATTTTATTATGTATCATGTTTGTATTTTATATTTCACAATGTATTATGAGTATCATATATTTATTTTGGATTTCCAAGACTACTAAACTGATCTGTACTTTGGGGATTGATTCCTTATAATCATTCCAATGTAATTAGTAGCAAACACCAGTCTTGAGCTATCTGGGGTCGGGTCATTAAAGCTGGTATCAAAGGGAGGTTTACCAACAATCTTGGAAACTATATTTAGAAAAATTAGATTAGATAACACAACCCTAGATATACATTGTTGATAATTATAGAAGAATATCATAGATTTTTTTTAATGAAGATATTATGTGTGTATTCCAAGCAATACATCCCAGTTTAGATACTATAAGTGAATGTAGTTTCGGCATAGATGTACCTAGGAATAATAATTATGATAAGGTGTTCCAAGCCCAAATAAAGGTAACTTTGTTCATGACAATGGGTCTTACTGTTCACCTAGTTAGACACTCCCAGGGGAAACTCTTAGGATATTTCACATTTTCTTTACCTACCATTATAATGCATTTAAAAGTAAATATTTCCCCCAAGTAACCAAAGTTTATGATTCTATGATTTACGATGAATAAATTTTTTCAATACGTTATACAATATTTGTAATTATACATTATGAATTTATTAAATAATCCAATATATTCCATTATTTATAAATGAAACATGGAATTAAGAATGGTATCAATTCTCCTAGACAATATAGAGGTTTCCCTGATGAGAAAGTCAATGTAGTTAGTATTAGAACTGAGAAATTTAAAGATATATTATGGAATCTTATTATGGTTATGAAAAATAACCTTTATCAAATGGAGTGAACTACTCCATAGAGAGAATATTCTATGCTATATTTCTTTATGTGATAGAATCCCCCATCATTTAGTGGGACTACTAATCCAATTGTAGATAGGTGATGGATGAAGTCTCTAGAGAAGATATTTATGTCCTTAGAATGTATCGAAAAGGAAAAGGTTACACTTGAAGTCTATCTCCTCTAAGGTTATGTTTATTAATGGTGGTCCTTAACCAATAATACTAGGGATTAATAAGAAATGGAACTCATGGAATGGAGATCATTTAAGGATAAATTATTTGATAAATACTTCCCTCATGATTAGAAAATTGAGATAAAGAGTAAGTTCTTTAGATTAAAGAAAAATTAAGAAGAGAGTGTTGCAGATTATGAATCTACCTTTAAAAGTTTATCCAAATATGATATATATTATATAAACAACACATAGTGAAATATTTACCACTTCTTTGAAGGTCTTAAGACAAATATTCAAAGGGATCTGGTTTCTTAAAAGTTTTCATCATATGAAGAAATATTTCCATGTTCCTTTAAAATAGATAATGAAGTATAAAAATCTTATATTTTTAATGGAAACCAAGAGAATAATAGTCCTTATGAGAATCATGAAAAATGGAATTCATCCAAGAAGAATAAGAAATATCAACCTTTCCACGTTTTGAAAACTATGGAAGAATCACCCTGGTAAATGCTTGAAAGGATTAGGAGTTTTTTTATTAGTGTGAAGAAAAAGGTCACCAAGAACAAGAATGTAAAGGGAATAAGTAAAATGATTATATTTAGTGTTACAACTGCAAGTAGATGAGGTGTTATGCAAACAAATTCCCTAATAATCAAGGGAATATACCTCTGAATAAGATAAGGGATTAAGGTCAAGCATATTCGATATGCCCAACCAAAGTGGAATTATTAATGCACTTATGTATTTGGATCCAAGAAATATGTTTTCAAAGTATTCTATTTTTTATGTTCTCATCATTTGATTTATGAAAATTTTAAGGATTTTACTACAATAAATTTTCTTTAATTATTTTTGAATCATATATTGAATGGTACCAAGAAAAGTGATTAAGTAGAAAGTGACACTTTTTATAAAACACATCATTGAGGGAAATAAAACCCTCAATTTGTTCTTGATGTTGAGATAATGATGAAGAAATGATTAATTTGGAAAAGTGATGAATACCTTGGAATTTATTAATGAATTTTCAAAAAGTGTTCTTGGTTATTATTGATGGATTTTACAATACTTTTGGATTAATGGAATATATCAAATAACATGTGTCTTATATAATGAACAAGGAAGAATGCGTGTTTCCAATAATTTTTTATGGTGATTCGAGTTATTACCATATTTCAAGAGGTTTCATTGTAAATTTATTCCCATGTTTGGAATGTGAAAATTTATATCCACTTTATGTTGATTAAAGGATAATGATAAGTTAATCTTGGAAATTCAGTGAACTTATTTCTAATGTGTTGGATCATAATCTTCTAGGAAAGTTAAACCATTTATAAAATGATTTAAGTTGATAATTGGATTGAATTTTAGAGGGTAATGTGTTACTTCACCATACAATGCATCATGTTCTAAGAGATGGGTTATAAATAGTTCTAGGAATAATAAATGGTAAAGATTATGCTTATAGAAACATATATTTACTTATATTCTTAGAGAGTGAAATAATTCCTCAACTCTAGGAAAAATGATCTTAAAACAAAAAAATGTTATCCTAGTTCCTTCATTTATGATGAATCAAATAACCCTTAGATCATAATGGATTTATGGATTTCTAATTGTCAACTTTATTCTAACCATGTTTTCTAGAACTCTCCATTAGAACTTGACTGTTATATTTTTCCTCTATATTCATGTTTCCATTTCCCTCCTATCTTCTCCTGCTAAGGGACCTATTTACAAGACCATTGTACATTCCTTTCTCTCTTATTAATAAGATGTGATATTAACATTTTTTTCGATATGGTTCTTTCAACAATAGTTTATTTCCAATCCTTATATTTCAAATACCAAGTTTCAATTGTGAGGAAACAATTTATTTAGGGTGGGGAGAATGTAAAACCTTGAAATTATAAAGTAAGAACCATATATTCTATAGCATGCATGACATGTAACACCAAGAGAGTAAGGAAAAATAATACCCAGATACTTTAAAATATATTTACTATTTTAAATAGATTTGATATATTCTGTATTTGGTAATTTAATTAACACCATGTTACTTTTCATTACACGCAAGAGTGGCTTTCTTCGAAAGCTTACATTATATGAAAGATCGAGTTTTACCGAATAATGATATATTATTAAATATAATAATATATCAAATGGCCTTTAAATTAGTAGTTATTAAAATGGGTAACTAATTTATAAAAATATATGGTTTACAGAAATATAAAATGAATTCATTGGTTATAAATTAATTAGAAATGATTATGAAAATCGGTTAAATATAAAAGAAAATATTATTATTTTCACAAATCTATTTTACCCTAATAGATTTATTTAATAACAATTAGTAGGTGATATTAATGATATATATATATATATATATCATATATTCAATATAAATTTTTTTATATTCATACAATATATTTTATAATCATAAGATAAGAACAAACCAAATGTCAATTATCTATACTAAAGCGTATGCCATTTCCGTCCATGTGTCATCTCCCCATCCATTTGGCTGATGTGTCCTCCTATTTGCACTTACCGATTCCCTCAAAATTAATTCATCAAATCCTCCCTGATAATAGCCCTACCTCCATAGACTCCACCTCCACAGACTCCATCTTTGACATTCCCTAAATCTCCTCTTCCTTCATCTCCTCTGCATTCCGTTCTCGTTCGCCTCGATCTCCACCTATGACTTCATATCTAACTCTCCTCTTATCCACCTATCCTCCTCTTCTAAACCCTTCTACTCCAAACCCATATCCTCATGCATATCATATATTCCTCCTCTTCCCTTCTTCCCTTCCTCCACCTCACCGTTGCTGCCTCCGCCTCACCATCTCCACCTCATCCTCTCCGTCATCACCTCCACCTACACCAGTACCTGCAACTCACCACCTTTTCCTCCTACCCTTCCCAACCCATCTTATTGAATGTACCCTACCCTCCTATTGAATGTCCTCACCCATATTATTCCTAACCCTCTTCCATGGAGACCATTGAAGCGGTGCATCCATGAGGCGATCAATGAGGTGATCCAACTTCGAGGTCATCCAACTTCATGCCCTAATCGCTCCTTCACAGATATGGGGTTTGGGAGATATTTCACAAGTGATGTTGATGAAACTTCATAAACAATTTCCCCTTATATTTTTTGACATAATGGGAATCCAACCATTTTATTCTCATGTAAGGAATTAGACTTTCTAGCTTTTGATTTTTGGTACCCTCTTATTGGTAAGTTCTCCAACCAACGCCCTCCAATCATGATTATCTAGATGTTTATTGAAACTATCATCTTTTCTTAATTGATTTGGGGATTCTTGATTCTTGATTTTTCCTAGTTTTTTTAACTTGAAGGTGGATTATTATATATGTTAGTCTCATGGAATGTGGTCCTTTACAGTAACACTTCATTTAAATTAATATTTCTTATTTGTTATTTTATCTTAAAAAAGAAGCTAATTATTTTTTACTTTATGGCATGTATTTTTTGTCTTGAATAATTCCTTTTGTTATCAATTATTGGATCATCTAGGACCCCACCAATGTAGTAGAAATTTTATTTGTTTTAGATTTAAATTACATGGCTATCTTCGGTATTCACAACAATGGTACCCTTCTCAATAGATTAGTGTCTATAAATCTCTATTATGGATGAGACTTTTTGGAATTTTTTAATTCATATATAATATACCATATATGAATTAATACTGTGTTTTTTGTTAATTGATGAAATTTAACTATGAAAGGAATGGTTAGATTTAAATGTATTATTTATTTATTTTTGTTATTTTTATTATATAATTGATATATTTTAGTGTTGTCTGTATTATATTACATGTTCATATAAAGTGAATTTTTAGAGTATAAGTCCATCATATAATGTAGTAAGATGTTTAATATATGATTATTATTATAAAAATTTTACATTACAAAATCAAACATTACTTTCATATACTATTAGATTAGTTTCATAATATATTGATATCTACAATTTTTCATTTAGTACATTATAAACAATCACATATTTTTATGTAGGAATCATATTACTAAAGATCCCATTAATAAATTCAATTTGTTCATTACACCAGATACATTTTAAATTTGTATGTTTTTTTTATTTTATTGATGATAGTATGATGATTCGTGATTTATTTGTTCTTAGTCAATCAAAACATTGGAATTATTATATAACATACCATGTATGTATCATATCCATATTTTGTTCTTACATTTTCTTACATCAAACATTCTAGAATTTAATTATACACATAAATAACTAAATACATTTACATTTATGTGTATAAACTCTTTAATGATTCCTTAAATTGGTATTCTTATTCTATATTTTCTCTTCCATGAAAACTAAAAATAGAAATCCCTCATGGTACCATGATAAACAATTTTCATATGTGATTGTGTATAGTATAAATATGGTGTCTCATTTGGATATTTTTCATGATTCCAGGACTGCCACTGCAATAGAAAAGACTACCCATCCCTCAAAAGTGAGTCCTTCTACGACTGATACAAGTGAGTCTAGATCCTACTACACCATATTATTTCTTGAAGTTTTCCAAATTGACTTGCAGAAGGTTTTACATGAATCATCCAATTCTAGGTTTACATTTTTATGGTGTTTTAATTATTCCTTAAAAATATTTAAACAAATATACCAGTTCCATATTATAGGTACCAGTACCCTTAATGTTTTTAATTTGATACATTCATTTTATTTTATTAAGTGTCTCTAATTAAAGTTTTTAATCTATTAAAACTATTTTACATTAGTTTCAATTAAATATTTTATTTCCTTTTACACTATGCTTGATCAATTAACACATAGAGTTTTGTATTGTAACTATATTATAAGTACCCAATTTTTCTTATTTATCTATCACTATGGTAGGTTCTTATTTCCCTTTCTATATAAGGTATATAAATATTTTAAACTAATATTTAAATAGAAGGTATTCATGTTTCCAAAACTCTAGGTGTTTCCCTGAACTCTTCAAGTTTGCAGTGCCACTTGTATATCTCTATTTTAGATGACTATTGAAAACCACTCTCCCAATTATTATCTTCAATTCCTTAAACTCTGATAAATATGTTGTTATATAATTATATTAATTACATTATGTTATTCTTATTCTATTAGTTTTTTAATTCATCATCAATTGAAGCAAAATTTATTCAAGGGGTTATACTTCATCATTTCTCACAGGTAATTTGATTCGATCCACATTAGTGTTTCATCATTTTCTTCACATCTTATTAATACAAAATTTGTTTTACAATTTTCCTATTAATAATTTTCAATAAATATAAAATGTTATTGGAATTATAATTTACATATAAATGATTGTTTTTATTATAGTGATCAGTGTTTACATCAAGGTTTGGTTAAGTCTACGTCATTGTATACAGATAATTTGGTTTTTTCTACATCAATGTTTTCATGGCTTCTTCACATATTATTAAAAAAAACATGTTTTTATAATTTTCTTACTATTAATATGAAATAATGATGACATTATTTGAGAATTATAATTTTCTTATGATAATCAGTCAACTATCATATGGAATCTCTATTTTTTACTACATTAAATTATATGGCTATTATTTATTTCAATTACCACTAATATGTTATTTAGAATATGATTATATATTTTTTATCATTAGTTATTTAAATCAATAACTGTAATATGTTATTTATCATCTATTATTTATTTCAATTACTATAATCTGTTATTTATGTGTCTGATAATATACTATTTATGTGTCTCATAATCTATTATTTATGTGTCTTATTTATGTTTGATTATTTAGGTGTTTATCAAGAAGTTATTATTTCATCATTATTATATTGAATTAAAATTTATGTAAACTATTTTTAGTGTGAACATTACTACTACTACTACTAAATTCATTTTTTTATTATAAACCAAAAACACTTTTAAGGAAAAAGTGAGAAACCCCAAGAGAAAACAAAGTTGTTAAAGGACAAATTGAGCCTATTTACATTTTTATCCTTAATAATTTCCCAAGAAAATAAGTTACCGATATTTCTAGAACATCCTTTATAAGGTCTTCAAATCGACGCACCATTCTGTCCCACGCTTGCTTGTATTCCTCTTGATTGATTTTCCCCTCTTTGAGACCTCTTACAAGGATGCGATTCTGCTTGTCAATCTAGTCCCTCTGTTCTCTATTCGTGTCCACCCGAACCATCCTTTATATCGTTTTATCTCTATCATCTATTGGGGCATGGGTCGCAAGGGGTTCCTCCTCCACCAATTCTTCTCCAGAATTCTATAGTAGCTCTACAGGTTGATCAGCATCCATTCATGTCTTCTGCAGTACATACCTGATGGGAGAAGCCCCTTCGACTGTATCGTCCACATCCCCTACTCGAACTACATTGGTATTTAAGTTGATAACACCTTCCCTCAATTTGGATTTTACCTTTCTAGCAGAGCGGGTCCCCATTGTTGTAGGTAGGTGTGAATAATCCTTGCGCCCTTTCTTCCCGCCACTCTGGCCCTTCCTTCTCCTCTGACTGCAAGTGTCGCTACCATAGAATTCATGAGCATTGACTCCTGACAGCTGGCTTGGAGAGTCATCACCGGAATCCTCCCTTCTTATAACCTACTTTTCATTATGAGGTACTGTCGGATCAGCCTCCTGATTCTCCCCTTCATCCTCCAAGCTCCCAAAATGGTTACACAACTTCAAAGCTGGCAACACACTCCTCGGACAAGACCGGCTCACTGGAGATGGCTCAACCTGTGGACCCACAAAACCATTGTTCACAATACTTGCAAGGACAACCTCCCTGTAAGAAGATGGCTTGGGAGCCCTTGAATCTTCCTTAGTGCCCATTTGAGTACCCACATATGAATTAGAATAACCCCTATCAAGCTCTCCACACCAGAGTTGGAAGTAGCTGGAGGATCCACCGTATCCACTGCTGAGGGATCCTCCTCTTCAACTCCATTTAGACCCAAATCATGTTTTAATTGAGCAAAAATATCCACAACCCGCGGCCCTGCCTATTTAATCATCTCACTCTTTGATGCCGATATAGGATCCACGAAACACCGCTGCATAAGCTGAGACTCCTAGATGTTGGACTCATTGGAAGTCAAAACCGCATGATCAAACACCTTTGTCGCAACCCCACACACCTCCTCAAACTCACCCATACCAGCACTATCCCTCACCTGGACTATGGGATCATGCTGCAACTCAAGTCCCTCAGAAGTACTGATCACATTTGGACTAACCCGGCTCACACGATGGAAACCAGAAGTCCGATAGCCCAGCTTGTGACATCCCAAGAAGAAAGATGGCCACGATTCAAACAAAACCCTCTGTTTCCATCAAAAATCTTCTCCTACCAAAATCCACAGCCACTCCACTGGAGGTATTGAAACATCAACCTCAATACTTACTTGAGGTAATATAGGGTGACAAACCACTATCGTGCGATCGTCCGAACACAGAAACCTTCCAATCATATTCCCTAGAATACATATAATAGAAGGGGACTGGAAAGGGAGTGGAAGATTAGGAAAATTTACCCACACCGCTGACAAGGGAGGGTCGCGATTCATGATGAAATCCATAGACCACCAAAGGAGATGAGAACCACATCCGTTGAATACACGAGGAGCATGGGACCATGCAGTGATCAGGTCGACCTCCGAGGAGAAGCGGATCATCAATTGCCGCCGATCGAGAAGACCCACCACCGCGCGATCTTGAATACCCCATGAATCAAAAACAAATTTGTCAAACATGTCAACCGAGGGACAGAGACCCCTAAAATGATCCACCAATGTTGATCTGTGGAGGTCCGCAGCAGCATTGAACTCCTTTGAAGAAATCACGAGATGGGGTGACACTTCATGAAGGTCGGGGACCTTAGGGCAGAGAGGGACCGATGGGAAAGGGGGGAGGAAGGCCAGGTTAGTGAAAGGGGTGAAAGGTCGGACCGTGACAGAGGAAGGAAAATCATTCCCCCCTCCCCCCACTAGGGAAAAGGGGGCTGGAGCCATAGACAGCTCCACTAGGGAATCACAATCGAGGGGACGAGAGCCTCAGTCCGTGAATTACACTTTTTATGATTTTGAATCAATCCTTTGCATCTAATTATAATTTTTAATTTACAACTAGCTATATAATTTTTATAGATCACTATTTTAATTCTAGATGCATTGATGTTCTTCTTGTAACTCTATCTAAGATAAATAAATTTGTCTTTAGTGAACCTATCGCCAAGTAGTATAGCGATGATGCATTTGACATTAAATTAAAAATCAGTGAGAACAATACTTCTAAAAAATTCACCATATTAACTTTCTGATCAAAGTTTCATATTAGGACCACACATGCACCATTTCAATTAAAGTTTTTCAGTGTTAACTAATATCAATACTGATTAGTTAGTTTAGTTACATGATTTAATGAAATAGAAGATATTGATCGCATGAAAAGATTGAGTAATTCAATGAAGTATCCAATATATTTGGAAATTAAGGTCCTTAAAAGGGCTTCATATTTAGCATTAAAATGAATATAATGGTTTAGAGTTCTTAGGGGATCATCATCTTTGGAATTGCTTCGAACCTTATTAACTTAATTAATTTAAATAATTAATTTATTATTATACTACATGATCTAATAGTTAAAATTGATAACTTCAATCTTTTATTAGTCTAAAATTTGTAGCTAAAACACTATTGAATTTTATTTACTTTAATATTTATGGTTTTATATAGTTGCAGGACGAACATGTTCCATTTAATGCTAAGAAATCAATTCTAGAAATAAAAAAAAATTATTTTGGATGAAAAAATTCCTAGTAATAACAAAAGGCCTGGAATAACATAAACCAATTTAGGTAGGTATGGAATCTTACATACATTATCTTTTTGTTTTTTCATCTTTTATATTTTATTTATTGAATATGTATTATAGAAATTGTTTCCCCTTAAGTTTTTTTTGTTATGTATTACTATCTATTTTGGAGGAGTGAAATGTTTCCTTGAGGTTATTTCCCTAAAAATTTTGTTTTTCCTCCATAATGAGTATATCCTACTAAATTCTATATAATTTCATTGATCTAATTTGTGTGGAATGAATGGTAATAAGGTATGGTTGTTATTTCCCATCTTTCATTATTAATTTATAGTAGTTTATAAAAATAAATAATGCATTACATCATATGTATTACTATGAATTTTTTATATGTATTAGGAGTTCAATTTTGAGATTAAGTGGGATGATGTTTTTATCACTATTTGTAGTTTATAAAAAGATTCAATGATAATTATTTCTCAGTGTGCATTTCTACAAAAATTCCAAGTAATAAAAAGGGCTGAAAGATAGTAAATCAATTTAGGTATGGAATCTAACATAAATTATCTATTTTTCTCCATCTTTTACATTTCATTTATTTAATATATATTATATAATTTCTTTCCCCTTCTTTTTTTCTTATGTATTATTATTTCTTCAAGAGGAGAAAAATGTTTCCATTAGGTTTTTACCTATTTGTTTCTCTCCATGATGAGTAGATCCTACCTAAATCTATATAATTTTTTCTCTAATTTGTGTGGAATTAAAGGTAATAAGATATGTTTTTTATTTAACATATTTAATATTTATTAGTTTATAAAAAGAAACAATACATTGAAACATATGTTTTACTATGTATTTTTATATGTATTTGGAGTTCAATTTTGAGATTAAGTGGGTTGTTTTTTCCTTATCACTATGTAAATTTTATAAAAAGATACAATGGTAGTTTTTTCTTAATGTGATTTTGTAGTAGTGAGTGAGACAAAGATATGGGCGATTAATAGATGAGGGGGTGAATGTTTTTTTGGGGTTTTAATAACCCTATGTTTATAATAAAAACAAGGTTAAAAGGAAAATCTTTATGGGTTCAGTGATCCCATGTGTATAATAAAAAGGTTTAAGAGTAAATCATCAAGGGTTGGGTCATTGTTCATTTCATTCATGAATATATAGATATTTTTTTCACTATAATTATAATTATGAAGTTAAATTTTCATATTTATAATTTTTTGGTTGTATGTTAGAGCCCAAAATGATGACCACTTTTAAATATCTATTTTCATTGCTTAATTTTATGTTTTGACATACCAAATGAAATTAGGAATGCATTAATCAATTAAATTTATAATCTATATATATATATATCTATATCTATATATCTATATCTATATATTCTATATATATCTATATATTTACTAAAGAAGGTTTTTTCCAACACGTGTCACTCCCTCATCCAATACCTCCACTATCCCGTAACCATCCTCCATTATTCCTTCACCTACCCTCCCTCCCCATTGCGACAACCATCATCGACTACTTCCATTTAAAAACCTCCACAGTTCCTCCTTACCTTGAAAATTCATCCCATCTTTCTAGGGTTTCAGTTCTACTATCCAACTTCCCCGATCTCGGTTCTCTGATACCGCCTCCGACACCCCGTTAACCCATCACTGCTCTTTGGCTACACATCATTCACACTCCTGGATTATCATATCCATCTCCTCTTACACCCTTTCTCTGGCAGTCGACATCTCCTCTCCAGCCGCAATAGCTCCATCCCATATTTACCACTGAAAATCATTTTGTCCCCCCACCTTCAATTTTTTCTTCATCATCATCCAAGTATTCTCATCGATCTACCACTTTTCATGGTTTCTTCCTCTGGACCTAGGTTTCGCGCCTCCACCATTGACCCCGTCTACCTCCACAACAACCCTCAGTGCCTCCGGCTTCTCCACCTTCTCCTACATCTGCTTCACATCTAGATCCTCTGGCTCCTCCTCCCTCTGCTCAGTGTGAGGAATCTCCACCTCTCCGCCAGCTCTATTTTCTGGTGTTGTTTCATGGACTGTAACCTTAATCCGTTATGAAATAAAAATTATATTCCAGGTCTAACTTTAATTTGATGAATTATAATTTCCGGAAAACTACACTGTGAACTATTTCTTATATTATATGAAAACAATGTTTTCTATGTCTTCATATTATTTTACTTTATTAGGGAAAATAATCAGAAAACTGGTTGTGTTTTCCCAATGGATTGTAGCCTCCTCTTCAATTTATTATGCAATTTATCATGTGTACATGGTTCCTCTGTGATGGGTCATTCCGCCCTTGATTTCTCTATTTCATGTGTTACATATTTATTTATCTATTACCTGGAACATGCCCCACATGATTCAGTGAGATGAATAATATAATATTTTGATTAAGAACCACTTTATTTAATTGTTTCCTTCCCTTATAAAGAATGAATGTTTTCAATGAATGATCAAAGATGATGTTAATGTCATAAAAGGAACCAGTTAGTTAATTTTATGATGTGTTATTAGTAACCGAGTCCTTCGTTGTAACCAACTACATCTTTTAATCCTTCATTGTGATTTTCCCTTAAAAAATGCTTATAGATTGTGTCCCTTACTTCCCTTACATTTTATCTTTATATTTTCATATGAATTATTGAACATACAACTTAGAAACAAATTGTTTCACTATTTCACAGGTTCAATTGGAGCGTACGTCTTCATGGGTTCTCCTAGGCAGAGGTTTTTATAGAAAATAAAATTATATAGGGATGTTTCATACTTGTAATGATCTCCTCAGAGAAGGTCTATAGATAGCTCTTCCTTTGTGTTGTTTACTTTTCATTATGGTGTATTGATAGTGAAATATATATGTATTTTTCCCTCAGTTTGTTCATTTATGAAGACACGCTAAAAGCTAAAATGTAAGAGCACCAATAAATAGTTTTTCTTATTTAATTGATCAATTTTTCTTGAGGTTAGATTTGGAATGATTTCATATAACAATAATGGTAAATTTATTGATGATTATATGGATGAAAATTACCTTTCTTGGGCTCTGGATAGGCAATGTCTCTACTTGACACGTGGTTATGCCATACATGTCTATATAATTTTTGGTCTTACAAAATCTCAAGGAAATTGTGGCTGGCTCATCCACAGGTGTGTTCTTTTCCCACAATCATCACACATGTATTTTAATCTTCTGGTGAAATAGGTACACATCTAATTATACCAGTTCATATGAAAGTGTATTGGTCCTTTCACTCACTCTGAAATTGTTGATGGTTTGAAGAGTGAATGTTTTTCTATAATTCTAACTATAACACTATCCCATGTTGTTTTTGGGTTTGAGGAATCATTCATTTCTCTCTGTTTTAATTTGTGTATATTAATTTTTTATTCTACTTCAAAAACAAAACTTATATAATGTGTTGACGTAACCAATGCATTAGTGGAGAATTAGCTGGATGTGTCATGACCATTGGGTCATACCCAATTGATCTAATCCAAACCATCATAGCTACACAAGGTTAGCCTAAGGTACATCATTTATTCATAGTGATATGATGATTTTTTCATTCTCAAACATGATATGAAACAAAAATGATAAAATCTCTGCATCTAGGTGTACTCAAACACGTGGTCTTAATTTTGGGATATAACAAGAACCAATGGAATCCGAGGCCTGTATGTCGGGATGTCTCCTACACTTGTGGAGATCATACCATATACTAGAATACAATTTGGTGCCTATAATACATTCAAGATCTGGGCCATGGTTAGTTTCTTATCATCTTTATTCATGTAATCAACTGAAATAAGTGAAATGATTCATGTTGGGTGACACATGAAAGGCCATAGCTTGGAACATATGAATCCTATCCATGTATCAAATAATTCCATACATACATTTTTTCATATTTCATATACATAATTGTTTTCACTTTATTGATTGCATATTCCATATACTACCTTTTCCTGATTTCTTATACATATGTATTTTATTATGCATAATTTTTTTATATTGCTTACACATAGGTGTTTGCAGATTACATATTGCATATTGTTTGTTGATTATAGATTAGCAGATTGCATATTAAGTTAGTGTTGTTATAACATAAATCTTTAGTTTCTATGTATCTGTAGAATAGACTTCGACTACCCATCCTTTTCACTCTCATATCCTCATCTCTGTATCCGCTTGCTCCTCGTCTCCGAAGGTCATTCTGTCAGGTTGTCTATCTCCTCCTGGTCCCCACCTCCACCTACTAACTATCTTCTCCTACTTTTCATCTCCTCCTACTTGTCTTCTCTGCCTTTTTTCGTCTCTGCCTTCTTGTCATCTTAGCCTGCTCTCCATCTCCCCTTGCTCCGGGTATGTGCATGCTCCCTGTCTCCACCTGCTCCCTATATCCACCTACTCCCACTGTCCACCTACTCGCTGTCTCCCCGTGCACCCTGCCTTAAAACACCTTCATATCGTCCGCCAAAATATACTTCACCATCAATAGCGGACGACCACCCCCAGAAAAACTCATCGTGAATCCCTTCACCATCATTGACAACAAATTCATAGATCCTACACATCCAAATATCTACAACAGGTATATTTTCCCAGATTCATAGATGTTATAAATCTTCTATCTATCATTATATATTTGTAGTTAAACACTATTTAATAAAATTATAATTCTTATCAGGGTTGGTATTGTTTTCCTCAACACATCAAATTGTGCTGCATGGTCGGTATGTGTAACTGATTCCATTCAACATTAAATTTTTCCACTGCCATTCGTGAAAACATATTATTTATTTTTTAAATAATATTCTCTGCAGTAAGGATTGGATTCACTGTGAAACCAAAATCTAGGACAAGGTTCCCACTACAGCAAGGATTGTCTCCTACAGATCCACATCTCTGAACGAGGTATGTTCTCCTATTTTCATATAAAATTTCACACTTCTTTCCATCGTGATTACTTTGCAGTTGAACACAATTAACTGAGGCAATCATTCTTAGTAGGGTTTTTTATTTATTTACTCAACACATGAGAGCTTGATTCATAGTTTGTATGTTTAAAAAATTCCAATAAATATACAATTATTCTAATGTCTATTGTGAGAATTTATTATTTTCACTGTCAGTTGCATGTATGGATTAATAAGGTAATACTAGAAACTAATTACTTTTGTTTTCAAATTTCTGATGTTCATTTTAATTTATTGTATCAACTATATTTTATATTCCATATTACATATAAGTTGTTTGAACAGGTTTTCTCTAGAGTATTTCAGTTTCCCATTTGAATTGAATATCCACTTTACAAAATCTAGATTACCCAGTTGATTTATTTTCTCAATAATATTCCGTACATGAAGGATCAACTTGAGTAAGAAACCAAAATCCTGGACAAGGTCTCCACTGCAGAATGACTGACTCCACTACTATCAGCCTATAACTAATAAGGAGCTCCATGACACAGATTTGTGGTACATCCAAATTACCCATTATATTCCCATGTTATGTTTAAAAAATAACCTTGTCATACAAAACAAATCCTTCTTTAATAAAACAAATCCATCTATACAATACCACCTTCTATAAACAAAACCTTTCTCATATTTTACTATCTGCAATTGAACTCATCTTGTGTGACATGATTCTGAATGATTTTTTAACTGCTCATAGCACTTAAATTTGAATTTATGATACCCTAAAAACAGAATGTCCTCAAATTGTTCTTATTATTGTTGTCCATGGTTTGACTATTTAATTTTTTAATTGATATATATTAACCTATATTACTTATGCAATGAGAGATTCATTATTCAAATTGGCGATGAGAATAGGGGGAGTATACCACCACTTAAAGGTTACTTCTGATTTATTTTCGTTTTCATTTTAATGATGATGATTCCATTCAACTAATGATTATTTAAATGCAGTTATTCATTTTTCCATTATTCTTTTCATTTTACAGATTTAGTTATAAATATATTATTTCATATCATGCATGCATACACAAATTTAGTTATTCATGTTTCCATCAAGACTCATGAAGCACTCCAAAACAATTTATAGAGCTTTATGGTCAGTATTACAGTGTAATTTCTTTCTTCATAAATTGTTCATTATGAGTAAGAATCATTCTAAATACATGTTATCTATCTCTAAATACATGTAACATGCATTATCATTCATAACATTTATGTTTTAACTTACCTTTTCTTGGAATATTATCCAGATTTATTTATTTTTTACTATGGTTTCCCAATTTGACTAAATTATTTTTTTTGTTGTTTTCTAGATTTAGAATGTTGGTGGGGGAATTCAAGTGTATGTAAGGATGTGACCATTAATGTTGGATAAATTTGAGAGTCTATGTAAATGGGTAAAGTGTATTACCACTTGAAGGTTAGTTCCAATTTATTTTTATTTTCATTTAAATAATGATGATACTATTAAACTTATGATTATTTAAATGAAATGTAGATTTATATTTATTATTATAAAAAAAATATGAAAAATTTTACCACTATGGTAAACATGTAATTCTAATACATAAGTGCCCCGAGTTCAAACATAGCGAGAAATCTAAGAAATATTATGATCATTCACTATTTATTGATATTGGCTGTGATATTGTTGTGGTATTGATTGTGTGTAAGATATACCTCTTGAGTAAGTCATTGAATCATGTTGTTTGATCCATATATTCTCTGATAGTATTTCCATTTCTAAATTGGATGGACGAATTAAAGGTGAGGGTTTCCTTGGAAATAATAACATATATAGGGTCATGGTAGAGTCTCCATGTTATTAGAGAAGTATGATCACTTTATTTTGATATTGTATGAAGTAAGGCGGGTCCCTAACCTATATAGAAAACAAAATTCATTAGAATTTGTATACAAGAAATGATTTACCATTAAATTTGAATACGATTGTATTATAATTTCAATGAGTACTAGAATGATCATTAGAGGATCTATGGGTAATTTTCTTTATATTTTTTATGGGTAAACTCATGCTATGTAGTTGGGAAGTACCTATGTCACTAACCATGAAAACACTATGCCATGACATTGGATATTGGGGAACATAACTGTCAAGGGTCTTGATGAGTTATGTAAATATGGGATTCTAATAAAGGTTATACTATATAACATACGTTTATTTGACAATTGTATTCTTGGAAAGTATAAAAGGGAGCCGTTCCATAAATCTAGATTTAAGCCCAGATAACCACTACAATATGTCCATTCCAATTTTGGGAATTCTTCTAGGATTGTCTCCCATGGTGGTGGATCATATTTTTTCACATTAATTGATGAATTTTCATGAAATTTATGGATTTATTTACTAAGGAACAATTATGATTCCCTTAAGGTTTTTAAAAATTGGATGTCCACTATTGAAAACTGAACTGAAATAAGACTTAAGGTTATGAGAAACAACAATGTATTAGAGTATTTTTCAACTGAGTTAACCCAATACTATGAGTCCGAGGTCAGTTTTTGGCACCATAATATAATCCAGACTCCATAAAAATTTGGTTTATAGAGTGTGTAAACCACACTATCTTAAAGAAGGCTCAAATAAGGTTGTAATGATCCATCCAACCAAAATTATTTTGGGTCGAGGATGAACCTATAATAGTCTACCTCATATTTTTGAGATTTAATGATAATTAATATAAGAACTTGGAATAATTATGGAATAATAGACTAACTTCTTTATGAAACTTGTGAGTTTTAGGTTGAAATAGTTACATGTATGTTAAAACTGACAAGCATGACCCTAGAGCTATTAAGTGAAAATTTTTAAGGAATCCAAAAGGGGGTAAAGGGGAATAAAATGTGTGTTGAAAAATCTATATTTCATAAACACATCATTTTCTAGGATATTGTGCTCCATGGATCAACTACCACTAAGATGAATCTTTTTAGTTATTACATTAATGAGACACCCAAAATTAGGGATATTGAGGTTGATCCACCAGTAGAAAATATATCACTTATTGAGAATAATCCACCTAAACATCAACTAGAGGGTTATTATGACTTTGAGTTTAATAGTGCGTTATAAAATTAACCTCATGTCACTCCTAAAGATTAAAATATAACTAGAGATTTTGCTAAGAGAGTCATTAGTCTTCAATCCTAATTTAACCATGTTGATATGGATATTTGTTCTTTTCTCATTACCCTAGATCTTGGAACTAATGATCCCGATAACTACATACCAGATATTAATGATATCAATTCTGCGTATTTTTTCACTTTTGTTCATGATGAGATTAATTCCCTAAATAAAAATCATACTATCTCTTTTTTAAATAATCAACCTAATACCAAGTTCATAGGCTGTAAATGAATCTTTAAAAGGAAAGTTGATGACACTAGAGAGAATAAAATTAAATCTATATATATTCTAAAGCTGGGTTGTTTCCAGCACACGTGACACTCCCTCCTTGTACCACGTCCCTCCTTCTCTCCATTCCTATTTCATTCCATCCATTTTCCACTTCTGGCTAACAATTTTTATTGTTGCTCCTAGGGTTCTGCTCGCTTTGGTTCCCTCCTCTGCTACCCTCTCCTCCTCATCCACCTTTGATGCCTTCGCCACTCTTGCTCTATATTAGGCTCCTCCACATATAGCTTCTTTACTTCCTAATATTCCACCTATTTCTTCTTCAACTACTGCTACTCCTCTTTCGGCTGCTTGGTATCCATCTTCTCCCCCTATGTCTACTGTGCCTCTCACTCCCTCGCCTCTGCCTAATCTGCATCTTCCAGCTTCTTTCCTCCAAACATTTTTTATCTTTTCTTGTTTTTAACATTTCTTTTATGTTAACATTCATAATTTCGAACATATTTCAATATTCATTAATTTTTTATTATTTTTAAGAATTATTATGTATGCAAGAAAACATGGTGGAATGTTTTGATGTTGAAGATTTACCACAGGGTGAAATGTTCAATGGCGCTTTATCCAAATTCAAGTAACATACCACTCCACTCCAAAATCAGATTTTCATTCAAGGAAAAGAGGTTAAAAGTCACAAGGATCAACTGAGGCTTAGGGGGGCTATTGTAATAATGGTCGAGGGCATCTCCTCTGATAAAATTTTCCCCCTCATGTTTCATGTTTCAGTGTTACAGCCTTTGGGTTGGGATCAAGCCTTTACATGCATGGTGTTCAGATGATGGTCAAGGTGATGTCAAACCCTTCACCTCTATTTACTTTAGCCTCACCCAACCTACTTATCCAACCATTAGATTTATTTATTTTTAGTTTCATGAAAATCATTCAAACTTTAAATATTATAATGATCATAATTTAGTTTCTCCATTTGAATCATTTTTTCATTTATGTAATTGATTTCAACATCATGAATGTTTAATATAAATTTCTATTTCTTATTAATTAAACTAAATATTTACTACCAGGTTTATGATGTCTCAAAAATTTATCTACATTTTATTCAACAATCATGTACCACTCATTTGTGTTTTAAATATATTGAATATTTATATGAATTATTAAGTTTGAAAAATGGTATTCTATTAATGAAAATAAGAATTGATTTATAGAGTAGTGCATTCTCATGGGCGAGGTACTAGTTATTTACTAAAGAAGGATTTTTTCCAACATTTGTCACCTTCTCAACAATTATATTAAATAATACCACTTTACCTGATTTTACTACCTTGACCAACACCCTCTCCATCTCGTGATTTTCCTCTACCTATCATAGGGTTTCCGCCTCATCTCCTCTCTCGCCTCTGACGATCCATCTACAGACACTAACCTTCGGCTCCCCATATCTGGCACTCCTGGATCCTCATCTTCATCTATTCCCACTATCCATCTCTAGCACCCCTCGTCTCATTGTCTCCATATTACCTCTCCATACGGTTTCAATCCCTTAATATCTATCCTCCCCATCTTGCGATTTCCCTCTCCATGCCTTAGGGTTTCTGCCTCGTCTTTGCTCCCACCTCCGGCACTCCGTCTATAGACACCACTCTTCAGCTACCCATCTCTGACACTCTTGGATCCTCATCTTTGTCTCCTCCTGCTCCCCATATACGGTAGTACAAGGAACTGACCTTAAAACATTACATAATATTTAATTAAATGAATAATTCACATTTATGATCCTTTCAGGTTTAGAGTTTTATATAATTAGGCCATAACTATTACATAACAACTTGAATATTAAATGTAGACACTACTACTCAGTATCAATTTTCTTCATAAAATAAAAAATCTTAAAAAGAAAAATGTCTAGTTCCATGTTTTAGACATCATGAATTTTTCTCGATCCAATCCTTGACCCTATTCATCTTTAAGTCCTGTGGAAAATATTTCAAAAACATGGGATGAGCATAAAAAGATCAGTAAGGGTTATAAAATAAGGAAGGAAAACAATAGCCCATAAATAAATACAAATCAAACTTATGGCATAAATGTTACTTATGAAATCCATATCAAACTTACATTGTAGCTATCATAACTAATTATGGAGTTACACTTAGAATAACCATCACAATATATTCCCTAAATCTCTTAGAAGAAATATCATGTTTACCTCTGTCACGTTACCCAATGCATTTGAGAGCTATCTCAGGCTCACCCGCCCGAGGTATATCATGGAACCACCCATATACATAAAAAATTCCCAATAACCATAACATAATCATAAAACATAACACAAGTATAAATTAAATATAACATTTCCACATTCCAATATATCAAATCAAGATATTGAAATAAACAATGCTTTATCAAATCATTTTCAAAACCATTTAAAAAGAAATTTTTGAATCAAAGTGTCCCCTACAACTTTGAAGCTTTTAAATGAATTATCATTTGAAAACATTAATGTACGTATAAATAAATCCTAAAACCCATTTTGAAAACATGGAAATTAATGAGAAATATTTATAAGAATATGTCTTTAAAACATTTAAAACGATATTTTGGTTAAAGATATTTTTAACAAAAAGAGAGTTGCTTGAATACAAATAAATGAGGAATAACATTTAATCAAAACTTTATAATATCATGAGAATAAAAGGATTCATGATATAATATTTCAAAGGATATTATATAAATCATATAATAGTGAATTGGTTCATAACAACAATGATGTCTCAGTGGAAATGTAAATTGAGATGAAATCCCTTATAAAGATGGTATCCTTAAATTAAGGATAAATCAATCAAATAATTATGTGTGACAAATATAAATACACCCAATATAAGTGGATATTAAGTGTAAAACAATAATATGTCATTCACACATATTCATAAGATGACATATTCAAGAAGTACAAGTTGAACCCAAAGAATTGAAATTGGGTTAAGAAGTTCCCTTGTAAAAATACAACAACTTAACAACGTCACTTTAACAATCAAAAAATGAGTTGATGAGATAAAAAGGGTATATCATCACTTGGAAATAAAGTTTACATCAATAAGTATATATAATAACATATCCCAACATAATAGGATGTAAATTAAAAGACATAACAAAAAGAAGTCTTTTAAATAGGAGAGGGTCAAAGGTTCCCTTACCGATTTGGTAACTTACAAAACGTATACCACATGAAAGAAGGATCATACAATAAATATGTAAATAATCATAAATGAATGTATATTATACAAATATTACAATCATGGGAAGTAAATACACCACACAAAAGGAAATAGTGGAAAATATAGCATGAATCTCATGGGAATAAAAAGTGAGATGAAACCCTTTACCACGTTGTAATCAACTAAGTCATACGACCAAAAGTTAATAACCAACAAATTAATAATATAATACCATGAATATAATGATAATAATTATAATATATATCAAATGTCAGAACAAAATACACAACATGCAATTAATAAGTGGCTAACAATAGAAATCTCACTGAATTAAAAGTGAGATAAGAAAATCCCTTACCTCATATCCGACTTGACTCGATCGTTCTTTAATATCCTGAATAATAAAATAAAGTTAATTTATAATTGCTTAAGAACATTTTTCAAGTTTATTATTCCTTTTTATATCACTTATTACCATGTTATAAACATTATGTAATCATTTAAGTTAATAACGTTCATTTTGTTGATATTTGGTACTTGAGTAAAAAATGAACAACTTATATTTACAAGTTGTCCATGTGATCAATAGCCCATTATATCAAGAATGAAATTCATTATTTAGATATCATATATATCATATATATCCAATATATATATATATATATTTAAAATAGTACATGTCATTTGGAGGTAAGAAATGAAATGCACCGTTCATGGAGACGGTAAGCCGTACGTACGCATGAACGCTACTTTCATTTCTATTTCTTATTTTAATGGAATTAAAACATAATTATACATAGTTATATTATAATTAAAGTATAATATAATATATAATATCATTAAATTCATCATTTATACGTCCCATATATGGTATTAACGAGTCATATCACTTTGAGGGGGCGGTAGTCCGCACTTCCTTAAATGAAATTATCGTGTTACCCATAATGGAAACCATAAAAGTATGCTATAAAATAAAAATACAGAAGTATGAAGAAAAAATAAACATAATATATATCATATATAAATATAGTGTCATCTTAATGGCCACCATGATAGGCGGAAGGAGATAATCGAACAATCATCGTTTTGTGAGGTGTTAGTTTTCTATCCACAGAAACAATATGTTCTTCATCCAGTAGATGGAGGTGTGTGTAAGTGTAGTTAGAATAATTATCATATCAACATACTAGTATATTTATTATACTGGTGTTGTTATAAAATAAAGTAATAAAAAGAGTTTAGGGGTTGGAGAAGTAAAATAAAAGAAAAGAAGTTAAGAGAAACCGTTACCTTTAATTTGGGTAACTTCATTTGGTTTGAACCAAAAGGACTTGTTGAAGTGCCTTCTCCCTATAGTAAGGATTATAGGAGGAAGAGAGGGATGTAGGGAGATTAATTGGATATAGTTTTGATGATACAAAATTCTTGAGATGTGTGTGGAATTGGATTGAAATGGTATCCTTTTATAAGGGGGAGGAGGGGCTCTTTAGGAAAGTGTGAAAATATTATTTTATTATATAATGATATTTGGTTTCTAAAGGTCAAAAAATCATTAAATGCAAACATAAGATTACTAATGGTCGAAATAAAACCATCCAATAGTAATTGGACAGGTTTTGGATTATATTTTAATCATTATAATCTTATTTATTTAAATCATTTGTTAATGAGGTAAATACTGCATCATTATTCTGTCATGCATAATTTAATTTTTTCGATGTCTAAAAATTATAAAAAAATACTATCATGTAGGAAATATTTTTATATTTATAAATAATATTTATAGTTGAAAATATGACTTATATAACAGCATATAAAAATTAATTTACTAAAAGATGTTTGTTTATGTCATTTTTTCCTTTACTTTAAATTAATTAATCTAAAGTTTTATTATCATTCATAAGTGGCTCCATGGGGTCCCAAAATCGACCCAAAGATTCCCATGGTCGGAAATTAATCATAAAATAAGGTTATGACATGTTTTAAGTTAATTTTGAATTATTATAATATTCCTTTTACCTTGAATTACCCGATTTACCTTTAACCACGGTAAATAAAAGTCAAAAGTTACTATTAAAAAAAAATTATTTTCATCTTATTGAACCAAATTTTACTAACTAATAACAATAATGTATGTAGGATATTTTAAATTCAATTCATAGAAGTGTTAAAATTTCATTTAAATGAAAAAATCAGTTTTTTAACTACTACTAAGTGGTTTCACTATTCATCAAAAATTGAAGTTTTTCAGAAAAATACAAAAAATTAAGCCTAAGATATATTTGATATTCCAAATTCAAAAATGATGTCAATTTTACCAAATTATAAACATATAAGTTTCATTAATTAATTTAAAATTAATTCCTGTTGTTAAAACAAATAGCGTGTTTTTAAGAAACAATAACTTTCAAAAGATTGATACTTGTTTATGTCCAATTTAAAAGTGAAATTAATTACAATGACTAAAATTGTATTAAATGGTAAAAATATATTCTAATTAAACTATAAAACCAATTAAAAAGTTAATATAAGCGTATAAATAAATTATATTAAAACGTAGTTTTGAATTAAAATACAATATTTTCACAATTCATTAAAAAATGAACTTTATCGGAAAAATTCCAAAAATTTACACAAAGTAAATTTTTATGTCCCCATTATAAAAAATGATTTTATGTGGTAAAATATAATGTTTTAAAGTGACAAAAAATATATTGAATGAGGGTTTTCCATTAAAAGGTGGTAAATCGACCTTTTAATGTAAATTATGCTTAAAATTAGATTCATTCACATTTTAAGCCTCTAAATTTTATTGGATAAATGTAAATACATTTAACAAAAATGTATAATCATATTGTAGTTAATTTTGTTCATTCCATCCAATAAAAATGCTAGGAGTTAACTTCCATTTAAAATAATAATATTATATTATTAGTGTGCAACGTAAGATTTCAAAGAAACCCGTTGTTGCGTATCGGGTATGCTATCGAACATAGAAACCCATTTAAAGTAAAATTAAAATTTAACTCAAAAAATATTAATAAATATGAAAATCTCATATTATTCATTTTTCTGGGATGTTACATCCTTCCCCCATTTTGAAAATTGCGTCCTCGCAATTTTAAAATTGGGCTCAGAAACTTCATTGAAATCCCCACATCAGAAAAAGAGTCAATAAAACTATCACTTTAAAATAAAGGAAGAGAAGTAAAAAGGTTTCTTGAGACAATATATAATAGTATTCCATGAAAACATGGATATGGAGGAGAAAACCAACCATCATGTTATGATGGAGAGTGATAGAAAACATGTTTAGGAAAAAGTTAACCACCAGAAAATCACAAACAGGTGATGGGTTAAATAATATTTTATTCCCCAGTAGGAAAAGTTAACAGACAAGGTTTTTGTTTTAAGTTACATTTAATTGAGGAATTTATTTATGATATTAACTAAAAACATAAGGAAATATACTTACTTGTAATGTATAAATTCTTTTTTTAATAGATTTCTAACACAAACTCATATTTTCCCCAAACGATGAGTATTCAGGATGAATTTTTTTTCACATTAAGAGCACTATAATCAACTTTGAGAGAATAAAATAATCCACTAAAGATGAAATATATATTTTCCATGTCTTTAGACCTTAACCAAAACCAAAATGGTTAGCACCAGATCAGATAATCCCCAAAAAGGATAATATTTTACAAAAATAAAAACTACTCTTAATCTCCAAAATTTGTCAAAAAAAACTCAAAGTTCATCAAAGACCATTCAATAAATAGCTGTCCATGAAATTATTCAAATTAATCCAAACTAAGATTGAAACCCAAATCTCAAAAGGATTTAATCACATAGTCTTCCAAGATAAATCTTAACACTTATCTCCAAATAACGTCAGTTACTCTTAAAGTCTCATATTGAAAAGTAATTAACCTAATCACATATCCTCCATGATATGTTAATAATTTCCATATATAACCCAAAATAGAATTATTATTGATTCATAAAATCATCTAACTAAAAATAATTAGTCATACTAGCCAGAGACTTCACGTACTCTAGTGGTAGGCGATAAATACCAGTCGCACTTTGATTATGGGTTCGATTCCTGCATCTTTGTCCGACGTGACGGGTTGTCATACGGTCCACGTGTTGTACTTTTTTCAAAAACTATATAATTTTATAACATTCCCAAAAAGAGATAAATTTATCAAAAATAACCATAACATATTTTAACCAAGAAGGTTATCTAATAACTTTTATTTTGCATTCCAAAAATTTATTAACCTATAATTGCCTCAAATTTAAGGATCATATAAACCCAAATGGTTCTTTATAACTATATCCAAAAAAGAAAATATAATTATTCCTTGAACAAAATTTTCATATATCAAACTTCAGGGTTACTCATACTATAAAAATCCTTCTAATGCAATTCCCATCATCAAAAGAGCCTTAATACTTTTAAGAATTTCACCATCCTAAAATCTTCCATAACACTTGAATCCCATATATGTTGACTTATTACTCATTCAACATTCATCATGATCAATTAAACATTCCTTTCCAAATTATTCTTAAATACTTTTTTCCTACAAACAAAATCATGAATCATATCCTAAAATTCAACAATGTCAAAACATATGTTAAGAAATAATCTATAACTTTCATTGGTCATTGTAAGTTTCTTCATCCTCAATTGGAATGGAATTAGGTAATGGTAAACATATATTTTTACTATTATGGTGATCCCATTCCCAAAACTTCTTCGTAGGACATTTATTTTTATAATGACCATGCACACCACATTTAAAAAATTCAATTGATCCCTCATAAAGATCTTCTTTCCCTTTCCTAGAGTCAACTGTATGCTTCCTTTTTCCATGGAAGGTTCATGCTTTATGACCTTCATTTCCACATCTATAGCATCTTCCAGTACCTTTGAAACATTTTCCTTGGTGTTTCTTTCCACATCCTTGACACTTAGGTTTTTGAACATACATACCTTTATGATTATTACCTGAACTTCCATGGGGATTTGTTTCTCACATATATGATGCCTTATAAAAATAACCAAGGTTTAAGTGGTCAATCATGACTCTAGAAATTTGGTTGAGAATAACCATAAGAGTTATCACTAAAACTCCCATTTCATTCAATTTCTCATTCAGAAAACCATCATAGTTTTCTTCACATCCATTGTTACTTTGATGTCTGTTATATCTAACCATTGACTAAAACCAAAAAGTTAAGTGTGTGTATATCAGTAAAATAATCATATAATATCTTATGAGGAGGGTAAATACTAAGATATAATTATTCATTTTATCTTAAACTCATTCACTCTATCTAAAAAAACTATGAATCTTTCTGAAATCCTAACCATTATGGTAATGTCACTTATGCTTAAAGAATACCCTACCCTCTAAAGTTATCTAAACCAACCTATGATACCAAATATAAGGGCCCGAACTTAAAACATTACATAATATTGAATTAAATGAATAATTCACATTGAGGATCTTTTTAGGTTTAGAGTTTTAGATAATTAGGCCATATCTATTACATAACAACTTGAATATTACATGTATACACTACAAATCAGTATCAATTTTATTCATAAAATAAAAACTCTTAAAAAGAAACATGTATAGTTCTATGTTTTAGACAGCATGAATTTTCCTTGATCCAATCCTTGAACTCATTCATCTTTAAGTCATGTGGAAAACATTTCAAAAACTTGGGATGAGCATAAAAAGCTTAGTAAGGGTTATAAAATAAGGAAGGAAAACATTAGTCCATCAATAAATACAAATCAAACTTATGGCATAAAGGTTACTTATGGAATCCATATCAAACATAAATTGTATATATCATAGATACATAGGTATTTACAATTTTAATACCCATCACAATATATTCCCTAAATCCCTTAGGAGAAATATCACGTTTACCTCCGCCAAGTTACCCAATGCATTAGAGAGCTATCTCGGGCTCACCTGCCCTAGGTTTATCACAGAACCACCCGTATACATAAAAAATGCCCAATAACCATAACATAATCATAACACATAACACAAGTATAAAGGAAAGATAAAATTTCCACATTCCAATATATCAAATCAAGATATTGAAATAAACAATACTTTATGAAATCATTTTCAAAACCATTTAAAAAGAGATTTTTGAATCAAAGTGTCCCTTACCAATTTGAAGCATTTAAATGAATTATAATTTTAAAACATTAATGTACATATAAATAAATCCTAAAACCCATTTTGTAAACATGGACATTAATGAGAAATATTTAGAAGAATAAATCTTTAAAACATTTAAAATGATATTTTTGTTAAAGAGTTTTTTTAACAAAAACAGAGCTTCTTGAATACAAATAAATGAGGAATAACATTTAATAATAACTTTATAATATCATTAGAATAAAGGTATTCATGATATAATATGTCAAAGTACAGTATATACACCATATAAGAGTTAATTGGTGCATAACAACAATGAAGTCTCAATGGAAATGTAAATTGAGATGAAATCCATTATAGAGATGGTATCCTTAAATTAAGGATAAATCAATCACATAATTATGTGTGGAAAATATAAATACACCCAATATTAGTGGATATTAAGTGTAAAACAATCATATGTAATTCACACATATCCATAGGATGACATATTCATTAAGTACAAGTTGAACCCAAAGAATTGAAACCGGGTTAAGAAATTCCCTTGTAAAAATTCGACTGCTTAACGACGTCACTTTAAAAATCAGAAAATGAGTTAATGAGATAAAAAGGGTATCTCATCACTTGGAAATAAATTTTACATCAATAATTATATATAATAACATATCCCAACATAGTATGATGTAAATTAAAAGAGATAACAAAAAGAAGTCTTTTAAATAGAGGAGGGTCAAAGGTTCCCTTACTGATTTGGTAACTTACAAAACATACGCCACATGAAAGAAGGATCATACAATGAAGATGTAAATACTCATAAATTAAAGTATATTACACAAAGAGTACAATCATGGGCATTATATACACCACACAAAAGGAAATAGTGGAAAATATAGCATAAATCTCACGGGAATAAAAAGTGAGATGAAACCCTTTACCACGTTGTAATCAACTCAGTTGTATGACCAAAAGTTAATAACCACAAAATGAATCACATAATAACATGAATATAATTATAATAATGATAATATATATCAAATGGAAGAACAAAATACACCACATTCAATGAATAAGTGGCGAACAATGGAAATCTCACAGAATTTAAAGCGAGATAAGAGAATCCCTTACCTCGTGTCAGACTTGACTCGATCATTCTTTAATCTCCTGAATAATAAAATAAAGTTAATTTATACTTGATTAAGAAACTTTTTCAAATTTATTATTCCTTTTATATCAATTATTGACATGTTATAAACATTATGTAATCATTTAAGTTAATAACGTTCATTTTGTCGATATTTGGTACTTGAGTAAAAAATGGACACCTAATGTTTACAAGGTGTCCATGTGGTCAATAGTCCATTATATCCAGAATGAAATTCATTATTTAGATATCATATATATCATATATATCCAGTATATATATATATATATATATATATATTTATAACCATACATATCATTTGGAGGTAAGAAATGAAATGCACCGTTCATGGAGACGGTAAGCCATACGTACGCATGAACGCTACTTTCATTTCCATTTATTATTTTAATGGAATTAAAACATAATGATTCATATGTATATTATAATTCAAGTATAATATCATATATAATATCATTAACTCTATCCTTCATACATCTCACATATGGTATTAACGAGTCATATCACTTTGAGGGGGCGGTAGTCCGCACTTCCTCAAATCAAATTATCACGTTTACCCATAATGGAAACCATAAAGGTATGATATAAAAGAAAAATACAGAAACATGAATAAAACATAAACATAATATATATCACATATAAACATATTGTCATCTTAATGACCACCATGAGAGGTGGTAGGATATAATCGAACAATCATCGCTTCGTGAGGCGTTAGTTTTCCATCCATAGAAACAATATGTTCTTCACCCATTAGATGGAGGTGTGTGTAAGTGTAGTTTGAATATTTATCATAAAAACATCATAGTATATTGAGGATACTTTTTTTGTTATAAAATAAAGGAATAAAATGATTTTAGGGGTTGTAGAAGTAAAATAAAAGAAAATAATTTAAGAGAAACCGTTATCTTTAATTTTGGTACCTTCCTTTGGTTTGAACCAAAATGAATTGTTGAAGTTCCTTATACCTACAGTAAGGCTTCTAGGAGGAGGAGAGGGATGTAGGGAGATTAATTGGTCAGAGGTTGGATGAGCCAAAAATATTGAGAGGTGTGTGGAATTGGATAGAAATTGTCTCCTTTTATAAGGGGGAGGAGGGGCTCTTTAGGAAAGTGTGAAAATATTATTTTATTATATAATGATATTCAGTTTCTAAAGGTCAAAAAATCATTAAAGTAGAAGATAAGATGACTCATGGTCTAAATAAAATCATCCAATAGGAATTGGATTGGTTTTGGATGATATTTTAATCATTATAATCTTATTTATTTAAATCATTTATTAATGAGGTAAATACTGCATCATTATTCTGTCATGAATAATTTAATTTTTTTGATGTCTAAAAATTATAAAAAAACTAATATAATATAGGAAATATTTTTATATTTCTGAATAATATTTATAGTCGAAAATATGACTTATATAACACTATATAAAAATTAATTTACTAAAAGATTTTTGTTTATGTCATTTTTTCCTTTACTTTAAATTAATTAATCTAAAGTGTCATTATCATTCATAAGTGCCTCCATGGGGTCCCAAAATCGACCCAAAGATGACCATGGTAGGTCATTACTCACCCAATAAGGTTAGGAAACGTTTTAAGGTAATTTGGAATTATTATAATATTCTTTTTACCTTGAATTACCATATTTACCTTTAACAGTAGTAAATAAAAGTCAAAAGTTACTATTCACCAAAAATTATTTTAATCTTATTTAACCAAATTTTACTAACAAATAACAACCATGTGTGTCGGATTTTTGATATTCAATTCACAGAATTGGTAAAATTTCATTTAAATGAAAAATTCAGTTTTTTTAACTACTACTAAGTGGTTTCACTATTCATCAAAAATTGATGTTTTTCAGAAAAATACCAAAAATTCAGCCTAAGATATATTTGATATTAAAATTTAAAAATGATTTCTATTTTAACAAATTCTAAACATAGAATTTTAATTAATTAATTTAAAATTAATTCCCGTTGTTAAAACAGATAGCGTGTTTTTAAGAAACAGTAATTATCAAAAGATTGACACTTGTTTATGTCCAATTTCAAAGTGAAATTAATTCCAATGAATAAAATTAGATTAAATGTAAAAATATATTATAATTAAACTTTAAAACCAATTAAAAAGATAATCTAACCATATAAATAAATTATATTGATACATATTTTTGAATTAAAATACAATATGTTCAGTATTCATTAAAAAATGAACTTTATCAGAAAAATTCCAAAAATTTATACAAAGTAAATTTTGATGTCCCCATTCTAAAGAAGGATTTTATTTGGTAAAATATAATGTATTAAAGTTACCAGTACTATATTTAAAGAGGCTTCCCTATTAAAATGTGGTAAATCATCCTTTTAATATAAATTATGCTTAAAATTAGATTCATTCACATTTTAAGCCTCTAAATTTTATTGGATAAATGTAAATACATTTAACAAACATTTATAATAATATTGTAGTTAGTTTTGTTCATTATCGCCAATACAACGGCTGAGAGTTAACTGGAATTTAAAATAATAATATTATATTATTAGTGTGCAACATAAGATTTCAAAGAAACCCGTTGTTGCGTATCAGCTACGCTATCGAACATAGAAACCCCTTTAAAGTAAAATTAATATTTAATTCAAAAATATTAATAAATATGAAAATGTCATATTCTTCATTTATCTGGGATGTTACAAGTAGTCCTCATCTCCTTGTCTCGTTGTCTCTTTCTCTGTTCACAGTAATCTGACTCCCCATCTCTAGCACTCATGCCCATCACTTCGGCTCTCCATTCACCGCTACAGCCTCCGTCACTCCTGCCTCCCTGCCTCTGTTCACTGCACTTCGGCTCCCTACCGATGTTCACATTCCTACTCTCTATTCCTCGTTCCTCCGCATAAGGTCTGTTCATATTAAAACATTCTGTAGTTTTTAATATCTTTTGTTAAATTTTCAGTAATTCCATTTTCTTAAGAATTTTTATTATATCGTTATAGTAAAACTATTCTTCCAATTCATCAATTAAAAAAACTATTTTAGTATGTGAGAATATTTATTAACATATTAATTTTTTCAGGGTTCACACTTTTTGTTCAAGCATATCAAAACATGTTGTAGTTTAGGTATGTCTAGATGGCTTTATTCACTGAACTTTATGTACAAAAATATTTTTGTTCCTCACTTGTATATTGTATACATTCATGAGTTCTTATTTTTATAATAGTGTTTCACTACATGTGTAATGTAATTTATGTTTTCTGTTTCAAATAATCTATGTTATCTACTCATCAGTTTAGCACTTCTATCAGTTTTTCCCAAAAAATGATTATTGCCTTGTTGTACCTCTAATATGGTAACTCCAAAATCAACCACTGACAACTTCTCCTCCATTTTTCTCTAAAATACACACTCTTATACTTAGACAGTTCACTCGGGTTCTCCTTGGTTTATCTCTTTGTTAGTTATTTACAAATTTTGTACACTAAATTCCACCTTTATGTTCAATAGTGATTTATATCTCCATTTTTCTATTCTGTTTCAATTGGGACATTGTAATGATTGAATTTATATTCATATTATTTTTCTTTTTATTTAAGAATTTTTTGAGATGTTTGCTTCTTATGGAATAGTTTTTGAATCTCTAGGTAGATGATATTGTAGCCTGATTACCAAAGAAACTATAATTGGCGTGATATATAAATTTCCAATTCCATTTCAACACTTGATCCATATTCTAAAACTACACGCAAATTCTTAAGATATACTCATCTCAAGGTTATAGAGGTACCATAATTTCTTCTAAATGAATTTCAAGACACCAATATTCTTTATCCTACTATCATTCAAATGATATTGATACCTTCATAATGCGAAAGAGGATGAAATCCACTAGAATGATCAAAACCATGCTGTAAAGAATTTTTTCATGGATGATGAAAAGGTGCATAATAACAAGCTGTTTATATTGTTTTCTTATTGGATATTTTATGTCTGGATCGAATTCCAAGTTCAATCATCACTTCCAATGTAAAAACCTCCTACATGCCTCCATTTTACTCCAAATTTCTGGATTATAACAAACTTTTATTTATACAATTTAAGAGTATCAGTTAGTGAAGATATTAAGAACCTTGGGATCTTGTGAGTTATTGGATTATATGATGTATAATATTGTTGTCACGATTTATTTATTCATGTATTGTAATTGATCAACATATAGTATGCATTTTGACATTGATTTGTGATAATATCAAACTTTTACTACTTGGAAATATTGTCTCTTCCTCTGCTCAGAAGACACAAAGTGTGTTGCATCAAGCTTAAGACACTTACCACTGCCCACTTGATTCTCTTTTTAAACCTATTTTTTTTTTCAGCTAACGGTTTATGAAATTTAATTATTAATTCATAGAACATATTACTTTATTCTAATAACTACATTATTCTTAATAATGGTTAATACTTTCATGGAATCATTTATGCTTATCTTTGATTTATGTTCTGGTCATTTTTTGTGGATGTCAGGGGACTATACATTCCATGTTGCAAGTGGAGAGGCATTTGGGGCCTACTAAGGATCGTTAAATACAACATTGTGGCCGGAATTTACCCTACCCCATATGATTATGTGGTACATAAATCCATAGGTATTTTGTGAAATTACACTTCTAAAAAGTTCACATTTCATCGATTTTTTCCCTAATTTCAGGATATGTTTCAAGATGCTCTTTAAAACTAGGGATATTAATGTATTGAATTTGAACAATATGACAATTGTATGGATGGATGAAGAAGGTAAGGGTTATTTTGAAAACACTCTTCGAATACTTCTTATAGAATTTATTCCTCTTCACCCGATTTTACTAATTGGAAATATTGTCTCTTCTTCTGCTTAGACGACATAAAGTCTGTTGCATCAAACTTAAGACACTTGCCACTGCCCACTTGATTCTATTTTTTAAACCTATTTTTTTCAGCTAAAGGTTTTTTAACTTTAATTATTCATTCATAGAACATATTAATTTATTCTAGTAACTAAATTATTCTTAATAATGATTAATATGTTCATGGAATCATCTTTGTTTATCTTTGATTTGTGTTTTGGTCATTATTTGTGGATGTCATGGGATGGTACCTTCAATGTTACAAGTGGAGAGGCATTTAGAGATTGCTAAGGATCGTTAAATACAACATTGTGGTTAGAATTTCCCCTACCCCTTATGATTATGTGGTACATAAATCCACAGGTATTTTGTGAAATTCCACTTCTCAAAAGTTCACATTTCTTAGAATTTTTTTCATAATTTCATGATCTGTTTCAAGAAGATCTTTAAAATTAGGGATATCAATGTATTGAATTTGAACAATATGAAAATTACATTGATGGATGAAGAAGGTAAGGTTTAGTTTGACAACACTTTCCGAATACTGCTTATATCACTTATTTCTGTTTTTATTTATATGGTATGTTTTATACCCAAAATATATTTTATTACTGCTTCAAGGATGCTATGGTCAAATTAAGCGAGCTCTATGTGAAATGAATTATTCTCTATGTGAAATGAATCATGTTTATAATGATAACAGAATTGAGTTGGTTCAAAAAATAGTTTATTTTTCAATAATTTTGAATTATGTTTTACAGCTTTGTTATCCCATAATTCATTTTTCACATTCCACTAATAACTAAAATATTCTTAATAATGTTATTACTTTCATCACATCATTGTTTATGTTTTATATTTGATTTGTGTTGCGGTCATTTTCTATGGATGGAGGGGACAGTACCTTCCATGTTGTAAGTGGAGAGGCATTTGGGGCGTATTATGGATCATTAAATACAACCACATGGCTGAAACTTCTCTTACCCCTTATGATTATGTGGTACATAAATCCATAGGTATTGTATAAAATTACACTTCTCTAAATGTGACACATCATATAAAAGTTTTTCATAATGTTCTGTTTCGAGATTCTATATAAAACTTGGGATATCAATGTATTGAATTAAAACAAGATGGAAATGCCATGTATGGATAAAGAAGGTAAGGATCTGCTTCACAACACTTTCCAAAAACTGCTTATAACACTTATTCCTATATTGATTTATGAATTATGATTCCTATCCAAAATATATTTTCTTAATGCTTCAAGTGTGCTCTGGTCAAATGAATTTGATCTGTGTGGTCTGATCAAATCAAGTGGTTAAGGTCTTTCAAAATTTTCTAACATGATGATTGTATTATTTGATGTCACTTCATAAGCATTTTCATTTTTTGTAAATTCAATGTTAAATGGAATCCTATTTCACAGGAGATTAGAAGAAAGACCCAACTTATTATGTTTAAAGATGATGACATTAACAAGGGTAAGAACTTGTATTACAAACTTATCTATGATTTATAATTATTATTCCCTACAAATAGTGGTTGAAAGGACTGTGTATGGTTTTTTCTAAACAAATGACCAAATCTACTCTGAAACATCTCATGTTCTTGATTATGTAAGGTTCATAACTCTATTCCATGTATGATATTTCATTATATTAATTTCATCCCAAATGGGTTACCCTCACATGAATTTGTCTGACCATTTCAGCGATGTATTGGATCCTGTTTTCACTAGATCTTGGATGAAAGATCCCACTTATTATTTTTAAAGATGTTGACATTGACAAGGGTAAGTACTTGTATTTCAAAATTATCTATGATTTAGAATTCCTATTCCATACAAATAGTCATTGAATGGGATATGTTTAGTTTTTTAGGGACAAATGGCCAAATCTTCTCTGCAACATCTCATATTCTTGTGCATGTAAGTTTCATAACTCGATTTCATGTGTGATCTTTCATTATATTAATTTCATCCCATATGGATTACCCTCACATGGATTATTATTACCTTCTCTCAATATTATCCATAACCTTTCAGTATATTAATTCTATATCAGATGGATTACCCTCACATGGATTATTCCGACCTCTTCTCAATATTATCCATAACCTTTTTAATATCATCCATCACCGGACTATTTGTATGCATTAGTGTACATTCAGTATCAATGATGTTTATACCAGATCAAGCCTTTACAAAGTTTATATACTTTACAATTAACCATTTATACAATAGCATTCTTCATAATTTTATGCAATTTCATCTTGGATTGGTTTAGATTGCGTGTTTCGACTCTTCCTAATAGTTCCAGAACCGTCCTTTACTGATGAATATGAGAATAATTCATCTATAAAAATTTCCATTTCTTGGCTGCTATGGAATTTTTCTCCAAGATTATTGTATTTGAATTTATTTTTATCTTCTTAAAATCAATCCAGGAGGATTTACTTTATCTTCTTAAAATCATTATTTTATCATTTATTTATGATGTACAACACTCCAAGGGTGATTTCATCTTTATTATTAGTTGGGGAAAATTTTATTTCGTTTCATCCATATCATTAGTTATAATTGATGACACCAATGGAAAATCATGATCCATCGACTCTTATAGACTGATCGCATCCCCTTTGATATCACACCTCAAACTACTTATTGCATATAACAATATTCACATATTTTTGTAATCTTATGCCATGGGTGTATTTGTGAAACAAACATTAGTAGATTGTGTTTTTACAACACTGTTTAATATATACAGTGCAGATATATCCTGTTTTTTGTAATATGTCATATACGTACTGGAAAAATGTTCTCCAATATGTAAGTTTCAAATTTTCTTTAGAAATTTTATATCCAATTTTATATCTACTCATATTATAGTTTAGTAATACACTATAATTTTTTTTCCCATTTTTTTATTTGTATTGTTTGTTTCCAATAAAACAGATTTCCAATTTTATGATTTTTAAATTTTATTTTCTTGATACAGAGGTGGATTATAATGTAAATCCAACATTTTTTTGTGGGTATCCACTTCAACAAAAGCTCACAGATCTTATACATAATTAGTAACATGAGATTCAAAACTTTTGTATATTTTATCCAGACACAGTAGACTTAACAAATATTTGATATTGTTATTTCATATCTCACCTTTTGTTTTTACATTGACATTCTTCTGAATGTACTTACTGTTATGTGTGTCTCATTTATTTTCATTTATCATTCTAATTTTTATGTTTCATATTTCATTATTATTTTCTATAATTTAAACTATATGTTAATTTACTTTCTCATTTTAATATAAAATTAATTTTTATAAATTCTTAAGTTTACAATCTATTATTGAATTTATCGAAAATAATAGTTCATTTATATCATCGTGCGTATGCATGAGCGGGGTACTAGTTATTTCTTACTATAGAGATTTTCAAAATTATGAGGAATTATTATTTCCTGAAAAAGGTAGTGATTTTCCTACTTCTCCATTAACGAATAATTCCATTTGGATACTAAAGGTATGAATTTTCCTTATTTATTTTAATTATTTTCTTAATTTATAGCTTCTTTTAAAGTATTAAATATGAATTTTATTTTTTCATGCACAAACTACAGATTACCCATGGTACACAGATTTGACCAATGATATAACATTTTTTCCAATTTTAGGCTACGTTTTCCTTTATATTTATCTTTCTATTAATCATTAAATTTATTATAATTTTGTTACCTCCACTAATCACTCATATTTTTTTCTCTAATCATTCATCTAATTTATAAGAATGAAATTTTAAACATATAGTTTTTTTGATCCAGTTATATTGTTTAATGAATTTCGAATCTTTACCTTACAGGATATGTGAGTTCTGAATCTGTCATCCAAATACTAGAGTTACCCATCTCAGCTCCAAAGTTGACCTTCCATCTCTGTGTATACTATCTTATCTCAATTTTAAACTCGTAATACATAATACAATTTATTTTTTTATTTGGGTGTATTTAGTTATGAATTTTAGATCTTTAAAATGAAATATTCCATATAATTATAATCTACTATTTTAAGATAAAACCTTTAAATTATAAGCACGATGCATTACTATCTAAGCACCTAATAATCAGAAAAAATATTTAAATTATAAGAGAAATATTTTAATTTTTTTATTATGATGATAATGTTTCATATCACTATTTTAGGTTTTCATTGGAAGACATAATGATGACTTCGAGGTGTCTCATGAATAGGAAATTTGAGAAGTTTCAAAAAAATACCACAAGGGGATCAATTTCTAAATCCTCACCAATGAAAGAAGCAGATACCCATTTGTGCTAATCCTGCTCTGGTTCTTCGGTTCTTTTTCTTTGTGGCTATTGGATCATCCTTATTTTAGATCATCCGGATAGAAACAAGTCGTGTGATGACATGAGTAGATCATGGAGAGTTTCAGGTTGATATCCTAACCAACTAAGATTGGTGTAAAATATGAAATGCAAACATTCTATATTCTCTTTGTAATAAAATCAAAATTATGTATCACTGTAAGTCAGTTGTCTTAATTGGAATACCTATAGAATAGAAGTTCATTTCCATATGCAATTATATGTTTTTTCATATTCTATATTCACTTATTCTATTTTTAGTTTGATATTTTTATTTATTTTTCAGTATACATATTCAGATATGCACTTATTTTCGAGTATGCATTACCAGTTTTCACTTATATAAAAAATAAGTGTGACATGACTACCGTATGCACTGATTTTCCACTCTAAAATACCCGTATTCAATTATATAGAAAATAAGTTCATTAATATTAGTGCATTTCTATATACACTTATTTTCCAAGAATGCATATTAGAAAAAATCCCTTATATGTGTAAGTTAATTTATAGTATAAAATTATTTTAAATCTTAAATAGAAATATAAGAGTAAAAAATATAGAGGAAAAAAAGTTTGAGAGAAAAGTATAATATATATATCATTAGATATATTTATTATGATGTACAGGTGGGATGACGTTTGGGGTGTTAACGTGGGGTCAAGTCCCTGAGCCAGCAGATTTAATTGTTGTTTATTTGTAGCTTGTGTGAGATTCTATTGACAGTTGTACAAAAACATAGTAGTTATTATTATATTAAATATAGCATCATATAAACTTCTATAGAAAAAATCCAACTCAATTAGTATAAAACAATACACCATAATACATACATAGTTATGTTAATATACCAACACTACATCATAATTAAATCAAACTGTACATCTTGAATTGAATCAATTTCAATTAAAGAATAGAATCAGTTTGAAAATGTTAACATAATTAAATGAAATCATTTAGGATGAATTAATACATGAGTATTTATATTAAAAAATTACAATGTATAATTGATGAAATCATGAAAAATACATCTTTGATTAATATACAATGATCTTTTTTTAAACTATTTTTATAACATAAATTATACATATAATGTAATAGTAAGATGTATTTATAATAACCAGGGATGCATTCTTTGTTCAATCAGAGGAATAATTATTTCTCCTCTTGTAGATGATTAGAGTTTCATTAGCAAAAACCAACTTAAAACCAAGTTTTTCAAGAAAAAATTATAAACTATGAATGAAATTCTAATAATAAGATATCCAAATGATTTATATTGGTATCTATTATCCATACTAAAGGATGTCCTTTTTCTTCCACTTTCCATCACCACCATTATTTCCTTAATTTGGTTTCCTCAGTGTGATTCCTGATTACCTCATCTTCTATATTCCTCTCCCTCCCCTTTCGATTCCCCATCTCCCTCCCCAACTCCCCTCTCCACCTCTACCTCCACTCATACCTCCCTACCTTATTCTATGATTCATCCCAGCCTCTACCTCCCTCATGCCTCATACCTCCTCTCCTCTTCTTTATTCTCCCCTCAATGTTGTCTTCTCTCAAACATCTAATACCTCCTCTCCACCTTTCAACCATGGTTCTATCTATCTCGAATCTCATCATACCTATAATATACTCATGATATAATACATCATTACTTCAACGATTCCATATCCTAGAATCAGTATCCAATTTTTTTCATCGAGGATGGTTTATTCGATTTCAAATCTATAACTTCCCCAATTGAATTCAAATCCATAACCTTCCCATTAGGTAGGTACTCTTCAAGATCATGTCCTCCTCCCCAATGCCTGTTCTAGATCCACCTCTCCTAATACCTACATCTTCATATTCATTTGTCTCCTATAATCCTAGATCTATATCAACCTCTACTTATAAATCAATACTATTCGATGAACTTTCCTCCAGAAAAATTCTAAACCGAAGGAAGAAATAGACCTTGCATAGGGGAATCTTGGAAGGGAACCCCAGACATGGCTACAAAATTGGCTACTGAGAAGCGACATGGATTCATTAATGGAAGTATCTCCCTCTCTTACCCTTTATCTTTTTTTTATATCTACAAATGTATTTATGGTATTTATAATTTGATATCCTTGAAGTATTTTTTGGTTATTCTGATCTCATTATCATTATAAGTTTCATGATTTTCATAATCAAACAAAACCTGAAATCAACTTTATATTTGATTTTAGTCGAAAAGTTTTTGAACGAGATCAAACAAATAAAGAGGTTCACATTTAAATCACTCTTCCACCCGATGTCCATCTGAAGAGATTTTACTTCAAGATTCAATCCAAGCTTATTGAAGTTGGAATAAAGGGAAACCCTCCATACCTCAATGTCAGTTTTTTAATTCATTAAAACACACTAATTTATCCTTGAAACATATTTATGATATATATATACTCAAATTCCATGGATTCATTGATTCATATTCAATGATTCACAGTATGATATTTTCTGCTTGGTAAAGACTGACTCTTTCATTTAGACCTTAGGCGATCTTCATAACCATTTCTATAATAATCCATACCATTGCAATTTTAATTTTACCTATTTTCCTACACCTTTTGACAATTGAATTAGGAGTTTACAGTTTTTTTATCACAATATCATTCTAATACTTTTAGAGTTTTTGGATATACGTATTCATATCACCGAACAACTTCTTTGGTAAATCCAAAACTGGCATCCCTACTACAGGTCATCATATCCTTCAAACCCAAGACCTTGTCCCTACTTCAAGATATCCATGTTCGAATCAGAGAGGAACATATGGTATATTTAATTATGTTATTTTTTTCTTTATATTCACATAATTATATTCATATGGATGTTTTATTACAGATTTCATCTTGATTCTTATGAAAATTGGTTCATAAATTTTCTATATTTCAATTTTAAAATGATTTTGATTCATTCAATAAATATTTTTTGTATTTGAAAAAAACAATTTTTACAATTATACCCCTGTATATAGTTATTCAATATTCATATTGATCATGCATGTTAGTTAATATTTTTTTTCATTATTATTCAATCAATAATCATTAAACATTATGTATTTTAATATCCTTTAATTAGGTTGACAGTTATCATTGATAATTTCATCATGATTTGATATTTTAATTAATTATTTTCATTCATTTGTAGGTTCCTCTTTTGCAATGAAGCCAAAAAATAATTTTTAGCCAATATATAGTTAGGTTATCTATTTTTTTTGACATATCTGATGTTATTCAAGTGAAATTATCCCTAAATACATTTAATGTTATTATAATTTCCAATATTTTGGATGACATCAACATACATTGTGATATTACCATTGAGGTTTAAATATAATGTTTATATTTAATTGATATTTCTCAAAACATTTAACAAAGTTTCACTTAGCTTCATGATATTACCTTTTTATATGATGAAATATTAAAGATCCAAGTTTTAAAACTTTACATATTGTAAATGAATTCATAAATATATTTAAATGACATTTTTGTTATCGAACTGATTAGAGTTTATGAAGATGTAAGTTTTTTTATATATTTTATTTCAATTTTTATCTATAGTTTTTCATCCTAAACTTTTAGACATAGTACCCATTCAATTATTTTATAATGGATTCAATTTTCAATACATCTATATGAACTTTCTACATATTATTTTAATATTGTCTCTTCCACAAAATCTATATTGATTTATAGGATTAACATAGTTTCATAACAAATTTATATGTTGTAATTAAAGAAGGATTTTGGTTCATTTTATTCAATAGAGGGAATGATTTGATGATTCTTAATAAATAGTTATTCTAGTTTGTATGTGATCCTATCTAATGTAGTGTCGAACATTAATTATTCACTGTATTTTTTATTATAGTGAAAAACTTCATCAAACAATTTCTTTACCCCAGTATGTAATTTTATGCGAAGTATATTACTTTGTACGTATGCTAAGTATATGTTCTTTTTATATGTATTTATTACATAAAAATTTTCTTATATATTATGTTGAAATATATGGATATGTATTAACTTTATCAACTCTACATATTTATTAAAGTAAAGGTATCAATTCCAAAATTTTCATTTACATTGATTACGACATTTTTTTTCAAACATTAAAATATTTTTGATTTTTATTTTTATTTACTTATTTTCTCCATAGTTCGTTACAATATAGTTTATACTATTATTTCCTTCTCAGGTAAAAATTATAATATTTTTTAATTTCACAATGTTAAGACTCCTATTTCAAAGACAAGGATTGAAATTATTTCACTATGTTATAGTATAGTGTTATAATTATTATTTCATGGTATTCCTTCCGAAAGTAACAGTTCAAAATTTCTATAATTGTAATTTATGATTTTATATTTTAAAGTTACAAATTTCATTATCTATACGAAATTTTTTATTTTTCCTTCCATGTTTTCTCACCACATTCATTTTCCTAATGTGTTCACCTCTCTGCATCTCCTGATACCGGCCCACCTATAGCCTCTCTCCAAACCCACAATTTTATAGAATCGTTCTCCCCTAAAGCTGGTTATACTACACCTAAATATCCTCCCCATAAGTCTTAACATCCTCTTCACCCTCTTCCTCGACATCAGCCTCCATATCCTCCTCCACATTGACCTCCATCTCCACATCCTCCTCCATATTGGCCTTTTCCATTATATACTAGAATCAGTGTCTGATTTATTACTTTAAGTAGGGTTTGTTTGATTTCTTTAAAATTTTATTCCATTTCATCCCTTCTTCTTTCCCTTATCTTCACACCTCCCACAACCCTTTATTCCCTCATGATAGATTACCACCATTACTTTCTAGTCTTTCATCGTCATCATCTACAACACCCTGGTGTCTTTCCATTCAACTGACCTTTTGATCACCAGTCTTGTCTGTATCACCCTTTGATTTCTACCATTAAAAAGGTTTTCTTTGAGTTCATATCCCTAATATCCACATTTGATATGTGGTTGTCAGGGTTTCACTATCTTAATTTATTATTTGTTATGGTTTATTTTTAATTTTAATTTAATTTTCATTATTTTAAATTTTATCACTCATCTAATTTTCCCCAACCCCCTACAATATTCCCAATGTATTTTGAGTAAATAAATTTCAGATTTATCAATGACCCAGGAAGTAGTTTCCCAATTTCTCACAATGGAATAAATTTTTCACTATTGGGAAATGTTCTAATATGAACCTATTTATATTATTTCACTTCTAAAATAAGTTATATGTGATCTATTTCTAATGGAATTGATATTTCTTAAACTTTTAATCACTAGAAAATAGGGGTTCCATTAAAATTTATTTTTAAATGGATTTGATATCTATTTCCAATGTTTCTTTGTAATCTAGTTGACATTTTCCATTTATTTCATTCATTTTATTTACTTATTCTATATCCATTGTATACTATTTTCGGTATATTTTCACTGAAGACTTTATTATTCAACACAAAATATCATGAATACTGTCTAATTGAAAACAACATTCCAAAGAAGTAAGATTACACCTAATAATAACAATGTAACAAACAAATTCGGGAACATTTTGATGTTTGTGAATATTTTTTTCCTAAAATTATTATCATACACTTCAAATTATATTTCTCATATAGTTTTCAAATTTATACACATTAAATTTTACTTTTATATCTTAGTTTCATGTAGTTATTTAACTACAAATAGCAAGGTTCTGATTTTTTTTTAAATTGAAACAATTTCAGATACAAATATGTGATTGGAGAGTACAATTCAATTGTAGTTATAAAATCTACCTATGCATGTTTTGTTTAGTTAATTTTATTTATTCAAACATTATATATTTTATATTGTCTTTATTTTAAAAAATAATTAAATGCTTTCTAATCTTTTTATGGTTTAAAAAATCTATGAAATTTCAAATTACCAAACATGTTTATATGATGTGGTTCCTTTTCTTTAATAAAGAAAAAGGATGTGGGTAAATATTTTCCTAAATTTTAAATATGTTACTATTTCTTACTTACATTTTTAGTTATTAACATTTTATTTGTAAATAAATCTTTTATCTATATTTTTTTCAGGTTTGGATGAGCTGTCTACTGACAATATCTCTACATCTACTAATTCATTAACTAATGTGGGATATTCTACCTCGATATGCAATTTAACTTTTTTAACATCAACCATGACTTTTATACACTATCAGGCTAATTGCATACAAAATTCATGAATTATTCTTCATTAATTAGTTATCATTAGCATGAATTTTTAAATTCAATATTTTCTTAACATAGATGAAAGGATACATTGTTTTATAAATATATTATTCAATTAACCATGCACCGTTATCATAGTGGTTTCTTATTCCATCTAATAAAAATGATACCAATGTTGTCTTAGAAAATATCTTAGCCTATGAGGGTTACAAAAACAAAGTTTAAATCTTTAAACAATTCAATGAACAATAAGTATGTAATGCATAAATTTTTTGATATTGTGTTTAGATATGTCAAAGAGAATATTATAAAGGAAATAATTTACATTCCTTAAAACTAGATAGAACCTTTTTAAGAGTGAATTCATGATTATAATTCTTCAAATGAGTTGTTGAAAAGCAAAAAATATTTCAGATTTTATATTTTAATCTGACTGTGATGAAGTGTTTACAAGATTTCATATATCTATAAATAAGAACACTATATTTAATTATTAAATTTTAATAATTCAATAATATTAGGATTTTATTTTTCATAATTTATTAACTCAATCAGATTCAATAAAACCATTTTATGAACTAAAAAATATCTTTACAAGTTGGATATACTTTTTTAAGAAACATTCTATATTTTAATGTACATAAATAGTTATACATTCATTTATGTTTACTATTATGAAATATTAGTTTAATTTTTAGTTATTAAACTTCTTGACACCATGTACATGAAAAATTCTATGAAAAAAATCAACTTTTGATAAATCTAATGCATATAAATTACATGTGAAGTCATGAAATTGTTAACTTATGGGATATATTCATATAAAACACAAAATCATAGAATTCCAACAAGATTTTCAAAAAAATCATTGACTATCATTATAATTTTTTAATATCACTTTCATTGTTAGTTAAATTTCTTATTTCGTTACATCAACTTTTATGTGCTGTATTATTATTCTAAAACAAAAACTCTAAATTTCCAGTGTATTAAATTTATCATATGTATTTTTTCACTACAATTTTATTGTTATAATATTAACTCTCTGTGTATAATTTATTTTTATTTAAGATCCATCCATCGACTACTACTTTTATTCATATAATTTCATAATCAAAATCATAGCATCCAACTACATCATCTAATTATTCATCTAGCTCTACTCCATCTGACTCCTAACTTTGAAAAATACCACTCCCCCTTACCGATCATTTATTTTTTCCAAAACCACCTTATATTCATCATCTATATACGTAAATCCATGGGAGAATTTTCTTCTAATACTGCCTCTTACTTCCATTAAAGGTTTAGTTACCTTATTTTCCATTGTAGCTTGATATCAACAAACTCTATCCATCGTGTGTCTCAACTCTTATTATTGAGACTATTCAAGGACTCTTCAATTTATATTATTACAACCCTAAGTTTTATACTAATTTTATGATCCATATTTTACATTCTCTTCATTCATAAACTCAATGGAATCAATATCTAGAGTCTATTTCACAATGAAGCCCGTTATTCCTATCTATCCTTATAAGGTAAGTTCCCTTCCATCATTGAACTGATAATTGTGTCATTTACCTTATATTATGTATGCATTTCCTGTATAATCTTATTAAAAAATTTAGAAATAATTGTTGAAATTTTAGGGAAACTTTGATCTATTTCATTGAAGTAATTAATATGTATAACCATATATACATGGTACTTTATGATTTTAGTTTTTTCATAAGTTTTGGAAATTCATAGATATAATACTAAAATCACTTTGGATTTTCCCTTTCTCAACTTCTCTCTATTTATATTTGTTTTCATTTTCCCTTAAAGTTACTGATCATCTAATGCTTTTAGAAACATATGTGCATATTATGGTTGTCTCTATTATTAGTGGTGTGCCCACTGTAAAACAATATCAACTTTGAGACAAGACTGATATAATTGTTGGAACTACAGGGAGACTTTGAGATATAATGTTTTCTATAGAAATCCATCAAATATACACTAGTATAAAAACATTATATTTTCTGTTTTAGGTTTTAAAATTTTGTAATTAATGAAAATATGTCAAAATATTAATTTATGTTGGTCTGATATAAAGGCCTTGAATGGTCTCCATAGATTCCCCCAAGGGAGTGTCATGTTACATGAATGGTATGCTCTGATGTTTCTTACAACACCTCTATCTTCTGGCACTATTTTTCTTTTTTAGTATTTCTCTATTCACTTTGACAGTTTCATTATTCCCTCACTATCTTATGTCAACCATCTGAAGGGTATCAAAGGTTGTTATGTTTTATAAACTCAATGACATCTATTATGTTATATTTTACTTATTTAATATGTAATATATATTTAATTTCACTTTTATATTGTATCTCCATATATTTTTTGAACTTATTATTTCTTTCATTCTTTCAATTTTGGTGTATGTATGTATCATATTCAGAGTTTCCTTATAGTTTCATCAATCTAACTATTTAAAATCTACTTATAAACATAAATAACTAAATTATTTACATTTATGTTCATGAATTACACTAAGGATTAGTGTAGTGAATGGTTCCTCAACATCTTCTTGATCCTTTCATCTTAGAAGCTGTGAGTTCTTTGTAACATTTCTATTTTAATATTATTTATATCTATTTTTACGTATCAGGAATTCCATACAGATGTTTATGAATATTTTATCATTCTTTATCATCCTTGTTTATATTTTTATAATGTATTTTGTTCTTTATAATATGATTTTTTTCACGGTATATTTTTTTTCCATTCACTATAAGTATATTGTTCACTTTTAGTATTTTGAGTCCACTATATACATATTTTTAGTTAGTATGTTATGTTCACTATTTTTTCATGGTGGTCATGTTGTTTCCATTTTTTTATGTTGTGTTCACCATTAATATGTTCCATTCACTTTATATTGAATCCAAAAAGTATGTTTTTCTATTTACTTTTAGTATATTGTATTCACTATTACTTTGTTCATTGTTAATATGTTGTGTTTCTATTGCATATGTGTTTCCATATGTATATGTGTTTTGAATGGATATATTGTTCCATTTATAATTAGTAATTATTATTCACTATTAGTATATTTAATCCAATGTATATTGTTTTTCATTCACTAAAAACAGATGAATATGATTCATATGACATAGTACATTGAAACCAATATTTTAGGACAAGTCCTTGCATCTTCCAGTTATGCGTGAATTTAGGAACATGAATGATACTTTAATTTAAATCTATACATATTTTAAATTCACTATTACTTTATATAACTTATATAATGTATAGAAAACCTAAATAGACACAACATTAATTCCATCCTTCTTGAAAACTATTATTTGTAATTCTTTAACTAATTGAGAATATATTCCAATGAAAAGTGAGATAGTTTCATATTTTCCTATCACTATCTTTGTGAGGGTGTTTCATATGCCAATAATAATATTAATTGAATTATACATGGAAAATATTAGTTCTCTATCTATGATTTTATCCAAATATTTCATTTAAAAAATTTATCAATGAAATATATTCATTTGGAACATTCATTAAATTACTTTGACATGGGAGTATAAATCATTCACTATTTTGATCTCTTAATAACCATAGTATCTTGTACTAGAGTAATCAAAATATCTCTATCCATAAAATCATTTGCTGTTCAATTATCACATTGTTCATCTTCTTTAATTTGATCCTTTTCTCAATTTCTATAATTTACTTAATTTTATTTCCTATTTGACTTTCCTATTATCTATAGTCATAGAAGTGACTATCAAACAAGTAACAATTGGAATGGGATTTAATATTTCCATATAATTCTCATGAAACATCTCAAATTGATAATTAATCGGTTAAAATAAAATTCAATGGATATTTAGAAATAAATACAATCATATGAAACCTCTCATTAATTCAAACTGAATGACCAAAGAATATCAGTTTAGACACCTGAGGGTGGTGGTGGGTTGAATACGGTTTATGAACTTTTTTTAAATTTCCACATTATGTTAGAATATTTTAACCCCTATGAAATTTAACTCCTATTAGTGGTTAGGTAATATTAATATATTTACTATTTTTCAAATAATCTATCTACATGTTTATTAATATCCAATGAATTCATTAACAAACTTATCATTATAATCATAGCTTTGCATCATATTTTACATGCATGCCATGAGTCAAACAGGTTCCATAGTGCGTCATATAGTATATGCAAGGTGTATTTTTCTAGAACCTTCTTGAAGTCTATCTCTTTCATTAAATTTATAACCCAAAAACAAATAATAGATCTCCATCCAATCAATATAAAATCATAAAATTCATATATGTATTTAAGATCATCTTCTGGATCCCATTCCATATTTTAGCTCAGCATTAATGCATTCAATGAAACTATCACCATGAATTCTAACATCTCAATATTTTAATGGCTTATTAAAAATATTTTACTAACACTTTAGGTAAGAATTACTTATGTTCAAAAATCACTTGATGTATGAATTATTTATGTTCATACATCACTTCAGCTAAGGTTGTGTTTATCAGGTGTACAATGAAGATTCAATGATAGATCACACATCACTTCAGGTATGAATTATTTATATTATTCATTCCTATTGTTTAAATTATGGAATATTTTAGAAACATATCAATATTGGATTTATAAGTAAAATTTTCCATAACTATTGTTGACAATTCTACTGATTTTATATTGTTTTTTAATCTATATTTATCGCTCAAATTTGAATGGAAGACATGTGACGAGGCTTCAATAATGATGAGACTCGACTTGAGAGTTTTAGTGCGGTGAGGAATCTAGATTGTTGAATCATTTTTAAGAATTTGTGGATCTTATTGGTTCTTCTTAGGGTTGTGGTGGCATGACTTCGATTGTCCTCTAATGAGTTCATATTCATCCCCTTCGCGAGCTTCATATTTGGTTTTCACAACAACATTGATCAATGGAACATATTTGATTTTTTATTTATAATAGGTTGAAGGAGAAACTCATGGTGAATATACCAACTATAGAGATGTGGCATTATGGGGGCTCACGATCACATAATTGTACATGAGGTGATCTTGTGTTAGGTTTAGGGCCACCCTGGCATGCCACTAAAAACATTTTCTATTTTTAGAGATATTTTATTATTATTACCAATTCTTACAAAATTCTTAAGTCTATAAAAATCTATATTTCAATATATAATTTTATATAATTTAAATAATACATTTATCACTTTATAAACAATATATTCATACATTATATACTACATAAAATTATAGAATGCATTCATTCTACTAGAAGTTTAGTATTGCTCCCATACCTCTTCTACGTTAAAAAATTTCATATAGTGTTATGAATATTGTATGCATACATTTTTTGAAATAACATACAACTGTATGCATACTTTATACATACATTGGTTTAATTTTTATTAACCTATGCACATAAATTCACATACATAGTTATATAGAATTATTCCACCTACACGTTTCACCAATGGTCTCCACTCTATTTCATTGTGTCATGAGCAACCCACTAACTTCATTTCTTCTTCATATTTCCTCACTATATCCCAATGAGTGACACATATTTCATGAGTTGGGTACTAGTTATACTTATAAACCTATATTTTTATGAAGGAAATTTTACTACCTTTTAATGGAGAACCCATTTTAAATTTGAATGTTGACACTTTAATTGATTTATTATGTCAAAATAAACTTCTTCTCTAAAATAAAAATATAAAAATTATGTTAGGGTTAATGTTTGATATTTTTCAGAAATATAATATTTTTAATGAATAAAAATAATTTATTTATCAATTTAAATTATATTTTTAATTGGTTTTTATGTTTAATTAGATAATATTTTTATCAATTAATAAAATTTATGTCATTGGAATAAATTTCACTTTGAAATTGACTATAAAAACAAAGCAAATGTTTGAACAATTTTACCTTAAAAACCCGCATTGTCATTCCTTTTTGTGGGATTGAATTTAAATTAATTTTTGACACTTATTTGAACAAAATATTATAAAATTTATTCCATATTTGGATTCATCATAATTTATAATGTCTAATAAGACTTATTTTTTTACCAAAAAGACCAGTGAAATTAATTAACATTAATTGCAATTGTTAAGGTAAAATTAATCTTAATAAAGGACTAAAACTTTAACTTAAGGAATAAAATGACCTAACCAATTTTCCAAAACCCATTGGATATCAATAAATAGTCCATTAACCTTAAATTATTTAGTTTTTTTTTGGTTTTTAATACTTTTTTATGTAAAAACATGGGTACACCTAACTTCTTTTAAAAAATACCAAGTTTGTCCTTTTCCTCCCTTATAAAAGGCCACCACCTATACCCATTCCTCACACCTATCAAACCAATTATGTTCATAAAATATCTTTCATATAGATTCCACACATCTTTCCCCATGACCTTGAATAATATATTTGGTAAGAAAGACTTCCAAGGAATCTTTTTAGTACAAACCAAAAGTAGTTACCCGTTTGAGTGGTATAATCTTCTCTCAAGATTTTAAATTTGTTTTCTATTACCAACTCCTTAAATCTTATTATTTCATGGTTTAATAACAAAAATATTATAATAAATAAACTATTATTTTTTTATAATAAGTGTTTTACCTACACTTATACACACTTCCATTTAATGGGTAATGAACATACTAAATCTGTGTACATTGAACTACGACCTCACGAAATAAGGATTGTTCATTTTTCATTTACCAACTCTCTTGGTGTCCATTATGATGGAAAATATATTTATATATGATATATATTATATTTTTAATTTTTTTATGCTTCTTTAATTTTTATTTATAACATACCTTTTTCTTTCCATCTTGTGTAAATACGAAAATTTCGTTTGAGGAAGTGTGGACTACCACCCCCTCAAAGCAATATGACTCGTTCATGCCATACATGGAACATATAAAGGATGGTCTTAATAAACCTATGAAACATATTTAACTTATATATTAAACTTGAACTATAATATAAATATATATCATTTACTTTCATTCTTTCAAATACGACAAAGAAATGAAAGTAGCGTTCATGCATACGTACAACCTACCATCTCCATGAATGGTGAATTCCATTTCTTATCTCTAAATATTATGGATTATTATAGATACATATATACTGGATATATATGATATTAAAATCATGTTTTACATTCTATAGATGATTTAAACATGTTCTATTCAATAATAACAACATATAACAAGTTAAAACATACTCGACAAACTAGGAAATTAACACTCAAAATCATTAAAATAATGAAAGGTTGTTAACAAATGGGTAATAAGATATTATAATAAGGGGATATATAGTATTATAAACACATGTATGGTTCTTTTATTAGTTATTAACATATTTTAAACCACTATATTGGAGGATAAAGACAACACAACTAAAATAAATGATAAGGTAAGTTAATTCTGTCTCTATTTACAATCCATTGAGAATTATTTGTTAGTATGTATATAATGATTTTTTATATGTTATATCAGGAATATACTTATTATTATGATATTATAAGTTTTATTTAATATTATCCCATCATGGGGATTAGGATTTAAATGTTTCAAAGAGGTATGAGACACTTTGGAATGTTTAAAGATTATCCTCTTAAATAATATTCTTATTGATTATCTTTGTAATATTATTTAATTTTGTGATTGTTAATTTTATCTTGAAAAAATTAATTTATTTTAATAATTTATAATTGGAAATTTACATTTATATCCACATACTTAGACAATATATATTAATATTTCCTAAATCTTATATCATTTTAATATATGGTGTTCAGTTTGACCGTAATTTGATTAACTGAGGAATTATTTATAAATATATATTATGTATTAAATATGGATATTTTATAAGGAATATTATTTATTTTGATTAATTTATATGAGGAATTATTTTGACTGGTAATGAAAGTTGGGACCCAGACTTTATATAGCTCCTCGATGCATCGATAAGTTCTCAGGTGACGGCTAAGTTGGCCAAATGAAATGGGTTTCTATATATAGTTTTAACCATGTTGTGAAAAGTATTGATGATATAGGTTTTAATGTGACTTAGACATGATATCCTTTAAGAAATCATTAACCTCATTGAGTTTCAATATTCTTCATCCATGATATTTTCTGTCGACATTTCTACAGATACATTTCATTTTAATTTAATTGATTAAATGGAATGTGTTTTAGTTTATTTCCTTTCTATACTAATTTTTCCTTATCTAGTTATTTTTAAAGGAATGTGTTGTAAATTATTTACGTTTACATGTTAATTTATTCCTATTTATTTGTTATTAATTCTGCTTTATGTACCCTTACTGAGCATTTGAACTCACTATTATCATGTTTCATTTCCCTAGTTTATAAAGAAGTAATCTATAAATAAGTGTTCAAGGATGTAGTTTATTTCATTTTATTATGTATCAAGTTTGTATTTTTATTTAACAATGTATTATGGGTTTCATGTATGAAATATGGATTTCCAATGCTACTAAACTGATCGACCCTTAGGGTCATTCTTCCATGTAATCATGCCAATGTAATTAGTAGAAAACACCAGTCCTGGGCTATCTAGGGTCGGGTCATTATAGTTGGTATCAAATGGAGGTTCAGAAGCAAACTTAGAAACTAGATTTGAAAAAAATATATTAGGGAGCACAACCCTAGATAAACATTGAGGATATGTATAGAATAAAATCCAAGAATTTTGTTAAGGAAGTGATTATGAGGGTATTACTAAAAATTCATCCCTATCTGGATACTATAAGTGGATGTTATTCTAGACTAGATATACCTAGGAGAAATAATCCTGAAAAGGTGTCCTGGGATTGACTTGAGGTAACCTGATACATGACAATGGGACTTACTATGAACCTAGTTTGACACTCTTGAGAGATATGCTTAGGATAATACATATCTTATTTACCTACCATTACGATGGATTTGAAAGTAAATATTTCCCCAAAGTAACCAAAATTTATGATTCTAGGATTTACGATGCATAAATATAATCTATGTGTTATACCAAATTTTTAATCATACATTATGACTTTATGAGCTAATATAGTATATTCTATTGTTTAGAAATGGCACCAGGAAGGAAAAATGGCATCAATACTCATGGTCAATGAAGAGGCTTATCTACTAAGAAATTAAATAAAGATGGTATTAGAACTAGGAAAGTTATAGATATATTAGGGCATCCTAGTCAGGTTATGAAGAATAACCTTACCCGAATATAGAAACCTATTCAATAGAGAGATTCTCCTATACTGGATCACTTTATGCTTCAAAATCCCCCATAATTTAGTGGGACTACTAATCTAATTGTATCTTAAGAATGTATTATGTATTTGGAGCATATATTTATAGCCTTGGAATGTAGAAAAAAGGAGAATGTTACACTTGTGGTCTATTGTGTCCAAAGTGATGATGATCAATGGTGCTCCTTGATCCAGAATACTAGAGATGAAGAATAAATGGAACTCATGGAATTAAGATCATTTAAGGATACATTATTCTATAAATAATTCCATCGTGATCATCAAATTAAGATTAAAAATAAGTTCCTTGGATTAACGAAAAAGGAATAAGAGATTTTTATAGATTATGAACCAATCTTTACAAGGTTGTCCAGGAATACTACATATTATATATGCAACTTAGAGTGAAAGATCAACTACTTATTTGAAGGTATTAATCCAAATATCTTAAAGGCACCAGTTTCTCTGAATTTTTCATCATATGAAGAAATAGTTTTATGTGCCATTAAGATGGAGAAGTAATTATCAAGATCTTATGTATTTAAGGGAAAACAAGAGAATAATATTCCATCTGAGCATCATAAAAAAGGGAATTCATACAAGAATAATAATAAATCTCTCTCTTTTACACCTAGTAAAAATTGTGAAAAGAATCACCTTGGTAAATGATTGAAAGGATTGGGAGTTTTTTATAAGTGTAGAGAAAAGAGTCCCCATGAAAAATAATGTAAAGGGAAGAAGGAAAAAGTTTATATTCAATGTTACAATTTCATGGAGATGAGGTACTCTGAAAAATATACCACAAACTTCAAGGGAATATACCTTCGATGTATATAAGGTATTAAGTTCAAGAATATGTGATTTATACAACCAAAGTGGAATAATTAATGTAATTCTATATTTTGTTCTAAGAAATATATTGAAAAGTTGTTCTATTTTAGATGTTCTCATCATTTGACTTATGAAAATTTTAAGGATTCTACTATAGTAAATTTTCATTATGAATTTTAGAATCCTATTATGTTACCAAGAAAAGTGATTCATTATAAAGTTAAATTTTTATAAAACACATGATTAAGGGAAAGACAACCCTTAATAAGTTTCTAATGTTGAGATAATGATGAAGAAATGATTAATTTGGATAAATGCTAACTACCTTAGAATTGATTAATGACTTGTCTAAAAGTGGTCTATGCTATTATTGAGGGAGTTTACAACTATTTTTTATTAAAGGAATATATCCAATAACATGAGTCTTACATAAGGAAAAAGGATGAATGAATGTTTCAAATATTTTTTAATGGTGATTATAGTTATAACCATATTTCAAGAGGATACAAGATGGAGTTATTCAGATGTTTGGAATATGAAAATCTAGAGATACATCATGTTGATTAAATTATAATGATAAATTCATCTTATAAATTCAGTGACCTTATTTTTAAAGTGTTGTATCATAATATTTTGGAAAATTTATCCATTTTTAAAATGCTTTAGCTTGATAATTGGAAGATATTTTAGAGGGTAATGTATTAATTCACCATATGATGCATCATGTTCTAAGAGATGAAGTAGAAATAGTTCAAGGAATATTAAAATGAAATGATTTTGTATATTGAAACATATATTTACTTATATTCTTAGATAGTGAAATAATTCCTCAACTCCAGGAAAAATGATATTGAAACAAAAAATATTGTCCTAGTAAATTCATTTCTAATGAATAAAATGGACCTTATATCATTAAAAATTTATGTGTTTATAATTATTAACTTTCTTTTAACCATGTTATATAGAACTCTCCATCATAACTTGATTTTTAGATTCTTCCTCTGTATTCGTGTTTCTATTTTCCACCTAAGTTCTCCTACTAAGGGACCTATTTACATGACCATTGTACTTTATTTTTTCTCTTATTAAGAATAACTGATTTTAAAACTTTTTACAATGTGTGTATTTCAAAATTAGTTTATTTTTAATCCCTATATTTCCATGATCAATTTGAAATTGTGAGGATGAAATTTATTTAATGTGGTTAGAATGTGACACCCCAAAATTCTAAAGTAAGAACCTTATATTCGATAGCGTGCATGACAAGCGACACCAATTGCGTAAGGAAAAATAATATCCTGATACATTAAATATATATTTACTATTTTAAATAGATTTTATATATTTTATATTTGTTAATGTACTCAACATTGAGTTACCCTTTATTACATGCAAGATCGACTTTCTTTAAAAGCTTACATTACATGTAAGACCAAACTTTACCGAATAACTATATATTATTAAATAAAATAAGATATAACCTAGACTTTAAATTTGTAGTTATTAAAATAGGTAACTAATTTAAAAAAATATATGTTTTAAAAATATTTCAAATGAATTCATTGGTTACAAATTAATTATAAATGAATATGAAAACCGATTAAATAAAAAAAATATTATTATTTTCACAAAGATGATTTACCATAATAGAGTTAAATAATAATGATTAGATGGTTATATTAATTTAATATATATATATATATAATATTCAATATAGTATTTTTTATGTTCATCCAATAGATTTTATAAGCATAAGATAAGAGAAAACCAAATATTACACTAAAAAACCTATATTTTTATAAAGGCAATTTTACCGCCTTTTAGTAGAGAACCCATTTTAAATATAATTTTTGACACTTTAATTGATTTAATATGTAAAAATAAACTTTATATTTTAAATAATAATATAAAAATTAGGTTAGGGTATTTTTTTTATATTTTTCCAAAACATATCATTTTTTAATGAATCGGTTAAAATATGGATTTTTTGTTTAAAACTCCCCTTTAATATAATTTATTTTTAAGTATTAATTATATTTTTAATTGATTTTAAAGTTTAATTAGGTAATATTTTTATCAATTAATATAATTTATGTCTTGGGAATCAATTTAACCTTGAAATTGACTATAAAAACATACCAAACGTTTAGACATTTTTACCTTAAAAACCCATATTCTCCTCCTGTTTGCAATGTTAAATTTAAATTAATTTATTCCACTTTTGTGTTTGGAATTTTTAAGAACGGATTAAATATTTTTAAAAAGAATAATTTATAATGTATAATAAGACAAAATTTGTTTTTGACCAAAAAAATTAGTGAAAGTAATTAAAATTAATTACAATTATTAAGGAAAAATGAATCTTAATAAAGAACTAAGCCTTTAAATTAAGGGCCCAAATAAACTCAAAACATACCCAAAATTCATTGTATGGACATAACTAAACCATAAAACTTAAATTATTTAGTATTTTTTGTTTTTAAGATTTTTTAGGTAAAATAGTGGGTACACCTAACTTCTTTTAAAAATTCCAAATGAGTCCTTTTCTTCGCTTATAAAAGGCCACCACTTCTTCCCATTCCTCACACCTCTCAAAACACTTATGTTTAGACAATATTTGAAAATATAACTTCTAAAAATACCTACACTAGACCTTGAAGTCTCCCTTTGGGTAGAAATCCTTCCAAGTAAGCGTTTTGGTACAAAACAAATGTAGTTACCCAATTAAGAGGTAACGTCTTCTTTCAAGCGTTTTAATTTTATTTCCATTCCCACTACATCAACTCAACATATTTCATGGCTGTATAAAAAAAGTATAAAAAATATAATTTTTTGTTTTTAGGCTAAGGTTTCAAACTACACTTACACACACTTCCATCTAATATGTAATGAAAAAACTATTTCTGTGAACGATGAACTACTGCCTCAAAAAATGATGATTGTTCATTTTTCCATTTCCACCTTTCATTATGGATATTGTGATGGAAACTCTATTTATATATGATTTATATGATATTTATAATTTCTTTAGTCTTCTTCAATTTTTATTTATAATATACCTTTATTCTTTCCATCTTCTATAAATGCGATAATTTCGTTTGAGGATGTGTGTGGACTACCGCCCCCTCAAAGCAATAAGACTTGTTCATTCCATACATGGAATGCATAAAAGATGGTTTAAATAAATATATGTAACATATATAAAATATATATGGTACTGGAATTATAATATAAATATGTATCATTTACTTTAATTATTTTAAATATGACCAAAAAATTAATGTAACGTTCATGCGTACGTACGACCTACCATCTCCATGAATGGTGAATTCCATTTATTATCTCCAAATATTATGATTTATTATAGATACATATAAAATAAATATATATGATATTAAAATCATGGTTTACATTCTGGGGATGATTTGACCATGTTATATTTAATAACAACGACAAATAACAAGTTAAAACATACCCATAAACAAGGTAATTAACACCTGAAACAGATAAAATAATGGAAGGTTGTTAAAAAAAGGTAATAATATATTATAATACGAGAATATATGATATTGAAAACATTATTATGCTTATTGTATTAGTTAGTAACATATTTTAAACCACTATACAGGAGGATAAATACTACATAATAAAAAGGAAGGATAAGGTAAGGGAATTCCATCTCAATTTACTTTCTATTGAGACTTATTTGTTATTATACAACAATTCACTTTTATTTGATGCATATACATCCTTTTAATTTTTAATATAATGAATACAATTACTCTCATGATATTCTATGTTTAATTAAATATTATTCCATCATGTTTATTAGTATTTAAATGTTTCAAAGTGGTATGGAAAAATTTTGAATGTTTAAAGACTATTCTACTAAAGAATATTCTTAATGATTATCTTTGTACTCTCAATTAATTTTGTGATTGTTAACTTTATCTTGAAACAATGACTTTATTTTAGTCATTTTTCATTGTAAATATAATTGAATATCCATATTCTTATATAATATATATTAATATTTCCTAAATCATATATCATTTATATACGGTGTTCAGTTTGAAAATTATTTGATTAATTGGGGAATTATTGATAAATATGTATTATTTATTCAAAATAGATATTTTATAAGGATTGTTATTTATTTTTATTAATTGATATGATCAATTATTTGGACTAGTAATGACTAGTGGGGATTAAATATTATATATCCCATCGATGCATTGATAGTTTCTCATGAGATGATTATGTTGGCCAAATTAAATGGGTTTCTATCTATAGTTTTTACCATCTTGTGAAATTTCTTAAAGATATAGGTTTTCATGTTCCCTAGACAAGAATTATATTAAGAAATAATTCCAGTCATTTAGTTTTAGTATTATTCATCCATGAGATTTTTCGTCGATATATGTGTGGATACATTTAATTTTCAGTTCCTTGATTAAATAGAATGTGTTTCCGTTTCTCACCTTTCCATATTGATTTTCACTTATAAAGTTATTTAAATGGAATTTGTTATCAATTATTTACCATTCCATGTTAATTTATTCCTATTGATTCATTATTTCATTTTCTTTACTTACCCTTACTGATCATTTGATCTCATCCTTATTATGATTTTTTACCCTTGTTATGAAGATGAAATATTTGAATAAGCATTCAAGGATGCAGTTTATTTTATTTTCTTATATATCATGTTTATATTTTATATTTCCCAATGTATTATAGGTATTATATTTGTAATCTGGCTTTCCAAGACTCCTAAACTAATCAGTCCTTTGGGGCTTGATTCCTTGTAATCATGCCAATGTAATTAGTAGAAGACACTAGTCCTGGGATTTCTAGGGTTGGGTCGTTATATTCGGTATCAAATGGAGGTTTAGAACAAAACATGGAAAATAGATTTTTAAAACATAGGTTAGGGATCAAAACTCTAGACAGACATTGTGGATAAGTATAGAAGAACATCCTAGAATTTTGGTAAGGAAGATATTATGTGGATATTCCTATCAATACATCCCTTTTTGGATACAATAAGTGGACATGGTTCTAGAATTGATGTACCTAGGAGTAATAATTCTGACAAGGTGTTTTGGGGATGACTTAGGGTAACCTAGTACATGAAAACAGGCCTTACTATTCACTTGGTTTGAAACTCCTAGGGGATATGATTAGGATATTTTAAATTTTCTTTACCTACCATTTTGATGCATTTAAAAGAAAATATTTTTACAATGATACCAAATTTTATGATTATTGGATTTACAATGCATAAATATATGATATGTGTTATACCATATTTTAAAATATAAATTATGAATTTATAAGCTAATATAGTATATTTCATTTTTTATAAATGGAACAGGGAAGGAAGAATGATAAAAATAATCATGGAAAATGTAGCGGTTTCCCTATCAAGAAAGTCAATGTCACTGGTGTTAGAACTGAGAAAGTTATCGATATATTAGGGTATCTTAGTTAGGTTAGGACAAATAACCTTTCCTGAAGGGATAAACCTATTCCGAAAATAGAATACCCTATGAAGAATTGGTTTATATGGTTGAATACCCCCCTCATTTAGTGGGACTACCAGTCCAACTGTAGGTGAGAAATGGATTAAGCCTTTGGAGAAGATATTTACTGCCTTGGAATGTAGTAAAAAGGAAAACGTTACACTTATGGTTTATTGTCTCAAATATGATGATGATAAATGGTGGTCCTTGATATAGAAAATTAGGGATTAAGAAGAAATGGAACTCATGTAATGGATAGAATTTAAGGATACATTCTTCGATAAATACTTCCCTCATGATCAAAAAATTGAGATGAAGATAATGTTCCATGACTTAAATAATAACGGAGAATATAGTGTTTCATGTTATGAATCTACCTTTACAAGGTTATACAAGTATTATATGGATTATATATGCAATAAAAAGTGAAAGATCAACTACTTATTTGAAATTCTTAAGCCAAATATCTGAGGAGAACTGGTTTCTCGGAATTTTTCATCATATAAATAAATAATTTTATATTTCATGAAGAGAGAGAAGGAATTCTCAAGATCTTATGTATTTAAGGGAAACCCAGAGAAAAAGATTCCATATTAGAATCATGAAAAAGGGAATGTATCTTAAAGGAATAATAAATCTCAACCTTTACACCTTGTGAAAATTGTGTAAAGAATCACCATGATAAATAGTAGAAAGGATTGGGAGTTTTTTATAAGTGTGGGGAAAAGGGTCCCCGGGAAAAATAATGTAAATGGAAGAAGGAAAATGATTATATTCAGTGCTAAAACTACAAGGATATGGGGAAATATGGAAAATAATTCCCCAAGAGTCAAGGGAATATACCACCAAAGAATATAAGTGATTAATGTCAAGCATATGTGATTTAAAAGACTGAAGTGGAATGATTAGTGAACTTAAGTATTTGGATCTATGAAATATTTTGTAAAATTATTCTCTTTATGAAGTTCTCATCATTTTATTTTTTGAAAAATTTATGTATTGTATTATAGTAAACTTTTATTATGGATTTTAGAATCATATGCTGAATTTTACCAAGAAAAGTGATTCATTAGAAAGTTAAACTTTTTAGAAAACAAATGATTGAGGGAAAGAAAATCCTTAATATGTTCCTGATGTTGATATAATAATGAAAAGATGATAAATTTGGACAAGTTATAACTATCTTTGAATTTATTGATGACTTTTCGATAAGTGGTCTATACTATTATCGATTGAGTTTTTAACACTTTTTTATTAAAGGAATATATCCAGTAACATGTGTCTTACATAAGGAAGAAGAAAGAATTCATGTTTATAATAATTTTTTATGGTGGTAAGTTATTACCATATTTCAAGAGGATACATGATGAAGTTATTAATAGGTTTAGAATGTGAAAATTTATCGCTTCTTCATGTTGATTAAAGGTTAATGATAAGATCATCATGAAAATTGGGTGACCTTATTTCTATAATGCTGGATCATAATCTTTTGGAAAATTTAACCATTTATTAAATGGTTTAAGTTGATCATTGGATGAGATTTTCAAGGGTAATTTATTACTTCACCATACGATGCATCCTGTGCTAAGATATGAAGAAATTTTTTTTCAAGGTTCAATAAATGGAAAAGAATTTTTTTATATAAACATATATTTAATTATATTCTGAAAGATTGAAATAATTACTCAACTCCCCAAAAAATGATCTTGAAACCAAAAATTTTATCCCAGTACCTTATTTTTTTATTAATAAAATTTACATTAGATCATCTAGGATTTAGGGATTTCTGATTGTTAACTTTTCTTAACCATGTTCTCTAGCACTCACCATCATAAATTTATTGTTATATATTTCCTCTGTATCCATGATTCCATTTCCCACCTATGTTATCTTACTAAGGGATAGATTTACATGACCACTATACTTTCTTTTCTCTCTTATTAAGAAGATATTATATTAACACTTTTTATGATGTGGATTTTTAAAAAATAGTTTATTTTAAATCCCTATATTTCGGAGATCAATTTTAAATTGTAAGGATGAAATTTATATATGGTGGGGAGAATGAAACACCACAAAATTCTAAATTAAGAACCTTATATTCGATAACGTTCATGACACGCGACACAAAGAGCGTAAGGGAAAATAATACCCTAAAACTTTAATATATATATATATATATACTATTTTAAATATATTTGATATATTATATATTTTTTAATACACTCAACACCGATTTACCTGGTATTACATTCAAGACTAACTTTCTTCAAAAGCTTACATTATACAGAAGACCAAGTTTTACAAAATAATGTTATATTAATAATATAATAAGATATAACATAGCCTTTAAATTATAAGTTATGAAGAGGGGTAACTAAATTATGAAAATATATGGTTTAAATAAATTTAAAATGAATTCATTAGTTATAAAGTAATTATAAAGGAATATAAAAACCGATTGAATATTAGAGAATTGTTATTATTTTCACAAAGATTTTTTACCCTAATAGATTTAAGTAATTAAAATTAGTGGGTGATATTAATGTAATATATATATATATATAATATTCAATATAATATTTTTGAAGCTAATCCAAAATATTTGATAAGGATAAGAAAAGAACAAACCAAATATTACACTTAAAAATATATATTTTTATAACGGCAGTTTTACCATCTTTTAAAGGAAAACCCATTTTAAATATGAATTTTGACAGTTTAATTATTTTAATATGTCAAACTAAACTTAATAAATTAATTAAAAACATTAAAATTAGGATAGGGTGATTATTTCATATTGTTCATAAACATATCATTTTTAATGAATAGTTAAAAATATTGAATTTTAGTTCAAAACTGATTTTTCATCTAATTTATTTGAAAGGATAAATTATATTTTTAATTTGTTTTAAAGATTAATCAATTAATATTTTTATAAATTAATAAAATTTATGTAATTGGAATCAATTTAACTTTAAAATTTACTATAAAAAGATAGCAAACATTTGGAAAGTTTTACCATAAAAACCAGCATTATTGTCCTATTTGCGAGTTTAAATTTAAATTAATTTCTACCACTTATGTGATTGAAATTTGAAAAAATAGATGTTATATTTTGAATCTAAACAATTTATATTTTCTAATAAGACAAAATTTGTTTTTTATCTAAAATATTAGTGAAAGTAATTAAAATTAATTACACTTATTAAGGTAAAATTAATCTTAATAAAGGACTAAACATTTCATTTAAGGTCACAAATGACATAAAAACCTGTCCAACATCAATATTATGGAAATAAATCATCCATTAACCTTATATTATTTAGTTTTTTTGTTTTTAAGACTTTTAGCTAGAAATATGGGTACACCTGACTTCTTTTAAAAAATACCAAGTGAGTCCTTTTCCTCCCTTATAAAAGGCCACCACCTCTCCCCATTACTCACACCTCTAAAAACAATTTGGTTTAGCCAATATATTACCTTATAGATTCCCATTATACCTTACATTGACCTTGAATCCTCTCTTTTGGAATAATTCCTTCTAAGGAATCCTTTTGGTACAAACCAAAAGTAGTTTCCCGATTAAGAGGCAACGTCTTCTCTCAAGATTTTTAATATTATTTATAATCCACACTCCCTAAACTATCTTTATTTCATGGTTGTATAAAAAAGTATAATAAATATACTAGTGTGTTTTTATGCTAATGGTTTGACCTAAACTTATTCACACTTCCATCTAATGGCTAACAAACATTCTATTTATGTGTACGGTAAACTACTGCCTCATGAAATAATGATTGTTCCTTTTTCCTATAACACCTATCATGGTGGAAAATATGATGGAAAATATATTAATATATTATATATATGATATTTATAATGACTTTATTATTTTTTAATTTTTATTTATTACATAAATTTATGCTTTCCATCTTGTGTAAATACGATAATTTCGTTTGAGGATGTGTGGACTACCGCCCCCTCAAAGTGATATGAGTCTTTCATTACATACATGGAACATATAAAGGATATTTTTAATAAACCTATATATCATATATAACATATATATGATAATGTAATTATAATATAAATCTGTATCATTTACTTTCATTCTTCTAAATAAAAAAAATAAATGAAAGTATTGTTCATGTGTACGTACGTCCTACCATCTCTATGATCGATGCATTCCATTTCTTACCTCCAAATATTATGGTTTATTTTAGATACATATATAATTGATATATATGGTATTCAAATCATTATTTAAATTCTGTAGATGATTTAACCATGTTATATTTAATAATAATAATAAATAAAAAGTTAAAATATACTCGATAAACTAGGAAATTAACACCGAAAAATAGTTGAAATAATGAAAGGTCGTTAACAAAAAAGTAATAAGATATTAAAAGAAGAGGATATATGATATTATAAACATGAGTATTGATATTTTATTAGTTAGTAACACCTTTTAAACCACTATAAATGAGGATAAATACCACACAACAAAAAATAAGGTTAAGGTAAGTGGATTTCATCTCAATTTACATTCCATTGAGACTTATTTGTTATTATGAACCAATTAACTTTTATATGGTGTATATAATTCTTTTTAATTTTTTATATCCTGAATATCCTTACTTTCATGAAATTATAAGTTTAATTTAATTTTATTTCATCATGGGTATTATGATTTAAATGTTTCAAAGTGGTATGAGACACTTTGGAATGTTTGAATATTATTATCCTAAAGAATATTCTTAATTATTTTCATTATAATATCACTTCATTTTGTGATTGTTAAATTCATCTAGAAACAATAAAATTATTTTAATAATTTTTTTTGGAAATTTAATTGAATATCTGTGTTCTTATACAATGGTGTTTCGTAGTTCCTTGAAATGTGTGTTCTAATTTTAAGAATCACTACTTCCAGGCGGTTTCCATTTGATTTATTCATGGAACCAGAAACTTCTAACAATTCTTTATCCAAAAGAGACCTACATTTCAAAGGTAATCATTCATCAAGTTTTAACGTTACGATACTTAGGAACGTGCATTCATCAAGAGAATGGGGGTCGAACTCATCACACCCTTTTCTAGGGAATTTTTGTCTACTACATGACTCTATTTATATATATAAGATATTTTCATGAATCCATATTAATTTACCAAGTAGAACATAATTTTCTGTTGGAGTTTGAATCAACTTATTTACATGTGTAAAATTTAGAATCATCAGTATGTATTCAAGGTTCTTCATTAATGGAGATATCTGTATTTATTCTAGGTTCTCCATCAATGGTATCCTCTCATATACTATTTAGAGATTCTTTTAATAATCTTTATAATGATACTGATTTTTAAGCCACTCAATGGGGCACTCTAGAATTTATTGTTATCTAGGGAGACAAAGGTTTTTTTGATATTGGGATCATAAATATGAAATGGGCTACCTATGTATCCTTGTGAAAGGAATCAAAACCCTCATATTTTGGTTCCACTTAATGGGACACATCTTACCTTTTACGGTCTTGTGATAAGGACCTAGTCATAAATTTTAATTTCATGTGGCATTGACATCTAAGCGAAAGGTGCTTCGTCAAAGTTTGGTGTGGGACTTATGCCTAATAATACCAAGTAACTTGGAAAGAATATGGGTTTCCAAGTAAGATTAGACCCTGTTGGGAATATATCCCATAGAGAACAGGGTTGATTTGAAGTGTTGGGTTTGAACCTCAAGGAGACTTCCTACGCATCCCCTGTTGATGGGAATCAAATCCCACGTAGTTTGATAAGTCTCATAGAAGAGTATAGTCCTCTGAGAGAAATGAGTTTGGGATTACTTATTGAAAATGATGCCTTGATAATTTGGGGGTTTAATTTGGGGCTTATTCCTAAGGAGGATACCCGAATTAAGAGAATTTGGGTTGGATTTTTGAAGAAGATATCCAATGAGCTCATGCCCTGAAAAGGCTTCCAACCACTACAAAATAATTATCCTTTTCCAACATGGGTATATCTGTTGGTAAAAGTGCATTTTCTGTTGGTAAAATGTTTTACCAACAAAAGTTGTCTTGTCACTGAACTATTGGTAAAAACTCTATCACTAAATGTTATTGTGACAGATAAAATGATTCTGTTGCAATTATAATAATACCAATGGATAATATATATGTTGGAAAAAATGTTTAAGAACATATTAATATGACTAATATATCTATAGGTAATATTATTAACATTTATAAACAATATTAAAAATTAATATTTATTTTTAAATTATACTCTAAATGTTGGTATTCCAATATTTATTGTTAAAATTTAATATTTTATTTATTAATATAACTATATAAAATATATTATTACATTTATTATATAATAATTATAAAATTAGATTATATAAAACACCAAAACCCCCAAAACTTTATTTGAAAAATCGCAGTCCAATATAATTTAAATACATGTTCAAAATTCATGAAAATACAAGAACCTCCAAGAAACATATTACAAACATGTTTAAACATGTCCAAACACTGAGAGAATTTACATGGAACTCAATTGAACTTCATCTACAATCTATTTCTCACAAACATTGAGCATCAATATCTTGGAATCCCCATAACATCACATGAGATATTATCTACTGCAGTGGATCATGACATGCACAAATTCACAGTCATCACTTTCACTGCAATGGAAAACCCTTTTATGCTTGAAGTAACATTTGTCTCCGCTCTCTCCACTTTAAACATGAATCATCTTGCTCTGATCACAGAAACAAAACAATTAACAAATAGTTTTCATTTAAATTCAAGATATAAAAATATTAAGACATGGTATAAAACTATCATCCAGTGACCATAACAAGAGGATAATCTAACCAATGGAAACAACAACCATAATATAATCTAACTAATAAAATAAAAACCATAAAATTATCCATCCTGACCACAACAAGACTATATAGCTAATACCAAAACAATTTCCATAACATGTGATATAAAAATAACTAGTGATCACAATAATAGAAAAATATCTAGAAGAACCGATGGATGAAAAAAATTAATAAAATGGAAACCATATAATACATGAGTTGGATACCATGTGACCAAAAACCATTTATAATGACACTAACTTCAATTAAGAGTGACACATATCTCAAAATTCTATAAACTAATCCAAACCATATGAGATGTGTTGGTTTTCCACCCAACACCCCTAAAAATTTTATTAAAGAAAATGAAAGTTGGTAGTGGTGAAATTTAACCATCAAATAATTGAAATAGATTTCAAGTATACATGACATTAACACACATACCAAGCATATCATACATTCTCCAGCAAAAGCTGACTCAATAGACCACGTATGAAAAGGTTAAAATTAGGCCATAATAACAAATATTTGAGGGAAGTGAATATGGAAAGAGAAACTAAATTTTTAACACTGATTTACCTTAGAAAAACACTAGAAGAAGCTAGAATGGAAGGTACATAAAGAAATTGAAGGGATTTACAAGCCATGAAATTTGAAATTGGAGATCTCCACCTGTTTGAAATAAAAAATGAACCATTTTTAATAGGTATTTTCATTGGTGTCTAAGAGATTAAATTAAAATACCCTTCGGTACCTGGTGGTTCAAACAGAACCACCTGCATCCCACTAGGTGCATATTACAGGACCACAAGGAATGTGGTGCCCTTGTTTATCTAACCTTATTCCCCGTAATTCTCTATTCTTACCATTCTGAAACCCTTTAATTCACTACCCAACTCATGATACACTAAAAATGAAATAAAATGTCCAAAATTAATGCAAAATATTACCTATAAAGGTAAGAAATATACAACCACCCTGAGAAGATTTAACTAACTTCCTGTGGGAACCAATTTAGCCATATCTTATACATCTTAGCCGACCACTCCCAAGTTTTAACTTGGAGCATCCCATAGGGTCCGGAAAGGCTATAGGGCCACCCAAGGCCTTCAGGACAGTTGATTCTCAAGGCCTTCGGGCCACCTTAAGGCCTTAGGGACACCCCAAGGCCTTCGGGCCACATGAATGCAGGCCCCAGACACACTACAAAAAAGGAGCAGCCCCACAAGAGGATTTAGAGCAGGTGCACTCACCAGAACAGAGCCAAATGGATTGTCAGAATGAGAGGGTATGGCTATTCCATCGGTACCAGCCTGTGCTTACACGTGAAACCTAGCCAGACGGTCATGAAAAGGTGGAGAGCTACTATGAGGATGCAGATGCTGGGGAGGGGAATTCCTTGTAGATAGTTAATTCCCTAAGACCTTCGGGTCATGTAATCTCCTAAGACTACGAGCAATGTAATCTATGAGCCTACGTGCCTTGTAAGGGTTCCGCCTCATCCCTTGAAAGGGGGTTATCAAAAATCAATAAAAATGAAGGCCTTCGGGCCATTCAGGCATGTGAGTTTTCCCATAAAACCCACATCCAAATGAAAAAATATCAATCCATCCCCACTCCACAATAATTCTTCATGTGACTTCCTTACAAGTAAACTTGAACCTTTGAGCAGCCTCAATGAAAATCTCAAAAACTACAAGAATAGAGATTATTACACCCAAATCAAAGAAATGTAGAACTATTTCAAACTTCCTATAACATTAATCAAAACTCCATAGAATCCAACATCAATAAGGGGAAAGAACAAGAATAAAATATTGTGCCGAAAATTAGGCAGAAAATATTCCACCCTAGATTATTGAATTTGAGAAAACATGTTATTTATTTACATTCTATTTTTATACATCTGGTTCTTAGAGAGAATAAATAATATCTTGTCCTCTTTTAATCTACCTCAAAATAAAGTTGACCTAGCCACTGATATTAGGCAGAATTCATAGGCTATGGTGAATACCACTCATTAGGATGAAATAGTTATTAATAAGGGAGGGGTAGTTGATCCTCTTAATATCACTCCAAAAGATAAGGATGTTCTTGGAAGCATTAATGATTGGGATAAGTAGACTATGGATCCAGAAGCTGATAACAGAGAGGCTACTCATGTTCTAAGTTTATACAAAAGGATGTAAATAATGATGACTCAAAAGGCAAGTAATGATGGTTTTACTTAAAGAGATTTATCTATTCATTAACTTGAGAGTAAAATTGGTTGACACAAAGATTTTAATTCTGTTTTTATGAGGAAAAATGTGTTCACCTAGCCAGGTTGAATGTTAAGGGAACCAACAAGGGATGTGCATTCAATTGCATAGATCATAGGTATCGAATAAATAAGTAGATATTTTAATAAAATAACCAAATAATTATCAGAAATGTTTATATAAAATCCATCAATACTTTACAAATTTATGAAAGTTTGTGCATACATGTGTTTTAAGTGTTTGTGGATAGGAACCACCAAATAATATTAGCAGCACCAGGAGAAAGCCCACAAACATTTCTAGAGTGTATAATAATTAATAACACCAATCAACCAATACAAAAATCCATTTATATTAATGAAATCAAGTGACAACAACAATGAAACTTGGACTTACAGAAAATCATGACGCATCATGCAAGGAAACTGCAACACCGAGTAATGAAAAACATACATAAAGTGTTTATATATGGGAGACTGCATGAGTGAAGCACAATTTTAACCCCAATTAACCCTCAATTCCCTCATTTGAATCAAGTATGAGTCCCTCCTAATCCCCTGTTGTGGACATCTTGAATCAAATTGAATGCTCCAAATAGGCCCCACCTGTTAGATGAAGGTTCACATGGCCAACTTAAGTGTTTAACATCATGTTCCCTTTTAAAGAAAAAAATCATGTGGTGATGATATAAAATCATGAAATAATGATTTAACGGTGATGAAATTAAATTTTTCTTCTAATTATTAGAATGTATGGAATGAATATTTTCTCAAACTATAATGTTATCCACATATATAAAGCCAAACCCATGAACATATTATCCAATACCCTAAAACACTTTACAAAGCTATAATATTTCCCGAATTTTACATTGACAACAACAGAGTTTCCAAGCTACAAGTCATTCTTTGACACCAGGTATGAGTTTGAGGAGAATTGTCAGAACCACGCCAATAACTATTTGGAGGATCCACAAGGGAAGGTTAAGAAATTAAATCTACACCTCCAAGAATATCTTCACTCCTCGGGTGGCGATAGTCCTCGATAAGATAACCCAGGAGAGGGCAAGGCGCATAGAAATTTGTCCATGATTCTTAGACAACCTCATTCCTATAACAATACTACCCATCTATTTCAATCTAAATATACTACACATGGGCCTTTGAATCATATAACTCCACATAGATATGATGGGAAATGATCAATCATCCTAATAATAGATGGATTTGGAAAGGGGAGAGGTAAATCAGGGAGACGTACCCATATGAGTGAGGAAGCCAAATCTCGATTCATATAAATATCAAAAAACCTGTTAAAAAGATAGAATTTGAAATAATCGAAGGACCGATGTGCAATGGTCTAAGCACAATCTAGATCATATTCATCTTTTAAATAATTAGAAAGTGCCGTGGATTAAGGAGACTCGCTATAATTTGATTCTAAATATCTCATGTTCCATTAATGAAGCAGTTAAAGGTGCCAGCCGGGGGATGTCGCCATTCAAAAAAAGCCACAAATGATAACTTGAGAAGGAAAGAAGACATTTTGAACTCTGATGGAGAAATAAATAGGGGCGAAGCTCCATGTTTGAAACCTAAAACCATGGTAAATACAGAAATTTCAGGAATGCAAGGAATCCGGCATGGGTTAGAGGGAGGAACAACACCATGAGGAGGAGGCAGAAGGGGAGCTGAGGACCCCTCTTCTGTAGGTTTTGGAAGGGTCATGTTCAACAAAAGGAAGAGAAGGAAATAAAAATAGACATCGAAGAATAAGAGAGTAGTGGAGAAGGAATGCTAACTGAAGGATACCACGTCTGAAATCAGAAGTAGAGATGGCACATTCCATGGCCGGAGGAGGACGGAGGCACACCGTTAGGGTTCTTCTGGCTGGGCGTGCGACACAAAAAGGAAGGGGCGATATAGGATAAGAAGGGAGAAGAAAATGTCGAACATAAAAATAAAATAAAATAATAATAATAAACATTTTTTACAAGAAAATGAAATTAACCTATGAAAATGCGGCTAGAGACTCGTAATTTTGGAAATAATGTCATATTATTGGTATAATTTTAAAAAAAATCATGATGTATAATAAATTTATATATAATAAAAAGTTATAAATTTATATATATTTTGAATAAAAAATTGTATTATATACATATAATGAAATTATATATACATGAATTTCTTTTTTTTTGTTTTTACTACATTCGATCTTATTCAAGTCTCCAAAAATTATAATCATTTATCATTAATTTTATATTATATATATATATATATATATTATCACAAACATATAACGTGTCAATGAAAACATATGATTTTATGATTTTATTAAAATATTTATAATTTATAACATTTATTGAAAATAATATATATATATATATATATAGTAAAATATTTTATGTTATTAGATAATTTATTGAAACAAAATTTTATAATAGTAAAAAAATTGTTGATAATAATAATTAATAGTAATAGATTCATCTCTTGGTAAAAGATTTGTTGGTGTTAAACAATCAATATCAATAGATATCACTGTTGGTGAAAATAATCATTGGTACATAAAATCTATTCCAATAAAATTTAATATCTGTTAGAATTGCTCATTTTTAGCAATAGATATATCATCTGTCAATAAATTATTGTTGGTATAAGCGTTTTTTTTGTATTGTACGTATCTTAATTATGGTGGGAATCAGAGTTCTTCTAGTTCATTCAATTGTGGGTGTTTTTGAAAATGTTTTAATCACCACGAATCTCTAAGCCCACTTGAGTTATGCTCGGTGTGAGAAAAAAGAGGATGTGAAAGATTCAACAATGACACACAGAAAATTTTCCTCCCCTGCTAGTGGACGAGGGTGCACCTATGGTGGTGAGGGTAGATGAGGGCGAGGCGATAATCCTTCCCTCTGTTCTCTTTACATTGGACAAGGGTCCAATTAAAGGAAGAAGGGATTAAGGTTAGGGGATTATGCAAGGATGGCTACCCTAAAATTGATCCTGGTAGGGGAGAGAGACTTTTCATTCACTTGAATGGAAAAAAAATCTGAAACTTACCTTACCTACCAAATATATGAGGTTCCAGGTCCTTGATAAGGGAGAGGTCGAGACCTAAACCCTAATTCCCAAAATCGGGAACTTCCCAGCACTATTCCTGAGAGAAAGGTCCATGTGACTGTAGATATACGAACCCCCAGACAATCCATGAATCCTAACACCATTGTGAAACAAATGTGGGAAACCTCTGACTGAGAATTTTCAATCCCAAATAGGAGACACACTGATGTGCCTTTCCAAAAGGTTTGATAAGTCAGGACGTTTTTGTGGAGGTCTCAAGAAAATCCTTTTGAAATATGGGAGAAAATGAAGAATAATCCATTCAATGGATGGATTTAAAGAGGGATTGATGTCTTGTAGACTGAGGATAGGAAATGAATTAAATAGGGGAACCAAAGTAGGTAAGGTCATGCAAGTATGGGTGCACAAGTAGACTTGGGTGATATGATACTCACTTAAGAGATGAAAAACCTGTATGGTAATACTTGGGAGAGACCTGACTTATTCCTTAAGTAGTATTCATAGGTGATCCGAGAAGTAGGGTGCTTAAGTTCCTATGAAAGGAAGTGGTGGAATGCAAGTTTTTCTAATTTTAGAGAGGTTGGGAGCTTTAGGCGCACAAGTGTTATGGATTTAAAACACAAAAAAGGGCTTAATTCCTATGATACTCCTACAAGTCATACACTTTATGTGTTAAAAAACTAGCTTGAAAGCTTCGGAAAACTTGGGCGAAGCACTTGGGCAACCAGATTAGCAATTAGGCTTTAGGGAAATTCTTCCATAAAAATAAAGGCCCCAAGGGTCTATTTATAGGAAAATAAGTGACCTTGGGCAAAATGAAATTGGTCATGCAAGTAAGTTGTGCAACATATGGGGGAATGCAAGTAGGCTGCGTGTTGATGGCCTAACTAGGGTGATCCAAAATTCATGCCTTTTCAGATCTTGATTTTCTTCATGTTTTTCTCCTTTTTTTAAAGTATTTTCATTTGTCATTGATCAGACTCTTTGAGGGAACAGAGTGTCAACAAACCCCCCCCTTAGAATTAGATCTGTAATTAAAGGAGGATCCTATACTGAGGTAATTTAATGAAGGATAAAAAAGAGGGTACTGAGGCACAAAAGTTTTAAGCATGTAAGGCAACTAGTCGTGAAATCTTTTAGTGAATAATATTTTGGTACGCATAGTGACTTATATCACTTATATATAGTGGCTCCACTATCACAAAAAATATCTGAATTTTGGAATTTTAGCTCTCGGTGTGGATATCTTTTTTCTCCCAAACACCTTTGTTTTCACCGTGCTTCTTCTGTATGTTTTTTTAGTTGCGTGCTATAATTGGGGAGCCACACTTTCACTCTGTCTTACACTTGCACACCAAGTTTTATACTTGCACTCCTTAATTCCTTTGAATTTTTTTAATTATATTTCCAAACATAAATATTGTATTTACATAAAATATGAATTTTGGTCTTTATATTGGTTAAATATATTCCTAAAGGATCAAAACCGCTGATGAACTGGCCAGTAAGATGATTTATGGCATGAAGAACATTGTTGGTCATGAATACTATGATGTATGTGACACCACACTTCCAAACTTGGAAACATATCTGAAGAAATATCACTTGAAATTTCCACAAAGTACTTATTTTCCTCTGTATAGCTATGTCCATCTCCAAGAAGTCAATATCCTAGACCCAACGAACTATGTTCCACTCTCTTGGTTTCAAGATTATAACAACTTCTCATCTACCAACATTTCTTTTGGGGGCCCATTTTCTAATGCTGGGACAACATAGAAATCTCATATCATGCATCATAGCCCATGTGCTCTAGATTTGAAAGCATAGACACCCGAGCTACAACCACACTGTTATTCATCCATCTTTCATAATTCTCAAATGGATCAATCCAAAGGTTGGACGAAAATTTGCGATTTCTACACAAGAGGAGGTGTAAAACCTGCATGCATGTGGGAATACTAGGTTTGTAAGATGTGGGTAGAATTTATAGATGACTAAAAATGTGTTGGGATTTATGAGGGTGTTTGGGTTGGACAAACCTATGTGTACAGGAATGATGATTTTGTGCCAGAGTTACTAAGCCGATGGAGCCCAAAAACTAACTCCTTCTATTTAACACATGGAGAAGTAAACATTAGATTATGGTATTTCTACAAGATTTATGGAGCTCCAATCCTTGGAGATATGTACGATGAGTTTATTCCTCCCACGGTGACATGGAATGACTCAAAGAAGACACCCGTTTTGGTTCACGAGTTGATGAAAATGTTTGACAAAATCATATAATCGACCACCACAAAGTCCCACATAAGAAGGGATATTCATCTAGATAAATGGATGGAAATATTACGGGTAAAAAAGAAGGAAAAGGGGCCCACCTCCACTCATCCAACCAGCTGTCCAAAATAAGAGAAAAGAGGTACACCTGACACTTTTTGGACAACATTAGAAAAAGGGGATTTTAATAAGTGGGGATATGAATTAAATCCCAAAATTCCTATGAAAATGTGTTTTGATGGTTTCCTGTCCATGTGGCTCAGTGTGTACTTATTACCAGTCTGAGATTCCAAAGGAGGTGTAAGGCCATGAACTTTTGTTATCATGGCCAAGCTAGCTATGATAGGGATGACAGGGTTATCCACTACTGTTTTAGAAAAGATTCATAGAATCTTACTACATATTTATAAAGGCAATTCTTATTTTAGAATAGTGGGAGCATTCCAGGTGTTATAGGGATGGATCGCTACTCACATTAGAACTTATTTTGTACAAAGTGGGGTACATATATTTGGAAGTTCTTTACGACCATTTTCTTAGGTTTTCTCTAGAATCTCAGCCTTGTCTTTGAATGCCTACAAAATCAAGGGTAGTTTGAGTATGTTTAAGGAATTCCATTTCTTTCCTTCTGATAATCCTCATACGAGGTGATTTGTTGATGATGGGATAACCATTTTATAGTTGAGGGCATACATGCTAGCTTGCAAAGATGGAATATTTGACACCAGGATTGAAATAGAAATCATATGTGAGGCCTATGATTCGTATATATTTGTGCATCAATTCAAATTTCTGTAAAAAAATATTGAATATCCCCCTATGCATGTCATATTAGAGAAACATCTGATAGTTTCCTGACAACTATGGTTGCTGACATCTGCAAAGAAGACTAGAGTAGTATTTAATTTACCTGTCACTGATGTAGTAAGCAGATTGACTCTCTGGAATGCCAAAAACTGGGTCTCATCTTACCCTGAAGGGGTATTAAACCATGTTTTCCCTCGAGTGGGAGTAAAGAGATATAGTAGGAGGGAACCCCATAATTTGGAAGGTAACTCTTCATCATTATGGGATGACTCATTAGAGTCAGAGGGTGGAGGTGAAGAGTGGAGGTGAAGAGGCTCTAAATTTACCAAAGAGACCTTGTTTTAAATATAATCCACCTGCTACAGTTAAGAGAGCCACTACATCGATCTCTACTAAGTCTTCACTAAGGAAATCTAGTCACCATAATTTTGAAGAGCGATGAGTCCCAGTTTATCATCCCCCATTTGAGACTGCGGGAGCTGGGAAGAAACTTAAATCTAAGGTTGCAGGATCCTCTTCAAAACCCTATGTCATGTACTCTGAATATTTATGACCATAAGCTATTCAAACATGGAAAATTTTATAATGCGATGCTGAAACCATGAGGATGGATCTGTGTGAAGGGATGCATATTCTAGAAGTAAGGGATCTTCGGGCCTCTTCTGACATTTTATTTATGGAAAATCCCAATGAAGTGAGAACTTACATCCGAGAGATGGAAATTCTCATATATGAAACCGATGAATCAATTCCCACCACGAAGCGAGTTAAATAAATGATATATTGTGGTACCACTGAAGAAATTGGTCCTTAATTATATAAAGAATGGTGTGATTTTGTGGATCCTAAAGATTTATGTTTCTTTTTTCTCAAATTTTCTTTTTATTTGAAATTTAAATTTAGTCATAGTGTTGTTACTTAGGAAAAATATCATTTTTAACTTGCAGTTGTTTAAATAAAAAAATAATGTTCCCTCACCACGGTATATTCCTGTAGGTATTAATTTTAGAGCTACCAGATCACCCTATGAATTAGGAGAAATATCTTCAGGCCAAAATTCCATGGAGGATAAGATGGAAATGATATTACCATCTCTAGTACCTATATTTGGAGATGATGATGAAAGTACTCTTAAGAAGGTGAACAAAAAAAGAATCAAAGAAATAAATACAAAGATAAACACTTTATCAGTAGTGGGAAGCCTTCCTGGTAATCATGAATTTTAGCCTTATTCATGAAAAAGTGTTTATACTTCTTAGGATTACAAGGGATTCTTATGTTTTTTATTTGAAAGAAAATACTGATAATCTTAGAGGAACCATGGATGGTGCTGTTGAACATGCACAAATTCCTACTAATCTGGTGGTTCCTGAGGAGGAATTGAGGCCAAAGGAATCAACATCTGTTCCCATCACTTCTCCCATTCCTGCTATCAGAGAAGATGAGGATTCTGGTAAATCAATAATTCTTTATAGGACGTAAAATGTAAAAATAATTGACTTGTATCCTGTGGTACTTTAGGTTCATCACATGTACCCAAACATCTGGAAATGACTAATGCTGACCCCACAACTGTTGCTGTGGAAGCTATTTGGGGTCAAAAGTTATCGGAGAAAGGTTGCAAAGCAGACATGCTGTGTGCTCCCATGGGTGAGACTAACCTAGGATCTGGGATATCATTGGATGATATGATGAACCGTAGCATGTATTTTGATGAAGTATTAGAAGATGTTAATACACTATATGATTTAAAAGATTTTGGAGTTCCTTGTATTGAATCATCTGGATGTGAGTTTTCATTATTCGCCCTATTAATCTTCTTATTATTAAATTTCAAAACATAGTTGGTTGAAATATACAGTTCGATCTAAAGAAACTACTACTACATGATACTTGGAGGAATTATTTATATTAATTTCAATCCCATAATTGCAGAGACATTGGATCAGGTGAATCTTGAGGAAAAAAATATTCCTGAGATTCATTATGAAGATCCTAATCCAATTAAAGATAACACTCCCCACCCAGAGACATCAAATAGAAATGTTGAAACTAATAATATTGGGGAGGTGTCTTCTCAAGATGTTGACCTAATATTAGGTAAGAGATACTGATATTGTGATTATACTCACTTTTTTTATTCCTTGAAGCTAATCACAACCATAATTTTTGATTTTCCATATAGGGCTATCAACTTCAATAGCTAGGTCCAGAGGTGAAGCCTCTACATCATCCCAAATAGTACTACATGGTGAAGTATCCATTGATTATGATGGAGAAAAATATGGCACTTCTTTAAGTTCATTAATCCTAGAATACATCCCTCATTATGACAGTGATTCTGAATCAGACCCAGAACTGCAAAAGGCTCTCAACCTTGCACACCACAAAACATGGTAGAATATATGAAAGATAATATCTGAGATTCCCATTGAGGAAATTTCTTCAAGAATATCACAACTCTCATATCTGTTTATCACAATAGGATTTATCAGTTTTGAATACCGTGAAATTCATACCGTGGTGAAAGATATTATTAGAAAGAGGGAGAAATAGAAAAAGCTTCAGCAAGACTTGATAAAAACTAAACTATTGATCAACACCAAATAATTCCAAGTGGTGATGTTCTGAGTTGAGGATAATCATACTGAAAAGTTGAAGGAACTGAATCATAAGTTCAAATAAATGTCTATTCAACAACTGTTTCATCAATAGGAATTATATTTCATTACTTGGTAGATTGACCAGCTTCGCATTTCATTAGTATAATTCTAGAAGGATGGTGTAGAGGCCATTTTAGATGCTAGAGAATCACATCATCATGCTGAAGAGAGCGGAGCTGGTCTACTAAACGAGATTCAATGGGAAGCTAATGGGGCTCAAGAGGTTGTTTACTAAATAAGGAGTTATGTAAAAAACCTTTTATGATTTTTGATAATAGAGAGACTCTAATTTGTGGATTCTCCTTTATGAATGTTTTTTTATAAATTAAAAGCATTTTTAGTTCAATAATCTGTGCTTTTATTCTTACTAGTTGCATTTGTTTTACCTAATCCATTGGGCCTAGTAAGCATAGTTTTATTTTTTCTAGGGTTATATGGAAAACCCCACAAACATTTTACATTTTGTCTTTTTATTGCTCAATATTACCTAAATCATACAAAATTTATGTTTACTGAGATGGGACTTGAATTTTGTTTAGAGTTCCCATTGCGGGTTCTCAATATGGTGTGTACCATGTCTCTTATTTTTGGTAGTTTAAAGCCATGCATGTTGGACTATGAATGGATAATGTTTATGTTTGAATAGATTTGAAAATAAATTTTGAAATTATATCCCAAACAAAACTCAGTGGAAAAGAATTTCTTTAATATTCTTTCAACATTTTCAAGGGAAATCTTGAGCCATTATTTTCATGTTCACCAAATCTAAAAAAATTATCAACAAAAGGGATGTCTTTTCCAAGAATGAAGTTACCACTATTTGAAAAATCTGTTATGGGAATTGTGTTATGCAGGGACAACCGGGGCATATGATGCATATCCCAAGTAGTGACATATTTTGACTAACATATCCATTATGTAGGAAAAATTTTATGCAAGGACACATAAGGGCACAAATTACATAGTCATGAAAAAGGGATCTTAGGAATTTATAATTTTACTGCTCATAGACAGGGGAAAATAAGATTTGGAAAACTCAAGACCACAATGGGTGGTTTTTCCATGGAAATAAATTTTAAGAATAAATGGGGTATTTTATGCCGACATATGTCATGAATAATAAAACCATTTATATAAAAATTTGGTGTATAAGGAATGGTTAAAATTTATCATAAAGGGGAATTTATAACATCATATTGTGTAGTTTTACATCATGCAGTGAGGGCATGGTACTGTATTGTTTTAATTCATGTAGTGAGAATATTATACTGTGTAGTTTTAAGTCATGCAGTGAGGACATTGTGTGTCTTTAATTTAAGGTATTTAGATTTGACCAAAGGTATGGGATTCTCCCAACTTCTTGATAATTTGTTTAGAAACATACTACCATATTTAGGTATGGATGGGATAATTGTAAACTATGATTTGGGAATTTTTAAATATGAAGAATGATATGGAAAAAAGGGATAAATTAATTAGAGGAAGTATTTTACAAAAAATAAGTTACCATTATTTAAAAAACCCGTTATGGGGGGATGTATTATGAAGGTAAAACTAGATCATATGATACATATCCAAATACTTGAATCTTTTGACAGACGAGCCTGTTATGTAGGCAAATTATGAAAGTCCACCTAAGGGAACATACTACATGGTCAAGAAAAAGATCTCTTAGAAGTATGACATTTTATTTCTAAAAGTTAAAGAATGTTTATGAAGATTTATTTTTTCTGAAGAACAAATTTTGGTTTATGGAAAAAATGTACTTAAATATGGAGAGGGTATTTCCAATCAACATTTCCAATGAATCAAAAGAATAGTATTTATACGAAGGTATGACCCAAATGTAGGTAGTGTGGTGTTTTTAGTTTTAGGTCATACAACCTGGACTAGAAATGGAAACAATATATGATATGTGGTTAAGTGACCCAAGGTTATTTCATATTACTTTGAACACATAGATAGAGGGATGTGTAAACCATGGTCTTGAAGTATTTTTGATTGAGAGAAAGATAATGGGAGAAATATACATGAATGACTATTTTAAAATATAGATTCTTGTATATTTTCGTCAAAGTTTGAAGGAGGCAGAGACATTATAACCAAGAAAAAAATTACCATCATTTGACAAACCCGTTATAGGGGCTATATTAAGAAGGGGAAACTAGGGAATATGTTGCATAGTCAAATAGTGGCATCTTTTTACTAACAAGAATGTTATAAAGGAAAATTATTCAAGGCCACCTAAGGGGATGTACTATATAGTCAGGAAAAATAGTTCTGAGATATTTGAAACTATGTCACCAAAAACAATAAAAAAGATTATTAAGATCTAGAAATATTTAAGAATAAGAGTATTAAATATGGATATGGGTTATGCTCAATGGACATGAGAAATATTTGGACCAATATTGGCCATGAGTTTAAAGACCTTTACATTTATCTTAATCATATGTAAAATGTGGACTTTCTTTGTTTCCTTTGAATTAATATTGTGATGTGAAGTTTAAAGTTATACAGCGAGGACATTATACTGTGCAGTTTTATGTCATATAGTGAGGACATTATACTATGTAGTTTTAAGTCATGAAGTGAGGACATTGAGACACCTGATTATATAGAGAATTCATTTACCCAATTCCTAATCCCATGTGATATATGCTTGTTGTGAGAAACAAGGAGGAGTAAAGGTTTATTCTATAACAGAAAGGTGGAACAAGTGAAGAAAAGGGGTATTAGATTTCCATGTTGTTTAAAGTCATGTGGTAGGGCCGAAGATGAACCAATTTGAAAAGAAATACATATTGTAACTGGACAAAAGGATAAAACCCAAGTGTCATTACGTGTCCTTCTGGGGGCAAGAATCAACCCATACGTAGTTCTTTAAACATTACTTATGCAGGTTTAATTCTTATATAAGGAATAAAGGGGTTTTTTTATACATGGCTTGGACCAAGATTGGAGATCTTGGCATCTCTACGTATCTCATATAGAGGAGAATCAAGATGCACATAGTTCTTTAAACAATCATTTCCCACACCGATCGAGTTTGATATGGGAGATAGTGGTTTTTTGACACGTTCTGGAAGAACGGTTAATCTTAAGATAGAAAATGATATAAATATCAGACCATGTATCTTAAGGGAACACTCTATATATATCTGATTCATATACAAGAGTATAAAAAGGAAATAAAAAATTTTATGGTTATAGATGGGCCCAAGATTGGAGATCCAGGCGTCGCTACGTATCTCAAATAGATGAGAATCAATCCACACATAGTTATTGAAACAAGGTACCTTGTAGATATGACTCATACATAAGTAAGAGAGGGACTCATGTGACACTAAAGAGTAGCAATGATGTCAATGACACTTGCTTGTGGAAGCTCATAACATTAAGTAGAGAAGATGTTAATCGTACAGTTTAATTTCATGTAATGAGGAAAAATGGTGTTACACATTTTAATGTCATGCAATATGGAAGCTTATGGTTATTACACATTTTAATGTCTGGAAAATAGGACTTTGTACTGTGCATTTTTAAGTATTGTAGTATGGATAAATTCATGCAATTATACAAAGTTTTTCTTTAAGAATCTCACATTGGTTGGAGTTTTAATAATCTTTCCATCCATTGAGATTGAACAAGCTCCATTTTAATAGACTATATGTATAGAATAAGGTACTTCCCACTTTGGCTCAAGCTTTGGAGGTTTCTTTCCTGGTATCATTGGAGTTATGAGGACCAATACCAATTCTCCTTGAAGAAATGAACAGAGGTGAACTTTCTTGTTAAAGAATCACTCTATTTTGTTCTGATATACTTCCAAATGATGCAAAGTATTCAATATTTTCCTGTCTAATCATTCCAGACCATCAAACCATTTTTTATACCTCTCATATGTAGATAACTGGTCACATATTGCAACTCGGAGTGAAGGGAATTTCATTTCAATTGGAAAAACTTCTTCTGTTTCGTATACTAATGAATAAGGAGTTTCTTGGGTGGTACTATGAGTAGTAGTCTGATAATCCCATAAAGCATGTAGAAGTTTAATAGGCCAAGATTACTTTTATTTTATCCACCATCTTCTAGAGTATATTTGATAAGGTCTTATTAAAATACTCTATATATCCATTGGCCACCACATGATAATGAGATGAATGGTTGGACCTGATACTGTGCTCTTGATATAACTTCTTTACCTCAACAGAGCAGAAATAGGTTCCATTGTCTGTTAATATAGTATGAGGGACACCAATTCTAGTGATGATGTTTGTTTTAAAAAAAACTAACAATTCTTTTGGCTCCTACTTCTTTGAGAGGTATTGCCTCATCCCATTTGGAGAAGAAGTTAGTAGCAGTAGGAATATACTTGAACTACTTAGACATAGCTGGAGGTTAAGGTCCTACTACATCCATTCCCCATGTAGAAAATAGACAGGAGTATTTAACTGTATGTAGCAACTCCGAGGGTTGATGAATGATGTTGGCATGCACTTAGTAAGGATGAAATTTTTTAGTGAAATCTATGCAATCCCGAGTCATTGAAGGCCAAAGGTATCCAAGCCTTTGGATTTGATCAGAAATCCTATGCCCAGACTGGTGAGCACTACAAGTTCCTGAGTGTAATTCTTTCACGATAGCTATAGTTTCTTATCCATCAATACATCTGAAGAGGATTCCATCAAAGCCTCATTTGTATAGTATTTTCTGATGATTTGGACTATCATAAAGAGTAAAATTGGCTTCTTATCATCATATATATTCTTTTTCAGCCCTATCTGGTGGAATTAATCCATTTTGAAGGTATTCCATGACGAGTATTCTCCATCTTGTGGTATAAACATATGGCTTAGAAATAAGGATAACTTCATTAATTTATTCCGTTATGGTTTGAACAAAAGGCCAGACCACACGACAATGTGCTATGTTGATGACTGTCTCATCCTGATTTGAATCTTCTAGGGATCTAACTGCATTAGCCAGTTCATCATCTTAGTCGTTTTGTGATCATGGTACATAAGACAATGTCAGTTCTGATGGAAATTCAGCTATTAATCCTATAACATAACCACACAAAAGGATTAAGTCTTATTTTCTGATAGAATATTCCCCATTGATTTATTTGATTATCAATTCTGAATCACCTTTCACTTTTAAGTGATTCACTTTCACCCGAAGATCCAATTCCAAGACTGTGATGAGAGCTTGATATTCTATTTCATTGTTGGTACTACCTTCTGACAATAGGAAGGAATAAGGAAACACTACCTTTTATAGGGATAAGTATAATTCCTAACCCAACTTTGTTGAGTTTAGGGTTTTCCATTATCTTCCCCATTGTACTTCTGGAGGAACTATCAAAGTACATCTCCCATGTTTGAGGATTATCTTGAATATAGAAGAACTCTTCATTAGGAAGTTCAGTATTGAATGATCTATCTTCCTCAGATGGGTGTTCAACAAGGAAGTTAGCCAAAGATGGGCCCTTTATTTCATATTGAAGCACAAACTGGATATCAAACTATTACAAAATAACTACCCACCATTCCAGACACCCTATAAGCATAGGACAAATAAGGATAAATTTGATCGGGTTATTAAGAGACACCAATTGGACCTCATGATGTTGCAGGCAGTGCCTCAATTTCGGAACTATAAAGATTAATTCCAAGAAACACTTTTAAATACTTGAATACTGAGTTTCTACATGAATAATAGTTCAAATGAGATAGTAAAGACTATTTTCATTCCCAACATCGTTATTTTGGGAAAGGAAGGAAACTAGTGATCACTCTAAATCTATCACATAAAGAATAAGTGGTCTTCCTTCAACATGTGGTATTAATATTGGTGGACTCAAGAGATATTTCTTGAGGGTAACAAATTCTTCTTGAAATTATTTATTCAATTGATATGTGACTCCATTATTCATTAATCTAGTGAAAGGAAAACACTTGCTTACAAAATTCGTAATAAAATTCCGAATATAGGCTAAGTGTCATTGGAGTCCTCTTAATTATTTAAACTTTCTAGGTGGTGACATTCCATGTATTTATTTTGTTTTCTCAGGATCAACTTCGATACCACTATGTCATACAACAAAGCCAAGGAAATTTTCCTAGGTTACCCCAAAAGAACATTTCAAGGGGTTCATCTTGAAACTATGTTTACGAAGTTTATTGAATATAGTCTCTAGATTATCCAAGTTATTGGAATGTTTTCTATATTTAACTACCAAATCATCTACAGAACATTCTACAAATTTCCCTATGAAGGGTTTGAAGATATGGTTCACGACACGTTGATATGTTGCACCTATATTCTTTAAGCCAAAGGGAATTACCCGATAGAAAAACACACCTTGAGGGGAACTAAAGGATATAGATTCTTCATCCTATGGGACCATACGAATTTGATTATACCTAAAGCAACCATCCATGATGGAAAGAGCTTCATAGCTAGATGTTGCATCAATTAAAAGTTCTGTGATCAGAAATGGAAAGTCATCTTTATAACAATGCCGGTTAAGATATATGAAATCAATGAAAACTCTGATTTTACCATTATTATTTTTTACTGGGAAAAATATTGGCCATCCATTTGGGATATTGAACTTTCTTGAAAAATTTATCCATTATAATCTTATCAACTTTAGCTTCAATTTTAGAGGCATGAGTTGGGTGGGTTCTTCTGGATGCCTGCTTGAATATGCGATGTTCTTCTAGAAAACCTAAATGATTGGTGGAGATGTAAGGATAATGTCCTGATGTTTCTTTATAATTTAAAGAAAATATATCTCTATGTTTCTTTAGAAATGAATTATACACCTCTTTCTCTTCATAATTCATGGACACTGTAATTAGAGTGGGGCGTGGATCTTCTTATGTATCCATATTTATTTCTCTTGGCTTATCCACAGTGGTAGAGACACCTTTCTCAAATGTTGGAGTAGCATCCCCCAGATCCTCATCTTCTTCTTTATTATGTGTTACTTCTTCTTTTTCTACTTCCATAGTAGACAATGAAGCCAAAAATCCAGAGTTAGGGGAGGAATCAGTATTTTAACATCCTGAAGAAGTGGCCACCATTTCTGACCCTACTGATGTTGATGGGTCTTCCTAGGGTAATAAAGAGGAGATGATGGATTGGAAATCAACATTTTTGTCTGCCTCTATCATTTCTACAAATTCATATATTCTGGTTGATGATGTAGAGGCTTTCTGTAGTTCAATAGATGAAATGAATACATCTCCATTTAAGCTTCCATCACTACTTGGTGAATCAATAATTTCTCCCATACTATAAGGCTCAGTTTCCAAAATTTACATTATGAAAGTTATTAGAGAAGTTATTGGATTTGGTTTTACCCTTTCAATTTGATTCATAGGTAACACATAATATGTACTCAAATGTATGAATGAGTTTATTGGGATCTTTTCCAAACCATTCAAATCATTAATTCTGGTAACCTCCATTGTCATGGAAGTCGTTCCCTTTGTATGATAAAACTCTACCTTATTATATTGAGATTCACACATTTTCAATGGATACTTGTCACCACAAAATGTCCCAATTTTTTCATTGAAACTGTACTTGAGAAATTGGTGGTATGACAAAGGTATGGCCGTATATTGATGTAGCCAAGGCCTTCTAAGAAGAATGTTGAAGGCTGTGTCCTAACAAACAACCATGAAATCTGAATTAGACACAAGATATCTAAACTGAGTTCTAAGTGTAATGTCACCCAAAGGTTCTTTCTTGTTCTTTTCATATCCTTGAAACATTAAAGTATAAGGAGATAAGTGAGATTCAGTAAGGACCAATAGAAGAAGTGTATGAACGATAATGAGGTTGACTCCAGGGCTATTATCAATGAAGGATCGTCTGATGTCTATGACATTGACCTTTCTAGATAGATACACGGGCCTAATATTTCCATGTACAACATTATCTTCATCTTCATCTAGTAAAGGATATGACTTCATGATATTATGTAGGATCATTCTCTATACAGTAAACCTCAGCAGCAAAAAATTCGGTTTCAAACTCTCGAGGACATAAAAATCATTAATAAGTTCTTCTTGAAGATATTTTGATAGATTCAAGGAATCCAAAACTGAAAAATTGGATGGTACTTGGGCCAAATGTTTCAAAACATCATAATTTTGGTTCAGAGGTCTGCGTTTCCCAGCATAGAAATGCATTTTTGCAGGTACCTTGAAGTTTATACTCCTGATGTAGATGTATCCTTTGTTGGAGAAGAAGCTATAATTAATCCTGGATTTGGTATATTAGACCGAATAGGTCTATCTACTTACTGAGAGTAATATAGTGTGACTTCTAATCAGTCCTCCAAAATAATCATTTCAGGACTGAACCTGTCTTTCATGGAAGAATCTCCCTGTTCTTATTGAGCTCGCTAAAGGGCTCTCCCATGAGTTTCTGCCACATAAACAGTTCGAGCAGGGGTAGAGTTAAAATAGTGGTTTCTATAATTCACACATCTTCCCTTATATCCATGACCTTGGACTCTTCCTCTAGTTCCCCAGTAAGTTACTAGGAAATATGACTCATTATAATCAGAATCAACATTGGCATAAGGATCCATTAAGTGGATAACGTTGATAGAACCAAAGATAAATTATTCATATCATGAATATTATACTTGATAAGTTAGTTCTGGTTATGCCATTAGGTGGGGTGGTGCCCGTGATTTTGAAGAAGATGGAATGAATTATGCCTGGGTCATGGACAAATTTGGCCTTGATATGAGATCCTCTTCTTCTGACTACTCTTTTTCATTCTAATCATGTAGCTTCTTTAAGGATTGACCTTTCTATGTAGGTAGTTTTTCTATGGCAGGAGTGGCGGAAGACACAATTTGTCATTTAAAATGTGTTAGTAGAATGACTTGAGTTCGGATGATCATTCTCATGATCATATAATCATCATATTTTAGCACATTTTTACTCTTTACTTCCTGCCATTCGCCTTCTTCCTCTGGATCAGTAGCAATAACACATGCTACTTGAGCTGATGATCTTTTCATTTTCACTTATCAAGAGTCAACCATTTTTTGAAGGAGATCCTTAAAAACAAAACACCGATGAATGGGATTCCAAAACATCTGGTGATATGGGAAATAGTTCAAAATATCTTCATCTAATTCTTTGTTTGGTTTCTTCAGCCTTGGAAACTAAATCAAATAATTTTCTAGAGTTAAGATGAAGTAACCAGGAACTTATTCATTTTGGAAGGAATAAACATTGTTCTTTAACTCCTCAAATTGTTTTCGCATTTTATATTTTTGATCATCTTTAAGAGGAAGTCATTTCTGTTGATTCTCTGGAGGAAGATCCCTTCGATACGATGAAGGTTTTGAAGTGGAAGTAGGTACATGTGATTACTTAAGTGTAACTGTAGCAGCCTCTTCCTTCCCTATTCTTCTTCCCAGAGCTAATGGAATCACACAAGATTTAGCTTTATCTTCCCAAATAGAATCCTCCACCTGCTGAGAAATTGAATCCAGGTCTCAAAACCCTCCTGTATATTTCATAGGGATTAGTGGTGTAGGTAATTCATCACACAGATTTTCCACACAAATTGGAAGCAACTCTTACCGAGGGAGCACCATATTTATGGAATATTTTAATACTCTTCATCAAGAAATAAAATTTGAGACTATTTTATTTTCCCTTTTTTTTACAATTTTTGAGATAAAAAAATGTCGTCTTCGGTAGCATTGAGATAAATTGAAGAAGGAATTTCTGATGAAGATATTCCCATCCAATAATTGATCGAGATTGCAAACTTGTATACTAGACAAAAGCTAGTCCTTGTAACGACTGCACAAAACACCTATTCTTTACTGATTCTTGATGTTAAGGAGTCCCCATCCTAGAACCACAACGAGAAAAATTGTGTTATGTGTTGTTCCAGATCTCCTGAACCATTAAAGATTGAGAATGTGGTATTCAAAAAATTTGGAGGTGGAGGGATTGGATCCACCCATTTAGGGTAAGCTCTCTTTTCTGAATGAATTGTTGCACGTCATTTCTCCATAGCTTCCAATCAAGTCGTTAATGCCTCAATTGTGTTCATAAGAATTTGGGGAATATCAAAATGAACTAGAACCTGTGCAGGTACAGAAACTGGAGATTAATCCGGTGCAATGACCAACAAAACCCCTGGTGGTGGTGCTGGTATTTGCCTTCGATAACCCATGGGAACATGCCTATAAGGATATGTTTTATCCTACCCTGGCTGTGTACCCAATGGAGGGAATTAATTATCCACATCTATAGTTACCACAAATCCTCTTTGTTGAGGATCTCCTATAGGATGTGGAAGTTGAAGATATTCCTAGAGAGTACATCTAGAATAAATGCTACTTTGAAGTAACTATATATTGAGTATTTTCAACTCTTTCATTTCCTCTTCTTGATGTGAAAATATATCTTGAAGAGGAAGAGATTTATCTTTATAATGAAAAAGTGAGATACAATCTGAATTTTACCTTTCCCTTTGTTAGATACCTTTTAGGGTGGTGGTAGTTGGTTATTTGAATGCATACCAAGATTCTGGGTAAGCCTATGATTTCAGGTACATACACCTTCTTCATTTTCCTTGGTGTGTACCATATTATGGATAAGAACTTCATTTTATGATTCCCCTAAACTATACTCATTTTCTTGAGGATCTTCTGTAACAGTGTTAATGAAATTTACTGACGCATAATGCATTGATGACATTCTGTCAGTATCTTTGTAATATCATCTCCCTCTATATCTTCTATGTGACTATGCACTCCTATATGATGGATTCTAGGGAACTGTTTGGCGGATAGTAATCTGAAGGGAATCCTTAGATAGTTCATTTATTCACTCTATTTGTGTCTTCTTCTCTAAGTGGGAGAAAACTGACTTCCATTGAGTAGGAGATTGTAGATGAAAAAAAACCCCCAGCCCTGTAGGCTGGGGATATTCCTATTCTTCTTCTTCTTTAAACCATTGAACTTTTTTTAATGAATTTGAAGGTTTAATTAAATTATCCCTCAACCCTGCATGATGGGGTGGCTCTTGAACTGCTATGGTTGAGATTCGCGCAGCTTCTCTTATGATTTTATGAATTTTGGTTCAGACATTAGCTGGGAGAATTATCCGACAACCACTAAAATCACCTATTTCAGAAGAATACTATGATTTTTAAGACATTTTAGTTATGTAATGGCTGACATCCTCTAATATGGAGGCTTGTTAAAGATTCTAAGATACTTGATGTAAAATTAGCTCAACAACTTCTTTTATTTGGGCTTGACTCGGATGATAGCTAGTTGAGGCCTGTTCTTGAGAGTACATTTTATTACATAAAAAATCTGTTGATTGTGGATGACTGTGGGCAATAACATTGCATGATACCACTTTTGGAATACTTTTCTAATTCTAGAGTGTAGTGAAATATAATTCTCCATGTGCACCCCATCCAATGATACAATCACTAGATGGGGAGTCAGAAATTAACTGGCATATCCTCTTTAGGGCAATGAGGAATGCACACTAAAGGGTTCTCAACTACTTTTGAAATATTATATGTTTGGAAAATGAGAGATATTCTAAGTCAATTTGGCATTGAAACCCTTATATTACCTTTACATTATTTTGATATTCATCATATGGTAATACATTTGTTTTCAAATGACGAAGAGTCTTCCATAAGTTGAGGTAGATATCATGAATGCAATATTTTTCCATCAATTCTGGAATGTTATATTGATAATTTTCCAAAGGCCAGAACATGACTGGTATTTCTCCTATAGCCAATTGTTTTCTCATGTTTAACATATCTTCATCATCTTTAACAATAGTTTCCTTTACTCGGTCTGACCAAAGTGGATGCTCTATATTAGAAGAAAAATGAACCAAGGGTGGTTTGGAGAATAACCATTACCTTAAGATGTATTTTGGTTGATAAAGTACTTCAATTTCCACTGACAAGACACCAGACATGATTGGATTTATGTTGGAAAGTGCCTTGAGATAAGAGGGATTTCTCATCACTACATTGTCAATTATAGAATTATCTTGATAATTTGAAATACTATTGCATATAGGACTTTCGCAGTGAATTACATCATGGAGAGGACCACCATGATGGATTATATAAAGGGATAAATACTCTTGATCCTTGGTCTTCTGGCCACACGGAGGGCTGACGTGGCTCTTATCTGAAGATATGCTCTCTGGACTGACCGAATTTTCATGAATTAAGCCTTCATGATGAAGTGTCCAATAGAAAACTTTAGAATTACTACCACTACTCCCAAAATTTGGTAATGAGAGGGTAAGATATTCATCTGAAACAAATAAATCTATGAGGGCTTCAAGGGCTCTAGAATTAAGAGGAGAAAATTGCAGCTTGACTCTTGATTTTCCAACCGTGTTTGGTGAGAATTATTTTTGTTTCTTCTCTTCTACTTAGTTGGGGCCACTTATTGGGAGAAGTGGTTATCATGGGAAAGTGTATGTGCCTACCTTGGAGTGGTCACCAGAACGGACCAATTAGCTCCAATTGGAAAGGGTGTATGTTCCCGATCCTATTGTCCGTATGATATGGGTGAGTATGCCCCATGACCATTTTTTACTAGAATAGAGGTGTGTATCTTCTCTAGGATGGCAAGACGATGTGTCATACCATGTGTGGGGATAGATTTTCGTGTATGTTCCACTGGTACTATTGAAGTAGTTGTTATAATATCCTAACATTCTTCCAGAATATGGGAAGTAATTTGTGTATGCCCTTTCACCATTGATAAGATGTGTTTGGTGACTTCAGTGACTGAAATAGGAATATAAATCTATTTAGTATCAGTAGTAGGTGTATTTTCATGATCCTATCCTCCTTTTCCTATCAATGGGTATTGACAGTACTCATGCACGGGGGAAGAGAGTAGGGTCTGCCACAGATTTGTTGTCAGAGCTTTCCAACTAACCTCTCCAGGTGTTGTCAAATGAGATTGTTGGATGGCTTGATGAATTTTGGAAGGTGTATGTGCCTTCTAGCTATTTTTTTTTGTCAATTATTGTTAATGGAATTCCTTCAATACTGGAAGACGAGACTACTAGAAGAATTTGTGATTATAAGAAGATGTATGTTCCTATTTACAAGTTTCCACCACATTGGTTTGGCATGATTCTTCAAATGCAGTCAGACGATCCTGTAGAATTGATAATAATTTGTAAACAATTGTATGTTCTTGTTCATGGTAGTCCACTATATTTGTCTAGTGGGATTTGTGGGTTCCTTCCAGAAGAGTTTGCTGGACAGAAAAATTAGGAAGGATGGGTGTATGTGCCTGCTTGTTATTTGCCATCAAGTTAGGTTGATGGAATTCTCTAGAGGGGGAAGAGGTAATAACCTGCTCGCTATTGACCAGATGTTGTCCCCAGTGGTTCATCTTCCGTTCCTGGGTCTAAGAGACCTGTGATGAACATCCAGAGGCAACACCTCCATCATGATTGGGGTTCACTACCATGTGATTTTGCAGGAGGCGATTGTTGGTGAGAGTCCTCAATAAGGACCCCATCATCCTTGAATTGAGTCCCTAAGTGACCTCTTGATCCACCTCCCTATAGTATGGGAGGGAATGGTTGTTGTGTTCTGGGGATAAGGACCCAAAACAGTTGAATATAGTTTTTGGAACCATCTGATTCATGATCATCGGTCATCTTTGGCCGAAGAATCGATGATTGATATTAACATGGAGAGCCTGTCGGGCAGCCTCCAAGGTTGGGATTGTACCTTTATGATGGTACTCCTTTACCATCATGTTGGAGACCCAACATTGAAGATGCTGGGTGGGTGATAACGCCTTTCCCATGGATGAGGATCCAGCCTAACCAGCAGTCAAGAAGTTCACAGATGTCATCTTAAAGAAAGCCATTTTGGACTGAAGGAGTTCTAATAAAAAAACTAAGAACACAACAATAAACTCCATTAAAGTGACATATTTTAGATTGATAAATGCAGGATTGATTCCTTGGTCTGGACTTCCTTTATCAATTGATCGGGGTCTAATAGGTGGGTAACATTATTAACTTGGTAAAGGATTCATGTTGGGTTAACCATTTTTGTTACGTAGTTCCTTGAAATGTGTGTTCTAATTTTAAGAATCAATGCTTCTAGGCAGTTTCCATTGGATTTACTCATGGAACCAGAATCTTCCAACTGTTATTTATCCAAAAGGGACTTGTTTTCCAAAGGAATGAATTCTTCAAGTTTGAAATTTTCAATACTTAAGAATGTGCATTGGTCAAGAGGATGGGTGATCAGACTCATCAAACCCTTTTGGGGGGAATTATTGTCTACTCCAGGACTCTCTTTATAAATTTAAGATATTTTCAGGAATCCTTATTAATTTACCAAGTACAACATAATTTTCCCTTGTAATTTTCAATAAATTATTAACATGTATAAAATTTAGAATCATCAGTATGTATTCAAGGTTCTCCATTAATGGAGATATCCATATGTATTCGAGTTTCTCCATCAATGGAATCCTCTCATATACTATTTATAGATTCTTTTAATCACCATTATGATTATAGTGGTTTTTAAGCCACTAAGTGGGGCACTTTAGAATTTATTTTCATCTAGGGAGACGAAGGTTTGTTTTGATATAAGGATCGTACCCATTAAATGGGATGCCTACGTATCCTTCTGAAAGGAATCATAACCATCATAGTTTGGTGCTGCTTAACGGGACACATCATGCCTTTTAAGGTCATGTGACAAGGACCTAGCTGTGCAGTTTAATGTCATGTAGTATGAACATCTAAGTAAAAAGTGATTAGTCAAAGTTTGGTGTGGGACTTATGCCTAAGAATCCCAAGGAACATGGAAAGAATATGGGTTTCCAATTAATATTAGACCCTATTGAGAATATAGACCAAGGAGAAAAAGGATGATTTGAAGTGTTGGGTTTGAACCTCAAGGAGGCTTCCTATATATCCCATGTGGATGGGAATGAAATCCCACGTAGTTTGATAAGTCTCATAGGAGAGTATAGTACTTTGAGGGAAATGAGTTTGGGGTTACTTCTTGAAAATAATTCCTTGATAATTTGGGGGTTTAAATTTTTTGTTTATTCCAAAGGAGGATGCTCGGATTAAGGGAATTATTTTTGGATTCCTGAAGAAGATATCCAATGAGATCGGACCCTAAAAAGGTTTCCTATGTATCCCGATTATGGTGGGAATCAGAGTTATCACAGTTCATTCAATTGTGGGTGTTTGTGAAAATGTTGTAATCATCACCAGTCTCTAAGACCACGTGATTCATGCTCGGTGTGAGAAATGAGAGGATGAAAAATATTCAATAATGACACACACACACACACACACACATTTTTCCTCCTCTGCTAGTGGAAGAGGGTGCACCTATAGGGGTGAGGGTGGATATGGGTGAGGTGATGAGACTTACCAATATTCTATTTATATTGGACAAGGGTCCAATGAAAGGAAGAAGGGATGAAGATTAGGGGATTATGCCAGGATGGCTTCCCTAAAATTGATCCTAGTAGGGGAGGGAGGATTTTCATTCGCTTGAATGGAAAAACAAGCATGAACCATACCTTCCCTACCAAAGATCTAAGGATCTGGGTCCTTGAGAAGGGAGTGTTTGGGACCTAAACCCTAATTCTCAAAACTGAGAACTTCCCAACACTATTCCTAGAAGAAAGGTCCATGTGAATGTGAATATAAAAATCCACATACACTCCATGAATCCTAACCTCATTGTGAAACAAATGTGGGAAACCTATGACTGCAGATATACAAACCCAAATAGAAGACACACTGATATTCCTTTCCCAAAGTTTTGATAAGTTAGCAGGTTTTGGTGGAGGTCTCAATAGAATCCCTTTCAAACAAGGGATCCTATGAAGAATAAGCCTATCCATGAATGGATTTGAAGAGGGCATGATGGCTTGTAGACTGAGGAGAGGAAGTGAATCAAAGAGGGGCAACCAAGTAGGTAAGGGAGCACAAGTATGGGAACACAAGTAGACTTGGGTGATCTTATACTCATTTATGCGATGAAAAACATGTATGGTAATACTTGGGTGAGACCTAGTTCAAGCCTTCAGGAGTATTCACAAGTGATCGCAAAAGTAGGGTGATCATGTTCATGTGAAAGGAATAGGTGTCATGAAAGTGTTTCTGATTTTTTTGAGGTTGGGAACTTTAAGCGCACAAGTGTAATGGATTTAAAACACAAAAAGGACTAAATTCCTATGATCCTCTTTCAATTACTCTACTGTAGGTGTTAGAGAACTACCTTGAATGCTTCTAAAGACTTAGGCGAAGCACTAGTTTGACTAAATAAGCAATTAGACTTTAGGAAAATTCTTCCATACAAATGAAGGCCCAAGGGTCTATTTATAGGAAAATAAGTGACCTTGGGTGAAATAAAATTCAGAACCAATGTAGGCTGCATGACATATGGGGGTGCATAAGTAGTCTGCATGCCAACGAACCCTTGGCCTAACTAGGGTGATCCAAAATTCATGCCTTTGAAAATCTTGTTTTTCTTCGCGTGTTTTATCCTCTTTTTTCTAAAGTATTTCCATTTTCATTTTTTAGACTCTTTGACGAAATAGAGTGTCAAAAAATGGATATTAATATTTTCTAAACTATATAGCATTTTTGTATATGGTGTTAACTTTTACAACTATTTAATTAACTGGAGAATTATTGATAAATATTTATTCTTTTTTTAATATGGATATTCAATAAGGATTATTATTTATTTTGATTAATTGATATAAGGAATGCTTTGGAAAGATAATTACGAGTGGGAACCAGAATTTATATAGTCCCTTGATGCATCATTTTTTTCTCACAATAGTATCAAGTTGACCAAATTAGATGGGTTTCTATCCATAGTTTTAACCATATTGTGAAAGGTATTCACGGTATAGGTTTTCATGTTCCATAAACATGAATTCCATTAAGAAAGAATTTCCATCATTTAGTTTTAGTATTATTCATCCATTAGATTTTGCGTTGACATATCTATGGATACATTTCATTTTCAGTTCATTGATTAAATGGGATGTGTATCATTTTATTACCTTAACATATTAATTTTATCTTGTCTAGTTATTTGAATGTCATGTGTTATTAGTTATTTACCTTTACATGTTTATTTATTCCTATTGATTCATTATTTATTTCACTTTAATTACCATTACTGAGCTTTTGAGTTCACCCTTATTATATTTTATTTCCCTAGATTTTGAAGAATAAATCATTGAATAAGAATTCAAGGATGGATTTTATTCTATTTTTTATGTATCAGATTTGTATTTTATATTTCCAAATATATCATGGTTATCATGTATGTAATATGGATTTTTAGGACTTCTAAACTGATCAGTCCTTCAGGGATTAATTCTTTGAAATCATGCCAATTTAATTTGAAGCAGGAACTAGTCTGGAGCTATCTGGGGTCAGGCCGTTATAGGGGTGGACCCTTCTCTATTACTATTTTATCCACACTCCACTTGGTGTTTTATGGTCTATGGGGTGGAGTTAAAAATAACCCTTTCCTTATGGGATGAGGTTTCTCCTTTACTTATCTTAAATATTCTACCACATTCCTTTTAACCTTTGGAGATTTTATCTGACCATGAGTTAGTTGGAAAATATTTTTTTTGTGTGAGAGGTGTCTATTGTTAAAGGTGGATCTACTACAACAAGTGTTTTATTCCTAAAATATGTGGCCTGCTTAACCATTATGGAAGCTTGGTGTAAAATACTATTAATGGATCTCTCTCACTGAGTTCACTTTTTTGGTATTTTGGAATAACACAATTTCACTATATAAACCAACTAAAATAGATAGATATAGGAACTGAAACTTTTCTTGATGCAATAACATTGCACATTTCTTTGATTATTTAAACTTGTTATCCTTTAAGTGGTGTGAAATGAATGGATACATATTCAAACTTCCCTCTGATATGGATGTCAAGTGGAATATTTACAACTATTTATAAAAGCACCTCCATCCCAATGTGATAGGAGCATTGGGGGAAATCATGCTATTTTCTTGATTATGGATGTTGAACAACTAAAAAGATAATTATCTCAACATGGAAACAATTAAAATATTTCATATTGATATAGTTTGTATAATCATTTTAAGGAAAATTCTTGTACTTGGGATGATATAGAGGTTTTCATATGTTTTTATGAATATGAGGTATGCATCCCCCTTCAATAACTTGGAAATTTTATACTGATGAGTGTTTATGGGCCAGAACATGATCATTATTCTATCCTTCGAAAATTATTTTCACATGATAATAGAGTTTTCTTCATCCTCAATGAGTGGTTTTTATCATGAACTAAATATAATGGTTTCTTATCTACTATTTTATGGAGAGGAGTGAGATCAGTCTAAATATCCTTAGTAACATCAAAGGGTCTATGATCCGGGGGAGGCACAAATTATAATCACTACCTCAAATTACACATTAATTGGAATGAGAATCCACTTATTAGTGACAAGGAATTTAGTTTAGCTAGAATTTATTTATTGAGTGGATCTCTATATGAGGAAAACTTCATAATAACTTTGAAATAGGGAATAAATTCATGCTAAGAAGATGTGTCATTATGAGGACTTTCACAATGAGAACCATAGGGAGGGCCTCTATGGTTATCGATTATTGATTCTTATTTGTGGGGAGGACCTCCACTATGGATAAATGATTCAACATAGGGAGTAACTCTACAAAATATGTCCTAGGGAGGGCCTCTATGGTAACTTAGTTATTGGTTTCCATCATGGGGAGGACCTCTAGGTGAGGTGTTTTCCATTAACTATCATAAGGGGGGTCTCTGTGGTTATTTAATGTTAATGGATTGGTGGTGGGATGGTTTAATTTATGGTTTATCTTTTTTTATGAGGGGTGTCTATAAATAGTTCTATAAAGAGGATCATTATGATCAACATTCACATTTTTTTGGGGAGTACCTCTATAACAAGGTCTCTAAGGAGGACCTCGAGAGATTATTTCTTTCATATAACTATGGGGAGAACCTTCATTGAATATAATTACTTATTTAATCCCAAAATTTATACCTTTATGGTTGACATATTTATAATCATGGGGAGTACATCTACAATGGGTACTCTAGGGAGGACCTCCAAAGTCATTTGTTATAGTGGTTTGAGGATAAAATTCATAGTGGGTGTTATGGTGAGGGCCTAAATTTTTTTCTATTATGGAATATGGGAAGGAAACTCATAGCCTTGTTCACATTAACTTGTTAATGAGATGTTGTTTGGTGTAGTCACTGATGTTTGGGCCATTAATATTTAGGAATTATAGATACACATGACTCAATATGGTTTTTTACTACTATCGAGTTATGTCGATCAATATCAGATATGTTAGTGTTAATAGGGGAATAAACCTACTCATGGGTTACAATCATGGATTTCCTTCAATGAGTCTTCATTTTGGAAAATTTCATTTGTGTGATCTAGGTAAGAACCCCGATTGAAATCGATGATGCACAATGTGGGAAATGAATTTAGTTTACAGGAGCCCTCCTAGGAAAATCCTTGGTTATCAACAGGATATTCACATGATATTTATGAGTGTCAATGGGAGTAGGGGTGTGGGTATCTTATTGAGATTCACCAGTCAATTACCTCTATATATCCATCATTTTTTGTCCTTTTTTTAGATATTTAAATGCAAGATATTTAAGGTAGACACCTTAGCATATTATTGATGATATGGGGTTGTGCAATTCTAGAGGTGGAAAAAATTGGTGGTGTAACTTATGGGAAGATCTTAAGAAGTTTCAGGGTCATATTGGAGATCCTCATTTACCTCCCTAAGATAGGGTAGATGATAGTTTCTTTTCTCTAGGAAAATACTTCTAAAATGGATATACATGGAATCTAGGGCCTCCTACTTCCCACTTGCCTATTATTGACTGGACAACTTGTATAGAATTTTACCCTTAAGGATTTTGTGACCTATATAAAAGGTTCGGGTGGAGTAGTTAAGGTTATATTACCAACCTAGAGAATTTAACACTTTATTTTGGAGGTGTTGGGCACATGATAGTGTCTATCGGGACTACGAGGCCACAACCCTCGTTGTAACCAAGGCATATGTCCAAGGTACCTCCTATTATGGATGTTAATGTTTTATTTTCCATTAGTCTAGAAAGGGAATCAGTTACTGGTTGATACATTGAGTGATATTACCATTTTTATTTAACATTGATCATGGATGTAAAACCATAAATAAGGAACCCATTGGTAAAACATCTTTAGGAAAAGTTCATGATAAATCTTTTTATATCATGGGTAAAGGATTTCACATAAAGTTCACAAATTTGTCTCCTTATATGTTTCAAACCCATGGTTTTCATTTTGAGAAAGTCCCACTTTTCAAAGGTGGGTGTTAGTTAGGATATGCTAATAATTCCTGGAATTGTACATTGGGATTGAGTGGATGGGATGTTATCTCATCTTGTAGGGATTTTTTTTACAAATTTAGGAATCTATTATATATTTAATTCAAATTAAAAAAATCTATTTTAGAAATAATATTAGTAACCTTGGTCATGAAAGTGATTGATCATTGCCATCAATTAATGTGAACACCTATATGTATGAGTTTTTATCCATATATATATATGAAAGGTACTCTATTTTACCTTGTTGGTTGCTTACACTGTAGTTTAAAACCACAATGTTTGGAACTCTAAAGTTTATAGCACTCTAGGGAGGTGTTAAGTGATGTGGAGTTAGGATCAGGACCATGATAGGGGATTCATATATATCCGTTTAATGTGAATTAACACCCACATAGTTTAGTACCATTTAATGGTACACATCATACCTTTTAAGGTCATGTGAAAATGAAAAATGTGGTTCCTTTTAAAGCCATGAAATCATGATGGAAAAATTTCTTTTTAAGGTAATATGTTTAGAACCAATGGTTTTCCTTTCATGTTCGTGCATCTAAAACAAATGGTGTTTCTTTTGAGGCCATATTTATAGGACCAATAGTGTGCGTTTTAAGGTCATATAGCCATGACTAATGGTGTTTCTTTTATTTTCATTTATACATAGTCAAAAATGATCCCTTTAAGGTTACCCAACTAGGATCAATGGTGATCCTTTTAAGGTTGTATAACTAGGACCATTGTGTTCTATAGTTTAAGGTTATATGACTAAGAATGATTCTAAAAAGATTAAAGTCATGTTGATTAGAATACTAGGTGAAAGAAACCTAGAAATAGTTTGTGTGGTAATTACCAGTAAAGAAAATATTTTCATATTTTTCAATTTTTTTAATGTTTTAAACCCCACTAATTTCTTATGTTAATAGAGATTATTAAATTTTGAGACTAAAATAAAAATTTGGGTTGAATTGAAAAAATGTATTTATTATTGATTTTATGTATTTTTATTTATTTTTTATATTAATAGGTGAAACTATATTTATTAAAATTGGTAATTTAATAGGAATTTTTAATTATAGCATGAATTTCGAAACTATATGAAAATTGCAATTTTTTCATTATATCAACACATTTGAATTTTTATACTAATATTTTATGTGTCGATTTTTTTGAAATATTTTTAGTAGGATTGAGAAAATGTTGGGACCCATATTTATTTTTAAATACCATGAGTTGGAACATAATTTTTCAAGGAGTTAATGGTTTCTAAATTGAAAGTTAGAATAAATTCACCAATATGGACCTTACTTCAATGGTTGGGCCATAACTTTTTTATCCATACTCATATCTTGATGATTTTTTTTCATAAGTTAGATTACTCAAAACCAAAGATTTCATTAAACCAGATCCATGACTAGTTTAGTCTTTTTTGGGTTAACCATGTTGAAGAAAAATAAGGATTATTTTTTACTTGATTTTTAAATTTTTCATGTCATAATATTTGACCCTAAACCGCTTATTCACTCTATAAATAGTTGTAATTCACATATAGAGAGGGATATTATAGAATTAGTATTTTGGGAAATGAATGGGGAAGCTAAATCAGTTTTTTTAATATTTTTATTATCTCACTATGTTTTCAATTTTTATATTTTCAATAAACTATTTCTCTTTATCCCTCTCAAATCTCATTCTCTTTCTATATATCTCTCTTTCTCCACTGTAATATCTCAAACTCACTATGGCTAGTGAATAACATAAGGCTTATATTTGGGAGAGGATTTCATAATTTTTCTGATTTATTTCACTTTAATTATTTAATGCTTATTTATTTTTGTAATATTTGAGTTAGTGGATTAAGGGATGGTGCACTGATTAGACATAATTCTAAAATATTATTCACTAATTTATTCTATTGTTAACTAAATATTCATTCCATAACTTCTATAATTAATAATATTAATATGATAGAATTTATTGTGATCATGGTTTGAAATGACATACAATGGAGTGGGGTCTTGGAAGGTGTCACACTCTCGACCGAGTTGTGTTAATCTTACATGACTATTAAAGGAGGTGTGATTTAGTATATATAAGAGATATCTAAGGAAATACTATGTTTCACAAAAATATTAGGGAGTATTATTTCATGTATGGTGATATGAAATTTCATATATAATTTAGAAAAAAGATAATGAATATTAAAGGAACCTTAGTATCCAAACCGAGGACCGAGACCATTCCTTCTAACCATTAATTTTTATATGTATTTTCATATTTAGTTTTTAATTTTTCATTCCACTTTAAAAACCCACATGTTTTATTTAGTTTTCATATAATATTAAAAACACTAAAAATTAAATAAGTGTTTAGGATAAGTGAGTGATTAATGAAAAAATCACCATAAGAGAAATGAATCTATTCAGCTACTGTGCTATGCTAGGAAAATAAATAACAGATTTTGTACATCCCATGATAGGTGTGTTAAAATTTGGTATTATTTGGCGCACTTCATATTCATAACTTGGGTAGAATAATATGTTCACATATATATTAGAATTTTTTCATTAATTAAATATGAAACTTATTTATGATGATGAAGGTTTACCCTAAGTAATTATCTTGGGTGAATTTACTTTCTTATTAACATTAGTTTGTTTGAATTGATTCTATTTTCATTCCATGTTTAAATTTTAGTTTTTATTTACAAAAAATTCAAGATCTTATTGACATAGTTTCATGAAATAAAAAATACCCAAAATATAGTAACTGAATTAGAAGTAATGATTAATTGATTGTGAAAGCTTCTCAAGTAAGATAACCTAGGTCATCTACTATGTTGTACTAAGAAAAGATAATAAATTTTGCACACACTATGATAGGTGTTTCAACATCTAACATTATTTTTGGGGTGTCAAGTGTTATTTTTTTACTATTTATTTTTTATTTTATATATAACTTTTTTTCTTTTAGAAATAATTTTAAATAAATATTTTCTTATTCACCCCCACACATGGAACTAATTATTTATTTGTTTAGTTTGTAGGTGAGTGGAGTCTAGAAATCAAATAGTGGAGATATTGTATTAAAAGAGATAATAGTGTACATAAAGGATGACCTGGAACATTAAATTTGGAATCCTTAACCAAGGTTCTCATTGAATTATCACACTACATTCCAGATTTCAACAAGAAGTTTTCAAGTTACAACTAAAATAATAAGAAAAGGTTCATAATGAATGAGAATAGAAAATTCAAGGACTTAGAGATTATTCATAGAACCAAAAGATAAAAATATAATGGTTAGCTAAATACATATAAGCATCTCAAGTGATATAGATGGAGATGGAGGTGCCTTACTATGGAAGAAGAAACTGAAGTTGAACTAACACCTGGAGATAATACTTTCTTGAACTCATTTTTATTTCATTTTATTAAAACTAAATTGATTATTATCTCCCTTTATTTAAATTTTATATATTTATCCAAAGCATTGATTGAACTATTGGATGAAGGATAATAATAAGATACACATGATGGGGAATACATAATGCTCTTTGAACCCATTGAAAAATTATTGAAGGGATTACATGTAGAGATTATAATGAACGATCATGAGGAAATAAATTCTAAAGATGATATTAATGATGGGGATTATTGTAATATAAATTTTTCATGTTTTAATTTTTTTCAAATAGAATCTTTCTCTGATTTTCACTTTTGAAAAATCTATTGATGAATCAAAATTTGAGAAATCCCTATAAAAATAAGAGGATGAAAAAAAGTTATGTCCAAACCAAATAAGTAGGACCTAGTATTTATCATATCCCAACCATGAAAATTGTATTTAATTTCAATAGTAATGTGCAAGATTCACTCTATCTATGGAGTTCTAGTCAAGAAATAAAATTTGAATAATATAGTAATTAAATTAATGAAGTGGTTCAAATAAAAAATATCCACCCACCATTTTACTATAGATAACATATAGTACTGCATATATGGGGCTAGTTAATACCTAGTTCACACTTGGGGGTTAAAACAAGATTTATCCTTCTTATTTGTATTTTATTTTAATTTTTTTTTTCATATTTTATATATTTTACTAATAGTTTTTCAGTGGGATGAACTTAGGATATTAACTCAATTATTCCCAACCAATAATTTAGGTTATATCATTTCTTTATCCTTTATAATGTGTTTTACTATTCAAAATATATATGAAAAGCTAATGAAATCATTTTTTTAAATTTTTTTTAGTAAAAATTTAAGTGTAGTGGAGTGGTATTGATTTATTTAGGTTTCACATTTTATTTTCTATTTTTAGTTTCAATTGTGTTTTTAGGTTAATAATTTGAGCCTTAAATTATATCATTCCTAGGAAAAAATACCATTCTATTTTCATGGATTTCACTAATTTTGAAAATTTTTAATTTATATAACTGCTAAGAGAGTTTTACTATTGATTTCATGGAATGTTTTATTTCTGATCTAAGAAAACCTTTTTCAATGCAATAAAATTAAATTAACTAGAATTTTAATATAACGAAGCTATAATTTTGAACTCTATATTTAGTAATTTTTACTATTTAAGAAATAACACCTTAGGGAACCAACCAAAAATATATTCAGATAAGTCCTTTAAAGTTGGACCTAAATGAACTATTGATATCTCGCATGATGTTTTGATAGAATTTGAAATGATAAAACAAGAAAAAAAATAAAAACTAAAAATAAAAATAAAATAACAAAAGTAAAAAATAATAAGAAAAAAGGAAAAAACTGAAATACCTAAATATAAAAAAATGATGGATTTATGTGAGGGGAATATTGAACACTAGGTAAAGAAGCGGTAATTGACTTATAAGAATGACAGTTGTGTTTAATCAAAGGACTGGGAAATAGATATTTTGAATTAGAAACTTAGAGAATAGGAATTTATGATAGTTCCACTTGTTGAAATATTTCTTCCAAAAATTCCATTCAATTCACAAACTTGGAACTCTAAATTTTTATTAAATTGAAGTGGGACAGTGGATATGACTTATAGAGGAGGCATGATATCTTCAATAATGAATTAATATTTGATTATCTTCTATTCTAGTTTGTGTGTTTTATAATATGTAGGATACTTATTTTTGTTAGTAAATTTCATTGGATTTACCAGGAGTTCAATTTTTAAGTGTGGGAATTACTAGTAGAGTTAATATTTTCATATATTTCACTTTAATTTTTAATATTTTTAATCTGAAAATTTTTATAATTTAAATTTTTATGTTAAATTCTTATATTCAAATAATAATTTGGACTGACTTTAAAAAATAGATTAAATATTTTTTCAAGTAATTTTATTAATATTTTATATTAATTGATAAAACCATATTTTTCAACTGATGTTTTAATAGAAATCTATTATTAGGGAATGAATTTGGAAACTACATGGAAATTCCAATTTTACCATTCTAAATTCACTTTAATAATTTTATCCTAATTTTTTTAATGTTTCATATTTTTATTTGAAATATTTTAATAGTGTTGAAAACATGATGGTATATATATTGAATTAAATACCTCAAACTGGTTCACAATTTTTCATGGATGATAATGGGCCTTAAAGTTAAATTTAGATGAGATTCATCAATTTGGACTTTACTTTAATGATAAGATCACAAAATTTTTATCCATATTCAGATTATTCTATTTTTTAAAATATATTAGAGGACTCACAAGTAAATATTTCCATTAATTGGAGTCATTGATATTTTTTTATAGGGGACATCATGTATAGAAAAATTGATTTCTTTTTTACTCGGTTCTAAAATTTTCTATATTTTATTATTTGACCCCAAAACACTCATTAACTTTATAAATAGGTTTTATTAAACTTTTAATTGAAAGGTTTGTGCATTAGAAGTTTAATTTATGAATGAAAAAGTTAAATTAGGTTCTATTATATTATTTTCCATTCATAATTTTCGCACTTTGTATATTTTTAATATATTTTTTATCTTTCTCCCACTTGCTTCTCTATAGATCTCCCATTTTCTCTCTCCCTCTCTCCATCATAATCTCTATTACTCCCAATGGCTAGTGACTAACTTGATGCTTGTCTATTGTTGAGGTTTCCATGGATTTATCTTATTCTTGAGCTTTAATTCTTTAATGTTTATTTTTTGTTTATAATATGGTAGTGAGTGTATTAAGGGATGATGTAGAGACTGTATATCATTATAAAATATTATTCAATCCTTAATTATATTTAGTAATTAAAACATAATTACCTACCTTCTCCCAAGAATACTCTTTATATGTTGGATTTTAGTGTGTTTTGGGGATGAAACATCATATGATAGAGTTGGGTCTTAGGCGGTGTCACACTCTTGATCTAGGTGTGTTCAAATTACATTACTACAAGAGGAGGTGATATTTGTTATGCCTAAGGCATATCTTAGGCATATTAAATTTTATAATCATAGTATGGATTAATAATCTAGGTATCATTGTAACACTATCAAATATAATTTTGATTATAATAATGAATAATGATGGTACCCAAATATCCAAACCTAGTATCATGACCATTCCCACTAACCATTCATTATATTTTCATCTGAATTTTTACAATTACTTTTTGGTTTTTTATTCCATTTTTCATACCCCCGTGTTTTCTTTTGATTTTATAAAATATTAAAAACACTAAAAATACAATAAGTGTTTAGTATTAGTAAGTTATTGACTATATAATCTTTTCAATAGTGACTACTGTGGTTATCCACTATACTTTACTGGGAAAATAGACAATAGATTTTTTGTACCCAATGTATGTGTTCTACATTCCCATGAGAATCCCTTTCTGTCCTAAACTATCTTTTGGTAACTAAAACAAAGAGGGTATGGTTGGGGCTTTCACCTAATAGGAGGCCCATAGTATTTTTGGATCATTAATTAGGCATAAGTATGAGATTATTTATGAGTAACTCACTAGGGATTACACCTATTAGGAGGCCCTTTCAAGTCATCTATTTCCTATTGGTAACAATAAAGGGAATAATTACTAGACACATGAGTGATTTGAAGTTGTGAATAGAAATCATTACTTACTTGATTAACAACACATACGTGACTTAAGATCATTGATTAGACACAAGGGTTTCCCACAAAATGATTAGATGGGTACTTGGTATAAATGGAAATAATATAAATAACCATGGGAGAAGAGCTGTTCAAGTTAACCTTAGAGTGGTTCAACAGGATCCCCTAGAGCTGACGCATAATGATTGACCAAATTCATGAAGGTTATGGAAGGTTATCCAATATAATTTAGGATGTATTTTTTAATATAGGAAATGTTCTACTAGTTTTTTGAGTGAGTAAAGACTCATTACTAAGCGAATAAATTATTTTTAGTGATTTTAGTAATCTATGGGTTAGGGAGAAGAGCCTGGGGGATATATTCTATAAAGTTCATGATTCTAATTTTAAAGGAATACATGATAATTGAGAAGAAAAGTGGCATGTATAATATCCCTTTCATTTAAATTGGATGGTTTTGGGGAAGTATTGATGGAATATGATTTTTTGGAATTTCACCTTTGTGAAGGGATTCCAATGAGGTAATTTGGGCCATTGACTTAACCCGGGTAGATTACCAAGGAGAGGGAGGGGCCCATAGAGAGGCCTAGATATCTATAAATTAATCCTTCAAAAAGTATCTAAAAACAAATTGAATCGTTTTTGCTGATAAAATAATATAAATAGGATGAAATGAACTTTATAAATCTTTAATATTACATAATATTTGGATTTTATTTGAGTGGGCTAGGTCCAACAAAGACAATATTTTTTTAGGAAGACCACTGCAAAGGAATCAAGTGGTAGGAAGCCGTCCATGCAGGAATTACATGGGGATCCATCAAAAAGGAATTTTATGAGGTCTAGTATATAAATATCTTATATGGTAAAGGCATCAATATGAATTTCCTATTTTATAGTCTACCCTCTCCATAAAGAATAAAATTTAAATCTACCTAGGGATTATTAAAACCCTTCATACATAAGATAATTTCAGAGACGATGTGATTCTTCTTGGATTCATTCAAAGGGAAAATTTACACTTATTTTAATGTATGTCAGGGGTGGTATTTATATGAAATTTATAGAAATTATTCCTAAAAATTTCCAGGAATGTTCATTATTGTAACACACAGTTACCTTCTATCAGGTATGGCCTATCCTTTATTTTTGGTTTCCTTTTTTGGGATTTTTAAAGAATATATGAGAATCCAATTTTCTAGGTTTTTACACATCATTTAAAAGTTATATTCCATTTATTGGATGATGTGAATTTGTTGTGAGTATCATGTAGGGAATAAAATCTTTACATGATGTGAATTGGGTTTACATTATGTAATGATCAAAGTCTACATTTTTTTCAAAGCCGAAACATTTTTTGGCATATTTTTAATTCATGGGATTACACACCATGTAAAGGATAAATGGAGCATAATAATTGATCACAATTGTTTTAAATGTGATTAATTCCTAACTTATTTTTATTTTAGTTCATATCCATTCCTCTCAAATCCATAAGTGATTTTAAATTATTTCCGGGATCTATACTCCTTTTAGATCATTCGTTTGGTGATTTATCATCGATGTGATTGTGGTTCGTCTCTATAAATAAAAATAATTCTATTTATTCTTTTCCTTTGGTCATGGTTATTGAATTAGAAGAGGTTTTGGTTTATATTTTCAATTGATTTTGTGTTTACTATATATACTTTTCATTTTATTGTCATTCCTTGTCTTACAAAGACTGATCCATGGTTTTAAAATCTATGTTGTAGAAGGAAGATAGGATTCCATCATTATTAAGGTAGATATTTCTATATAAAGGGTTAATTTTATGAATTAATAATCATTACTAAAAAATTAATTTGGGTTATTCATTTTTTTGAAGTGAATTGTGTGTTCAAGGGATTTCTTGGAAGTATAAATGTTTTAAAGGGTATTTTCTTTAAAAATAGGTTTTTTATTCCAAGTGTTTGTTTAAATAATTAAATGGTGGTTTGGGATTAGAAATGGGTTTTAAAAGATTAAAGATGATTTTCATGGATTTTAAAGTGTTTTATAAATTGGGAGAATGGTTTTGGAAATGGATTTTGACAAACTTGGAACTTTGGGAACATTGGATGCATCGGGAAAGAGACACAGGTGACCCTAGAGTGTGTGGAACCACTAGGGTTTACTTTAGGTATATAAATAGACTCTAGAATTAATTGATATTGGTTTGTACCAACATAGGAATGGTTTAAAATTTTTTATGTCTAGTACATATTCTTATAGGCTAGGACCCAATACAATGTTCTTTTTCATTTATGGTTATTTATTGCATGATGATTTTTGTATGGATTATTTCTCACAAGGTTTCAAAGGATGGATATTTTCATGGATGTTTTTTTACTTGGTTACCTTATAATTTATGGAAATTATTTCATATTTTATAAATTATACTTCTAATATTCATGATTTATGAATATGAAAGGCATTTATGAAAAACCAAAATAAAATTATTTACAAACGGATTTGGATTTATGAAAATTTATTTGAAAACATTTTTTTTAAGATCCATACCTACTACATTCTTGATATTAGACCTAATATAGACTCTATCATGGTATCCTACTGGGATTTGTTCTCACAACCTACTATTTACTTGGGGTGGTTATAAAACTTGTTTTATAAGAGTCAAGGAAAGGGAAGTGAATCTTGTAGCATGCTGACGTATATTATTAACACTGCCATCTGTACCTGATGGTTTGTAGGTGATGGTTGGTCACATGGAGACATGTTGGTCTTATCTAATTCATAATTTTCTGGTTTGTAATGTTTGACTCAGTTTATATGGATCTAATTTTATCTTTTTCACCGCATTATACTCTGGTTTTATATATTGTTTTATTTATATTTAACACTTGTTTCATTTGTCTTTTTTATAGCTCACCATGATGGAATTGTTCGGCTGAATTGTCTAGTTGACTTTGATTTGTCTATTACAATTTGGTATTAAAGGGATGCTCATCCTAAATTGTGTTAAAACTACCTAAGTTTGGTTATTGTTCTTGGGTAGATAGGAGTTAGGACCATAGGAATTCATGTTTCAAGTGTGGAAGTGTCCCAAGATAGCTCACTTATGTGTCTAAACTCTAGTTAACATGGGTGTTTTGAAATAAAAATTACCACGTTTGAGACTTGGTTCTTGAGCTCATTTGAATGAATTGAATGAGATGTTATTTAAATAGACATGTTCCTTCTTAGATCATTTTATTTGGGTCATATAATTCATAATTCTTTTAAATTAATAAAGTTTTAAATATTTGATATCAATACCTAAATTGGTCATATAATTCAAAATTATAGAGATTCCCTAGGTCTCTAGGGTGAATTTTTCCATGTATATTTTTGAGGGACCAGAAATGAGATGTTGGGAATCTATCATGTAACCTAAGTTTTACAATCAAATTCACTAGATTACTTTCAAGAAAATTATTAATTAGTAGTTTTATCTTGAGAAATTATGAGTAGTGAAGACCCAATAGTTTTTGACCTTGAAATAAATATAGAACACCATTATGGATTATTCTTCCTTTTTTGCTGAGATGGTGCATCTGATACCCTAGATTGCAACTAATGAGTACCTAAAGCCTTGAATGTTTGATTTAGGAATGAGGAAAGATATTTGGTTGACGATGATTCTCATATTCCTTTTGATCTTTATTGAGGTGTTCAAAAAAGAAAATTTGGATGAGGATGACATAACTGAGAATATAGGTTTGAGTAGATCTTTAGTTGGCATAGTTGTTAGCCAGGGTGTATCTTCTAGACAGAAAAGGAAGTGAAAAGGAATCCAAATTTTTTCAATACCAATTTTAGGGGATTCATATGGATAATAAAATATTATTTACTATTAGTGTAGTTATCCTGGATATACCAATCCTAATTTCATGGGGGATCATAAGAATTTTCATCATCATGGAAAAGCTGTCCATCAGAAATATTATTATGATAGGATGTCAGAAGATAGTAAGGTTAGATACATATTCACCAATGGATAGTAGGTTCATAATTATTCTTCCAATGGTGGTTGGTCTTATCCTCAGGCTTAGGTGGATTTTCATATGGATAATATAAGATGACTTTTTGAGTTAGAGTATTCTCTAGAGGAATCTAATGGAGGGACAACTACGGTTAGAGGTACGATGTTTATTTTGTATTCTGTGGTGATATCTTTTTTTGATACAGGTTCTACTCATTAATTTATATCATTAAAATTAGTTTATTTGTTTGGATGAAATTAAGATCTTATTCTATTATTGTTAGATATTTCTATTTATAGGGTGATATCATTTCAGTTGTCAGATATTTTTCTTAAGTCATTTGACCCTTTCTTGGAATGTCAACTACCTATAGTGGTGCATGTATATTCCAAGGTCTTTCATGATGATTTTTATTTTTTACCACTATAAATAGAGTTCAAGTTTACTGTTGACCTTCTCCCTAGTATGATTTCCATTTTTATGACAACTTATCAAATTTCACCTATTGATTTGGTGAAACTTAAATTCCGGATTGAGGTCCTAGATGCTAAAGGATTTATTAATCCTATTTTTTCACCATGGGATTTACTTGTCATATTTTCTAAAAAATAAAATGGTAGTCTCAGACTTTATGTGGATTAATGAAAGTTGAATCAGGTGGATGTTAAGAACAAACATGCTTTTCCTTGGATTGATGATTTATTAGACCAACTTAGAGGTGATCATTGGTTTTCAAAGATTGACAAGTAGTCAGGATAACACAAGTTTAGAGTCCGAGAATATGATATACCTATGAAATCATTTAGGAGTCGATATGAACATTTCAAGTTTTTGGTTATAACATTCAGTCTTATTCATTCTCCTGCGGTGTTTATTTATTTGATAAACAATATCTATCATTGGTTCTTGGAATTTTTTATTATTGTGTTCATGGATGATATATTGGTTTACTCAAAGTCAAAGAATGATCATAAAGACCATTTGGATATCATTATTTGAACCTTGATAAAACATCATCTCTATGGTAAGCTTTCCAAATGTGAGTTTTGGATCTGGGAAGTGAATTTTCTAGGGAATGTGATATCTTAGAGGGTCATCTCAGTGGATCTAAAAAATATAAATGATTTTTTTATTAGGAGTATCCCAGAAATGTGTTTTAGATTCAAATATTCTTGGATGTAACTAGTTACTATAGAATGTTTGTTATCCAAGCTCAAATATTCTATGATAAATTTAACTCATAATGGTGTAAAATTTAATTGGAATGAAAAATGTTAGATATATTTTTAGGAGATAAAGGTGATATTAACTTTAGTATTAGTTTTGATTATTCCAAATTAGAGTTTGGGATATGATATTTTCTACGATGATTTTGGTACGAGTTTGGGATGTGCATTTATTGAGGGAAACATGTGGTGACCTATAGATCATTCTAGTTACACCCCCATGAGAAGAACTACCCTACCAATGACCTTGAGTTGGAAGATGTTATGAATGCACTCAAAATGGGGTGACACTATCTATTTAGACAGAAGTTTAAAGTGTATTATGATCACGGGAGCCTGAAATATATTTTTACTCAAAGGGATATGAACTTATGATAGTGATTCTTGGTGGAGTATCTTTATAATTTTGATTTTGATACTTCATATACCCCTAGAAAAGGTAATTTGGTCATTGATTCACTAAGTATTAAATTAGTGACACAATCCATGAAGGAATTGGTTGAGGAGTGGTCTCTAATGAATTTGTTTTCTAAGATGATATTGGGAGTGGAATAAAATATGGTATAGGTGTTCGTGGATTTGATAAAATATGACACATCTTTTTATGAGTGGGTTTAGCTCACGTAGGTGGTATAAATTGAGTTCCAACTCATTAATAAAAGCCTTTATAGTGGGGAGACCTTGGGTGAGTGGTCTCAGTCTCCAAGTGGCACTTTATCCCTCCATAGTAGGTTGGTTGTTCTATTTCCTATATGAAAGGAGTTTATCGACATTGTACACCATTCATATTGGTTAGTACAACCAATATCTACCAATATGTATCATGATTTGATACATTAGCATTGGTGGCTTGGGATAAGAAGATCGATTGCAGATTTTGTATCACAGTTTCTTACTTATCAGAGAGTTAAGGAAGGGCACTGGATACATGCTAGTTTTTGGAATCGATTACACATTCCAGTATGGAAATGGATGATATTTTCATGAATTTCATCATTGTTTTACCATATAATCCTTATGGGAAGAATGTGATTTGGTCGCCCATTGAATTACTCATGAAATAAAATCTTTTCTACATATCAAGGAGATGATGAAGGTAGAATAGATTTGAGACTTGTATGTACAAGATATTGTGAGGACTCATGGGGTTCCCTTTACAATTGTTTTATATAGGGACCCACATTTTTGGAATGGTTTTCTAGAGGTGATGTGTTACCAAATAAAATAAAAGACAACACACCATCCATAGATGGATGGATATACAATGAGGGTTATATAAATTATTAAGGATACTCTATGGGATCATGTTCTTGATATTGGTGGATCTTGGGAAAAGAATTTTCCTCTAGTCATGTTTTCTTATATCAATAGTTATCAAGCCTAAATTAAGATGGAATCCTTTGGAGATTTTAATGTGTGGCCATGTAGATATCCCTTGTGTTGGGAAGACTTGTGAGAGAAGTCCTTGGTTAGACTAAGACCTGTTCATGAGATGAAAAAGAGAATGTAGTAGATCTAAAAGATTTTGGTCTCATCATAGAGTTGTGAAATATATTATGGGGTTCATTGTCGTCAACTGTTGGAGTTTCATGTTGGTTATTGGGTTTTTTATTAGGGTTTCACCTCGTTTGGTACATCATTGGTTGGGTAAGTAGTGTAAGTTGGCTCTAAGGTTTATAGACCCCTTGTAGATCATTGGATGACTAGAGAAGGTGGTAAATCATTTAGGCTTACTGTATCATTTGACTTCTATCCATGATGTGTTTGATGTTTCCTAGTTGATGAGGTATATACTGGATCCTTCCCATGTGATTGGATGGGATGATATTGATCTTGATCTTAATACCGTTGTTTTTGAGTAATGAGTTCAGACTATGGATTACCAAGAGAAGGTACTACATACTAAAATGATTCCTCTAGTCCATTTACTATGGAAGTGTAGATGGTATAGCCATGAGATGTGTGAGGGAGAATTGTTTATGATGCAGTAATTGAATTCAATTTTGGTGTATATAGGAATCGAAGGATTTTATAGGGATATAAATAATTTATGGAAGAGATAATTTAAAACCCATTACCTTCCATTAGGTATACTGTTTTTCTCTATTTTTTTATTTCCATTTTTATTTGGGTTTTTGTAAATAATTGGGGAAAAAAACCATCTCTTGGGAATTTACAAGTTGTGTGATAGTTAAACACCATTTATTGGCACACAAGTTTATTTAGTGAGTCTTGAGAGGTCATTAAATCTTTAAACAACATGAATTAGGTTAACATTTTTAAGGGTATAATTTAGGATTTTTATCAGAGGCAATGAGTTTTTCAACAACTTTTAATTTGTGGGATTCAATGCCATGTAAAGGATACATGATGTGTAATCCTTAAGACTAGTGGTTTTAAATGTTCCACATAAATTATTTATGTTTCCTTTAGTCCATAATCCTTCTCATTGAACACTTTGGTGATTTTTAATGACTTAATGGATCTCCACTCATCTCAAATCATTCTTTTTGGAATTTATCATCAATGTGGTTGCAATTCATATCTCTAAGTAAAAATCCACATGTTTCTTATTTTCCTTTGGTCGTAGATACTGTGTTGGTAGTGTTTGTGGTTCATACTTGTGATTGATTAGTGTTTTCTATTGATCTTTTTTATTTTCTAGTCATTCCTTTTCTTATGAAGGCCATTCGGCAGTTTTCCAATATTTATTGTCAAAGTTGGATATGTTTCCATTGTTATTGAGGTATGTGTTTCTATACAAAAGTTTAATTCTATGAATTCCTTATTTTATTTATAAAATTACTTTAAGTTAGTCATTAATTTGAAGTTATTTGTGGTTTCAAGGTACTTTTTTGAAAGATAAATATTTTTAAATGGGGTTTACTTTAAAAACTATTTTTTTCACACTAAGTAGTTGATTAAATGATTGAATGGTGGTTTTAAAAAAGGAAATGAGTTTTTGAACACAAAAGTGGATTTTCTTGTATTTGAAAATGTTTTATAAATTTTGATCAAGGTTTTGAAATGGATTTTGAAAAACATGGAATATTGGGAACCTTTGTTGAATTGGGAAAGAGACATAGGTGACCGTAGTCTGCATAAAAATGTTAGGGATTACTTTGGTGATATTGATGGACTGTGGAATGACTCAATATTGTTTGGTACCAACATAGGACTATTTTAGGATTTATTTTATGTCTAGTAGGTTTACCCAAAGGTTGGGGCCCAATAAAGAGTGCTTTTTTAGTTATCATTATTTATTGAATAATGGAATTTTTATAGATTGTTGCTAATATGGTTTCACATGAGGTTGTATCACATGGTTTCACATGATGGATTATATCATGGATGCATTTTTTACTTAGTTAAGTTATGTTGTATGGATATTATTTCATGTTTTATCACTTATTCTTGCAATATTATTTCTTTATGAATACGAAATTAGTTTAGGAAAATTGAAGGAAAATGATTTAAAAATGGATTTGGATTTATGAAAAATTATTTTTAAAAATATTTTTTTTTAAAAATAAGAAAATTTTGAATTCATGATATTATACCCTGTATAGACTCTATGGTGGAATCCTACTGAGATTTTTTCTTACACCCTACTTCTTACTTGGGGTGGTTTTAGACCATATTTTTTAGGAATCAAGGAAAGGTAAGGGAATATTATAGCATGCTGACTTCTCTTGTTAAAGTTTCCTTTAGTACAAGATGATTTGGAGGTGACAGTTGGTCACATGAAGTCTTATTGGTCCTTTATAATTTATATATTTTTGGTTTTCCTAATTGTATTAGTTTGTTTGTATATTTTCATATCATGTTCTTCCATGCTGTACTCTGGTTGTATATATTATTTTGTTTATATTCTAGAATTATTTCTTTTATATTTGGTATACCTCACCCTGAAGGGCCGGATTGGGTGGCTAGTTTAGTTGACTCCAGTTGGTCTATTACAATTTCATAATAAGTATTCAATTGAAAAGGATTCCATCCATGCCTACATAAATGACATTGGTCCATAAGAAAATTCATGTGGATTTAAGGAACTACCAAATCAACCCCCAAATGATATCAGTCCTCAAAATTCTCATGTACTCACAGTGGATCTCTACCTTGATGTCATAACTTATGGCTGGAATAGAAGGGTTTCACACAGATATAAGGGAATAAATGTTAAATTATTTAAATATAGTATTAATACATAATCTCTATTATATAGGTCTATTTTCTTTGTAGTGGTATATGTTATTTTATATTTTTACACTAAATATTTTTTAAATCATTGATTGGATCTTTATAAATCCAAAAATTGGTATAAATAATGATCAAAATATAATAATTATAAATCAATACATAAGAGTAGTGATTGGTTGATTTTTTTTTCATTATAAGGTATATTTAACTATAATATCATAGGGCCAATACTCACATTATACAGGTTAGTACATGGTTATATCCATAGGGACTAGAGGAAAATAAAAAATAAGTTGGTTGAGTGTTAAATTAATGTAGTAAATAGATGTGAAAATGTGAATATTATGGATATATTGGTAGGTGGGATGAATTATAAACTATTGAGAGTAGTAACCATGTTATCAATTCTACTTGGAGTATCCTTCACTTGTAGGGGAAACAAATATTCACCAAAATACCCAGGTATCCCTATTAATCATGAATGTGAAGTTATAAAAAAACAATACCTACCCATAGATACCCTCTGAATCTACCCTTAAGAATTTACCAAGAAGATATTGGTCCTCATAAGGTTTCATTACTATCTTGAAGGAATGAAATGACTTCACCTTTCAACAGTGATGCACTACCATTGTCTTTTTAGTTTGGGTGTTTAGTAAGGATTTTTCATATCTATAGAGGTGTGGATGTTAGTCAAACATTTTTATTATGTTACAGAACTATAATACCCCAAAAAAGTTTTAAAATTTCCCACCTCATGTGATTAGTATAGTTTCAACCTTAGTATCTTCCCCTCACTCACATGTCAACTGCCTAGAATTAGTGTTTTTATTTTCAGTGGTCGTGTGAGTTATCAATTTTACTCCATCATTCACACTCAAAAAATTCCCCTCAATAACTAAAAGTCATGCATTAAGATTATTATATAGAATCATAACTCAAAACTTTAAGAACTGGTAAAAAAATTTAATTAAAATACATTTCCTTGATTAAGAACTACTGTATAGTCTGAGAAACATCCTAGTAAAATATAGAAATATGAAAAAAGAAATAATATGGATCTATGATCTCAATAATGCTTCTATCCAGCTCTTCTGGACTGGAAATGATTTCCTATAATTCCTTTTCTTCTTTATAAATCTAATCTTAGGTCAAGAAACTCTTTTTCTCTATCCCACATGTTGTGTTTCTCAGTTGAGTGAACTCCTTTCATAGATATTTTTTATAGTTTCATTCTCATGCTAATTTTTATAATGCTACAATATAAAATTGGAATCTTGGATAAATTCCCAGTGGAAAACATAATTAATTCTATACTAATCCTTTATTTAAATCCCTTATCTCATAATATTCAATTTTATTATCTGTCATATGTCTTCCTCTATGTGTAATTTTGTTTAAAAAATTACTGAATTTTGTTTGTAAAAAAGTAAAATGTAATATTTTTGGTCACCTCAAGATATGTATATGATCCACATGGAGTAGAGATAGTCTCATTATATCACCCTTAATATTATAGGGTCTTACTCAGTTTCTAATCAATTTGTTGATTTTTTTATAATAAAGTATAGTATCATTGGTCCCTGATGTGTTCAGTTTGTTAACTGATCAATACAATATATTTTTATGGGAAACATAATCTTGGGGATAGATGTGAGGTGGAATTGATGTGGTGATGACATGTGGTTTTCTTACATGATTCATTATTGGATTGAGAAAGTATACTGCATTAACACATAGGGATTCTTTTTCATTTTTTGTAATGTGAGGAATAAATGTAGGACTACATTTATTCTTCCTTATAATATATCCCTGAGGTGTTCTATTTTCTCCAAAATGGAGTGTCACAATGTTTGGGGTATTAGTGTAATAACCCAGTCTTCAAAACCAAGATCCAATAGTTATATTTCATTATTGGTATAGAATTAAATGATAAGGTGTAACATATAAAATAATATAATAACATATTCATTGTATAAATAGTATGAAAAAATGAAATAAATGATCAAAATAATGTCCTAATAATATGATACTGAGGGAATAATATATCCCTTATAATAAATAAAAATATAGATTATAATTACTGATCTCATACTGATGGAATACATAATTCAAAAAATCATCAATATGTCATCAAACCATTGTTCGAAGACATCATATGTAAATAGGTAAGGCATATGAAAATACCATAACTAGTTTGTCTCATGAAAACATCCGATGCATTGAGAGGCCTTATATAATGGGCCCCAAATATCACTAATTAAGTCTAATTAGTTCTTTATATGAGTCAAAAAACATTTCAAAACATTAATTAAAGAACTAATTACTTAATCATATAATAAATAGAATGATGGACATTCTTATGATGGAAATATATATAAAAAATACTTCTTTATTCAATGTAACAATGAGGAAATATAAGATAATATCTTGAAAATAAACCTAGAACTACGGGATATTCTCAGTGTAATATGAAGAAAATTTTTTCAAAGAGATTAAGATAAGGTGGTGGAGGGGGTACTTTCAAAGTGCTCAGTTATCAAAAGAAGATAGTAATTGAGTTTAGTAGTTTTCAATGGTAGGAAACCAAATTGGTGGTAGAAAAATACTTTATTATGGTTTGTAATGATCATGTGAATTATCCAATTAATATCCCATAAGATTTTCTAAAAAGTTTTGAAATGGGAGATAATACCATAAAATTAAAATCAAGGAAATGTGTGGAAATGGTATTATAATATAATAATTCTTATAACGATGGAAATAGAAGGATTGTAAACCCTTAAATATATAAGTAGATTCCTAATGTTTGGGAGTGCTCCTTAAAAATATAAGTACTCCTTAAGAGGGGTTTCGAGAGATACAAGAAATGAAAATTCATAATCAATGATTTTGGGGTGGAGTAGGATGAGATAATTAGCGGGAGTGATCTCCTTCTATATGGGAAAAAGCGGGGCCTTTTAAAGTAAGGTAAGGTGTAAGTATGTAATCATATGGGTGTTAGGTGGGTTTGGTGATTTAGGTAAATAAATAGTAGGTGATACATGTGGTAATTAATTTCATACCTAAAAAAGTATTTCTAAAATGTTCAAGTTACATTTTAATTATTAAAAAACTGAGATACTTCATTTACTCATTTTTACCATTGTTAATTTGGATTAAAAATTAACCATGTTAATTATTTTATTACTAAAAATATACAATGAATCCTCTGAAAAAATTATGAAATTATGATTCAAAATTTGGGATCTATTTAATATAATTAAATTTTTAAATTTTTGAAAATAAACTTTTAAAATAAAACATAATATATAGATGAAACTATTTTAAAAAAAAATTTATTTATATACATTAGCTGTTTTTTATTTCCTATTAATTATTATCTAAATGGGTGTTTATATATTTACTTATTTGTTTAAACACTATATTATAGTAATGATTAAAAATATATAAATCTATTTTTTTAGATAAAATTTATATACCTCTTATAAATATAATTCTTCAAAAACAACCATTTTACTTTTACCGTGGTAATTAATGTTTAATCTATGTAATTTTTTTAGTGACTAAAAATAAGACTAGAATTGATAAAAAAATTGGACCGAATGATTCTAAATATAAATAAGTTTTATAAAATAAAAGTAATAAGAGTAAGAGGAATTTTTTTTGATATTAGGGCATGTTAAAAATTTTTTCTAGAAAAGTTTCATTTTTTAGCATAAAAATTAAGTTTATGATAAAATTATCAATGATTTAGATTTTTAGGAAATAAATTTGTTTATAATAATAAAAAAATGTATCTGTTTTCCAAGGTACGAAAAACCAAAATTTTCCAAAATAATATTTAATTAAAAGAAAATACTAAAACATTTTATTTTATTTAAAAATATTATATACGTTCATAAAATATTAAAAAAATGTTTTATAAATAAATAATAATATTTAAAAACTTGTATTTTTACTCCTTAAACACATATTTGATCAAATAAAAGGTTTTATAGACTTACATGTCTTTATTACATAATTATAAGGACATAAAAGTTATAGGTTTTCTAAACACTTTATTTTCAACATTCCCTTAAATATTAACTATTTCAAAAAAAATCCTAAAAATTAACGTTATGCTAGTATTTTCATTCTAATTTATAAAATAAAGCTAATTTGTCTAAATTAAAATTAAAATTTTACTTTGAAATAACATTATAAATGATGTTTCTTTATAGTAAACATTATTTAATATTTTGGGATGTAGTATTTACCTACAAAATTAAAGTCTCAAGTATTACATTCTCCCCACTAAAAATGTTTTTCCTAAAAAATTGGATAAATGTCAGTTACTAAAAAAATGTGAGTAATTATTCATCATTTCCTCTTATAGTTAAAATGTTGTCTCCTCTAACTTGTGATTTATTTAAAGCTATTTCACCATTCAAGTTGGTTTATTCCATAAAAATTACTTTCCAATTTCAAGAATTTAAATAGACACACTTTAGAGAGGCTGAGTGTTAAATCAAAACAGTACACCACAACTCCAATTCTTTCAAATACCTCAAAAGGACTGATGCACCAGGTATTTAGCTTCCACATATTTAGAAAAATTATAACTCCTTTCCATAATGATAAATTTAAGAATATATGATACCCATTTGGAAACTATATATTATTTCTATCATTATATACATAAGTCTTCTGTCTGCTTTGAACCACTTTTATATGATTCTGAATAGCCTGTACTTTACTAGTTGTATCCTATATAAGTAATAGGCTTATTAGATTCCATTCTCTAATTTCTTACAAACAAGTTGGAATATGATATATCTTCTCATACAATGGATCATACGATGCTATCTGGATTCTAGAATGAAAACTATTATTGTAATAGAATTCCACTCTACGTAGATATTGAACCCATACACCGTGTAAATCAAGATAGAACAACGTTATCATGTCATCTAATTTTTGAATATTACATTTAGACTACTCATCAGGTTAAGGGTGATTGGTAGTGATTAAATATACCTTGGTGTCAAAATATTATTGAAGAATCTTCTAGAATTTCGATGTGAATCTAAGGTCATGATAAGATTCAATTGATAAAGGATCCCTTTAAAGTCTCATAATTTCATTTATATATAGTCAGATAAGGATATCAAGGGGTAGGTCTTCCCTTACTAATTATAAATGTTCAGACATTGTACTATGATCAATGATAACCCATATAAAATAATTCTCCCTTAGACTCTTTGTATGTCTAGCGAATAATTCCATTGTAATATTGTCCCACATTAATATTGGTATTGGAAGAGGTTTTATGAGTACCATAGGATGTTTTCATTCAGCATTTAACTAATTAAACACTAATTATTTAGAAATATAGTCCATAATTTCCCACTTTATACCATATTTCCATAAAAGTTCTATTAAACCATTATACATATTTGTGCTACTAGGGTGTATATATAAATTTCATCTATCAGTTTCATCCAGTATCCCCCTATTTAGTTTCGGTAATTATGTGACACATAACCTATTTTCAAACATTAAAAATACATATTTATTGATAAAGTCCATTAATTTCCCATAATTATAGGATTTAATTCTCCTTTATATATCCTTATAATTCTATAGATAATTTTTTATCATTTTTAGTAAACATGGTTTAAGAATTGTTTGGAAATTTAATGACATTTACCCTTATCTAAAAATTACCATATAAATATTTATTGGATCCATGAATATATGATCCTTATTAATCCCCATAATTTCTATAATTCAATGGTCCCTCATACTTAATGCATCAACTCCCATTTTTGAATTCCCATATTGGTAGTGTATCAACTAATCATAGTCATTGAGTAGTTTTATCCATCATATTTTCATCATGGTGAGAAATTTTTAAGAGAAAATATACTTCAACCTTTTTTGGTATATATATATATCATCTTCCTGAATAGAGATATTTCCAACATACATTTAAGAAAAATATTAATATTTAAAACTCATGTTAATGATTTGGATAATTTTGTTCATGAATCTTCAATTACCTTTATTTAAAAGCAACCACTCTATAATTCTGCATAAGGAAACAACCTATTCCTTTGTTTGATGCATCACTATATATTAAAATTTTTCCATTTCTCGATGGTAAAGTCAATAATAGTGAATGAATCAATGTAATCTTTAGCTCTTCAAAAAATTCCTCACATTCCCATAATTATGTTAATTTAAAACATTTACTTATCAACATGGATAATGGATTGTCCGGTTAGATTATTTTGAACAAACCACCGATAGTAACCTGTTAAACTAAGGAAAATATATATATTTTTTATATTCATCATTGTTGGAAATTATTTGACAACATTTTTCTTTGAAAAATAAATATATATTCTATCCATATAGGAAATATGGATAAGAAAATAAGCTTCATAGAGCCAAAATTCAAACTTATTGAATTTCTTATATAATTCCTTTTCTCTGAGGGTATTAGGAATTATTCATTGATGGTTCTCATGCACTGAATAAATTTTAGAGTATATAAAGATGTCATTAATGAATACCACCATGAATTTATTAGTATAATACCTAAATAATTTATTTATCAAATCTATACCAATAGAATTTTCATTAGTTATATCGAAGGGAATTACTATTATCTCATAATATCTATATATCCTAAGAAATTACATATTTGGTATATCATCATTCACCCTTAATTTATGATAACCATAGTGAAGATAAATCTTTGAAAAAATATTAACCTCTATGAAGTTGATAAAGTAACTCATCAATGTGCGGTAAATTATTCTTATTATTTATAGTAATGGCATTGATCTTCCTGTTATCAATGCATAATCTTATAGAACCATCCTTCTTTTTCATGAATAAAAGAGGCCCCCATAGAAAAACACTACGGTTTATAAATACCTTATCACACATATCTTTTAGTTATTTATTTAACTCTACCAACTCCACCAGTTCTATTCTATAAGGAGTTTTATAAATGGATATTGCATTAGCAATGTGTTCAATTGAAAACTCAATATCACTCTTAGGTGGATGGCCATGTAATTATTCTTGAAATACATCTAAGTATTTTTATACAATTTGTATGTCCAATATACTTACTATTTCCTTTCCATCCATAAATAATTTTTCTCTTCTTATTCTCCTATAATATTATCAGGGTGAGCTATTAGAGGAAGTTCTAGAAAATATAGGTGATATGAAGTATCTCCTATGAAAATAAGGGATTCTATACCCCATTCACAAATATTAATCCCCTTATCTTAAAAATAAATTCTTTCACTATACATTGAGATCTAATACATAAAAAGTATTAAGAAAAACCATAGTTATAATAATTAATATTTCCACCAAGGTATATCTATGCATCTTAAAAGAGTATTCTCGATAAATCATTATTGGAATAAGAATCCCATTAAGTATCTTAACTAAAAACTACTTTCTCAGAGTATAATGGGATGATTCAATGTTCTTAAAAAACATGCATGATATAAAGGAGTGTGTATACTTGGAATCAAAAAAATCATTCACTAACTTTGAGTATATGATAAATATTCCTCATATCACACTATTTGGAACTTTATCCTCATCTACGGTGAGCACATAAACTTGGCCTTTCTATATCATCCATTTTGAGGTAAATTCCCTTGAATTTTAGGGTATTTGTTTTTATTGGTACCCATATACTTATAGTTAAAGAATTAAACATTATCAAATTTTTCCTTTCCTTTGAATTCATGAGTTTGATGTCCTTTTTCTATAAAATTGAAACAAACTACCATTACCTTCAATAAAGTCCCTGAGTGTTTCTTTCCATAGTTATTATATTTTGGAAATTTCAGTATTCCATTCTTCCCCTTTGGCATAATTTTCTTTCCATGGTGTTTAGTAGACCTCTTCTTCTCCAGATTTCCATTGGAGACCTAAGTCTTAGATAAATCCTTTTCCATCTTAATGTAAATAGAGAGTATATCCTCAAATGATGGAAATTTTTAAGAGACTAATGACCTTTGAAATATTTTCTTTATCACATAAAATAAAAAATCAATATTGAGATCTGGTCCACATACATAGTAGGTATTATGTCTATCCAACCTCATAAAATTAGCCTTGTACTTTGTAGAATTTTCCTCCTCCTTCTATAAGACATTGATAAATTTCCTTTATATTTCAACCCTTTAATAATAAGAAAATTATTCTTCATATAATATCTATTTAAAGTTCTATATTCCATAGAATTTATATCTAATTCCTATTTAGTGTTCTGAATTAGTGGCCACCATTTATTCATATCTCCATTCAAAAAATATACCACCATGAATACTTTCTCCCACTCACTACTTCCCAATATAAGAAATATCTTTTCAAGAGACTTAATATATTTCTCATATACCAATGGATTAGTGGTTCTTTTGAATGGTAGTTGTTGTTTTCACATGAAAAAATAAAAAATAGTTGTAACACATTGTGGACTAATAGGTTTCTCTATGTGATAAAGGGTATTTGTCATAAACTGGGTCAACTACCCTAATATGGATATAATCGGATCTACTAAAACTCTATCGTCATTGTATTGCCTAGTATGAACACACATACATTCACTATGGGTATTGATTTAGTTCCCATTTATTCCATTAGTTTCTATCTATAAGAAATGGCCTACACATAAATATTTCATGATAATAAAATTTAAAATAAATTACTATTCGGTTTCCTAGGAAAAAATTTCTAAAAATCATAATATTTTTCCTTAATATTTTTTATATCTAACTACATTTCTCTAAATATAGTCTCCAAAGATTTTACTAAACTTACTTTGATACCCAATGTAACAACCCATTCCCTTGAAATACAAATCCAATATTTATATTACATTGTTGGTATAGAATACTAAAATTTCTTAGGATAGTTGATCCAGTAAGAAGGGGAGGGTGTTTTATTGGTGGATATATTTTTTATAATTTCATATCTCCTTGAAATGAAGCCTTGAAACTTATTATAGTTTTATCATTATCAAAATTTTAAAAAAATATCAGGACTTGAAATTATTTTAATGTAAAGTATAGAATGAAATATTTACAAGTTTCACCACCCAATGTGGGTGACTACATAATTTAAATTGGGACACCTATCAGTCTATGGAATTAATTATGATATAAAATTGAATTACAATTAGAGCCCAATCCCATTAGAATGTTTCTATCTCCCAATAGGAAAGTTTATATTGAATCTCACCAGTTAAAATGTTTTTTAATTATATTTCCAAACTAAAAGTAGAATAATAAATTTTCTCCACATTCCGGTGAAAATTTTTACTAAAAAATATTAAACAAATTTTCTCTATATGGTGTTGCATTCCTTTACCAGGTTTACTTTGTTGAATACACCTCACTAAAATTGTTCCTATTTTCTAAGTGGTGTTCTGTATGATAAAAAAAATCAACGCACCTAAAAAATATCTTGAAATATCGGTATGATACTCTATATTAGATATCTCAACTTTGAATTCTTTGTAAATTACTTTGATCAACCCCTCATTTATTCTACCCATTCATTTGGAAACTCAATCGGATAAAAAATATGGCTATTAGAAACTTGTTCATTATATATTTTAGATACTTTTCTACATCACTTTAATTATCTTTCATGCATGAAAAATACTATTTTTATACTATATTTTCAACCTATTTATATGTTATCTCAAAATAGAAAATGTAGTTAACCCATTTTTTCCCACACAAATGATATTCTATGGATGCTTCTCAATTATTATAAAATATTTATGAACATTATTGAAACTTAATTAACCTATTTTTTATGGAACTTATTCAAAATAATTTATCTCCAATAGATAAAAAACCAATTAAAAAAAATCAACTCAGTATATTTATGTTAAATTTATTTAAAAATATTTATCTAAAAATCCTCAAAATCTCAATATGGTGGAATTCTTGTATGGTGTCTTCTTTAGGAACTCCACTACTTGAAGAATTTTTTTAATTCTCTAATATTCTTTATCTAGAAGACTCTATATATTCATATTTTATTAGGAAAAACTTTATACATTACTTTGACTCAAAAAACTTTGTGCAATAAAAATTTTCTGAATCACCCATTCGATGACATTGATAAAGTTCATCTGATGTATATACATCCAATGGTTCCTTATCTGTCCATTTTAATTACATGAATCTATTTGTATTTTTTCTCAGACTGAGGTTCCATCATCTGATGGACTCAAAACATTTTCTTCAAAACACATTGCTCTTCATAACTTCCAAATTCACACAACATGTAACGAAAACTTCACCACTCAAACAATGTACAATTTTTCTTTCTGGAAACCTCATCTATCCTTTTCCATAATACTCTATCCATTTAATTTTTTTATCATTATTATAATTTATAAAGACTTATATAACATAATAATTTCACTTTTTTCTAGTTATAACATCTTGGTCTATATATTTTTACTTTATTCCCCTTTTGGACTTCAGACAGTTTGTAAAAACACAACAACATCAGTTTCTTACAAAATCTCATCCAATAACACCATGCATGTTTTTTCAAATATTTATAGACAATTTAAATCCATTATATTTATGTAACAAGAATTCCAACATTATGAAACCTTGTGTTACCCTTACCTAATGCATTTTTATCCTTATTTATCTTGTCATTTTTTATGGGCGATCTACGTATGGTGGTCTACATTTAGTAATATATGTCCTGTATAATTATTGTTATTATCTTATTTTATACTTTATATAATTTATACTAGTGTGTCAAAACTTATAATAAACGACTTAATGAAAAACTATATCCTATATCTTATGTCTAGTGGCCTTTAGTCTGAATTTCTCACCTAGTGTACAAAATTAAACATATCCTGCTTGGATCATGAATTCCATCATAATGTTAAAAACTTTGAAGAATGGATTAGAACCATATTTCTTAAATAAAATATTCCAAATTAGTTTAAGGAAGGTTTTAATAATTAGTTTAAGTAAAAATTCCTTCATATCCTCTGGTGCTTCTTAACAAAAAACCTTCTTAGAAACCAAAAACACTTTATTACCTTTTTAATAAAAAATCATTACAATGAGTGTTTTAAATAAATACAAAAAAACTATTACAAAAAAATTCCCCAAATTATCTTTAATACCCCCTTTTTATTTGATAGAAATAATCACAAATAAAAATCAATTTTTTCACAACTCATTTTTTTAACTTTTTATCAAATCACTACTTTTCTCATAGAGAAATTCATAACACCAATCTTCTAGAAAAGGAAATGTTTCTTAAGTAATTTTGTCCCTAAATTATAAGAAATTTGCATCCATAAAAAGTTAAACTTCCCCTTAATTTTATCTTCTATAAAAAACTTATCTCATAATATTCTACTCTCCCCCATGTGATGAATAAAATAGATTTAGATTTTAAAAATAATGTGTTGTAATTATTCTCAAAAAGTTGTACTTACTCTCCACCATAGACAATATAAACCAAATATTTGTGGGTGAATTCCTTAATTTTTTTTGGAATTAATTGGTGTTGGATGAACATGTAGTTGTAGCCTCAATTTTTTAAATATTTCTCTTGAGATATAATTGGTGAAAAATCAACAATTTCATACTTCTTTGAAATAAATTCAACATAACATCTCCACCAAAAAAAATTTATTTTTTGAAGTGATACTTAATATCATTATAATTAAATCATGAATGTAGTACAATGTTTTTGGATATATCAATATAAATTTTATTTTCATAAATAATATTAAATGGTTTATAAATATTCACTCTCAAAAATTCTAGTTTAACTTTCATCCATATCATCTGTGTATAATCTTGTGTGGTGAAAATATATTATTCATCCATTTTAATTGAAGTAATGGAGCTTTGTTACTTACTATTCCTGATCACATAAAATTTTTCAAAGAAAAAAGTTCTTCCTGATGCAGAATTTCTATCATTATAATCTCTATACCGATCATCCTCAGTATATCCAAGGAAGTTCATGTCACAAATATTTTTATACAACATTCCAAAAGATGATGTTCCTTTGACATAACTATGTATTATTTTTTGATGATAAGAAATGTTTTTCTTTTGGATCACTCTTATTTCTTACAAACAAATAAAAAAAATGTATATACTTGAGGATATAAAATGAGTAATTATTTCTATAAACTTCTAGAAATTTTTCTGATTCACAATTTTTCTAACTCCATCTTTACTCATATTTATGACAATTTAAATGGGAGTATAAAATTCTTTGGTATCATCCATGGAATTTTTTTAGTAAATTCATGGAATAAATTTATTTATATTGAAATATATATCTTTCCTTATGTTTAAATTTAGGCATAAAAAGAAATTTAACTCTTTGTAGATAGAAATTTAAAAATTATTCTTTATTTTATTAGTAAATTATTCACTAGTTTTTTCTCTATCACCTTAAAAAATTATATCATTGATTTAAAAAAGAATAATAAGACTAACTGTGATCACCTCCTTCACATAAATATTTCCATAAAAGTTTCCTTCAAAAATTTAAAATGTTTTAAGAAACTATCAAGTTTAGAGTACTAGGATTGTGGGAACTATTTCAACTAGTATAAATCTTTCTTCCGATTACACACCGCGGTTCCATATTTATCAAGTATGAATCGATTAGTTTGTCCAATATAAAATTCTTACTCAATATATTCATTTAAAAAATACTACTTAACATCCATATGATAAACTTTATAATAGTTGTGTGCAGTAAACGCTAAGAACCTTCCTATATTTTTATTTCTCATCACAATGGAAAAGTTTCTTCGAAATATAATCCTTACACCCATGATTAACATTTGTAAACAAGTCAATATTTTTTTCTAAAAATTTCTCTATGTTTATTGAGATTGTTTTTGAACATCAACTTTGTCCCAATAACATTCTTCAATACAGGTCGTGGAACACTTTTCCATGTTTCATTCTTCTAAATATAATCTTACCCTTTATTAATATCTTGTACCCACACTTTATGTTCAACTACATTTCAACCTGATTTCGGTTCAAAATGTGAGATAATTAAAGTTTTATTTTAAAATATCATTGTCCTTTATGTTTGAATTGGTGATTTATGATTTCTATTTTTTTATTTTTGACCTACTTATGTAAAGTATGAAGTTTTCAATATTTTAATCTTGTCTCACTTTCCTTATCATCTGATTGATTTGAGTCACTTTGTAATTTTTTTGGATCAAATTTATCTTCATTTTTAATATTCTAATTAGAAGACTTAAATTTTTCTTATATAACATTTACAATGAATTTTTATGGAGTTTGGATTTTTAGTAAATCTCACATCAAAATAATCCACCATCTTTTATAAATCTTTAGCCCAAAATTTGTAACTTCTTCCACTGACTAAATATCCCAATAAAATTCCTTCCTCAGATTTTTCATCAAACTTTCCAAGATTCATATTTTTGATCTTACAAATGCAGGAACTCCCAAAAACCTTGAAGTCTTTCACATAAAGTTTATTATTATAAAATATATCATAGGGAGTAATTTTTGAATTTGGACACAAAAAAACATCTATTTTGTACATGAAAATCAGTACTAACTACTTCACACCATAAAAAAATAATTGTTTTATATTCAACTAGAATGGTTGTTCTAATTTCCACCAATCTCCAATTTTTACTTTTTGGAACTACATTTTTTTGAGGTGTGTAATGATAAATATATTGGTGTTTTATTCTAGGTTTCTTCATATAGATTTCAAAAACAATATTTTTTCACTTATTTCTGTTGTTATTTATCATCTTTAGTATATTAACACCCATATCTCTTTCAACATACCTTATGAAATATCTAAATATTTAAACAACATTCAATTTATGTTTCATAAATATTATATTGATCATCTGAGTGAATCCATAAATAAAATTAATAAAGTAAAAAAAAATTTCATTAATATCTCACCATCCCTCAAAGATCAGAGTGAATGAGATCGAGGGGTATGTTGGATTAGAATTCAACTATTTATTATCTTCCACTCACCATCTTCCCTTTCAGAAAATTTACACAAATATAATCATCTTTCCTTATAATTTGTGGTAAGTTTCTTACAACATTATTCATATAAAGTGCGATCATTCTCTTTTTTCCAAGACAACCAAGTATTTAATGCCAAAAATTATTTTCATCCTCATAACTTGAGTAACATTAGTTACAAATATCTCTAATCTGGTAAATATTTCCAAAAGTCCTTTCTCCCTTAGTAACAAATTTTCCACATTTCAAGCTTATGATGATATGTGAATATTTTTTAAAGATAACTTTATTATGATCATTAAAAATTTGGATAACAAAAATTAAGTTGTGCTTGAGACCATTAACACATAAAAATTCCTTCAAAATTAGTCTCACAGCTTAAATATTAACTACTTAAATTTTTTAAGGAACTATCATTTTTGAAAGTAACTGCTCTATCTTTATGTTTTTAAAAAAATTTCAAGATATTTATATCACCTGTTATGTGTGATGAAAAACAACTATCAAGAATATATGGTTTTTTATTTTTTATTTTATTTGAAGATATGTAAATAACAAAAGTTCTTTAATCAACTTTATTCTTTTCAAACTAATTTTATTTTTTAGCATAATAACCATTTCTTATAAGATTTGTCACAAATTATTCAAAATGTTTACCTGGTTGGTCACATCTTCCTAAAAATTCCTCTAGGGATGTCTAATTGGTTTTTCATAGTAAACATTCTAACGTATTATGATTCGGGATTTATTTCTTCCTAAATCTTAAAAAAGTTACTTTATTTTGATCCATAGTTTTCACCCTTAGTTCATGCCAATTTCTTGGGAGATACATGTTTTAAAAAAAGGTTTACACTTTGTTCCCATAAATTCAACAACCTAAAAAAACCATAGAATCTTGATATTCTATAGAAATTATTTTATCTATATATTTTTTCAATGGTTCATAACATTTTTTTTATAATTTTTACCCCTAGAGCGGGGAAAAGTTCTAAAAATATTATTTTTAACCTTTATTAATGTAATTTTTTTCCATATACTTTCTCAATCCAATAATTTCCTGCATTTTTTACAATATATTCTGAGTTAGAAATATTAGATTATAATTTATGATTATTGGTTAAATATTTCATCTAAATCTAGGGAATATTTTTCTCAGTAGCTCCATATGTTTCAGATTTTATCTATAAAGCTGTTTTGTATTTTTTTCAACTTTCTCAAGGTAATTTTAAGCATAAGAAATATAAATTTATTTTTATAAAAATAATATACCTTAGTTTCAAGTTTTTTACTAATATCTTCCAAATTATTTCCTTTCTCTACAACGTTTTGTTTTAGGTTCTTAATTTCCTCAATGTACACATCTTCACTTTTATATTATCCCACTTTCCTATATTATTTTTCACACATTATTTCCCCTTCATTAATATTTCTTTATTAAGATTTATGTTTTTCTCAAGACATTCCACAAGTTCTATTCTCAGTTTATATTCTCTTTATGTTTCATCACTATATTCTTCTTCAATAATTTATGAATCTTTTTTTCTGAATATTTTCAAAGAAGGTTTGAAATTATTTGGATTTCTATTTTCAAAATAATTACTATAAGTAGAGTCAAATTAAAATTTCTTACTCAACATACTTTTTCTATTTCTAGATTTTTTTTTCTTACCTACAATATATTTACTATCTTCCCTAGAAGTTTTGTTTCACCTCTTCCACTGGTGGTTTTATTTATAATGATATTCATTTTCTTTATCCTTATTCATTGAAAATTTTAATGATAAATTCTCAATTCCTCCACACTCAAATATTTTAAGTGGGGATTTGACTTCATATTTTCCTTTAACTTATTGATAATTTTTATAGATATGAAACATGCACGTTTTTCCTTCATTTAATCATCTTATATATCTTCAGAGTCACTAAGATTAACAATCTCAACATAATGATATTTTTAATTAATAATACCTTCAAATAAAATTTCATCCTTGATATTATTTTTTAATTTTTTAGATTTCATCATATCATATGAAATAATGAAATTATGTAATTAATTAGGTGATAAATCATCTTTATATTATAAGGAATATATTTTTGATTCAAACATATCTGAAATGATTCCATTGAGTTTATAACAATGGTAGAATATTCTATAGAATATATAAATCCTTTGATGATTGAAATAATTTCATTAAATCTGGTCAAGGGTTCATCAATATTTTCTTCATATTTCATTCTTATATCTTTAAAATTTCTAGGAAATATTTATAGCATTTCATACTTCAATTTGTTAATTCCATTGAAAATACTTCCAATTTTTGTTCCAATTTTATTTATCCATTTTGACACCCATTAACTTCATGAAAATATATTCTCATAAAAACATAGAATAGAATTTCTAGCTTTCCTATGGAACTCAATATTTATTTTTTCAGTAAACCTCATAGGATTATTTTTTTCTAGGGGTGGAAAACCAATTGTAGATACATCAATTACGTCCAGGAAATGTGAAAAAAGATGAGGTATAATTTTTTTAACCATGAAATTTTCCCCCTAATATTAAAAATACATATATTATTCACTGAGTTGATATTATTTGTGATTAGGAAAATATAGGGTTACCTTATCTCTAATAGTAATTGAGGTTCCTTAGGATCATTGAGCTGTTGGGGGGGGGTGTTGAATCAGGGGTGATATTTTTTTTTAATTTTAAATCTACTTGAAATGAAACCATGCAACTATTTAGAGTTTTATTCCTATCAACTTCAATAAATAATATCATAAGAGTGATATGATAGGATAGTAAAGAAGAGAACACATGATTTTCAAGGTATACCCCCAGTGTGGGTGACTACATACTTTACATTGAGACTCACATTGGTTTATATAATTCACTATAATAAAAAATTGAATTACAATATGAGAAAATTATTATTAGACTCCGTATATCTCTTGATAGAAAATATTTTACTAACTTCCTTTAATTATAATTCTTTTTATTATGATATTAGAATTAAAATTAAGAACTATTCTCCACATAACATTGAATGTTTTTACAAAAAATATCTACCTAATTTTATCTACTTGCTAGGCGCCTGTTTGGTGTGCCCTACCTTCAACCAGCATACTCCATCCAGGGAACCTCACTGAAACTATAACAATTTTCTAACATGTATTATATCTAATAAAAAAACCATTATTCCTTAAAAACTACTGAAAATATCTATATGATAATCCCTTTCTCATATACCATCTTTGAATAATCTATATAATTACTCAGATCGATTCATATTTTCATTAACCATTTGGTTTGAAACTATCTCTAATCAAAATTGTGTCTATTGTCTCTTCTTTTAGTATCTATGTTAGATATATTTCTATATCACATTAACTCTCTAACACACATGAACAATATTGTTTTTTGTATTTTAATTTCACCCTATTTATAGGTTCCATGAAATATAGAATGTGATAAACCCATTTCATTTTCTTTCTCAAAGTATTTTTTGGATGCTTCAAAATTCTTAAGAACATTCTTGAAGCTTCATGAAGGACTTTAGTATCCAAAACCTTCTTTAAAATTCCTTATACTAAGTCATTAAAGAAATTTTTTCAACTACCTTATCTCTTTTAGATAAAAAACCATTTAATGAAAAATAATCTTGACATTTTAATGTTAAAGGGATTTAAAATGATTTATGTAAAAATACTCTAAATATATATAATGTGAAATATTTATCTGGTTTCTTGTTTAGGAAATACTATATACATTGAATACTGTTAAATTATCTAATTTTCTTAATATAAATTAATCTATATGCTCATACGAACTCAAATTAAATTTTATATGTTTCTTCAATTTGAAAAAACCAATTTGATACAACTTCTTGGAATCATATATCCGATGAAATCGATAATGTTCATTCGATGCACATCTATCTGATAGATATTTCTCCATCCATTGTGATTCCATGTATATATTCTATTTTTTATCTTCAACTAATGGGTTATAATCTAATAGAATTGAACCATTTCCTTTATATATCATCAATCTTCATAACTTCATTCTTTATACAATATGTAATAAAAACTTTTCCACATGAACAATATACAAACTGTATGTGCAGAAGCTTTAGCTATCTTTTTCCATATGTACTAAAGCTGTTGATGTGTTTTAACATCATTAAAACTTCTAAATGCTTCTATCATATAATTATTTCCCCCATTTTTCTTGTTAAAATATCATTTCCATAGATTTTTACTCCCCCCCTTTTTACTTATTACACTTTGTATAAACTATGAAACACCAAATCTTTATAAAACTTCATCTGATAACACCATGAATGTTCCATATACTATTTCTATCCATAATACATCAGTTAAATTTATGTTATAGGAATACTAACCTTATTCAACTTTGTTTTACCCTCACACAATGTGTATTTGGAATCTCTATCTGGTGATTTGTGTCTGGAAATATGTATCTGGTGGTGTATATAAAGTGTTCTATGTCTGATAATATGTGTTTGGTAAAAAAATTATGCTTCCTTTATTTTTTTCATAGACATTATACTATTGTGAATAAACTTATCAATGAAAAAATCGTCAAAACTTCTCTTTTATATCTAACCTTTGGTGGACTTTATCTTGTATTTCTCTCCCTTTGTATAAATATAAACATCTCTTACATAGATTATGATTTTTTATGATGTTATAAAATTTTAATAATAGATTGGAATCATCTGAATTAAGGAATTTTTTACTAACAAGTTTAAGGAAAATTCATTCACCTCCACTAATACTTCTTAATAAAAAAACATTCTTAATAACTAGATACTATTTCACCATTGTTTAACCAAAACATTAATAACAACACGTGTTTTCATGAAATAAAAAATCATTATTACAAAAACAATTCCAAAGTAGATTTAAATACAAGAGTTCCTAAAGGATCCAAAAACTTTTTAGTCTTAGAAAACATGATACATACATATTTTTTACATTACACTCAAGAACACAGAATGCAACATAAAATCTTGACAATATCATTATTATCTCTTTTAATGGATCCTTGAAAAATGAACACAATTCGATTCTAGGTTTCTGAGGGAAAGGAAAGAAATAAGGATGATATGAGATGCTCAGTAAGGGGTATCATACTATAGAAGCTATCGTAACATAATAATGGAATAAATAGTATGTAAAAAAGGAAGTAAACAATTAAAATAATTACATAATAAAATTAAACTATGGGAATACTATACATTTTATGATAAATAAAAATATGGATAATAATTACTAATATCATACTAATGGAATTCATAATTTAGGACATCATAGACATTTATGAAGGCCTATTTTCAAAAAAATTTATATAAACTGGTAAGACATATGATAATACCCTATCTAGTTTGCCTCATGAGACCTACATTTTCCACACACATCACTAATTTATTATAATTCATTCATCATGAAAGTTTACAATACATTTCATAAGATTCCCTATGTAAATTATTACTTAAACATGAAAATACAGAATAATGGATTTCCTTATGATTAAAATACCGAAAATAAATATTTCCTCATTTAATGGGATAATGTGGCTATCTAGGAGAATATACAAAAAATAATCTTAGAACTATGGGGTATTATAAATTTAATATTAATTACCCTTTACAAATATATAAATATGAGACCCTTCCATGACACAAACCAGGGTTTGTTTCCCAGCTGGTGCACCTATTTTTCCAATGATCTTGTACCCAAGTGCATACAAGCTCTTGCATGGTATCCAAAAGACCTAGAATCAAATCCAGGTCGGTAAATATTTTTAGGTTACTACAGTAGGGAACTGTAGAAGTACTGTAGAAGTGGTAGAACTATAGAAATGATGGCACTGTAACAGCAGAGACACTATAGTAGGAACAATAGTGGCGGTGATACTACAACAGCCCGGGTACTGTAGAATTACTATTCACAGAAGGGTCCTTTGGGACAAAAAATGGGCTTTCATGCCTAGTATTCTGTCCACTTGGCCATGGGCCTTCAAGCTATGTAATGGGTCTCCCTCTACCCAGTTAAAAAGATGTGTTCTTTTAATAATAAAATGAGGCTTCGTCCCCAAACTTAAAAAAAAGATAAAGATGAGATAATGGAGAGGGTAATTTAAAAGTGTTGGGTTATCAAAAAAAGATAATAATTGATTCTAGTAGTTTTAAATGGTAGGATATGAAATAAATGGCACTAAAATCCTTCAGTAAGGTTTGTAAAGATCATGTGAATTATCCATAGTATATCCTTTAGGAGTGTCCATCCAAGCATGGAGTCTTAGGCCCACTCATTGTAAACCATAGTAGATATTTATTTTAAAATAAACTAACTTTTTTTATGGTGATTACCCTTAGGTATATATATGACCCAACCACATCCACTTTTCAGTTTCTAGACTTTGAAGTCATTTCTTGGAAAACCATGCACTCTTTAATTTTTTACAATTTTTTATTTTTGGGTATTATAAAGGCTTATGAAAAGGATTTAATAAAAATAAATATCATTTTAAATATATTGAATGGCTTATAATTCCATATAATTACGATCATGATTCAATTAAAATAAAGGTCTATAATTGAAAATTTAAGGTGGTAATGGTGGTATAGATTGAGTTGTCTACTGTGTTTGTTTGAAATTTGAATGTTGTATGCTGAAATTCTGGTGATTGGTTGAATCTGGAGATTTTTTGAGGGTCCACACATACCATTTAAAAGTGTTATTAGAAAAAAAATACATATTGAGAAAATGAGGCTTATTTAAATAACATTGAAATTAAATAAATATATAAAAATGGTATTATAAAAAAATAATTATAATTAATAAATAAAGAGAATGATTAGAAACCCTTAGCTTACTAAGTATATTCTTAGAGGTTTGGATGGCTCCTTAGAACCTTATAAACTCCTTAGAAGTGATTTAGAGATAAAAAGGGAAAGAAAATTCATGATCAATTCATTTGGGGTGGAGTGTTATGAGATAATGGGTGAGAGTGAGCTCATTTTGAAGGTGAAAAGATGGGATTTTCAGGAATTCTAAAGTCAGGTAAGTGGTAAGAATGGAATTACATGGGTGTTAGGTGGGTTAGGTTAGTTAGGTGAGGAAATGGTAGGTGCGACATGTGGGTATAATTTTCTTAATTAGAAAAGGATTTATAAAAGGTATATGTGGCATTTGAATTATTAAAAATCAAAGATACTTCATTTACCCAAATTAGAACTTATTAATCTTGATGAAAAATTAACGATGATAATTATTTCATTAATACAAATATAAAATGAAACATATTACCAAATTTTTACATTTTTAATCTGAATTTGAAACCCATTTAATCAAATATAATTTCTATATGTGAGAAAATCAACTATTAAATTTAAGAAAAGATATAGGAAAACTATTTTATAGAAAGATGTCATTTTAAAAATTATGTTTTTTATTATTATTTATGATTAGTGATTAATTAAATGAGTGTTTATATATTTTTTAAATAATTTGGACCTAATGATTCAAAACATATATCCCATTTTATTAAATAAAATTAATATGTGTAGGAAAAATTAATTTTAACATTTGCATACATAAAACATGTTGTTTAGAAAAATTTTATTTTTAAACAAACAAATTATGTTTAGGATAAAATCATAAGTTTTTTTATTTTCATGGAATAAATTGGTTTATTATAAAAAATAAAATTTATTTTGTTTAAAAAAAAATCTAAAACAAAATTTTACCAAAAATAATATTTAATTTAAATAAAAAACCATAAACATTTTCTATTAGAAAAAATTACTTAAGTTTATAAAATATTAAACATATGTTTTATAAATTCACAATTGTATTTAAAAAAAATATTTTTACTCCTTAAAAACATATTTTATTTATTAAAAGTTTTTATAAAAATTATAAGTCTTTATTATATAATGATAATGTCCAAAATGCTACAGTTCTAGTAAAAATTATATTTTCACTATTCAACTAAAAATCAACTATTTCAGAAAAATCATAAAATAAAATCATTTTAAGGAATCATATTTTTCATATATTTTTATTTTTTGAATATTATCGATTATTTTCAAGACGAGGCATTGAGACGACATGCAAATCCAAAGCTTGGTGTGCACAGAATAAATGCTTGAAATATGTTAAATATATTAAATAGGACACAAGCACTGTTATCTTAAAAAACTGGAAGAACTTCTAAAGGGGGATCAAATCATAAATATGAGGGAACCATTGAGTTTAGAATGTGAGGTTTACCCTAAGTGTGACTTAATCTTGGTCAGTGTGGGAAATTTGTAGAAAATTTATTGTAGGCGTAAAATGAATAAAATAATTAAATTATTTTATTTCATTTTGTTTACAAAATGACCTAACATATTATATAAATAAACAGTTATAAGGAATTAATAGGTTTATCCACTAAAACCTAGAGATCCATAGGTTCTTGTAGAGACTTCAAATTAGGTTTTATTGGAAGTTGATGACCAGATCAAAGATCGATGAATTATGTGAGGAGAAATTAGAGGATCTCACCAATGATCACATCAGATCTATATTTTTCATCAACAATCAATCCAGATAAAGGTAAGATACTATTTGATTTGGATTTATTTCCGCGTTTTAAATTTCTATAATGAACACAAATTAATTGATCAATATATTGGTTAACAGATCAGTTATTTTGAAGCATGGGTTTATTGTGGGGATTTATTTTTGGTGTTTCGATTGAGTATTATTGAATATTTTCTTGTCATTATAAAAAAGATGGATCGAGGTCAACACAAAACAATTTGAGGATTTTTCCTCACGATTCTTCTTATACTTTTCTACCCCAATAATTTATTAATCTTGGGTTTTCTTCATTGCACCGGTGATTTGACATACCCTAAGAAATTGATCATTGTACACCTGTTTATTGTTGCAATGATTCAATATTGTAGATCTAGGATCGGCATGACCTGGTGGTTGGGTGATGATGGAATCGATATAATATCAGATAGTTTTGGATACTCTATTTTTTGTTCTTTGATGCACAGTGAAGAATGATTAATGAATATGAATTCCAAATCAAAATGAAGGGATGGAATCCATTATTTGGTGGTGGCGAGGTTCAGTTGGAATAAATAATTGATTTCTAGAATGAATGACAGTAGATTTCTAGGTAGTGGGGGTGTAGGTGAACACCAAAGGAATAAAGAGGGTTTTTGGAAAATCCTAATCCACACGACATGTAATTTGGGATTACATGGAGCGTGGGCCCCTCCTAGTAGTGGCTTGGGTTTTTGGAAAGTTAAGGATCACATGGTGTGCGACCCTATCACTTTGAGTGTGACCTCTCCCAAATGGCTCAACTTGTACCTAAAAGGGTACATGTACATAGGCTAGAGTACACGATCATGGGAACACTATGTACTCCCATGAGGACTCGACCTAGAAAGAATGTACATAGGATAAGATACGTACTAGTATACAGGAAGAAGTGCATGGGTAGCTACACGTTGTGTGCTTTTACATAGGCACAAACATGAGTTTCTTACATGGTCTGGATGCGGGGTCGAAGGGATATGACCTGTAAACCTTCAACATGTTGTTCACTCCTTAAAAGTTTGATTAAATCCCTTTCTCTCTCTATAATAGAAATTTTTTTAGGGTGAATTCCACATATCCTTTCCCCGACAGTTAGTATGGAATCACCTCATACTCTTAGGAAATCAATACCTTCAGCAGTAATTCTTGGATAAAGTTGTTGGAATACTTTCGTGAGGCCCAAAGTGAGATCCTCTATTTATCTTCTTACCCTTGGTAGAGTTCTTGGCATCATCATGACCAACACTACATAGATGTTGATCCTCTACTTAGCAGGTTAATCCATATTGAGTTGTTGTTATACCCCATGGATTTTGTTGTGATCCTCATCTTTGTATCATATCTATTTAGAATTTCAGCATGTACTTCTCATGTTGAGACTCGAAGATAATTACCTCTTAGATAGACATCATCAGTGTTATTAGACTTAGGAGTGTGTTCTCCCAGACATGTTCAATGTGGAACCTTTGAGCTAAAATCCTTGGATGACATTATTTTTTTATACTTTACCTCTATACTATATCAATTTTTTGATTATATCTATATATTCTTGTTATATGTGATGTATACATATACCTCTGTAGAGATGATTGTATTCATTTTTTGTATGATTTGTGGTTTTAGGGTGTCCTATTGGGTATTGTTTTACTCATCCCTTCATGGTATTTGGCTACATGTTCCATGTATTTTGTAAATAAATGACCTTTTGTTAGAGTCCAAGATGGACCAAGACCAGATGGTGATTAGTGAGACCAGATAGACCAAGATGTGTTCTTATGGTATATTGAAAACTATCCCTAGTTTACTTTTATATTGGAATTGTTTTTATAATATATGTAGTGGTCTTTTATTTATCCCTATTTACTTTCGTTTACTTCCTTTCATACTATGGTTATGGGATTTTGATGTATTCATGCATGGTTGTTCAGTTGTTTTTACATTTCAGCATTGTATGGGCTTAAAGATGTGTGGATGGGCATAAGTACTTAGGATGAGGCCTCTAAAATTAGTAATATGCCTCTCAGTGCTCGTCTCCATCAAATTCCATATTGTAGGTGGGCTTGGGGAGTCACAACATAGGCCCCTTTGGGACAGGTCATGAAATATTGGTATTAGAGCTAGGTTATACCTTAGGAAAAGAGTTTGTGAGTTTGGTTTGAGGAAATAGTGCTATGTGCTTCGAGTTTAGATTTCAAGCCAGGGACTCCTGTATTGGTGAAACAACCGATCTATCCATACAATAGACTCTAATTACCAACTTTTAGACTCAGCACATTAGAACATTGTTTTTAGGGAAAGCAATGGAACATGAAAAATATAGGATTGAGTTGTGGTTTCAATGTCATTCTTGAGTCAGCTCTCCTCATATTCTCATTGAAGATGGCATATATTTTTTACTTTTAGGATACCTCCACGATGTATTACATCTATGATTCAACATCTGGATCATAAGAATGATCCCCTCAGTGATGGGATATAGATACATGGACTAGTTCCAAAGGTGTTAATTCTAGGTGGTGCACCTGCTGTACCAACACCTTTAGAGTAACACATGGTAACCACAATACCAGCGGATTTGGTGAGTAGGATAAGCATACTTCATGAGTTTTTTTGATAGATACCCCTCAAGTCATTAGTTGAGTCTGACCCACATGTGGCTGAGTACTGTCTTGAGATGGTTACCCGAGTTTTCTGTTAGGTCAAGACACTAGTAGACCAGAAGGTGGTCTTGGAATAAATCCTTCTCCATGGGTCCGCATGATGATATTGGTGCCTAGTGACCCACTCTTATGTTAAGGTGACTTTATCATGGTCATATTTTGATATTTTTTTAAAGAGGAGTTATCTCCAGCTATGCTAAGGGTTGTATGTATCTAGGATCTTCTACATCCCCAACAGGGAAGCACGATATTAGCTGAGTATTTATCGAGGTTTACCAACATCACAATGTACTTGATGGATGCGGTTTAGGATTAGTTCATTCGAGATTAGAGCTTAGATATTCAACTACATAGAGACATACATGCTAGTGTTATCCCTCTATGCATTTCTACATATTTAGGGGGGGTGATGGAGTGAACTCTGGTGGTTGATAATTTCTTGGATGAGAAGACATAACCTTTGGTTTACAGTAATGGGAATGAAAGAGAAAATACCTCAGAAGCAGGGAGTTGACATCACTCATGGGGACCTATTTATGTGATACATTTTAGGAAGTGGATCCAGGATTGAGGATCCGATGTTTAGGGCTCACATGATTGGTCCAATCATCCTAGAGAGAGGTGGTATTTCTCATGCGATGACAGGTGAGATCTTGCCCAAGATTATCTACCTTTCTATATCACTGATAGAGAGACCGTACATGGGACACTGTGGTAGATATAGTGTTAGAAACAGATAGGTCCACAAGGTGTAAGATGTGAAAGAGGAGTTGGTAGAATAACAAGAGGTGGTAGACTCTTTGACTTATTACCACCACCAACCCTAGGTAGTCCACACCAGGATCAGGGAGTTGGATGATAGGGGTGGGGAAAACTATGGGCGTTCAAGGATTATGACCCAGAGGCCCCATAAATGATATGAGGTTTAATTTTTTTCTTTTTTTACCTTACATATATTACTTATAGACCCATGATCTAGTCATTTATTCATTTCAACATATCTTGTTCGATAATTAGAGATTCCAGCTGAGCCCTTGCCTTGACCCTTGTATTCTTACTGGAGATGACTCAGTGATCACACACTTGTGCTGAAGAGTGTGAGCCAACTCTTGGCTAGCCCGACCCTTGGTGAAGTGGATGTTATGAGTCCCTAGTTTCATAGAGTGGCTGTAGAGTATGAGGATGTCTTCCGTATAGATGTTCTAAATTTACTTCCCCACCAAGGGATAGAATTTTGCATTAATCTAAACCCCAAGACGACATCAATATCTATTATAGCATATCATATGGATCTCACTTAGTTCTTCAAACTTAGGGTGCAATTGGAGGAATTGTAGAGGAAGGGATTTTTTAGACCTAGTGTTTCACCCAGAGAATCCCTAGTTTTATTTGTCAAAAATGTGGATGAGAGATTGAGGTTTTGTGTAGATTATAGGCACTTTAACAAAGTGATCTAGAAGGAAAAGTATCCACTACTGATGATTGATGATATCTTTTATCAATTGAGAGATGAATGATTTTTCTCAAAGGTTTACCTCAGATCATGATATCACTAGTTGTGTGTATAACATGAGGATTTATTAAAGATGACATTCAGATATCGTTGTGGTCACAATGATTACTTGGTGATCCCATTTAGTGTGACAGATTCCACAACAGTTTTCATCGGACTCATGAAATATATCCTTCAACCATTCTTAGATCGGTTTATGGTAGTATTCATTGTCGATATCTTTGTGTAATCTATGTATAAGGAGAATCACACAAGACACTTGAGGATAGTCTTGGACATACTATGATATAAATATATTTACAAAAATCTCCCAAAGTACTAGTTCCAGATTCAGGTGATCCACTTCCTAGGATATGTTATCTAAGAATATGGAGTGGAAGTGGACTTGAAAATGGTCTAAGAAGTGTTATCTTGGGAGCCACTCAATAGTGTTATGAAGGTACACAACTTTCTTGAGCTGGGAGGCTATTACCAAAGATTCATACCCAATTTTTCAATGATATCAACACCCGTTATCTCTTTGACTTAAAATGGAAAACATTTAGTGTAGAAGTTGGTAAAAAGATTTTCAATATTTTAGGTAGAAATAAACGATCACTCCCATATTGATATTTCTATAGGAGGGTGTTGAGTATGTAGTGTTCGGTGATGAATTATGAATTGGAATTGGTTGTATTGTAATGTAGAGGCCAGAGACGATTTCCCATGGTTCATGTCAGTTGAGACCAAATGCTCAGAACTACATGACCCAAGATATTGAGATATTAGTAGCAGTATTCAAACTAAAGATGTTATGACACTACCTAATGAGCGAGAAGTTTATTGTCTCTTATGATCACAAGAGTCTCAAGTAAATATTCTCTCAGAGGGATCTTAACATTAGATAAAGGTAATTTCTATAGTTCCTACATGATTATGAAATTGAAATTGTATATAGTTTTTGGAAGGGGAATATAGTAGAAAATTATCTCACCAAGAGATCGTGTTCACAGTTGTCTAACAAGATTTTGGAGAAGTTAGCCTCATCATAGTTATCCTTTTTGGTTGGAGAGGGAGAAACTTACATCTAGATGTTGGTTATTACCCCTCCTATTTTGCAATGAGTCTGGTAGGAACATCTGGGGAATGTCAACTATGAGACCCTATGTACTTAGATAACTATGGGACATGATTTTGATGAGTTTTATGAAGGTAGGAAACATGTCATTATTTTCAGAGGATACACGTTGGTACGAGAGACGTTGTGGGAGGAGGTTCTGAAATAATTTTATACTTATCTTTTAGTATTACATCCATGTGTGGAAAAGATGTACTAGGATCTCCGATTCTAGTTTTGGTGTACATGGATGAAAAAGGTAGTTTCATTGTATGTATCTCGATGCCTAACTTTTTAGAAAGTGAAGGCTGAGCACCAAGATCCAATGGGTTTAGCTTGACATCTTGAGTTGTAAGAGTGAATGTGGGATAGAATATCCATGGACTTCATAATGATATTACCATGTATGTCTAGGGGATACAGTTCCATCTAGGTGATCATAGACCAACTCACTATGTCATCCCACTTATTATCTATTAAGTAGTAGAGTTCATTAGAGAAATTTTGATGCCTCTATATATTGGATACAATACGAATCCATGGAGTTCCATCAATTTTTTTTTTATGATCATGATTTTCACTTCACATCCTAGTTATGGAAGGTACTATGGGAGATGTTTGGGACTCAGTTACACTTGAGCACAAAATTTCACCCCCAAACTGAAGGCTAGATATGGAAGACCATTTAGGTTTTAGAGGAAATAATATGAGCTTTCATGTCAGAATTTGTCCATTGTTGGGAGGATCACCAACCACAGATAGAGTTTTTGTACAAAAACAACTACCATTCCACCATTAGTATGAAACCATTTGAGGATTTTAATGGGAAACCATACTGGTAACCACTTTTCTGAAATGACCTAGGAAAGTCAGCCTCCATGGGCCCAAATTGGTGTGAAAAACAAATAATAAGGTTTAGATCATCTTGGAGTGGATGAAGACTGCAATGAGCTATCAGAAGTTTTATACAGTTAGACGAAAGAGGACATTTGAGTTCTATGATGGGGACCATGTGTTCCTAATGGATTCACTTCTACATGGATAGAAAATATTTGGAAAGAATGACAAGATATCTCCAAGATTCATTCGCCCTTTTCAGATAATGCATAGAGTTAGTGAGGTGGTGTATCACTTAGCTCTAAATCAATAGTTAGAACCAGTACATGACATCTTCAAAATTTCACAACTGAGGAGGTACATCCTTGACCCACCATATGTTATCAACCTGGGAGAGATAGACATTAAGGATGGAGCAACCATTTCTGAGTGCCTGGTAGAGATCAAAGATCAATAGGATATGATCATTTATGGGTTAGTGATTCTTTTAGTGCATGTTTGATGAAAGAACAAGATTCTTTAGGAGAGCACATAAGAGTATGAGGCTTAGATTCATGCTCAGTTCCCACAACTCTTTATGTAGCCCTTATTTAATATTTTAAATCCATAAATCCCCAAGGTGGGGATAATGTAGTGACATGTATTTTTCATTTATTATTTTTGGATATTGTATAGATTATTTTCGAGATTAGTAACTGAGATGATGTGTGATTCCAAGGAATGGTTTTCCCAGAATAAATTTTGGAAAGATAATAAATATATTAAATATCACATAGGCACAATTTTCCTGAAAAAGTAGAGTAACTTATAAATGGTAGCCCAGATCAGAAATCCAAGGGAGATGTTGAGTTTAGAATGTAGAGATTACCCTAGGCACCACATATTCTTGGTTAGTAATGGAATTTGTAGAAAAGTTGTCATAGGAGTAAAATGAATAAAATAATTAAATTATTTTATTTTATTTAATTGACACAATGACCTAATATCTTCTATAAATGAACAGTTATAGGGAATTCCTAGGTTTAGTTTCTATAACTTAGATATCCATAGGACCGTTAGAGAGCCGTCTAAAAAGGTTCCATTGGAGGATAATGACCAGATCGAAGATAAATGACCAACGTGTGAAGAAATCATAATATCTAGCCAATGATCACCACATAAATCCATTCTTCATCAATTATTGATCAAAATTTATGTAGGACATTGTTTGATTTTTATTTAATTTCCCTGTTTCTATGTCTACGATGAAAAAAAATCAATTGTCCAACAAATTGATTCACAGATCAATTGATTTACAGGATGGATTTATTCTAGGGATTTATTTTGGGAGTATTGACTGAGTATTATTGATTATTCACATTCCATTATAATGGTTATGGATTAAGGATAATTCAAACAATGTCCAAGGTTCATTCATCATGATTTTTCTTATGATTGTATCCCTTGATTCTTCATTAATTATATAAATTCTTCCTTTGTCTCATGGTTTGACATTCCCTAAGAAATTGATCATTTTATAGTCGTTTCTTGGTGTACTGATCTGTTATTGTATATCAGTGATCAGAATGAAATGATGGATGTGTTATTATGGAATTGGTGATGGATTTAATGTTTCTGGATAAAAGATTTTGTGTTCTTAGGTGCATAGAAATGAATAAAAAGTGAGGAGGATTTTTGAACAAATCGGAGGGCTGGAATCTGGTGTTTGGTGGTGGAGAGGTTCGACTAGAATATATGCTATATTTTTAGTAAAAATGAATCCAAATTTCCCAGAATTAGTGGAGTGGGTATTCACCAATGGAATAATAAGGGTTTTTGGAAAACTTGATTCGCACAACATGTAATTTGGAATTAACGGTGTGTGGGTCCCTCCTAGTGGCAGTTAGGGTTTTTTTTGATAAAGTTAAGGATCACAAAGCATGTGACCATATCACATGAAACGAGACCTCCCCCCAGTGGATTAGTGTGTACCTCAAAGGGTACATAGACACATTATGGAGTACATGAACACGAGAACACCATGTAATCCCATAGAGACATGACCTGGAAATAAATGTACATGAGAAAATCCTTGTACTGGTACATGGGAATAAGTACACAGGTATCATCACACTGTATACTTATATATGGACATATAAATGGGATGTTTACATGGGAAAGAACTGGGGATGATGGGACATGCTATTTAAACCTACTATATTTCATGTACTCCTTAAAAGTTTGCTTGAATCACCTATCCTCTATATATTGGACAAGTTTCATTAGGGTGAGTTCCCCATATCCTTTCCTTAAGGGTTAGTATATAATTATCTCCCAATCATTATACAATGATCCATTGAATAGAACTTCTTGAATAGAGTTTTTATAATTCTTCAATGAGGCCTGGTGTGAGATCCTTTTTTCATATTCATGTCCTAGGCGGAGTTTTTGGTATCATCAAGACCAACAATATATAGGTTCTGATCCTATACTTAACAGGTTAATCTAGATTAAGTTGTTGGTATACCCCATGGTCTTATGTGTGATCCTCATGTTTTTTATTATATCACTTCGAACATTTAGTGTGTACATCCCATGGAGATACCCAAAGAGCATTACCTATCAGACAGAAATCATAAGTGTTATCAGACTCATGAGTGTATGCTCTCGAATGAGTGCAATGTGGAACCATCAAGATATAATCCTAGGCTAGGATTACAGTGGTGGATTTAATTCTAGACTGTGTATTTGTTGAGTATATCTGGATATTCTTGTTATATGTGTTGTAGACATATACATATGTAAAGATAAATATATTATTTTATTTTATGCTTTCTAGTTTTAGGGTTCCCTACTGGGTATTGTTATACTTACCCCTATATGGGATTTCCCCTCATGTGTCATGTTTTTCGAAGAAGATAAAATTTTTGATAGATTCCTAAAAAGACTAGGACTAAATAGTTCTTAGTGAGACCAAATAGTCCAAGGTATATTTCTATAGTATCTTGACACCAGTCGCTAGTTTATTTTCTGGTTGTAATTTCTTTTAGACTCTTTGTGGTGGGATTGTATTTGTATATGTTTACTTTTCTTTAATTTTTATCTTACTCTAGTTGTGAGATTTAGATGTATTAATGCATGGTAGTTCAGTTATTTTTACATTTTAGCACTGTATGGGATTAGAGATGTGTGTGTTTGTTTAGGTACTCTAGCTAATGCCACACGTGTTAATGATATGCTTACTCAGAACAAGTCACTATCCCCAGGCCTATTTTATGTGGGCTTGGGGTGTCACGGAATGGGCCCCATTGGGATTGGTCGTGAAAATCCTAAGTTAATATAAAAATTATAAATAAAAAATGTAGCTTATTTGGTTAAATTTATTTTTAAAATTTAAATAATGTCATGAATGAAGGATATTTAGAGTGTGCATTATGTAATAGTTTTGGGATGTAGTGTTTACCTACTAAAGAAAGGTCTCATGTATTAAAATTTGAGGGAGAACATATCTTGAATTGGGTTTCCAAACTATGTTGGCTATTTTAAATACTCTTTATATTATCCATGTCATTACATTGGTAGCTTAACACTTTATCTGGTTGTAACATAGGGTAGCATTGTAGAAAAATTCCCTCTTAAGGGATAACATGATATTACATTGGCGATGTGACATATTCTCAAGGGTTTGAGGAAATATAATTTCTAATTAAATTAGTTGGGAAGTTTATAACTTGAAACAAAATTAGGAAATTTGAGTAGTCTCAGCCTCCAATTACAGAGGATGTTAGGCTCCCAACCTAGTGTCAGGACTAAGTTTGAATTTTTATAGTATCCAATGATTTCTTTTATTTGGTCTTACCCAACTAGTTATATTGGATAAATTAACTCTAAAATAATTTTAACCTTATGTATATAAGCATTTTTTCATAAAATATAACATATTCAAGGTATTTCATTAGTTATGAGTCTTGTACTTCGACTACCTCTCTTAGTTTGGGTGCTTAGCTTGGGTTTGTTTGGCATTATTGGTTAGATTTTTAGTCACTTGTGTTTAGGTGTAACTCTCTACAATATCCCAAAAAGATAAAAAAAATTCTTTATAATGTTCTTAACTTGGGTTAAACTCTTATACATACCCTACACATTAAAAAACTCTACATAGGAATAGTTAATAGTTATATAAGTGAGTGTACGAGATTTAACTTTCACTACTTGACCCAAGTTACATGGTACCCATATGAAATATAACTAAGAATAATAATAAATTTAAAAAAAATCACACAAGTATAAACTTATAGTCTATTAAAAATTAAAATATATTTAAAATGACAAAAAACACAAGAAACATATTGTCAAATTCAGAAATAAAGAACAAAGAGAAAAAAGCCCAGTATTCATGTGGTGAATCTGGAAGACTCCTTAAAAAATATTGATGTGATCATCAAAATTCAAAACTCTCCTATGGATATCATTTATTGTGGATAAAATCCTTCTTTATCTCTTATTCTTATCTTATATCTAGTAGGATCGAAAATCATTCCTCTTTTTTTCTTCTTCTTCCTCATAAATAAAGATCCCTTTATCATTATTCCTTGTGATTTCGGATCACCGCCATAAGGAATTGAAGTTTTCATGTGATTATTACATGTTTAAAGGGATATACCCCTTTATTGAACCATTTATAAACTCCATGATTACTTTATACCCCTTATTTTATGGATCTATTGACACATGGAAAGTTTGTTCAGTCTTTTTTTTGATTTAGTTAGGCAGTTTGTGGGAATATTCTTTTGGTCCCCAAATTTTGTGAATGCAAGACAGATGTAATGTGTTCTTTATATATAATAAGTGGGATTATTCCTCTTCTATGTTTCAAATCTTTTTCCCCTATTTCATTTTCTATTGTATATTTCTCATGATACCTTAAGGAGGTCTTTATAGAATTATAGGCAAATTTCTCACCAATATAAGTTAGGTTGATTAGAGAATTCATTTTAAATTATTTTAAAAGTGATACATTAAGTGGTTGAGGTAATATAGATATTTAATTCAAGGAAACTTTTCATTGATAATATATGTTGTGTTGGGTATTAAGGATAAATTAGAGTTGGACATAATTCTAGGGTCATACTTAAGGCTCTATAACACTTCTTAGACTATGCATGCTTAAAATAAAAACTTCCCCAAAAATAGAGATTCCAAATATAGAGGGAATTAGAGGGTAAATTTAATGTGTGTTAGGACATCAGGATAAACTAACATTTAATCATAGTGTGGGGTTCAACCATGGTGCTGAATTGATGTGAAAACATATTGTGATGCAACTTCATAGGGTACCATTGATGTACATATGAATTCTTTCAGATCTATGACATGATATGTTGGTATGGTCATGATTATTCAATTATTGATGTGAGACTATACAGGTCAAGGAATTTAGTATTAAGTATTACCTTGTGGCAATGTATATTCCTTGAAATTACCAAAAAATTAGAAAAAAGAAAAACTTTTTAAAAACAATAAAAAATTATTCTAACCACATCCTTGAAAATTTTAGTGATTACTTTCCCTCAATTAATTACCCAAAATTAAATTGCACACTCATTTTTCTATTTAATTCAAATTGATTCATGATTAAATGTGTTTTAAAAGGAAAAAGTTTAGTTAACTAGAAATTTAAACTGACAACGCCTCATTAAGTTCCTTTCTCTTTGATTCCTCATCTATTACAACATTTCACACTTCATTGATAGAACTTATATAATAATATTATAAATTACATGAAACTTATTCAAATGAGTTCAATATTTCTTTTACTATCCTACTCCCTCAATAGGTTGGTTCATTCCCTATTTTTTTAAATCCATGTCATGGGAAATTTCAATTATTTAGTGAGTATGAACCACTTGGAAATAAACCATTCCTCGCAGTAGGAATCTCTTAAAAATAATTTAAAGAGTTAAGGCATGGACACAAGGTAAGGGAATCCAAATCATAGGTAGTAATTTAACTCTTATTGATGGAATTTATTTTTTACCCATACACTGACTGGAAAAATATCTTAAAATACTTTTATTCAGATATTAATTTCTTAATGTACCCCAGTTAATATGGATTATATAATTCTTATATAAGTTTTCTCCCTAAATTATTACTTTTTCACAGAAAAAAATCACCCCTGATTAAGTTAAAAAATCTAGTAAAAAATTTCCTTGTTTTGATTCAATAGAATTATATATTTTTAAAATATATTAATCCAATTATATTAATTATCTTAATAAATAATATAACCATGTGAGATTTTAAAAGAACGCTATTTTTGATATAATATACTACACACAATATAGAGCTAAAAACTATCACAAAATATTATTATTTAAATATTATCATTATAACCTATCCATTTATTTTTTGTGTATGATTAATATAAACTAAATAATAAAATATATATATAAAGAACCTACTAAATACAAAATCATTGAAATAAGTACACAATTTTCAGTAATGTTATTTTATGTATCATAAATACATTTTATTTAGTAATGTTTTTATTGATTTTTTTGAGAAAATAATATAATTAATTTTTAAAATTTATAAAAATAAAATTTATTAAAAATAGTACAAATTTTAAATCAAAATATTAAAATTATATTAGGGGTGAAATTTTCATATTTTTCTAAAGACTAATTTTTTAGTGAATAGTGAAAAATACATATTTTTACTAAAAACTGTCTTTTTGTTTCAATAATTTACAAATATTCAATTTATATTAAAATTATTAATTCTCTTATATTATAAAATATCTAATATATTTTATTAGAATCAACTTTATGATTAAATTTGATATAAAAACATTTTTATACATAAAAGGAATTTTCATGAATAATTATTTTTTATTACATTTTGTGTTTTTATTTTTAAATAAATATTTCCATTTATAGAAATTTAATCATGAAGAATTAATTCCAAATTTAGAATCAAGAGTTATGAATTTTTTAAATAGGCCCCATTTAATTTTATTCATTATGAATAGTATCCATAGTAAATAATTTCCACCACAGTAAGGTTAAATCATGTAATTATTATTAGAAATAGTATGATAAGGACTATATAATGACCATAAAACTTGATGTAATTTCATTGGATGAACCCATTTATCTATAATAATACAATATTACAATATATTAACTTTTATTTTTTATTTGGTTATGATTTGTACATTTATATAATTTATTTAATAAAAATTTAAAAATGTAATTCTCTTTGTATTAATATATTTAAATATTTAACATAAGGATAATCATATAATATGTTTTGTTATAAATATTTATTTTAGAGATAAATAAATTTTTTTATCATTTTAATTTTTTTATAATTTTTAGTGATGAAATAACTACCTTATATGTTTACACAACACCGACACAATATTTGTTCAATTAATATGGAAAATAAAATAAATGTTTATAAAAATATAAAAAGTGATATAATTTTTATTAATTAAAGTGTAAAATTAATTTTATAGACATATATTAAATTTTAGGTACATTTTGATGGATTAGATTTGAATTACCCTTTTTATTGATGTTTTTAAAGTTGTATTAAATAAATAGTGTCAAAAATGACATTAACAATATTTTATAATTAATAATATTTAATAAATGATTTTACATTATTAAAAATATTAAATTTATCCAAATTAATTTCATATAGTTGAAAAGATCAACCCTGATTCATTTATGGTTCATTTTTCCGTTTATGGTAATAGCGTTGACCCTTAAAGTGTATAAAATTTTAATATTACAGTAATTGTCAAAAGGGTTAATAGAGTGTTAAAAATAAAATATTAGGGTTAAACATAGCCAAAAATTGTTACAATTTACTTTCATGATGATATTTAAACTCATACACATATTAAATTATAATTATATCAATTTGGAGCCATGTGGATATGAAAAATATTTTATATTTATTTAACACTTTAGGAAATTCTAAGAATACCCCTCCCCTCACTTATAAAAGGACACCCCTTCCCTCTCTTCTTTAAACTGAATTGATAATTATATATCAACCATAACCTAATATATTGTCTTTTCAACATCTCTATACATATTATATATCTTATGGTATTCTAAAAAGACCAACCCTAGGATCCTGAAGAGGATATTTAAAGGCGTTCTTTCCAATAAAAGGAAATTATCTTAATTGATCACTTTTATTTTTTAATTATCCTTTTATATCCTATAGATATTTGGAATTTATAATAAATTAATAAATTAAATGTCCAAAATATACTAATATGTTATTATTATTACTAAACCACTATTATCTACCCTCTTTTCTATCAAATGGGAATTGAAAGTTTCACTAGTGCATAAGTTTGACTTACCATATCCATGTAGCACTACAATTCAGTTTCCATCACCATATTTTATAGATGGGTATTATAATAGGTTTAATTTTTATATATTATATTTATAACATAATTATTCTTCTAAAATTATAATATAAAATCTACCTTCTTACATTTAAATCTATTGTAAAATAATAACATTTCTCGTGTGTACGTGTGAGATACCACCTCCACAAAGTTATGTGATTATTTTTTTGTTTATAATTTAAATGAATGGTAATAAGGATAAATTAAATGAATATATATTATAAAAATATTATTCTGTAATGGTGAATTATTATTTATCTTTCTTCTATACCATCCCTTAAAAAGTGAAAGCAATGTTCATGCCTAGGTACGCCCTACCGTATCCATGAATGATGTAATTAATTTTTATATCTCTAATTATTATTTATGATACTTATCTCATTAATATAATTATATACATGATTAAACCATGATCACTATTGAAAAAAACTATCGAACCGAAACATACATTTAAGATGAAGCATTTATCACCTTGGATAATGATTTTAACAATGAATTATTAATAAATAGGTGATAAAATTTTATACGTTTTTCATATATAGTTTGATATATATTATTTTTTGTTTTTTAATAGGTTTATAATAAATATAAATTTATTATAAAGTATTTTTCAAAATTCATGAAGGATGTTAGACCTGATGTAAGGGGTTTATTAACTCAATTTCCATTCCTTGGGTTATACTTCTACTTCATTGACAATGTTTTTCCATTATTATATGTGAAATTATATTTGATTTTACTATTTTGAACTTCCATATGTTTTTTTGGAAATAAAATTTTTAAACTTAATCACTTCATTGATTAATTCTCACTTCAATGATATAATCTTTGTAAGGGATCTTCATCTCAAATTATCTTGTTTGGGACAAATGTTATGTTATACCCCTATGTTATTTTAGAAGGTGTATATAATGAAACATTAATATGTTATATCATGAATATATTTATATTCATGGTACTTAAATTTTTGTTTTATGTTATTTATTTCATTGGTGTTATGATTCAAAAGATACCAAAGTGGTAATGGTTTGTTTTACAATCTCACCATTATTCAAGAATGTTTATGTTTAAGTCTCTATTGGGAGAATTATTTTATATTTGAAACTTGAAAAGTAAATTTTATTCTTCACTAGTTTTTTTATAAAGTAATATTTTTCCTTTAATTTTTTCCTCTTTAAGTACTCATGATAATGAAATAATGTTTTTATGGAAAACCAAACTTGTTTTTATACTCGGTTGGGAATATTTTTATTTCATATCTATATTTTACTTAAAGTGTATAAAAATATATTTTTAATATCATCCAATGATTTATTAAATAATTTTTTTCTATGTTTTACTTTTTTTAAGAAAAATTTTAAATGTTATATGCTTTTCATTTTCTATATGAGGTATTTTTTCCTTTTTTCAAAAGCCTAAAAGGAATATTTTTTTAACTTATATGGCATGAGAATAATTTCACACCATAATGAAAACTAATTTATTTAAAATTAATTTCTAATTTTACAAGCATATTTTCATATAAAATCTCTTCCATAATATTTGGGAAATTATTATATTTTAAATTAGTGTTTTTTATGTGAAAATGGTATTTTTCTCAAGAAATTTTCAAGTGGTCTTTTAAAAGTATTGTCATATATGTTAAAATACTTTGTTGGATCTTAAACTTTAAATAGGTTACAATCATATGATACCATCCAACACATTTATCTAAATGGTTTATGTTCATCTTTAATAGGGAATGTATTGTTATTCCGTAGACTATTTATTCCAATATGAAAAATTATTGATTTTATGGAAAATTTATTAAGTTGTATTTTTTATTCATTTGATGAATGTATCAAACTTATTAAGTGATGTGTAGGGCCCACTATATCTATTTTATTTATTAGTTAGTCTCATGAGTCAAAAAATATTTGGTTTTAGATGAGGACTTACCTGTTTATCTAGATGTCTTGACATGAGGACTTGAAGGTATTTTTATATGTCTTTGAATTATTCCTCAATAGTAAGTTTAGTTGAATAGAATTATGAATTACACAATTAGAAAAAAGTTATTGATGACCATGTGATTATTAGAATAGTTGCGATATCCATGTATGAGTTTCAATCTAATGTGACTATTTATATGGAATTATTTTTTTATTGTTTCTTCCTACATTATTATTTATTGTGATAATGTTATTGATTAAATGGAATATGTTTTTAGTTATTTAATTTCTTATATTTATTAGGCCTTATTTACTCATGATATATTCCAATTTAATTAATGCTTGTTTTTATATTATCTCATCCTTATTTTATTTCCATTCCCTATGATATAAAGAAGAAATATTTAAATGAGTTCATGGATACATCATATTTACTTTCACTATGTTTTCTATTATATTTTTATAAATATATTGGGTGATTCAAGTATTGATAAAGTTTACTAAGAATACTAAAAAAATTTTTCTGTTGGGAAGATATTTATTGTATATAGTGACATTTTGATTAATTAACCACCAGCCCGTGTGACTGAGGTCAGGTCCTTTACAGTTTCTATCATAGAAATTTAGTAGACAACTTTTAAACTAGATTTATGAAAACATATATTAGGGAACATAACACAATGGTTGGATTTGAGTATAATTATGAGTATATGATAACATTATAAAAAACTGGAAATGAGTGATTATATTGTTTTATTAGAAATACGTCCCTATCTAAATACTACAAGTATAAATAGTTTTGTTTTAGATGCATTAAGGGGAAATAACCCTGAGAAGAGTTGATCAAGTATATATCCTCCATAATTATGGTCCACTGGGAGTGTATCCTTACTGCACCCCTATTTGAAACTCCTAGTGGATATTCTTTGGATAATTAAAATCTTATATATAGATTTTTATGATGGATTATGTAATAATAACCTATTGATACCAATGATTTTCTATAGTGATATAGGATAAACCTAAAGTGTCTTGGGATGACAAGTCTAATATTGATTATATGTTTTAAAAAATCTATAACATTTTTGAATATTTAAGTTATGTTATTTTAAAATTATTAATTATATTTGGGGACATGTTTAATTTTTATGCGGTATATGTTATCCTTAGGTTTAATAGGAAGTATTACCTCAGAATAATACTATTACATTTTTGGGGTGCTAGTTGGAAAGTTTTAGATAATCTTTAAGGTGAAAACTTTCTTTAATTTTGAATATATTAAGGTTACTTTTGTGGATGTTCATCTTATTTTTTGGGGATGTTACAGGAATTATATTTTTAGTAAAAAGGAAAAAAAATTAGCCTAAAAAACAACCCTTAACATCCGGTAAGGCTGCAAAGATTGAACTCACTATAGAAGAGAGACTAGTGTGAAACACCTACCACTATCCTCGATGATGTCCTAGTTAGTTTGAATTTATTATTATTTTACTTAAATTACACAACATATAAATATTTGGATGATTTTGGGAACATATGTTTTATCATATAGATAACCACAATATTGAAAATTGATTTAGAAGTGAAGTTATTAATGTTATTATAGAAGAAGGAACCTATAAATTTTGGGAACATTATATGATATTATGAGATTTTATTTGAGAAATAAATACTGAATTATCTTTTAGTAGAATATTTGATGTAGCTTTATGGTGATTCGGGTTATTTTTAGAAATTATTAGCATATCTTGGAGATTATATAACTAAGACATGTACATTTTTGGATATATGAGTTTTTGAGTAACTGATGTCGATTAAAGATAAATATTAAATATATATTATAAGAATATGAAATAAAATAATTCTAACATTTGGGTATCGATCTTAGTCATAAATATTTGGAAGAATTTTGAGGATAGCTTTTTAAAGATTTTTTTTGTAATTTGGGTATTATTGTTGAATCTAGAAGAATGTTGTATCATTTCTTCATATGAAAGTTTATTCATTTTGGATTTATCTTACCTTTTTCTACCCATTTTGTTTTTGGTTAATTTCTAAAGATAGTAGAAATATCGTGTTATAATTTTTTGGATTATGTGATACATTTGATGTTGATTTTAGTCCAATTGGAATAAAAAATTCATATTGAATACTCATTGTTTGGAGAAAAATATTAGATTGTGTTGGAAATTTATTAAAGGATAAAATCGTATTTTTTCAAGTAAGTATATTTTCTTATTTTCTTACTCTAAATGGTAATATACTTCTCAACTCTAGGAAATGGATCTTGAAAAAAAAGTCATCCTACTACATTCATTTCTGATGAATCAATGACCTCTTTCACACCTCACATATTTATGGTTTTGTGGTTGTCAATGTTCTCCTAACCATGTTCTCTATCATTCTATACAAATAGATGGGAATTAGTTTTATCCTTTATGTCCATATTTTCACTTCTCACTAATGTTATACTATTTGGAAACTTATTTATGTGTTATTAAAGATTACCATCATATTTCTCTATCCACCTTTTTAAGATGAAGTTTTATTAACCATTTTTATAGTGTGAGTTTTTCATAGAATAATTTTCAAATGTAAAACCCTAGATTTCAAAGAATAAGTTCAAATTGATAGGGAATAGTTTTTTAAGGGTGTGGGGAATTTAACACCCTAATATTTTAAAATAACACTATATTAGATATTGTATATAGAATGAAACATTGACCCAAAACTAGATACACAATATTATTATTTAAATATGAATATAATAACCTTGATTTTTAATTATTGGGTATTAATAGTTTTAAAAAAATAATGAAAAATATATAAAGTACACACTCAATAAAAGTTTATTGAAAAAAGTATTTAACTTACTGTAAATTTATTTTATGCATAAGAAATATGTTTTGTTTAGGAATGATTTTTATTGATTTTTATGAAAAAATTTATAATTACTTTATGGATATTATATAAATTTAATTTTTAAAAATAATATCATTTTTGAAATCATCATATCAGAATTTATAGATTTTTCACAAAAGATTTATTTTCTAGTGAAGAGTAAAAAATACTGATTTATATTGAAAACTATTTTTTTAATATTTTAAAAATATTCATTTTGTTTACAAACTATTGTTCTATAGAATTATGAATAATATAATTACGTTTATTTGAATCAATTTTATGATTGAATTTTATATAAAAAAATTTATAGATAAAATGATTTTTTTTGAAAAGACTTTTTTCAATTGTGTTTTGTCTTTTGATTTCAAATTAAATACTGAAATTTATTGTAATTCAATCTTGAAAAATAAACTTCATTTTTGGAATTTAGAGTTCCATATTTGGTAAATAAGACAATTTTTTTGGTCCTTGTGAATAATAACCATAATAAATAACTATTAATAATGTAAGGGTAAGTTGGGTAAGGTTAATAATAATATTATAGGACTATAAAATGTCCCTAAAACTTGACTTAATTTCATTGAATAAACCTATTTTTTTGCGATCATCCAGTATTCGAATATATGATATATATTTTTCCATTTATCTATGATATTGACCTTTTTATCATTTTATTTAAAGAAAACTTAAAAAATAAATTATATTTGTTTTATTATCTTTAAATTTTGGAAATAATTATAAACAAAAACTTTGAGAAATATTATTATAGAGAAAGGATAAAAAAAGGAGATCTTGATGATTGTGTGTGAACCCTAAACCAAGATCCAAAATTTGATATGGCCATGGATTAATTGAAATTGTTCATACACAAAGAACTCTTTCAAATCTCTGATTCTCACAAAGAAAAATCGATTGATCTACTTATGCCTATGGATACTTCTAGTTCAGAAGGGACTTCATAACGGTCCTCAAATTGATATCATACCTCTATTTTTATGATTTCAACATCTGTTATCCTTGAAGAGTGATAAAAAAGGGGCGGGTGTCCCATTTTTCTACCATCCAAGAGACTATTGAAGAAAGGATAAACCTTTGCAGATTTTCCATTATCACGAGGGTGTTGATACCTAAAGGGGAGAGATTATGAAATATTAGTTACCTTGCCAAAATAATTTTAGAGACTAAGTCTTTGATAAATTGAAGATGAAGAAAATGGGAAGGGGATTCTACCACATAGTGTTCCATTTAGATGACTATTAAAGGAAGGTGTTGTGCTATAGGTCACACTCCCTATAGAAAAATATTCTCTAGATACAAGAATGGGATTGCAAAATTGATCCTTCCAATGTGGTTAATACCACTAATAATGTATCAATACACATTTCAAATTGAATAGGATTTATTGTAACCCACAGATTTTGTAGGATATTTTATCTTTGCTTGGATTCTCATAATAATTGACAGGTCGATTGACAATATTAGGTTCAAAAATTATACCATAGTGCTTGTCAAAATCAACAAGGATTCCAAATTAGTGGAATAGGTAGTTCTCAAAATTCTAGAGGATAATATCACACTCGAGATTCAATATGAAAAGAACCCCATATTCTATTTGATCTAAAATATTTTTAGAAACATCCTCCCAGAATGAAGATGATTAAAGAATTTAAATGATTCTACTGTTTTGGTGAAGGATGAGATAAATTGTCAAAAGTAATTTGGAAAGGGGAATGAGAAGGTTATTTATCCACCCAGCTCAACTCTTCCACTAGATGTCATGCAACCCAATGAGGCTCATCTAGTACGACCTTCCATCGCTGGGGGTCCAAATAATTCTTCTCAGGACTTCAAGCCTGATGGGGTGATGAAATTTTAATCAACATCCATGCCCCATAATAAATCTTATGTGGTATACATACTCAAAAATGATTCTTTCTAGGCCATTGAGGGTATAAAATATGGTCCTAATTCTAATCCTTTATATTTGAAGGTCTCCCTATAGGTCCCCAATGCCTATTAAAGAAAGGGACACTACCCGAATTCCCAACCTTCTCAAGGATCCAAATAAGGAAAACATACTCAATATTTAATGGAGCCCTACTGGTTTCTCTAAGCGGAATCTCTCCCTCACTTCCCCTCCGCTAGGGTTCCTCAGTTGTATTGCGGTGGGGGAGGCCAGCACGCCGTTATTTGGCCTCACCTCCCCCTCTTTCTTCCCCTTTATTCATCAGACCCTGCCTCCTTTGGGGACTTCTTCTTGTTGGTGGATTTTTCTGTTTTTTTGTTTCAGGTGGGGATTCTGCTCGACGGTGGATTCACTGGAAGGGGCAAGCAGTCTAGTCAAGGTCGTGATTCTCTTGTGGTTTCCTGGCCAGATTTAACTGCTACTCTGGCCTTCAGACCCTACGCGGCTCTCCTAGTTGGTTAGCAATGATGGTTTCTCAAGGATTTGGGAAGTGCGGTTGGTCTAGTCATTAGTGCTCCTGGAGGTTGGTGTTTTTGTTGGTTGCCTCTTAGTTGAAGACTTTCCCGAACCCTTCACTGCCCTGGCTTCACGCTCCTTTCACCAGCAGCGTAGGTGAAGGTAAGCTTTGGGAGGTGTGTTCGTTTGGTCAGGGTGTCCCAGAAGGTGCCTTCAGTTCACCCATGATGTGGTTCTTTTCATTTGGAGATCTTAGTTGCAGTTGGTTTTGGATTAAAGGTGCTGGTTGTGGCTGTTTTTTTTAGCTACATGATAGTGATTCTCGAATGGATGTGATGCTGGCGAAGTTGAAGTGATGGCGCTATTTCTTGGCCTCTTCAAAATTTTGTCCTGCCTCTACCGGGTCGTTTCTCTTCTCTGGTTCTAGGTTCCCTCCGATCTCTCCTAGTCAGAGCAGCATGGTGGTCTCCACGATCCTTTGGGTCATGAGTTCAAGCTGCTAGATTCAGAGTGATTGTTTTCGGTGTTTGGTTCAGAGTGGCCAGCGATGATGAGGCACGAAGGTTGATGTCTTTGGTGGTGGTGTTCTGATGCGCATACGGTGACTAAGCCTGACTGGCGACATGGGGATGGCACTTCCGGCGGTTGATGGTGATTATGGTAAAGGATACTCCGGTGACAAAAATAGTGTCTATGAAGGTGGTAGTTCTTAGGAGCTCTGATGATGGAGGTGACTAGAGGATTTCCATCAACTCAAATTGAGGCATGTGAGCATTTCGCGACTCGAGGTGGCTCTTAGTTCAATCCAAAATGATGTGGTTGGCACGTGGTCTGAAAGCAGTTTTTATGACTTTGAGATTTGAATTTGACATTCGTGGTGTGATGCTTTGGAGTGAGACGTGATGGTTTTTCTCTTGATTTGGTAATGTGGTTCATCTTTGTATTATTGGGGAGTATTTTGATTTGTGATGTACGATTACCACTAACCCTTAAAGTGGATTTAGAAAATATCAACAAAAAAGGATTTGGAGGATACTCAATATTTAACCCTTTTCCAAGATTCCATCTAATAATTCACAGGTTGTTGTGACTATAAACACAGGCTTCATGCCTGAATTCATCTCTTTAGGACCCAAAACCAATAGAGGTGAGGGATTCTATCTTATTCCAAAGTCCTCCAAAGACCCATGATGATATAATAGCTGATACCTTTCATACTTTAAACATTGTCCCAGAAAAACCATCTCATTTCAAGGAATGTTGGATACCCCCAACAATTTTATTCTGGTTAGAGATGAGAAACATCTCTCATCTGAACAGGACACTATTCATAGAGCGGAAAAAAATCACACACTGATCTGTCCTACTCCTATGAGCACTCCAGTTACTGCTCCTAGCCCAAATTCAGACCTGAAATTTGATTCCTCTCAATGTTCTAAAACTCATGATAGTCAACAAAATTCTACTTCTTCCTCAATGGTCACGAGATCCAAAAAGAAGAAGGGATCTTCTAAATCTAAAAAAATAAGGGTTCTAACCCAAACCACAAATAGAAATGAATATCCTTTATTGGAACTGTCAAGGTGTGGCCAACAATGACACCTACACAACACTTAGGAGGGTTTTAAACAATCATAAACCCCAACTCTTTTCTATTACTGAACCTAAAGTCAATTTTAAAATGAATTACATGAGGTTTGGCTCTCTCAATTTTAGTTTTTTAGGTTCTTGTAAAAGCGGTCCTCAATTTGACTCTTTGTGGATCTTTTTCCACAATTCTTTAAAAAATGTCAACATTTTTCGAATCTATGATCAGCATCTTACCTGTGATTTCTGGTGGAATGATCGACATATCTTTTGCACTATGGTTTATTCCAAGAATAGATATCAGAATAGGAGAGATTTATGGCATGATCTCCTCAATATGGCTAAACACATACAAGAATCATGGGTGGTTTTGGGTGACTTTAATGCCATCCTTTCCCCTTCTGAAAAAATTGGTCCATCACACCTTTCTATATCCTCCAAGGAATTTAAATCTACTATTGACGACTCTAACCTCTTTTAAATCACTCTTATTGGTGAAAAATACACTTGGTACAAGAAACATTACAACAAAAATGTTTCTAGTAAACTTGATAGGGCTTTTGTCAACATGAAGACTTTTGATAACTGGGACAAAATATCCAGTGTAACTCTTTCGAGACTCAACTCTGATCATCATCCTATCCTTGTTAGCATTCTTACGAATGATCAAAAGCCTATACTTCCTTTCAAAATTAATAATTCTTGGTCTTCGAATCCTGATTGTGTCGCCTTTATCTATGACACCTGGAACTCCATGAATCACCATAATTATTCTTTTTCTTCTTTACGCAAGTTGAAAATTCTCAAGCAGGCTCTTAAAGGATGGTGTAAAAATACAAATTCTCAAATGGATCTTGAAATCTCCTATATTGAAGATGAAATCAGTCATATTCAGACTCAGAACACTAATTCAGATTTAAATATGGATCCTCAAGTGGAAGCTAATATCTCTTCTAAGCTTAATTCCTTACTCATTTTTAAGGACAATATTCGTAAAAAAATGTTCAGGACTAAATGGATTACTGATGGTGATCGAAATAACAAATTCTATAACTATATTCAAAGAATTAGAAAGGTCAATCGTCCTCTTTCTAGGATCATTAACAATGACTTGATCATTGATTCCGAAGAAGCCATTACGAATCATGTCACCTCATACTTTTATAACATTTTTAATGGTCCAGATATAAATATTGATCTTTAATCAGATATTATTCCTTTAATGGTGGATGAAAGAGACAATGAGACTCTTTTGAGCACCCCTCTTGATCATGAAATCAAAGACATAGTCTTTGGTCTAAATCCTGATAGTGCTCCTGGTCTGGACGGGTTCAATAATGGTTTTTTTCCAAAAACATTGGGATATAATACACAATGATGTTTGTACTCTTGTTAAGACCTTCTAAACTCATGGATCTCTACCCCATGGAATCAATGCTCAATTTATAACCTTAATTACTAAGGTTGAGAATGCTTCTGAGATCCATCAATTCAGACCAATTGCTTTGATTAACAATATCTATAAAATCATTACCAAAATTATTGCTAATAGACTTGCTCCTATCTACAATAGAATCGTCTCTTGGAACCAATTTGGTTTCATTAAAGGAAGGTCCATCCAAGACTGTATCTGTCTTGCCTCTGAATGTACCAATAGTTTAAATAGAAGCACAAGAGGGGGTTATACGGCCATCAAACTGGATATCAGAAAGGATTTTGACACCATAGACTGGAACTTTATTTTCGAAGTCCTAAAAAACTTTGGCTTCTGTGATGCCTTCATTGGTAAAATTAAGACTCTTTTTCACTCTGCTTATATCTCTATCCTGATTAATGGTACACCTAGAGGTTTCTTCAATTTCTCAAAAGGTGTCAGGTAGGGCGACCCTCTTTCTACTATCCTTTTCATTATTGCTGAGGATTACCTTAGTAGAATTCTTAACAATTTGGTTGATCAAAATATGCTTAAACCCATACAAGTTTCCAGGAACTTAAATGCCCCTACCCACCTTTTATATGATGATGATATTATTTTATTCATTAAAGGGGATCAAAAAAATATTCATGTTCTCAAGAATTCTATTTCTCTCTATGAACAAATCTCAGGTCAAGCAATTTCTTGAAACAAATCGTATATCTTTTTAGGGAAACATTTTCCTGTAAGAAGGAAATCTATTATCACCACTTATCTGGGTATTAAAGAGGGTTCTTTACCTTTCATTTACTTGGGTGTTCCAATATTTTGGGGTCGGCCCAAAGTAACCTATTTTTCTGACATCATTGATCAAATCACAAATCAACTCGCTAGCTGGAAAGGGAAATCCCTCTCCATGGCTGGGAGAATTTGTTTCGTTAAATTGACCATTTTTTCTAAAATGGTATATTCCCTTATAGTCTATAAATGGCCTGCCAACATCTTTAAAAAAATTAATACATATATTAAAATTTTCATTTGGTCTGGAAGAATCTTTGAAAGGAAGTTAGTTACAATACCTTGGAAATCTTGCTGTAAACCCATTGCTAATGGTGGTATTGGAATAAAAAATATAAAGTTGTTCAATGATGCTCTTCAGACCCGCCTCACTTAGAACATTATTAATTCCACTTCTAAGGATACTGAATTCCTGAACCATAGATTCCTCTTTAAGCTTTTAAAAGGGAATTTTAATTTCATCAACTCAGCCATCTGGCCTTCTATCCGGGACTCTTATCACAAGATCATGCAAAATTCTAGATGGATAGTTAGTGCTGATTCTTACATAAATTTTTGGTGAGCCAATTGGTGTGGTACCCCTCTGATATCCTTGTTACCCTCTAATAAACCTCCTGAAGATACTAATCAGACTATAAATGAGGTCTTACAATCTCTCTAACATGATCTCCTTGATAATATTGCACAAATTATTGATAATCATCTTTTTTCTACTGATGGTGATTTCCTTGTTTGGGAACCTTCTACCAATGGTATTCTTGTTTAAAAAAATTATTATAATCATAATTTCTCTGAAAATGACTCTAGTTTTCTCTAGGTCAATCATTTAAACAAACCCTGGATTAAACCTTATAGGCCCACCCTTTTCTTGCGCATTGCCCATAATAGATTACCAACATAAACTGGTCTTCAAACATTTGGTTTTCAACTTTGATCTAAATGTTGCCTGTGTAATCATCATAGGGAGGATGTCAATCATCTTTTTATATCTTGTGTGATAGCCTATGATCTTTGGAATTATATTTATGAATTATTTAATTGCAGATGGTTCTTTACTAAATCAATTTCCTTGTTATTAAAAAATTGTACTAAACATGATGTTTCTCTGTAGATTAAAAATCTTGTTCTGGTGGCAGTGACAGAACTTCTGCATGAGATTTGGTACGTTAGAAATGCTCTCATTCAAAATAATCACTCTCTCAATCTAAATGCAGGGAAATCTCAGATTCTTCTTGTGGTTCATGAGGCTGCCTCAATTCAAAAAGACTGTTGCAACAACTCAGTTGGTGACTTTGAGATCCTTCGTCATCTCCGTGTTCCTGGAATCTATCCAAATCCCAAACACTCATTTGAAGTGTTCTAGAAATAACCAATGCTATGATGGATCAATGTTAATGTTGATGGAGCTTCCAAAGGCAACCCAGGACCTGCTAGTTGTGGTGCTATCTTCAGAGATTCAGCTAGCCAGTGTCAGGTCTATTTCTATGTTGGATTTGGTCACTCTATATATCTGGAGGCAGAAATGCGGGGGGTCATTCATGCTGTTGATCTTGCGCTTCAAAGAGGTTGGAGAAAGCTATGGATTGAAAGCGATTCAACCACTATCATTCATGCCATCTGGAATGGAAACATTTATCTTGCTTGGTCACTTACCACTTGTTGGATGAATTTTCTGAACTTGCTTCATGGGATCGATTATATAGCTACTCATGCCTACCGTGAAGCGAATGTTGTTGCGGATGCTCTTGCCAACAAAGGAATACATCAGAGCATGACTTGGCTGGACTCTATTCCATCCTACTTACTATATCTTTTTGATAGAGACTGTAAAAAAATCCCATCCTTTCGCCTCTTATAATACTTTTTTTTTATCAATAAATTTTGCTTTGGTCTCTGACCAAAGCATTACCTTTAAAAAAAACCAAAGGGGCCTCCCAAAATAACAATGGTGAAGTAACTTTTTTTATATTGGAACCCGTAGAGAAAGTTTATAAAATAAAATATGATGAGGATTCTTCCAAATAAGTGGGAACTTTGTGAAAAACTTCCTCCCACTCAGTGGATAATATTGTTCAAATGATGCTGAAGATTCACAACCTGATGAATGTGGTGATATACTAGATGAAGGAAATGGTTCTTATCCTTCTCATAAATCTATTTACATTCCCTTGAAAAGGGGAAGTAAAGGAAAATTTAATGGGAACATATCTTGAAACAATACAAAAAAATAAGAAATTACCCATACTAGGTACATTACAACCTTGAAGAAATAAAGATTATGTATTAGAACTATAAAGGGAATGGAAACTCTCCCACAAACTCAAACATTGGAAACTTTATTTATTTTAAAATACCAATTTGTATTGAAATATTTGAACCTAATATGAGATTTTAAAATTTGAATGCATTCAACTGGGCCTCCCTTGTATACTCATTTGTCTCTCACAATATGAAAAATTATTATTTAGAAAACCTATACATGTTAAATCATGCTGACATTCAAGTATATTCCAATATGATTAACCTTCTGTTAATTTCAATAGAAACTTATTTTCAAGTAATTTCAATCACCTTATCCTTTGTGTATTTCTCTACATTGTACACTAGGAGAAGGGATATTTGGAGGGATCTTGTTTTAATGAATTAAAAATGGATCATAGATAGATTATTACATGATATTTAAACTCTATTTTGTGACCCAATGAAAATATTTGGTTAAATTTCTCAATAATTTTGGCTAAAAAATCATCTTATTGTATTGATCAATGTAATTTGATTGAGGTTCCCATTAGAGGAGATGAATTTACCTATGAAGTGTCACTGTTAATATAAGGAAGGAAATAAAACATGATATAATATTCTCCCAAGTCAATTATAGGAGTGATCCCATTGTTTATCTGGGTTTGATATTAAAAAATTTATTTCATATCATTACCAATTAATTATTTAAATCTAGGTGGGTACTATGAGGCCTAACCCTCTTCTTTTTTAGTTGAATAATTATTGGGTCACGATTCTTAGATACAAGGATGTGGTTCTCAAGGGATAGAATAACTCTTATAATAGAATCCCTATAATAGATTTAGACTCTAAGATAAAGGGAGTACAATCTATATTGGGGGAGTGGAGTATAAATTCTTTCTCCATGTTGGATGAGGATATTAACGGTAAAAAAATTCATCGTATCTTTTTCCAAAATAACAGTCATCACAAAAATCTTCCCTACCATGTGAAACTTTAACTCTACTAAAAGATATAAACTATTCTTGTTCATAAGGAAAAGTTGACCCAAAATCAATTTAATTTGAAGTGGATTAAATATGGTGATAGGAACTCAGATATTTTCCATCATATGCACAGAAGGAAAATTTTTACAAGAGGAGAATCTACCATATGGATTAATGACCTCTTTTCCATGTCTAAGTGTGAAATATCTAAAATTGAGGTTGAATATTTGAAAAAACTCTATAGTGATGATGAAAATGGGATTAATCTTCAACATACTGACAGAATATCTCCATGTGTTGAAGAGAAATATAACAAGTCCCTTATGACTATCCCCCTGGAATATGATGTCAAATCCTTCCACTTTTCATTGAACTTGGAAAGTGGAGTAGAACCAGAATGGTTTAACAAACAAATGTTCCCATTATATTGGGAAATCGGGCATGTTTATTTTAAAAATGAAATAAGGGAATTATTTCTCTTAGCCTTAATACCTTATAAAATCCACTCTATCTTCATTTCTTTGATTACAAATATGAAAAAATGCAATGGATATTATGGAATTTCTTCCTGTTTCCATAGGTAACACTATCCATAAGATTATAAATAAGATTATGAGCATGAGTATGGGAAATATCATCATTAAAATGATCACCCCATACAAGTTTGGGGTTGTCCATGGAAGGAGTATTCAGGATTGTATCTACACTACTTCAAAAGGCATAAATATTACAATGAAGAAAGTGAAGGATGAAAAGATTGGTCGAAAAATTGACATAATTAATTACTTTGATATGATAAAGTGGATATTCATCCTCAATTTCCATAACATGTATGATTAAAGTAATACCTTTATCAATATGATCAACTCCATCTAGACAAGTTATAGGTTATAGGTCATTATCAATGGATCTTCAAGGGGGTTCTTTAAGTACTACCTAGGTGTAAGACAATGATACCATTTTTAGGCCTCCACTTTTCCATTACTATAGAATATCTGAATAGTTTCATCCATTATCTTATACACATGAAATTTTACCATAAGACATGGGAAGGAAGTAACACACATGTGTCTTCATTAATCCTATTTGTAGATAAAATTATTTTATTTGGGAAATCCTCTATGTAGAAACTAAAATGAATTAAAATGATTTTAAACCACTATAAAATGGTGTAAGTCCATCAAATAATTTGTAAAAATAATTTCAATGTATTTAGTTATAGAATATCATCCTCTAGATAAGTTATGTTTTTCATATCTTTTGGTGTGAAGAGGGGATCCTTACCCTTTGTGTGCATGTGTATCTCACTGTTTTGGGGAAAATTAAACATCAATAACTTATAAATCATATCCTACAAGATCATAAACCAACTAACCAAATTGAAAGGAAAAATCATGTCCTATGTTGGGAGGATATTCTTAGTTAACTTGGTGATCACATCCATGCTTGTTCATGCCTTATATATATATATATATACCATTAGGCTCATCAAAAATATCAAAATAAAGATCAATAAATTTATTTGGAATTGTTGTATCTATGAATGAATGATAGTATATGTCATATCAGAAGATAAACAACTTGTTTAAGTGGGTGGAAAAGGTATCAAAGATCCAAATAAGTTCTATAAATCCATTCTTTATAAATTCTCTTGCAATTTGATCACATAACATTATCAGGCCTTGGTATTTCTATATAATAGGATTAACCCTAAGATGTGTGATAGATACCCTTGGTATATTTATTCTTCTATTTAAAAAACCATTAAATTTTCTTATAATGACATTGTGTCATGATTGATGTGGTATGTATCTAGGAAATATAAAGTGAACTGTTGGAACATACCATAGATTAGAAGTCCTTGTAAAGAGATTGTGGTTCTTCCTTAAAATAAAAAAATATGTTAATTGTGGAGAATAACTAAAATGATGGAGAAAAAAATGAATAATTCTGACCTCACATCATGTTATAGATCCATAAGAATGCCTTTTTTTTACATTAAAACTCTAATATGGAAAGAAAATATGATTACTAAGCAAAGAAAAAGGGACTTATATAGGGCTAAATGCATACATGATATGAATGAACCCACCTAGTTTTTTATATTTATGTGTCATTTTAATATATAATAAAAAACTCTCATGTTTTAAAAAATATAGAAGGGTAGGATGCCCATCCAAGCTCAGTTGAAGAAATCAAACCTACAGTTGGACTCAACATGTTATTTATGTATTAAACTAATAAAAATACACAACATAAGTTTTTTTTCTAAATTCTAGCTTATTTCTAGGATATGGTAATACATCTAATACCTATTTGAATTGATTTTTTAATTGAAAGACCAATAATAGACCTACTAAATCATATCAATAAATTGATCCTCAGTGATTAGGCACCCAACATGATTATTACTACAATAAACACAGTAATGTATTAAACATTTTCCTCAATGTAGAGACTTCAGGTTTTCCTTATATGACTTTTGAATATTCCTAGGAATGTTTTTAGAGTCAGGTGCTGAAACAACATGAGATTCTGATGCCCGGTGAGCCCGAAATTAATTTTGTAAAAATATTTAATATATTTTATATCACATGCATGAAGTTTTCTTGAAAAAGTGTAATAAATTCTAAATAGATTCTAAAATTGAAAATTTGATACCATGGTTGAATTTGGAGCATGGGGTTTACCCTATGTGCGACTTAAAACTTGTTAGCATGGGATGTTCATATGAGGTAGACATTGGCAGGTATGTTTAATTAAAATTAAAACAATTATTTATTTATTTTATTAAACATCCTAATTAAATCCCCTATAAATACCCTCTTATGAAAATTTTTCAAGGGTTGGCCGCATAACCATTTATAGATATGATAGGAGGATGAGTGAATTCTTCGTTGGTGGATCAACATAGAGTGAAAAACGATTATTAAATTGAAGATAATTATGAGACGAATGAAGAAAATATTGGGATAATCACCTTCATCACTAGATAATGTGTTCTTCACCAATGATCGATCTATAATCAAGGTTGGGATCTTTCTTTTCCCCCCCTTTTGATTAAAATATTGATCATGGATTTTATTTACTTTTGATACGTGATAATTGTTCTTTACATGAGCCCTGAAATTTATTAATTATATTGATTTGATATATTTATTTCCTTATTGAACATTTTATATCCTCATATATAATAATAAATGGAAATAAGCACTTTTAAAATCATTATTCACTTTGTTCTTGTGGGTTTTCCCTATATTTTCATCGCGTTCTTCACTGTTGGACAATGGTGTCACAATTTGACTTTTTTGGGGTGAGTTTGCGTATGTTCAAACCCCCAAATTCCTTATAGAAACACAAATGACACAAGGATTGATTGTTTGTGGATGTATTTATGAATGATAAGGATTGTGTTTTGGGAAAATATTGGATCATTAATGAGGTATCAGGTTCATGATCAAGGATTCAATCGAGGTGCATCGAGGATGAAAGTTGATTAGAAGTGGTAGGATATCAGATTAAGAATTTTAGTTTTCCTCATTGACTCGTGGATAAAATGTGTAGAGTGATGAGATCAGTTTTGAGTGGAGGAATTGCATAGGGTATAATGTAATAGTCTATTCTTCCTGGATGTGATGGTGGTAAAACTTAGATCTCTGATGATTTTGTCAGACATCGTCAATTCAATGAGTGTTATAATTTTTAATAATTATAAACTCCTTAAATAAAAAATGGAAAACCCCTGGGGATTCTTGGGGAATGGTACACAAGAGGGAGAGACACCAAAGAAGAACCTTGGACATTATTATTATTATATTAATAATAATGATCATTATTATTATAATATTAATAATAATTTAACTTTTTAACTTGAAGAGGGAGAGGCACCAAGGATGCCAAGTCCCATGTATGTGCCTCCTTTAAAGAATCCTTTCATCTTTTTAGTTTTTATAATTATATAATAATAATAATATAAATTATTATTATTAATAATAATATTATAATATTGTTAAAGGAGGGGGTGGCATGGGTTGTGTTCCCTAAGAGGGAGGAGGTTCCCCAATGCGAATAAAGATTTAAAAACTAATAATAATAAAAATTATAATATAAAATATTATTATTATTTATTTTCTCTAAAGAAAATATTAATTCCATTTTAACATATTCATATAGTGTTTGAATGATGAATCATTTATAAAATTACAACCCTGATATTGAGGAGATCATTTCATGAAAAATGATGGATATTTTATTTAGACTCACATAGGTCCATGAAGTGCCCAATAATAATAATAATTATAATAATAATTTTATTGTCATGAAATATAATATCCAACATACCTTCTTCATATGGTGTTTGAATGATGAATTGTCTTTGGCTTTGTGACCCTGATATTGAGGTGGATATTTCAAGAAAAATATCATCTATTTAATTTGGACTCATGGATTAAGATCACAAAACACCATTCAAGTGTAATGTGTTGAAATGAGTTTTTTCACTGGTTATATGATTTTAGATAGTGAATAGAATATCTTTAGTGTTTTCCCATGTGGATCATAGTGGTATGATCTATTAAGACATTCTTGTCTATTTATGATGACATATGAATGGAATTATGTTTTATCCCATCAGAACGATGGCGAGCTTCATGTGTTTGTCAGACTTTTGGCTGATACATGTCATGTACTGCCATTACACAACATGTAGTTCTAAATGGTTAGCAATCCTTGTTCTAAAAAGGACAAGAACAGGTAGATGAGATAGACCACATGGCATGTGGACCACTTTCACTTGTAATTCTTGAGAGTCTTATTCTTCTCTTATCTCCTTTGTTTTGAATTGTATTTGGGCCCCTGAGTAGCCTATACTGTGTATTTTTTCATATAGAATTCAATGGATGCTTTAACAGTGGATTTTTAGATATATTATGAGATTTTATAGGTGTTAAAATTATTCATGCAGTGCTCATTGACTAAAATGATCATGCACGATCATCAGAGAGTGGTACCCCCTAACTGACCATAGCATGGGTCCTCTATCCATATAGACGATACTCCCCTATAGCACTAGGGTGTGGGTCCTCCATACTCATTGTGTAGATAGAGATTGTAATCCCATGTCACATTAGGGTACAAGTCCTTATAAATGGATACGGTACTCCCCTATTATAATAGGTCTCATGTCCTCCAGAACCATTACACATATAGAGATGGTACTCCCTTATCACACCGAAGCATGAGTTCTATATACATGGATATGGTACTCCCTTGTCACACCAAAGTGGATGCCCTCCATACTCATTGTGTAGATAGAGATGATACAACCCTATGGCACTAGGGTATGTGTCCTCTGTCCATGGAGATTATACCCCCTATCACCCTAGGGTGCACATCCTTCATACAGTTACGTCTTTGGATAGACATGCAAGATACTAGGAACCAATGATGGAATCCTGAAAATATTGTAAGAATCATTGTTCTTATATGTTTTGTGGAGACAAAGATACCATTTATCTCTTGTTCGTGATTCTTTTTGAGCTATATGGGTTTTTTATTATGGTTGTTGTCTCATATGTTGATTGAAATACCTTCATTACGATGAGATGACTACTTCTATCATGTCTTCAATTTTTTCATCTATGATTTTTGAGGAATCATACTTGGTATGTATATATTCACCCTTATATGGGATTTTCCCACACATGTCATGTATTATGAAGATGAAAAATATGTTCGAGGTGATTTCAAATGATTACAGGGATCTTTGTGTGCACAGACCATGTACATTGTTCGAGATTAAATATCTAGATTTGAAATCTCTAAGAATTTATTTTTTTATTGTCATGTTGAAACATATTTTCTGATTGGGTGTGTATATTTTACCATTACCTTTCAGATTATGTGACTGTAAAATTTTTTATTACCTAGATGTTAGTACATTCATGAAATTTACTCTAGATATTACTTTATTTTATTATTATTCCTCTAAACATCTTCATAGTGATGTTTGGGTGCATAAAAATAGGCAACCTTGTGGTATAGGATTAGATCAACCTTGTGGTTGGTGCTTGTGTCTTAGTGGATTTGAGTGTAGTTTTGTGTATGAAATATGTCTTTTCTTATCTGGATACATTTATAAGGTAGATCTATAAACCAAATTTCCATGGGTGTAGCCCATTTTTGACACCTATATATACCAATGAAGTCATATTTTGCTCGACCCTTGTGCTAGAGGTTATTATAGTGAGGATCAGTGATCAACCATTTCTACCAATGGTGTGACCTAACTCAATGAGGAGAGAAAAAGAAAACCTCACATGAAATATTTATATAGCTATAGTGGGACACTAAGATTTTTTATTAAATATTGAAATGTCATTTACCATCCATGATCATATGATTAATACCTATGAGTGAACCAGTGATTTCAGTTTGTTGGGATATAGTTTTTCTCCTTTAATAAGGAGTTATCCCTGAGCACGGTACATTGAGTTTATTCATGGGAGGTTATAGACCCTTTATTATCAGATTAGAAATTATTACCCTTGGAGAAATAAATGATATGAGATTTTAGTTTCCTTTGATGGTGGAAAAGTATGAGGGAATACTTCTTGAGGATATGTCGAGTTTACCTCAAAATAAAGAGTTTTTTTCTACATGGACATGCACTAGGGATAACCTAATATCTAAACTGGTATATTGAATAAACCTGTGTAACTGTGTGAGATAGAGGTCTAGTGTGGATTGGTGTCTCCTGATCTAGGATACTATCTTAGAGGGGTATCCATCCTTGATAATTGATTACCTCTTCACCCAGTAGATGGAGGATAATTGGATCTTGGCGTTTGACATCAATATGGGTTATTACAAGCTCTAGGTTTGAGAGGTTGATATACAGATTATGGATTCCTAGAGATATTATAGTTACTTTGATCTCTTGGTGATGCCCTTTAGTGTGTTGAACACCACAATAGAGTTCGAACGACTAATAAGTTGGATCCATTACCTTCCTTGGGTCGATTCATGGTAGTCTTTTGTGATGATACCCTCATATCAAGGGTGTTAGAGTTGGAACACGTGACACCTAAGAGGATAGTCCTATAAATTATCTAGGAGTTCTAATAGTATGATATATCTCATGTAGGATGTTCTAAATTTGAAGGTCCCCTTCTCAGAATATGTATTCTTAGACATGGGAGTGACACTGGACCCTATAGAGGTTGAGATGGAATGACCTTAAGGGAATCCCAGGGTGTGGTGGTAGTAGAAGATGCTCATAGTGAGGGTTTCTATCTACTTTTTGTCGAGTGAGGTGATAGAGAATTTGAAATCTTTTTAGGTAGACTGAGTTCTTGGCATCCTTCACATGTCACAGCTAAGGAAGTATGTGTATGACTCATTGTACGATACCGATGTGACTTAGCTAAGTAATAAGAATGGAGTTTACTTTTTCATGGAGTTTTTGGTGTTGAGAACAATGAAAGAATGACCCTTCATGGGTATATTTTGTCCTTGGGTGCATGCATGTTGGTAGCATAAGAAACTAACGTGGGAGTGAGATATCCATATACAGGATCAGTATCCCCAACTTTTTCTTAGTTTCTACCTTTTGGGGACAAACATATTTTAATAAGGGAAAAATGTAGATACTCAAATTTTTATGTGTAAGGCATTTTAATATTCTTATAATTATTTTTGGAGTCAGGCACTGAGATGGTGCGTGATTCCAAGTCTCAATAATCCTGATATTAATTTTATAAAAATACTAAAATATTTTATATCAGACATGGGAAAATTTCATAAAAATGTTGAATAACTACCAAAAGTAATCTCGAATCAAAAATCTAAACCACAGTTGAATATGAAGTGTGGGGTTTACTCTATTTGTGACCTAATGTTGGTTAGTATGGTAGAAATAATGACATGTGGATCGACGGTGTAATGACCCATAAAATTCAAGGGAAATTTTTTTTCTTAATTTTCTTTGGGATTTTACAAGAACGCAGTTTCTGACGACCCCTGATTCCGAGGCCCGGTGTGCCCGGAATAATTTTCTGAAGTTTAGCTCGGGTACGTTCAGTAAACGAACGAGCGGGTTTTCCTAACTTTTGAACCGTTGCTCGGAATCGAAATCCGAGGGCACCGATTGAACCACAATTCCAGTAATTGCTTAAGAACACCTTTTTTCCAGAGTTGCATTTGCTCGAGTGAGGTTATTATTTAATTGGGTTAACAAAAGAATAAAAATAAAATTTGTGCAACCAGTTTTATTTTTATTTAAGGTAGCTTGAACCTATGCTTGGAGGTTGGGGTGGGACCCACTAGTTCCTAACTACCCTAGGTAGGATATTAGTGAAGTGGGGCCCACACGAGCCCCACCCCTTTATTTACTTTTCACCTCCCATGAGAATTTAATATGGTAACTCACCCTCACCCCCTCTTAAATTCCAAGTCAACTCTCGCGTTTAATTGGATTATTAAACGCCTCATTAATTGGTCAACACACGTTAATTAAACTATGTATTAATTTTGAATTTCAATTAAGGGTTGGCATGAGAAATAAAATATGGCAACACCTTATTTTATTGTTGTTGTTTTGTTGTGCAAGAAGGATTGGGAGGAATTGCTCAAGCCTTGGAATCCTTATATTCCTCCTTGAAGAATGCGAAGAACGCACCATCGCCGACGAAGAATGCCGGCCTCCAATGAAGGATGATGAAGATGCCGAATCCTTGGAGATCGACGACGCGACGCCGTGTACCGCGACGCCGACGATTCTCTTCTCTGTGACGCCGACGATGCTTACGTAGCCTTTTTCCACGGCGTCCTTTTTCCATGTCAAACCTTCATTCATCAATTCTTTGAGGTAGGGGTTAATTGTTTTACCCGTGAATTATTTCTTTTCCATTCATCGACTTCAATTTGGGCCGCCTGTTATCGTAATAACGGGAGGAGGTCGGACCGCACGAACACGGATGACCCTCCTCCCCCTTTGATGGTTGTACTTGATTGCGGTACGAGCAAAAGCGGCATAGTGCAACGACACCCTGCGAAAACAATGAAGAACGGGCGAAGAAGCGCAACACCGTCGCACCACACTGTTGAGGCGATTCGAATACTCCGCAAATTTTTTATTTGACGGCGGATCGACGGGTGATGACGGAACGGGCCGCAGAGGCAATTTGATGTTTCCGCAGTAAAGTACGGGACCCGAGATGAACACCTGCGCAGAGGGAATTGAAAACGGACCACCAGTGAAACTCCGGTGGCCCACGGACTTCACCGGCGGCGCGGCGGCGCCGGCGGCGGCCGACCGCCCGGAGGCGGCGGTGTCCCGGCGCACCACCAGGAGGGACTGCCGTGGCTGAAGCTGAGGCGGAAGGAGACCAGTCCCGCGGCCACACGGGACGCGCGGGAGACACGGCGACCTGCGCTGCATCGCTGGCTAAGGAGGGGTGGGGGGGGGGGGGACCACGCCCCCCCATGCTCGGCCACTGGCCAAGCCAGCGTGGCACCGGGCTGGGTTGCGCGGACCGGACCGGGCCGCGCCCAGCTGGTCCAGGTCGTGCCCAGATGGGTCGGACCCGGACACGGCTCGGGTTGACCCGGTTCGGGCCGACCCAGGGGGGTTGGGCCGGGTCGGACTCGGCCCAGACCCCACATTTTCAGACCACTTCCGTTCTTTTGCTCATATCTTGGGCTACGGACCTCCGATCAACACACCGTCAATTGCGATGCGATCCTTGGATCGAGACGGTCGTTTCGTTATATTAAAATAAAAGTTTCGGAGAACTTGGGGTATGGCCCGGTTGGTTCAAACACGAAACCAACAGGGCCCTCGGAGCGGAAACGCTCATAACTTGAGCTCCAGACGTTCGATTGACGTGCCATTGACTTTGTTGGATTTCCCTTAGTGAGACAGACCTTTTGGATTACTCCGCTCTTGGTTTGAACGTAGTTGGAGTATGGTCGGGTTGGTTTTGACTTTAAAAACCAACCGGGCCCCTGGAAAGAGAAAGTCAATAACTCTCAGACCGAACGTCCGATTTAAGCGCCGTCTTTCACATTGAGTTCCTATCGACATGGCAGAACTTTGAGATAAATCAACTCTAGACTACGTGTCAGTTGATGTATCGACCCCCTGAGCTCATGGAGCGGACCCTCCCGAAAACGAGCATGCTGTGTGCGGGAACCCTAGAGCTGGCTGTGTCTGCAACAATGAAGACTGTACTGAAATCCTATGTGGGTTCGGCAGTGATGAAGACCATACTGAAATACTCCGTGGGTTCGACGGCAATGAAGACTACACTGAAATCCTATTTGGGTTCGGTAGTGATGAAGACCGTACTGAAATCCTCCATGGGTTCGACGGCAATGAAGACTGCACTGAAATCCTATGTGGGTTCGGCAGTCATGAAGACCGTACTGAAATCCTCCGTGGGTTCGACGTCAATTAAGACTGCACTAAAATCCTATGTGGGTTCGGTAGTGATGAAGACCATACTGAAATCCTCTGTGGGTTCGAAGGCAATGAAGACTGCACTGAAATCCTATGTGGGTTCGGCAGTGATGAAGACCGTACTGAAATCCTCCGTGGGTTCGACGACAATGAAGACTGCACTGAAATCCTATGTGGGTTCGGCAATGATGAAGACCATACTAAAATCCTCCATGGGTTCGATAGCAATGACTACTATTCTTGTATCCTACGCGAGTCTTGCAGTGTCTGACTCTGTTCTTGCTATCCTATGTGGGTCTGGCAGAGTAGCTGGTCTGTATCCTATGTGGGTCCGACAGCTTAGCCGGTTTAGTATCCTATGTGGGTCCCAGCTTTGATGAATCAGTGGCTACATCGGATCATCTCTATCACCTTACGAAGATGTATACCTGTGTGAGCTGAGTCTTGACTTTCAATCATTATCTTTGATATGATTAACTTGTTTTCCAATGTGGATTGTGTTGTGCTTTCCTTTGTGGATTGGGTTGTTACTTCGTGGTTGTATCTTCCCTTTGTGGATTATCCTTTGTGGATTCTTGGAGACCTTCGGGGGTCTTGGGGTCCCTACTGAGTAGTGTATACTCACCCCTGCATGAGCTATGCCCGCACTACATTGTGTTGGATGCAGACGACGGACATCACTGATCGTGGTTGAGGCTAGTGGAGCAGTCGGTACCTGGAGGTGGACCACTAGGCGGGACATACACGGAGCGAGGAGCTGAGGTGGATATCTGTACCCACCCTTCAAGTGGGACTTCCAGTGGACGGCTCGACATTGCAGCTTTACTTTCAGTTGTTGTACCTTATTTCCAGTTGTACTTTACTTTCAGTTTGGGTTTGTATTCTGGCCCATTTACTTTTCAAACTTACTTTTGTACCCAATTTTACTTAGTGTTTACTTCTGGTGGCTTACTATGTGGTGTTTGTTTACTTTATAAAGGAAATGTCTTCCCCTTTTTGTCGGGATTTAAGCCTTGGTGCTAGTCGCCAGCCCCTGGCCTATGGGAGGCGGGCTTGGGGTAGACATGGCACGGGCCCCGAGGACGGGTCGTGAAAAATTGGTATCAGAGGAGTTCGGTTCTACCGCAGAACTCAGGACTCTGATCTTTCTTCTATGTGAAGTAATAATATTTAGGGTATTGAGTGTGGTTATCAGTCCAGGGAGTCTAGTGTTGGTGCGGTGGCTGACATATCCGTACACCAGGACCCTGACTTCTGATTTCCGACTCAATGCACGAAAACCTTGATTGCATGTGTGTTTCAAAAGTTTTCCTTGTGATTACTTTTTTTCAGCTCATCAAGTATACTGTTTGACCGTGGAACACCTGTTTCCTTTCAGGATGGCCCAACGATGACATCCAGCTAGGGTTCCGAGCATTGTGCGAGACGACAGCCCACCAAGTGACGAGGCCATGGTGCAGGCCCCTTTGACAGTGGAGGCACCGGCCGTACCTCTACCCGTCGAGCCACCGATGCTACCAGACCTAGCCGCTGATAGTGCACGTTGCCTTAGGGCACTTCATGAGTTTTACCATCAGAGACCGCCCAGGTTCCGCGGGGAGATGGACCCTCAGGCAGCCATGGATTGGATGGAGGCGGTTTTTATGAGTTTTCAGGTTAGTGGGGACACCAGATGACCTCATGGTGGTCCTCGCAGTGAGCCTCCTGCACGTGGCACCAGGTAGATGGTGGTGCTTGATGCTCCAGGTGCATGACGAGGCATCACTCCTATGGACAGACTTTGAGAGCCTCTTCCACTTGGAGTTCGTCCCAACCACCCTCCGTGCAGTGCGCATCTAGGAGCTTCTACAACTACGGAAGGGTAGCATGACGGTCACCCAGTACTTGGTGAGATTTTCCGATCTCTCGCGCTATTCGACGGACATGGTATGTGACCCACTCTTCCGGTCCCGGACCTTCGAGTAGGGAATGAGGCATGAGATCAGGGCGTCAATGATCTTCCTCAGCATTCCGACACAGGAAGGAGTACTGGAGAAAGCTCTTCTCATAGGGAGATTTCTCGCTGAGCGTACGCCAGCAGCGAGACCTACCGCAGGGCGACATGTAGCAGAGTCGTCTGCTGCTAGTAGTCGACAGATGTCACAGGGGTCCAGGCAGACCGGACCATCAGGAAGACGACCTCAAGACACTGGCTCAGAGGTGCGAGGCACAGGGTGCAGAGCCAGCCTTCTGAGGAGCAGGCAGTGCTACGCGTGTGGCGGGTAGGGCCACATGGCTCGTGACTGCCCGACCCGTCGTACAGAGGAGCAACAGACGGTTGAGGGGCCACCTAGGCAGAGGCAGAGGGTAGACTGTGATGGTCCGCCGAGAGCAGGCATACGAGGCAGGGGAGCTGGCCGAGCAGCAGGTGGTGGGCGACGCTTTGAGGCTTTACCACCACCACCACTTGGAGGTCCACCCCGACAATAGGGAGCTGGAGGGAAGAGACATGCTCAACTTCAGGCAGCGGAGGCCTACGACCACGGTGCGCAATATATGATTCGAGGTACAATTTTTGTCTACTCCACCCTTGCTATAGTTCTTATAGACCTAGGAGCGAGTCATTCTTTTATTGCCGCTGACCTTGTTTGGAGTTCGGAGATTCCGATGGAGCCATTGGCTCGATCCTTACGGCTAGAGACTCCTACGGGAGAAGACTAAACGATTACACACTGGTGCCAGTAGTGTGAGCTTACTCTAGGAGGCGAGAGCTTCGACTGGGATCTTCTTGTAGCGGCGTCGATTCCTTACGACGTCATCTTAGGCATGGATTGGTTATCTACCATCCATGCTCAGATTGACTGTATTAGGCGCAAGGTGCGGTGTATACGCACTGATTGGAGCAGGTTCACCTTCACCGGTGAGAAGGGAGCCTTTGCAGCACATGATGGACTCTCACAGAGGAGAGGACAACCCATCACTCATCAGTTGGCTAGCCTCATCCTAGGAGTAGTTGACATGCAGAGTCCTAGTTTTCGTGTAGTGGTGGATCAGTATGCGGACGTTTTCCTTGACGAAATTCTAGGACTACCTCCTCACAGAGAGGTAGACTTCTATATTTACCTATACCCCAGGACAACCCTGATATCCACTCCAGCATATCGAATGGCCCCCGCTGAGCTTCGAGAGCTACAGGTACAGCTAGAGGACTTGCAGAGCAAGGGATTCATCTGACCGAGTGTTTCACCCTGGCATCCCCGATATTATTCGCCAAGAAGGCGGACGGGAGCTTGCAAATGTGTGTCGATTATCGTCGCCTGAACCGGGTGACTGTGAGGAACAAGTATCCGCTACCGAGGATTGATGACCTATTTGATCATCTTAAAGAAGTATGGTAGTTCTTGAAGATAGACCTCAGGTCAGGCTATCATCGGCTCAGAGTTCGGGAAGAGGACGTGAAAAAGACAACCTTCAGGTTTCGGTATGGCCACTATGAGTTCTTGGTTATGCCTTTCGGCATAAACAACACTCCAGCTGTGTTTATGAGTCTCATGAATAGGATCTTTCAGCCATACCTCGATCGATTTGTCGTGGTCTTCATCGACGACATTTTGATATACTCGACCACTGAGGAGGAACATGCCCACCACTTGCGGATTGTGCTAGACACACTCCGAGATCACCAGCTTTATGGTAAGCTCTCGAAGTGTCAGTTCTAGTTACGTGAGGTCCACTTCTTGGGACACGTCATCTTTGAGGTGAGAGTTGCGGTGGATCTTGCGAAGATCGAGGTAGTGCTAGCTTTGGAGCCATCCAGGAGCGTGACGGAGGTGCAGAGTTTCTTGGGGCTAGATGGGTACTACCAGAGATTTGTGCCAGACTTTTACAGAGTTGCGGCACCACTCTCAGCTTTGACGAAGAAGGGGAAACCCTTTGTGTGGTCAAACAAATGTCAGCAGAGCTTCCAGGAGCTGAGACAAAGATTTACCAGCGCGACTATCTTAAGGATACCGGAGGAGGGAGTAGGGTATGTAGTCTACTGCGATGCATCAGGGACCGGACTCGGATGTGTCCTGATGCAGGAGCGGGATGTGATCGCCTATGGATCACGTCAGTTGAGGAAGAATGAGAAGAACAACGCTACCCATGACCTGGAGTTAGCAGTAGTGGTCTTCGCTCTATAGATGTGGTGACACTATCTGATGGGAGAGCTCTTTACAGTCTACTCTGACCACCAGAGTCTCAGGTACATCTTCTCGCAGAAGGACCTGAATTTGAGACAAAAACGATGGCTCGAGTTCCTCTAGGACTATGACTTTGAGATAGTCTATACTTCTGGAAAGGGGAACATAGTAGACGATGCTCTCAGCAGGAGAATGGGCATCGAGCTACTCGGGGAGGCGACGAAGTATCTAGCCTCTTTACAGATATCTGTCATGGATAAAGATGGAGTAGCCTTTCTTCAGTCACTCATAGTCACTCCTCCACTACTGTAGCGGGTCAGAGAGGCACAATGTGGGGACGCTAACTGTGAGACGCGGCGTGCGCAGATATCCTTAGGACAATCATCTGATGGATTCTCCGTAGGAGGAGAGGACAATGTCCTTTTCAGAGGACGTACCATGGTACCAGCTGCTTTGTAGGAGGATGTGCTGAGAGAGTTTCACACTTTCCCATTAGTGGTACATCCAGGAGTGGAGAAGATGTACCAGGATCTCAGACGACAACACTGGTGGCTGGGTATGAAGAAGGCTGTAGCAGAGTTCGTTTCTCGATGCCTCACCTTCCAGTAGGTGAAGGTAGAGCACCAGGTACCAGCAGGCTTGGTACATCCCTTGGAGGTCCCGGAGTGGAAGTGGGCCGGGATATCTATGGATTTCGTTACTGGACTTCCACGCACTTCCAAGGGTCACGACCCCATTTGGGTGATTGGCGACCGACTGACCAAGTTGTCCCGCTTCTTACCCATCAGAGAGCAGGGATCAGTAGAGAGCTTGGGATGTCTCTAAGTTCAGGAGATTGTACGGCTTCATGGTGTGCCATCTTCTATCGTCTCCGATCGAGATGCTCGCTTTATTTCCCGGCTTTGGAAGGGGTTGCAAAAGGCATTTGGGACGCAGCTACGTCTGAGAATCGCCTTTCACCCTCATAAGGATGGTCAGACGGAGAGGACCATTCAGACTCTCAAGGACATGCTCCGTGCATTTGTCCTTGACTTTGGTCGCAGATGGGAGGACCATCTATCCTTGGTGGAGTTCGCATACAACAACAGATACCACTCCACCATCGGGATGGCACCATATGAGGCATTACATGGCCGGCCTTGCAGATCACCTCTGTGATGGAAAGACCCTGGGTAGTTAGCACTTGTGGGACCAGAGATGGTCCAATCAATGAAAGAGAAGGTCCAGGTCATCCAGGAGAGGATGAGGACAACTCAGAGCTGGCAGAAGTCTTATGCTAACAGGAGGCGGAGGCCACTAGAGTTTTAGGATGGAGACCACGTCTTCTTGCGGGTCTCACCTCGACGTGGATTACAGAGATTTGGCTGAAGCGGTAAGTTATCTTTGTGCTTCATCAAACCATTCCAGGTCCTCAACAGGGTAGGCGAGGTGGCTTACCGCCTAGCTCCACCACCTCAGTTGCATCGGGTGCACAGCGTCATCCACATATCTCAACTGAGGAGATACGTGCACGACCCGACGCATATCATCGACCATGGGGATCTGGACCTTGATGATGGGGCGACCTTTGCGGAGGTCCCGGTGGAGATTTAGGATCGACAGAAGCGGGTCCTATATGGGCGGTCGATTCCTTTAGTGCACATCAGATGGTAGTACGAGAACCTCCCGGAGAGCACTTGGGAGCGGGAGGCTCAGATGTGTGCTGAGTACCCACTTTTGTTCCCCTAGTTTATGATGTATCTTTAAGGGGACGTAAAACCCTGAGGTGGGAGTAATGTAAAGACCCATTAAATTCAAAGGAATTTTTTTTTCCTAATTTTCTTTCGGATTTTACAAGAACGTAGTTTCTGATGACACCTGATTCCGAGGCCCGGTGTGCCCGGAATAATTTTCCAATGTTTAGCTCGGGTACGTTGAGTAAACGAATGAGTGGGTTTTCCTAACTTTTGAACTGTTGCTCGTAATCAAAATCCGAAGGCAGCGATGGAACCGCAACACCGATAATTTCTTAAGAACACCTTTTCCGGAGTTGCGTCTGCTCGGGTGAGGTTATTATTTAATTGGGTTAACTAAAGAATAAAAACAAAATTTGTGCAACCAATTTTATTTTTATTTAAGGTATCTTAAACCTATGCTTGGAGGTTGGGGTGGGACCCACTAGTTCCTAACTACCCTAGGTAGGATATTAGTGAAGTGGGACCCACACGATCCCCACCCCTTTATTTGCTTTTCACCTCCCATGAGCATTTAATATGGTAACTCACCCGCACCCCCTTTTAAATGCCAAGTCAACTCTCACATTTAATTGGATTATTAAATGCCTCATCAATTGGTCATCGCATGTTAATTAAACCATGTATTAATTTTGAAATTCAATTAAGGGTTGTCAAGAGAAATAAAATAAGGCAACACCTTATTTTATTGTTGTTTTACCGTTGTGCGAGAAGGATTGGGAGGAATTGCTCAAGCCTTGGAATCCTCATATTCCTCCTTGAGGAACACGAAGAACGCACCGTCGCCGACGAAGAACACCGGCCTCTGACGAAGGACGGTGAAGAATGTCGAATCCTTGGAGATCGACGACGCGACGCCGTGTACCGCGATGACGACGATCCTCTTCTCCGCAATGCCGACGACGCTTACAGATCCTTCTTCCGCGGCGTCATTTTTCCGTGTCAAACCTTCGTTCATCAACACTTTGAGGTAGGGGTTAATTGTTTTACCCATGAATTATTTCTTTTCCATTCATCGACTTCTATTTGGGCCGCCTATTATCGTAATAACGGGAGGAGGTAAGACCGCACGAACACGGCCGACCATGCTCCCCCTTTGATGGTTGTACTTGATTGCGGTACGAGCAATGGCGGCGCCGTGCAACGGCACCGCACAGAAACAATGAAGAACGAGCGAAGAAGCGCGGCGCCACCGCACCGTGCCATTGAGGCAATTTGAAGACTTCGAAAATTGTTTATTTGACGATGGATTGACGGGCAATGACAGAACGGGCTGCAGAGGCAGTTCGATGTTTCCGCAGTAAAGTACGGGACTCGAGATAAACACTGGCGTAGACAGAATTGAAAACGGACCACCGGAGCAACTCCGGTGGCCCGCAGACTTCATCGGTGGCACCGGCGGCCGGAGGCGGCGGCGACGTCCCGGCGCGCCGCCCTGAGGGACCGCCACGACTAAATCCGCGGTGAAAGGAGACCGGTCCCGCGGCCACGCGTGACGCGGGGGAGAAACGGCGACCAGCGCCGCGTCGCTAGCTAAGGACGGGGGGGGGGGGGGGGCGTCCCCCCATGCTCGGCCGCTGGCCAAGACAGCATGCCACCCAGCCGGGCCGGGCCAGGTTTTGTGGACCAGACCGGGCCGCACCCAGATGGGTCGGACCCGGACCCGGACCCGGGTCGGGTCGACCCGGTTCAGGCTGACCCAGGGGGGGTTGGGCTGGGTCGGACCAGGCCCAGACCCCCCATTTTCAGACCACTTCCGATCTTTTGCCCATATCTTGGGCTACAGACCTCTGATCAACACACCATCTGTTGCGATGTGATCCTTGTATCGAGAAGGGTGTTTCTTTATATTACACTCAAGCGTTTGGAGAACTTGGGGTATGGCCGGGTTGGTTCGAACACGAAACCAACAGGGCCCTCGGAGTGGAAACGCTCATAACTTGAGCTCCAAACGTCCGATTGACGTGCCGTTGACTTTGTTGGATTCCACTTAGTGAGACAGACCTTTTGGATTACTCCTCTCTAGGTTTGGACCTAGTTGGAGTATGGTTGGGTTGGTTTTGAATTTAAAAGCCAACAGGGTCCCTAGAAAGAAAAAGCCAATAACTCTTAGACCGGACGTCCGATTGACGCGCCGTCTGTCACGTTGAGTTCCTATCGATGTGGAAGAATTTTGAGATACATAAACTCTAGAATATGTGTCAGTTGATGTATCGACCTCCTTGGCTCGTGGAGCGGACCCTCCCAGAAATGAGCATGCTGTGTGCGGGAACCCTAGAGCTGGCTGCGTCTGCAACAATGAAGACTGCACTGAAATCCTATGTGGGTTCGGCAGTGATGAAGACCGTACTGAAATACTCTGTGGGTTCAATGGCAATGAACACTACACTAAAATACTATGTGGGTTTGGCAGTGATGAATACCGTACTGAAATCCTCCGTGGGTTCGACGACAATGAAGACTCAACTGAAATACTATGTGGGTTCGGCAGTGATGAAGACCGTACTAAAATCCTCCATGGGTTCAAAGGCAATGAAGAAGACACAGAAATCCTATGTGGGTTCGGCAGTGATGAAGACCATACTGAAATCCTCCGTGGGTTCGATGGAAATGAAGACTGCACAGAAATCCTATGTGGGTTCGGTAGTGATAAAGACCGTACTGAGATCCTCCGTGGGTTTGACGGCAATGAATACTGCACTGAAATCCTACGTGGGTTCGGCAGCGATGAAGACCATACTAAAATCCTCCGTGGGTTCGACAACAATGACTACTATTCTTGTATCCTACATGAGTCTGGCAGTGTCTGACTCTATTCTTGCTATCCTACGTGGGTCTGGCAGAGTAGCTGGTCTGTATCCTATGTGGGTCCGACAGCTTAGCTGGTTTAGTATCCTATGTGGGTCCCAGCTTAGATGAATTAGTGGCTACATCTGATCATCTCTATCACCTTACTAAGATGTATACCTGTGTGAGCTGATTCTTGAATTTCAATCATTATATTTGATATGATTGACTTGTTTTCCAATATGGATTGTGTTGTGATTTCCTGTGTGGATTGGGTTGTTACTTTGTGATTGTATCTTCCCTTTGTGGATTATCCTTTGTGGATTCTGGGAGACCTTCGGGGGTCTCGGGGTCCCTACTGAGTAGAGTATACTGACCTCTGCACGGGCTATGCCCGCACTACGTTGTGTTGGATGCAGACGATGGACAACGCTGATCGTGGTTGAGGCTAGTGGAGTAGTCGGTACCTGGAGGTGGACCACTGGGTGGGACTTACACGGAGAGAGGAGCTGAGGTGGCTATCTGTACCCACCCTTCAGGTGGGACTTCCAGTGGACGGCTCGATGTTGCTGCTTTACTTTCAGTTGTTGTACCTTTTTTCCAGTTTTACTTTACTTTCAGTTTGGGTTTGTATTCTGGTCCATTTACTTTCCACACTTACTTTTATACCCAATTTTACATAGTGTTTACTTCTGCTGGCTTACTCTGTGGTGTTTGTTTACTTTATAAAGGCAATGCCTTCTCCTTTTTGTCGGTATTTACGCCTTGGTGCTAGTCACCAGCCCCTGGCCTATGGGAGGCGGGCTTGGGGTAGTCACGACACGGCCCCCGAGGACGGGTCGTGATAGACAGTTTATGGAGGGATTAAATAATGAGAGGGATGTTGTTTTGTGAACTGATTGGATTGGGACCATGGGAGGGGGTTCATGATTGAGGATTCAATCAAGGTTCCTTGAGGATGGTAGTTGATTAGAGGTGGTAAGATATTGGATTGAAGATCCCCATTTTTCTTAGTTGACTCATGACAAAGATGTGTGGTGTGATGGGATTGATTTAGAGTAGAGGCTATGTTCATGGTCTTTTGGAGAAGGGTGTGTGGCAGGGACATAATGGTGACTCGACTTGGATCTTTGATAAAGTGGTCATACACGATCAATGGATAGAGTGTTATTATTATTTATAATAATAACAACATGAAGTAAAAATCCAAAAAACCCTTGGTTTTGCTTGGGGTGTAGAGCACAATAGGGAGAGGTTCCACATAATCCCCTTGGTCATTATTATTATAATATTAATAATAATGATCATTATTATTATAATATTAATAATAATTGAATTTTTTAACATGAAGATGGAGAGGTTACATGGATCCCAAGCCATTCTGTACATGCCTCAAGCAATTAATCCCTTCCCCTTTTATTTTGTAATAATTATATAATAATAATAAAATAAATATTATTATTTTTAATATTATTATTATAAGATTATTTGGGGGGGGGGGAGAGGTAGAGGCTATGCATGTGAAGAGGGGAGGAGGTTCCCCAATCATGAATAAAGATTTCAAAAATATAAAAATAAAAATAAAAATATAAAATATTATTAATATTTATTTTTGTTAGTAGAATCTTGATTCTGTTGTAACTTCTTCATAAGATGTCCGAATGATGAACCGTCTATGGTACTGCGACCTAGAAATTGTGACAATAATTTGAAGGCCAATTATGGATATTTAATTTAGGATCATGTCTCATGTCCCTAAAGTTCCCAATAATAATAATAATAATAATTATAATAATAATAGTAGTAGTAATAATAATAATAATAATAGTATTATTAATATTATTAATATTATTAATGTTAATATTATTATGAAATATAATATCTCATGTACCTTATTAATACCATGTTAGAATTATTTACCATCTATGTAATTGTGACTTTCATGTTGAGGTGGATGTTTCAATACCCATATTGACTATTTTATTTGGACTCAGGGCTTGGTCTCACAAAACGGTGTTCGAGAGTATTATAGTGAAATGTGTTTTTTTTCACCAGGATTCTCATTTAAAAAGTGAATATCCTATATCAATCATTTTTCTATGAGGATCATAATGGTGTGATTAGTTTTTCCATTCGTGGCCACTTGTGATGACATATCATTGAAATTATGTTTTATCCCGTCAGGCCGACAATAACCCTTGTGAATTCATCAAGCTTTTGGGAAAGACACATAGTATAGTACCCTTACATTCAATATAAAACTAAATGGAAAGAAATCCATGTGATAGTGAGGAAACATCTAGACAGAGGAGAGGTATAACATCCTCAGATCTGATACTCTCTCCTGTGTCCAAAACTGGTTGGTTACGAGACCTCATGTGCGCCTCCCCAAACGCTAGGGGCTATCAAATAAGAGTAGGGATATGATAAGTATAAAATAGAGACTATAAACACTGGAATTGAGTTACATTGTAGAAAAAAAATCAATATGAATAACTAAAATCAGAGTAATAGACAAAGAAGAAACCATAGGATACCATTGGTAAATAAAGGATAGACCGATAAAACAATAAATGAAAATTAATATAGTGACAAGATAAGATGTATCTAAATTTAAAACTAAAAACAATACAAATAAAAGAAATAGATGAAAATAAATAATTTGAAAATACCCTTCTCATGAACCTCATGTTAGAACCATCTCCAAACTCATCCCATCTATCAGGAAATAAAAGAATCAACAACAAGGTCCCTTTCCATTTCTCAAACCTATATCCATGGAATCTTCTCGAGTACCAAAAGGAAACCTGAATAGGGTGTGAGTAAAACATAGTAGTTTGACACCATCATGATTAAATATAAATATTCTGATAATAAGTGTATGCAATAAGCGATAATAAAATGCATTAATTAGTTAATTAATATCATATAATAATCAACCTACTTTGAAACCAAGTCGTAATGTATCTGATCAAGTAGAAAAAACATTCCAACCATAACCATATATCCATTGAAAAATCAACAATATCCAAAAACATTGAATAATCATAAAAATATGGGCTAAGGCCGCTATATAATAATTTCATTATGATATTGGGTAGAGCCTACTTAATATAAGTATTCCAAAATGGGACTGGGTCAAGCCTACTCATTATAAGAATTACAATATGGGAATGGGCTGAGACTGCTCAATATAAGAATTACATCATGGGATTGGGTAGAGTCTACTCAATATAAGCGTTAAAACATGATACTGGGAAGAGACCACTCAATATAAGCATTACAACACGGCACTAGGTAGATCCCACTCGGTATAAGAATTACAATATAAAAATGCAACAAGTCATAATAACAAGGGTATAATAATATCTCATCATAAGCCTTAATGGTTAAGTATGAAAATTACCTTTTTTTATTTTTATTACACTTTCAGTTATATATCAAATGATTTATAATCATATCAATAGAAAGTAATCCATTACCTAGGGATTATATATCAACCGATCACCCAAGGTCTCAAGTCGTGATAAAAACACTTTAATCCATTATCCAATTAAATTTTAATCATAGGTTTTCTTGACCAATGGGTACCTAAAATAAAGTTTATAATAAATTGGATTCAAATGCGATCGAAGGAATAATCCAACTATTATTTAATCACTTAATGGACATGTTATGTTGAAAAATTGCAATATTTCACATACTTGATAATTACCAAACCATAGGGTTAATGTTTAGACCCCTTAATTTAATGAAAAATTTACCCACATGAATAATAGGTAACAAAAATTGAAACAGAGGTAAGGGAGATCTATGAAGAAAACCAAGATAAAAAAAGAAGATCAACCTGAATCCAAAGTGGAGATCAAATGAAAACACAACTTCTATGAAAAAATGATGAAAGTGAAAGAATACCATAGAAAGGTGACCTACTAGGGATCAAAAACCAATAATGATATGTGGATGTGATGAAATCACCTCAAAATCACTTGGAGTTGGATAGGTATTGAGAGGAGGGACTGAAAAAAATATGGAATAAGATACAAGTATAATACGCTACCTAAAACCGCTACTCATGATATTTATAGGGTGTGTAATCCATTTAGACATCGTTTATTTATTTTTAAAGGGATAAGGTGAAAAAAACACCATCTGGAGTTTTATTTACCTATACTCAACTTTTACATGATGTTAAAGGTTTACATGTGGTGTAATTGCTTCACTTCCTACACTGGTTCAAGACATATGCTTATGCATTTACATGTCATGTAATAGATTCATGACATGTAAATGTCCATCAAGAAGTTTTCATACAATTTTATGCATAAATTCTCTAAAATCCTCCAAAACCTTCCAAACCAGGAAAAAACATATAAAAAATTTAAAAAATTTATACTCAAACTCCATTTGGTCATTTCCCCTAAAATGACCCTCTATCTCCAAACAAGACTCAACAAACAAGGCTTAACGAAAGAACTCAAAGAAAGATTTACCTAAAAAAATTTAGAATCTTACAAGTGAGATTATATGTCGTGCAAAACCTTTACAAACTATGTACTTATTTAGAATATTATACCTCTCTTATCACCATTGTTTTGACTAGGATTTTGGTTTGTGAGTAGCCTATTGTGATTTTTCCCAAATAGATCCTGAAGGGGGACTTCATAGTGGATTTTGAGATCTTATTCTACATGTTCTAAGAGTGAAAATTCTTTAGGAGGTTCTTGATATTGATATTGATTGGGTAGAATCATCATAGAGTGGTCCCCCCCTGATAGATCAAGATGCAGGTACTCTATCCATGGAGATAGTACTCTCAAGTTGCACTGGGGAACATGTCCTCTATACTCATTATATGGATAGAGACCGTACACCCCAACCACAATAGGTAAAGTGTCCTATGTACATGGAGACAGTGCTACCCTATCACACTAGGGTATAGGTCGTCCATACTCATAGTGCAGATAAATATTGTTTTTCCTTGTCATACCAGTGCATGAGTCCTTTGTCCATGGTGATTATACTCCCCTATCCCACTAGGGAGTAGGTCCTCCATAATCATTATGTATATAGAGAAGGTATTACCCTATTTCACCAGTGTTCGGGTCCTATATCCATGGAGATGGTACTCCCCTACCACACAAGGGTGTTGTTCCTCTATACTCACTATGCAAATAGAGATGATACTCCCCTGTCACACTAGGGAATGTGTCCTCTATCCATGGAGATAGTACTCCCCTATCTCACCAAGGCTTGAGTTATCCTTACTCATTATGCATATAGATACGATACTCCCCAATCACACCAGGGCATGTGTCCTCTTCCCATGTAGACAGTACTATGCTATCGCATCAGGGAAATGTTCCTCCATACTCACAGTGTAGATAGAGACAACAATCCCCTATCACACCAGGGAAATTACTATATCCATTGAGATGGTAATCCCTTATCACACGAGGGTATGAGACCTCAATACTCAATGTAGAGATAGAGACGGTGCTCCCCTACTGCACCATGGAACCTGTACTCTATCCATGGCGGTAGTACTCTCCCATCACACCAGGGCGTGGGTCATCCATACCCGTTATGATGATAGAGATGGTACTCCCCTATTTCACAAGTCATCTAATTCTCTATCCAAGGAGATGATACATTCCTATCGCTATTGGGTGTGGGTCCTCCATAGTCATTGTGAATATAGAGATGATAATCCACTATCACACTAGGTAACATGTTCTCTATACTCATTGTACAGATATAGATGGTACTCACCTACTGCACCAGTGTGTAGGTCCTCTATCCATGGAGTTGGTACTCCCATTTACCGCTAGGGAACAGATCATCCATAATATTTTTGAATATATAGGTGGAATTCCCCTATGACACTAGGGTGTGGGTTCTTGATTTGATGAGATGGTACTCCCATGTCACACCGGGGTGCAGGTGCTCTATATGATTACTTCTTTGAGAATACGTGAAAAATTTTTGGTATCAATGATGGACTCTTGTAACTATTGGAAAAACATTGTTCTTAGATGATATTTGGAGATTAAGATGCCCTTTCTCCCTCAATTTAGCTTCTTATTGACCATATCTAGGTTTTTTATTGTGGTTTTTTCTCATATACTGGTTGAAATACATTTATTGTGATGAGATGACTACTTCTATCATGTATTTTATTGCTTCATCCTTACTTGTCTAGTTGTCCCACTAGGTATGTATAAATCCAACCCTATATAGTATTTTACCACTCGTGTATTGTATTTATATAGATGAAATACTGGTAGGAGGTGGTTTCAGAGGATTATAGGGATACATGGGAGAATAGGCTACGTACAGTGGTCAGTATTAAAGATATGAAGTTGTAATCTCTTATTATTTACTTTACAATTATTGGAACATTGGAAAATGTTTTCTGGTTATGCATGTATTTTTCATCTTTAATTTTCTTATTATGTTATCGTACTCTTCTAAATTCCCTATAGGTTATTACATGCGTAGATTTTATGCATCCTGACCTGACTGACTATGGAACCAGTAGACAAACCAATTTTTGAATGACCTCAAGTGCACCTCCCCATATTCCAGAGGCTTCTAACTAATAGTGAGGTTTGAATGGTGGTATAATGGGGGGAATATAACCTCATGATTAATATAAGGTAATAATTTGAGAGATAAATAATAAATCAAAAAATTAGCGGAAGCCGTATAAATAAAGTACATAGAAACAAAAGATAAATTTTAAAAAAGAAAAAATATATCCATTACTAAATATACATATTTTAATGAATGTTTAGATGATGCTATAATATAAATAGGAAAACTACAGTAGGCAGGACAAAATAAAACATGGATAAAGAAAAAGAACAAAAATACCAAAGGGAAAATTCCATGAGAATTATAAGATCTAAATCATTCATGTGCTCTTAATCTCCCATGTATAAGAGTCACCACAAAATCATAAATCCCTAGACCTATGAATGGGAGGTTTTCTTAGGAACCCCAGTACAATGGAAACTTGAGTGAGGGGAGAGATATACATAGTAGGCCACTAAAAATGGTGTCTAAGGAATAATATAAGCCATATATATAAAATATAGTAGTGTATTGGTATAATGAAAAAATAGGAAATAAATGAATAAATAAATGTAACAAGTCAGGCTCAAGGTCCTCAATGAAACCTAATTGACCATACCTCCTTTTTTCTTAATATGAAATGTATCTAACTGAGGTGAACCTATAAAAATACAAAACATTTCATCATAAAATAAGTAGCAAGAATGGGCTGATCCCATGCATATGAATTGGCCTAGAAAACCCATCCCTAGATACAACTATATAAACTCAGTATTTAATATTTAAGTCATCACAAGAATTTATTAAGAGGCATGATGATCCCATCTAAGGTGATCCATAAAGGTAATCCCAAGTACTTCTCTAGGGGAACTATAAAGGCCAAACACCGTAAGAGTCCTTCCAAGGATATCCATAAATGAAATCCCAAGTATCACTCCTAGTAAGGCATGAAAAAAACCCACCAAGACCATCCATGATATCTCACATAGGGGACCAAGTATCACTCATGGATTGATATAACCATCTAGTCATAAATCCCATCCATGGTGTCTCCCATAGGGAACCAATATCCCTCATAAAAGGGTAGAAAAATGCATGGAGTTCCCATATAATGCATTCCATGTATCACTCCTAGTGTATATAAATATGTGGTGACCTATGAGCCAGTCCTTGTAATTCCATGAAAGGAACCCAAGTATCACTCAAGGTATAATATAGTCTAAACTGCCTATAACCCATCAAAGGTGTTTCATAAAGAGGAACCTGAGTATCCTTCATGGTGTTCATGGTTTATTTGTCTATTTTAATTAAATCCAAATAAGGAGAAAGGCCATGTGTATGCATGCCTCATTATAAATTAGACATAAAGGAAGAAAGTGGGAATTTTATTTAATCATTACATTCTTTTGAAAAAATATATAGAGGTAATAGAAGTCACAAATTTCATAAATCTAATATATATAATTACCACTAATCATTTCCTTTTAGTTTCAAAGATAGCTCACCTCAATGGGGGGGGGGGGGCGTTTATTAGAAAAAATTAAATTGTTATCAACCAATTCACTTAAATAAAACTAATAATCACTCTCAAAAAAATAATTTTATACACCTCACTGAAGGTTCAAATAATAATCTAAAAATTATATTTCAAGCATTTAAATTAATACACCAAAAGGGTGGTCTAAAAAATTAAAAGGTAAGAATAATTTTCTATGAGCGATTAAGTGAACTCACCCATAAGGGGTGGTTTTATTTGAGGTAATAAGCTATAATGGATTCAATTTAATCATGAAGTAAATAAAAATTATGGCTTTTGGATCTAAATAATTAATTTCATATTTATGAGGAATTTCATGGAAAATAATGGCACAAATAATAGGTGTGATATTATATAAATCAATGAAATTTTGTGGGAAATTATATATACTATATAACTGAGGATTAGAAAAACCCCACATGTCAAATATCGATGCTTGATTTAGTTTGGTTAAAGAGAAATTAAATAAATGAACATTCTCGATAAAAAATGGGTGAATTATCTCACACTAAGATATTGAAAGAGGTGAGAAGATAAATGAAGAAATGAGGGAGGAAGAGTTGGAGACTTACCAATAAATTTCAATGTGATGAAATTTGGTTTAAAATACTTCCACTTGGCGGATATATCCTCATACCTAGAGGAGGAGAGGAGGAGGATCTTGAGTGGGAGGGATGCTTTCTTGGAAGATGAGAAATAAGGGAGGAATAATAAAAAGAAGGCATGTGAAAAAGGGTAAATTTACCCCCTTTAATGAAGCACATGGTTTGAGTGAAAATTTGAATAATTGTTTTTGAATATTATTCTCTAGAAACTGTTAAAGAAAGAGGCTTTCATGGTTCATGCACATGGTTCGAGAAACCTTGCAGAAACCATGAATTTCCGCTATATTAAGGGAGCTGAAATAGATGCATAGCCATGCGTCCAGATGAACATGAAAGAAAAAATGCGTGACACTGTCAACACTCTTAAATTGTTCACACTATTTTCTCTGGTGGGCCACACAATTTCAAAAAAACCATGTGCCCTTACCCCTCCTTCTAAACATGAGTTTCTGAGGCTCGATTCTCTTGAAACTGAACGAGTCATTAGCGACACCACTAAATCCCTAAACCACTTATAAAAACAAAACATTTAAGTGCTCCAAAATGAATATTTACATTATTAATATTGTTTTTAAAATTAAAACTTTCCACTAAGCTAAAAATTCAACTTCCTTCAGAAAGTTTAATTCGAAAAAAACGAGGGATGCTATAACTTCTCCACCTTATAACTTCTAATACATGAGAATCATTGGGATAAAAAATAGAAACAAAACCTAACCTAATCATGCCATTAAATTCAGTACAAATTTCCTTGGTCAGTTTCTAAATTCCCAGTACACCTCTAGATACCACTTTGATTATACAACCCATAAACTGTAGAAACGCGAGCCAACACTCATTTTCTAAAATGAAACATTGAGAGAAAGATTAAATTATCCCATAAACATATAAAAATGATCACGAAATTTTATGTTTAATTATATAACATATGGAAATCACCATAATAGTTTTTAGAATTTAAAATTCTGATCTTGAGTTATGGTATCTCCACCATTGGAATTTACTGTTTAAGTGTGCCCGTAAAGTTATAAAGACTCTCATGACCTTATTCATGACTTGATTGAAGGTTCAATTCAAAAATGACCTTATTTACTATGGTTGATCAAACCTTTCCATGAAAAACCTCAAATACCATTTATATTTCACGCATTTTAACCCAATGATGTTCCTTACATGGTTCTTTAGGTACCACATTTAATGAAAACCGAGGAAAACAAATTGAGCCACCCATAGAAGACCATCAGAAAAAATACTCAGCTTATATGGCTAATGTAACTCAACCTAAAACAAAACATATTATCCTAAGGAACCTCTGGTCTACCTCATACTTGTACATCAAATCCTATAGATTATTTTCAATGACATCTCCAGTCCTAAATGTCTATTTTAGATATTGTTCCCCAATATGAACGTTGATATAAACCCGATCTAGAACACTTGGATAGTCTCCCATTAAAATACCCAATCCATGCATGAATAAGTTTTAGGGTAACCTCATAATAAAAAAAATATAACCCAATTTAATCATCCATTTTAGTCCATACTTTATAATTTACAAGCGATATGTCAGTGCATGGCCGGAATGCCCACATTTCAAAAATACTGATTGAGACCAAGCGACAACCACTTAGCATTCAAGTAATGGAAAATATCTGGTGTTCAGGAGTCCATCCAGGGAATTCCTAGATATAATCCCATGTATCACTAAGGAACTAACATTCCTTCAAAATCAAGGAAGGTTTCCAGAATGTGACTACCCAATAGTCGATTTACAAATCCCCATGGTGTTTAAACTTAGAACAACGTATAACTGATGCTCTTTCAGTAAATCCTAAATGATGTCATGATAGGGGATATGATCATAATTAAGATAATGTTACACCTAGAGGTTATTAAGAATATCAATAAGACTAGAGACACTCCCATCATACCCAAGAAAGATTTCTGTGTATGGTTTCCACACAACCATACCCAACAATTAATGAAAAGAAGATTCAAACCTCTATTGGTCGACTTATTTTTGAAAAATATTGGATACACCTGTCGATTCAACTCCAATACTTCACTTGGGTTCCTTTACCACACGAGACATCCTGTGGTCACTCAGGCATAACTATAAAAATATAACACAACTAAATATCCCTTAAAAGGTTGCATAAATAGGCAACCATATCATTGTCGTGATGCCTTGAAAGAAATGACATTATCCACAACATAAAATCCTTAATAGAAATCAAAGAAACACTGATAATTTCTTAATTTTAATCCATGGTTTTGTTCCTTCTTCTTGAAAGGATACACATTACCTGGATTGATGCAATACTCCCCAGCTTAGGATTTTTTTTACAATCACATTTACTGAAAAAAGGATCTCATACCATGGATCTTTCTCAGTTAACCACTAATCGTGGTTCCTAGAGGTGGAAAATTAGTAGGTGTTAAAATTAAAGGAATAATAAACTAAACACATACAATTGTACTAGGATAGATTTCAAATTATATGTATGCATGAAAATACTCCTGAGTTATGTCCATGTGCACCATATCATTAGGTGTAAATGCCAAGACAACTGACCATCATTTCCAAACACCTAATCCATTTAAAACTTCATCCCAATAATTGGGATGAGTTTGATTTATTTTAAAGCTTATGAAATTCTTATTCAGAGATGACCAATGATTTAATCATAACAACTCAAGGCGTTAATGATTTCCACCGACTCATATGGTTCACAAAATCATTTAACAACTAGATGATTACTGTACTTATGAAAGCATACCATCCCAAAATTCCATGATAAAGAGAAAATTTATTAATACTAACCAGAGGCTGATCAGATCTATGCATCCCTGTATCTAATGGAATGTAATAGAATCACCCCGTAGGTATATTATTCTATATGACTAGAAAATATTCTGAAAACCTCTCAAGTCATTCAACACTGAAGCGGAAGAAGGAAGGGGAAAAAGACCTATTAAGCGATTAAACACGACTTAGGAATGTGTATCCCACTAAAACCGAGAATTACATAATGTTGACACCTAGAATAAGGTTCAAACTATAGAATAGACACCAGTCTATACAATAGTGTCATTTTTGAATCTAATATTCCTATATAGGACTACAACACTCGAAAAATACCACACACCTAAAGAGATTAACAAGTTTTAGAAATGTCTTAAGGATATGAGGGAACCAACTACCTATGGATACCCCCTTACCAGAGCATAAAGAATCGACCTTACCATGATTTCATTTCCAAAATATCACTATGCCCTACACCAATCATTTAGGGTAAAATAATCCTACATGAAATGTTTACATTTCTGTTCTAAGTAAGAAATCTGGAAATAGTCTAAACTAACCTTGCACTAGGATTGAACTAAAAACACCACATATATTTTTATTTTTGATTGTTCATTTATTTACATTTTATATTTAGAAATTTTATAATATTAGTTTTAAAACATCAAATAAGATTCAAAGGGTATGCATTTGGTACTTTATTTAGCTAATGCCACCAGGCACGTAGGTAAGTTTTACTAAACTTCTTTCCAACCATTATTCTTTCAACTAGAATCTGATTATAAATATGAAATTATCATATAAGTTCCATGTTAAAAAATTATTTATTTATCTATAATATTTCCCAATTGTCATAATTTAAGAAAATTTTAATTCTATTTTATAGTGGAAAACACTTTTTAGTTTGCTATTGGAATTTTAATTAACTAATGGCTCATATAAGTACCGATAAAATGTTGATAAAAATATTTTTATTAATATATGTGGTAATTAGTCAAGTAAGATGCCACCATGCTTCTATATGTGTAACCATATATGTAGCTACAACCACTTTAAATAACCATCCCTATATAACATGCCCACACACTTTATAAATTGAAAATTGGATCCCATTTAATCGCAACCAATATGTTTCCGACCATCCAAGCAATAGTTCCTGGCTCAAAAATATCATGATTGGTTAGTTAAGGTGTCATTGTTAATATATATGGGAAAAACACCATTTAGGTTGATTATGACACATTAATAACTAATTTTATATTAAAATCATAAGTAGGCATGCTAACATAGAAATAAATACAATGGACCATGAAAATTAAGCACAAAACATGAAGAATTTACATAGTTAAATACTATGTATGTAGGAAAACACCCAAAAATTGGTACAAAGATAAACATGATAATTAAATCACAAGGAATGGAATACATACAATAATTATATATAATCACTAAAACATGGTGGCCAGAATAAGCATGTTTCTAAAACACACAAGTCACATCAAACATTTTTACAAGAAGTCAGGTAATGAAACCTATATGGCAAGACAAATGTGTGGCAGGTGAATATCTATGTTCCTATAATGATGAATGTAATTCTATTTTTTTTACCATAATATATGAATGATAAAATTATTAAAATATCATAAATCAATAAACTAAAAAATTATACCAAAAACTCATAGTTAAATCATAATCAATTTTAACAAAAAAAAATGTGAACAATACTACAATCCTTGGACAGTTGTAATTTTCCCCATGCATGGGTTGATCACTCTAAAGCAATGATATTTAACAATCATGGACACATTCCTAGTCTCCTATCTACTTGCCAAAAATTGTAGTGACCCAACTTTAAATAGCTCGAAGTCAGTGTTTTCTATTAATTACTTTTCCATGATTTCAAGGAATCAAATCCCGAATGATCGAAGAGTTTATTAGTCTTGGTATTCCAGATACATAAATGTGTCTTGTATTAAAAATAAAAACACTAATTAAAACATATGTGTATTCATATTTATAAATAAATAACTTCTAGGATAACTTTATTGCATCTAGTAAATCACTACAAATCTTTTATAGTACGCTTCTTTGGATTCTTGGAGAAAGAAACACAATAAGGTTGAGCTCAAAAGCTCAGTAATGGAAAAATGTAGAGGAAAAAATAATGAATAAATGAGAGTAATAGTTATGTAATGATAAATAATATAACAAACATACCATATGATAAAAAAACTAAGCAGTAAGTGCATAAAAAATATAGAAAGGTAATAAACTGAAATACATTCCACTTAATCAATGAGATAATCATGAAATCTATCCATAAATATGTTGACACAAAATCAAATGGATGAAGAATAACTGAAAAAAAAATGGTTACAATTCTTTATTAATGGATTTCATGTTTGAGGCACATGAGAACATATACCATTAAGACATTTCATAAGATGGTTTAAAACTATGGATAAAAACCAATTTAATTTGCACAACTAATTTGTCTCATGAGATCCTATCGATGCATCAAGGAGATATATAAATTCCAGGCCCCATATATCATTACCATTCCAAATCATTATCATATAAATTAATCAAAATAATTAATAGGCCTTATCAAATATCTGAATAGAATAAAGAATATAGATTTATCAATAATTCCACAGTTAATCAAATAACTATCAAAGTGAACATCGTATGTAAAAATTATATATGGTATAGGGAATAATAATACGAATTATTTGAGAATATGGATATTCAAGTAAATTTCCAATGAAAAATGATTAAAATAAAGTGACTGTTTTAGGATAAACTTCACAATCACAAAAAGAAGTGAGATTTCAAAGATAATCGTTAAGAACATTCTTTTGGATAATAATCTTTACACATTCCAAAGTATCACATAACACTTTGAAACATTTAAATCAAAATAACCATGTTAGAGTAATATTACATGAAACTTACAATATCATCAGAGTGGGGATATTTATTATATAACATGTTAAAAGTAAGTATATACACCAAATAAAAGTGAATTGGTGCATAATAACTATAAAGACTCATAAATTTCAAGTAATTTTTTTTCATAAATTCATTGGAATTTTACGAGTCTATGGCTTCTGACGGCGCTTGATTCCGAGGCCCGGAATGAATTTCCGAAGTTTATCTCGGGTACGTTTAGTAAACTAATGAGCGGGTTTTTCTATCTTTTGAACCGGTGCTCGGAATTAAAATACGAGGGCACCAATGAACTCGAAACACCGGTAATTTCTTAATGTGATCCTTACCATAGTTGCGTTCGCAATAGAGGAGAAGTTAATTATTGGGGGTTTATTTAAGAAGTAAATAAAAATTGTCGGAACAATTTTTCTTTTTTAAGGAGGTTATTCCCTCCAATGGGTAGTTAAGGGGGGTACCCATAGCAACCTAACCACCCAAGTGTGGATGTTAGAGAGGTTGGGCCCACACGATCCCCAACTATTTAATTTCCTCTAAACTCATTAAAAACCCCTCATTAAATTGGCAACCCCCCCATTAAATGCCAATCTCTCCACCTCACTCCATTAATTCATGTCAACCCACAATTTAATGAGGATATTTCCTCTTTCCACCCATTTTATTTAATTGAAAATGAATTTAATAAATGGGGACCTTCCCTCTCCCTTCCTTAATTGATTGTCAACACATTTTTTTAAATGTGGTGATTTGAATTTTTGGAAGTTACTTTGCGTGTGAAATAAAATAATAGGAGGATCCTATTATTTTATTTTGGGGAGAGCCTTCATTGTGCGAAGGAAGATAGAGGGAACTCTTGAGGTTTTGGAAGAATTCCGGCCTCCGAGGAAGAACGAAAAAGAACGCCGGTTCCTCAAAGAACAACGACACACCACCAATCCTCTTCTCTGCGACAAGAGAGGAGACACCACTTCATCCTCGGCGCACAATGACGAAGCCTACGAACCCTTTCCCCACGACGCCATCTACTGCGACACCGACATTCGTCATCAATTGTTGAGGTAGGGGATTTTTTTATCTCATTATGTGATTTATACCCTTATGATTGGCATTTAAATTGTTGGGAGATGATTTGAACCTCTAACGTGGTTGGTGCGGTTTAACGAATAAGCCCGAACCCACCTCTATTTTTTTCTTGATGCACAGGGTGATTGGCGGTGACGAAACAGGACTACAACGGAAAATAAGAGCCTTTGCAATGGAGATTGGGTCCCGAGATGACCGCAGGCGCAGACATGAGCAAAATCGGACCACCGGAATGACTCCGGTGGCCCGCAGAAGTCCCCGACGGTGCCGGCGGCTGGAACCGGCCGGCCACCTGGAGGCTACGGTGCCCTGACGTGCCACCGACAATAGCCCACCGCGGTAGTGGAATATGGATGCCCCGGCCGCGTGGGATCTAGGGGAGACCACGGTGCCATCCTGGCGCTGCGTCCATTGCACCCCCCCTCCCCGACCGGGCTGGGGTGGGTAACACGGACCGGGCCGGACCTGGACCCGGGTCGGGTCGACCCATTTCGGGCCGACCCAGGGGGGTTGGGCCGGGTCAGACCGGGCCCATACCCCTACTTCAGAGCGTTTTTCGGTCTTTTTTCCATAACATGAGCTACGGACCTCCAATCGATGCGCCATCAGTTGTGTAGGAATCCTTGGATCGAGAAGGGATTTTCGGTATATTATACTCATGGTTTCGGAAAAGTTTGGGTATGGCCGAGTTTGTTCGAATCTAAAACCAACCAGGCCCTTGGAGCAGAAATGCTTATAACTTAAGGACCGGGAGTCCGATTGATGTGTCATCAACTACGTTGGAATCCTCTTGATGTGACGGTTATTTTGGAATACTCCACTTGAGGTTTGGACGCAGGAGGACTACGGTTAGGTTGGTTTTATCTTAAAAACCAACTGGGCCCCTGGAACGGAAAAGCCAATAACTCTCAGACCAGGCGTCCGATTGACGCACCGTCTGTCGCGTTGAGTTTCTTTTGATGAGACGTAACTTAGGAATACATAAAGTGGGGAATTTGTAATAGTTTATGTATCTAACCCCCTTGGATCAAGTAGTGGACCCTCCCAGAATCGAGCGTGTTGTGTGCGGGAACCCTAGAGCTGGCTGCGACTATGTCGATGAAGATTTTACTTGGATCCTCCGTGGGTTCGGCAGCGAGGACGACTGTACTTGGATCCTCCATGGGTTCAGTAGTGAGGACGACTGTACTTAGATCCTCCTTGGGTTTGTCAGCGAGGACGACTGTACTTGGATCCTCCTTGGGTTCATCAGTGAGGACGACTGTACTTGGATCCTCCGTGGGTTTGGCAGTGAGGACGACTGTACATGGATCCTCTGTGGGTTTGGCAGCGATGACGACTGTACTAGGATCCCATGTGGGTCTGACAGCGATGACTACTGTTCTTGTATCCTATGTGGGTCTAATAGTATGACCTCTGTATTCATATCTTGAGTGGGTCCGGCAGAGTAGCTGGTCTTGTATCCTATGTGTGTCCGACAGCTTAGCTGGTCTTGTATCCTATGTGTGTCCGAAAACATAGATGCATTAGTGACTATATTTGATCATCTATATCTCTATAAGAAAGATGTATACCTATGCGAGCTGAGTCTTGACTTCAATCTTATCATCGATATGATTGACTTGCCTCATGTGTGGACTGGGTTGTGTTCTCCTGTGTGGACTGGGTTGTGCTTGGGCTGGAGAGTTGGAGACAAACTATAATTGATGACTTAGGTATATGTATGAGAATATACCTAAGTAGATCTGGTTGATACTTCGTGATTGTACATTTCCTTGTGGTTTATCCTTCGTGGATTCTGAGAGACCTTCGAGGGTCTCGAGGTCCCTATTGAGTATTGTATACTCACCCCTACATGGGCTATGCCCGCACTATGTTGTGTCAGATGTAGACGACGGAAAACACTAATCGAGGTGGAGCCCTGTGGAGATGGACGATACCTGGAGGTGGACCACTTGGCAGGACGTACACAGAGCGGATGGCCAGACCCGAGGAACTGAGGAGACTATCTATACCCAACCTTCAGGTGTGATTTCCGGAGGACGACTCAGTGTTGATGTTTTACTTTACTACTGCTATACTTTCCACTTATTTGTACTATACTTTCAGTTGGGTTTGTATACTAGCCCATTTACTTTTCAACACCTACTTTTGTACTCATATTTACTTAGTACTTACTTCACTTGCGTACTCTGTTGTGTGTGTTACTTTTAAAGGAAATACCTTCCCTATTTTTTTTTGATTTTCACCTTTGGTTCTAGTCGCCAGCCCCTGGCCTATGGAAGGCGGGCTTGGGGTAGTCACTGCACGGGCCCCGAGGACGGGTCGTGACAAATTGGTATCAGAGGAGTCGTTTCTACCGTAGAACTCAGGGCTCTGATCTTTCCCTTCTGTGAAGCAATAATGTTAAGAGTATTGAGTGTGGTTTTTAGCCCAGGGAGTCCAGTGTTGGTGCGGTAGCCAACGTATCCATATACCAGGACCCTGACCTCTGATTTCTGACTCAATGCACGAAAACACTGATTGTGTGTGTGTGTTTCAAAATTTTTCCTTGTGATTACTTTGTGTAAGCTCACTAGGTATACTGTTTGACAGTGGCGCACCTGTTTCTTCTCAGGATGGCCCCACGAAGGCAGCCAGCTAGGGTTCCCAGTTACGTACGAGATGGTAGCTCACCGAGCGACGAGGCCTCGGTGCAAGGACCCATTACAGTGGAGGCACCAACGGTACCACTACTCGCTGGGCCACCAATACCACCATCCCCAGCAGCGGAGAGTGCACGCCGCCTGAGTGCGTTGCACGAGATTCAGCGACAGAGGCCGCCTAGGTTCCACAGAGAGATGGACCCTCAGGCAGTCGAGGATTGGCTGGAGGCTATCGTCAGAATCTTCAGATTGGTAGGGATACCATGTAACACCCAAGCTTCCACGGTACGATTCTTTTTGAATAATACAGTAGTGTGTGTTGTACGCAACTTCGAGCTTCTAACACACCGCGACCAATCAAAGTAGCCGTTATGAATAGTAATTCCCACTTTTTGAAATTTTATAAATTTTATCTCTCAAAATAGACTTCAGTTTTGGATTCGTAATATTGAAATTAGCCTAGGGTGAAATTTTGGTACTTTTCGGATAACTTTTACATTTTGATGAATAGAGAAAATTGCTAAATTTTAATTAAAAACAACTTTTTTAATCAAAATAATTAATAGTGATAAATTATGAATTTGAGTGTTTTTAAAGTATATTTTGAATATATTTTACCATATAATACAATTTTGGTCATTGGAAATAATTTCACATTTGAACTGGACATAAACAAGTGTCAATCTTTTGATAGTTATTATCTTTTAAAAACACGCTTTTTTGTTTTAACAATGAGAATTAACTTTAAATTAATTTCTGCCACTTCTGTGTTTTTAATTTGGAAAAATGGATTCCCTATTTGGAATCAGGATGTCCAAATTGTGTAAATAGGTAAATTTTATTTTTATACATTTTGAATAATTACTTCGGCAAATATTTTATTTACCATGGTTAAAGGGTAAATCCGGTAAATAAGGGTAAAAAAATAATATTATAATAATAATAAATTATCCTAAATTGTATCCTAACCTTATTGGTTGATACATGTCTGACCATGGTCATATTTGGGTCGATTTTGGGACCCCATGAAGCAACTTTTAGGTGATAAGGACACTTTATATTAATTAAGTTAAAATAAATACAAAAATGACATAAGCATATATCTTTTAGAAAAACAATTTTTACATAGGGTTATATATGTTGTATTTTCAAATATAAATATTAATTATAAATCTAAAAATACTTCCTACATAATGGTATTTTATTTATAATTTTAGACATTTAATAATTAAATTTATTTTTGACACAATAATGATGAAATATTTTCCTTATTAATGAAAGAATCAAATAATTGGTATTATAAATGTTAAAATAAATATAATTTGAAAGTTTTGATGACATAAAAGAATTTTATTGGTTACGATGACATGTTAGTATTGCTTAAATGAATTTCTTTTGAATTAATAAAGTTGTTATGACTTTAAAAAAACCAATTATTGAATAGTGTCAAAATTGACATAAAAGAGTTTTTAAAACAAATATTATATTATTAATTGATATTCAATTCCTAAAAATCTAAGGTTTGGAAAATAGACTTATATCATGATATTTGTATCATTAATGGACCACTTGGGAGTCTCTTGGATGTATATGGTATGTTTATTGACTATATAATATAAAAATACAAAGTGACATGGTAAATGTCAATCTAATTAACTAAGAGATTAAACTAAAAGATAAGGTTAATATAATGACCAAAACCTATCTAAAATCTATTGGTTGAGTGGTTTTAGACCTATCCTCACCTTAGAATTTAAATAATACACTTTTGAGCCATTAGAAACCGAATATTAATTTATTATAAAATAATATTTCAAGCTTTTTCAAAGGTGCCCCTCAACCCTCTTATAAAAGGGCACTCCCCTTCCCACTAATTAACACATTCAAAGCCATTTGGTTTGGCCGACCCCTACCCAAATACTCTATCTACTTCCCCCAATTAATGTTTTTATTAGATAATGATAAAATATTTTCCTTCAATAGAAATTTAATCACAAACAATCCTGATTAGCATGATATTGTGAGCTAAAACCTTGAAAAGATTATAATATTAAAGTGGAAATTAAGTCAAATGAAGGCCTTCAGGACATTCAGGTAGGTATAAATTGAACATAAATATAAAAAATTTGGATAAAAAAATAATTTAGTCAAAATTATTTACACACATAATAATATAATATCAAGGAAGATGAAGAAAGAATATATCCCACTGAAAAGATGCTGAGTTTTTAAATTCTTTACAAATTGGTAACATTTATGTCAAATCCCCTATGTTAAAATAAATAAAATTGAAGCTTAAAATACCATGAATCTTTAAGAAATCATTATGTTACACATAAAAAGGGAAATATTTACACCATATAAAAGAAATTAGGTGCATAACATTATAATATGCCTTAATGAAGGGAGATTGAGACAGAATCTATTACCTTACACATAATTTTCATTTAATATGATTTAAATTCTTGTAAAGTGTTTATAAACATTTTATAAATTTTTAAAAGGACTATATTATTATTTATAATATCAAATATGATCATTTTATAATATATTATCACCTTTAAATTAACAATCTTTCATTATTTTCATTGTTTTAGGAGTTAACTACCTTGTTTTATCATGCATTTCTCTTCATCAAAGATCATGTTATTACACATTTTATATAGTTACATCATCTTGATAATTATAATAATAATAAAATAGTTATTATATTTTTATATAAATTATACTTTTAAGACCAGTCATGGAATATTTTTTGAGAAATAATATACATTATAGTCCTTGGGATGGTAGGCCGTATGTGCGCATGAGCAACATTTCCATTTTTCAACGATCATTATAGAAAAGAGGATAGTGATATTTTATCTCTAAAAAATTATAATAAAATCAGAAATACCATATTTTTTCTTAAATACAAACATATATATATCATTAATTTTGTGTGGTGATGAAATGAGAGTCACAACGATTTGTGAAGGAAATAGTCCACATGTACACGAATGCTGTTATCATCATTCAGTGAGTGAAAAGATAAGAAATTAAATAATATATTATATAATAAAAATGATAAATTTTTTATGAATATATTTTTTTTTTCATTTATATGACATATATTAATTAAACATATCCTTATTACCTTCCATGTAACACATTAGTGAAAAATGAACCACCTCGCTTCGCAAGGCCGTAGTTCATCGTATACACGAGCGACGTTATCGTATCCCTTAAATTCTGTAAATTAAAAAGTTATATATGATATAATTACACTAGATTTATAATTATGTTATAAATATCCTATGTATACTTTTGTATTCATCATCATACCCAACTGTGAGAGGTGTTGACGTAGGACATGCCACATTGGTTTGTGAGGTCGTAGTCCACCATGCACACAACCGACATTATTGTTTCCCATTTGGGGGATGTATAGATGGACATAAATTATGTACATAACATTATAAAATTTAAATATATGGGATATAATGGTTTTATTATTTACTCATAAATTAATATGATTTTATGTATGTGGAAGAATAAATAAAACAATAACATAGAGTTAGAAATTTTACTTCTTCTCGGACCACCTCTTTAAGATTATACCTAAAGTATTACTAGAATATATTTATGAGAAATAAATGAATTATAGGATGATGGTATGTAAGTTAATAATTTATTTTTGTATTTATTTTTTTGAGCCAAATTCTTTAGAATTTGTGAAGAAAAGAGGGCATAGGGTGTCCTTTTATAAGTGAGTTGAGTGGAACACCTGTAATTTTTGAAAAGAAAAAGATGTACCCGTGTTTTTTACATGAATAAATCATCCAAAAAGGACTATAATTAATAATTTTACATGAAAGGGTATAAATATGGTCGTAAAATATATTTTTTCCAAGTTTGTTTTGTCATTTTAAAAATTATCTTTTTGGTTTAACCCCTGGTGAACTCATTTTACTTTAAATATAGTAAATACATTTTTATATTTTTATAATTAATTAGGGTAAAAAATTATGTTGAAATTATTTTATAATATAAATTGTTATAATTAAAAAACTTTAATCCATTTTTTATAAATTATATTCACATAATTAGTAGAATTTAATTTAAAATTAACACCGCTGATGTGATTAAAAAATAAGTTTTCAAAGATAAAAAGATCAAAGCTTTATAAGGTTTTCATATCAAAATTAAAAATGAAAATAACTAGAATGACCTAAACTATATTAATAGTTACATAATTTTACTAATTTTACTTTAAAACCAATTAATAATAAAAATAATATTTATAAATAATTTAAATGAAAATATAGTTTCAATTAAAATTCTGTATTTTTCACTATTAAACAAAACACAAAACATTTCAGAAAAATATCAAAAAATCAACATAAGATGATTTTGATAGAATGATTTTAAAATATAAGTTTATTATTTAAAATAAACATTTTATAAGTGTTAAAAATTAATTTTAAATAATGTGTTCAAAGTACAACAAAATTTTCTTTTAGAAAAAATTCTATTTTTCAAAAAACATTTCCCTTTACTTTAAATGATTCTTATTTTATTTCAAAATAAATAGAAAAATATTGATTATTTTTTTTACATTTGTAAATTCTATATTTTTCATCATTTAGTGAGTAATATTCATACCCTAAAACTTAATGTCTATGTTATAACAATATCCTATATTATGGTTCATTTTGACCTAGGGTTGTGTGTTTCACAAGATATTGAAGAGATTAAATTTTAAAAAATATATTTCATGGGTTTTTTAATATAAGTGTTTCATATATCATATGATACCAAATAATGTTTTATAATTTTATAATTTTGGGGTGTTACATTCTCCCCGCCTTAACTAAATTCTGTCATCGTAATTTATTATTGAGCTCAGAAATCAAGGATTTGATATTTGAAATTTCCTTTTTTAAAAACCCATATTATAAAATTTTTCTTAAAATATCTTCTTAATGAGAGAGAAAGGGAATAAAAATTTTCATATCAAATAAAACATAACTAGGTTTCTACATATGATAAAATTGGTGGAAAGTGAAGATATATCCATGTACTAAAATTGTAAATAATTATAGAGAACGATTGAGGTCACTGATCAAAAGAAAGTGAATGATAAATGGAAAGTTAAGGGCCTAAAAACCATAAAATGTGATAATTTAATGATCATTTGATTCATAAAATATGAATGTATTTAGACAATTTTTTTTTCAATATATTTTTTCTAAAGTTGAGGAATTATTTTACTATCTAAAAATATAATGAAATGCATTTACTTGATATATTTATATTATATTGGAATAATTCTATCTATGGGTTGTTCCTTGATCAATTTACAATTCATCACATACTTTAAGATATGAATACCCGAAATTTAAAATTTTATGCCTAAAAAAGTAAAATTAACATTTAATTGACCGTAAGATCCACAAAATATTGAAAAATATTTCCCTATATATATAAATAATTTCTAAATCCAATATAGTTAGAAAACGTTATCCAAAATAATACATTAATCTCTAACCAAAAAATTATTACCACTGGTTGATTATTAATATTTATTCATCAAAATTTTAAGTAATAATAATGAAATATTAAATATGATACCATGTAGGCCGGTATTAGGTGAAACACCATTGTCCACCTTCCGTTGAGGGATGAATCCCCATGACATTTTTCATATACAATGAGATGTCATTTTTCTAAAACTATACTAATATAATTGTTATCATGTTCTGAAATCGTGATGGCCCATAATGACTAAAACATCAGAGATATGATAAACCTTAATTGTTACCTATAACTTTAAACTTATTACAACAAAATGTAAGGTTATTCATCCTTAAATAAATATTTCATTACAAAATATACTGAAACAATGGGTTATATTACCGTAAATGTCTCCCAAAATATCTTTAATCATGTTATATTTGTACCAACAAAATTTTAAAAAGGTTTATTTTATAATTTTATATTATGTGCAACCTGAAACTCATAAATCCATTATGGTATATATAAATTAAATGTTATTTGAGACACATATTCTTCTAAAATTTAACACAATCCTTAGATGTTACATAATTTTTATAACTGAAATACCCATGGTAAAATACTTCTAAAATTCAATTATTGAATCAAAATACATAAATTCATCCTTCTTATTTTTTCAACAAAGGTCCTTCTTGGGTCTAGGGGTTAATTTTAGAAGAGGTCATTGAATCATATAATGTCTGGGTTCCCCACATTTAATACAATAAACTATAAATGGGTCCCTAGGATGGGATTTATTTCCTGCTATCAGACTCTTCTTTTTTTCTTGACAATTATTTTATCTTCCACTTCTTTTCCACATAAAAATAATTTTACCATTCCTTTAAGACACATTTCTAGCTGTCTCTTTTCATATTTTTTACATGATGGAAAGAAATCCTTCATTTCTCTATTTTATTTATCACTTGATCACTTAGATAAATCCATCATTTTCCTCTTTGGTGAGTCCAGGAGTTGGTTAGGGTATATGTTATTTATCATATTTCAAGATAACATATTAGGAATAATAAAAATATCTTTCACCCCAATCATTAACCCAAGGGTTTTCTCATTTTCTCCACCTTTTCCATCATATTCCATGTTAACATTATTCCCCTGGGTTCCAACTATATACTATAACTAAAAATTATAGTGTGAGTAACAATAATCTTAGTGTGAAACCCTTATAATCATTTATATGATTTTATTATCATGACATATTATTTTCAAGATAAGATAACCTATGTTTATCCTGGGTTATTCGTTGTTATTATCTATTATAATATTTTATAATGGTTTGTAAAGAATATGTGAATTATCTAAAGAATATCCCCCTGGAGAATCAAACTAGGTTCGTGTTATGGCTCGTTTTCATGCTTGAGGTAAAAATCATGTGAATCCCAGTGATCACTTTTCAGAGTTAATAACCCTAGATAAAACTATTCCAGAACCACATCCACTTATAGAATCCATACAATGATGTATTAAAATGAATAAACATATAATATCTCCCTTAATAATATTTTAGGGTGTTCTTCTATCCTTATCCTCAATTTTTATCATTGTTTTATATTACCAAATCCATGTTTTCCAAAATCAATTTCCAAAGTTTTATACTAAAAATTCTATAATTCCAACTATAATGAACCTAACCCTAGTATACTAGATCTAAAGTCCACTTTATTATGTTGTCCTATTATAAAAGGAATCACATCCCAAAGGACCGAATAGTTTAATAGTCTTTGAAAACAAGATACGTACTTGAGTCTTGAATTATATTTAAAAACAAAAATTACAACATAAATTTTTTATTTATGATTATTATTATTTGCTCTAAAATTTCCTTGAATATCATTTATTGTATACTTACTGGATTCCAGGGAAAGGAAAAAAAATAATAGGGTGCTTAAATTATTAGTAAGGGTTAAGTACAAAAGAATAAATTAAGAATCAAAAATCATGATCAAAATATAAAGGTAAATAACTGACCAAAAAAATCCTTTTAAACAAATTTAATATCATGATAACATAAGGCATAATAAATATTGAAAGGTAAATAAATAAACTCACATTTCATTTAAACAACTTGACTGTCATGACATGATAAGCCATAATCAATATAGAAAGGTAAATAACTGAAGAAAATTCAGTTAAATCAATAAAATGAAAATAAAATACATCTAGAGATAACATCATTTTGAAAATATCATGAATAATAATAACTAAATTACTAATGAAGTAAATTTTTAACTATTAAACATCATAATCTCTGGTATCCTAATACCTATATCATCAAGACCTTTTAAAATATTGTTTAAAAATACATATATAAACCCAATTAATACTAGATTAATGATTTTCCTCATAATATTACTATTGCATAGAGGGGATATATATAACTAATTCCCACCCATGTCTCGATGTCCAAAGAAATCCTCATATATCAAATAATCATTTTAATTAATGAACAATGTTCCTTACAATTAAATATCCATATATAAGAAATAAAATGTATTATCAATATTTTTCCAACCAATCAAATAACTTTCAAAGTAAATCACTATATATATAAATGAGATAAAATTTAAGAAATAAGTATATCCATGATTGAAAATCTGGATATTTAGGTGACATTTAAAGTCCATTGATCAGAATAAAGCGAATAATAAATGAAATGTTAATGACTATATAAATGAGTCATGTAAGAGAATTTTAATACATTAATTTGATAAAAAAATAAAAAACCATCCATATAAATAACAAGGATAATATCAATATAACATATAAACATTTGAGTAAGAATCTAGGGTTGTTGTTATTGATGAGTAAAAGTACCATAAATAAATCATTAAAAACATTTTGAGGAAAATAGCCTTTTCAATTTGAAAATAAAATTTTAAAAATAAAATTCTAAAAAAATGAATATAATTTCATTTGAAATTAGTCTTTTAAAATTATAAAGGGTTTTTTAAAACATTGACTGGTCCTGATGATAAGAAATTGTGTACATGTTGAGTATGCTAAAACAAATAATTCTTTTACATTTCTTATAAAATCTAAACATACCTTGTTTTGAAAATGACATGAAGAATCCCTTAATTATTTTTAAAAAGTAGAAATGCATAAAAATGTCATTAATAAATCATTTTAAATAGGTGAAGTTTTTTTTATTTTTTTTAGAAAACATGGCCTTGGAAAAAAATAGATTTCTAAGTAAAGAGAGAAATAAAGTAAGATTTTATGAAAAACATTTTCACAATTATTTTAAGTAAAAAATAGTGGGAAAATTGTACTATTACTTGAAAAATTTATAAAAAACCAAATTTTAATAATAATAAATTTGTTTATTAGATAATTATTAAATAATTTCCTTTATTATAAACTCATGTATAAATAATCCTGATTTAAATGAGATTGTGAAATAAACCTTTACAAAGATCATATCATTGATATGAGAATTAACTAATGAATTTATTATTTGTATCAAATTTAAATACTCATATATATATATAACATAATGTAGTAAAAATTCATTACAAACATAATCTTAGAATTTATAGGACAATGAAGATGTAATATAACTTAATGAAAAGAAGTTGAGTTATGAATTTTTTTACCACTTGGTAACACTTATGTAAAATAATATTGGATAAAATAATTATAATTAGGATTAAAATACCATAAATTATTAATGAATCTTGATATTACATGTCAATGGGGAAGTATATAAACCATATAAAATAAATTCGGTGCATAACATTTTAATATTCCCCAATGAAGGGAAATTGAGAGGAAATCCTTTATCTAACACTTCCTTTTTGTTGAACCAACATTAACCACAAATATATTGGTTTTAAACATGTTAATAATTTATAACAAGACCATATTAGTTTTTATAATATACTATATTTTTCTTTTATAATATATTTTTACATGTTCTATAATAATCCATCATTATTTTCATTGTTTCGAGTGTTAATTGTCTTGTTTTCTCAAGCATGTTTCATCATGCAGTAGCTAGTTTTTTCACATGTTATATAGTTAAATCACATAATTAATAACAATAATGAAATAATTATAATATTTATACACAAATTATACTTTTAATACCAATTTTTAAATATTGTTTTGATAAATGAAATATGTTATTATCATGGAGATGGTAGGTCATACGTACATATGGTTAACATTTCCATTATTCAACGATCATTATAGAAAGGAGGTAAGTAATATAATATCTTTATAGAATTATAATAATATCCTAAAAACAATATTATTTATTTAAATATACTTATATATTTATATATCATCTATGTGGTGTTTAGATGAAAATAGAGTCACATCACTTTGGGTAGGTAGTTATCCACACATACATGAACAATGTTATAATCTTCCAGTGAGTAAAAAGGTAAGAAATAAAATGAAATATTATACTTTTAGAATGATATTATATTTTATTAATATCCTAATTATGTCATTTATATCAAATATATTCATTAACTTTATACTATTACCATCCATGTAAAGCGTTAGTGAAAAAAAATCACATCGCTTTATGATGCGGTTGTCTGCTGTACACACGAGTGGCGTTATTATATCCCATATGGACTGAAATATAAAACATTAAATATGATATAATTACTAAAGTTGTATAATAATGTTATAAATATAATATATATACTTTTATATCTATAATCATACACAAATATGAGATTTGTTTATGGAAAATGTGCCACATCGGTTGGCGAGGTGGTTTTCCTCCAAACACACGAGCGACATTATCATTTCCCATTTGAGGAAAGTAGAGATTAATATTGATAATTTAATGAAAATAATAATATATAAGTATCTTAGATATAATGGTTTTATTCTCTGATTATAAATGAACAATATTTTCAGGATGTGGGAGAATAAGTAAAACAAAAACGCATAGTTAGGAATTTTACATCTTCTCACTTCAAACCTTTATCTTTAAATCCAAAGTATTCATAGAATGTATTTTTCACAAAAAAGGCTTCTATGATGTGGTTATGGATTTTGTGAAGTTATTTATTCCTAGAATTGATGAACCCAAAGGGTATTAATGTGTTAGGAATATAGGAGATTGGGTGGCCTTTTATTAGTGAAGTGAGTGGGACACTTGTAAATTTTGAAAAGAAAAAGTTTTACCCACGTTTTTCACATGAAAAAAGTGAAAATATTTATTATCATCTACACTTAAAAATTATAAGGTCTAAATATGGGCATAAAATATATTTTAGATAATTATTAGTTCATTTTAATTATTATCATTTTTGTTTAAACTCCCAAAAAATCCATTTTACTTTAACCAAATAAAATATTTTTTATTATTTTTACTATTCATTATAGTCAAAAATTCAGTCGACCTTATTAGAAAATAAAAATAATAATGATTCCAAATATTGATTCATTATTTCTAAATTTTATTAATATAAATGGAAAGATATAATTTAAAAATAATCCCATATATATGACGAGAAATCATGTTTTCAAAGAAAAAATGTTCAAAAGTTGATAATTTTTATATCAAAATTCAACATGAAAATGATTCCAATGAACTAAATTAGATTAATAGTTATAAAATTGAACAAATTTTAATTTAAAACTAAAAAAAAATAATTTATATTTATAAATAATTTAAATGAAAAGGATGTTTTCAATTAAAATTAATAATTTTTTACAATTCATAAAAACTGCATCTTTTCATAAAATTTCTAAAAATTCACATTAATAAAATTTTGATATTTTAATTTCAAAAAAAAATTTTAAAAATAAAATATCCAAAATTTTTAAAAATTATTTTTAAATTTTGTTCCCAAGTGACCACTAAACTATCTTTTTGAAATATATAGTTTTTCAGAATACATTTATTTTTATTTTAAGTGATTCTTGTTTTATTTCAAATCAATAGGTAACCAATAAATTTGTTTTAAAATTTTTAAACCATTTAATTTTCATAATAAAGTTAATATTAATCATATCTACCTATTCAATGGATTTTCTATAATGGTATACTATATTACAATTCATTTATAGTTGGGGTTGTGTATTCTACAAGCTATCAAAGTGATTAAATTTAAAGAACAATATTTCATTAGTTGTTGAAGATCTGTGTTTTATGTCTCATATGATATCAAATATAATGTAATTATTTTATAATTTTAGGTTTTTACATCCTATAAACGTTAAATAAATTTTATCCTTGCAATTTGACCTTGCACTTATAAATCAAGGCTTCAATATTGGATTTTTTTAAAACCCATATTTAAAAAATTGTTAATAAAATATAATCATAATAAGAGATAAAGGAATGAAAAAAGTTCATACATAATAACACATATATATGTTTTTTAATAGGGGAAAATTAGCGTATTGTGATAATTTGTACATGGAATAATATCAAAAATAATTATAGATAATGATATAGGTAATTGATTATAAAACTTTAATGACTAATGGAAAGTTAAGGGCCTCAAAACAATAAATATGTGATTATTTAAGGACTATTTTATTCATCGAATATGAATTTAGTAAGACAAAAATTTTGTTTCAAGATACTTTTCCGAAAGTTGATGAATTATTTTACTATCTAGGAATATAATGAAATTTACTTACTTGATATATTTCTATTTTATAGTCACAATTTCATCCTTTGGTTGTTCCTTTATCAATTTCCAATTCATCTCTTACCTCAATAATTGAATATAAAAAATGAATATTTTATTCCTAAAGCACTAAAATTTACTTTAAATAGACCATAGTATCCATAAAATAGTGAAAACTATTTCCATATATCTCTAACTAATTTACCGAACCAATATATTTAGAACTAGTTATCCAATATAATACATTTAACTCTAAAACAAAATAATAACACCACTGGTTCATCATTAATATTTATTTGTAAAATAATTTAATTAAGAACAATGAAATATTAACAAGGACATCACATAGGACTTGTCATGACCCGTCCCATGGGGCCCATATCGTGACTACCCCAAGCCCGCCTTCAATAGGCCATGGATTAGCGACTAGCACCAAAGGCGTAAATCCCTAAACTGAGAGGGCATTTCCTTAATAATAGAAACAAATACAACAGAGTACACATCGAGAAGTAAAACACTTAGTAAAATTGTATACAATAGAGTGAGTTGAATGTAAAGGGGCCTGATATACAAGCCCAACAGTAAATTACAATACAACGAAAATGCTAGTACAACTGAAAAAAGAGAGTAAAGCAGCTATAGGGTCATCCTCTCGAATTCCCACCAGAAGGGTGGGTACAGATGGTCTTCACATCACCAAAAGTCTGTCCGTCCTCAGTGTGTATGTCTCGTTGAGTGGTCCACCTCCAAGTACCATCCTGTTCTGCTACTCTCTGTCCCAATCAAGGCTGTCCGTCATCTGCAACCAACACAATGAGGTGCGGGCATAGCCTGTGCAGGGGTGAGTATAACAATACTCAGTAGGGACCCCGAGACCCTCAAGGTCTAACAAAATCCTACAGGGATTACCACAAAGTACGGAAACAACCGATAACCCTTACTTAGGTATAAGCCCATACATATACCTAAGTTATTTACTAACCCATCTCAATCATGAGGAAAACACAAAAGTCATTAACTCAGCTCAAACTAGGTTTTTTAGTGTAGCTTAGAATTGTAGATGATTAGTCGCGAAGCTAGATCATCTTATTCTGACAAGAGACACTACTTTTGACCATACAGATTCTGACCCACACAGGATCGATAGGTACTAACCCCCGCAATGACCCACACAGGATCTGACCCACATAGGATCGATAGGTACTAACCCTCACAATGACCCACACAAGATCTGACCAACACATGTTCAGTATGCACTAACCCACACAGGATCTCTGTGCGTTGACCGACAAAGGATCTGACCCACAAAGTATCGGTATGCGCTGACCCACACAAGATCGCTGAGTGCTGACCTCCGTATGATCTATCGCTAACCTCCGCCTCACTATCAGCCATTGGATTCCTCACACCCAGTGTGCTTGAGTTCCTTAGAGTAATACCTCGAGATATAGGTCGTACCTATACAGCCACTAAACTCCACACAAGAGTAACCCAAAGGACCACCATGTCGTAAGGGTTCCAACGCGACAGACGGTGCGTCAATCAGACGCCCGGTCTCCGAGTTATTGGCATTTCTGTTCCAGGGGCCTGGTTGGTATTTAGGTTCAAACCAACCCGACCGTACTCCAACTATGTCCAAATATCAAGTGGGATATTCCAAAATAACCATCTCACTCAGAGATTTCCATTTCCCAGGTGGGTCGTCGATCGGACACTCGTATCTTAAGATATGGGAAAAAAGTTGTAAACTGGTCATAGTGGGTCCGGGTCCGGTCCAACCGAGTTGAACTGACCTGGCCCAATTCGGGTCTTGACCGGGGTCTGAACCTGTCCGTGGCTGTAACCCGGTCTGAGGAAGCGGCCCGGCCCTAGGGGAGGCCCTACCCGAGGGCCGCCCGGCCGAGGGCGGACCGACCGTGGGCGGCCCGGCTAAGGGCGGCCCAGCCAAGGGCGACCCGGCTGAGGGCGGCCAGGAGGCCTACCCTAGCCGTGCCCAAGGGGGGTGGCGCACACCCCCAGGCACTCGAATGACTATGTCGTTCGGGTGTGAGCCGAACTGGCATCCGGTGGCACCTGTCCAGCCCTCGCGGGACCTGACAGGGTCCCGCTCCTCCCCGATGGCCCGAGCGGCCGACCTCTCCCGCTCCACTACGGCCGGCCCAGCTTGCCGCCACTCCACCTCCACTGTAGTGTGACGGTGTTGTGGTCATGGTTCCCTCCATGCGGCGCGATGACGCCGCACCTCTTCCCCCACAACCCGGCCTGGTCGCGACCTCCATCTCCTCCACATGGCGCGATGGTGCCACACTCATCATCCAACCGCCGCAACCCTCCTGGCCACAGATCTTCCTTTCGGCGTGGTGCGTCGACACTGCGCCCCTCCGACACCACCATAGCCCACCTGGCTGCGACTTGGTTCTCTACACAGCATGGCGGTGTCGCGCCCTTGTGGCGACCCGACAGCCTTGCGCCGTCGACTTCTTCACGGTCCACCTTCGTCATCAACAAAAGAACAACCAAAGGGGGAGGTTTGGGCTGTGTTCATGTGGTCCGAACCCTCCTCGTCATGGCGATACCATTTTGGCATACCAATCTAGAAATTTGAATGACGAAGAATGGAGGTTTATACTCATATATAAAATATCTAGAATTTCCCTACCTCGAGTTTAGTGATCGTTGACGGAGTCGCAGAAGGAGTACGTCGTTCGGTCAATGTCGGAGGAGGAAGAGCTCAGATTAGACGAGTTGAGATGACTTCATCGGTGTACTTCATGGGAAGAAGAGCTTCCCTTTCTTTCCCTGGTTGAAGAAGGAATAATATGATGTTCATCATTCGTCGGTGGTGAGGGGCATTCTTCGTGGAGATAATGAAGTTTTCTTAATTCTTTCAAGTTTCTCTAAGGCTCCACCAAAAGAGAGTTTCCAACCAAAATGAAATAATAGCTTTGTCTATTATTTTATTTTTGGTATGAATTCAAAAGAATTCAAAATTTTCCAATTAATTAAGTGTAGGATTTGTCACTTTAATGAGGGGATGGTGAAGAGGCTCCCCATTTAATTGGGGGCTACAAGGGGTTAAGGGGGTTAAGAAGTTCGTGTGGACCCACCTTAATTATCCTTCCAAGGGATGTTATGATCGGGTGGGCCCCACCACCATAACCTCTCATGGGAGGTTAAGGTGTGGTGACCCCCACCCCCAACCTCCACTTGGAGGTTTTAACCACCCAAATAAAAAAAAGCTAACTCTTATTTTTATTAACTTAATTTAAAACCACCAAAATCTAACTTCAATTCTTGTTAGAACGAAACTGTGGTGAAGGTCTCACTAAGAAATCACCGATGCTGCAAGTTCAACGGTGCCCTCAAATTTCAATTGTGAGCAACGATTCAAAAGTTCTAAATTCTCGTATATACGTTTACTGAACGTACCTGAACAAAACTTCATAAATTTATTCTGGGAACACCGGGAATCAGAATCAAGTGCCGTAAGAAAATATAGACTCGTAATATTGCCATGTGCTTAAAAAAAAATTCCACAAAAATTATGGGTCTTTACATTCTCCCTACCTCAGGGCTTTACGTCCCCATAAGCTACAACTTGAACTAAGGGAACAAATGAGGGTACTAAGCATGCATCTTAGCCTCCCGATCCCATGTTCTCTCCTAGAGGTTCCCGTGCTACCAACAAATGCACACCAGAGGTATCGACCATCCATGTAGGACCCACTCCTTTCGATCCTCAATCTCCACTAAAACATCCATGAAAGTCTCCCTGTCATCCATTCTCAGATCCCAATGGTCGATGATGTGGGATGGGTCATGCACGTATCCTCTCAGCTAAGATATGTGGAAGACGTCGTGCACCCGGTGCCACTGAGGTGGAAGAGACAAGCGGTAAGCCACCTCGCCTACTCTACTGAGGACCTGGAAAGGTATGATGAATCATGGAGACAACTTTCCACCTCAGCTAAATCTCCATAGACCTCGTCGAGGTGAGACCCATTGAAAGACGTGGTCACCATCCTTGAACTCTAGATGCCTCCATCTCCTGTTAGCATATGACGTATTTCTTCTTTGTGCAGTCTTCATCTGCTCCTGGCTGATTTTTACCTACTCCGTGGTAGCTCGTACCATCTCTGGTCCCACTAGTGTTGACTCCCCTGGTTCTGTCCAGCATAGTGGCGATCTGCAAGGTTGACCATACAAGGACTTAAAAGGTGCCATACCGATGGTGGAGTGATATATGTTCTTGTAGGAGAACTCCACCAAAGGTGATTGGTCCTCCCATCTATGACCGAAGTCGAGGACACAGGAACGAAGCATGTACTCGAGAGTCTGAATGGTCCTCTCAGTCTGACCATCTATTTGAGGATGTAAGGCGGTGCTCAAGAAAATATGGGTCCCGAAAGCCTCCTACAACCCCTTCCATAGGTAGGAAGTAAAGCATAAATCATGGTCAGAGACAATAGAAGAAGGAACTCCATGAAAACGCAGTATCTCTTGCACATAGAGGCATCTCATGCTCTCCATTGATCCCTTCTCTCTGATTGGTAGGAAGTGGGACGACTTGGTGAGTCAGTCAACAATCACCCAAATCGAGTCATGACTCTAGGATGTACGTGGAAGACCCATCATGAAGTCCATGGATATCCCATCACACTTCCACTCTGGGACCTCTAAGGGATGAACCAAGCTTGCTGGTACCTGGTGCTCTGCCTTCACTTGCTGACAAGTGAGGCATCGTGAGAAAAATATTGCTACTGCCTTCTTCATACCTGACCACCAGTGCTGTCATCAGAGGTCCTGATACATCTTCACCACTCCTGGATGTACCTCTAAAGGGGAAGTATGGAACACTCTCAACACTTCCTCTTGATGTTCTTCTTGTACCATGGTATTTCCTCTGAAGAGGATGATGTGCTCCCCAACTTCAGAAAATCTATCAGGTGCCTGCCCTATGGATATCTGAGAAAGTTTCATCTCACAGTCAGCGTCTCCATGCTGTGCCTCCATGACTCACTGAAGAAGTGGAGGAGTGACTGTTAAAGACTACAGAAAGGCTGCTTCATCTCTATCCACAAAGGATATCTGTAAGGCTGCCAGCTGCTCTGTCACCTCTCGTAGCAGCTGTATACCAGTTCTCCTACTGAGTGCATCTGTAACAACGTTCCCCTTCCCAAGAGTATAGAATATCTCGAATTCATGGTCCTGGAGGAACTCAATCCATTGTCATTGTCTCAGGTTCATGTCCTTTTGAGATAAGATATACCTGAGACTCTTATGACCAGAGAACACGGTAAAACGTTCTCCCATCAGATAGTGCCACCACATATTCAAGGAGAAGGCCACTGCTGCTAACTTTAGTTCATGGGTAGCATAGTCCTGGTTGTGCTATTTCAGCTGCCGAGAACCATACACAATCATAGCTCTCTCCTTCATCAGGACACACCCGAGTCTGGTCCCTGATACATCACAGAAAACTACGTACCCTACGCCCTCCTCTAGAAGCCTCAAGATGGGGGCACTATTCAGCCTCTACCTCAACTTCTGAAAGCTCTACTGGCATCTCTCCGACCACACAATGGATTGCCCCTACTTTTTCATGGCTGATTGTGGTGTTGTAACTCTAGAGAAGTCTGGAACAAACCTCCAGTAATATCTCGCCAAGCCCAGGAAACTCTGTACCTCCATCACACTCCTGGGTGGCTCCCAAGAAAGTACCGCCCTAATCTTCACTAGATCTATTAAAAATCCAGCCTATGAGATAACTTGTCCCAAGAAGTAAATCTCTCGAATCCAAAACTGGCGCTTTGAGAGCTTACCGTAAAGATGGTGCTCCCGGAGTGTGTCCAGCACTACCTACAGATGGTAGGCATGCTCCTCCTTAGTAGTCGAATGGATGAGAATGTCATCGATGAAGACTACGAAAAAGATATCGAGGTAAGGCTAGAAGATCATGTTCATGAGACTCATGAAAACTACTGGAGCATTAGTTATACCTAAGGGTATAACCAAGAACTCGTAGTGGCTATAACGACACCTAAACTCTGTCTTCTGCACATCCTCGTCTCGAACTCTGAGCGTGTTATCGCCATATCTTAGGTCTATATTCAAGAACCACCAAGCTCCCTTTAGTAGATTAAATAGGTCGCAAATCATTGGGAGTGGGTACTTGTTATTCATAGTATCCTGGTCCAGGCGACGGTAGTCGACACAAAGCCTCAATCTCCAGTCTTCCTTCTCGGCGAACATAATCGGGGCTGCCCAGGGAGAAACATTGGGACAGATGAATACCTTCCCCTACAAGTCCACCAGTTGTACCCGCATCTCACGAAGCTCAACGGGAGCCATCCGATATGCTGGAGTAGATATCAGTGTCGTCCCGGGGTACAAGTCCATATATAAGTCCACCTCTCTGCAAGGAGGTAGTCATGGAACATCGTCAGGGAAAACATCCACGTACTGGTCCACCACTACAGGATAAGTCGGACTCTCCACATCAACTGCTCTGAGGGTAAGGCCAAACAACTGGTGAGTGATCAGATGCACCCTCCTATGAGTAAGTCCATCCTATGCTGCAACGGTTCCCTTCTCGCTGGTGAAGGTGAACCTAGTCCCATCCGTGCGGACACACCACACTTTGCACCTAATACAGTCAATCTGAGCATGGACTCTAGATAAGCAGTCCATACCCAAGATGATGTCGTAAGGCCTTGATGTCTCTACGAGGAGATCCCAGCCGAAGCTCTTTCCTCCTAGAGTAAGATAACACTACCGGAACTAGTGCGTAATCGTCGAGTCTGCTCCCATATGAGTCTCTAGCCGTAAGGGTCAAGCCAACAACTTCGATGGAATCTCCGAGCTATAAATGATGGTAGTGGCTATGTAGAGTGACTGAAACTTGTGTATATAAGAACTACAACTAAGGTGGAATAGACACTGATAGTACCTCGAATCATCTCCAGAGCACCGAGGTTGTATGCCTCAGCTACCTGAAGCTGAGCTCTCCCCTATCCACCTGCTCCTTGCGGTCGGGGTGGAATTTCTGTTGGTGGTGGCGGTAACACCTCGTAACGTCATCCACTGCCAACAACACGACCATCTCCTCTGCCACATCCGCCTATGCCCTGTGGACCGCCTCGATCGAACCTCTACCTCTGTCTGGGAGGTCCCTCAACTAACTACTGATCGTCTGTAGGCGGGTCGGACAGTCTCGTGCCATGTGACCCTACCCACCATATGAGTAACACTGCCCTCTCCTGGTAGGTCTGTCTCTGCTCTTTGTGCCCCGCACAACCGATACTGAGTCATATGGTTGACCACCTATGGGTCTGGTCCTCTTGGACCTCTGCATCATCTGTCTACTGCCAATTGCAGAAGACTTTGCTGCATGTCGACTAGGAGTGGGTCTCGCTTCTGGTGACTGCTCAGCAAGGAAACTCTCTACTAGGAGGGATTTATCTAACACCACCTCCTATGTCGGAATGCTAAGTGAGATCACCAAAGCTTTGATCTCTCGTCTGAGTCCCTGTTCAAAGGTCTGGGCCCTAAATGACAGGTCTCATACCATATCTGTGGAGTAGCGCGAGAGGTTGGTGAACCTCTCTGAGTATTGAGCTAATATCATGCTGCCCTTCTATAGATTAAGTAACTCCTAAATCTACAATGCATGAAGGGTGGCTAGTATAAACTATGTCTGGAAAAGTCTCTCGAAGTCTACCCATAGAAGTGTCGCCTTGTCGTGGGCCAGAAGCATCTGGATCCACCATCTGCCTGCTGCTGCCTGAATGATACTCACACCAAGAATCACCATGAGGTCTTCTGGTGTCCCTACCAACCTAAAAACTCTCACCACAACCTCCAGCCAATCCTTAGCCGCCTGTGGGTCTATATCTCCCCTGAACCTGGGTGGCCTTTGGCACTGGAACTCGTGCAACGCGCTCAAGCGGCGTGCAATCTCTACTACTAGGGATGGTGGAATCATAGGCTCAATGAGATGTGGTAATGCTGGTACCTCCGCTGGTAAAGGGCCCTGCACTAAAGCCTCTTCGCTAGGTGGGATGTCAGAGCGTATGACTATTGGGGCTCCAACTGGTCGTCTGTGGGGTGGCATCCTAAAAAAAACAGATGCGACACGATAAAAAGATTTATACCTAGTGAGCTGACCTGGTTGAGCTGATTTAAGAAAAGTCTAAATTAATGCACACAATCAGGGTTTTCGTGCACTAAGTCAGAAATCAGTAGTCAGGGTACTGGTGTATGGATACGTTGTCCTCCGCACCAAAACTGGACTCCTTGAACTGAAAACCACACTTAGTACTCTTAACACTATTGGTTCATAGAAAAGATAGATCAGAGTCCTAGGTTTTGCGGTAGAACCGACTCCTATGATACCAATTTGTCACAACCCATCCCCCGGGGCCCGTATCGTGACTACCCCAAGCTCGCCTTCCATAGGCTAGGGGCTAGCGACTAGCACCAATGGGGTACATCACTAAACTGGGAAGGCATTACCTTTATAACAGAAAACAAACACAATAGAGTATGCATATGGAAGTAAAACACTATGTAAAACAGTATACAATAGAGTGAGCTGAAAGTAAAGGGGCCGAAAATACAAGCCCAAAAGTAAAGTACAATACAATAGAAATTCATGTACAACTGAAAAGAAAGAGTAAACCAGCTACAAGGTCATCCTCCAGAATTCCCACCTAAAGGGTGGGTAAAGAGGGTATCCACATCACCCGAGGTTCGTCCGTCCGCTCCGTGTATGTCTCGCCGAGTGGTCCACCTCCAGGTACCGTCCTGTTCTGCTACTCTCTACCCCGATAAGCACTGTCCGTCGTCTGCAACGAACACAACGAGGTGTGGGCATAGCCTGTGAAGGGGTGAGTATAACGATACTCAGTAGGGACTCCGAGACTCTCAAGGTCTCACAAAATCCAACAAGGATAACCACAAAGTACGGAAACAATGAATAACCATTACTTAGGCATATGCCCATACCTATACCTAAGTTATTTAGAAACCCATATCAATCATGAGGAAAACACAAATGTCATTGACTCATCTAAAACTAGGATTTTTAGTGTAGCTTAGAAGTGAAGATGATTAGTCGTGAAGCTAGATCATCTTATTATGACAAGAGGTACTACTTCTGACCATACTGAGTCTGACCCACATAGGATCGATAGGTACTAACCCCCACAATGACCCACAGAGGATCTGACCCACACAGGATCGATAGGTACTAAACACCGCAATGACCCACACAGTATCTGACCCACACAGGATCAGTATGCACTGACCCACATAGGATCGTTGAGTGCTGTCCCACACAGGATCTGACCCACACAAGATCATTATTCGCTGACCCACATAGGATCGTTGAGTGCTGACCTCCGTATGATCTGTCTCCAACCTCCTCCTCACTATCAGCCACTGGATTCCTCGAACCCGGTGCGGTCGAGTTCTGTAGAATCTTCCCTCGAGATATCGGCCGTACCTCGACCGCCAGTAAACTCCACAAAGGATTTACCCAAAGGACTGTCATGTCGTAAGGGTTCCAACGCGACAGAAGGTGCGTCAATCGGATGCCTGGTCTGTTAGTTATTGACATTTCTGTTCCAGGGGACCGGTTGGTTTTTAGGTTCAAACCAACCCGACCGTACTTAAACTGTGTCCAAACCTCAAGTGGGATATGCCAAAACAACCGTATCAATCCAAGATTTCCATTATCATAGGAAGTTCATCGATCAGACACACGTAGACCAAGATATGGGAAAAATAGTTGTAAAATGGTCATAGTGGGTCCGGGTGCGGTCCAACCCAGTTGAACTGACCTGACCCGATTCGGGTCTGGACTGGGGTCCGAACTAGTCTGCGGGTCCGACCTAGTCCGAGGAAGCTGTCCGGCCTGAGGCGGCGGCCCGACTCGAAGGGGAAGCACACACCCCCTGGCACCCTAGCACCTCTTTCGTTCAGGTGTGAGCCGAAACAGCGCCCGGTGGCACCGGTCCAGCACTCACGGGACCCAATGGGGACCCGCTCCTAATAGTTTCATGTGATGAGGCTACATAGACTGAGGCTCGAAGGTATGTTTTATGAATTTAATGTTTAATATAATTAGCTAGTTATGTAGGGAACATTATTATTCCTCTTACACATGGTCTATATTGTCGTCATAGGCTAAAGTAAAATTGATGAAAATTCATAACCCACGGTATAAATGATGAAAGTTTCTTAAGTGAAATTTGTTAAATAATAGAACCTTGTTTACATTTTTTTATCTTTTTTTATTTATTACTTGAATACACTATCTATTTATACTAGATATTTTTTAAAAACAATTGTTGGTGTCCTAGAGAGTTGTACTCACACACTACTGAGGCCATCCTTAAGTACCTGAGAAAATTTCATGGTTGTAGGTTAGTATAAATGTAAGAGACCTATTCTAAATGTTTGAGTTGGGCATGAGATGTGCATGGAGAAAGGGACTAGACTTGGTGACAAGACCCATTTTGGTGAATTATGTAGTTGTCTTTAATTTTGGTTATCTTACTCTTGGAACTAAGGAATATGAAATAACATATTTACTACTTGGTTGTGGGATTGTACCTTGTTTTGGGAAATATTTGGTAATGATTGTTATTGGCCATTATATTTACTTATTTATTATTCATATCTTCTATGGATTACTATTATAATGAGGGTATAGTCTCCTTACATGTTCTATTTGACCCTGGATTCTAGTCAGCATCCTCTAGCATATGAGGAGGCACACCTGAGGTCATGTGGTGACCAAACTCAGGTAACTGGTTTAGTGGATTCATGGTTTGGGAATATTACACAATGATTCTGCGAACCCTTCTCTTTCACGATGTAGCACCTCCCATTTTTCACTAGATTATGTTTTTGAAGGAGGTTAGATTCTATTTTAAGGGGACGAAATTGAATGGTAGGTTACACTAGGATGAATATAGCTTATTCGATAGAGAAGTTGACCAGCTGAACCTATATTTCTTTAGTGTGTGATAGTTCTACTTCTGTGGAGAAAATGTAGAAGGCAGGTCATATCAGATATGTGTCCAGTCAGCTATGTCGAGAAACACATGTGTCACATTGAATGACTTTTTCGAAAAAGGCCACATGCAGGAACCTGCTATGTAAACATCAACTACCTACATCAAGAAACAAATACTTACACTGAATAAAATATGTGGTATAAATTAGCTACATTAGAAATGCTTACATTAAGAAAAATATCTACATAAATGGGAGTCATCTACATGATGAAATACGGTTACATAAATTGAAATGCATATATGGTGAATCTCATTTGTCGATAGTTTGTCTACATGGTCTATTTGGATACATAAATCAATTGGCTATGTGGCCCATTTAGTTATATAATTTATTACCACCTATTTGAAGAAGAAAATATGTGAGACCAAAAATATTCAATGGATTCAAATATATGGTAAATTACATATTTCAATCCATTTTTCTACATACACAAAAAATGGCTATGCTGATCCAAATGAAAAATCGGCCACATAACCTATGTAGATTAAAAACCTATTGCTACCAACTAGGATCTCTTTTATCTATCCCATGTGAGGTGGCCAAAAGTAGAGTCATATTTGGTTTGGAGTTTTTTTGGAATGTTATAAGGATGTTTCTATGAGCAGAGAGAAGGGTAATAAATATATAATTCAGATTGGATCAGGAGGCATGAGGACAACAAACAAAAGTAAAGAACTATAGGAACAAGGAAGAGAAAAAGAGGGAAACACATTTTTTTTCTTAATTTAAAGCCCCTGTATGGGAATTTATTGTTCTTATAGTCTTCATCAATTCCTTATAATTTCATTTTTTGAGTTTAACGAATTTATTTGTTAAGATGATTGGAAAAAAATTAATTGGGGCAATGAGGATGATATGATAACCATACTTAACCCCTGTCAGATGTTTAGAACTGTAGGAGTGTACCCCTTTTACCGTTTTCTGGGTTACTTATGATCTCAAAATCTTGAATTTAGTGATTAATATTTAGGTTTTTTACTTCCATCATTGATTTTTTTCATTAATTACAACTATGAAGTATATAGATCATTCAATGGTTGGATATTTGAATGACTCAATGAGTGAGAAAAAGGAGGTATTAAGTTGGGAAAATTAGGTCTAACATCCCCTATAGATAATAGAAGGTTAGTGAGAGGGAATTTCAATTTAATTATTTAATTAAACTATTCCTTATAAATCTCAAGTCTAACAATACATGTCTCTTACAAATTTATAGAGTGCTAGTTCATGGAGTGGTGGAATTAACTGGACATGAAAACCAGCCAGTTTTGGTTAGTGGATAATGTGTTAAACATTATTTTTATTGGTAGAAAAAGAGTGTTTCTAACACATTTTTACTTTAAGGGTGTTCTATTTTTTTGGTCCAACTTTCGAACTTAAACTCCGTGTTACATGGGATTTAACCCTTGGTCCTTTTTTTCATCTTCCTTATTCTTTTTTTGTAAATAGTTTTCTTCAACATTTTTCTACTAAATAATATTATATTAAATCATATATTGATGTGAAGAGATATTTACCTAATCCAAGGGGTGATGTATCCAAAGGAATATGGATTTATTCTTTGTTGATCCATGAAAATCAAGCCATACATCAGGGAATTTCTAGTTTTATTTCTACCCATTCATCACTTTATGATGTTAAAATATATGTATAAGGGTTTAGTACTATTTTTATATCAAAATTATTATAAAATCTTATTATGTATAATGATTTATATTTAATTTAATGTTTAATTATTTTATTTGTTTTATATATTACAAAGAATGAAATTTCAATACAAATGTTCTCTTTTAGAATCAACTGGAAGTGTGGAAATGGTGATATTTTGAACATTCATGTTTTCCATAAAAATTTTTATAACCATATAGACTGAACAGTATTTTGGAATATTAATAAATCTCCACTGTAAAATTCATCATTAGAAACAATTTTGACTTTTATTTGTGGGGAGATGAAATATTCTATGATTTAGCTGTACTTTAGTTATGCCACATCAAAATCACCCCATTTTTGAACCTTTTGTTGAAATATTTTTAACAAATACCTAATCTTTTGATAATATTAATCATTTTATGGTCATGTTTGACCTAGGTTAAAGTTCATTATCCCATTTAAAGGAATTCAATTTAATATGACATTTTTGTGGTTGAATGGTTTTTTAGTTTTGTTTTCCACTGTTTTATTTATTTTTTTTATAAAAGTTGGGATATGGTGTTGATTGGTTATAATCGTGTGGAATTTGAGATATAAATTTAGGGAATTCCAATATAAATTCTAACTTATCTAGTTATATCTAGATAACATGGAACACCATAGGGAAAGAAACTAGTTGATAATTATAATAAATTATTTGAATCAAGAGTAAAATGGTCATTTGGGATCCCATGGTGAGTATATAAGACAAGGGTATTGGTTGAAAATTGGAAAATAAAATCCAAACATAATCAGAGATCTAAACAATTACTTAAAAATATTCATGTCTATAAAAAATTAAAATTAAGTGACATTTTAAAAAATGAGCTCATGAATGTGAGGATAATATTGAACCCTAATAAACAAATCTCAAATTTATTTATAGAAAAATATTTTGAGCTGGATCAATAAAGTGGAAGGTGAAATCCTGGTTTGACAATACTAAGGGAGAGTTAATGCTTTCCGTTCTTCCATTATTGATCTAATTACACTTGAATCTCAATTGAATTTTCTTATGGAATAGGGATTTGAGTTTTGATTGAAATTGGGTAGTGTGAGTGACTCACTAAGGAGGAATTATAACCTATTTCAATAGATGATTTGGTGTTTTCCTAGGCTATTTGAGGTTCATTTACCCTAAAGATATTGTTAAAGAATCATTTTAGAAAAAAAATATTCTGGGAGTGAAATGATTTATGTGTCGGGTAGATTGACATGGTACCATTCCCTTATACAATCTCACATCTATTTTTATTATTCAATTTTTTTACTGGGTTAATATGGTTTATAACGGACAATTATTATGTGTGGAACAAAGATACATTTAATTATATATTCATTGATTTAAATGATGTTTTGTTTTGTTTTGGGTGTTTAATTATGCTTGCTAATATTGTGGGATTTGACTAAAGCCATAGTGAAAACAAATTTATTTCCTGAATAAAAACTGAAAAAATTGGACTTTCTATACGATGAATGTAAAAATTACGAATGGAGTAGAAGACTACTCTATTTTAAGATTTTTCATCTATATCATCTAAATGAGCGAAAGATCCTATGATTATTTTGAAGATCAAATCCATAGAGTGTAATTTCCACATAAGAGATGTCGGCACATACATTCTTTGTTGATCTTCACTTTTTGAAGTGTACTGTCAAGGATGATTATGAAATTCTAGCTGATTCCATAAAGGATGAACACTCTTACACTACTGTGACCCCCATATGATATGATATTCAACATGAGAACTACTATGGATTATAGTGAATATTGCTAAAATTCATACTGATCCATCAAAGGGAATGTGACCTCCTCTATTTCATGATCCAACACCTACCATTTTTCACTAGACACCATTGTTGAATGTGGTAGTATTCCATTTAAAGTGTAAGATCATTACAAGTTGGTTACTCAAGGATGAACTAAGACTATCTGATAAATAAGGCACCTTTCTCATCTTGAAGTACTCTAGTGTGTAATAGTTCGACATTAAAAGTAGAAATAGAAAAGTTCATTCATATCGAATATGTGGGAAGTTGGATACATTGAGAAACTTGTATAATGGGAAGAACTCCATCATAAATAAATTCTACACGAAGGAACCAACTATGTAATTTTCAATTTCCCACATCATGAAATGACTACATAAGCTAAATGGTCAACATGAGTGGAATAATCTATCTTGGAAATACATTAATTGAAAAAAATGACTACATTAATGGGAGTCGGTTATGTGATTGAAAAATTTTACATAAATATAAATTATTATATGGGGAATCACCTACATGGATTGTTTGTCTATGTCGTCTATTTGGATATTTAAATCAATTGGAAACATGGATCATTTGACTACTTAATTCAAAATCACCTACATGAATAACACAATGTTTTGGTTCAAACAGATAAGAGATAAATAACTATTTGGGGAATCATATATGTCAATCCATTTTTATAGTATACTACAAATGAAAATTACAATCCAAATAGAAAATTGGCCACATCAACTTTTTGGATTAAAACCCATTTGCTCCAAGCTAGGATATCTTTCATCTGAAACCATGTAAGGCTCCACCAGAAATTTTAGAGGCATGTGGTAGTTTTTGAATGAATTTTAGAAGAAAGTTGTTTCTATAGGAGGGAAGTGGAAGAAATAGAGAATATGAACAAGATAGCGAGGCTGGAGGAAAAAAAGTAAGAGCTATAAACCAGATGCAACAAGGAGGTTGAAGAGATAGTTGCACATTTGTTTCGTACATGGAATCCCCTTCATGGGTAGTCCTTTTTCATATAGTCTTCAACTTTTTTTATTTGCATTTATTTAGTTTAAAAAATTTATTTGTTAAGATGATGGTGTAAAAACTTAGTGGGGGAATTAGGTTGATCCGGTAGACATACATAAACCCTATCAAGTATTATGAACTATAGGATTCTCCCATTTCCCATGGGTTTGGTTACTTATGACCTCAAATTCATAAATTCAATGAGATATATTTATGTTGTTGCTTCCAACAAGGACCTATTTATGGGAGTCTAATTGAGAAGTGGGTAGACCATTCAATGGTGGGATACTATGATTACTTAAGGAGTGGTAAAAATGAGGTCATAAGATGGGAAATATAGGTCTACCTTCACCTATAGTCTGGCTGCTGAAGAGAGCTTGCTACATCCTTTCACTGGTCCTATAGTAATTGATCTTGTAAGATAGAAAATAAAATAAAATAAAGCACAAATTATAATAATCCTATCCTTCAACCAAATTCCTCTTCTTTATCCTTGATTCCCCCACTTGTTTTCCCTCCAACATTCCCAAGAGTTGTCCTACTAGTTTCATTTCCTTCATTATGCATGTCGATTGTTTGTGTTTCTTGATTTATTTATTTTTTTTTCACATAACTTTCCTTCTAATAGGTCTGATCCCTACTTTCAATATATAGTAATAGTAAGTCGGTGTTATAAATTGTTAATTTTCATGAAGTCTAATGACCTCCAGGTCATATAATAATTATATATATAAATAAATTTATGTGATAGACTAAATTCAGTTACCCAATATGTTGTTTCTTATGAAAAAATAAAATTTATCAAAAATAATATATTTTATTAAGATAAAATATTGCAAAACATGATAAATATTAATAAAATATTATGAAATATTATGAAATATCATTATTAAATTTTCAAAAGGAATAAAACTACAACTAAATAAAAAGACCATGGATGTGAAATCTTCATCCTTATGGTTTTACATAAGGACTATACAACCAATTATAACTTCAAGAACATGTAAAAACACTAAAAATATTATAGATATTTTGAGTAGTAAATGAAAGAGTATGATGAATGAAATTTCAATAAGTATTTAAGGTTATATATAAGAGTTAAATTCATATTGTGATTATTATAAAACCATTGAAAATATATATGATAATTGGAAATTCATATAACCAATTTTTATAATGAAAATGTTATAATTAATGTAAATATGTTTTTCAAAATTTAATAATTTCTAATAAATAAATTATTCAACATGTATAAAAAATATATAACAAATATTAAATAAATATGCAATGATAAATAAGAAAAATATAATCATACAATACATTAGGAAAATTTTTTTGAAGAAAAATTATTTTATAATATATTATATATGTTCATTTTAAATATAATTTTATCATATTTTAATTATGAAATTTAATTATTTTAGTTTTTATAGACATAAAAAATTATTAAAAATTAATACATTTATTATTTTTTTTGAAAACATTTGTGGCATAAGCCTCTATTTATTCTGAAAGAAAATACATATTTCTATATGGGTAAAGGGAGACCCATTACACAGCCCATATTCCCAAGGAATAGTGGACCATTAAAATGGATCAATGGTATAGTGGGAATGAATCCCATTGAATTGCCCAAATTCTCAGTGCAACATCATATCTGTATCATCCTACCTTGCATCCCCAAGAATACATCATACTTGGGCAACTGCCTACACCATAAATCCCCCGATGGTTCTTCCAAGGATTGAAACCCTCATCACTTGGATGCAAAATTATGGGTTTTACCACTTGGTAGAAAGCCCAAATTCAATATGAAATAGTTATTAACTTCTTATGGAAAAGAATAAATCATATAAAGGTTTTAAAAAAACTTTTCAAATTTTTTTTTTATGTTTATAGATTTTTAGGAAAAAATTTATTTTTGTTAAGGTATGATAGTAAAAAAATTTAATGTTTATATTTATTAAAAATATATTCTCACTCAATAAATGATTATTAGTTGACATGAAATTATGAAAAGAACACTTATTGTTTAAAATGTTACTTACGTACAAAAAATAAATATTCTATAATTTATGTGTTTTCATTTAGAGGACTAATTTATCATATTTAGGATTATAATATGATCTAATTAAGTCTAAATTATGAATTATCATGAATATATTTGGTAATTTCACCCATATTATTTAAAAAAATTCCATGGATAACTATTAAATTATTTAAAAATGTGTAAAATGACTTGGCATGGTTTTTTAATAATTACATAAGTATAAAAAATTTATAAAAGTCAGTTTTTAGGGTAGGGAGTAAATAAAATAATTCCAAATAATCTTTACTCAGATAACTCACCCAACTCCCATGTGATTTCAACCTTACCCATTATGGAACTCAAGTTTCTAAAGAAATTCCCATTATTTTCACCTATAAAAGGATCTATCTTATACCTTTCCAAACCACTCCTATAAGTAATTTTATATTGAATCTATAAAAAAATTTAATTTTAAAGATTATTATCACATATTTGTTAGCTATTATTTACAATAAATTGGTCTAAGACCATCATTCCATAGTGAGACATTGCGAGAAAGACCGATTCCATAAAAGTAAGAAATTATTTATTCTTAATCATTTTCCTTTAAATTTTTTATCTCAAATCATAAAAAATATTATCTAACATGATAATTATGTGTTATTAATATCATTATTATTCTTTAAAATTGGAATTATATCTCAATATTATCAAATTATTAGTCATCCATTTGTTTTAAGAAGTTCTTGTTTGGGTTTGTTTTACCACCTACATGAGTGATGCAAGAACAATCCCACCATGAATGATTATGAAAACATATATTTCGGTAATATTTAGTAAAAATATTGATATTTTGTGTTTTCAAATATTTAATAGTAGTATATAAAATTAATTTCATTAATAAAATCAATTATTCATAGTGCATCATTATTCACAAAAGGACATTAGCTTTCTTTCCATTCATAATGAAACATATCCATGATTAAAATGAAATTAATATGATAATCTATAACAATATCAAAAAAATCTAATTCATCCTCATTAAAATTATTTAAGTGATGGACATATGATAAGTGATCAAGCACCAAAACCACTATACCAATGAAAATGTGCAAGAAATTAGAAAATTAAAACCTGTATATTAATTTTAACAATGAATTATTAAGAATTGGTTAGTAAAAAATAATAAAATAATATTATTATATATTAAAAATATTAATATCGCTCTATATATGAATAATAAACATAAATTGGATATAAACCGTGTTAGATCAAGTGTGACCAAGGGGTAATTCAAGGTAAGAGTTTCTTTTTTTACTTAGTCTCATTTTTACAGGTTATGTTCTATCACATTTTACTATGTTTTTAAATGTTTTCCTTAATATAACCTATTATTGTATTATATTTTATTTCATAATTTTTTTATTTTTATTAGAATTAATTTCTCATAAATTCCTTCAAATTGATTCTTACTTTAAAATACTTAACTTTATAAGGGTTTCTCATCCCAATTTTTCTTTCATAGAGATATTCTCCATGCTCAACACTGTTGTTATTTTATGTGATTAAAATATTTCTATATTGATGTTTTATATGATGTAATTCAAGATATTTAAAAATCCATAAAATGTTATCTCTTTCAATGGATTTTTATTCAAACATTACCAAAGTTGTATGGGTTCCTTTTATAACCTCCCTATGAAACCGATATTGTTAATGAATAAAATTAAATTTGGAAATATTTTATGTCTATTATCTCTCTAAAACCCCAATTTTTTATCCTCCAATAGTCATTTATATGGTTTACATGTCTTCTTACCATTTCCCCTTATCTTGATTAATAATTCTCCAGAAATTACATTCATAAAGGGGATTTATTTTTCTTATTATTTTCAATTGGAATCAATTTATTCCGTGTGTATGTTTTCTATTTTGTGTCACATATGTATTATATATACTTATTTATACTTACATGATTGTTTAAAGACTCTTTACAATAGTATTATTTTTTAAAAAAGTTATGAAAATATTTTATTTATCTCCCCTCCATTATGTTTCTTTCTTGACCATTTCTTCCCATTGGTTTCTTCAAATTTCTTTATTAATATTCTTTTTCTAATTTATCATGATTAATTAAAGTAATTATTTATTCCCCTTATCATTATTGTAAAAAACTCTTTATTTAGAAATTATTTAATTAAATAATGTTATCAAATTATAAAGTATTTTACTTATTTTTTTAAATTATTTTCTTATATTCTTCTAAAATAATTTTCATCCATGAAAATATTTTTTAATGGTTATCATATTTCACAAGGGATATGTTTTATTGAATTCATCAACATTCATTATCTATATTATTTATATATTATAGTTGAAATTTTTATGCAATCCACTTCTTTATCATGTTAATTTATTTTATGGTTGATTTATGAATGTGATCATAAGTGAATGGATTATAAATGAATGGTTTATCATTATATGACAAAAAATACTAGAATTATATATCCCTATGATATGTTGTGAATGGATTTGTATTTTCTAAGATTATATGTATGGGATTTAGGAGTGAACCAAAACCACTATTTTATGGGAATGGCAAATTTAACCCAATACACTTTGTTTAGAATAATTGGGAGTGAAACCAATCCAATATGTTTATGGTAATATGGATTGAACCTAATCGAATTTGTTTTGGGAATGGGGAGTGAATCGAATCCACTATGTTCATTAGAAAAGGGAATTGATCCCCATCCACAATGTTATTATAAAAACTCTACTCTTTATTACACACTTAAACATGATTTATTATATAAGAATGAACTTAATACAACTTCTATGATTAATAGGTATAGTGTATTGAGAAATTAGGAGCATTACATAACCACATAGAACATAAAACACAACATCTTTATTGAAAACTTATTTTACATGACCACAACATTCCTTCGTACTTAGCATTGCATTGGAAAACCTGAGTACATAACCAAGAAAATAGTCAGTTATAAATCTTATTAAGGGAGTAAAAATGGAATAAGACGATGAATACAATATATGTTTGGTAATAGTAATAACAATGGAGTACAAGAGACATATGAACATAAAGGCATGGTATAACATGATCATCATAACATGGAAATGTGGCATCAACATTTAACATGATATTAGCATGATCCAAGGATCATTGCACATGGAACAATAGTAAACCATCATTTAACTTGAATTATCATAATTAAACACTAATTTCAAATGGTATATCTAGATTAAATTATTTACACAATGCATTGGAGTGCTACCGAGACACATTGTCTATAAAAATTTCATTTCATGCATAAGTGTGTCACATGGATCATATAAAATGGAATCATTAAACATCATAAGTTATTACATGATTAAGGAATGTGGAATACAAACATATAAGTACCATTATATATGTATATGTTTATAAAGGTGAATAACCTTGATAGTGACATGTTTATTGTATTCACTACATAATAATTTTGGCTAGGAAAATCACTGTGAAATTTCAGCAGCATATCAACGTGACATAAAAATTCATAAAAATGATTGATGAGAGAGAAAGGGGTATGTAATTATATTTAACTGAAATAGAAAGTAATTTTTTCAAATAGATACATGTCCCAAAATATGGAATTTGGAAATATAATGTGTAACATAATAATGAAATCTGAAGAAAGAGGAGAAATGGAATAACTCGTATAAAACTTTGGCATGGTAATAGGTGTACATAGGAGGTATTAAAGAGATATAAAGAGGTATATAATCATTAAAACATAAGTAGGGTAGTATGAGGGAGGTGATAAATCATACCACAACATTTATAATTGAAAATAAAAGGGAATAACAACAAAACAAACAAGGACAAAAATGAGAAAGTAAGGAATCCCTTACTTGGAAGTATGATCCCAAAGTCATGGGAGGGGATTGGGGGAGGTTTCTTGGGAGCATGGAGTGAATTTGGAGGATTATAGAGAGGGTATATAAGGGTTAGTTGTATCTCTAAATAGTTTGAGTGAAGAGGAATGGGATGTTGAGTGGGTTTTTATATGAAAGAAGATGGAATTATTTATTATTTAGGTTTTGGACACTATGTATTAAACAAATCAAGACCTCAAACCATACCATTGTTTTTGCCCATGGTTTTTTCCAATGGGGAGTGACAAAAATTATTTTATATTTCCAATGGATGAAGTTACTAAAATATTAGTCTTGTTTATGTGGATGTGAGTCACACTCTCATGGAAATCATTTTTAAACTATTAAATGTTTTATAAGTCTTGGAGGGTCCACTAAGGCATTGTAAAATAATTCAAAAAAATCCGAAATCACATTATTTTAAATATAAAACAAATATTGGCTGTATAACACTTTTATATTATTTTATTACATCACGATTAGGTCATTATGTTTTCATAAAATACATTATATATTTAAACAGTATTTAATTTTTACCCAAAAATTCTACTATCTCAGAAAATTAAGAAAACTTCACAATTGGATAATTTCAACCCCCTGATTCCAAAAATAATATTAATTTTATCTAAATAGTTTTATAAATATGTGATTTTTTATTTTTAATATAAAAATCAACATTTATCTAAAATTCTTGGGTTTAAAAAAAATCAGATTTCAAACGTTAATAAAAATTATAATTGTATTCATAAAAATCATATGATCATTTATATTTAATAAAAAATATTTTAGTAATAATATTTCTTTAAAATATTATTTAATTCAAAAATCCATTAATTCATCAAAATAGATTTCTTAATTTAATATTAACTAAAAATACTATTTGCGATTTAACAACCATTTACAAAGTAACATTAATAAAATGAATTTATAATCTTTATAAAAAAATTAAGCACATAATCATAGTGATAGAGTCTTCTTACATAACCACTTATAACACCCGCATAATACCTAAGTGTAAAGTGTGAAATGGTGACAATCTCTTGGGGTTGCTCGGATAACATAACTTGAGTTGTAATCTATATTAACTTCCACTTCTCCCATAAGTGATTCCATTCAATCTTAACATGTTTAAGCTCAACTTGATCTTGGTCAAGAGAGAATCCTAGTGATGTCACCTCCTTTATATGCTCTAAAAATGGGCTTTATATGGAGCTATTCTATTAGATGAGTCCATCGCTTCCTTTTTCTCAGTAAATTGGATTTGTTATTGCCCTATATTTATACTAATCATTTAGTCAATGTTTAATGACTATATTAGCAACAGTAAAAATTCTTAATAGTATATCTAAATCCAAAAACATAAAACCAAGGAGGTGAATATGATTTATATATCAATTTTACATAATAAGACATTAAACTAGATCAAGATAAGTTTTCATTGATAAATTTTTGGGTCATTATAATCTTCCACCCTCAAGAAATTTTTCCCTTGAAATTTCATTTTCTACACTAAAATAGCTGAGGGAAACTCTGCTTTATCACTTCCTCAGATTCCCATGTTTATTCTTCAAAATTTTTGTTTTTCCACAACACTATGATGATGGGAATTGTCTTATTTTGTATAATTTTTTCCCTATTATATAATATCTTCACTGGATTATCTTCATAGGAGAGGTTATTCTCCAATGGTACCACCTCTGGATTGAGTACATGTGATTGGTTAGGTACGTAATTCTTCAAGAGTGATACATGGAATACATCATATACTTGAGATAGGTTCTATGGGATTGCTAGCTGATATTCTACTACTCCAATGTGATCAAGGATCAAAAAAGGCCCAATGTACCTTGAAATAAGCTTTCCATTGTTCACAAATCACATAACTCTCTTCCATAGTGATATTCAGAGGAATACCATGTCTCCAACATCAAACTCTAGGTCACATCGATGATTGTCATCATATCTCTTTTTTCCACTCTGAGTATCATTAATGTAATGTTGGATGGTCTTAACCTTCTCTACAATTTCTTCAACCATTTCTGGACCTTGGAGTTTTCACTCCCCAATTTCATCCCAATATTCCAGTGTTATGCACCTCTTCCTATAAAGGGCTTCATAAGGAGCCATTTGGATGCTTAAGTGGAAACAAATTTTATAAGAGAACCCAACCAGAAGAATATTTTGATCCCACCCTCCTTTGAAGTACATTGAGCATACTCTCAAAAAGTCCTCAAGTGTTTGGATAGTCCACTCATATTGGCCCATATTTTGAGGATGATAATCCATACTTATGTTCATCTCAGTATTCAGTGCATTTTGGAGAATCTTCCCGAACATAGAGGTGAATCTTGGATTTCGATTGGATACATTTGATAATGGTAGTCTATGCAGCCTCTCCATTTCTCTGATGCATATCCATGCCATTTTATCAAATAAGAAATCCTCTTAAATTATAATGATGTTTGAAATCTTAGTAAGACAATCAATAATAACAGAAGTAGAATTGTTTCCTTTGGATGTATTTGAATGTCCAGTGACAAATTCCATGGTGATGATCTCCCATTTCCATGTTGGTATAGGTAATGGTTTCATCATCCCCTTAGACATCTACCTCTTACCCTTCACTTGATAACATACCAGGAAAATTTATGCATACTCCGCAATCTTTTTATTCATGTTATCCCACCAATAATTATCTCAGAGATATCAACACATATCTGTGTTTCCTAGGTGAATGGAGAAATTAGAAATATGCGCATCATCCAAAATTTCTTTATTTAACTCTGTACTTGATAGAACACATGGTCTTGACCCAAATCTCACAATTCCTTCTTCATTAACATTGAACTCTGATGATTTCACTTTTTTGATAGTTTTCACTTTCTTTGAAATTCCCACATCATCCTTTTGAACATGTTTTAACCTTTCAAAAAGAGATAGTTGAGCAATAATTTGTGAAAGGATTGATGATATTCCCTTCTTTATGAAACCATGTCAATATTCCTCAAATAAAATAAGATTAGATCCCTTTAAATTCTCACCAATGAATGAATTGTTGGGTCCTATTTACATAGAACATATTCCACCTTGTTCAATTTCCTTGGGTGGTATTGGATTGTTCAGTCATAGTCTTTGGTAAGCTCTAACCATCTTCATTGGAATATATTCAACTCCTTCTGTGTGAATATATACTTGAGGATTTTGTGATCCGTATATATTTTACACTTCTCCCCAAAGAGGTAATGTCACCAAATTTTCATAGTTGAGATTTCTACATCCAACTCTAGATCATGTGTTGGATAGTTTTTATCACGAACAATCAATTCACTTAAATCATAAGCATTGACTTAGTCATTTTGCATCAACACACAACCCATTCCCATCTTTGCAGCAACCCTAAATACCATAAAATGTTCTCCACTTGTGGGTAGTGTGAGAACAAGTGTAGTGATGAGCATCTATTTTAACTCCTTAAAGCTATCTTCACATTCATAACTCATGGAAAACTTGACTTCCTTCCGATTTAGCTTGTTATATGGGTTTGAAAATCATGAAACATTTATTAATTTTTTTTAATAATATCCATCTAACCCTAAGAAGCTATGGATATCCATCACTGATGTTGGCCTAATCCATCCCTCAATTGCATCTATCTTAGAGGGATCCACATATATTCCATTGCTTGTGTTGATATGAACCAAGAATGACACCTCATTTAAGAAGATATCACACATCCTATACTTTTCATAGACATTATCCTTTTGCAAGGTCTCTAGTACAATGCATAGATTCTCATCATGATCCCACTTGGTTTTGGAGTATATTTGAATATCATTTATAATGTCTACCCCAACTTTGTCCAGGTAATATCTGAAGACTCTATTCATCATGTCCATTCAGATTTATAGAGAATTAAAGAGTCCAAAAGGCATTACTATAAATTCATAGTGCCCATAACTTGTACAAAAATAGTATTGGGGATATCCTCCTTCATCACCCATATTTGGCAATATCCCAACTGTCGATCCACCTTGAATAAGTATTGTGATCCATGTAGATGATCACCCAAGTAATAAATTCATGGAAGAGGATACTTGTACTTTATCGTGATTTTTTGAGCTCACAATAATCAATGCAAAGGCGCATTGGCCTATCCTTCTTCTCGACAAAGAGAACTAGTGAACCCCATGGTGAAGCACTTGAGAATATAAACCCTTAATCTAGATTCTCCGTTAGTTGATTATTTATCTCCTCATGCTTCATAAAAGCCATTATATATGGAGTCTTGGATATTGGAAATTCCCCAGGTATAACTTCAATCAAGAATTCAACATCTCTTTTAGGAGGAAGGCCATGGAATTAATCCAAAAACACTTCAACGAATTCCCTCACAGTAGGCATGTCTTCAAGGATGTTTTACTCCTTATACATAATCATCTGATCATGATATGTGTTCTCACAGGGCAGTAATATCCACACTTGAGATGATGGTGCTAAATAAGATTCATTCTCCTCCTTGAACTTGTACAGAATCAGGGGTCGATTTACTATATAGAGAGTGATTTACATCTCATGGAAATTTGTGTTAGATCTATATAGAGAATTTCAATCCGTGCCAAGAATTGCATCAAATTCCCCCAGAGAGAGTATGATGTGGATTTTTGGGATGTTCAATCCCAAAATTAATATAGGGGAGGAGCTATATTAATGAGATTCAATGATTGACCCATTTTCCATTCTCACCAATTTCTCTACATCCATTATTTTGTGGTCATAATGGAATTATTATTCTAAACTTTTAGGATATAAAAGAATGTTTAGAACTAGATTAAAAAACTACATTCACTATTCTTGAATGAATAACTAATTTACCTATCACCACTTCGTTTTCATGGTTAACTTCAGCAGTAGTGATGGAAAAGGATTTCCCTTGCTGCCTTGGAGGTTATTGGTTTCCTATGAAAACCATTTTCTTAGGGCACTAGTTTGTAAATTACCCTGGTTCTTTTTAGTAGAAGCAATGAACAATGAGTTGAGGGTTGAATGGATAATTCCTCTCCTCTTTCGCAGTCGCAAATTTTTCTTGTCAAAATTTAATGGCTAGTTTACCTTCTATTCCACACCTAAAGCATTTCCTCGTCCCATTTACGCAACTTTCTGGGTGATTCTTTCCACACCGTTGTCAAGTGGGGTGACAGAATTTCATAGTACCGTTGGATTTATCCATCAGACTTAGATAATTAAAGTCCAATTTTCGCTTCCTATCCCCATGATACCCATGAGATTCACCGATCTCCATTTCAACATTGAGGGAACATTGGACATTTTCCTCATATCTATCAAAGTCACGAATCACTGGGGATTTCCGTCGGCTAGGTTTTATCCCACCAAAGAAGCATTAAACCTTGAATTTGGGGGTAATGATAAAGCCAAAGGCGTATCATTCAAGCCTTGTAAAGTTACTCAATCACTTTGATTGATTTTTCATCTTTTTTGCTTGAGGTCACGAGAGTCCCTTTACATCATAAGTCATAGGGTCCGAGGAAAATATTTATCGAATTTTTTTTTCTAGAAATATTTCCATTCTGAACCCTCGATATCTTCCTCGTGATTTATATTTTTGATCAATGTCCACCATTTATCATCTTCACTATCCATAGGATAAGAAACCATAAGAACCTTCCTTTTTTTGGAGCATTGAAAGATGGAGAAGATCTTTTCAATAGATTTCATCCATTGTTCTGTGATTGAGGGATCAGATGATCCATTAATAGTAGGAGGCCTTACTCTCAAGAAGTTATCAATTAAATCTTGTTCTTTTTTGTGTGGGTGGGGGGACAATCCAATTGACCTTTGTTTCTATTCAAAAATATATTTAACTGAGAGATTATCATGACAATGTTCATGATTCCTACTCCCATTAGATTGGGCATTTCTTTAGAAAAATCATCACATTGATCTTCACATCGGTTGTTGTCTTGAGCCCTCATATTACCGGCCATTGGATGGAATAAAAGGGAAGTTAGGGTTAACACATAAAGGGTAATCCAAATACAAAAAAGGGATAACCTATAAATTATATTTATTTCCTTAACTTATGAATTTATAGGCTTCAATCTATGTTATCCACGATATACTTCCCAACATATATTCTTAGGGGCATTTTTATACCTTTAATTACGGTTTATACTAAAATTATGAATTTAACAAAGCATAATTCCCTAGAGTGTCATAACCAATAGTGAATCAATGCCCATTTTTGTGCACAATTTCCCATTCGAGTCTTGCTTAATGTGGTGTTTTCAGGGTTTACCCCTAGATACATCTGTGTCAGAGACACCTCTAATTGTTTCATCCAGAAACGGAAGTATTTTATTCATAAACCACGTACTATATATTCAGAAAAATTTAAGGATGTTTTTATTATACATAGTCTTATTCCTAAGGCTTTCACTAGGGTTTTCTAATCCTAACCCCAAAAATACCTAAACTTATCCTTTTATACCAACTATAATAAACCTGCTATTTATTACACACTTAAACATGATTTATTACATAAACTTGCACGTTATAAAACTCTAAGGATCGAGAGGTCTAGTGTCTTGGGAAATTAGGAACATTAAATAACAACTTAGAACATAAAACATAATATCTTTATTGAAAATTTCTTTTACATGACCACAACATTCCTTCGTACTTAGCATTGCTTGGGATAACCTGAGGACGTGCATAAAAAAGGGTGATCCTTAAAGCCCAGTAAGGGAGTAAAAATGAATAACATGAAGAATATATTACATGTTAGGAAATATTCATATCAATGGAGCACAAGCTAAACATGAATATAAAGGCATGATATAACATGATTATTATAACATGAAAATGTGGCAACAACATTTAACATGATATTAGCTTGATCCAAGGATCATTTCACATAGAGCATGAGTAAACCCTCATTTCCCTTGAATTATCATTAGTAAACCCACATTTCACATGTCTTATCATGATACTATTCTTTACCCAATGAATTGGAGTGCTATTAGGATGCAACCTTTATAAACAAATAATTTCAAGCATAAGTGTGCCACATGGATCATATAACATGGAATCATTCAACATCATAAGTTATTAAATGATTAAGGAATTTGTAATACATAAATATATATACCATTAAATATGTATATGTGAATAAAGGTGAATAACCTTTACAGATACATGTGTATGGTATTCACTACACAATGATTTTGGGTAGGAAAATCACGGTGAAATTTTGGTAGTATAACGACATGACATAAAAAATCATAAAAAATGGTTGATGAGGGAGAAAGGGGTATATTATCATATGTACATGAAATTAACATTAAGGGGGTTATATAGATACATTTCCCAACATATGTAATTTTTAAATATATGGTGTAAGATAGTAAAGAAACATAAAAACAGAGGAGAAATGGAACAACTCTTATGAAATTTCAGCATCGTAACGAGTGTACACGAGAGGGATTAATTAGAGATAAAGAGGTCTATAATCATTCAAACATAAATAGGGAATTATGGGGGATGTTTTAAATCATACCCCAAAATTTTAATTGAAAATTAAAGGAAATAACAACATAATGAAATCTGGATAAAAATGAGAAAGGAAGGAATCCCTTACTTGGAAGTGTGATCCCAAATGCTTGGGAGGGGCCCGAGGGAGCTTATCAGGATTTTGGGTAACCTTCGGTGAATTATAGAGAGAGAAGGACATGGGTTATTAGAGCTATAAATTGTTTTAGTGAATAGGAATTTGATACCGAGTGGGTTCATATAGGAAAGAAGATGGAATTATTCCTTATTTAGGTTTTGGACAGTACACAGTAAACAAATTAATACCATAAACCATCCCATGGTTATCATTTTAAAATGATAAAATGTTTTATAAGTCTTGGAGGGTACACTATAGAAATATAAAATAAATAAAAAAAATATAAAATGACATAATGTTAAAGGTAAAACATATATTAGATTAATAAAAAATTTCTATTATTTTATTAAATCACTATTGAGTCATTAGGATGTCATAAAACACATTATATATTTAAATAGTATTTAATTTTTACCCAAAAATTCGACTGTCTCGGAAAATTAAAAAAAATCACTATTGGATAATTTTTATGTCATGATTCCAAAAATAATATTCATTTTATGAAAATAGTTTTCTAAATATGTGATTTTTTTATATTTAAATTAAAACTAACATTTATTGAAAATTCATTGGTTTTGACAAAATTATCTTTCAAACCATAATAAAAATTATAATTGTATTCATTAAAATTATAAGATCATTTATATTTAATAAAAATTAATTTAGTAATAAGATTTTATTAATATATTATTTAATTCAAAAATCTATTAATTCATCAAAATAGATTTCTTAATTGAATATTAACTAAAATTAAAATTTGTTTTTAAAAAACCATTTACAAAGTAACAATAATAAAATGAATGTATTTACTTTATAAAAAAATAAAGCACATAGTCATAGTTCTAGAGTATTTTTATATTACCATTTATAACACCCGCATAAGACCTAAGGGTAAAATCTGCGATGGTGAAAGACTCTTGGGGTGGGTTAGATTACATCGCTCGTGTGGTAATATCTAGTAACTTCCACTTAAACCATTGGTGATTCCGTTCAAGCTTAACATATTGAAGATCAGATTAGGATTGGTCACGAGCTAAGCCCAGTGACACCGCCTCCTATCTGAGCTCTGAAAAATGGGTTTCGTATGGAGCAATTCTACTGGATGAGGATATTTCTTCCTTAGTATGAGTATAATGGATTTGTTAAAACCCTATATTTATTCTAATCACGTGGTTACTGTTCAACGACTATATTAGGAATGTTAACAATTCTTAATGGTATTTTAAAATCCAAAAATATAAAACCGAGGAGATGTATATGTTTTATATAACCATTTTAAATAATAATACATTTAATTTTGTCAAGATGAATTTTCATAAATAATTTTTTTGGTCGTTACTATTGTGATAGTGTTTGAAGTGAGAATTTTATATGAAATATTATTCTCTATGACAATGTAGGTTCCACATACACATGTTTTATTACCAAAACTCTATTATTATCTTATGTTTTCACATTCTAATTCCATGGTATTTTTATGATTTCTTTATGATATTTTTTAGTTCTATATTCATATACTCTGGTCATTTTTATTCTATCAAGTTTTAGAATCAACTCTTATAATCCCATGTTTTTTAAAAAAGGTATTACTCCCATGTTAATATTCTAACAGATGTTCATGACATAGTACATTGTGACTCATTTCCAAGTTTTTTACTTATTGATCTTTTGATATCACTCCATTCTTATGATTCCCATTCACCTAGAAAATTATACGTATGATTATTTCTAGAACGAAATCATATATGTAGAATTTTATGACATATATTCAAGATTTATTTTGTAATAATAAATTTATATAGATAATCTCCAAAGACATTAAACATTTGTATCTTTAGTGTGTGATTAAATATTGAGATGATAGGTAAAATGGTGTGTGTGTTTTTTGGTCATCTTAGTTGGTATCAAAGTAAATGTGTAAATAATATATTTTTATCATCATATCCAAGAGTACATGTCGAATGACATCTTTGATGCAATCATATCATGATTTAGTTACTTTAGAGTAGTTTTATAGGATAATAATAGGTAAAATATAAATTAAATAGTATCAACCGAAGGTGTAATATACTGAACATTTGGTGTCATATGTTTAACTGAATGTGTTATAGGTTGAAAAAATACTATTATATTTGAGTCAATGGTATTGTAGTCTGAACAAATAGTGTTATAATTTATTAAAGAGTATCTTCATTTTAAATTAAGGTGTAATAGGGTAAGACATCTTAGGTTTATTGTTTTCACACTCATATGTTTATTTTTATTGTTTCCATATAATATTATCATCATTCAGTATAACCAATTTCATTCTAATATTTTTTTGAACCAAGATTTTAGAAATGAATTTGTGAAAGGTAAGTTTCTATAAACTCATGAGTCTTATAAATATATAAGTATTCATATTTTTAATAAATGTTTAAGGTAAATATATCTCTCAACATATTCATGTTATGATAGAAAATATGGGTTTCAGAGTCTTACTCAATGTAGAGATATTGATATCACAAAATAAATTATATATTAAGTCAATTATATCTTATGGATGCACTAATTTTTGTCATTAGTAAAATAAAATTAAAATTATGAGGATATAGTTTATGTATAGAGGAAAGAATGTAATAATTCCTAATTTTTTGTATAGATATTCTTTTATAATTAATGTGAGTTAATAATAACTATAATTTTATTTTATATTTAAATTTAATTGAATGTATAACAATTCTATAAATAACTAAATGAAAATTATTAGATACATTTATGTATTTGATAGCATGATTCAAAAAGAATGATGAACATAAATGAACAATATTCTGTATTTTATTAATCTAAAACATTATAATACAAGATAAAAATAAATAATGATAGATATATAAATCTTCATAACAAAAATTATAGGTGGATTAAAAAGAAAAGTATATAAAATTAACATGATGCTAAAAAAATCATCCTCATGGGATTCCTTGAAGACTATACAATCAATTATAACTATGGAAAGAAGTATAAACACTATACATATAATAGAAAACCATGTAAATAAAGGAAAGAGTCAGACGAATTAATTTTAGAGAAGTATGTAATGATATATATAGGATTTAAATGGGTATTGTGACCATTATATAAACACTAGAAATATATATGATCTTTAGGTGTGTGTAAAACCAATTGGTATATTGAAAATGTTATAATGAAACTGTAGTCAATTTTAAAAAATGAATAATGTATTACAAATAAAATATTCAGCTTAATAAAATTATTCATTACATAATGAATTGTTTTTATTCAATAAATAAATTTTCTATGAAGTATTATTTATCATTTTATAAAATTTTAGTTTCTCATATTTTATTTATAAAATTTAATGAAAATTATTATATATATAATGAATAAACTTTCATAAATATAATTTTAATTGGTTATAAATAATTATATAATCATTTAATGTTTGGAAAATATATTTTTCCAAAAAAATAAATTTTATGACTTAGGAATTTTTTAAGAAGATAAATGTATAGTGGTCAAAGGATGAATTTAATAAAATTAAATGATTATATTTTGAAAAATATATATTAATAGTCATGGAATGATTAAAAATTGATATAAAATAATAATAACAAAATTTGAAGTTTTAAAATTTTTGTTTCTACAAAAATAGTTTATCTATACATTATGTGTTTTCATTTAAACGATGAACTTTTCATATTTCAAATTTGAATTTAATTAAATGGAGTCTGAATTTTTAATCATCTCATTTCAATAAAGAAAGATGAGGCATATTTGTTTGGTAAAAAAAATTATCATGGTAAATAATTAAATCAAGTAAAAAAGGTTTAAAATGACACATCCAAATTTGTTTTATTAAATATAAATAATATAATAACCCATTCTTTTCATATATAAATATTTCATCTTATTATATGAATATTCAATGCATAAAAAATTGATCCTTGATCAAAGGTTTTGTGTCTTTGGAATCATGGGTACATGAAACTTGTTCATAATAGATCTAAATAATATCCCACTATGTTCTTCACAACTAAAACCCTTATTTGACAAATCATACATAAAAACATTCTTTATAACCCAGGGACTATAAATATAAGAAAGGGTGATCTTAGATTTTCAATAAGGGTTAACAAGGTAGATATAAATGATCACGTAAACATTACATTAAGAAGAAGGGTATGAGAAAATGATTTTAAAAATTGAGAACCATTCCATATTTATCAAAGATCATAATATTTATTCAAGACAAGAAGCTTGATAGTTCATAACACAAAAATAATAAAACAATCAAAGAACATGATCCATGAGAGAATAACATTGGCATAGAACATAAATTTTTGGCATACACATAATTATAGAAAATAATTTACTTTGTCAAAGATAATATCCAATACTATCATATTGGATTGGTTTCAATACCCATTCCATTATACTATTAGTGAAGGTTAACTGACAATAATATCATTGTGGATAAATTTCCTTACCAAACTAGATTCAATCCCAATTAATATCCTTATTATTTCATGATATATCCATATTTACCAAATGAAATAAAGATATATATAATTCCTCACCCACCCATCACATAATAATGATCACATATATGTGTTCCCAAAGATCAGAAAACATTCATAATAACATATCCCATGGAAAGGAAACTGATTATATAAAACTTTCATCATTCTATCATATCATAACCCATAGAAATGAATAATGTTTCATAAAAATATTTTCATCATAATAATAAAATGTATAGAGGAATAATAAGTGATGGTATCCTTCCCTATTTAAATATAAGTAACATAAAAGGTTGTAATCCTAAATAAAAATTTCTTTAAATGTTTTTTGGAATATTTCATGAAGAAAATACTATTTTCACTCTAAAGTCACTTATTTAAAATCTAAAAATATCCCTAATATTAATGAAATAAATTAATTTAAAAATATTATTTGAAAATTATAAAGGAATCTTCAATGAAGTTATTTATCATGCAAATAGAATATTCCTTTCATTCGGTGTTTTTAAAAATAAATATTCATTTCACTTTTTGTGTAAAAATTAAGAATAATCTCAATTAGAAAATGGATATAAGATTACATTTAAAAAATTTGTAAAAATTAAATCAAGGGAAAAAATTAATTTAAATAATAATTATATATTATTAAAAAAATTCTTAAAAAATTATATAAAACAAAAATAATGGATAAAATAGAATTTCAACTGAAGGGATAAATGATGTCAATTTTCATTTAAAAAATTATCTTTTTTATCTCTCGTGTTTTCAAAGAGATGAAAATGAAAGGAAAACATTTAATATATTGAATTATATATTATATGAAAATCAATGAGATTCATGAGGTATAGATCTTAAAATTTCCTCATCATAAACTTAATCATAAACAATCTTGATAAGAAGTGGTATTGTAACATAAATCTAATACCACTTTCTAAATATTTGAAATAAACCCCCAAGAATGAGAGAAACTTATTTGGATATTTTTTTCAATGGATGGGGAAGAATGATCATTTTATTTTTTAAATAAGAGACCTTTTTAGACTAGGTTGAGGGAGACCCATTACATGGCCAGAATGCCCAATGCCAAGGGGCATGAATACTAGGCTTGAAAGTACATTTTTTGGCCCAAAGGGCCCCCCTGTGAATAGTACTGCTACAGTATTCGGGCTGCTACAATACCTGCTATAATTTCCATGTTAAAAATATTAAAATACATTTATGTGTAGTATATAGAACACATAAAATGAAAATTGGTGAATGTTTCATGTGTGTCACATAAATAAAAGTGAGATTAAAATCCATCACAACAAGTTTGACTTAATTTGAAATCAATTTAAAATCATGTATAAAAAATTTAAATTTATTATAATTATCATACATATTCATATAAATACTTATAATATAATATTTAATCCACTTTTTAATTTTTAACACACATTTATTAATAATTTCTTATTAATAGCATCATCTTTTGGGGGTAAACTATTTCGTTTTTCATGAGAATTTATGTTCGTTAGTACAAATAAATGTAAATTAATCATTATTACTTCATCTATGTATTTTTATTAATAATATATATATATATATAATATACCAAATATATATATATATATATATATATATTCATCCATAAAAGATAGATTTAAAAAAATTAATTACACCATTCAAGGAGATGATAGGTTGTACGTATGCATGAATGATTTTTTTCAAAAGATAGAATAAAAGAAACATAAATAATAATCACCATTTATAGAGTCATTATTATATAATAAATATCATAAAAATTAATTAAATATATCTATATATCCACCCATATAAATCATAAATGAAAAACTAATTACATCACTTCTTAAAGGCTGTAGTCCACACCTATGCATGAGTAATGTTATCATTTTCCAGAAAATTGGAAGGTAAAAATGTAAATATTATATTATAATTAACGAATAAAAATTATTTCATAAATATAATATATAAAATTTAAACCAATCATAATAACCATCTATGAAGGATAATGATTTTGAATGAATTGTATCGCAACATGGAGGTGGTAGTCCACACATAAGAATGAGCTATACTTTCACTTGTCATTTGATGGAACAAAGGGTGGATATTGGTGGTAAATTTAATCATACATAAATTTAAATATATTTATTATATTTATTATATTATTTTATTATGAATAAATTGGACTTATTGAAGTAAAAACAATAAATAAATTAAAAGAGGTTGGGTAAGATAATCACCTCTTCCTTGGTAGGCTACCTTTATATCCATGTTTAAGGACCCTTGAAATAGTCTTTTAAGAAGAAAAAAACCTCTAATTAAAGTATATGGTAGTTTATAATAGTATTGTGTAGGGTTTGGTTATGATATATGTCTCCATTTTTTAAATAAGAGAAAAAAGAGGTGTCGATTTATAGGTGGAGAAGAGGACATACATGTAATTTATTAAAATATCATAAATTTTGTTTCAAGTTAAATGATTCCAATTGGATAGAGATTAAAAATTATGAAATTATTGGGTAAAAATATTTCTATGAAAAGTATTTAGAAAATTTTAATTTTTATAATTACCCTTATCTATTAGTTTACCCCCGATAAACCTGTTTTAAACTTAACTACAATGATTTTTTATTGTTTTTTAAATTCATTATGAAAATAATGAATGTGGCCTTATTAAAAAATGTATACATTCCGATTCAAAAAATTTAATAAAATTTACCAAATTCAAATCATATAATTGGTAGAATTTAATTTTAAAAAAATAAACATGTAAAACGCGACAAAAATGAGTTTCCTTGAAAAAGTGTTTTCTATTGTATGAATGTTTTTATAGAAAAATTCAAAAAATAATAATTAAATTATATAAATTTAATTATTAATAATATAGACGAATTAATTTTACTTTAAAAAAACTTTTAAAAAAAATGGAACATTATAAGTTCTTTAAATGAAAATACAGTTTTCTATAAAAATCAGCATTCTCTATATTCTGGTAAAATAAATATTTTTAGAAAAATATAAAAAATTCACTCTAAGAAAATTTTGACATGAGGATTTAAAAAAAGATTATTTTTTGAAATAATTTTTCTTGAAGATTAAAAAATTTTATATAATATTTGCGCAAAAAAAGTAATATAATCAATTTTTGAGGGAAAATGTATTTTTGAAGTATATAAAGACTTTATTAAAATTTGAGAAATTATATATTTAATTTTTCTTAAATATTTATACATATTTTTTAGAAAAAAAGTATTCCTATTTACTCCAATAATTTAATATCTATCTTATATTGGTATAAAAAGTTGCAGTTCATTTATACTTGGGGTTGGTTTTCTCCTAATCTATCAAATAATTTAAATTTATTTAAAAAGAAAATATATCATCAAATATCAGGGTGTTACATTATACCCCAATTAAAATTAATATAAAAAAGCTTCATCTAAAAATAAAAAATGTAAGGATATATCTATTTCATCGCATCCTTAGGTTCCTATGTATCTTTTTAAATATTCTGAATCCTCAACAAAAATTCAACTAGTAGAGTAGTTATATTGCATAACCCTTTATCTTTATGATCTGAGATTTCTAATAAGTTTTCTTCAATGAAAATTTTATGATATAACATTAAAAATTCTATGTTTAGTACATTTTATGGATCATATATTTACATTCTCAATATAGATACAAGGAACACATCATGAACATGAAAGGGGATCCATGGAAGTTTGAAGAGAGAAGTTATCATCCCTGCTCGATCAGGAATCTAAAAGGGGAAAATAAACCTAAGGTTAATATTTCCATTATATAAAAATATCATAAAAATATTCTATTGATAAATTCATAAGACTACCTTCTCACTAATTTCATGTTCTATATTTCAACAACAATTGTAAGCATACTATTTATACCAACTCTAATATTCCTTGATGTATTGTTAGGTGACTCCAAATTTCTCTACCATTTCCTTAGATTTATCAGTTAATAATAGATACATTTCTCTAACTTTGTCCCAATATGTTTGAGTTCTGTACTTATATCCCTAGAGGTCTTCACAGGGATCCAAAAGAAATGATCGATTAAAATATATTGTTGTAAGAAAACTCAAATAGAGGAATGTATTGATCCCAAACACCTTTGAAATATATATAACAATAAATAAACATATCCTCTTGGGGTTTAATGGTTATTTAAGATTTAACATCTATATTAGGATAATAAGTGGTGCTAAAAATATTATTTATATCCAAACCCTTCTTAATACTTCTCTATAACATCAAGACAAACCTCATATCCTGATATGATATAATAGAATGTGGTATTCCATGCAAACTTACCACATCCTTAATTTATATTATGGAAATACGATCCAGTGATAAATCTTATCTAAAATCAATGAAGTGTGATAAATTCATAAGGTGATCAACTATAACCAAAATATCATAATGGCCTTTTGAAATTTTGGGGAGCCCTATGATAAAATAAATGTATATTTTACACTTTTCATTATGTTATATGTAATAGTTGTAACATCCCCATATACTTATTTATCTCAACATAAACATGCTAACATATCAAGCATAGAGGTACATATTATACAATATCTTTCTTCATTTGGCCCAACTAGAATAACTATTTCATATCTATATACATATTTAAATGTATTAGATAAATAGTGAATGATGTATTATAAGCTTCATCAAACAAAACCTTATTAAAATATGGTATGGGAGAAACACATACATAGTTCCTAAGACTTACCATCACATCAAAATCAAGGTTGAACTCAAGAAAATTCCTCACATTATTTTTACAGCTCTATATATTCCTTCTATTCCTCTTTAATATTCACTTAGTTATATGTTTGAACAATCATTTGATAAAGTTAATATTTCTCTCATTCCATTAATATTTATAGATAAATAATTTATAAATGTATAAATATTGGAAATTTTATGTTACTCATCAAATATAATCTAGAACATACATTTTTGACTCATATTATCTACTACCTAGTTTAATTTCCTATAGTGGTAATGTATCAAGTAGTCATAATGTTTAATCAACTCTAACCATATTCTCTATTTCACATTCAACTCCTTCTAAGTGAATACATACATTAAAATTATGTTATAAGTATATATATCACACCTTTATCCATAAATATAATCCCTCCATATCTTTAATGAAAAAAATACCATAGCTAACTCAAAATAATGACTTTGGAAATTTTGCTCAGGAACCATCAATTGCTCTGAGGAATAAGCTATCACCATATCATTTTATAACTGTACACAACATATTCCCTTATTTTATGAATCACTAAATATAAAAAATCATTCACTACTGTAGGTTAGTGAAAGTATAGATGTGTAGACTAACATGCTCTTCAATTCCTTGAAATTTTTATCATATTCATTTTTACAAAGAAACTTGGATCCATTATGTGTCTACTTGTTTAGTAGATTATATAGCCATGAGAAATTATCCAAAAACAATAACAAATCGTTCAAAACCAAAAAACTATGGATCTCAGTCATAATTGTTGGACTTGTTTGATATTCAATAGTTCCCATCTTTGTTGGATCCATAAATATACCCTACTTGGAGATTTTATGACCCTAAAATGAACCTTTTTGTAGCCAAAATTCACACTTTGTAAATTTTTCATTCAACTTATTCTTCCTTGTGGTCATCAATAAAATCATCAAGTGACATTTATTATCTTCATTTCTTTATATATATATGAATGTAATCTAAAAATATATCCATTAACTGACCAAGGTAATATATAAAGAATATATTCATTAAATCCAGGAAGTTAACGTGGGAATTAGTAAGACCAAATAGAATCTCTATAAATTCATAGTCTCCATAACTTGTTTGGAATACTGTTGGCTATATACTCTTTTTGAACCTAAATTAATGATATCCAGGATAATGGCAAATCTTGGAAAAGTGTCAATATCTACATAGTTGATTAAACCATTAATCAATATGAGAAAGAGATTACTTATTCTTTATTGTGTTCTTTTTATGTTACCAATGATCAATATAGATTCACATTGATTTATATGTATCCTAAATAATAATAATAGGGTCACCCCATGGAGGAACACATGGTTGAAGGAATCTATTTTAAAGATTCTCTTAGACTATACTCTTCAATTCCTGTAAGTCAATTGGTTCCATTATATATAGAATCATTAAAATAGTTGTAGAACCATGTATGATTTCTGTTAAAGACAAAAAATTACAATTATGTTATTCAATAATGAAATCAAAAAACACCCTTATAATAAGAATATCATCAATTTTTCATATCTACCCAGAAATTTGAGATTAAATCACATTTTGAATGGAAATCAAGACCCTTAAAATGGCTGTAATTCCAATTATAAGTTTATATTTATCATCATACTAGTAGAAAATTATATATTGGTTCATAAAATAAAACATGAATTCTATTCGATAACATTTTATTTAATATTTATGTAATTAAGTACAAAATATTCTTAATATAACATTGAATTTAGATAAAGTTAGAATAATGAGATTTTAAGAAAGCATATTCCCACTAACATTAATCAGAGAAGAATCATTAAATTGAGATAATATCACTGTACCGTTAAGAGTTTTCACTTAGAATTCTACATCTAATAATTGAGTTATTATTGTGATACCCTTAAAAAATTATTTATATATAAAAGGGTGGGTAGATCCAAAATCAAATAATACATTAAAACATTTATCATCATCATTAACCATTATACTTTAGCACAAGTTAGAATAATTCTAATAATCCTTACATTTGAAACACTAGAGTGGGGGGTGTGTATTCTATGGTATTTTTCATTGTTTCTTTCATTGATTGGTCTCTTAGAATTACATCAATAATTGATTTCCCAATGACCATCCTTTCTAGAATTAAAACATTTACCATTTACTTTAAGATTATCTCCTCTATGTTTCCTTACATAGTTTGAGAATAATGGGAATCCAATATTCATCTCTCTATAGTTTTTATAATTTCTTTTGAATTACATATTTATTTTCTCATAAAAAATGTATGATTTATGGGAAAAATAATCTCTATATCCAGCTTGATAGCACATTGAATTATTTCATCATAGGTACCGTAGTACCTTATATCTATTTCCCTTTGGAGGGATGGTTTTATTCCACAAAATAATCGATCAACCTTAATTTTAGGCTGGATGATCATACAATAACAATACGTCAAATGTTAAGAAAACTTTTCTACATAGATACTGATGAATTTATCAATCTCTTACTTTATATCATGTAATTACTTATCCATTTTCATATGAATAATATAATAAAGTTAATTATTTAATAACAAGATCATAAACTAATCCCACTCCATGGAGTCAATTTCATCATGTTACCCCATGTTCTTAATTAGAGTCCACGATTGACCTAATTTTACTTCCAAATAATAAACCGTTGAAATAAATTTTTCATGTTCAAAACTATGGAGAATGGAAAATGTATTTTTAGTGGTTCTAATCGATTTATCAATAAAAATTGGATCAACATACCCACTAAAATAAGGGGGATATTTCCTCATGATGGACTTAATAGAATATTTTCCCCCTTTTTAAATTTGGAATCTCAACATGATTCATATCATAATAATGTTACATAAGAATAAAATAAGATTTTTCATTCTATATCCCATAACATTTGTTTTCTCAGGAAGAAAATAATTTCATTTTCTATCACTTTTAGAATTATCATGGTTCATTTGGGTTCTTTCCAATGACTAAAACCAAAAAGCATAGCGTGAGAAATAGTAATTATATGGGTAAACCACATAATCATGGAAAATAATTTATATGATTTTTAAATCATGAAACTTTTTTTTCAATCTATAAAATATTAGGTTTAACATAGTTCAATCATGATCATTATTTATTTAAATCCTTTATAATGGTTTATAATGAAAATTTGAATTAACCTTTGAAATTCACATATGGGTGTAAAACCTGGACTATAGTATATGAAAAATCATCATGCACTAGAGTAATGGTAAAGATATACCGAACCATCTCTTTTCAGAGATATTACCAATAGATTTATTTATGCCAAAACCATGTCCACTTTTAGTATCCAGTCAGATATTTTTTTAGGAAACCCATACTACATTGTTTATCATAACACAAGATATACTCTTATACATTAGATTATCCCATGGGTTCTTAGTTAAAGATTCTTATCAAAGTTTTCAGAGGTAACTAAACCTTACTATGATTCCAACAATAGAGACCCATAATTTTTAAATATAACTATTACATCTTATTTGATGAATATTCAATACTTAATATAATTATACATTCCATAATAATATAGGTTTAGTCTCTTTAGAATAATTGATACAAAAATATTATTCATAATACATAAAATTAATCTCCCACCAAGTTCATAATAAGTAGCACCCTTATTAGACATATCAAACTTAAAAATTATTCTTTATAACCTCTAGAGAGGAAAGATAATAAAGGGTGATCTCAGATTATTAGTAAGGGTAAACAAGGCTGATATCACTGATCACTTATATATAACATTAGAAAAGGGTATTAGAACATGATATTATCATTTGAAAATTATAACTTACATATAAAAAATCATAATCTTGAGTTATCCCATAAAACATGGTAGTTCGTAATACATGAATCATGAAAGAATCGAGGAAAATGATCCATGAGATCAAAAAATTTGAAAAAGAAATTTTTTATGGCATATACATAATCAAAGAAAATAATTTCCTTATTTATGTATCACTTACAAGAATATCATATTATATTGGGTTTACACCCCATTCCATTATATTATTAGTCGAGGTTTACTCCCAAGACCATCACTGTGGGAAAATTCCATTATTAAACTTGGTTCACTCCACATTCTAGACCTTATCATATCGTGATATATCCATATTAACCTAATTCATTGGAGGTATATTCAATTACAGTCCCATACATAACATAATTATTATCATCATGAGAGAGATGATGTCTCGTGTTTTGAAGAGCTCGACAAATCCTAATCCTCTGGAAAATTCTCACAGCTTTTCTTCTCCTCTTTGATTCTGATCGACATGGCTAGTTTCGACCCCAGTTGGGAGCTCCCCTTGGTATTACAGAGCTATCATGAGAAGGATTTTGCAAATCTGGGAGTATCTGAGCCGAAAAATGATCATGAAAAATCTACTCTATCTCATGCTTAGAATGCGGCCCCACGAGGTATTTCATTTCTGGAAGCCCTTAAATGTTCGCATCCTGCCTCTTCTGCAGGTGATAAATCTCCCTCGATGGTGAAACGTCTAGAATATGGGGTTTTTTCCATCGAAGCGGACCCAGAGGCGATTGCATAGCGACAAAACCTTTGTATGTTCTCTGTCATGGGTTGTGTCGCATATGTTAAAGGGGACAAACCCTGGTCTTACATTGAATTGAAGCAAAGAATTTCAATCTGCCGGGGTATAAAAAACTGGAAGTCGATACCACTAGGGAGAGGGTTTTTTCATTTCCTCCTCAATTCACAAGAGGATCTTGATAGAGTCTGGACAATAGGAAATATTATTCTAAAGCCTGGGTTCCTAAGATTATCCGAATGGGATTTATCCTTTAATCCATATATATAGAGAGGAAAATATGCCCAGGTTTGGGTCAGATTTCATAACCTTAATTGGTTTTTTTGGCACCCTAGGATCCTTAATGATCTTTCCTCCTGTATTGGAACTCCCTTAAAAATTGATAAAAGGACCCTAAATGCTGATCATGGAATGTTTTCTAGGGTCTTAATTGAAGTCAACCTTGAGAACAAACCACCTAAAATCATCTCTTTCAATGCTAGGGATTATAATACGGTTATCAATCATGAATATGAGAAACTGCTTCCCTTCTGTGATTACTGTAAGATTGTTGGACACTCCATCCTTAATTTTATAATGGTTCATAGAGTCTCCAACCATCATAATCTTTCATCCTGGACTGAAGTTAGGAAAAATAGAAAAGAGAAGGCCCCCTTCCTAGATAAAACAGAACCTCACAATGCTATCACTGGAAAATGGATTTTTAAACCTAAGGAAAACCCTGGGGTCTCTTGGGATGACTTAGAGGAAGAGCAGGACAATGATTTTTAGGAACAAAACTTTTAAAAAAATCTGGATAATGAGGTTGTTCCACTTCCAAAAAACCATCCTACTATAATAGAGTCCCCCCTTAAAAACCGATCTTGAGTCTTCCCTAACTTTGGGTAATGGTAATATTCCTGAATCCTCACCACTGGATTCCAAGGGAGGGACCCCTATGAACAAAGGTATGGCTGGGTCTCTTTTGTGTCTTAGCCCTCCTCCTCACCCTCTATTTCTGTTCCGAACTGCCTCCCTGCACAGTTACAGGAGGTGCTTGTTCCTGATAATGTGGATTTGAATTGAGATGCAGTTGGTTCTTGTCATAATGCTATCCACACTGATCTGGTGGTCACTAAAAAGTCATCTTCTTCTCTCAACTATCCTTCCTCATTCAATGAACAGGGTGGTACGATTTTTTCAGTTGGCCTGGTCACTGAAAATCTGCAGGTGCCCACACCGGCTTGTGTTGGAGACATCTCCCAAGATGATTCAGCCTCGAGACCCTCTACATCTGATTCAATCATCGAAGTGCATTCCATCCTGGTTCAGGATGAGGCCCCCCCTCAGGAAGCTATTGTCTCAGGCTCCTCTGAAACTGTTTCAGTTTTAGAGGCACTTCTTGGTCCTGATCAGATCACTTCAGACATCCAGACTTCCTGTAACAAGGCTGGAGGTACCCAAAAATCTGCCTCTCCTTCAGTAAATATTGAGATATCCTGCACTCCTGGTAAGAATAATCCCCCTAAGAAATCTATAGGAAAAATATCTGGAAATAAAAAGAAAGGGGGGCAAGACCCCAAGCACAAACATTCATGAATATACTCTATTGGAACTGTCAGGGAATTGAAAATCCTGACACCCTTAATGTCTTAAAAAGATTTATTAATATTTATCACCCTATTCTTCTTGCTATTGCTGAACCTAATGTGAATTTTCCCCCCTAAATTTATGCATCTTTGCAATATTTTCTTTTCCTTCTTAGGATCCTATAATAATGGAAATGATACAGACTCTCTCTGGATCTTTTATCACTCATCTCTTCAGAATGTTAATATTTTCAGTCCTTTTGAGCAAGCTTTGACTTGTGATTACTAACTAGATGACACTCATCTTTTCAACACATTTGTTTATTCCAAAAATAATTACCAGGATAGAAGAACTCTTTGGGATGAACTCTCCACTACCAATACCAAAATTCAGGACCCTTGGGTCTTATTTGATGATTTCAATGATATTCTCTCACCCTCCGAAATACTTGGAAAATCTTTCACTGCCATTTCTTCTAGAGAATTCGAAGCCTCTATAGAGTCCAACAATATTATTGAGGTTAACCTAGTTGGTTCCCAATTTACTTGGTATATACATAACTATAATCGAGTTGGGGTGAGTAATCTTGATAGAGCGTTCACTAATGACTTATCCCTTGATAAATGGAACCAGATCGCCAGTGTTACTCGGACCAAACTTTCCTCAGATCATCACCCAATCTTAGTCAGTCTCCCTCAAAATTTTCAGAAACCCTCTCTTCCCTTCATATTTAATTTATCCTGGTCCATTATCCCTGAGTGTGTAAATTTAATCAACTCTTCTTGGGATACCATGGGTGACTCCATGGAATCCTTTGCATGCACTACTAATTTGAAAAAACTCAAACTTATTCTAAAAAAGTGGTGCAAAAAAAAATCTGACTTAATAGATAATGACATTCACAGTTTGGAGAAAGAATTGAATCTTATTCAAAATACGAATAACATAACCACATTTAATACTGACCCACAAAATGAATTCAATATTTCTGCTATATTAATCTCCTTGCTCAACTTTAAGGACAATTTAAAGAAACAAATTTTCAAAGCTAAATGGCTCAAAGATGGTGATAGTAACACCAAATTTTACAACTCCCTTTAAAGATATAGGAAAGCTAGTAGGCTTCTCTCCTGCTTAAGGGTTAAGGGTAACCTCATAAACATGGAAGAATGGATTTCAAACCATGTTGTCTCCTATTTCACTGACATTTTCATTGGCTCGAATATAAACAAAGATATTTTTCCCAATATAATTCAGAACATGGTTACTTTGGAGGATAATCGCTTACTTAACAACATACCTCTTGATTCTGAAATTAAAGAAACTATTTTTGGCCTTAATCCAGATAGTTCCCGGGTTCCTGAAAGCTTTAATAACGGTTTTTACGAAAAACACTGGGATGTCGTTCAAAATGATGTTTGTAATTTAGTCCGTACCTTCTTTGAAAAAGGGGTGTTTCCTCTTAATTCTCAATTTCTCACTCTTATTCCAAAAATTGAAAATGCTGATGAAAATCACCTTTTTTGACCCATCGCCGTTTTAAATTCTCTTTTTAAAATTTTTACTAAGATCATTTCCAATAGACTCTATGCTATTAGCAACAAAATTGTTTCTTAGAACCGGTTTGGCTTCATTAAGGGATATATATACAAGATTGCATTTTTATTGCATTTGAATCCACCAATTTATTGAATAGAAACACTCTAGGTGGAAATATTTCTCTTAAACTCAATATTACTATATCCTTTGACACGATTGACTGGGACTTTATTTTTAAAGTTCTATCTGGTTTTGGTTTCAATGACACTTTTTTCAATAGAATTAAAACCATTTTCAATTCAGCACATATTTCTATTCTGATCAATGGCTCTCCTAGAAATTACTTTAAGTTCTCCAAAGGTGTCAGAAAAGGAGACCCTCTCTCAACTATCATTTTTTTCTATTGTAGAAGACTACCTTAGAAGATTGCTTACCCTCAATATTGACCAAGGCAAGATCAAAACGATTCTTGCCTCTAGGAATTTACATGCCCCTTCCCATCTTCTTTATGCCGATGATATCATTTTATTCTTCTAGGGGGAAAAAATAAATATTAATAACCTTAAATCCATCATCTCTCATTATGAAGAGGTGTTTAGTCAGTGTGTTAACTGGCACAAATCTTCTATTTATTTTGTTAAAAATTTCCCACTCAACAAGAAAACTCATATTACCAATGTTTTAGGTGTTAAAGAAGGTTCTCTTCCCTTCACTTACCTTGGTATCCCCATATTCTGGGGACAACTCAAATCCTCTTATTTCCAGCGCATAGTGGATAAAATTCATAAACATCTTTCTTCCTAGAAAGGAGAAGCCCTTTCAATGGCTGGAAATATTTTATTGGTAAAATCCACCATTGTTTCTAAGATAGTTTACTCCATGATGGTCTACAAGTGGCCTTCTGGTCTTATTAAGCCCTTAAATTCTAGAATAAGGAACTTCATCTGGAGCGGTAGCATCCTAGAGAGAAAATTGGTCATGGTTTCTTAAACCTCTTGTTGTAAACCTATTGAAGAAGGTGGTATCAGAATTAAAAATCTTAAAACCTTTAATGAGGCTCTCCAAGCTAAATTTATGTAGTCCCTCATTCATAATAACTCTCTTCCCATGAATTCTCTCAAATATCATTTTCTTAATAAAATTAAATATGGTACTCTTCACTACAAGTCTTCCTATATCTGGCCCTTAATTAAATCTTCTCACTTTTCTATTTTTGGAAAATTCAATATGGATTGTTAGTAAATAATCAAATTTAAATTTTTGGTTTTATAACTGGTATGGTTCCCCTCTTATCTCGGAAATGCCTAATTCTTTTACTCCTGATCCCACTAACTGCTCTATCAGAGATGTGATCAACTCCTCTGGACCACATCTTCCAGACCCTATTAAAGAGATCGTTGAAAATTATTACTTCACTTACAATGATGACTTTCGGGTCTGGGAACCTGCTAATAATGGTTTGTTAGACTCAAAAAAATATTATAATCACCATCTCTCTAAAGTTGATGATAATCTCAGTTGGATAGCCAATTTCATGAAGGCTTGGATAAAACCTTCATTTCTTACCCTCATTTGGAGAATTGCTCACCAAAAAATTCATACCGACGGTTGTCTTCAGTCATATGGTTTTAATCATTTCTCTAAATGTTGTTTGTGAAATCAACATCAATAGGATATAAACCACCACTTTTTATCTTGTGTAACTTCTAATGCTCTTTGGAACTACAATTTTTATCCTTTTGGGTGCAGATGGATTTTGGATAACTTCATTTTCTCGTAGTGGAAAAGGATGATTTAGCTTCCGAGGTCTCCACAAATTAGAAACATTTTTCTCGCTGTCATGGCAGAGATTCTGCATATTCTACGGTATGGTAGAATTAATTTCACTTTCATCAATATATAATTTAAACTAAATGCAGGTAAAATGAGGATCCTTCTTGCTATCAAAGAAAATTCCATGATCCAAAAAGATCATTGTGACAAATTTTTCATTGATCTTGAAACCCACCATTAGATTGGAGTGAGTGGAATATTTCCAAAACCAAAATACACTACTGAAGTCTTCTTGCAGGCTCCTCCTCCCAGCTGGATTAAAGTCAATATTGATGGAGCCTAAAAAGGAAACTCGGGGCCTTCGGGATGCAAAGGTGCTTTCAGAGACCATCTTGATCAGATTCTCAGGTGTTTCTATAGAAGCAACGACATTACTTCTGATTTGGAGGCCAAAATGTTGGGTCTCATACATGCCATCTATTTTGCAAAACTTTTCAACTGGAGAAACATCTGGATTGAGAGCGACTCATCTATCATTGTGCAAGCCATCTAGAAGGGTGAGACTCACCTAGCATGGTCTCTCACCCCCCGATGGATCAACTGCCTCAACTCAATCAACAGTCTCAATTTCATTACTACACACATCTTTCGTGAAGCTAACAAGATCTCCGATGGTCTCGCCAACATGGTAGTCTCTCATTCGATCACTTGGAGGAATGATCTCCCTCAGGATTTGATTCATTTTTTTAATAGAGATTCTAGAAAATTTCCCTCATTTTGTCTCATGTAATTTGTATGCTACCTTTATTATGAACAAATATCAGGGTTCTGGTCTATTGACCAGAACTATCTTCAAAAAAATTATTATCATGCATAGATTTTTTATAATATCATAAAACATTACACATAGAATAACCCTTGGAAAATATATGATTTTCATAAATATTTCATTATTATATCATAAAAAAATACGTGGAAAATAAAAAAGTATCATAAAAATATTTTCATCATAATCATAAAACATACAGATTAAAAAAGAATGGTATCCTTGGATCATATCGCCAGTAAATGATAAGTAATATTAAAGGATGTTATTATAAATGAAGATTCCTTTAAAAGACCACTTGGAATATTTCTTGTGGAAAATACCCTTTTAACATTGAAATCACTTATTTAAAATATAAAAATTTACCAAATATTAACGAAATAATTCTCTATAAAAATAAATATTAAAAAATTTAAATCAATCTTTAAATAATTGAGTGGTCTTTATGTCTTAAATTACGATCGTCCTTTGTATATAGAAATAAAGAATCCATTCACATTTTCAGTAAAAAGAAAAAAGTACCTCATTTAGAAAATAAAAAGATGATTCCATTTTATCCAATTTTTAAGAATTGAAAGATTGGTAAAATGAATTCAAATAATTATTATAGTTTAATAAAAAAATACATGAAAATATCTTAGATAACATGGATATGTAAGGAAAATAATTTTCAACAAAAGAGAGAAATAAAGTTGGTTTTCCTTAAAAAATATGCTTTCGATATATTGAGTTGTTAAATAGATAAAAATTAACGAAAAAAACCTAAATCTTTATAAATATATATTTGAATTTTATATTCTATATTAAATAAACTATTATGTAATATGTCATGTGTCTCACATAAAATAAAATTGAGATGAAAATCCCTTACCGTAAGTTTGATTTTTTTTCAAAAGTTCTCTAACCTCATGTATGAAAAATTTAAGTTTATTATAATTATATAATAATAGTCATATACATACTTGTGAAATCATATATGATCTAATTATAACATTTAAATACCCATTTATTAATAATTCAAAATTAAAATTGTTGTTTCTGGGTGTTCTATTTTGTTTTTCATGAACATTTCCGTTCATTAGTTTCTGTCCTTATTAATTAGTCATGGTTACATAATCTAAAAAATGTTCGAAATAATATATATATATATATATATAGAGTCAACAATAAAATTTTTAGAGAGAAAAACCAATTACACTATTTATGGAGATGGAAGGGTTTACGTATGCATGAAAGTTGTTATCACTTTTCGATGAATGGAATGAAATAAAGGTAAATAATAATTAACATATAAATAAATATTATTATATTATATATATAATATATATTCATTTAACCTATACTGATTATCATCCATGTAAAAAGTAAATGAAAAAAATAATCACTTCACTTTATAGAGGAGGTAGTCCATATGTTTACACAAGAGACATTAGCATTTACCAAAAAAGATTGTAAGATAAGAAAGTAGGTCTAATATTATAATTGTAGAACCATATTTATTTAATAAATAAAATATATAAACTTTTATCCTATCTTAAGAACCATCAATTAAATATGGGGATGGGAAATTTATTATATCACTACGTGGAGGCGGTAATACACACATATGCACAAGTGGTACTTTCACTTCCCATCGGAGGGAATTGAGGCTGTATATTCACTGTTACATAATCATAATAAAATATAAGTATATTTAGGATAATTAAATTATTTTTTTATTAATACCTTGGATTTAGAGAAGGTATTAGGAGAAATAAATTAAAGAGGTCGGGGAAGAAGATTACCACTTATTCGATAGGATTCCTTTGGATCCTTGATTAAAGACCATTGTAAGGGTATTTTATGAAGAAAAAATATATAATTATATATATTTGATTTTTAAAGATAATCGGTTAGGTATTTCTTAATATAGATGGCTCAATTATGTGTAAATAAGAGAAAGTATAGGATTACTTTTATATGTTGTGGATAAGACACACTTGGATTTTTTTAAAAGATTAAAATATAATAAATTTATACTCCAAAATAATGTTTTTAAATGGGATTATATCCAATTTTTTGATACTGTGAGGTCTAAAAACGGCCATGAAATAGTTTTTAGACAAGTTTAAATTTGAAACTTACCCTTATCTATTGGATTAAATTTCTTCCAATCTAGTTTTAACTTTAACTGTGGTGATAATTATTATTATTCTTACTGTTCATTATGTCCAAAAATCAAAGTGGAATCATAATTTTTTTTGAAATTATAATTCAAAATTTTGAATCTATTTTATCAAATTCAATTCACATAGGTGGTAGAGTATAATTTAAAATTTAACTAGTATGTCGTGATAAAAAGAAGTTTTCTAGAAAAAGTGTTTTCTTAGGTATAAAAGGTTTTTTAAAAAATAAAATAAAAAATAAATTAAAATGAAATAAATTGGTCTTTTAATAATATAAATTAAATAAATATACTTTTTAAATATATTAATACTAAATTTAAATGTATAAATTCATTAAATGAAAAGACAATTTTCAAGAAAAACTAGTATTTCCACTTTTCATTGAAGAATCTATTTTTCAAAAAACTATAAAAATTAAATCTATGATATTTTTTACCTAATGATCTAAGAAATTAAGTTAATTATTTCTAATAAATATTCAAAATATCAAAAAATTAAATATATTATTTTAACACAAAATTCAATAAATTCAATGTTTGTGGGAAAATGTATTTTTAAAGAATATAAATAATTTATAAAAAATTGGGTACATATATATTTGATTGATCTAAAATGTTTATACATAATTTTTAAATATTGGTTTTTAATATTCTCTACACCAATTTAGTTTATATCTTATAATTCTATACTTTATTAAGGTTTATTTAGGCTCAGGGTAGTTTTTATAGAAATCTTTCGAAGAAATTAAATTTTTATAAAAAGAAATATATCATAAAATATCATGGAATTACATATAATATTTTTTTAGAATTTTAATATATTTTTTCCAATACGGAAATCCCAAACTAAATTTACTCACTTAATTCACCTTACTTCTTTGTGATTCCATCTTTTCCTTTTATAAAACTTTAACTTCCAAAAAATGTCCATAATTTTAAAAAATAAAAGGGGACACATTTCACTTCTTAAAAAATAGTTATATAATTAATATTTATATTGAATAAATTTTATTTTTTTCTAATAAAGAATTATAACGCTTTTGGATGATTTTAGTTAAAAAAATATGGCCAAAGACTTTTATTCTAAAGGAAAACATTGTGAGAAGGACCGATTCCATCAAAGTAAGTAACAACTTATTTTTAATATTACTTATTTACATTCTCATCTACACTATTAGATTTCATTATACAATAAATTAATGATATATTATTAACATCATTATTCATCTATAAAGATTATATTACAACTATACAAATTTATATTCATACTCATTCATTCATTATAATATGTTCTTGTTTGGGTCACTTTTATCGGAAACATGAATGATGCTATTACACTTCCACCAAGAATGATTAAGAAACATTAAATTATAGTAATATATGGTAATATTTATGAATTTAATTTTTGTTTTCAATTCATTAATGTTAATATATAGGTAATTTCATTAAAAATTAAATTCTTATTGTTGGTTCATTATATAAGAAAAAAAGGTAAATTTATATCTTTTAATTATGAACTGTCACCATAACATTGATGAAATGAAACTAGGGATTTATAACTACATAAAATGAAAATATTTCATCATAATTGAGATTATATATGTGATGGAAACAAGATAATGATTCAGGGAATGAAACCAAAATACCAAAGAAGGTGTACAATGAACATAACAAATAATGCCCCAATAATAATTTTAACATCAAATGATTAATACATTGATTGTAATAAAATTCAAATGAATAGTATTAAGTAAAATTAATATTAATAATGTATTTACATAGATAAATAATAAACCTACAGTGGTTAAAATTCAACTAGATAATGTACAACAAAGAAAGAATCCAAGGTAATGTTTTTTATTAACTCAATATTATTTCATTGAGTTGTTCACCATATTATTTAATTAAGTTCTTCTATGTTTGGTTTATTCTACCATCATGTAATATTATATTTTTTGTTTTAATTTTATATGAAATTAATTTACTATTTTATAACCGCTTACCAATTTATTCATACATAATAAAATTTTCCATTTTAGGGATTCTCATTTTAAATTTACTTTCATTGAGATAAGTTTCATTTTCACCACATATGCTCTTTTATAGTGTATTTTGTAATATATTTTCATATTTAAGAGGTACTTTTCATTTTATCTTTGGTTAAAACCATCCTAAATGGTTAATGGAATGCTTTCAAGGTGAAAGAAATGTATTGGTAGTGTACTGGGGGCCTGAGACATAAAATAGGGGGAAAAGTGGAGTTACAGTGCAAGAATCATAGTTGTAACATAGTTAATACTAACTATACACCCTGACTATGTGCCTTAGAGTAGGCAGAATTATGATTTTAAAACCATGCAAGTGGTCCTTGGAGAATGTATGGGCTTGGACACATCCAATAGTATAATCTCTTCATGGGTTTTGAGAACATGTAGGCTCCTTATAAAAGCATCCAGTTTGGACAGAAGAATTAATATGGTTATCTCAAGGTTTTACAAACTATGCACCTCCTTAAAAATAGAGAAATTTTTTTCCCTTTTGGGATTAATGCTTTCTTCCCTGATCGTCCCATCAATTTAAACTCTAGTAGATAGATTGAGGAACAAACCCTCCTAAATTCTCTATGAAAATATCTCCTTCAATCCAAGGGTGTTTGATATATTGTTTAGGGAGAGTTGAATCCCTACGTATGTCTCCAAATTAGGTTCCTTATATTTCTTAGAAGAATCTGGGTTTATTTTTTTCTCTTATTCCAAAAATTATTAACCCAGTTTCTAATGATTTATTATATTGGGTGTTAGGGGTTGTTTTAGCTTAAATAAATGGACAAAGATATGTGAGTGTTGGTCTACAGGCTTGAGGTTGGCGGTCTAAGTGATTTATCCCATGGACTTTATATATATATATATGTGATGTGTAGTAATGTGAAAACATTCATAACATTTTTTTCTTGGATAATAATGATAATGAGGGTTTATAATATTATGTGATACCTTTAACATATCTCACTGGGTTTGTTATGCATAAAAATATTGGGATTAAAGTCTACCCAAGGGGTGTGGTGATTCACTGAAAAATGTAAATGTTGAATGTGAAATTGGAAAAGAAGGGTTTATGGGTTAAAAAAGAAACTTTTTTCACATGTAATGTTAATGTTGCCTAAGATATTGTTTGTTATGATATTAATCTAAATGAGATATGGCATGATAATGGGATGTGGAGAAAAATGATAAAATGTGATTATTTTTGAATCTGTAAATAATTTTTCAGAATGAATAATTTTTTTGAAATGTTAATGAAATGTTTAAGTGGACTAGTTTTGAAAATATATTAAATATAGTTGAATATATTCGACCATATGATAAATGAACATTTTAGAATAAGGAAACCCTTTTTTTCCATCATTTTTTGAAAATATTAAGTATTTGGATCCTTGGAAATTTTTATTCATCAATGTTTGAAATGTGGGACAAGATTATCCTATACCATGGGTAAAGATGTTGGAGATAGAATTAATTATCTTTGATTTAGGATGGTTGCACATGTATTTTGGTATCCATGGATTAGAGTGATGAGCATGATGCCAAATAATCTTGACTATAGGTACCAAAATGGTGATATGGGTAAAAATGGATAGACATGATGTGGGTACTTGGATGGGAATATTTTTTAACCAAGAATTGAAATGTTGAATAAATACCCCTTTTTATTTAAAGTGTTTACCCCTATAGTTAATGGATTATACCACAAACTATTAAAGAAAAGTTTTTATATAGTAAGTGGTTAATTTAAATCATGTTTCTTTTATTGTATTATTATTATTCCATTGAACCCTTTTATACAATATTTATGAATAGTTATTGCTTTAGTCACTATTTATGGTTTCTTACTGAGTTGTAATCACACAATAATTAAGACATCAGTGGTACCTGATAATACTTATTGGATACAGGCTCATATAAGGGAAAGATCTATATGATAGATGGTTGATTTGGGATAGAGCATTAGTGATGGAAACATACATGATTTCAAGAGTTGTTGTGGGGACCATCTTTAGTGAATTAATTTAGTTTTCTTTCAAAAATTTTGTCTATCACGACATAAAATGTTTATTACATGGGTGTTTTGGTGCATCCCAAGTTTTAGAATGTGGTATGTGATATATAGTTATTTAATATTATTTCATGTTATTTTTTATTATAATTTTAGGTGTTTTATTTTAATGATAAGATGGTATTGTATTCCAATTTGTTTTATTAGACCCTCATTTCAAGTTGGAAGCCTTTTGATTATGGGGAGGTGCATCTAAGGTCATGTAGAAAACAAGTTTGGAATGTATTCTGAGTGATTCAGGTTGAAGAACTAAAAAGTTGTATTAGTGAAGGTTTCTATTTTCCATTTGATTAATACTTGGTAATGGTAGATAGAAGACTATGTTGAGTTAGGCCTTGTTAATTATATTTTTTATGTGAGTATCTAACCCATGTTGATGGGAAAACGCAAGATACCGGGGCATGATAGTAGTTATTGATGTTAAATTTTTATAGTTGAAATGTTATTTCAAATTGGGTGATTCACATTTTGTACGATTATATTGTTCTCTGAGATTTATATCATGGATTTTCATGAATTAAAGTTTGTTTAAACATGCATAATTTCAAAAAATAAGATATTTATGTGACATGCATCATTTTAAGAACACATGGAAAAGCATGTGGGTTGTGGAAAATAAAATGTAATTCCTTTTATTTTTCAGTTTTAAAGAAATTATGTCATATAAAGATGGTTTATTTATTTTTAAATGATATATGTTAATTGAAATGGATTAAATAGTGCTTAAGGAGGAAGAGAAACTATTTTGAAAATTTAATGATTTGAAAATTGAATCTAATGTAAAGTTCAAAAATTATAATCTTTTTTACCCATTGTTATCCATATTCCAAGATAGGGATGGTTTGGGGTAGTGATAGTGCATGTATAGTTTCCTATTACCGCTAATTTGGACCCCTTCCATGTATTACTATAAAATAAACTATTTTGTTCCCTGAAATACATGTTTTTTTTATTATTTAGGGTTTTCACCATGAAGTCGATTATCTATAGGTGATAGTTTGAAATTATAAAGAAATCATATATAGTAGAGGGAAAATAACCCCTATTGTTTCTAAGTTATAATTGGAAAAGAAGTTCCATGAAAATGTTTCTCATTTTGTTACAGTTTACGAAGAGTGACCCAGGGTAGGTTGTGTAGAGTATATTTATTATAATAAGAGAATTTTAGTTGTATAATCTTATAATGTTCACCAGAGAGGGTGGTCATGAGGAATTTAAGTTATGGATTGAGTTTATCCAGATGATTCTGGATCAATTAGAGAATAATCTAAAGAGAAGAGTTAATTTGGTCTCTTATATGATGCGAGGACTGGTGAAGAACTAATGAGATTTTTAGGATTTGTATGAGTAGTATGGTGGGTTGATATTAAATGCCTTTCTAGAGAATATCCTAGTCTAGTTTTAACTATATTCCTTAAGGTAGGATGGTGTCACCAATTTCAAGAATTTTAACTAGAGTAATATCCTAATGATGGATTATTTTATCCACTTCACTCTCTAGTATTGTTTTGTTCCAACATTGTTAATAGATGTTGCAATGAAGGAAAAACGTTTTTTTAATGGGATCATGTGGGATATTTAGTTTCAAGTAAATATCTTATTACAGTAGAAGTTCATTGAGGAGGTAAATAATGCTCTCATTTACAAGGGGAACCTAAAAGAGTATTCAAGTTGTGAACTAAATATTTCATTTATGAGGTTTGGTGGTACATCTTCTGATGGTAAGAAGCTTCATTATAAGAAATTCCCTCAGGTGTGTGGAATACAGGGTAACCAATGTAGCGGAATAACATATTAGGGTAGTATTCATGTGTTCTACCATCAGTGTGGCTATCCAGGTCACATGTGATTTCTTTTTCATTGACCACAAGTATAGGGATTAACATGTGTAAGATGGGGTACCTGTAGAGGATCTGCTAGAACCCTAAACAAATGGGTAGTGATGGAGTGCATAGGTCCATGCAGAGAACTAGAAGGATATATTTTACCAAAAATTAGTTTGGTAGTTGGAGTTATACCATATGTGTTAGTTTGGGTGGGGATGCGGTACATTTGTATAAGTGGTTTCATATCTGTTGGGTTTTGAACACACGAGACCTAGACTAGAATTCAAATAAGTGGGATAGTTCAGATGCATGCATTTCATCCTGATCCTACCAGTAGTGAGCCTAGACCATGGATAGTTTTATGTATTATTAAGGTAGATTCTAAGATTTATAGTTCCATTTTGATATAGTAGAATCACCTTAAATTATAATTGATCTGTTTTGGGATTTTTTGGGCCTAACAATGTATTAAATGTTTGGATATTTGATGATTGACACACCATTAGGGATGCGATCAGAAGGTATTCATCATTACAAGGAGTGTTACTTTAAGATTGGTGTGTTCCATATCCATCAGGACAAGTTTGTCATTGATTTTTCTGTTATTATCCTGGTATGATGAGTGGAAATGTTGGTTACATACCTAGAGTAATTTTTTAGTTTCATTTGAGTGGGAGTTTCACGTATCCTGGTAGTGACATATATGTCCATTATGGAGTATACAATATCTAGGAAGGCTGGTCCTGACCAGTTCATCTGAATTTAGGTGATATCATAGTTCTGGTGGTGAGTACTATACTTGATGATGAGGGAGTAGGGCATTATGTCTTCCATCATATATTGAAATACTTTTATGATTTATTTTAGGAGGATTTATTAGGGTTTCCACCTAATAGATAAATTGAATTCATGATTTATTTGATACCTAGATAAGAGCTAGTTTTTATTCCAACTTATAGAATGGTACCGATGGAACGTCTAGAACATAATCCTCGGTTGGTGGATTTAAGGGATAAATGGTTAATCAATTCTAGTATGTCACCTTTGGGATCTGATGTTTTTTCCCACGAAGACTGATATTACCTTGATCTTATGTGTAGATTACTAGAAGAAAACCTAAATGATGATTACAAATTATTATCCTCTCAACGTATCATTAATATTTTAGACTATCTGAAGTGTGCTTGTGTATTCTCTAATATTTATTTGCGATTAGGCTATCATTAGTTAAGGGAGAGACACTATGATATAACACAAAATGATTTTAGAAGTATGTATGATTTATAAGGGTTCGGTGTGATAACGTTTGGGATAACAAACACTCATAAAATGTTTATAGATTAAATGAATTGAATATTTCACCCATACATAGATCAGTTTGAGGTTTTCATTATTAATGAAATTTTAGTGGACTCCCTAACCCATGAATATCATGATAAATATCTTGACATCATCTTGAGTATAATGAAAGATGATCAATAATATGGAAAATTATCTTTGTTTCATTTATGGATTGAAAATTTACATTTCTTAAGTCACATTATCATGGAGGAAGGTGGGTTAGTGGACCCCTATAATGTTCAAGCTGTGTTTAAAGACCCTGAACCTAGTAGACTAGATTTAGTGGTTTATTACATTGCAACTAGATTCAATAAATTACTTCTTGAAGGAATGAATAGTTTATTATTTTTATAAAAATAGATACAAACTTGAATTACATTTAAATTTAAAAATATATAAATACAATATACCATCTTGTTTGATAACACCCTTGTTCCCATAATCAAATCCCTTCATATCAATTATAACATATATATTGGTATCCTGGGTAGTGAAACACAAGAAAGGGTTGAGCTCAAATTATCGATAAGGGTATGCGTATAATGAAATATGCACTGAATAAATGAATCATAATAAGTATAGAAATGTCAACAACCAAAACATATTCAATTTAATAAATAACATGAACATGAAGAATAATATGACAAGAATAACTGATGGCCAAAATAATTCCATGTAAATAATCACATTAACTTGAAACTTACCCATTAATTTTCTGACTAATCAAACAATCACATGGACATAAATAACTAATCTCATAATGATGAAATGAATATTTTTGGAAAACATAACAATATCATCAAACCCTCATTCCAATAAATCATATATAAATGGAAAATACCTTAGCCAAATTTCCAAGAAAGTTTGTAGCATGAGACCTATCAATACATTGAGGGGAAATGAAATTATGGGACCCAGACACCATTTAATAAGTCTAATGAAACCCACATACAAATGAAGATAATCATAATAAATATATTAATTTGTATTGAGAAACTAACAAATGAAATTTTAATACATACCCCATGAAATAAACATAATCATAAACTATCTAATGAAATATAGTGAATTGTAACAAAATATTACATCCCTAGAAAAAATGATCATAAAATATCCAGATTAATGATAAGGATAGTTCCATTACAGTATATCCTCATTGGAGCATAAGTAAAAAAAGTTCTAACGTCATTGATGAGTATAAATAGAATAATAATGTCATTAAAAAAATTCTTAAGAAAAATAACCTTTTTTAATTTTAAAATATTTTTAAAAATAAAAGTTAAAAAATATTTTGAAAATAATTTTATTTTAAAATAGCATCTGAAACTCATAAAGGAATTATTAAAACAATGACTGTTCATGATGGTGGTAAATTCTATACACATTAATACAAATTTTCTTATCAAATTTTCGATAAAATCCAAAAGGTAATTATTTGGAAAAAATAAGAAAATTCCAATTAAAAAATTTTAAAAAATTAAAACATGTGTAAAAATGTATTTTGAAAATAATTTTTATAATGATAAATAAATTTTTGAAAACGTTTTTAGAAAACCTATATTTGGAATAAAAAATTTTTTTGATTGAAAAGATAAATAATGTTACCTTTTCTTAAAAATATTTTCTCAATAATTTAATGAACCATAGAGATAAAAAATGATGAAATTAAATTAAAAGTTAATTAATTACTAGAGGATATAAAAATATACTGGTTTTAATTTGTAAATAAAAAATAATTCCCCCAAAGGAGACTTAAACATAATAAATCCCAAACAATGATGAGACAATGAAATAAACCCTTAACAATTTGGTAAATTTTTGAATCACATGCCCCATAAAGGAAATAACAAAAAATGAAACCTTAAACACCATGAATATAAATATATTCAAGATATAACATATCATAGGGGAATTATATACACCACACAAAATAAATATGTGGTGGATATGGAATTTGTCTCACATAAGTAAAAGTGAGAGGAGAGACCCTTACCCCAGTTTTGAATTCCATCGAATGTGTTTGAAACTCCTATATATTAAATATTTTTTTTTATAAATTAATTAAATTAATATAATCATATATATCATACAATATATTATTTACTTATATTGTTTTATCACTAATTTATTAACAATTCATTATGAAAATCATTATTTTAGGTGATAATTTCATCATTTTCATGTATGTTTTGGTTCAGTAATTTAGGAAATTTTACATTGATCATGATTATATAATATCCATATTTAAAACATGATATAAATATTATATATATTCATTACATGTTTATTTATGGTAATAAATTAAATTTAATGACAAAAAAAATACATTACACTTCTCATGGAGACAATAGGTCGTACATACACATGAACGATGTTTCCATTTTCCTGATAGATGAAATGATAGGATGATAAATATTAATTGAAATTTTTATAATAATTATTAGTTCATATATAGGTTTTATATTAATCAAATCAATCCTTATTAAAATCCATGTTAAAATAAATCGAAGAACCTTTCATATCGCTACGTCGATGCAGCAGTCCACAGGTACCAATGTGTGACGTTATTATATTCCAACAGATTAGAAGGTAAGAAGTTAGAAATGAGATTATATTTCCATAAGTATGTTTATTATATAAATATCACTCATATTAATTAATTTAACCATACTAGTTTCCATGTAATGTGTTTTTGGAAAATGATTCACATCACATCGTGAGGTGGTAGTTCGATGTACACATGATCGATGATGTTGTATCAACCACGAAATATAAATTAAGAAGTTATATGTGATTTAATAATTTGAAAAGTATAATAATTTAAAAAATATCATAGAAAAAAAATTAAATCTATCATTTTATCCAGCCATGAATGTTGGTGATTGAAAATTAATTACCTCGGATCATGAGGCAATAGTCTGCCATTCAGACAATCAATGGTTTCACACTCCATTTTATGGAAGTGGAAATGGATATAGGTTATTATATTAAAATAATAAAATATCAGTATATTTTAGATTATTATTTTATTATTTTATTATTTTCGAATAATATTTTAAGGAGGTGGAAGACAAAATAAAATAATAAGGCAAATTTAAGAACATTACATTCTATTCAGATGACCTCTTTAGGTTTTCCCAAAAAAACTTCCCAGGTGGGATTGGTGATAAAACCATAGACTCTAGTATGTTTTTATTTAAAAAACAATGGTAATTGGATAGTTATTTCCTTAATAAAGGTGTTTTGGAAGTGTAAATGGGAGATGCGAGAGGGTGAGCCTTTAAAATTGGGGGAGAGGACTAACATGAAATTTTTTAAGAATGAATTACATCCATGTTTTAATCATGATGCAGGAATCTAAATATTTAATCCATTTTAATAAATTTACAATTTTCACTATTCAATATGAAAAAAAATTAAGTTTACATTATTTTATAATGTTAATTATTCATATTATAAATATTTAATCCATTTTAATAAATTTAACTCACACAATTGGAGTATTTTATTTAAAAACTAAACCCACAAATGTGGCGAAAAAATGGTTTTCCAAAGGAAAGGTTTTTAGAAGTATAAAAAGATTTTATATAACAATTGAACATATAAGTGATTTAAATAAACATAATTGAATTAATTATTATATAATTGAACTAATTTTACTTTTAAAACAATTATCTTAACAACAAATAATATTAAAATTCTTTAAATAAAAAGTCAATTTTAATAAAAATAATTATTTTCACTATTCATAAAAAACTAATCTTTTCTAAAAAATAAAAAAATACCCTATTATATTTTTATATTTTTATTTAAAAATTTATGTTAATTTTATCATGTAGTTTTTCTAATAATTTAAAATTTTAATTTTAACATAATTATTTAAGTCACAAAAAACTGTTTTCTTTGAAAAATATGGGGTTTTAGAAGATATTTATTTAAATTTGAAATGATTTTTATTTTTATTAATGACCAATAGATACCCAATGAATATGTTGAGATCATATATTATTCATAATTTTGTTATTTATTTTCATACCTATCAAATTAATGGCTTTGTTATAATAATCATGTTTCAATAATAATATTTTAATAGAGTTTCATGTTCTGTTTAAACTTAGCATTGGATGTAACATAAGCTATCAAAGAGATTAAATTTCAAGAAATACATTTTTTTATTTATTTTAATATTTGTGTTTTATAAATCTTATTCTATAAAAAATAGTGTTATTATTTTAAAATCTTTGGTTTTATATTCTAGCCACCATAAATGAATTTCTCTCCCATAATTATATATTTTTCATCATAGGTTTAACCTTTTTTTAACCCACATCGTCAAAAGGTTTAATAAAATATCCCCTTGATAATATTGAGATTTAACTATGAAATTCATCTAGAATAACACTTCACTAGGTTTAAAAGAAAATAAAAATTAGTGGGTAGTGAAAATGTGGACATTGAAGAAAAGTGTAAATACATATGGAGGTGGATAGAGATCATTGATTAAAAGAATGTGAATGATCAAGAGAATGTTAACAACCAAAACACAAAAAACTATTATTTAAATGAACTTAATAAAAAAAATATTTTTTCAATATCCTTTTCCTAAATTTAAGGAATTCATGTACCATATAGACAAAGAACATAAGGAAATATACTTACATTATATATTTCAATACCGTAGGAATAATTACATATTTTATTTATGCTTAGATAAATTTCCATTTAATTTCTCACTCCAATAAATGAATATCCAAGTTGAATTTTTTATGCATGAAGGACTAAAATTTTCTTTTAATGAACCATAAGATCCATATAAAATTCATTTATCTTTTATATGGATATTTTGTGAATACAAAATGGTTTGGATTATTTATCATAAAATACATTAATTTAAAAAACATGGAAAAGAACCCCAATATTTACCTTAATTCATTTTATAATGAGTTAACCTTATGACTCATACAATATATTTCTAACCATATTCAAAGACCAAAAATTTATAAGGGGGGCTACTAATAATTATAAATTTATATTACCTAGAAAAGATAAGATGTATCTTAATTTCACATTCCAAATATATGAATACTCTTATCACCATAAAAATATAATGAAAACATGGATGATTTAAAAATAATATTTTTCTCTTTATTCATCTTATAGAATTTCAAATTATCTAATTAATACCATAATTCCAAAACATCACAAAACTCTAGCAACGATTAAATAAACCATAAAATTACTAAACAATTTTAGTACTACAAATACGATTCCATAAACATCACTTTATCATTATTATCACACAATTAGTCCTGTATTAAGGGCGATCTTCCCTAAATCATGTTTTCGCAAAAATACCAACTGTTTACTAAATCATTTTATTGGTAGAATTCAACACATTCTAGAAAATCCATAGAGAATTAATAAGGTAGGAACATCAAATTGGTTTTTAGAATATCATCGATAAAATAATTATATAATATATTTTTTTAATCTAAATACACAAGAACATTAATCATTACCCTTTATATGTTTTAATAACATAAACTTTAATATAATATCTTATCATATTATGAGGTATATTCCCTTGATGATTGGGAAATTATTTAGAATATTAACCTATATATTTACAATTATAGAACTATAATTTGAGATATCCTCCCTTACCATTTCATTCATGAGCATGATATAAATTTTCTACACAACTTGAGGCATACTCCTTTTCCTTTTTCGCTTTGTGTTTCTGACCAATGTATCACATGCGAAAGAATATTTCTTTTTCGTCATTCCATTGTTTGTTTTTTCTTAATCGTCCTCTCCTTCTCTTTGTTCCCTTCAAAAAATTAAGATATTAAGAATTATTTCATAATATTTAAAGTTAATTATACCATGTACTCATATGATGTGAATGTTTATTAGTCTAGTGACATTCAAAGTATTGGCTTAATTCCATCAAATATTTGATCAATATTTCTATTTTGATTACGTAAATTGTCTATAAATTTCTTTTATAACATCATAATGTTTTCTTTATACTTAGATAAAAAATTATTTTCATTTTTTTAGACACCTGAATTGTCTCTCTATTTATACTCAATGCTAATGAGGAAAATAATTTTCCAAGATGGGTATCTCAAAATCCTTACATTCCATGCTTTATATTTCTTCTTCATACTTACTATTTTGAATCAATGACCATCATTTATCTACATATACTGATTGATAATAAAATTACATAACAAACTTATCTCTTTTATTAATTCTCTATGTGAGATAATATCCTCTAATGAACTTAACCACTATTCAGCTACAAATGGATTTGTATTCCCATTAAATGATAGAGATTGATGACATATGAATCTATTCAACATTATTAAATAGTGCGATAGATCAACTAGATACTCTATGCAAGTAAGTTTATTTCTCATAACATGATTTAATTTCCCAAATACGGTTATAATTTGTTCATTTCTAGCGGTAACTCTAGATCCATCTTCAATATCATTCCTAGGAGGTAAATCCCTACACAAAGTACGTGCATTGACACAATTCCCATTCATTTTTTGATAAATTATTTTGAAACAATGTAATACACTATATTAGATCATATATTGATGAGATATAATGTATATTCCGAACACTAGTGATACACAAAACATAAATTGAAAACCTTATACATGCTATATCTTATAATCATTAAAATGGTCTCTTTGGGATAATTTTCAAATTATAAAAAAATTTCAAATCCTTTATAATGTTTTATAAAAAATTGTGAATTAACCCAATAATATTCCCTAGAAGTGACAAACCATGTTCATAGAAATGAACATTTTTTTGTACTAGGTAACACTCAAATGAAGCTCAATGCACCTATATCAGGTTATAACCCCTTTGAACATTTGTTCTAGAACCTTATTCACATACGGTGTCTAGATAAATATGTATTTCTTGGAAAACACACATAATCTTTTTATGGTAAAAATATTATTATGTTCTTCTATACCAATCCTTAAATTCTATCATATGGTTATATACTATTATATATGTTTTCTAAAACCTATTTCTTATGTTTTATTATAAAATTCATTTGATACCAACTATAATGACCCTGATCCTAGTATCTTAGAGTCAAAAATTTCTTTATTACATTGGAAATAGATACAAGAAATCAAATCCTAAAGGAAATTTTTTTTAGTGATCTTAGAAAACTATATAAGTACATTAAATTAATTGTACATTTTAAAAAATTAAAATACACAATGTGTTTTATTTCAGAACACCATTATCCCTTTAGCATATCACATCATATGAATCATAAAATGTATCTTAAAATATTAGGGAAAGAAACATAAGAAAATGATAAGCTAAAATTATCTATAAGGGTATATGTACAATAGAATCTATCTAGAATAAATGAATCATAATGAATATAGAATGTTAAATAATTAAAAAACATTCCATTTAATCAATAACCTAAACTTGATGAATAATATGGAAGGAATAATAGATGATCAAAATAATTCCACTTTAATAATCACAAATTATTGGAACTTATCAATGAATATTATAAATATTCAAATAATCACATGGAAATAAATAATTAATTTCATAATGATTAAATACATAATTCTAGAAATCATAACCATGCCTATAATGGCCATGTTCCAGGACATATTACATAAATGGGAAGGCCTCAGCCAAATACCTAAGATAGTTCGTCTCATGAGACCTACAAATTAATCTAGGGGCTATGTAATTTATGGCACAAAAAGTCACTTAATAAGTCTAGTTTATTCCTCATTTTATAGGGGTGAACCGTAATAAAGATAAACATTCATATTGAAAAACTGACATAGGAAATGGTAATACTTACCTAAATTAATAAACATAATCATAATCCATCCTGAGTAACATGGTTAATGGTGATAAAATATAACTTCCTAAGAAAACTTATAATAAACTATCCAAATAATAATAAGGATGGTTCCATTATAATATATCCCAATGAATCACAATTATATTAAAGGTTTGATGTATTTTATGAATAGACATACCAAAAAAGTTGACATTAAAAAATTTATTAAGGAAAATTACATTTTTTACTTTAAAAATATTTTTAAAAATAAAAGTTAAAAAATTATTTTTTTAAATCTTTTTTTAAAAAATAAACATTAAAAATTATTATTGAATCATTAAAACATTGAATGGTTATGATGATGGGAAATTCAAAGAATTTTTCAACTAATATTCCATTCAAATTTTTTGTAAAATCCAAACAGGTCTTGTTTGGAAAAAAATATGAAGATTCCATTACAAAAGTTTGTATAAATTCAAACATGGAGAAAAATTTATTTAATAAATAACTTTTATAATTTTAAAAATATATTTCAAAACATTTTTAGAAAACATGGATTTGGAGTAAAAATATATTCAACTAAAAATAGATAAAATGTTCCCTTTTCATAAAAATGTTTTGTCAATAATTTTAACTACCATATAGAGGGAAAATGGAATAATTACTTGAAATGTTCATCAATAGCCTGATTATATGACAATATATTTGTTTTAATACGGAAATACTAAATAATTCAATCTTAGAGAGACTTAAAAATAAACAACACTCTATAATGATGAGATTATAAAATAAACTCTTAATACTTTAGTAAATTTGTAAATAGCAAGCCTTATATAATAAATAATATAAAATTAAACTTTATGTACCATTAATATAAATATATTTATTATATAACATATTAATGGTTCAGTATTAACACCACATAAAATAAATTATTTGGGGATATGGTATTTATATTTCTAAAGTAAAAGCTAGATGAGAAACCCTTACATCATGTTTTAATTCTTTTATTTGTGTATGAAAATTTTATATAATAAATATCGATTTATTATGAATATATTAAATAAAAATAATTACATATATCATACTTTAAATGATTTTCTTATAGTATTTTATCACTTTTTTATTAATATGTTTTTCTTTGAAAATCACTATTTTTTGTGATAATTGCTTTATTTTCATGTATGTTTTTATTTTGTAATTTCACTCATTTTACATAGATAATGGTTACATGTTTTATAGAAGGTAAAACATGTTATAAATATAATATATATTCATTATATATTTGTTTATATTAATCCATAAAATTTAATGATAAAAAATTCAACACACTATTCATGGAGAGGGTAGGTTGAACAAAGCAAGAACATTATTTAAATTTTTTGACGGATAAAACAACATGAAAAATAGATTTTAATTAACTTTTATAAAATAATTATTATGTTATATATATAATTTATATTATTAAAATCCATCATTATTTCCAACCATGTGAAAAAATGAAAAATATTTCACATCTCTCTGTGGAGGTGGTAGTCCACACATACGCACATGCGACATTATTATTTTACAAAAAAATGAAAAATTAAGAAGTAAAATGTGATATTAAATTTATATAATTATGTATATGATATTAATATATCATCTATTTATTAAATTTTACCTTATTACCTTCCATGAAATGTGTAAGATAAAAATTAATCACATCGCTTCGTCAGGCGGTATTCCACTATACACACGAGCGGTGTTATGGAATCCCCCATGGAATGAAACATAAGAAGGTATTTGAGATATCATAATTCTAGAAGTATAATAATTCCATAAATATAATATATTTATTTTAAATCCATCATTATATCCAGCCTTTAATGGTTGTGATATAAAATTAATTACATCAGTTTGTGAGGATGTAGTCGGCCGTACACACGATCGATGGTTTTGTTTTTCCATTTGTTAGAAGTGGAGATATATATGTGTTATGAAGTTTGAATAATAAATATTAATTATATTTAAGATAATTTTTTTTATATCATAATGTTTTAATAATATTTTAAGGATATGGATGAAGAAGTTAAATTAAAACTCTCATTTAATGACATTACCTCTTCTTCATACAAGCTCTTTAGGTTTTCATCAAAAACCTTACATGGATGAATCTGTTATTAAATGAAGGAATATTTGTTTCTATGATATTATTTGGGTAGGTCTTGGATGAAAAAAATGGGTTTGGAAGTGGTAATGAGAGATGATAAGGGGTTCATATTGTAAGTGGGGGAGAGGAGACAATTGGATTTTTTAAAAAGAATGAATAACACCCTTATTTTTATCATCCAAAAAGCCTCCGAAATTATTTTATTCAAAAACAATAAAAGCTATAAGGTCAAAATATGTTCATAAAATGTGATTTTGACTTATTTTAAGTAATTTATAACCATTTTATTATTAGTTTAACCCCTAATAAACCCATTTTAACATTACTATGTTAATTAATTTTTACTATTTTTACTATTAATTATGTAAAAAAATAATGTTGAAATCATAAGATAATTATTATTATTATTATTCCAAATTTTAAATCCCTTTTACAAAACTAAAGTCACAAAATTATCAAAATTTAAATTAAATTTAAACTTTGACACGTAATGAAAAAAGCGTTTCTAAAATAATTGTTTCAAAAGAATACAACACTTTGTATATAAAAATTGAACATATAATTCTTTAAAATGATCTAAATTGGACCAATTGTTATATTATAATACAAATATTCTTTTGAAAATATTATTTTTAACCTATTTAGATTCTTTAAAAAAAGAAATATTTAATAAATATTAGTATTTTTCATTATTCTTCAATAACCTAAACATTTCAGAAAAAAAGAAAAAAATAAACCTATGATAATTTTGATATAATTATTTTATGATTTAAGTTCATTTTATCATATAATGTTTGTAAATGTATGAAAAGTTAAATTTAATATAAGTGTGAAAGAAACGATGACACCTTTTTCTTTGAAAAATATGATTTTCTCTAAAAGCATTTCTTTTAATTTAAAATGAATCTAATTTTTATTCTATATCAATAAATACCCAATGAACATTTTTTGAAAGTATATTTTTTATAATTTATTTTTTCTTGTTCATACCCTCCAACATAATGATTTGGTTATAATGGTAATGTTTAAATAATAATATTTTTATAGTGTATCATGTTTTGTTTACACTCAGTGTTGCGTGTAACGTAATCTATAGAAGAGATTAAATTTTATTAAATATACTTTTTGGGTCATTTTTTCTAATTACGTAATGTTGTAAATAGTATCAAATAGAATGTTCTTCTTTTAAAATATCAATGTGTTACACAGTTGTTTCTTAAGATCATCCCAATAATGTTTTCGATATCCATTTTTTGAGTTTGACAAGTTATTACTAAAAGTTAATGAATGAATTATCTTATTTTTCTACACTAATATATATACATAACTATAGGGTTATAAATTTTTATTATTTCAATGAATGTGATAATTAATTTTTGGAATCGAAGAGGCGGTTGACCAAAACATTTTGTTTATCTTACCTGACCTGGGTAAGGAGTATATTATGTTTTTTAATGAATTTAGCATAATAATAGGGGAATTAATGATTCAATGGGGATGAGACATGGAATATGGATCATTATAGTAGAGTCCAAGTGAAAAAAACTATCCTACAAAGGATATTGAGTTTTCCATGGTAGTTTATGCCTTAATGTGTTGGTGTCATTATCTTAGAGGTGAAAAGTGTGATGTTTTTACTAATCATAAGATCTTATAAAACTTATTTTCATAGTGTGATTTAAATCTACAAAAAATTGATATGGGTTGAGTATTTGAAATCATTTTATTTTGAGAAAAAATATACAACAATAAAATTGAATAGTTCTGCTAATTATTTGATCCAAAATATGGATAATTTGGATATTTAGTAGTCTAGTTATGAGTAGAAGATGATGGCCTTATTGGTTGAGATGCATATAGGTATTTAGGGAGAGTGGGATTATATGACCCTGATTTCCTTATCCATTGAGACCTCTCTACTGATACTGGTCAAGAGGAGGTAGTATGAGGATCCAGAGTTTCTTATATTGTGGGACATATTTGATTATAGAGACCCACCCACTAACTAGACCATTAGGGGTGATGATATTTTCTACGTTCATGGACTTGTAATTATGACTACTTATATGTATGAGGAACGGATGCATGTGTTTAATTCCTCAAAGTGGGAAGCTCACACTTTTTTGTCTAGAATGTGCCATGATATTCATATATAGTATTGGTGGTCTATAATGAAGAAGGAGATCAAAATGTTTGTGATGTGATTGTACAACTGTTAGAAGGAGAGGGTTGCGCATATGTGGAATAATGGTTTAAAACATCTATATCCCACTCAAGAATGGATATGAAAATATGTTACCATAGATTTCATGGTGGGTCTTCGAATGAATCCTCTTGTAAAAATGATACAACTTGGGTGATTGTGGATCGGTTGGAAAATATGGCACATTTAGTACTAATTATGGATACTTTCACCATGGTTTAGTTGGGAGACTTATATGTTTGGGAGATAGTTCATTAGAAAGATTTTCCTTAGAGAATCATTTTTTATAGAGATACATTTTATACCTCACTATTCTAGAAATGTTTTTACAAGGATATTGGTACTCAGTTATTTTTGAGTATAGCTTATCATCCATAGATGGATAGTAAATTAGAGTGCACTATCTTGGTTTTTGTAGACATAATGAGAGCATGCGACCTTGATTTTGGTGGGAGATGGTAAAATCACTTTGTGAATGTCATGTTTTTCTATAACTATTATTGGGGAACAATTAATATTGAACCACATGTGGCACAATATGGTAGGCAATGTAGATTGCCTTTATATCGGATGGAAGTGGAAGAGTCGTTGTTATTTGGACTAAGTATCATATAAGAGAAGTTGGATCTGGTATAGTTGATCCCAAAGAATATAGTTATGAATCAATGTAGATATAATTCATTCACAAATTTTCATTTTCAATATATAGATTTTTTAAAGGGTGATCATGTGTCACTTAAGTTGTTGTTGAGATTATGTCACTGTATGATTCAAAAACTGAGAAAGTTAGTGCCTAAGTATATTAGGACGTTCATTATTGTGGAGAGGATCTATCCACTAGCATATTTATTGACTCTTCTATAGTGGTATAGTGCTATGCCTGATATATTTCAGGTGTCGCAACAATAGATGCATCATCTCAACCCATATCATCTGATTGATATTGATCATGTTGAGATTTAGTATGATATCTCCTTTAGAGGGAATTCGATTTGTATTATATATGATAGTGATAAAATTATTTGGGGAAAAACTGTTCCATTGGCCATAGTGGTGTTGTATAATGGACGTGATTAGGAGGAAGCTTGGAAAATGGAAACTAATTTTCCTTCTTAGTGACCAAATTTCTTTAATTTGGAGGCTTAGTGATGATGGGGACTAAAACTCCAAAATGATTTGTTATATGGGGGGATATTGTGAGATCTTGGCCTTTTGATAATGTATGTTTAATTTTAATTTTGGTTAAAATCCATTAAAAATATTTAATTGTATGATTCTTAGGTGAAGTAAATGTTTTGGGAGTGTCTTGGGAGGTCAAAAAATAAAAAAGGTGGAAAAGTGGTATTACAGTACAAAACAAATGGTTGGAACACAATCAGTACTAACCTTGCACCATGGTCGTGTGCCATGGAGGAGGGGGAATAATGGTTTGTAAACTACACAAGGGGACCTAAAAATCATATGGGATTTGAAAGATCCATCCCCAAGACCTCTATATGGTTTGGAAAACTATGCAATCTCCCAAGAATATCATGAAACTCAAATTAGGATCCCATACGATCATTGTAAATTTTTGAAAACCATGCATCCAAACCCTTCACCTCTTTAAAAATGAGTAATTTAACATTTTCCCTCATGGGTTTTAAGAATTCACCACTAATATTAAGTGCCATTTATTCTCCAACTACTAGGTGTGAAAACTAAACCCTAAAAAATTTTCCATGGGTGTTTCTCCTTCAATACTGTGGAGTTTTAGGTTTCTTTTAGTGTGAGATAATGTACCAAGAAAGTATCCAAATCTATTTACTTCTATTACCTAAAATAATCGTGGTTTTTTTCTACTCTTATGAAACTTATGAACCCTATTTCAATGGAATTTTTAGCTTTAGCTTTAGAATTTATTTTAGCTCGAATAATAGGAAAATATTAGGGGGGTCTTATTATATGAGTTTTAGGTAGGTGGTCTAATCACTTTATCCAATAGTCTTGAGGTTTGTCTATGTGTATATGATTAATGATAATGGTCCAAAATTCCACACAATTGTTTCTTAGATAATAATGATAAATTGGGTTTGGAATGTTATTTGATAACATTCATGAATCTCATTGGGTCTTTTCAAGACTATAATATAGAGATAAATGGCCACCCAAGGGGTGTAACAACTCATTGAAAATGGTAAATATAGAATGTAAATGGGTAAATAGTGGTTTTATGGGATTAAACCAATTATTTTGTTACATGGAATGATACTAGTTCCAAAGGAATTGTTTTTAGGATTTGAATTTAAATATTATAAGGAATGAAGAAGGGATGTGGTAGAAAATGATAAAAGGGTATTATGTGTGAATTGTTAAATAATTTTAAATAATTAACCATTATTGTACAATTTCAGGAAATGTTGAAATCATATACTTTTGGAAATCAGATAAATGGGGTTTAATATGGTATACCATTTGATTAATAAATTTTTGAGAATAATGGTCTTCCTTGTTCCATCATCTATTGAAAAGGATTGGTATATTGAACCTTGTAAATGGTTGATGATCAATGTTTGAAATGTTAGAGATGATACTCTTGTCCCATGTGTAAGGATATTGGACATGGAATTCCTTATCCTTGAAATGATGAATAAACAACCCCTTTTTATATAAAGTGTTTTCCCTTATAATTCAGGTACTTGTCAACCAGAACCTGAGGAAAAAGGATAAAATGGTAATTAGTTAATTTAAAACATGTTTCCATTCCTATATTATAATTATTATTACATCAAAAACTTTTATACAAATTTTTGACTGAATATTTCATTAGAAACCATTGGTGGTATCTTTATGAGTTGTACTCAAACCCTAATCGGGTTGTCGTTGGTACCCAAGAGGACATAATGGTTATATGTTTAGATAAGGTAAAGATCCCTATGATAGATGTTTGAATTGGGATATAGAATGTACGAGAGGATAATAATTTTTTTAGAATCCGTTTTAGGGATTATCTTTAGTGTCTTACTTTGGTTTTCCATAGGCACTTTAGACTATCATGACATGTCGTGTTTACTATAGGTGTTTATTGTTACATACCCAGTTTGGGAATGTAATTTGTGATATATAGTTATTTTCTTTTACTGTATGATATTTATAATTATTATTTTTCTATTATATTACTCTGATATAGATGGTATATTCTCCAAATGTGTTTCATTAGACCTACACTTCTTGTAGGAAACCTCTGGAGTAAGGAGAGGTGTGGCTAAGGTTATGCGGTGAACTAGTTCCACCTCTAGTATGAGTAATCTAGGTTGATAAATTACATATATAATTACCCATTCATTTATTGTCACATAAATTTTTATGTAATTCATTGGATTTAAAAATCAATCTCAAATTCCCACATTCAAAAACTTTTTATTCAAACATTATCAATGTCTTAAGGTTTTGTTTTCCAATAACCCTTTGAAATCAATATTGTATTTGTTGACATATTATTTTTGGGAATTAAACATTATTTATCAATAAAAACCCATGTATTTTCTCTTTATATGGTTATTTTTTGATTTATATATATTCTTAGAACTCCCCTCTTATTGTTTGCTAATTCACCTGTAATGACATTCGTAAAGGGAATTAATTTTACCAGTTCTTTTAGATTGATTTTTTTCATCCCTGTACATGATTTATATCTTTTTTCATATATATTATCAATAGTTATCTCTACTTTTATGATATATTATAGCTGATTTCCACGTGTTTTTACTTATTTTATAATGTTATGAATTGAATCTTTTTATCTCCCCCATACAATGATTCTCGGGCGGCCATTATATCCCACTATTTTCTTTGGTTTTCTTAATAAAACATCCTTTTCAACTTGTTTATGATTATCAAAAGTAATATTTACATACTGTATCATTATTTTTAAAATAAATTTATGTATAAATTACTTCTTTAAAAAAATTAACATGTAAAAGATATTTATTCTCATTTTTAAATGATTTTTTATGATTCTACTATTATTTTAATTTATGTTAATATCCTATAATGATTCTATTATTTAATATGAGAAATGTTTTAATGAAATCATAAAATTTATTTAACAATCTGATTTATTTAATCCGTGTAATTTTTTTGTATCTTATTTCTTTCCCATTTCTTATTTATGAACTGTTTGATTTATAAATGTGATTATGTTCATGTGGCACACATATGTATGGTTTATCATTATGTGATGAGTGGGAATAGAAATATACATCTCTAATTCATTATGTAATGATTTATTTTTTATGATATGATATCATTGGTACTAGGTAGTGAACATATTATTCTATGTATATTGAATTAGAGAGTGAACCCAATCCACCCTGATATTGGGAATGGGAGTGAACCATATCCAATTTTTATTGGAATGAGGAGTGATCCCAATACAAAATATAATTATTGTCTTAGAATTGATCCTTTACATAATAAATGATTGTCTCTATGATTATGTATACTATAAATACCCATTTTTACATGGATCATGATTTTCATCTAATTTTTCTACAATCCTATAAAATGCTATATGTTAATTTTCCCTTCTAATTTTTTATGGTTCTATGTTCCTATACTATGGTCAATGTTATTATATCTTTCATTATGATTAACTTTTATGATACTATATTATTTTTAATCAGGTATTTCTCTTATGTTCATGATTCCCCACATGTTTATTATATATTCCTTTATGAATCAATCATATGTTTTCCATTTATGAATATTTAATGTCACTCATTTTTTATGTTTTCGATTTTCCAAGGAAATTAAATAAAGAAATATGTCTATGAGGAAGTCATATGTGGATAATTTTTTGAGTGATATTAAAGATTTATTATTTAATAAGTCATTCATATAGATAATATTCAGAGACACTAAACCTTTATGTCCTAGATATGTGTTTTTAAAATTTGTATTTTATTTATAATGATTTATGTGTTTTTGGATCATCTTTGTTGGTATGCGAGTAAGTGTGTAAATAGTATTTTTTTAGAACTAGATCTTGGAATGTGGGTCTAGGTTAATCTCTCAGAATGATTTATAAGGTTCTAAAATTTTTAAATTATAATGATGAGATGGGTGAATAAAAATTAAATATTTGCACAAGAAAAATAAAGGATTTTATAAAAAAATAATGTTCGATTATTATAGGAAAGAGATGAATTGTTTATGAAGGTTAGTCATACAGGGCACAAATATTTATTTTCTATCAAATAGGTGTAATGATGAAAAAAATAAAATTTTTTAGGGAGAATCATAGACAAAACTAATTATATTATTACAAATATATGGAGGCTATTCAAATGTAATTTATTAAATGAGTGGGATGATTTCTTCCACTATTGTGGTGTCAATTTTTCATATTCATGAATTATGTGATGATATAAAATTAAATATATAGTGACTTAAATATAATTAATCAATAGAAAATAACAATGTATCTTATACAACAAGATAAAATTAATTTAATTGTTATTTTTCATTATTTTAATGATCTAAACCTGAATTTTTATTACAAAAGAAGGGGATATAAAATTCAATCTATAAAATCCTCAATATTGTTTAAAATAGGGGTTATAAATATTATTCCATTAAATAACACCTTGTCTATTCTTGATTAGGAAGAAGGTTACACTAATAATTCTATTAAACTATGATTTTAGGTGAAAATATCAAAAATACTCAAGTAATTTAATAGAATTAAAAACTTTAATAATAAGGCTAACACAATTGAAGTTGAAATTTAATAAAATAGAAACATAAGTGCATGGATCCTCATGAGAGGATATTTAACTCATATTATGGGTAATTTGAATTTACCTAAAAATTTCTAGAATTGTTAGGATTGAATGTTTCATTGTTTTAATGATGTTGATTTCAAAAAAAATTTAATTATAATACAAGTATAAATATATAGGAGTTGAATAATGAATTTGTACTTTGTGTGGACATATATAGTCAAATCCATCACTGTTTGAGTCAACTATATGAAATTAGTCTTGAAAATTCATTCAAAAATGGATTTTTTGATCAAATGTATGAATAATTATTCTTTGATAAAAGCAAGAAAAAACAACTGAATTTTTACCTTGTGAATTTGTTGAAACAAAATATCTTCCTCAATATTGGAGAATAAAATAGTTTATGGCATCGATGAATTTTTTATATGAATCAAAATAACATAAAAAACATCTCAAATATAAAGGATTTAATTAACACATGTATGATGAATAGGTAGTGAGATAACACGTGTAATTATTTCATTAAAGGCAATAGAATTGTTGATTTATATAAATTAACAAAGAGTTTCGATTTACACATACTAGATGTTGTTCAAACTAAATTTTTTGGGACCATGACATAAAAGGGGGATAAAGAAAAAATATATAACATCATATTAATTGATTATTATAGAAGGGTTCCATGTATCATGTTGATACAATTGAAGTTATAGTTTATTTAATACATTAATTGGTGTTAGTGGCTTACTAAAATCAATGTGGAAGGACAAGGCATTACAATTGGACAATCCCATGGAGTTTAATTTAATTAAAATATATAATTAATTGTACAGAATTGTATTCAAAATAATGACTGATAGATAATGAATAAATAATAACACCATGTATTAAAATGAATAAATTATAATATAAAAAATATAGAAAATTTATTGCTCATTAATAGAAATATATCATTTTACTATTATAAGGGAGTAGTGAATGTAGTTTTCTATGTTTAAAATAACGATTTTCATACCTAGGATAAAAAATTAATTCCACATATGGTGTGTTATTAAAGGAATATAACTCCAAAATAACTTATATTATTTATAATAATGTAAATTTCCAATAATAATTAAGGAACATAAGGAAAATATTAGGACATAGAAGATTAATTTTAATTGCTTAGTTATTCTACTAAGTTTAAGCTCTATTAGTGTTTCAATATGGGGTCAAAAAATCAATTAATTTAATGATTTGATGATGATTGAAAAAATATCTATAAAATTAAAGTTAATTTAAATTTGAAAATAAATTTATAAAAGTGATAATGCCCATTGATATGTATTTAAAGAAACTAATTATAAATACCATGAGGAAGATTCTAAAATTGAATTACTTGGTGGATATAAATATAAGGTTAATGAAATATTAAATCAATCTAAATACATGGGATATGAACAGAAAATGATGAATCAAATATCCTTGGTGATAGAGTAAAATTTATATAAACCCTATGAATGAAAAGTATTCATAGGATAACTTTTTTTTTATAAAAAGTGGATCCCATATTATTTAAATAACTTTTGAAGGATAATCCAATAATGAATGTTATGAATAATTATTCATTCCAAATTTAAAAGAAAAAGGCTTGAGATCTTGTGAAGAGGTCCAATGATCACATTACATGTAGAACAAAATTTGTTTTTAAAAAACATGATAAACATGGGAATGTGATAAAAAGGATCAAATTAAATATAAAGGACTTACTAAAATTTGTGGTGTTAATTTGGAAGAAACATTCACACCAGTAGAGAGGATTGAAGAAATTAATTTACTCTTGGTAGTGGATATCCAAAATTTATTTAAGATATACCCAATGAATGTTAATATGAAAATAATGAGTATATTTATCAAGGAAGGTTAGAGCATTAAACAATGAAGTGGATTATAATTTGATGATTATTATAGAATGTAATATCATCTAATAAGGGGTTTTATAGATTAAAACAAGAAACATGAGCTATGTATTCTTGATTGAATACTTACTTAAAGAAGTTACAATTGAAAATATATGGTTTCAATCATTTCCTATTTGTTAAAAATTTATAGAATAACAATTAATGGTACCCATTTATGTTTATGTTATCATATATAGTGAAAAAATGATAAATAATGTGAGGAATTTCTATTTTATGAGATTAGAGGTTGAGTTGTCAATAATTATAAAGCTCACTTAATTTAATGGTTTAAAAGAAAATCAATTTTATTGTAACATATTTATCTATCAAGTGAAGTATGAACTTTTGAATTAATTTGAAATGTGTGATAAAAATTAAGTTTAAAATTCTATTAGAGTTAGAACAAAACATGGGACGAATCTGAAAGGATAATAATTTAATCTAAAATCATTTCAATGAATTATTAGAATCTTTCCTTATTTTATATTTGTTGGCATTCCAATTTCATAAAAGGACAAAAGAGACTGATTTATCTACAAAAAAATAATTCCCAAAGGGTGAGAAACAAATTTGGTGTCTAGTTAGTCACTCCATGTTTGATAACATCCCCCACACCCCATTATTCAAGTCTAACTCATGTTATTCATTCCAAATCATTATACTATTCAATGATACTATTCCTACTATACATCCAAATCAAACACCCTCTTCAAAAGAGAGGGGCTCCCAGACTGTCTATCGACGGTAATTTTGGAACTGAACTCCCATTACCTATATAAGGATCCCATGTACAAACTTTTGACACCAAGTGCAGAGGAGAAATCCCCAGAAACTCTTGAGTTCATGGAATCCATGCTCAAGACATACAAGATTCCCCTTGAGGTAATTTTTAAATCCAAACTATGTGAAAATGTATGTAAATTAATTTTTTTGTGTGCCTTTCACTATTTATAATCGTTATAAACTACTTTTCCAAGGTTATCACAAATGAATTGGTAAAGGACACCATTCCATTGGTGCTCCCAAACAACAAGAGTGAAACATCTAGGTTCCCTATTTTCCCCAATGGGGATTCCCCCAGAGTGACCTTTAAGAGCCATACCCAAATCGCATAGGTTAAAAAATATTCTAAATTATAAAAAACAACACCTTTTTATACTTCAACCCACCCATTACTCTCTACTAAGAAACCATTCACATAACAAAACAAACTAATCCCCCATTCACCCATATTTTCTAATAAAGTTCATACCTTGTTCCTAATAACTATTTGGAATGAAACCCACATGGTAACCTCATTTTCACAGTTCCTTTTGTTGGTATAAATTAACCACACTTACGAAATTTTTCCCACGTGTTTTCTTAGATCAACCTATTATCGTGTCTTATATATCTGGGTTATAAACTATTTTTAATCCCACACTAAGTCTGAATTGATATTCTCATCCCTAATCCCTATCAATAAGACCTAAATACCATGGGCCTTCTTCTATGTGTAATCTATAGCCATGTATTCATTAATGTAATCATACACATGACTTATTAATTATCCACAAATATTATTGGCCTTATACAAGGTGTGATCCCAGACCATGTCCGAAATGATAATCGTATCCTTGTAACTAATCAATGATCTAAGAATACCAACTAGATCCTATTAGAACTAATACTCAAACATACCATCTCCTTTTTATTTACCAACAGATGTGATATATTATAAAGGGTCACTCATGAATAAGTCACAAACTAACTACTGAAAGATATATCATCCAAATAGTTTATTCTAGATAACGCTAAATTGCATTGAATGAGCCACAAACATATGGACATAAACTATAACAGACCATGTTACTAGTTGTATAACCTTAATTCATAAGATATAATGGTCCTAGATTCATTTTCTTAAATGATTCTTTACTAGTCCTCATATCATGAACATAAAAGGTGTATCATTGGTCATGGATTTATGACCTTAAAAGAAACACAAATATTTCTTTTTAAGAAACAAAAATGTACATAGTTGGTCATGGATGAAATCCCATAAAAGATATAATAAGGTTCCTTGTTAATTTGATATAATAGGTAAGATCTTCCTTATTTATCGACATCGAACTACATTGGTTCTCTTTAACTTCATAAGGATATGTAAGAAATACCTCCCATGGGTATTATTATGATACCAAAATTCCTACCCATTCCTGAGACAATGATAAATTTTAGAGTTCCCAACTATAAGGCTTTATACATTATTTTAAATAGACATAATGGGAACATATATATAATATTCGATACCTAAAAGATGTTAACATCAATTTATATTATCAATTGTTCTCCCGCAAAAAAAGAGTAACTAGTATTTTTAAGGGGATGAATTTCATGGATATTTATTAAATATATAAGAGAGTCCTAGATTAGGAAATGAGTCCCTCATGGGATGAGCCAAACTCTAATCATCTTGACCATAATTAGCGATTGAATGTTTTAATAGGAGTCCCAATGAAAAACAATATTTGGAATGAAGGCTCATAGAAATACATAAACTGTGGGCGAGAATGAGTGAGAGGACATGATGGTGAAACAAAAAATTTGATGAATGTTCTAGGAAAACAACAGTAGAAGATACCATAGACATACATTTTAGTTGTGATGTACATTTTTTACCCATAGTCTTGAAAAACATTGTTTCAAAACATGCACAAAAAATATTAGGTTATAAAAACCCTAATGTGGGAGTACAACCTCAATGAATATATCCTAACCATGGAGTCAGATCATGAGAAAATCAAAATGATAAATCCCCATAGGTCATATCCTTGATGAATAGCCACTATGAAGCATGTGGTCCCTACTTCCACATCCAATCACTTAGGGGGTCAATCCTTTAAGTGAAATAACACCTAACTGCCTTATCTTAAGTAGGTTAGTTGGGATGTCAAATGTTTCACTACAAAATTTTGGGATCTTCTTAAGAGAGTCACTTACATTTTTATCCATCGCCATTTTCCACATGACCTTAACCCCTCAGTAATAGGTTTTGGAGGTTGAATTAGTAATACTAGACCTATTTATCCAGACGATGACACCCATGTAGAGGTATTCTTAGAGGAAATTAAACATTGAATCTTAAGAGATGTTTTCAAAATATGTTCCCATTAATAAACATGAATATCATTAACATATTCTGATAAAAACAAGTGACATTACTAGGAGGTATCATATTAAAATGGGTTTCTTCAAATATTTGGTATCCCAAATAATGATAATGGTTTTGACCCTAGTTTCCAGACATAAATAATTTGGGAGGAGGGATATTCGATGGAAATCCATGGTCTAGGGAAAAAATCATACCATTGTTGACATTGATATCACTGAGTGTCTCTAGTATACCCCAATAGTGGCATAAGGATCATATTGAGTAACTCATGTAAATAATGTAAAATTATTGTGGGTCAGACAACAATTGTAAAATTCCCCAACACCTCATTAATATGTGAAGGAAATCGTGGCTACAATAGTCCTCCATGCAAGTACTATAATAAAAAACTATGGAAGTCCTCCCTAGACCACTTACTATATTAGTCCTACTTATATAACTATAATAAATAACTCTACAGGTTCTCCATAGATTACCCATTATAGAGTTCATATCTATAGAATTGATTATATCAAATATTATGTTCCTACTCATGGTAATAAATATAACATCAACAGCATAAAGGTACTACTCACAATCATGTGAAACTAGGAATATATAAATGACCCATTTATACTACCCTCTATAGAGGTCATCCCCATTGAAATGTAAAGATCAACCATGATATTAATCCTTATGATACTAGTTTTAGAGGTCCTCCCCATAACATAAATAATTAAATGTATAGAGATACCCTTTTTTAACTGATAAATAATCTATTATAATAGAGGTCATACCTCTATGAACCAGGATAGTAATTCTAGAAGTCAAACCTAGGGTATATATTTCACAGTTCCTCCCAGTGTAAAACCATTTATCCATAACAGAGGTCCTCCTCACTTTGGAGAATCAAGAATCAACCAAGGAGGTCCTCCCCAAGGTCCTTATTATAAAATTCCTCCTCATAATGAAATATGTTCCTATTAAAAATATCCTTCCTATGCCAAATTTACTTTGATTTTTTCCTTATATCAAGAGGAATTTTAAAAACTATTTCCATATATATTATATATCACACATTGAAAAAAAGTGACTCACCCATTTAATATAAAACTTGAGGCAATTATCATCATTAATGCCTCTTATGAACCGTAAAATAATGGGTATAACTGAGGAGGTTCCAAATGATTATATTATTCTCGATAAAAACTTGAAAATTACCATTATGGCTAGACTAGGATGAAGAACCACTTACAAAGGATTATAAAAACGCTTCAGTCATGTGGAAATAAGTATTCAAAAACGTAATAATGGTTATGTTTTAACCCATGGATCCTCCTGGGGATGACATTTACAAGATATTGAAGGAGGAATACATGAATTACCTTAATCATATAATGTTAGAAACACTCCACATTTTTAATACCTTTTACTTTCTATATGAGTAATACCTAAATAGTTTCAGTTCACAGGTTGGACTATGCCTCCTTGTCAACCTATCCTCCCTTTATATGGATCACGATTTGAAATTAGGAAAATAGTGCCAGTGTATCCAACACACCCACCACAAAAATTAAAATATACTCTTCTAAAAAGTCATTGAATACCCACCTGACATATGTATTAGAGGGTGGAGTGAATACAATGATCTATTTTTCACTTTATTTACTATCTAAAAATGTTCATTTGGGAAATAATCTTTAAATGTTATCACTCTGTTCCATAACTTAGGTATTAGATTTATATATTATAGTAGTTCATACAATGTTTTCCCAAAATAATTTAATATCAGAAAATAAATACTCAAATAGAGAATCAAATTGATATGATTTTTAATCTGGTTACAAGGATGGTAAAATAATCCTCTTATTTTTAGGTAATAAAAAAAATAAAATCATAGAAGACATTCAATGATAAGAATCTATTTCCTAAAAAATATATTTCATCCAACACAGCATAGTATAAAATATTGAATGTATATGAAGGAAAAATCAACATATCAAGTGGTTATTCATAAGTATTATGATATTATAGGGATAATGAAAATTTTACCTCTGCTTCCACCCTTTGAATTATCAAAACCACAACAATGTGCATCTGTGATGGTAATAGAATAGTGTCTACCCTACACTACAAGGGTGGGTGAATTTTTACCCCTTATCCTAGGATGTATATATATTTTAGACTAGGAGAAACAACGAATGAAGAAAACACATTCTTTATGTGACTAAAAATTATTTATTAATAAAAATTATTATCATTACATTTAGTAAAATTAATTGGGGAATCCCATGATGGATATTTAGTGGATGAGGAACACCTTACTAGTCTAATGTAGATAATGACTTTATTCCCACTTCATGATTCAAAAATCATAATATATTTTTGAAATAAACTACATCGACAATGTGGATCCTGAAAATGATGTAGAATAACAAAATAAGGAGATATCTAATTGAAATATGATGCATGAAAAAATACAGGAAGAGTATAAGACCCTAGATTTTTCGAATATATTTTAATTTAATTAACAAATGAATTTGATAATATGTGAATAAAAAACCAAAAAATTTGGTGAATAATTATTAATAATTTTAGAATGAAGCAAATTATATGGTACTTAAATGAAATATAATTGTCAAAAATAATATTTAATTCACTTAGGAAATACTATTGATCGTAAAGAACTATTTTGAATTATTTTTTTATGAGAATTTTGTTTCATATATGCTTCATATAAAATTTAATTAATAGGTTAAGAATAACGAAAAATTATTTTTACAAACTTATAAAATGAATTAGTTATTTATCAATTTTTTTTTAAAATTAAAATAAAATTATTAGAATGAAAAAAAGTCTAATTTTCCCTAAAAACATACTTTTATACATAAATTGTTTTTAAATCTTAAAGAAATTAATTAATAAATATAGATGAATTAATTTAATTAATTGTGTATATAATATATTCAATAAAATATTTTAACATTCAGTTTATGGTTCTTATGAGAAAATTAATAATAATAAACTTAGTGATATGCTTAAAATACATTTGTATAAAAACAAATTTTACTATATTTTAGGCACATATATTGAAATGAATTTCTACCAATTAATGATATTGAATATGGAAAAATGGTTTTCCGATTTTTAATGATGAGGTTAAAATTTTATAGGGAGGTTAAGTTATTCTTTTTTCATAATTTATATTTACCATATTAAACGTTTTACACCGTAGTAGGGGTTAAAAGATAAACAGGGGTCAAACTTAGAGAGAAGGCCTATGAAATCACTAAAAAATTCTTAAATGTGTTTTTTTAAATGTATCATGATCTAAAATTATCTTATATATTAATTTTGGTTTCCATGGTGACACTTTCTCTGGAATATGACTTTATTATATTTTAATGTTTTATGTATTTACAGGAATGTCACTCCCTTCAATTATAAAAAAGGTCCTCTTCCAATCACTAATTTAAACATTTTGTGCTATATATATTGTCTAATATCTACCCAAATATCTTCCAAACTTCACTCATCAGGAAACTGATATTTTTTTCTTCCCCTAAGACTAGTCACAGAATGCTTAATGAGTAAGCCAAAGGAGACTTCCCAAAGAAGAAGTAATTCTCTTTACTACTATATTTTGAGATTATTTCTTCCTTAACCTCATAAAAATATTATATAACAAAATTAAAACCATAAAATTAGTATAATTTTTATAGTTAATTTTTTTTTATGTTAATAGTAAATCCATTTTCTCCCTCCTTTCTATCTTGTAATAAATGATAACATCATTCATGCGTACGTTTGGACTACAATATTTGTAATGTGATTTGATTAATTTACAATGTCCACAATATGTGGATGGTAAAATATATTTATTTAATAAATATATGGGATATATATGAAAATATTATCATTCAGTAAAAATATATTATTATAGTCTTTTCTTTCATTACATTTTTTGGAAAATGAAAATATTACCCATGTATACATACGGGATACAATCTCTATGAAGTGATGTAATTAATTTTTCACCTACAACATATATGAATGGTTTTAAAAGTGTATATAATGAATAAATAGTATACTTATAACATTATTAATAAAACAGATATGTAGAATCCATGACTAATGTGTAAAAACAGGAACCATCAAAACAAAACATGCATTAGAAAAAAAAAGTTAACAAATGAATGTTGATTTTAATGATGAATTATTAATATATAGGTAATTTAAAATGATAAGGGAATGATATATTGTAAGATAATAATTTTTTTAAAAAATTAATATATACTTAATCTAAATTTTTTATACAGAATCTTCTGACCACATATGAAAACATTTATAATCTAAGGTAAGGGTTTATGTTAAAATCTAATTTTTAATAAGGATTATTTATGATTGAATCTAATTTAAGGGAATTATATCCTCTCTATCTTTTTAATACCATCTATTTTATTTTATTATGGTTATTTATTGTGTTTTCATAATTTTCTTTAATTCTAAATGTGGTACTTAAAATGACATGGATTTTTTTTTAATAAAATGAAAACCTTTTTAAGAGATTGAGGGATTTTACAAAAAGAAAATCATCCTTTTTTTCAATAAAGACAATGTTACATAAGACTAAAATGGATGTGTACAAAAAAAATTAATAAAAATTAAATCTCATTAGGTATGTTATGGATCCAAACAATCTCTAGAGTAGAAATCCATTTGATGGAAAGACCATTAGCCAAATACTTTTCATCCCTATTAGAATGTGTTATGATATAGTTCATGGAAAAGATAGAGTCCATGAATTTATAGCATTTAGTAGTCAACATTCAAGAAAGATGAATAATACCATTTTAGAAAGATTTCAAAATAGTTATAGAGTTACATTCAATCCACATGTTAAGAAATCCTCATTTATTTTCCATTTCAACAACATTGATTATAGTAAGAATTTATACATAAAAAAATAATGAAAACTCATGGACTATATTAACATAATATCACATCATCATTAGGGTTTTTGAAAATTTGACCATAAACAGAATGTCCCATGTTCCTCTTAGAAGCACCATCTATATTACATTTTAACCACCATATGGGTAGAGAGATCTATAGAACATCAAAAGTTCTAGAAGGATGTATATAATTACATATAATTCCAAGGATCCTAAGTATAAAAAAATACAGAATAGAATTACTAGAACAAAATTTTTGGTGGGAATTAACATTTCTCATAGCTGTAATAATTTGAAAGAGAGCTGATTTAATGAAGGAAAAAGTATTTTCAGGAATATTCTGGTCACATATAGTCTATAGAACATGTATGAATTTTGATATGGTCACCAAAAAGAGGTTCAAAAGTAGTATGGATATAGAAAAATTTATGCACACAGAAACATGCTTCTAAATTCTTACTACATGAGGTCTAACCACTTCAAAAATGTATAGCAGTAGCCTTCCATAATGTTACAGTTGTAGTGAATATAAAGAATAAATGACTAATGTTGTCCCTATTTTGATTAGATTGGATACATTTTGAATACAAGTTTATTCCAACATACTAAACAATATAATTAGTGGGAATTTTAGAAAACAGAACCCTATAACTAAGAGATAACATGGATGGATGAATCTAGTATCTACTCAAAAACACATCCCAACTACTCGTGTTCCCTTGAAGAGCCTTGCGGTAAATAAATTTGGAAGTAAGTAAACAATTAGAGGTATGTTTCCATAAAAAACCATCACCATTAATGAAGATATAAATGTTCACTATATCATTGACCTCTACAGAAGCATGTCCATGGAGGATTCTACTTTCTATTTTATTAACACAATCATATCAATTGTAGTGTCATGAGAGTTTAAGATATTAATAAGAGGTGTACCTATTAAGTTGTCTGACTAAAAATTTAGAGATGAATTGATTTTAGCTAGGTAATGAGATTTCACTAAAATGATAAAATATTTATCTTTAAGGACCTTCTAAATGAAAGATTCAACATAATTTAAATTACTAATTTAATCATATTCAAGAATCTTTATCTAGAAATGTAAATTCCATATGATTTACCATTAATGATCTTCCACATCAAATTAGATTGTAAATATTTATTGAATTTGAAGATATTTTTAATACTAAGACACCCATAGTCAATGTTTTGAAAACATTTATTCTATGAGATGGTAAAAATACTTCACTGAAGGATGCTTCACTTCTAAAAAAATTTCTTATTAAAAATTTTGATTCTCTTAATGAGATAAGTAAACCATTTATAAATAATAACCGAGTATACAAATTCGTAAACAATTACAACTTTCACAAGGATAATCCTTTCTAACATTTAAAGTGTCTTTCCTTTCAAAGAGTCCAATTGATTTATTAACTACATCATAATTTTAGAAATGTGAGAAAAAAATGGTTTTCCCCGAAATATTGGGAAAAAAAGATAATTAATAGCAATCACACATTCTCAAATTCCAAAATCATTGATGATATTGACTTTTCTTACTATAAAAATATATTTTTCTGAAATATAAATATTATTTATTCAAATTGACCACCTACGCTAATACCTTTACATAGTGAAAAAGAGAATTTTTATTGTTATTGAAATTTATTTTATTATGTTGAGTGAGAATGATGATATCAATTGCATAAAAGAAATGATTAGGGGCAACCAAACCTTTAGTAGCTCTCATGTATTTGTGTTTTCCTTCATCATCCATGTTGTGAAAAGTCCTGCTCAAATAATATTTATCAATAAGGAATATGATAGCTGAGAGAGGGTCACCTTTACTAAAACATCTAGAACTTGTAATGTATCCCTTTGGAGAACCGTTGATGAGAACTGAAACATTTGATGAGCTTATAAGAGTTCTGATCCATTTAATAAAAATCACATCAATGTCAAAGCTAGATAAAACCGTTCAAATATATCCCCAACATAAAGTATCAAAATCCTTTTTAATAAAAATCATTAATGCAATGTTACCTCCCCCAACATATTTTATGAGGAGATTTACACATTCAGAGTTAGTAATAATAAAATCTTGAATTGTTCCACGATTAATGAAACAAAACTAATTTGAGGAGATAATACTGCTTTTAAAACCAGCTAACCTATAAGTAAGAATCACCCCAATGATCTTGTAAATATTTTTAATAAGGGAAACTTTCCTGAATAACTGAATACTATTTTCATTATCCACTTTAGAAATGAGAGGGAAAATTGAGCTTTGATGCCCTATTTCAAGTAGGCCACACTTAAATAAATTACTAATAATCCTACAAACACCAAAATAAATAATATATCTGAATTTGTGAAAGAAATAGTATGTGAACCCATATGGTCTAGGATAGATACCAATATAAATCCCAAAAACTAATTCTTTAAAATCAAAATAAAGTGTAAGAGAACAAATATGTGGGTTATCCTTTTAATATGAAAGAATGGGAATGATATCCTTCATTAAATCAATGATGATATAGGAGTAATTAAATATGTCTATATAAAAAGAGAAAACATGAGCATCCAAATCCTCTCTATTATAAAAAAACTCCCCATTAACATTTCGAATATCTAAGGGTTTATTGATATTCCAAACATTTTGAAGCGTATTATAGAATTTTGTGTTCCTATCATCATGCTTATGAAATTTCAATTTCAATTTCCATACCTTCATTGACATTAAGAAGGATATTAAGATTCTGTATGGTCAAACATTCCAATTCAGGACCTGTGGAGAAATTAAAAACAATTTTATTTTCATGAACATTGTGAAACAAGGACTCCAACTAGGTAATATTTTCATCAACATGGATGAATCACTGCCAAATACAAATCCTTATATTTTACTTGATCAATTGAAAATTTAGAACACAAGACAAGGCATCAAATTTTCAATTGATATAATTCCATGTGTTCTGAACTCATCATATTTCAATTAGGTTGAAAATTCTCGGTATTATTAATTCAGAAAGGAAAGGGTTTCTTAATCTCTCTAGTGATATGTTTTTTCAAAATAGGGTGATGATCCAAGTTTAATTTAGAAAGAGTGGTGCAATAAATAGAGGACCAATTATCCAAAGAAGTATCATTAATAAACACTATATCCAATTTTTCAACCACAATTTTATTAATATGTTTTCTATATCAAGTGTATTTAGCCCCAACAAGATAACTTCATGAAGATAACTATTCTCAATACAATCCATGATTTATTTGATTTATGTGGAGGAGTTAATAGTGCCGATCCTCTCATCTATATTATAGATTTCATTACAATCCCTAAGAAGAATCCACAAATTATTTATAAACTACAGATATATTGAATTATTTTTTATAGGTCCCTTATTCCTTGATATCCTTTATAAGCATTGATTAAAGAGTAGAATTGTGGAATGAACAAATAATTAAACCAAAATGTAACCATCTACTCCAAATAATTGAAATTATATATTTCATCGAGCCTAAATTATGCAAAGAACCATAGTCTTTTATTGTAATTTCTAGATTGATTTGTACTAATGAGATTGTAACCAATAATTTGTATAGAGGAAACCCTATTAGAAAAAAATTTCTTAGGTTCAAAAATCCCAAGATGATTAGTTTTATGATTATTTAATAATAGTTGGAGATAAATGATTTTTTCATTAATGGAGTGGACCTAACAGTTCTAGAAACATATGTTTTTTTAAACTTATTACTGGAAATGTGCTCCCTTTATTCATCCCAAAAATAATTTTATTCTAGGTTGATTTCATGGAAGAAAAAAAAACATTTTCCTCATTTTTAGGACATGCATATTGATATTTAAATTGAATATATTTACTATAGAATCCTATAACTTTCTTATGGTCTGCAGTTCTCGTGATAGAACAGTTATAATTGACTGTAGCATCATCTTTACTGCCTTAAATTTACAATTTTCTAGGGTCAAGTGAAGTATCTAAAATAGATACAATTTTGATATAACTGAAAGAATAATCTATCATATTTTCCTTTTATTTTTTTCATTAGGTTGAAATATTCCAGGATCAGTTCTATATTTGAACCGATGATCAAGAGCAGTTGTGATTTTAGAATTACCATTGTTATAACTAAAATGGTTCATCAATACTACCATATTAGAAGTAATTGAAACATAACTACTAGAGATAGATGATTTTCATGAATTCCATCCACTATTAGTTGAAACCTCTAATGAAGAATCACTCTATTTGACCACATGATTAAAATAATTAGTAATTCTAGTAATACTGTTGCTGGAGTTTGTAGGATTCATCAACACTTACCTATCTAGAGTTGGGGATGAAATAATAGTATGGGATATTGTTTTTCATGGATTTATTTCCTCTTTAAGGAATATTTTAGCATGATAAAGGGAATTTCTGATGTAATATTTCATGGAAGTCCCACCAAATTCATTAATTTATATAAAATTATTTTTCTTAGAAGTCACAGAGGATTTTTGAACATTTACATCAGGAAATTTATCAACAGGAATTGAGAAATATCAATAAAGACTATCAATTTTGGAAGGGTCGTTATCTTTTACAGTATTATCCATATCTAATATTTTAAGAGTAGAAGTGACTCTAGTGTGTTTATCCAATGGTTTAATTCCCAGACCATTATTAGGTTCTATATAGAGGTTATAGTAATAGTCATAAAAACTCATACCTTCTTTTTTTGGAATAAGGTATTGGTTTCTCTCTGTTTGATGTATTGAGGCACCTATATAGATAAAATAATATTTATTTAATTATTTATTCTACATGTATTCAATAAAAATATTAATATTCGTGACAACATTAAGGACAATAATTTCATTCCCAATGTCCATAAATCAAATATGATCATTTCCAATTGGGATAACTGAAGCGTTGTTGAGACTTGTGGTAGGCAGAGATAAGGAACCTTCCCTTTCTTGTTCATATAACAGAAAATCCACATTATTTACAATATTTTTTTTATGTCAAAGCTATTTGGATGTTTTTTCACCAATCTCTATGAATCATTATCTTTAGTATGCTCACCATTTTCCACAACAATGAATTTTCCTTTTTTATTTATATTGACCTACTTACAAGTATTTACATCATGGGGTGGCTTCCCTTGTTTTTGGATAATTTAAAATTAGAAATGTAATGTTCAATAACTCCACAAAACTCATATACGGGAGGAATATATTCATAATCCTCCTTTATTTCATATTTATAGTCTTTGGTAGTGAAATTGATCACATCAAGAAGCATTGTGTCAATACTGCAATTGATCAAGATTCTAGCATAAATCCGAATTTTACATTTAAGATTATAGTGATACAGCTTAAAAAGAATTCAAATACAGGTAGAAAGGTCTCTTAGGACATTAGGTTTCCAAAACACCTAATTTAATCCCTGTGGTATAACCCAAACCTGAAAAGTAGAATTTTATTGATTCAAATGGTTGGATTTGATTTACCATTCATATAAATTCCTAATACTATGTTTCAATTGAACAATATCGATCATTTTAATTACATATAGATAATCCTCCCCAGTCCAAATTTTAATCATCCTTTACAATTTTCCATGTTTATTTTCTAAGAAAATTTTGTTATCAATATTTTAGGAATTTTTATTTAAACTTTTATCAAAAAAGAAAGGCTATTTTTATCATGTTTTCAAAGAAATATTTTAATGTTATTTTAAATTTTTTTATATAGTTCAACGTCCTTTAATGTATGAATTTACAAGGATATTCAATTATGACACCATACACATTATTTATCTAGAAATATTATAGTTTTAATATTTTAAATATGTTTTTATGAAACCTACTTCCTTCCCACATGTTCATTATGCTATGATGAAATGATGAATGTTTTTATGATCTTTTGTCACACAAATATTTGGTTTTCATTAAGTGATTTGAGGGACCTAAAATATATATGAATCTAATGAATTGTGTAATGATTGATATCTCATGAGATAATATAAAATTTTATGGGGAATGAATACATTCCATGAATAAAAATAGGAGGATATTGAAACCACTTTAGGAATGAAATGATGTTAGGGAGTTAACAGAATCAATTATGGGACTTTTTTACACTCTATGATGGTAGTCTTCACAGTTATCCTTGAGTAATGAAATTATTTTCTAGTATTATGATTATGTAAAAATTCTTATAACATTTTTGTATTATTATGATGTTTTCTCATTGATCATGACTGTTTATTGATGATTCCTTACTCTTATGAATCACATCTATTAATATGATCAAATGTTTTTCTATGAATCATGATTTATGATATATGATTTAATGGTAATGAATTATTAAGTTATGATCATGTTTTTATACCAATATAATTATCTTATTCTTGAATATGATCATTAATTGATATCTCCCATGCTTATCCTTATTGAGCATCTAAGGCCTCTCTTTTTTATGCTTCCATTTCCCCAAGTTAGGATGAAAAGTTCAAAGTAGAGTATTTCTAGGATGGTTACTTTGATATTAGAACATTGTGGGTGATTTTGAATATTTTTCATGAAATACAAGGATTATGTATTTATTCTCCAAGGAAACTAAACCGTTATGTATTTAGGTCATGAATTATTCTGTTAAATATTTTTTCATCTAAAATGAAAATATATGTATGTCCACTTTTCTTGGATCACCTCACTTGGTATCATAGTATGGATCAGTTATTTTTATAGATTATTATTAGAATCATTTACCAGATAAGTTTATTTATAGGATAACATCTTGATGTTTTGGTAAAGTAAAGAATATGTGGGATTCATACAATTAAATCCATCTATGGATACCAGAAACTGGACACATGCTCTTAGAAAGATAAACCCAAGGATAATAACCCATAAAATTATGGTTGGGTGATAACTCAATCTTCACCTTGTGAATGAAAAATAGGTTTAACAACAAAGTTGTTTTAAAACTCATGAGGGTTATTTTTTGGTTAATTTAAATTATCATTATGGATTATTAAGATGAATGGGAGGATAGAATCTATGAAAACCTATAATTAAATAAAAGAGATATATAAATAACCTAAAGTGACATAGGTTGATAATATGGTGTCATAATTTTTCACATATTAGTAATTATTTCCATGAATATATTATTGATTACTATGATTAATGATTTTTGATGATCACACTAACCATTTTAGTTTTAGTAAGTGATTGAATACAAAATGTTGAAGTTGTGGTGGAGATAACAATTATCAAATATTGAATTATATTATTTGATCTTAGTCATATGCATAAATTTATATTATTAAAAATATATAGGAATGTTAAATAGATATCCTAAATGATTAGATGTTTAGTTAAAAGTAAAAACTCCTAATGGTATGGTAAACACATATCAAGTCTACAGCTCCACTATGATTGATGTTTATGGGAATGTGATTCTTATAAATCTTATTATTATCCCTTTAGTTGAATCTGATGTTATTTTGGTCATGGATCTGACTTTTTTATAGAGATACCATATTAGTTACCAGGGATGGAAGGTCACATTTGATATTCTCAATCAATCAATGATCATATATTATTATGAGGATGACTATGAAATTTACATGGAAATTAAATCTATTTTATGAGTCTTAATACCTATTCACATGGGATATGTATCAAAATTGGATAAGGAGAAAATAAACATTAAATATATGCCTATTAGTTTTTTCAAAATACTAACATATTTTTTAAATATATTACATCTTTTCCCCCAAATGGTGAAGTTTATTTTTCAATATTACTCATACCTATAACTGTACGTATTTCAAATAATCCATAAATAATTATGATTATTGAGTTTCAAGAATTAATGAATTAACTCTAGGATACTCTAAAAAAGGGATTCATATTCCCTAGTGTATCACCGTGGGGTTCACCAGTTATTTATTTATATGAAAGGTAGTCCACTATGTCTTTTTATTGATTAACCAAAACATAACAAGATCACTACAAAGAACAGGTATTATCTTCCATGTATTTGTGAGTTATTCAATCAACTACATAGAGGTAAATACTTTTATAAGACTGAATTTCATTATATGTATCATTAATTGAGGTCCTAGAAGGAACGTATACCCAATAAAACCTTCCATATAAGGTATGGTCATTATGAATTTATAGTGATTCCATGTGGACTTACAAATTTCCTTACTATATTCATGTATCTAATTAATAACATATTTAATGATTACTTAGATTAGTTTTTGGTTGTCTATTTAGATGATATTATTATATATTAAAAGCTAAAGGAAGAACATGATGATTATTTGAGGATTTTGATGAATACCACTAGCAAGGAAAAGATGTTTTTCAAATTTAAAATGTGTGAATTTTGGCTATAGAATGTTTCATTATTAGGACATATATTCTCAGGGGAGGTTATATCAATAAAAAATTCAAATATATAAGTTATATATAAATGAGCTATAATAACCAATGTGACCAAGTTCTATAGTTTTCTTCAATTTTATGGATACTATTGATGATTTGTGAGAAATTTCTCATGACTATATAATCTAATAACCAAGTGTAACTGTAAGGGAGCCATGTTCCTACAGAAAAGTGAATGTGATGAAAATTTCATCAATCTAAAAACAAGGTTGGTTACTACATATATAACTATACTAATCTATAATGGATATGGATTTTTCATATATAATGATCCACTAAATTAGGGACTGAGATGTGTTCGTTGGAATGATGACATGGTAGTATCATATTTCTCCTTCGAATAGATTTTTTATGTGAAAAATTACCCAACTAATTATTTAGAACAAGTAGAGGTAATGTTTTATGAAAATATATGGAGGAATTATCTATATATTTAAAGTTCTGGAATATATATATATATATATCATAAAATATTTATGTATATAGTCACAAAGAATTATTTAAATATGAACAAGTGGTGATAGTTGAAACTAATTATACATTATGAAATATCAATATATTAGCACCCAGAAGAGTATAAAAAAAGTAGTTGATGCTTTGATTCAAAAGGATGATGGTAGTTTTATATGATGTCTATTTAAAGATATCCAATAATTGTGAACGTAAATTGGATAAAAATTTAAATCACAAGGAATGGAAACATATCATATATTAATCAAATGAATGTTCAACCAACAATTTATGTGATGATTACAGAGAAATAGAAGGAGGATTCTGGGCTATAAATGATGTTAAGGATTGTTTTGGAGTTCAATATTTACCATTATAAAATTATTGTATTCTGGTATTGGGTATGTCTCCCAAAAGAATATAATTTTAGAAGAATATGTTCGATGAATATCATATTTCATCTTTATATTTTTATTCTAGAAGTACAAAAGTAAGTAGAGAGATCTTAAAATGTTATTTCTGGTGGAACAATATGAGGAGAGATAATGTAGATTACATATATTGGTTCTTATTAATCTATAAAGTTATGGCTAAGATACGAAATTATAAGGTGATGTTACAACCATTACCCATTCTTGAGGAGAAATAGGAAAAAAATCCTTATGGATTTCATCATGGGACTCATAGAGACATTTAAAGGGAATAATGAAATCTAGTTTATAGTTGATCACCTTATAATATAACTACATTTAATTAATTTTAGAAAAAAATTTATCATGATTATATTTTTGGGTATATATTAATGAAGTGGTATGGTGGAATGGAGTACCATTCATAATCGTATTTGATCAAGATATGTTGTTTAACTAGATGTTCTAGAGTATTTTTCAACAACATTTAATTGCAGAGTTGATCATTAACATTTCAAATCATCTCTAAGAAGATGGTAAATAAAATAGTACCATTTAAAGCATATAAGATATATCGAGAGATTAATCTATGGATTTCAAAGTTAGTTTTGACTAACATGAAACTTTGGTAAAATATAATTGAAAAAATACATTTCATGAATGAATTTTTATAGATCCTAATAAGTACCTATATAGAAAAAAGTGTAGGACTTTAACATGATTAGATAAATTTGGGGAATATATGATATTGGGACCTAAGCTAGCCTAGGAAATTATAGGGAATGTTATATCAATTCTACTACACATCAAGGTAACTTTGAGTAAAAAATAAAGTAATGATAGTTTTTTTAGTGAGATATAATGTTCAATGTTGGTGATAAGGTATTCCTTTGAATAATTTCTAGGATGATGTTCATGAGATTTGAAAATAACATAATATTAAGCCCTAGATATATCGGTCCCTATGATATTCCTGAATGCATCAGGTTGATATCTTATCAATAGTTCCTTCCTATGAACCTCTCCCAAGATTAAAATGTGTTATATGTATTAATTTTATGAAAATACACACCCATTCCTTCACATATACTAAACTCATATGTTGTAAAACTGAAGTTTGATCTTTATTATGAGGAAAAACTAATGGATATTCCAGATCAAAGAGTGAATGTGGTTTGTCAAAATACCACTCACAAGGTAAGAAATTTTTGGTGAGACCATAAATATTAATAATTTTTGTGGGAACCAAAATATGCGATGATACAGAAGTATCCTTACCTATTTATATTGTTCTAATAGAATATAGAGAGATAAATTCTTATAAGGGGGTAGAAAGCAGCACCCACTAATTTTAGAATATATATCTCATTAATAAATAAATGTGTTTGATATCTTGTGAAGTACTAAATATTGAATTTTTTTTAATAATGATTATACTTTGTAATATGAAAATATTATATGGTATTTAATTGAAATATAATCAGAAAAAATAATTTTTAATTCACTAAGGAAATACTATTTATCCTAGAGAACAATTTTGAAATATTTTGTTTATGAGAATTATTTTTTTTATATATTCTCTATTTAAAATTTAATTTAAAATATTAAATTATTGAAAAACTTATTTTTTACACATGTCAAAAATTAATTCATTGTTTATCAATTAGTTAGATAAGAAAATAAAATCATTTAAATATAACAAGTAATGTTTTTTTTGAAAAAACTAATTTTTTGCACCCAATGTATTTAAATATTAATAAATTAAATTAATAACTACATATGGTTGCTTTAATGAATTGTGTAGATAATATATTCAATAAAATACTTTAGAATTTTCTTTATGGTTGTTGCATAGAAAATATTAAGAATAAACTTAGTGTCACGTTTTAAAATGAACTTTTTTAAAAAATTGATTTCATTGTGTTTTACACACAAATTTTTAAATGAATATTAGAAACTTATTGAAATTGGATATGATAAAGTGTTTTTCACAATTGGAACTAGGTTTTTAAATATTGGTTGAGATCAATTGCATTTTTTTATAATGAATAGTTACCATGGTAAAAATTTTCAACAGTGTATAGGTTAAAAGGACAAATGAGGAGTGTTAAACATTGAGATAAGGCATAAATATGATTGTTTGAAGGGATTTAAACCCCATGTTTTGAGACAAAGAGGTCATGAATTATTGGTTTATGTAAAGAATCTGGTAAGCATGAAATATTATTAGTTATGTTATTGAAGTTTTTTTTCAATACTTGTGAAATAGTAGGTGGTTGCTACCACCATGTTACTACCTCAAGTTATTTTTTACACCAATAGGTCTCTACCACCAATTTTAGTTACTAAAAATAGGTTTCTACCACCAATTAGATATACTAATTCTTGTTGGGTATGCTACTGCTAGATGGTTATGGTATTTCCATGTGCAACCATTGAGGTGATACTATCAATATTGGGGTGATACCATTGAGGTGCTACTATTTATGTTATACTATTAGTGTTGGGGTTTAAGTATTTAGGTGTTACAATCTGTGATGGGGTTCTACCATTGAGGTTATACCATTGGTACGAGAATGGTTGATAAAGAACATAACAAATATATGTTTCATGTTATTGAAGAAACCATGAATATAGTTAGCTAACAAAAAGTGAAGTTATATTATAGTGATAAAATATCATGATAAAAGTTATCATGAATCCTTCCAAATTTTTTTGGTTGAATACTGAATGATAAAAAAAGTCTATACAGATGGAGGATGTTGTTTCAGAATTCTGGAAAAACCACATAGTTGAATGTTTACATAGTATAAAAATATATCTAAATGGTTAAATTGGGGAACCACATAAATTAATGGTCATATAGGGGAAAACATATCCAATTGGTCCAAATTTCTGTTTCGGAATATTTATATTAATTGAGAATAACATTTCTGATAGCTACATTACTGAGGAGAATGATATAGAAAACTGTGCAATGTACCTAATTCCATGAATATTTTTGGACATACAAAATTTCACGAATAATTGGAAATATATTAAGTGAGATTTGAAAATGAATTTATTTATATATCTTATGGAATAAGGAAGACTGAGTATTTAGGGGATTCAAATAATTTTTTCAAGATAAATTTGAATTCCATTAAATGAGATGCTCCTGATTCCAATTTTGTTTGGATTTCTATAATTATAATATGTAAATATTAACTATGATTTATTGAGAATAATATTCATGATGATTTTGGGAATATAAATAGAGTATACATTGATTAAATAATGGTTAAATATTTGTTATGTGAGGTGAATCTCTACTGATGTTTCAAGTTAATCAAACAAATATGTTGTTGAATTTATTTTCCTACTCTGGTGCAAGAAATTAAAGAAGAAGAAGTAATTTCATGAAAATTGTGTTTAAATAATGGTCAAGAAGCACATTGACAAAATAATAAATCCTTTTTGTAAAGGTTCTTATCCTTTTTGAAAACCTTTTATATCTTTTATCTAGGTGAGGAGTATAAAGACCACCATATGAGTAACATGAACCTAGTGTTTACATTTTTACATTAGTACTAGATAAAAGAGGTTGTATCCAAATGGACCAAATAGTTTAGTAGTCTTGGTAAATTAGATACTTAATTTAATCTCACATTATATCTTGGAAACATATATAAAACAAAGTGAAAGTATATGTGGTACATATTTTAAATCAGTCAAAGAATCCTTCTTAATATCATAAGGAAAGTAAAAATATTAGGTTGATCCTAGGTGCTCAAGAATGGTAATGTACAATAGAATCTGTGATGAGTAAATAATAAAGAGTCAATATGTAACGGTAAATAAATGAAATAAATTCCATTTATTCAATTTCCCAAAATGAGGAATAATATGGTAAGAATAAATGATGATTGAATAATGTAATATAAACAATTACATGAGCTTGAAGCTAATCTAATAATATCCTGGCTAATAAAATAATCCCATGGAAATCGATAATATATTTCATAATGATGGATTGCATAATATCGAACATCATAAACTTAATTTAAAATCCTCGTGCAATGTTGTATTGAATAAATGGACAATGCCCCATCCAAATACCCAAACTAATTTTTCTCATGAGACCCACTGATGCATCACATGGATTTTTAATTATGGGCCACACCCTTCAATTGATTTTTCTGATGCATTCATCATATGAATTAAAAGTAAAAATTATTTAAAATTTATTATTCAAAATATATTCACATAGGAAGAACTAGAATAAGGAATTTCAATAATTTCCCCAATCAAACTGATTATAAACTATCCATAGATAGAATGAAGATGGTATCATTACAATATATCACTAATGGATAGTGAATGGCATATTATTGTAAATGAATATAAATAACATTGAAATATCATCAAAACCATTGGTTAGTAAAAATTTCCTTTTTTTGAAATCCAATTTTTAAAACAAAAAATTTACATATTATTAGGAGAAACTATATGGATTCATCCTCAACCATACCATAATATTTTGCTTTAGATAAGAATTCATTCTCTTAAATTTGAGGATATTTATAGTTTTAAATTTTTATTGAAGTAGGTTGAAATTCAGACATTATAAAATCATATGTATATTAATATAGAAAAAGTGTACACTTTAGATGAGTATCCATTTTACCATTATATTAAACCTAGAAAAAAGCATGATTTATTTTCAATGAAAATATTCACGAAATTCTACAGGAGCTCTTTTATTCCATTAACTATCCTTAAACCACATGAAAAACCTTATAAAACATTATATGAGAAACAAAATATTAGTAAGGCTCATAACAAGAAGAATATCATTAATCTAGTGAAAAACATTAAAACCTAAGAAAATTTCACCTTTATCTCTATGTTTATTAAGTAAAATACAATAAATAATTTTCACATGAAATCACAAATACCTTTTCATCAAATAAATATATTAAAAACTATATAAATAATATATAAATCATGTAAGTAACTTGGGATATCATCATTCATATAACTCTTACAAATGGAAAAACCGATGTGGTCAAATTCCATCTCCAATGTACCCAATACCTCATAGGGATATCATAGACCCACCCACCCTTAGTTTATAATGGAACCAACTATTATTTTTTAATAATGTAACCACCCATAAATGGTTTATAATGAAACCACTCATCATTTGTGTTTAACATAACCACCCATTATTATATTATAACGGATCCACCCATTTTTCTAAAAAAGGACCCTGAACCATAAAATAATAATAAATCATAAAAGATTTAATTTCATTATAAAAACCATTAAAAACAATTATAATACCATATGAAATTTTTTTTCAGATATCCAAATAACTATTTATTTTAAAAACCATTTTCAATAAATAAATATTCTTTAAAAAATCATTTTCAATACCAAAATACTCAAAAAATGGGAAAGAGAGTTTGTATTGGAGGAATAAATGAATGTTTCTAATGTAATTCAAACTTCAAGTAATTGTCATTGTGAATAATTATTTATCAACACACACATTAGAATATAAAATTCATTTTTTCAATTATAAAGAAAGTCAAACATTCCGTAAAAATTATTTTTCTAAAAGCATTGAAAGAAAGAGAAAAATGTCCTTTATAAAACTATATAATTTCATTCATATAAAAATATTATAAACATGTAAATTTAAGTGAATGATAGTTTGATAGAAAATTTTAAAATATTATGTTTTAAAATTAAAGTCTCTTTAAAATATTGAATCATTTGAATCACAATCCCCATAAAATAAATAAATTAAAAAAATTTATACACCATTATAATTGAGGTTTTCATGATCTGACATGTCAAAGGTTTTATATATACATCACATAAAATAATATAAATTTATACCACCTGAATATGGATAAATGAAGGGAAATTGATACGATCTCTCTTATGACTTGGTATTCTATGGATAAAAATCCCATAAATAGAGAACCTCATATGGAGTTGTAAATCCAAATAATTTTCATTAAAATAAATATAAAATACATTAATGGGTTATATATACACCACAAAATAAAAAATAAGTGGTGAATATGGAATATATCTCGCATAAATAAATAATTTTATATAAATAATTTTACTACTTAGGAACCTTTTCCTAATTTTATACCTTAAACTTAAATCATTTATTTTATTTGTTTTTGTATGTGAATTTTTTGGATGGCAACTTGACCCTCCCTTTCCCATGGGGATGACCTAACAACAATAACTGTGTCCCCAACTATCCCCTACCAAGGAAGGGGGAGAGGGATTTCTCTAAACCTTCATTTATGAATCAGATTATTTCTTCTTCCCCTCTATTAGATCATGTTTCCCTTTCTCCCTTTTTATCGATCATAATCCGTATCAAGGTTCCAAGTCATTTAAATGGATCACCAATGATATATCCTTCATCCATGGAGTTCTCAAAATCATCATTCCTTCTATATTTTACTTTGGTGGATCATTTTAGGGCTCATAGGCCTTCAGTATCAACCTTCAACAAGTTCATTACTAGTTCTTTGGGTATTCATGAGCTTATTATTGTGGGCCTTCTCCATAATAGGCATTTTATGATATGGGTTTCTCCATTAGAGGACCTGATTTAGTCCTAGTCTAGTGCTCTATGTTCATATAATATAATTAATTTATAATTTTTTTGGTGTTCATATAAATTTTATACGTAATGGGATGCTTCTACTACAGATCTTTGGGTACGTTTTTCTTAACTTTCACATACCTTCCAAAATCCTTCTATTATTCAGATGCTTAGAAATATGGTGGGTCTGTTCATTTCTATGGATAGGAAAAATGAACTTGGTATTCATTCTAAATTTTCATCACATATGAGTTGAATTCATTGTGTCCAAGACAACAGTGGATTGGATTTTGATCAAATTTTGGGATGATTTTCTCTACAAATAGCTTGTTATGTATGAATCTTGGATGAATTTATGAATTTCCTGCAAATGAATGGGTCATCTCCCACAATATTACCATAATGATAGAAAATGGGGTCTCGTGGACTTGAATTTATCATAAAATTTTTCGGGAATTGAAAAGGTTACTAAAATCGAAGAGAAGGATGGTATTTTGGACCATATTCGAACAATTATTTTAAGAAATACTCAAGAACCAGGCATGCTGATCTAAAGGTGGATGATATCTTCAAACAATTGCAAGATAACCTAGATGACTCCCTTACTGTAGTGAAAATCTCTATTGGGAAAGTCGTAATGGAGGGGGTGAGTTTTTTATCTATTCTATAAAACCAACACATCTTTGTGAATATCAAATCATATGTAGAGCCTTTGAAGGATGGCATTGAAAATAATCCAACAATGGTGGCACCATAGAAAAATGTGAGAGATTAAATGGGTTATAAGGGATAGGAGAGTGATATGTAAGATTCTGAGGTCTGGATGGATATTTGGAAGGGGCTCAATATAGGTTCCTTGTCTAGTTTAAATATGAGAAATCGGTCCAATGGTCTAGGGGATCTTGCACCAAACCAATATGACTCAGTTTGAGATCTTAATTCCAATGATGGTAAAAGATTACTTAGAGATGAATCCAATAATGAGGTGTATGAAATGACTTTGAGTGACAGTAATGGAGGATGCCTTGATAGTGGGATTTAAAAACCAAGGAGGAGGAAGGGATGGAAGGGAAATAAGGACTTGGGGAGATGCATTCTGGTCAAGGGGAAGAATAAAAGGGTGAATAGATTACTATCTTCTTTTGAAACCCATAGAGACATGATATAAAAATAATTAATGGCCAAAAGAGATGGACTACATCTCTATCTCCAAACAGAAATAACCAAATATTGGTTTTTCTAAGGATCAAGATCTTGTATGTTGTATGTTGGGAGTTGTTAATCTGAGGAATGACGAATCGGTGGGGGGAGATCTTGGGAGTATTTATAGGTTAGATGATCAAAACAAGAAGTAATATATGGGGGTTGGGTATAATGGGACAACATTTGAGAATATTATCCACTTGGATTAAGAAATTCTTTTTAAGGACTTTGAGATTAAGGCTCCTATTCTGGTTGCAGATAGAATTTATGAGCGATCTCTACAAGTGGAAACTAGTAATTTGTCGTGTAGTTGGACCAATAAGTAGGATATCATCCTTATTATAGGATTCAATTAAAGGAAGATAAATGTAGAGGATTATATTAAAAAATGGGATAACATGGCCTATTGGTTTGAATATCTTCTCAACGATGACCCACAAACAAAGGTATTTTCTCTCTAATAGAAAGTATTTAGGGATAATGATTTGAATAGGCTCTATCATGATTGTAATGGTTTAACTATTTATTTAAGTATGTGATTTTTTTTTGAATTTATGGTTTCTCACTTTTCTTCTTTAAAGTGTCTGAAATAATAAAAATTTAATTTTTCTTTATGTATTTTATTTCTTTTTAATGACATAATCAATTATTTATTTTGTTAATTCCATGGAAAATATTTTGAGGATGTTAATTTCATTGTTTGAAACAACTTTATTGTGTTGACCGTGGTCAAATTTTTCATTGTTTCAAGTTATCTAGAATAATAATCATGTCCTAATTATCATATTTAAAAATCAATTATAATTTTTTAAAACAAATCCTGAAATATGGTTATGAAAAATTAACAACATTACAATCATACGGACGGTAGGTCGTACGTACATATGGGTAAGGTTTCCATTTTAAAGGATCATTACAAAAAGAAGGTATATTTTTTTTATCTTTACTGAATGAAAATTATATTATAAACACCATATTATTTGTTTAAATATACTTATATATATGTCATCCAAGTGATTTAGGGATAAAAAATAGTTACTTCACTTCGTAGAGGTTGGAGTCCATACATACACATGAATGATGTAATAATTTTTCAGTGTAATAACGATAATTATATATTATAGTTTTATAATGATAATTATTTCATTAATATCATAATAATTTCATTTATATATCATATATTAATCAATTTTATCCTTATTACCTTACATGTAAAGAATAATGGAAAAATGAATCGAATCACTTTTTGAGGCAGTAATACAACGTACACACGAGAGACATTATCATATCCTTAACAAAATATAAATTAAGAATTTATATGTGATATAAATAATCAATAATTATAAATATGTAATATATATATATATAACAGATATCCACAATTTAAACCATTCACAAGAGGCAATGATTAAAAATGGATGACATCAGTTCATGAGTTTGTAGTCTTTTGTACAAACGAATGATGATTTAGTATCCAATTGTATGGAAGATGATATGAATTTTGATTATAAAAAATAAAATATTATTATATATGAGATAATAGTTTTGTTATATCAGAAAAAATGAAATATATTTTAAGGATTTGGAAGAAAAAACAAAATTTAAAACGCTCAATTTGACACGATAACTATTGTTCGGATATCCTTCTTAGGTTTCCACTGAAATTATTCTAAGGTTGGATTTATGATTTAAAAATGGGGTCCAAGTCATTTAGAAGGAATTTAGGAATGAATTTCAAGTTTAATTTATTTTATACAAATATATTCAAATTTTTGAAGAGTATAAGAGATGGGTGGCATTTTATATGTGATGTGAGTGGCACACCAATAATATTGAAAAATAAAAAGATGTACCCAAATTTTTTACATGACACAAGGATCCAAAATGTACCATTATAGATAATTAGGCATGTCTAGATAAAATAATATCAATAAAATAAATATTATACATGTATTTAGGTTATTTTAACTCTTCTCTTTTTAGTTTAACCCCTTATAAACCCATTTTCAACTATATCACAATAATTATTTTTTAATATTTACAATTCTTATTATAGTGAAAAATTATTTTTAAATTATTATATAATATAAATTATTATGATAAAAAATGGAATACATTTTACCAAATTCAATTCACATATATGGAAATGGATAATTTAAAATTTAACTCGTAAACGAGATGAAAATGTGTGTCTTTATAAAGTGTATTTTTCTAGAAAAATATGATTTTATATTAAGTATATTAATAATAATAATATTATTAAAAATACAAATTAATATTTATTAATATAAAATCTATAAATTTCATTAATTTTTTTTTCTGAATGTATTATATTAAGTAATTAGAAAAATGGATCATTATGCACTTTATAATTGTTTTTTTGAGAAAACTGTACTTAATCCAAAACAAAAACATATACTAAAATACTATATAAATTTGATTAAAAAATAATTAAGGGGATTAAATAAAACTACATAATATTTTTTTACTTGAAATTATTTAAAATAAAATTACATTTAAATTACTTATACTATTAAAATGAAATTCCAGTTTAACAAAAAATTGTATTTTTCACTAATAACTGAAAAATAAATGTTTTTTTGAAAAACCCTATAATATCACCATAATTTAATTCTGAAACATTGATTTAAAAAATAAATCTAATTTTATAAAATGAATTATCTAAAATTAAAAATAATTATTTATAAAATTTTCTCACAAAAAGAAATAAAAATCATTTTTTATGTAAACATATTTTTCAAGATAAATATATCATTAATAAAAAATGATTTATTATATACTAATAAATTATCAATTATTTAGATTCAGTAGGATATATATATATATTTGTACATACATATACACATATATATATTTATGTATGTATATTTCATAATGTACTTAATTCTATTCATACCCTATAATTTAACATATGTGTTTAAACAATTATATATTTCATAGGTTGTTTAACCCCAGTGGTGTGTGTTGAATATGTTATCAAATATAATGTTATTATTTTAAAACATAGATGGGTTACATCCCCTATAATAAATTGTTTCATCATAATTTGAACTTGAACATGGTAATAAAATTTCTTGAAATTTGAAAAAATACCTATGTTGGAAACCCACATCATAAAAGGGTTAATAAAACATCCACCAAATAAGAGAGAAGAAGAAGTATGGGAGTTATTTGGAATAACACATACTATGTTTCCAAATAGGAGAGCATTAGTGTGAAGTGAATATTAGAACATGGAAGAGAGACATAATATCCAAATAATTTTAGGGAGTGATAGAGATCAATATTCACAAGAAATGGAATAATCATGAGAAAATCAACAACCACAAATCTATAAACCTATGACATGTGAAAAAGGTCAATGATATCATTAGAAATGATGATAATAGGGAAAATTATTCTTTTAAGATCCTTTTCATAGAGTTTAATAATTAATTTTACTTATAAACATGGATAATAAGGAAATATAATTACTTTATGAGTATAATTTAAATCTTTTTCAATTTCTACCATAATGTCATATTTTTCTCTAGATGGTGAGTATTCGAGATGATTATTTTTTATGCCTGAAACATTAAAGTAAAATTATAAAGGATCATATAACTATAATAGGGTTAAAAATATGTTCCTTATATCTTTAGACATATACCAAACCATAATGGTTATCACAAGGTTAGGTAATTCCCAAAATGAATAAACCATCAAATGATGAAATAATACATTAATCTTTAATATTTAGAAACATAACAAAATTTAAACCTAAAGAATTCCATAAATAAACATCCCTATATTCTAAATAACCTCAATAAACATATCAATAAATAGTTTTTCAACCTCAAAATATATCTCTTACCATTCAGCTTTTAATCCCTAAAATATAGTGATCTTTTTCAGGACATCACATAGTCTAGTGGTAGGTGATGCACACCTATCTCCCTTCAGTTGTAGGTTCAAAACCCATGGCCTTATCAGATGTGATGGGTTATTTCTCGACCATTAAAATTTCATTTTTCCTAAAGATATATCTTTATAAATTCCCCAAAATATGAAGAACATCCAAAAAAATATTCTTAATCATCAAATATAATATAAAATATAGAGTTTTTAAATAAATTTAAACTTATAAAAAGATAATTACTCTATAAATAATACTTCATGGTGAAACTAATGGTTTTACATACCATAAAATAAGAAACATTTCCCTAAATGTCATTTATAACCTCAATACTGCTTTATATAAAACCTCAATAGTGGGGCATAATACCTGAATATATGACTAACCTTAAAATTATAACCCTATAATGGAATCCATAAATCTCAAGATAAACTCACTAGAAAACATCCTAATATCCAAAGTTTTCTAAACCCTCTTCCGATACCAAATATATAGATTCAACAATAAATCTTACAAAATATTGATTTTTAGTTAAGAATTTAATCTCTTAAACATTAGGATCCTTTAGGATTAGAGTTTTAGAGAATTAAGTCTTAACTCGTCCATTATAAGACCACACACACAGACATATATATAAAGTGGTAAAATTAGATTAATTTTTGTTTTTCCCTATAATATACTACTTTTAAAATAAAGCATGATTTATTTTTAAAAAAATATTCATGACTTTCATCATGATCTCTTCTTTTCCATTAATCATCCTTAGACCCTATGAAAGAAATTTAAAATATAGGATGAGCACAGAAATATCTGTATGGGTTATAAAAAGAATAAGTTTCTGTAAAACTCGAAAATTTCAAAGAAATTTTTTTCTTAATTTCATTGGAATTTTACGAGTCCGCAGTTTCTGACGGCGCCTAATTCCGAGGCCCGGTGTGCCTGGAATCAATTTCTGAATTTTTGTTTGGGTATGTTCAGTAAATGTACGTGCATGTTTTTCTATCTTTTGAACCGTTTCTCAGAATTTAAATCTGAGGACACCTATGAACTCGCAGTGCCGGTATTCACTCAAGGTGAACTTTATCGCAGTTGCATTTTCTCAGGAGGAGAAGTTCATTTTTGGAGATTCGTTAAAATAATAATAATAAAAATTATGTGTACATAATTTTTATTTGATGGTAGTTATTTCCTCCAAAGTCGAGTTAGAGGTGGGTTCGCACCCAACATAACCTCCCATGAGAGGATTTAGTGTGATGGGGCCCACATGAACCCAAACCCTATCACCTCCCCTCTTTAACTCCCTTTAACCCCTCTTTTAACTCTCCACCTCCCACTTTAATTCTAACTCTCCACCCCCTCCATTAATTTTTCCAACACCCTTTAATTAATTAATTAATCCACAATTAATTAATTAATTTAAGTGTTTGAATTTTGAAATTCATGTTGAGAATAAAATAATATCCTAAGATATTATTTCTGGGTTGGCTTTTGGTTGTGTTGGGGATGCTCTGAAGAGTTAGAGGAATAATGTTTCTCTCTCGACGAAGAATGGTGACGACCATGAAGAACGATATCCACGTCAATGAAGAACACCGATTCCACCATAGAATGATGATGTGTCTTCCTTCCTATTCCTCTGCGTCAAGGGAGAAGACACCGCTCACGAGGAACGCCATCTACGACAATGTCTCTTTCTCAAACGTTGACGGGACGACACCATTATCTGCGACGCCGTCTTCCATGACGCCCGACTACCACGACACTCATCTTCCATGGCTCGTCGATGAAAGAACTTCAAATACGAGGTAGGGGGTCTGTATAATTTTAGTTTAATAAAATTATACTCTTGTTGTTGTTGAATTAAAGTGACCATCTTGGCCTCTTGATATCGCCTAATACAGAGGGCGCGGGCTGAACAAACATGGCCCGATGACCCTCCGTTGATCAACTTTTATGTTGGAGTTGGATGCAGTATCGGGAGAGGTGATGGTGACCAGAGATAATGGCGGCCACACGCCGGCCGTGTGCGGAAGATTCTTGGCCCGCAACCGCGGCCCGCTCGGCCTAAGAAGAACCGGCCGGCCGTAGCCCGTCGAGCTGGCAGAACCACGACGCCCCATGGAACTGCGCTATGGAGGACCGCAACCGGTGCTTTGCGGGCTGCATCGGTGGACTAATTGGCCGGCTCGTCAGCCGGTCGGGTTGAAGGAGGCCGCGGCACCCATAAGAGCCGCGTGGGAGGACGTTGGCCCACTGTGCGGGCCGCTCGTGCCGGGAAGACCGGCCGTCCCGATAGGAGGGGCAGCGCCGCTCGGCCCCGCCAGTTCAGGAAACTGGGGGGTCGTGCCCCAATGCATCGCTTGGCCAGCTGGGACGATCCACGGCTAGCCGTAGGCCGGGCGCCCCCCGCAAGGCTGGTCCAGGCCGCGCTCCATCAGTCCAAGTCGAACATCAGCTGGGTCGGACCCGCCAAACTAGGTCGGGCTGACCTGCCAACCCATTGGGCTTGACGGACCGAGCCCATTTCGCTTAAACGCAAATATCATCTAGACCGAGCGTCCGATCGAGGCGTCGTCTGCGGCACTGAGATCCTTGAGATAAGGCGGTCCTTTTGCGATACTCTCAGTGAGTTTTGGACGAATTTGAAAAATGGCTGGGTTTGGATCGAGCGTAAATCCAACTGGGCCCCTAGAATAGAAAAGTCAGCATCTCTCAGACCGGACGTCTGTTTGACGAACCGTCATCGGTGTTGGTAATCTCGTTGAGAAACGGTCCCTCTAAAAATACCCCATGGGAGTTCGGGGTATAGTTGATATATTGTCGTGTTGGTTCATACATGAAACCATCCGGACCCCTGGGAGTAAAAGGCTAATAACTCATAGACCGGGCGTCCGATTGATGCGCTGTCTGTTGCGTTGAGACCCCTATGATGTGGCGGTCTTTGTGATAATTCTACGAGAGATTTAATGACACCTGGAGTATCGGATTGTGTCACATGGGATGGACCCTCCCGATGACGAGCGAGCAAATTGGAGAGACATAGTAGCTGGCTGAGACTTGACGACTGCTGATCGATTGACTCGGAGTGATTCGGATGTCCCAGTGGGGAGCGCTCGGTTGTAGCAGCAGACCCACGACAGAGGAGTGCTTTTTTGTAGTAGTAGACCCGCGGTACTCGACAGAAGGAGTATCTCTGTAGGCTATAACGGGGAGCGCTTGGTTGTAGTGGCAGACCCATGGTGGGAAACAATTGGTTATAGCAGCAGGCCCGTAGTACCCGAGAGGTGGAGTACTTCCGCAGTCCATGGTTAGTGGGAAGTGCTTGGTTGTAGCAGCAGACCCACTGTACTCAACATAAGAGGAGTTCTTCAACATCAGTGGTTTCGACATCGTGAATAAAAATCCTAGTTTGAGATGAGTAAATGACCTTTGTGTTTTCCTCATGATTGAGATGGGTTACTTGATAACTTTGGTATATGTAAGGGCATACACCTATGTAATGGTTATCAGTTGAAATTATACTTTTTGGTTTATCTTGGTAAGATTTTGTGAGACCTTGAGGATCTCGGGGTCCCTACTGAGTATCGTTATACTCACCCCCTCATGGGCTATGCCCGTACCTTGTTGTGTTGGATGCAGACGACATACAACACTGACGGAGGCCGAGAGTACTAGGATGGAACGATACCTGGAGGTGGACTTTATGACGTTTCGGTTCACGATGGAGTCTAACGAAAATTGAGTGCTGAGGAGATCATCTATACCTACCCTTCAGGTAGGAACCCAGAGGATGATCCAGGAGCTGCTTTCACCTTTCAAATGTTTCTATTTTCAGTTGTATTTTTTTTCAGTTGCAGCTGTACCTTTTTGATGGGTTTGTATTTCCAGCCCCTTTGTACTTTCAGCACATTTTTTATATATCTTTTCATAGTGTTTTCTTCCACTTGTACTCTAGTTGTGTGTGTTTACGTTTTATAAAGGCAATTCCTTCCCAGTTCCTGGGAATTATGCTTTTGGTGCTAGTCTCTAGCCCCTGGCCTATGGAAGGAGGGATTGGGGTAGTCACGAGGCGAGCCCCGGGGGACGGGGTGTGATAGTTTCTTTGTCTGGTAAAAAACATTAATACCCATAAAATGGTTACCATAACTCTATGTTTATTACGAGATATGCAGTAAATCATTTTCACATAAAATCAAACACTTTTTTCTCAAATAAATCATTTAATACCCACAAAAAGAACATATAAATCATGTAGGTAATTTTGGATATCTTCATTCAAATCACTTTTACTAATGGAATAACTGATATGGTCAACATCCATCAATAGAGTACCTGATGAATTAGATGGCGATGATAGACCCACTAGTAATTGTTTTATCATATAAATTCTATTTCTTGTTTAATAATGTTACCACCCATCAATGGATTATAGAGGAACCACCAATAATTGGTTTTAATGTAACCACCTATCCTTGTATTATAATGGAAACACACATCATCATAAAAAATTCATACGAACCATAATATAATCATAAACCATGAATGATTTCATTTTTTTTATAAAAACCATTAAAACTCGTTTAATATTGTATGAAAAAATATTTTGGATATCAAAATAACCATTTATTTTAAAAATAATTTTCAACACTAAAATACCATTTTCTTTTAAAAACCCATTTACTATACCAAAATATTCATAAAAAGAGAAAGAGGGTATTTCTTTGAAGAATTCATGGAATTTTTTAAAGGGATAAAAACATCAAATATGTGGTTATTAATATGATAAAATACATAGTCACTATACACTTTAAAATAAAACATTTTCTTTCATTTGTAAATAATGTAAAAAAATTAGTACAAAGATTCATTTTTTTGAAAATCATTAAAATAATGTTAAAAATTTCTATTATAAAAATCTAAAATTTCATACATATAAATATTTTGAAAACATGAACATAAAAGGGAAATGGGTTTGAAGGAAAACTATAAAAAATGTTTTTTTAAATGAAAATATCCTTAACACATTGGATATATTTTAACCATTATCCCCATGAAATAATAACATTAAAATACATTAAATATCATGAGAATAAATAAATTAATGATGTAACATGTCAATAGGGCTGTATATACACCTCATTAAATAATATAGGTTCATAAAATTGGAATATTCCTTAGAGAAAGGAAATTGAGATGATGTCCCTTATGGATTTGTTAATCACTTGATCAAACCCCAAGAAAGTGTGAACCTCGTATGTATTTTTAATTCCTAATAATTTTCACAAAAGAATCATAAAATACATTCATGGGAAGTTTATACCACACAAAAAAAATCAGTGAATATGGAATAAGTCTTAGAGAATTAAAAGTGGGACACTGTTATAGTTTTGCATTTATTAATCGTTAGCTTTTATCAGTACTAGAGAAAAGTAATGAAAAAGGATTCCTTTACCAATGTTAAAAAAAATACTATAAAGGGAACTATTTATTAGTGCTAAAAAAGTGCTGATAAAAGGTACCCTTTACCAGCGCTTTCATTTTTTCTTTTATAAAGGGGAACCATTATCTGCACATTTTCTAGTACTAATAATGGTCACGATTACAAGTGCAAGTCCCACATTGATGTTGTTGATGGTTGACTACTTGATTATATATGATTCTGCCCATCCCAACACCAGAATAGTATTGTGGGGATGGGCTCTCACATACACATTCCACACACCTGTATGGGACAGTGCATACATGATTGGACATCTTTGGGACTTAGCCCACCCTATGTTTTTCAGGGGATTTAACACACCTTCATACACACAGGTCACACCGGGTGGGTCCTACATGACCAGAGCTTCCTCCCCTCCCCATCTGGGACTATACATTGCTTGACTCACCTTCATATGTGGGCCATGACCCCCAATTTTTCTTATAAATGAAAAAAATAAAACAAAAAAATAAAAAATATAAGTATTAAGAATATAAAAAATTTAAATAATTAACAAAATCAAAAATAAAAATGAATAAATTTAAAAAATAATAAAAATGAATTAATTAGATATTTTTTACAAAATTTAATATATATATATAAATTAAATATTAATTAATAGTATATATTAAATATAGATTTATTGGTTGAATACATTAATATTATTGAAGAAAGAAACTAATAAAAATAAAAGTATAAATTTTTTAAAAAATTTGAAATAATTAAATAAATAAAAAAATGAATAAATTCACAAAATATTAAAAAATTTATTAATTAAAAATTTATTAATAAATTAAATATATATATATATAAATTTAATATATTAATAAATTGTATATACTTACTATATACATTTATATATCTAATGAGTAATTTCAAATAATTAAACAAATAAAATTTAAGAATTACGAAATTTAAAAAATACTAATTTTTTTAGTAATTAAATAAATATAAATAAAAATGAAAAAATTAAATATACATTTATGTAAATTACAAATATTAATAAACTATATATATTATATTTCGATATATAAATAGACTAAATTTTAATAATTAAAAAAATCGTAATCAATAAATTAAAAAATATTAAAAAAATTATTAATTAAAAAATTATTAATAAAAAATGAATAAATTTAATTTATATATATAATAATTATAAATAGAAATAAATAATATAAATTAAATATAAATATAGAAAATGAATTAAATGAAACAATTAAAAACATATTAATGTCTTATTTACTTTTAATAGCTTTTTAAAAAATTATTACATAATATTTTTAATATAGAATAATATTCATATATATCTATATAATATATATAATATTTCCTAAAATAAGATTTATATAATACAAACTATTATTTATTAAATTAAATAAGTCATATATTCAGTGAAAATAGTTTTTAATTAAAAATTAATATTAATTAAAAATATTCACTAATTATATTGAGTAATGAATATTTAATCAACTATAATTTGATTTTTCATACTAACTATTATTTAACACATGTAACATCGATTTAATACACACACACACAAACTCACAGATACATGTGTGTGTGTGTGTGTGTGTGTGTGCACGTGTGTGTGTGTGTGTGTACGCAAATAATGCATTCTTATATACAATGCACACACACACACAGAGTATTTCTATAATTTATTCTATTTTTAACAATCATTTTTGATTTATATTTATTGATATAATATATTTAATATAAACTATGTTTCTAATCGGTAAATTTTATTATTTTTTCAATCTTTATTCAATATATACTACTTATTACTTTTTGATATTTGTTTTAGAATTTATTCATTTTAAAATTATTTATTTATTAATAATATTATTTTTCTTTTTAATATTTTTTAATTTATTCATTTTCAATTTTTAATTGTTTAATATGTTTGTAAATTTATGTATTTCCAGTTTTTGTTTATACATCTACATCCATGAAAATTTAATGGTTTTAATATGGTTATAATTAAAATAATTAAAATGTATTCATTGCCATTTAAACACATTTAAATATATATTTTTATTTTTTTAATTTATCTATATAATTAATAAAAAATATTTAGATTTTAAATTTATTAATTCTTCTTATTATATATTTCATTAATAGATGCTACATATTATACAATATCAACGCTTAGTTTAACATACATCAATCTTGAAGACACACACAGACACACTTTTATTTCCCACACACAAATATTTTATTAATGAATGAAATACTATATAGAAACACGCACAACTAATATTTATGCAATTTATTCAAATTTTAATATACATTTTATAATTTCATTTAGTAACATAATAATGTTAATATATTATGTTTTTAATATGTAATTTTTTAATATTATTAATATTAGTATTATTTATTTTTTTTTATTTTTTTTATTTTTTTGAGTTATATCATTTTATAATATTTATTTATATACATTTATTTAATGTGTTTTAATATTTTCAATATGCATTCTTCTTCATGTCAATATATACCCATATATTTTTTAATAATTTTTATAATTAATAAAACCTATACATTTTTAAGTATTTTTTAAGTCTACTCATTTTTTATCAATAAATTTCACTCCTTTTAACATTCATTCATATAAGATTATATATTCATTAATAAGTTTAAAAATATATTTGTAAATAAATATTTATAAATGTTTATTTACTTTATTTATAAAATATAATATTTATAATCATAAATAAATAAATATAATCCTTTTATAAATGTATTTCTATAATTATAAATAATAAATTATATATTTAAATAATTATGAAATTATAATAAATATATTTCAATAATGTATATATTTATTATATTTATATTTATATTTATATTTATTAATTAAAAATATATATATAATTATATTAATATATATAATGATAATAATATATATATATATATTAAAATATATATATAAAAATATATGATTACCATATTTATAATTATAAATAAATAGATATAATTTTTTTGTAATATATATATATATATATAATTATAAATAAATACTCATATATTTAAATATTTATGAATTTATAATAAATACATTTAAATTATAAATATATTTAATATATTTATATTTATATTTTTTTATTAAATATTTATACAATTTTATAAATATATAAAATGTTATATATATATATATTTATATTATTTTTAAATATATTTATAGATATATTTATTTATTTTTACAATTATAAATATGTATTTATAATTATAATTATAAATATACATTTTCAAATGTTTTAATATATGTAGAATTATATACATTTATACCAACTTATTTATCTATAATTATATACATTTAATTTATCTAATTATATTTATTAGTTTATTAAAATTAATTATATAGGTCTTCATCAACATTAGAAAAGTGATGAAAAAATCCATCATTTTCATCAAAAATGTTTTAGCACTTATAAAGAGGTCTTTTATCAGTGCTTATTAATTTAGTGCTGACAGAACCCCTTTTATCTGAGTTTTTAAGAAGTGATGATAATACCCCCTTGATATTTTAAAAAGAACCATAACCAAACTAATTTCCATCATTCGGTTCAATATCTCGTTGATGTTCATCTCTATTGCCTCTCCACCTTGATCTTCTTTCAGGTTAATCAACTCTCAAATCTATGGCATGCTATCTTCTTCTCCTCCTCTCTCATTTCTTGTTCAGGTTTACCAGTGTGAGATATTTTGGGATTATCTTTGCTAAGTGGTCTTTTGGTTCTATGTTTGGGAGATCTATTGATGTAGTACCCACCATCATTCATCCTCTTGGGATTATTCTTGTTTTTGGTTCTCAGCATTCTTGATTTTACCCTAGTATAGCTTGCATAGGTCCTGCTCCGATGAGATCTGGTTCATGAAGTTGTGTTTTGGTTTTTGTGTTGCCCTAGTTTTTCATATTATTTTCTCTTGAATATCTTATATCCCGTTGTCCTATCCACATCACACAAGTCCCAATTTTGGTCATGCTCATTAGCTTCATGGACAATTTGGGATGGTGTTGGGGGATCCCATGGCAGCAGGCTTGATCCTATGGTGTTTCCGTCAGCTTGGTTTCTCAATATTTCTGGTTTCTCCCATGTCCAATTAAAATGTGTTTGTGGGGGGAGGGGGATTCAAAAGTTCCCTCATCTCACCATTTAATGGAGTCATTTGTTAGTTCCCCAAAAAACGTTTTTAAGGGGACATTTCGAATATCAAAAAATGGATTTCTTGATAACAAAATGGTGTGGTTATTTTTGTGAACCTTAAATTATTGAAATAAAGAGTTGGTTATTTAAATTGTGGATAGATGGTAATCAATATTTGTATGCAAGTTTCATACAAAATTTTCATGAATATGAAAAATTCCATTATTAACTTATAATGAAAATATAATGAAAAGTTTCTATTAGGGCCTTGGTAGAGAATCTATAGGAGGTGTGATACTTATATGGAAATATATAGAAGTCGAGCAACCCAGCACTTACCTCATAATTTCTCTTTTGATCTAAAAGTCCTCAACAACCAATTTATTTTGGGATAATATAATTGGGTTTTGATTTTTTGGGTTATATGAAAAAAATTTGTTTATTATTTCAATCATCATTGAAGTGTTTGGTTTTACTAATGATTTCTAATAGTTATAATGATGATTTGAGTTAGAATGTTTTTTAATTATTTAATTTTTTATGGGATTTATTTTATTAAATTTTTTACATGATGTTTGAGGGGGTATAGATTTTTCCAAGTCTCATATGTAGTTAAAACCAACAATCCAGACTTGGACCATGTGTAAAATGCTTAAATGGTCATATTGGCCATGTGTTTGATTGATTTTATTAAGAATTATTAAAATGGAATATTTATTCATTAAAATTCCATGATATATAATACATTTTATAAAGAAAAAATGATATAATTAGTAAAAATCAATAAAAAAATGTTCCTATAAGCTAAATCTCACCTTCAACAGGTGTGTTTTAGTGTTTAAAGTGTCTCAAGAATGTTTAATGATAGAATTTTGAAATATGATCATCAACTGGGTATTTATAGTGAATGCATGGTCTGATAAAAAAGTACATGGTTAGTTAACATTATTTATTTTTATTAATCCATCAACACAATAATAGTATTATTTTGGTCTATTGTGTATCATTAAGAATGGATTTGTTATCACCCATAAAAAATCAAATTTAAAAAAATTATCTCAGACACATATAAGATTATAATATTATGGAATAATTTTATGAGGTTTATTATAATCTCCGCTAACCATAAATATGGTATTAATTTTAATAATAATTAGGGCAGTAATTTTGATACACAGATGATGGTTTTGATAGCAAGATGTGGGATATAGCTTATATTGATCTGTTTCATTATTATAGGTGGGATAAGAACTTTTTGGATCTCCATGATGTGAAATCCATGTTAATTTATTTTTTGGAATGTTTATTAATAAAAAGTATTTATGGTGTTTTATAGAAATTGAATAGAGTTTTTGGATATTATATGATATGATAAATACACCTAATATTGACAACTCTACTATTTTAGAAATAGGGGTTCATTAGAGGGTTATAGTATAAATATATTTGTTGGTATTCCTATAATACATGTTATAGAATAATCTACAGAAAATGAGTGCAACATGGAATCCAACTTCACTTATTTCATCAATTACAGTTTCATTCATTCATTTTATGAAATTACATGCTCCTTGACCTTATGTAAAACTTCGGTGATTTTATGAGCTTTTATGTTATGAGAAAATATATTTTTACACAAGTTTAGAGATCCATGACACAATTAAATGACATGCAAGAAAAGGAATATCTAAGCGAATCCTATCATAAAATAATATATTATTTTTTACCAATATATTTATCACCACATTTTTCCCACACAACATTTAAACGAGAACCAAAACCAATAACAACTTTTTTACCCTAGGTTGTTTCTTTTCATGTCACACTTGTGTAAAATGATAATTTTTCAAGAATAATAACTGATAACATTCAAATGTTAGGTTCCCCTTATTAGAATTATCTTTAAATTTCTCCCATGATTATGAATATATTATGTGTATTTTTTCTACAAAATTTATATTTTATGAACCTAATAGGATATATATGAATAAACAATTTATGGATTCTAATTTTATGAGAAAAGTGTATGAATATGGAGTTAAATATTTCATTATGTTCGCAATTGAGAATGCATATAATCCTTCTAAAATCCTTTTTATGTCTTTATATTGTTTTTATTTAAGAAAAATTAGTCAAAAAGAGTTCAAATAACATTAGATTTGTTATAGAATAGATTAGATATATAAATTTTAGACAAAAAATGGAAAATAACTAAACATTCACTCTAATTGGGATAGTAAAAAATTTTATGGACAATTTAATATAAATGCTAGCGTAAATGATAATGGGGATTTCATATAAGAAATGATAATGGAAATTTAAAATGACATTTTTTGTTGTCCAAATATGTTTGATGAAAATGAACACCAGATGTGCTAAGAGACCATTTTATATCAGTTGCAATAAATACACATCATTATTATCTATATTGAAGTTATATAATATATAATATTTTAGCCTACAGATAAAGACTGGATTCATTGAAATTATAGGTCTCCTGAATGATATTATACCACAAGAAAACGAACTTCCTTGTCAAACATATAAAGCTAAAAAAATTCAATGTTTAATGGGTGTGATATCTAAAAAATACCTTCTTTTACAAATTATAAGATATTGTTTTGCAGGGACCATGAATTACTCATAAAATTCACTATGTGTGGTGTGAATTGATAAAAGAAAGACGAATCAAGTACTTTAAAATATGTATGGCACAATCCTATAATTACAAGGATTATTAGACTATATCGATGTCAATAAACTACCTGATAATAGACTTCTCATGTAGATACACGAATTAAATATGGGGAACTAAATTACCAAATTGATTCTCTTTAGTTGATTATAATTGAGTATGAGTATCCTAGAATTTTGAAATGTGTCAAGAAACATTCGTAATGTGTTATTTATAGATGGAATAAATCCTTTTTGTTTATAGAGTTTTACACATAGTATATGGCTAGTTATATTGCTAAGTTATAATTTTCCACAATGGTAATGCCTAAATCATAAATAAATTATGTTTTCTCAACATATATATGGACCAAAACAACCCCTTAATGATATTGGTGTCTATTTGAATCTATTGATCACTGATCTAAAATTGTTGAGGGATATATGTGTTACAAAATACGATGCTCATAGAAGTAAATAATTAACATTGAGGGCCACATTATATGGGATGATAAATGACTTACCTTCTTATGGAAATTTGTTAGGGTATTTTATTAATGGAATGTTTGGTTTTCCCATTGGTGAATAATGCACAAAATTAGTTCATTCAAATCATTCCTTAAAGTCTATGTTTTTAAGACTTCATAACTTTTTTACCTTGATGACATAAATACCAATCCTAGATGACAACATTTGTCCGGAATACCAAACAAGTCTTAACACCATCTTTACTAATGGGTGATCAAAAGTTAGATAAATTAAAAGTTATTATCATTTTTTTAGAAATTCATTTTTAAAAAAAACTTTTAAAATTTGGTTATAAAAAGAGATAAATTTTCATTGAATTACCATAATAGATCTACTTGTATATCAAACATTTTCTTGATGTCATGCATGTATAAAAAATGTATTTGATAGTGTTATATGAACGTTACTAAATTAACCTAAAAAATTAATGTCATGAAGGCTAGGTTGGACATGATTATCATGGAGATAAGGGAAGAGTTGGCACCAGTGAAGGGTAAAATTTGACCATTTCTTCATCTAACAGATTAAACTCTATCCAAAAAAGAAAAATTAAAATTTTCTATTTTCCTTAATGATTTAGAAGTTATAGAGGGGTATTCATAAATTAAACATAATTTCATGTTAATTACTAATATGAATTTGTTGGGACTAAAATCACATTAATTCCATGTCTTAATGTAATATTTAATGCATGTATCTTTAAAATATATTCTTCCTAAAAATTAACAAAATACATTAACCATACCTTGTTTCTTTTTCCAAGCCACATGTTTTGAGGCTATAGAAACTATTATGTTACAAATAATGAATAAAGCAGTTATAATTATATAATGGGAATTAGAGATATTCTTTCTACCATTATTTTTTGATATAATGGTACAACTGATGGTTCACATGGTTTTATAGGTTCATCTATGTTTTCATTCCCATTACAAATATATTTTCCCCCATTGAATGTTTTTGAAGATTTTGAAAGAGTACATCTTCAATCATATTTTTTCAAAAGGTTGTATTGAAGAATGATATATTGTTGAAGAATCTATTGACTTATATACTTATTTCATTTCAAATGTAGATAAAATAGACCTCTTAAAGTCTCATCACTGTTGAAACCTTATAAAATATGGGATTTCTGAAACATATGTTTTAAAAATTACCATCATACAGTGAGAGAAAGATCAACTTTATATTTTACATAATATTGAAAATATTGAACCTTTCATTTAATTATGAAAAATGATTCATAGACATTTAAATACATCAAGAATTGATGGATGGATATCAAATTCATGTATTTAATATATTATAGGATGGTTCTGTGATCATATTTATAAAAAGTTATTTTAAATAATATTTGTGATTTCCAAATGAATTTTATGTCTATACGGGGGGAAATAATATTTTTATACCTTAAAATGGTTTTGTAATTAATGTTTATATGTCATATATATAGTAACACAATAACCAAAGTACAATAAAAAATAGTGGAGTTAGGATTGTGGAAGATGTGATGAACATATCATGTTCTGATGATAAAAATCCAATTTATTTGAATCTTTCATATTTTAGAATAGTCAAATAGATATACGATTTGGATTATACCAAATTTATTGTTCTAATTTTCTTTTTTAAATTGGCTGAAAAAAAGTGCATTGAAAGTTGATCAAAATGGGCTTTATGAAGGTGAATTTTATTATAGAAGGGGAAAAAGATGATCCATTCTTAATGGAATCATAATAAGTGTAGGTAATTTAGATATGATATTCATAAAAAAATAATTGATCAATTGTTTATTAGGTGACTAAAAAAACAATAGGTTAAGATGAAAATTGATTTAAGAATGACCCTTTTGTTTGGATGTCATAATCAATTCACAAAATCCACAATATATATAATTTCTTATAGATTAGTGGGGACTGTAAATATGGGATTTGGATTTCTGATAAAGATACTAAATAAATTAAACCTTTAATGAAAATAATGAGATCTCAACGATCATGTTAACATGTTTATAACATACTATTATTTTCCACTTACTATTATGTGTTATCTATTATATTTAGGAAATCTAAATTAAATGGATGACTACACATACAATAAATGACTTATAAACTAGAAAATGTTACCAATATCGAGGAAGAAAAAGTGTGTGATTTTGAAACTATAGAATTGTTTAGGGAGGAACACCATGTTGATGAAAAATCCATAATGATGCAACATCCCATTGTTTACTAAAATTATCATGGAAATATGTAAGGTCATAAAATTTGTGGTTGGGTGGAATCAATAAAGCCAACCTGTTGACCCCAATAAGTCAATGTTTATTAGTTATGTTGGGAACACAATGATGATGAATGTTCCAATTGATATATATTAAGGGAAACAAGTCCAACCTATAAAGAAGGAATCCATTTTGGAAGATATTAATGTAATACACCAATATACTTTCCCAATTTCATCGAAAAAATATATAATTAAATGTTTATTTAATTTTTATCATTCCATAAAGAGATCAAATATATTTTTTAAATTACATAATAAATATGTCTTAATGGCCACTAGAAAATCTCTTATAGGCTTCCAGACTCATCTTGTAACGTTTTATCTCAGGGATGGAAAGGGGAAAGTAAATCCCCACTGACCAATTAGATATAATCACATTATAAATAATGAAACATGGAATGATTTCAACAATCATCTTGATGAGAAATAATTTTAGAATAATTTTATTTTATAATATATTATTTGAAATTATTTATATTATCCAATTTTATTAAAAAAATTAAATTTATGAGATTGAAAAGGAGTTATGAAAAACAACATGCATCCAAACTAATATTACCCTATCAAAAAGTAAAGATGGGGTATTCATTACTAAATAATAAAATGGTATTTATTTTTAATAAATAATACATGTTTTATGTGATATAAAACATCATAAATTCATCTGTTTATTGGCAGATTGATAAAGTAAAATCTAAATCCACATCCATACCATTCCATCTTCTATGAAAGGACACCCACATCAATAAGGAGGGTAAAATAGTTGAAGAAAACATAAAATCAATATGAAAAACATGTGTATGTATGAAAAAAGATAATTTATTTTTTATTTATATCATTATTAAATAAATATATCTATTTATGTTAATATTTATTATATCGCTTAGACACACGAATTAGGAATGACCGTACTAGAAGAATAACAACTTTTAGAATATTTGAAGAATCCATAACAATATCGTCACATTAAAGGTGTATGTTTTGGAGTGTCTCCTAGAATATATTTTGAGAATAAAAAACCCAAAGATTATACATATCAGATGATGAAATGAACAAATTTAAAAATAGATTATTTAAAATATATTTTTTCTTGTCTAGTTTGGTAGACCAAAATATGTTAATGAATCAAACATAATTTACAGTGGAACAAATACCAGCACATGAACAACCAAATGTCCCCGCAAGTTTCGAGGACAGTCATTCCCCTCAAATGCATACTTTTGCTAAGGTAATTTATTTTTTATTTAGTTTTTCTACTAAATTGGAATGAAATAACATTAAATGATTATATAACAATAAAATTGAAAATGGTAATGCTGCATATTATTTCTATCTATCAACACCCACACACCACCTTGTTGGGAGGGGTATAATGTATAATATTTTCTTGAACTAACCTAGAGTACCATCAAAACTAACACCCGACCCAGTCCGTGGCATGGTAAAAAGGAAATTTTCAATCCCCATAGGTTGGAAAATAGTGCCTGGGTATTAACACTACACTATTGGGAATGATTTCACCGTTGATAAATAATAATGATGAAATATAAAAAATAAAAAATCACAGAAAAATCAATATACATAACCAAAATAGGTATAACTATTTCAAGTTGAACATTTTACGTCATTAAATAGAATCAAAAATACCAAAATAATGAGGGAATTCGACAATGAAATGACCAAAACCATCCAAGAAACAAGAGAGTCATTGCCCTCAAGACACTTCTAACAAAACCATCCAGAAAGGAACACTAGCAACAAGATCCACCATCACAACCATGATACATATTTCCATTACCTGGGAAAAACATAACAAGGTCTACATATATCTGAGGTTGTATATAGGGTGTGATGCAAATACAATTAGGATTCAAACCACAAGAGTGATTCCAAACTAAAACATTATAAGAAAATAAAATACGATAATAGATTTTAATAAAGACGGGATAGTATTTTAAATAAATCGGTTTAAGGGAAAAAAATTTGGAAAAGAGTTATTGAAATTAAAATGAGAGTAACATCCACCATATGCTCTTGATAAGAACCACATCATTGTATAGAAAATGGTAATACCTAAAGACACTAACTCTAGTGGGACCCTAGGAACATCTTATCTCGGTAATAATTGTATAAAAACCCAGACTCAGAACATCATCATGAACAAGAATCCCAAGAGAAATCTATCCAATGTTCTAGTGGTTTATAATCACCATTATAGCTTAGTATATGTTTTAGTTTCAATCCTGCAAGAAGAAATTGGGACTTAGAACCGCCAATACAACTAGTTTACCATTCATAGTATTCCCACCTAGTTACTTTAGATACCCTTTTTGTTCACCTTCCATTCAACATGTCACATAAGTTACAAATTTTACATACAAACATCAATAAATATAATTATGAATGTCAAAACACAAATTTTTATAATTTAAAACCACTTTCAAATCCACATGGACACTAAATAATTTTAAAACATGTTTTTCACCACTTACACCATTCATTAAACGCATTTTTAGTGAACAAACTTAAAACATACATGAAACCCAACCAATTACATTTGAAAAATCACTTTTCATCTCCTACGCACCCCAAAAGAATTTGATAACACATTTTTCACCACACATATAATTCATATAACACATTTTAGAAACCAATAAAACATACCAAAATCATTTAATAATGCTAACCCATGGAACCGCCTCCCTCAAGATTGGAATCTTCTGGAATCTGGTGAAAACCACAACTGCACCTCAAGGTGATACTTTAAAGGAATCATCATACCATAAACACCAAGATTAAAACCAAATAACTATGGTTTAACCAATTTTTGGTCAACTACCCTACTAGATACATAATAACCCAATGATTAAAGAAGAAGAATCCAAGAGGAAGGAATGAACAAAGGAATAAGGAGACTTACTTGAAGATTATTGAGGAACCCACCCCAAATCCACAGAAAATTTTAAGGTCCTAGGGAGAAAAGAGGCGAGGTAGAGGTTCATAGGGTAAATAATCCTAAATAGTTGATATAGGGGTATAATTAGAGTTAAATAAAATGTGGTAAAAAGTTGAAATTATTAATTTTTAATGACATAGAAAGGCCCCATGATTATCCAAAACACTTTTCCAAACCATGTGAAAACTGTTAAACCTGTTCAGTCTAAAAGGGAAATGGAAACATAATTTTTTTAGGGAAGGTGCATACCAATGTAATAGTCTATACATCCTAGATAGTGCCACTATCATGAGTTATGAGTTTATCTTGGGCTGGTACATAGTTTCCCATAACCATGGACCAATAATGATCCACCTACTATCTGATACAAAATTTCATTTTTTCACAAAAAACACATAGGAAGACCAATGAATAAATACAACACCTTCAAAGAAAAAAATAAAAAATAAAAATAATATCACACATGTGGGAATTATCCCCACCATGATAAAGTTTTTCCCTCAAAAAGTCATCCCAGAGTATGATTAGAGATTCAAAAAGGATACTTCTCCTCAATCTAAGATGCCCTCACCCAGGTCTCATGTTTTTCTTTACCTTGTTTCCAAATAATTAAGAACAGTGGTATGGAATTACCCAGAATAAATATCACTTAGGATTCCCCAACCCATATTGACCACTCAAGCACAGATACATTGCATTACATCTTCAATTCTTCTCAATTCAGAACTTGATATGGTTCTGAATTATAATTTTTCTACTATAACAAAAGAAACTCATCAAGAATTGACATACCCTAGGATAGAAAGGATAACCAATATGAAACCATTCCAACTCTCTCAATGATCTCAAAATTTTTGACATACCTCAACGTTATCTTTTCTTACATACCAATATGATAATAACCCAAGAGAGGTGCCACTTTCTGAAACACCTAGTCACCCATAGAGAATCCAACAACTCAATTCCTCTAATCAGAATATGATATTTGGATACTTAGTTCTATAAACAATCACAAAAATACCTTCTCAGATGTCTCCTTCATGATACTTGGTCCCAAAAATTAGGTCCAACTCACATCCTCCCAGCACCAATGCGATTGAAACGGTCGAGCATAGTGCGCCTCAAAGGGATCCTTTTTTTTATTTAGGTTAGTAGCTATTATTATATACAAACTCGACCATACCAAAATAGATATCCCTTGAGCCCCTTAAATCAAACACACATACATGGAGAATGTATTCTAGAATCTTATTTTCCCACTATTCCTAACCTTCCATTTGAGGATTGTATGAAATACTCAACATGACATATGACCTCATCACCTTCTAAAGGACTTCCCAAAATATAATTGTAAGTGGGGGTCCTTTTATAAAACACTTGTGGAATTCACACTATGAAGACTCACTATCTCTTGAACATACAATCGACCTAATTCATCCACCTTAGATGAATCCATATAATGAATTAAGTGGGATGATGTGGTCATATTATCAATCATTAAACATATGATATTCCTCCCCCAGGGTGTACGAGGTAAGCTAATGATGAAATACATGATGACCGTATCCCACTTTTAGGTAGGAATGGGTAATGAGTAAAGAAAACTAGGGGACTTTTGGTTCTCTTCTTTGATCTGTTAACACATATAACACTGGGATAAGAAAATCTGCTATATCCCATATCATACCCAACCACCAGAACTGGGGATAAACATAATGAAGACAATAGATTGTCCTAGGATGAATTGACTCTTGATACTGGTGGCTATCCAACATTACCACTTTCCAAAGTGACAACAACACAACCACACAACCCTTGTTTCTAAGAACCCCCACTGAAGTTAATGACCAGTCACAAGGAACCTCCACACTATTTAAGAAATATCTAGACTACTAGAACTAATAATAACTTGGCTAATCCTAAAAAATAGCCTCTTTATGGGAATGTTTTAACAAAAAACATTCCAAGAATGCACCATCACTATGTTCCTTGGACTCTAGTTTCATCTAGGAAAAAATCACCATTAAGGTCCACTCATCGCTAGACTCTTTCAACTCTTACACTAATAATTTTATACTCAAGAAATATTCTACCTCATAACATTTTCTTAGGGTATATATGTAATCAAAATCAAACCCCTAAAGGTATTCCACCAAATTACACTAACTTAGATTCATATATTTCTATAATAATATCTAGTACAAGCTCATAATGATAATAATAGATTAAAAACTTCTCCCAAAAAGATAATAAAAACACGTCTTAAAAGAATATATCAAATCATCTATCTCTAGGTCATGGGTTAGGTAATTATTTTAATGTGGTGGGATTTGGTGAGACCCATATTCCACTACAATCTCATCCTACCTTAGTACACACCCAAGGCCCCAACTTGAAGCATTAAAATAGACCACATACCCTTTCCCATATTATAGAAAGATCCAAATAGGGGCAGTGTTGCATCACCATTTAATATATTCAAATGATTCCTAATATTCTAGGATACACATGAACATTACCCCTTTCTATGTATGAATAGTCATGACAAAAAAAAGAAAAGAGAAATCCTAAAAAACAGCCAATAATGACCTTTTTGGCCAAAAACATATCCTGATCTTGAAAAAAAGATTTAGGTGCTCCCATGAAATCACATCACTAATCTTCATGGGGTCCATCAAAAGCCATATATCCAAGACCCCAAGCACCATAATCTTCAACACCATGATCCTAAAGGTGTACTATGAAATCTCCTTATAAAGGAAATGATCTCATAAAATTACCAACACAATCCTCCAATTCCATTCATTATCCTCCCTCGTCCCTCAATTCACCAGGATGTCATCCATCTACACCATGACAAAAGAGTCAATATACTGGTGGAAAACCTCATTCATAAGTTCCATAAAGACAGCTAGATAATTTTTCAAACCGAATGAGATGAAAGAATATTCAAAACAGTTGTACCTAATTTGAAAACCAATTTTCAGAACATCCACCTCTCTGATTTTGACATGGTGAAACCTAAAATGAAAATCGTTGGTAGAAAACCACCTCTACCCATTAATATAATTGAAAAGGTCATCAATACAGGGTAAATGGAATATATTTTTAATTGTCATCATATTCAAATTCTTGTAATGAATGCACAAACAGATAGAAATATAAAACTTTATCATAAAAATAAATGGTGATTCCCAAGGTTAGTTTATCAATTGAATGAATCCTTTATATCCTTAATTTGTTAAAATCAGTGGGGGCCATTCCGTATAAGTGAAAAGATATCATTTGTATTCTAGGTGACAAATCATTGGTGAACTCCACATACCACTCCATAGGTAAACATGAAAATTCATATGAAAATACCTCTAATAACTCATCCACCATAGGGGGTAATCCACCATTGATTACATTACCATCATCCACAAACTTGAGTGATAAAATATGAAAAATGAGATTCTCTAACTCCAGAATTGCAGGTCAGGTACATCTTGACTGAGGATCCCACTCACCCAAGAATAAACATATTATTTACATCAGGATACATGAAACTCACTAAATGAAAATAATAATAAATGTTCTCTTATACACAAACCTTCCAATCCATAATGAGGAACACGTCAAATAGGTCTATCTCTAAAACCAGAAAGTCCCATTTTAATTCGACCCTTGACACAGTGAGTACACAATAAGGACACCTGAAACCCTTATCTTACTTCTTACATAGAGGTGTTACCAACTATATCATGTATGACATAAGGTAATCAAAAATATTAAAAATATACACAAACTGAGAGGATATAAAAGAAATAAAGGAACTAGTTTCAAATAAAGAAAAAACTATAGAAAGTGAAATAAAAGCAGTTCGTCGTACTGTGGTAGGTCCTGCATCTGATTCCATTTGTACCTAATCTAGAGCGTGGAGATACCATGTATATTCCTAAGATTGTGAATTACCACTAGCCTATTGATCTATATTAACCTATTTCTCACTAGAAGAAGATCTATCACTGTCACCACAACCACCAAACTAGGAACCTGCAATCCTAGATTTCTATGACTGGGATGACATCCCTTTGGATGCCATATAACCTGAACCATCCTCATATGGGTGAATAGATCTTCAAAACCACTGAAAATTACCTAGGTGTCCACAATGATGAAAAGGTATGAGTGGTGCTAGATAATTAGATCGCATGTTCCCCACTTTTCCAAACTGATGGAAAGAAATGACATAGCATCTGAAGTCATAGATGAATAATATTAGGAAGGATAACATGAACTACAACCTCCCTTATTTTCCAACTCATCCCGCTTCCTCCTCTTCATAGATGAACCACTAGTTCTTTACCCAACTACTGACACTGATCAAGAGAAACCAGACTTTTCACTATGATTGATCTCCACTCTCAAGGGTCGATCAACCAACTCAGCATATACCTTCATATTAAACAAGAAAACCTATTATTGGGTATCTAGTCTTAATACCATTTCAAACTGATAATCCTCTAACTTCTAATTGGAAAATACCTCTAGTGAAAACAATACCAACTTTGTTAAGAGGTTGGCGTACTCCATCATGATCTGATCCCCTTGATGGAGATCCAAATACTCCTATGTCTTGGAAAAGTCCAAGGGATCAGGACAATAATTCTCATTGAACATGACCTAGAAATTCTTCCATCCCATCTTATAATGTTTCACAACATGATATAATGAGACCCTCCACCTTTGACCGAGACCATCCAACAAAAACGAAGCACTTTTCACTTTGATCACCTTAAGTGTGTCAAGGAACCCAAACACCCTCTCAATATTTTAAATAAAATTCACTACTTCAATGGAATATTTTCTACACCAGGAGTAAGGAGGATTATTCTTAGGGAAATCCTAAGATTTTTCATTTCTATGACCGAGTTCATATTCCCTAACATGAGTAGAACCGGATCCCACTCCATGACCCAACACTTGGGAAGCCTGAACCACAGTTTTATCCAGTCTCTGATCTACTAGTGTGATAGAAATCTCTTTAGACTCTTCTCATGGATGCATATGATGTTTCTATGGAAGAAGCTTGCTAAAAAATGTTACAACCAAATAGAAATATCATCAATACCCCATTATAAAAATTTCCAACTGCAAAAAATTTTCAAACACCTCTATAAATGAAAAAGAACCATGTCCACCACAATAAAAATCCAAACCATTTTACCCTCTCCCATTACCCATTAATAGTCTATAATCTATAAGTATCACTTCGGGGATAAGTAAAACCAAATCCCAATATCCCATGGTTACTCAAGGACTTTTATGAGGTGTGTTGTCCATACACCCCACTCGCAAAAAAAAATCAAGGACAAAAAATCCTATCTCTAGTTTATCCAAACTCTCCAAAATATAAAAACTCAAATACATGGTGAAAACAATTCTTTGATACTTTTTTTTCATGAACCAAGTAAGATTTACATCCGAACCAACACTTGACTGGGTCTGTGGCATGGATCGAAGTGAATTCCCAATCCCCATGGGTTGGAAACTAGTCACTGTGTATCAACAATACACTTTTTGAAAATATTTTACCCATGGTGAACAACCATGAAAAACACTAACAAATAAAACATCACACAGTGTTTATTATCTATAAACAAAATAGAAACATGAATGTCATGTTAAACATTTTAAAAATTTAAGTAGAAACAAAAATAGAAAAACGGTGAGGGAAGCTAACTACACAACAACCCAAAACATGCACGAAACAAGATATTAATCACCCTAAAGCCACAAACACTGAAACCTACATGAAAGGAACACTGGTATCTAGATCCAACATCACCATGATGATATGTATTTCTATTACCTAGGTAAAAAATAACAATTTATACATACACCCAAGCGTTTATGTTTCATGTGAACCAAATCCAAAGAGGATTCCACCCAAAAGAAGGATTCCATTCCAAAACATTACAATAAGAAAGTAAAATTGTAGTATTCAAGAATGAAATAATTTTTTTAATAAACTATTTTATGAAAAAAAAATTTAGAAAATGATTCTTTATATAAAAATGAATATAAGTTTCCCCAAATAATGATAGTAAGAACTATATCATAGGAGTACCATGGGTTATTCCTAAAGGTACTAGCTCATGTTGGACCCTAGGAACCGTGAATCTTAGTGACAATGGTATAGAAACCATGAACCACAATTTCCCCATGCATGAGAAACTAGAGACTAATCTATCAAAAGTTCTAGTAGTCTCCAATCATCATCATAGTTTAGTTAGTGTTGTAGTTTCAATCCTTCTAAAAGAAACCAAGCTTTATCCATACTAATCTAGCTAGAATAGTAGTTCTATTCCACTAACCTAGTTACCTAGGATTCCCTTTATTCTCAATTTTCATTCCACATGTCACATAAGTCACCACTTTCACATATACACACTACGAAATATTAATACAGTTTTAAACCTCTAATTTTCATAATCCAAACATCTTTAAAATCCACACGTACACTGAATGAATTTAGAAACCTGTTTCACACCACATGAACCTTTCATTAAACACATTTAGAGAGAATAATATTAATGTTTACATGAAACCTATTGAATTCCATTTTAAAAGTCACATTTCATCCCATACACACCCCTACAAATTTTTTATTTTTTTAAACCACATATATGTTTCATATAAAACATTTAAGAAACTAAGAAAGCATACCAAAATCATTTAATAATGCTAAAGAATGGAACCACTTTCCTCATGTTTGGAAACATTGGAAATCTTATGGAAAACCACAAATTCACCTCAATAAGATTATATAATGGAATGACATAACCATAAAACCATGATTAAACACAAAGAACCATGGCTTAATAAATTTTAGGGAAACGAACCCACTAAATAAAGAAGAACCTAAAGAAGAAGGAAGAATAACCCATGATTAAGGATGTAACCAAAGAATACGGGGACTTCCATAAAGATGATTGAAGAATCCACCTAAAATCCACCCAAAAACTAAAGGTCAAAGGGAGAAAGAAGTAGAGGATGAGGCACCTAGGGTGAACAATACCGAATTAGGGAGATATGTGAGGAATTATAGTTAAATTTGAAGAGAAAAAATGTTAAATTCTATATTTTTAATGACATGAGAATTCATAATGATTATACGACATAGCCTTCCAAATCGTAAGAAAAATGTGCGGCCTCCTATGTCCAAGAGGAAACTAGCGACACATTTTTACTAGAAAGGGAACATGCCTTTACTATAGGTCATGCATTCTGAACAGTGCCACTATCCAGGGCACATAGTTTCTCCTTTCATGGAACATGGTTTCCTCTAACCCTACCCCAACTGTGCACCACCCGATATCGGGTCCAAAAATTCTGTTTTCAACAAAAATAATTGGGAAGACCAAGGGATAAATATAAAAAAAATTAAAAAATTAATCCTTCAAAATAAAATCAAGGGAGTGATAATACCTATAGAGACATGATATAGAACAATGAATTCCAAAAATATCACATGATATTTGGAATGAAAGTAGCTCAAGTGTAGAGCACTTAGTTAACTGTTCCACTTGATATCCATATATTACAACGATCTATGATTCTATTGTAAATTCCGTAGTATGGTTGTCTAATATTATAATGAAACATGAGATATTTCCTTGATTTTTTTTCAAATGAGAAACCTGTAATATTTTATGGAAAAGGGTCTAATGTGAGGTATGACATTATAGATTGTTAAGAGTATAGATATATAAAAAGGCTAAATCAAGATATTCTAGTGAATTGACATTGAAAAAAGACATTATATGATTACATTCTCTATACTAGTTCCCATTATGTATATATTATCAGTAAAAATTCATAAAAAAACCACATTCAAATATAGATAAGTGTCTTATATTCTATATAAAGATTAAATATTTGGGAAAATAATTTCATTTGTGGAAGGTCTTGAGAGTATAAATAGATTATCAATTTTGAATTGATGGTAGTATTATTTTTAAATACATACATAAGTTACATTTTTATAATACACATATCCAAAAAAATGGTGTAATATGTTTATTAAAAAAACTATATATAATTTCTGTTGGAATTTATATTCCTACTACATAACAGGAAATCCCTACCAAGAATGATTTGGATTCATTAATCCCTACAACATTTATATGAAAAAATTACTTTTTATTTAAATTAAATTGGGAAGAATAAATATGATCTAAATGAGGCATTTGAGTAAAAAAATAATAGGCAACTGAATCTTTTTAATTCATACAATATATCGGTAACTTTTTCAATATATTAATTTTCTATTTTTTAAGAACCATTGTAGATTTATTGAAATCAATTTGGATACCCAATATATTTTTATCTTGTATCCAATGCATAAATTTCCATTAGAAAACCACACATGATGTGTATTTTGATTTTTTAATGTGGTGTGATAAAAATTTTATTCATAAAATTTGAATTATATGTTTTAGTTTGTTTTTTTTGTTATAATCAGGTGATTTGTAAATATAGGCTAAATCATGGTTTGAGGTCAGTGATTGAAATTAAAAAGCATATTTATTACTTAAAATTCTAATAGATTAAGTTATATATTGAAATATTAAACTATTAAAACATTTTTAAAAATAATTAACTTGTTGTGTACAATGTTTGTACAATTTCTGATGTAAGATAACAATATCTATTATATATATTATGATTGAAAATTTATGAAAGATATCATATACCTTCAAAAAATAGCATCACCTAACAGTTCATTTAGGAACGTAATTATATTTTCATTAAAAATATCTCATAATCAACTATTTGTCTATATTTTCTCAATACTACCAATATTTCCAATAATATACATACTCAAAAGTAAAAGTTAATATTTTTAGAGATGATTGGGAGCCATACATTGTGTTAGAATTTTTTATAAAATCAAATTTAGGTGATTACCTACTATGATTTTGATCTAGTATTATTTATGACCTTAAAAAATATGTGGGGTATAATGAATACGTATTATAATGCTTATATATTATTTTTTATCGATTTACCTTGGAGAAGTATAATGGAAGAAATCAATTTTCAAAGAGATGAATAGGCAGAATATATGGTTTCATCATGCATACAGACATCATAAATAGGTGACTTCTTATTACTTATTTATTTACTTTTTCATCATTTTTTTAATTTTTAGTTAATTTATTAATCATTTAAATAAAATAGTAATTTTGTAAAATTTATAAATTAGTTCAAAAAAACACATCTCATTCTCAAAACAAATTAAACAAATTTATATTGTTTTGATACTTTATGAAAATTATCCATACGTCATATTTGACAAGTAGGAATTTATTGCACATCAACCCAACACATGATATGTTTGTTATTAATCGAAGTAAATGCTTTCAATAAAAGGCTTCACTTTAGTTTGAAATATGTTTCACATCACCAAAAATGATGAAGAGAGCTCGATTTTTTTTTTCAAACTGTAGGAAAATGGTCCAAAATTTATTTTTCACATGTTGGAATGATCCAAATGACAATCTAACGCCTAAGGTGGCTAGTATGAACCAAGGTACATGTTTTAAATATAAAAGTGTTATTTTAGTTTAAAATTCATGTCACACAGTCAAAAACAATACATTGATAATAGATTGTTTTCAAAATTTAACAAAGTTATCTAAAATTAATATGTCACATGAAGGAATTCACCACACATCAATTCAACATCAGATGTGGTCTTTATGACTCAAAGTTTGTGTTTTCAATAAAAAATTTTCATTTTAGTTTAAAAAACATATTAAATTTCTAAAAACAATAGAAAAATATTTTATTATTTTCAAAAATTAAGAAAAATATCCATAATTTATTTTTGACATGTACAAATGGACCACAAATCAATCTGAGATGCAATGTGATCTATATGACTCAAAGTGAATATTTTCAATAAGAAAGTGTAAATTTAGTTACAAATGAATGTCACATCACCAAATTGAGATACCATGTATGAATTGTTTTCAAAAATTATGAAAGTGATCTATAAATCTTCTTTTAAGATGTATTAATTGACCATACACTAATACAACATAGGATGAGGTTTATATGACCCCAAATACATGCTTTTAATAAAAAAGTGTCATTTTAATTTTAAATTAATCACATAGAAAAAATCATGAAAATGAGATCATATTGTTTTTAAACTTCAATAAAATGGTCAATAATTCATTTTTGATCTATAGTAATCAAGCACATGTTGATCCCACACCCTATGTGGTAGTTTTTACTCAAAGATCATGTTTTCAATACAAAAAGTGTTATTTTAGTTTAAAACAGACATCAAATATCCCAAATCCATGAAAACAGGTTCATATTATTTTAAAAATTTATAAAAATTCTTTGAAATTCATTTGTGATCTATAAAAATTGACTACATATAAATCTTAAATATGATAGTATTGATATGAATCAAAGTGCATGTTTTTAATATAATTGTGAAATTTTTGTTTAAAACACATTTCGCAAAAACAAAACAAAGAAAACGAGCTCATATTAGCTTTATTCAGTAGGAAAATGATCAATAATTCATTTTTCATGTGTAGTAATTGATGAAATGCTAATACAAAAAATGATGTAGTTTATATTACTCTAAGTGCATGGTTTTCAATATAAAAGTTACATTTTTTTAAAAACCCATCACATAGAAAAAATCAAGAAAATGAAATTATATTTTTTTTAAACATTTAGAAAATATTTCATAACTCATATTTTAGATGTATTAATCAACCACACTTCCATTTAACACTTGATGTGGTTGGTATGACTCAAAGTGTGTGCTTTCAGTATTAAACTAACATTTTCATTTAAAAAATGCATCAAATAGGAAACACTGAACATACATGCTCATTTTGTTTTTCAAACATTATGAAAAAGGTTCATAATTCATTTTTGATGTGTGTGAATTGAACAAAAATAAATTTATGATATGATGTGTTCAATATGTCTCGAAGTGTATGTTTTTAATAGAAAGGTTCAACTTTAGTTTAAAACATATGTAACAACTCCCAAAACAATCCAAGGGGCTTGGATTTTGTCAAACATTTGAAGAATGATCAAAACATCATTTTTATGATATAATAATTGACTTAATTCAAATATGATACAAGATGTGGTTGATATGACTCAAAGTTTGTGATTTTAATATGAAACTTTCATCTTAGTTTAAAATGTATCACATTTAAAAAAATTGAGATCAGATTGTTTTCATACATTAGTTTAATAGTTCCTAATTTATTTTTTACATTTAGTAATAAACCATACATCAATCTGACACTTGATGTGGTCGGTACAACTCAATGTGTATGCTTTCAATATATATATCTTTTTAGTTTAAGACATGTAACAAATAGACAAAATGAAGAAAACATGCATGATTTTTTTGTCAAACATTAGGAAAATGGTCCATCGTTTATTTTTTATTTATAATAATTGACTTCACATAAATTTGATGTGTGATATGACTGATGTAACTCAATGTTCTTATATTTATTCTAAAGGTTCCATTTTAGTTTAAACACATGTTATATCACCAAAACCAAGCATATGAGAAAATATTGCGTTCAAAATTTAATAAAAAAATTATAACTTATTTTTCAGAAGTAGAAATTATTATCACATCAATCTGATACAGAATGTGGTCAATATGACTTGAAGTGTGTTTTTTCAATACAAAAGTGCCATTTTAGTCTAAAACATAGAACAAATAGCTGAAAAAAAGAGAATGGATTGTTTTTAAACTTTTGAAAAAATGTTCATTCCTCATTTTTCACATGTAGGAATTGACCGTACATCAATCTGACACTTTATGTTTTTGATATGACTCAAAGTGCATGTTCTTAATATAAAAGTGTAATTTTAGTTTAAGACACACATCAAATTTAAAAAAATTAGAAAAAGAGATCATATTGTTTCAAAATTTTGAAAAATGATCCATAATTCATTTATAATGTATAAGCATTGACCTCACATCAATTTGACACATGATGTGGTCGACATGAATCATATTTATTATTTCTAATACAAAATTTATATTTTAGTTTAAATACACATCAAATAGTAAAAATCAATAAAATGAGCTAGAATTATTTTAACACCTTATAAAAAATGTCAATAATTTATTTGTGACATGTAATAATAATCCTCTCATCAATCTAAAACATTATGGGCCCAATATGACTCAAAGTGTGTGTTTTCATTAAAATGTGTCATTTTACTTTAAACTGCATGTCACTATCCAAAACAAAAAAAATAATATCATATTTTTTTCAAACATTAATAAAATGGCCCATAATTTTTATTTTACATATAGAAATTCAACACACCTATTCTAACTCATGATGTAGTTGGTTTGAATCTAAGTTCATGTTATCAATATATCAGTGCAATTTTAATTTAATATGCAAATCACATCTCAAAAACCGAGAAAACAAGATCATACTTTTTTCTCATCATTTCACATTCTGTTACTTAATTAATTTACCTATGTTTTTTATCTTATGATTATTTTGTTATTTTTGATATAGAAAATACTTGATGACAAACAAGAAATGGTGTGACAAATAATGGATTTTTCTAAAAAATTTGGTCTTCTTGAATTGGATCCCATCAGTAGTGATTCTTTTTATCACAATAGATGTGATCCAATTCATGAGATCCTTCTTTTGAGAAAAAAATAAATGGAATGATTTTTGAGAAACAACAACTACTCAATACATTATATGGTGTGCCTGATATGAGTCAAATTTTATGTTTTTAGATTAAAATCCACACTTTGAGTTAAATTTATTTATTTATAGTATTAATAACACAAGTTTTTTCTTCTTATATATGTGAATTATTTTGGTCAAGATAGGATGGTTTGTTTAGAAACTAATAGCATGAACATGGGTCAAGGTCCAAAGAAAAATGAATTTTTGTGTTTTTGAGTGTCTATGATTATTTTTACTTACTCATGTAATTATACAAACCAATATTAGAAATGATTATAATATATTTTTTTCAGGTATTTATGATGCAATTTTTATTTCAATTAAATTCAGTATTTTCTTCTTGTATTTTCTCCAATATTTTCTATTTTTACTACTACAATGTACTGTAATTTTATCAACACACTCCAGCAATATTCCCCTTTCTCAGTGCTATAATCGGTGCAGATGAAGGGATCCTTTAGAAACACTACTAAAAGCATAGATAAATGAATCCTTTATCAATTACTTTTCAATAATGTTAAATCTTTCTTTTATCAATGATTTTCTAGCACTAATAAAAGCCTTCGTATTTTAATCAAGATCCAAATTTCAGTTCTTTTTTTGCACTGACAAAGGACTATTTTATAATTTTAAAGGCCATATTTGTATTATTTAGATGAGAAACCCCTACCAAAAGTCTAGAAATTCCTTGTATGTACTTTAACTCCTGTATAATATCATAAATCAATTATTTTATTTCTTAAGAACCATTTACATGTTTAATAATTTACACACAAATTATTTATTTTATTTCTTTTTTAATGACACATTCAAATACATAATCAGTTAAGTCAACATTAGAGTTCTTTTGAAGATGCTCAGTTCCTTGTTTCAAAATAGATTTATTGTGTTGAACATGATCAATGAGGTAATTATTTAAAAATACCTATAATAATATTAATTACAAAATTATCATATTTATATATCAATTTTATTTTTTGAAACCAATCAGGAAAGGTATTTATAGAGAATTAATAATGTTACAATTATGGATGCAGTAGGCCATACGTACACATGAGTATTGTTTACATTTTAAAATTATAAATATAAAAATAAGGTATGAATAATTTTATTATTATAGAATGAACATAATATAATAAATTCCATAATATTTAGTTACATATACTTATATATATCAACCTTGTGATTTTGTGATTAAAAATGATGTCATGTTACTTTGTAGAGGTGGTAGTCCAAATATAACCATGAACGTTGTTATCATTATTCATTATAAGAAAGAAAATGACAATTTAATTTTCAGAATTATAAATATGTTATAAATATCATAACCATTACATTTATATCACATATTATTTTAACCTTATCATTATTACCTTCAATGTAAAGCGTTAGTGAAAAAAATAACATTACTTTTTGAGGGCGTACTTCACCATAATAACAAGTGACATTATCGTATCCCCAATGGAATGGAAAGTAAAAAAAATAAATTTGATATCATGAATCAAATAATAAAAATATGTTTCAAATATCATATATATAATTTAAATGAATGATTATAAAAATACGTGAGAGGTGTTGATTGAAAATGAATGACATCGATTCATGAGGTGTTAGTCATCCGCACACATGAATGATGATTTCATATCCCATTTGATGGAAGAGGAGATGTATTTAGGTTATACATAACAAAATTTTATAACATTAAATACAATGGTGTTATTATATCATAATAATTGAAAAATATTTGAAAGAGGTGGGAGAAAAAATAGAATAAAATTGCTCAGTTAAGCACGATACCTATTCTTCATAAAAACTACTTAGGTTAGCACTAAAAGCCTTCTTAAGAAGAATTTATCTTAAAAATGTAATCAAAGTAATTTTATGGGAATTTGGGAAGGAATTCGGTATAGTATTAGCTGATCCAAAGGGTTTTTAATTTTTGAAGAGGAGAGGAGAGGGGGGGCCTTTTATAAGTGAGGTGAGTGGAACAATTATAATATGTAAAAAAAGGTGTATACATGTTTTTCACACTCCAAAAGGTTCTGAAATAACCATTATCATTAATTAGAAATTAAAATCTTCAAATGTGGCCATAAAATGGATTTTATATAGGTTATTAGGTCATTTAAAATATTATATCTTAAGTTGAACCCCATGTAAACTCATTTTCACCTCAACCACGATAAATAAGTTTTACTATTTCATTATTCATAATAGAAAAAAATTAAGTTGAACTTATTAAATAATATAAATATTTCTATTTAAATTATTTAATTAATTTTACCAAATTTAAGTCACATAATTACTAAAATTTATTTAAAAATTAAACCCATATACAAGATAAAAAATTGGGTTTCTAGAAAGATTATTTTTGATGGAAAAGATGATTTTATGTTAACTACATGAGTAATATTTCTCAATGTATAAATAAAAATTAATATTTATAAATAGATAATTTAAACATTTAATTTCATAAATTCATAATTATTTATCATCTTAATTAATTAAAATGATGAAACATCATCTACTTTATAAAAGTTTTAGAAAAACCTATTTTTAAATCCCAAAAAATAAACAAACAATAAAATAAAATTAAAAGTTGATTCAATATTGATAAAGTGTATTAAATATAAATAAAAGATAATTATGTTACCTTAAATCATATTAAAAAATATTTCTACTTTATAATTACTTATATTATTGAAATGAAATGATAGTTTACAGATATAGTTATTTTTCACTATTCACTGAAAAATAATTTTTTTGACACATTCCCAAATTTCACCCTAATTTAATTTGGATATTCCAATTTAAAAAATGAAGTCAATTTTATCAAATATGTCTTCATATATTTTAAATATATAATTATAATATTTTTTCAAAAAAATAAACAAAAATCATTAATTATTATGAACAACTTATATTTAATATGACATATAAATGTATATATATATATATATCATAAGGTAGTTAATACTATTAGTACCCTACAATAAAATAGTTGGTTATAATCATTTTATATTTCATGCCCCATTTATGCTGGGTGTGATGTGTTGTAAATACTATCGAACATAATACTGTACTTTTAAAATACTAGAGTCTTAAAAAAAATTTATTTTTAACATAATTATTGAAAATTTTAAAGAAATCCAGAAATAAATGAGAGTTTATGATAGTAAAATTTTCTTGTTATGTCCGAGTATGTTAAAGAAAAGATTCCTTTAAAATATTAAATAAATGTTACAAAGTAGCTCTTTTGGAAAAATGTTGATTCCTTTTAGAATAAAAATTAAAAAATGTTTAAAAAATTTCATTAATGAATAATTGTAGAGTATTAAAAATATTCATTAAAAAATATTATGGAAAATATGTATATGGTTAAAATGATCCCAGTTCGAGTAGAAAAAAAGTTGATTTTCCTTCAAAACGTTATTTCACTATCTTGACTACTTAAAGAGTGAAAAATAAAAATAAATCTTATAATTTCCTGAGATAACCATAGGAGACTAAAAAAATTTGTCATTAAGATAGAAATATCAAATAATTCCCCAATCAAAGACAAAAACGTAAATAATCCCAAGTAATGATTAGATATTGAAATAAACCATAATAACATTTATAACATTTGAATCATAACCTTATGAAAGAAATAACTTCAAATGAAAAATTAAATACCATTATTATAAATATATTAGTTATAAAACATATCAAAGGTTTGGAAGATACACTGCATTAAAATAAATTGGTGTATAATACCAAATTTGTCTCAATAGAGTGAAAATTGAGACAAAATATGTTTCAAGGATCATATCTTTGAAGTGAGAATTAATAAAGGAATTGATTATGCGTATAAAATTTAAATTCCACTTAAAAATGGAATTCAAACATAAATTAATAAAAAGTAATTAGACACAAAATTATAGACTATTAAATACAATAAAGAAGTAATATAACACAATGAAAAGAAACCATTTTATGAGAAAATAAGGTTCATAACAATAAAATATGCATCAATGAAGGGAAATTGAGATGAAATCAATTAAAAATATTGTAATGTTGATGTTAAAATTAATAAATGAAGTGATTATGTATAAAAAAATTAAAACCATATAAAAATTTGAAAACAAAACAAAAAATAATCCAAGTTTATTCCAGACATAATCTTAGAATGACAATGTCAATAAAGAAGTGATATAACCCAATGGAAAGAAACTGAGTTATGAAATATCTGACAAAGATCATATCATTTATGTGAGAATTAATCAATGAAGTGATTATGTGTAATAAATATAAATCCACAAAGAAAATTGAAATAAAACATAAGGTAACTATAAGTCATTACACACATAATCATAGAATAATAAATAAAATGATGAAGTAATCTAAATCAATGAAACGAAATTGAGTTATAAAACCCTTCATTACTTGTTAACATTTGAATAAATTCCACTAGGATGAGAATTATAACTTAAATTACCATTAATTATTATGGATTATTTATATAATTTGTTAAAGGGGAATTATATATACCATATAAAATAAATTCGGTGCATAACATTAAAACATGCTTCAATAAAGAAAATTTGAGATAAAATCCCTTTAAACGATCATAACATTGATGTGATAATAAATAAATTAAGTGATTATTTATATCAAATGTAAATAAAAATAAAACAAGTGAAAATAAAACATAAAATAATAACAGGTCATTCCACACATTATAATGGCATGAAAATGTCTATAAAAATTAATATGAAGTAATTTAAAGAAATTGAGTTATGAATTTCCATACAAAGATCATAACATTGGAGTGAAAATGAAACCAAGAAGTGATTATATGAAAAAACATTAAATAAAAAATAAAACAATTTGAAATAAAACATTAAATAATAATAATTTAGTACACACATAATCAAATAATATTAAAGAAAATGAAGAATAAATATAACCCAATAAAAAATTAAATTATAAAACCCCCTTACTGATTGGTATTTTTTTTATTAAAATCTATTTTGATTAATTTAAATTAATTGTAACTAAAAATAACATTGATTATGAAGTATTAATGATATAATATGTAAAAGGGGTAGTATATACATCTTATAAAATAAATTTGGTGCATAACATTAAAATATGTCTCAATAAAGGGAAATTGAGATAAAATCTCTTACAACAGGTCTGACTAGTCAGATACGTTCATTATATTCCTGGATAATAATCATATGTTAATTATTTATTTGATTAATAACCTTTTTAATATTTATTATTCCTTTTGTTTTATTTAGTATAATTTTATATTTAATTACATAATTCATTACGTTCACATCATACATTTTTAAAATATTCAACTCATATGCACAAAAAAAATTAGGTAGATTGACTGTGGTAAAATATTTAATTCCACCATCATGTCCAAAATAATAATAATATAATAATTATATTCTTTATAAATAAGTCATTATTTTAAAAACAACCATGAAATATGGAAATGAAAAATGAACCATGTTACAATCATGGAGATGGTAAGTTGTACATATTCATGAGTAACATTTTCAAATCTAAACGATCATGATCGAAAGAAATTAAGTATTAATTTTTCATTATATAATTATAATTATGAAATAAGTATCATATTATTTATTTAAATATTCTTATATATATAATTAATTTTATATGTTTATGAAAAACGAATCATGTCACTTCGTGGAGGTGGTAATCCACACGCACACACAAACAACATTATCATTTTTAAATGAAAGGAATGGTCAGAAATTATATGATATATTATATTTAAATAATGATAAATATTACATGAATACTATATATATATATATAGTAAATCCATTATTAAAAATATTTGTGAGTTGGGGTGATGGAAAATGAATTATATCGGTTCGTGAGATGATTTTCCTCCACACACATGGACGATAGTTTTGTTTCCAATTCGATGGAAGAGGAAAGGGATATTGGTTATTTAATTAACGTAACAAAATATAATTACTTTTTATATAGTAATTTTGATATACAATCAGGGCTGAATAATGTTTTAAAGAGTTTGAAGATGAAATAAAAAAAATATTGGTTAAGAACAATACATCTTCTTCAGATAATCTCTTTGGGTTTACACTAAAAGACTTACTAAGTGGGTTTAATAATTAAAAAAGTCCTCTAGGATTTGCTATGTGAAGTAATAAAATGATTTTTAGGACCTATATGAATCAAAATGATATTTATGTTTAGATTAGGTTTTTATCCTTATCTTTTTATTTTAACCCACATTTACACATTTGGAAAAACTTATATAGGGGTCAAGATAGTCACTATAAAAGTGAAAATGGACAATAAATAGAAAAATGTTTATATATTAAATTATATAAAAACCACATATCAAAATTTTTATTTTTAGTAATTTTAAATCATTTTTAAAATATTATATATTATAAAATAACATTAAAGTCATTTTTGGAACTATTCATTTAATTTGACTTTGAAAAGAAACGAAAAATAAATTAATTTGAATAAATTACATTAAATCCAATTTAAAATGATATATTTATTTAAAAATTCATTCAAGACAATAATAATTTCAAATTATGTTACTTATATTTTTTTAAATCATTTATTTAATTTTTCAATTAATTAACTAAATATCGTGTCTGCATAGTATAAAAATTTATGAAAATTATTTCATCACTAAAAATCATATATAAATTTAAATGACAAAAAATAATTTAACTTTCAAATTATGATTTATAATATAATAAAATCTATTTTTATCTTGGTAAAAAAATATTATTGTTATCAAAAGAACGAAAGTGACATTTTTTTGTTATCTTTTACAAAGTTATTATCATGTTAAAAATCAAAGAAATATGGAACGAATTTCCCATATATTCTATACTTTTATGGTAATAGATGAATAAATATCATGAAAGTAGACAATAGAAAGATTTAGTGTCAATTTTTATTCCTTATCATAATATTTTTAAGCGTAATTAAATGATCTTCCCTTGATAAGAGGATAATTATTTACTATAGTTACTATTCTTAATTACTGAAAATAAAAGGGGAATGTTTAAAAAAATTTCAAACTAATTAATTTTATGGATTAAATTTTTGAAGATTCAATTTATTTAATTGGAATATTTAATGTAAAAATTGGACTCACAAAGCGTGATTGAAAATGGGTTTTCGAGATAACGAATTTTCCAAGGAATAGAAGACTTTAGATTTACACCATGACATATAATATTGATTATATGAATTTCAATTCATATAGAGATATATAAAATAAAAATATTTCATGTATATATTTATTTATTAATTTTCATTTTAGTAAAATAATGATGGAAAAATCTTATTCACATAAAAGAATTAAAAAAACTACTGTGTTTTAGACATAAAAACAGATTTATACAAATATTTTAAAAATTTATTATTAAAATGAATTTAACTGGATTATTATTAAAAAAAGGATCATATTTAACTTGATTACCAAATAAAAAATATAATCAGAATTTAAATTACCTGATTTAATGAAAATAAATGAAAATTTTACTAATATTTATATTTTTCACCATTCACTGAAAACCCAATATTTTCCAAAAAAATAAGAAAATGTTACCCTAAGATAATTTTGACATGATAATTAAAAAATTCATATCCTTTTTATAAAATAAATTTACTAAATGTTTTAAAAATTAATTGCATTATTCTTATATATATAATAAATAAAATACATTTTTTGAAGTAAATGTATATTGGAAGTGTCTAATGAATTTACTGAAAATTGATTAATTATTTGTAATGATTTAGTCAAAAAATTTCTATTAAAAAATATTTTATAGATGTTTTTCATAGTAGGTTTATTCCAATTCATACCTATTTATTTAATAGTCAGGCTAAAGTAATAATATTTTAATATTATATCATAGTTCCTTTAAACTCTCTACTGCGTGTGACACATGCTATCAAAGAAATCAATTTTATTTCATGAGAAATATATTCTAAAATCAATGTATGATACCTTATATCCCCTATAAATTAAATTTCACCCTCATAATTTGATCTAGATCTCAGTAATCAAGGGTATGAAATTTGAAGATACCATTGTTGAAAATCCACATCATAAAATATGGTTAATAAAAATACCTCTTAAAATAAGGTAAATAAAAGTATTATGTTTATCTAAAATAACCCAAAAATTTGTTTCCAACTAGAAGATCATTAATTGCGAGTAAAAATGTGGATATGTAAGAGAAAAGTAACCCTTGAGGATTAGTAGGGATTGATAGAGTATATGGACAGAAGAATGTTTACATCCATAAATCCATAAATATATTATGCATGAAAATATAATTCAATCATCAGAAAATAAGTTCAATGTATATCATTTTTATTTTGAGATCCTTTTCTTAATTTTTTTTGATTATTCTTATGTAAATAAATATATATATATATATGACAGTAAATATAATTAATTGATATATATTTATTTTATACGCACAATTTCATCCTTTGTTTTCTTTTCAATCAATTTAAACATCATATCATGCTCTATGAAATGAATATAAAAAGACAAATTTTTATGCCTGAAATAGTTAAAATAACTTTTAATGGGTAAAAAAATCAAAAAAATAGTGAAACTTATTTCCATAGATCTCTAAATTTTTACAAAAAAAGGTTACAATAAGTTATCCAATACAATGCATTAATCTCTAAAACAAAAACCCCAAAACCAAAATATCAATATAATCCATTTCATAATTATATATGCTTAATACCATTCAAAAAATACACCTAATAAAATAAAAAAATTGAAAATTTAGAAATAATGTAATTAAATTACAAAAATCAAGTATCACATTAATACCCCAAATATTATAATGTAACTCTTAATTTCACAAATAAAATATTATAAAACCTCAATGAAAATATAAATTTTTCCAAACTAAAATATATCCTCATTCCATAAATAGAATATTATATATTTGTATATATTCTATAAATATAAAAATTTAATAAACACTTCAATAAATTAATTTGTCACCAAATCACTAATCTTTTTTAATTTCCCCAATACTATATGTATTACTTCATTAATTTCAATCATCTCATTATATCAACTAAACATTATTACTTCAACATCAGACACATATTAAGGGTAATATTTCACGCAATAACGTTTTTCTATAAAATATAATGTTATCAAAGTAGAATATGTTATAATATACTTAGACATATCCCAAAATTCAATCATAATGTCATGTTCCCCAATATATATTTTTATTAATGTAGTTCTGATGGTTTCTACTAAAATTTCTATAATACCATCATTGAAGACCCCAAATCTAGTAGCCAAAACCCATTGGTTTTATTATTTTATTAGTACTATATACCAATGAAAAAATTGAAAAGGAATTAATAGTTTATTTGTGTTGTAAAACTTGATATATATTTCAATCTCCCATTACATTTTAAAACATGAAATAAAAAATAAAATGGAAGTAAATATTCTGCATCTCGAACTCATTAAAAAATTACTTCTCTATATCACAGGGGAAGAAAAAAAATAATTGTCAGCTTATATTCTTAGTAAGGGTTATGTTTATTGGATGATATTATGTTTAATTTATGAATAATCAATATAGAAAGGAAAATAAATGAAACATATGTCATTTAATCAATAACCTAAGCACAAAGAATAATATGACCTGAATGAATGATGAAAAAATAATTCAATATAAATAATCACAATAGATTGAAGATAAAACAAGAATACCATTACTATTAAAATAATCACATGTACATTAATAAATAATTTCATAATGATGGAATTCATAATTCTCGACATGATAACCGTAATTCTAAGGCCTCGTTCTAAGACATCTTGCGTAAATTGATAAGGCCTCCACCAAATAACCATAGGTATTTACCTAATGAGGCCGACTGATTCATATAGGGAATCTATAATTTTTTGTCCCACCCATTACATAATAATTCCAATGGATTCATCATATAAATAAACAATACAATTTTATTAACATGCCTTATTAGACAAATGTCCATATATGAAGAACAACATTCACAATTTCTATACTTTTCCCAATTGAACTGATCATAAACCATCTTGAGAAATAATGATTATGATATCATTACAATATATCCTTAGTGGAGAATAAAATGGTTGTTCTGGTTGATGAATATAAATATATTAAAATTACTATAAAAACATTCTAAATGAAAATACCCTTTTTTTGAAATCTAGTTTTAAAAAAAATCTTTCTTTTAGAATATTTTTTAAAAACATTTCTTGAAAATAATTATCAAAACATGTTAAGGAAATATGAGTTAAATGAGTGGTCAAAACAACCAAAATATTCTATTCATTCTGAGTACATTGAAATAAAGATTCCTTCGACATTTTTAGCAAGTATTCACAAAGTTCCTTGTTTGGAAAATGATAGTAAACTTTATTTTAAACCAAAAATATATAAAATGTGAAAAATGTATTTAATAATTTATTGGAGAATATTAAAAATATTTTTGGAAATATTTTACGGAAAATCTATATATAAATGAAAAATATAGCAGAATGATTTAGAAAAAAAGTCATTTTTCCTTAAAAATATGATTCGGGTACATAAGTACTGAAAGAGAGGAAAGTTAAATGAAAAAATATAATTTAAAAATATAAAAACAGGAGAAAAAAATGGTTTTTTTTTAATATAGAAATATCAACTAATTCCCCCATCATATAATTAAACATAAATAATCCCAAATAATGGTGATACTGTAAAATAAACCATAAAAACTATGGTAACATTGGAATAATAATCTCCACGAAAGAAATAAAGTCAAAAGAAACATTATATATAATTATTATAAAAATATTAATGATATAACATATAAATTTGGAAGTTTGTATATAAGTCCATGGCCTTAAGCAATAATTAATCTTGAATTATGTTAATAATTCACATTGTGGAACTTTTCAGGTTTAGTGATTTAGAGAATTAGGTCATAACTTATACATAACAACTTTAATATTAAATGTAGACACTTATACACTCTATACATTTTTTTCATAAAACAAAAACTCTAAAAAAAAGATGTTTAGTTACATGTTTTATATAGCATGAATTTTCCTTGATCCCATCCTTGACCCTATACATCATTAAGTCTTGTGAAAAACATTTCAAAAACTTGGGATGAGCATAAAATGCTTGGTAAGGGATACATAAAGAAGGAATTCTGTTATTTTTTTAGAACAACATGTAAACTATGAATAATTTAATATAAACTTATAATTTTCACCTTAATGATGTAGCAAAAAAACATCTATGATATAAACTCATTTTTTACCCTTTTTGTAACCAAAATATTACCATATATCCCATATAAAGTAACATATGGAATATAAGGTAACTTGGGACATACACATACTTAAATGGAATAAACAAATGACCAACTTCCACACATATCACTAAATGTAATAACCATACAACCAACTTCCATACCGAGTTCATTGGAATTTATAACGTAACTACTCGTTCTTGGTTTATTATGGAACCACCCATAATTTGGTTTATCATGTAACCACAAATCATTAGTTTATTACGTAACCACCCATTAAATTTTCAAGTACCATTATATAATCATAAATCAAAAAATATTGAAAATATTAATATTTCATTAATACCATTTCATTTGAAATCACAAAAAAATCATTTCATGATATTGAAAAAATCAATCCATTTCAAAAACCATTTTAAACATGAAAACATCAAAAAAGGGAATAATGGATTTTTTTCCTTTTATAAACATTAAGACTTATAGAGGGATCTAAATAACGATTATGGCAGCAGAGAGGTCATTGTTGCCACAATCATTAAAAACATTCCTTCTTTTGTTTAGTAAAATGATTTGTAGAAAAAATATTCCCTTTGAATGAAATTAAAAGTCAATGGGTTTATTATATACTATGTAAAAGAAAGAGGTGTATATTATCAAAATATGCCTCAATGAATGGAGATTGAGACGAAGTCCCTTACCTCGTGTCTGACATGACTCGTTTATTATTTAATTCCCAAGATAATAAAAATAAGTAAATTTATAATTGCTTTAGAACCTTTTTCAATTTTATTATTTCTTTTATATTACTTATTAAAACTTTATAAAAATTACATAAATTTTTAAGTTAAAATCAGTCGATTTGTCAATATTGGGTACTTGAGTCAAAAATGATCTTTTTATAATCACAATTTGTCCATGTGGTCAAGAGTACATTATATCCAAAATATAATTCATATATATCACATATATCAAGTATATATGTATTTATAATAATCCATAAAATTTGGATATATTAAATGAAATGCATTGTTCATGGAGACGGTAAGCGGTATGTACGCATGAACGCTACTTTATTTTCAATTTCATATATAAAGGAATAGAAACTGAAAGATACATAGATATATTATAATTATAGTATAATATCATATTTTATATATGTTAGATATGTTCATTAATATAATCCTTTATACGTTCTATGTATGGCATGAATGAGTCATAACACTTCGAAGGGGCAATAGTCCACACTTCCTAAAATGAAGTTATTGTGTTTAAACATCATGAAAATAATAAAGGTATGGTTTAAATAAAACTAAAATAAGAATAAAGATAATATAAACATTATATATATCATATAAAAATACAGTTTCATCATAATTTCCACCATGAGAGGTGGTATTGGAAAATCAAACAATCATCGTTTCGTGAGATAGAATTTCTCCATTCACAGAAATAGTATGTTCAAATCCATTAGATAAAGGTGTGTGTAAGTGTAGTTAGAATAATTCTCATAACTATATCCAATTATATTGTGTATAGTGTTGTTTTTAGGTAACCAAACAATAAGAATATAAAATGGAGTGAAGAAATAAAATATTGGAAATGAACTTTAGAAAAGACACTACCTCTTAAAACGGGTAACTCCCTTAGATTTGAGTCAAAAGGCTCTCTTCAATTTCCTTCTGCATTAGGAAATGCTTATAAGAAGGAATATAGTGATGTTAGGTGATTATTTTCGCAGAGGATGGACAATACAAGAGGCTAGTGAGGTATGAGTAAGTGGTTAGAGGTGGTGGCCTTTTATAAGTAGTAAAAGGGGATCTTTAGGATTTTCTTGAAAGATTATTTTATTATAAACTGAATTTCAATTTTAAAAAGGTCCAATACCCATTTAATTAAAATTTATGATGAGTATAGTTATACATTATCTTAACTAATTAGTTTTAGACAATTTTTGCTTTCAAATTTAACCATATTATTTAGTTTTATCCCATAGTTATCTAATTTAACTCTTAACATGTCTTCTTGTGAATTCATACTATATGGATAATATAGTTTCCACAAATTTTCAATCGAACCTCAAGTGGTTGATTAATTACATTTTAAACATTATGTAAGTCATTTTTCCTAATCATAGATATTAGGACTATTATATCATTTAATAAAATAGTATATGTTTTAAAAACTCATTTATGTCAATTTATATACTTATAATATCATGAAATTTAAAAAATTCATAACAACTTGATTATTTCTAAAAAAACATCATTAATTAAATGTTATCAAGTAATAATCATCCATAAAATTATTTTATGACATAAAAAGTTTTAGAATAAATTTATTTTAATATTTATAATCTCATTTATTTAAATCATTCATTAATAAGATAATCACTATATCAGCATGGTGTCATAAATATATTAATTTATTTGATGTATAAAAATTATAAATAAAATACAATAATATAGAAAATCGTTTTATATTTCTAATTAATATTTATAGTAAAAAATATCTTTTATATTACCCCATATAAAAAATTGTTTTACTGAAAGATACTTGTTTATGATATATTTTCCTTAACATTAAGGTTTAAGTAATTAAATGTCATTTTCACACACAAGAGGCTCCATGGGGTCCTAAAATCATCCCAATGATGCCCATGGTTAGACATATATCATAAAATAGAGTTAGGGCATGTGTTATGGTAGTTTAATATTATTATTATATTTTTTCTCTTATTTACTATATTTACCCTTTAACCATAGTAAATAAAATATTTACTAAAGTTACCTTTCATAATGTCTAAAAATAAATGGTACATATTTAAAAAATTTGGACTTCTTGATTGAAAATATGGAATCCATTTTTCCAAATTCAAAACACAAAAGTGGATGAAATTAATTTAAAATTAATTTCGGTTGTCAAAACCAAAAAACATGTTTATAAGAAGTAATAACTATCAAAAGATTAACATGTGTTTATGTCTAATTAAAATGTGAAATTAATTCCAATGTATAAAATTGGATTAAATGAAAAAAAAATCAAATTAAACTTTAAAACCAATTAAAAATTTAATCTAAACATTTAAATAAATTAGATTAAAGATTAGTTTTGACTTAACATGTAGTATTTTTAACCATTCATTAGAAAATGAACATTATTCGGAAAATATCAAAAAATAACCCAATGTGAATTTTTATGTCTAAATTATAAAGAAGAGGTTTATTTTTTCAAATGGAACATATAAAAGTGATAAAATAGATTTAAAAAGGGTTTTCCATCAAAAGGAGACAAAACTAACTTTAAAAATATTAGAGTATTTATGCTAAAAAATGGATTCATTCTCAATTTAGGCCCTTAAAATTAATGGGATAAATGTGAAATCATTTAACAAACATTTTTAATCATAATATGGTTAGTTGTATTCCTTTCTACCAAAACAATGTTTAGAAAAAAAGTTCCACTTAAAATAAAAATATTATATTATTATTTTTTTCAATATGACTCAGTATTGTGAGAAATATAGGATTTTAGAGAAACCCGTTATTGTGTGTGGGGTACAATATAAAACATAGACTCCCATTTAAAGTAAAATAAATATATAATTCAAAAATATTAATAAATATGAAAATTTTATATTCATTATTCACCTGGGATGTTACATCCTTCACCCCTTTTGGAAATTACATCCTCATAATTTTATTCACTTATCAAATAAGTGGGGGTATTTATCCTTCATAGAATTTTCAAATTCTAATGTTTCCTCTCTAACCATATGGGTTTTCAACAAAACCTTTACTTGATGAATTGCCTTATTCCGCTACCCTTACTCCTTCATTCAAAAATATGGACTAGTTGTTCCTCATAAGAAAGGTTCCCTTCCAACTAAACTACCTATAGACTCAAAAAAAGAGATGGATATGTAAAATACTTTCTTGATATTGAAACGTGAAAAACATTGTATACCTGGGATAAACTTGGAGGTAAATCCACTCTATAGAAAAATAATCAAACTTTCTATAGGATTTAATATGGTCAAATAAACCTCGAACTCATCTTTCCCTTTTTAAAAAACACATCACAATTTTCCATGGAGAAAATTTGAGAAAGACATGATCACCTACCATGAAAGAAATATCCTTCCTCTGGTTATCCGCATAACTTTTCTGCCTACTCTGAGCTATTCTAATGTGCTTATGAATCAACTGAAATTTTACTGCCATATATTCTACCAATTATTGTCCCATCAACATACTTTCACCCACTCCATCCCAAAAATATGGAGTTAGAGACTACTTTCCAAATAATTCCTCAAATGGTTCCATCTTTATAATAGAATAAAAATTATTATTATAAGAAAACTCAACCAAAGAAATATTTTTGTCCCAAATTCCTTGGTAATCTATTGGAGAATCATTTAGAATATCATCCAATGTTTGAATTTTTCATTATGAATTCCTATCTAATTGAGGATGAACATCTGTACTGAAATTTAATTTATTTCCAAATGTCTTCTAAAGGCCTTTCCAAATTTTATAATAGAACCTCAGATCATGATTAGATACAATGGAGACGGGAACTCCATATAACATGACTACCTCTTTAATATGAAATTGAGAAAGTTTATCTATACACAAAGTATCTCGAATAGGAAGAAAATGGGAAGATTTAGTAAATAGATCAACAATAACCCATATTGCATTATTACCTCTAGAAGTATTTGGTAATCCCACATTGAAATCCATGGACACATTTTTCCATTTCCACTCTATAATTTGAAAAGGCGGAAGCATCCCTTTTGGTAAATTTCATTCTTGTTAAACCTATTGATAAGTCAAACACTTCCCAATAAAGTTAGTAATATCTCTTTCCATTACAACCCACCGGTAATACTCCCAATGATATCTATACATCTTAGTGATACCAAGATGAACTAAAATGTAGAACTATGAGCTTCCCATAACAACTCTTTATTCAACCGTGAATCACAAGGCACACATAATATCCTCCCAAATCTCAAAAAACAATCATTATCATTGTTAAATTCAGGTAACTTACCCTTCTAAACCAATTCCACATTTTTCTACAACTCACTGTCTTCTTTCCGTGCTTGCTTTATTATATCTTCTAGAGATGATTTCACTACCACCTGAATCAAAATAGAGGAATTCCATGCCCAAAAAAATTATAATCCAAAATTACTCATATCAAAAACCAAAGGATCTCATTCCAAATGTACCGTTGTTAATGTATAATTACTCTTTTGACTTAAATAATAAACAATTTTATTTTCCATTTCCGGATGGTAATGGATTGTGAAATTATAATCCTTGAATAATTTTAGCCATCTCATTTGTCTTAGGTTTAATTATTTCTGAGTGAATATATACTTTAAACTTTTGTGATTAGTACATATTTCACATATTACTTCACACAAATGATGCCTCAAAATTTTTACTGAAAAAACAACAATAGCTAATTACAAATCATGTGTAGGGTAATTTAACTCATGACGTATCAACTGATGTGAAGCATAAACAATTACCTGATCATTTTGAAACAGGACACACCCAATTCATTTCCACAAAGTATAACTATAAAAAAAATTCACCATTTTTGGAAAGAAATACCAAAACCAGAAAATTAACGAATATTTTTTCAATTACTAAAAACAATCATTAAATTCTTTTGTCTAGATAAATTTAACACCTATTTGTGTTAACTTAGTCATTGGGCAAGATAACCGTGCAAATGTTTTGACAAACCTTCAGTAATATCCTGACAAACCATAAAAACTAAGGATCTATGTGATATTGGCAGGTCTTTTACATTCTTCAACAACATTTCTTTTAGAAGGGTCAATAGTTATTCCATCTTTGGAAAAAATGACCTAGTAATGAAATTGACTGAAACCAAAACTCACACTTGATGAATTTCCCATAAAATTTATTTTCCTTTAATTTTTTCATGACAACACTTAAATGAATTTCATGTTCCTCTTTTATTTTGGAATATAACAAAATATCCTGAATAAACACAACCACAAACTTATCCAAGAACTAATAGTAATTCAATTCATAAGATCCATGAATATAGCAGGGGTATTGGTTGACCTAAAATACGAAACTCTAAATTTATAATGGCCATATATATTATGAAACATTGCCTTAATAATTTCTGATTCATTTACTGTCAACTGATGGTACCCCGACGTCAAAGAAATATTCAAAAAATATCGAGCTTCTAAGAGTTGATGAAACAAATCATAGATATGAGGAAAATGATACTAGTTCTTAATAGTGATATTATTCAAGGCTCTATAATCAATGAAATGTATCATTGAACTATCTTTATTTTTAATAAAAAAACTAGAAAACCCCACTGTGATATGCTAGATCGAATGAATCATTTATTTAAAAACTACTTCAATTGTTTCTTTAACTCTAAAAGTAAAATTTGATCTATATGATAAGTGGTTTTGAAATTGGATTAGCATCAGGAACTAAGTAAATAGTAAACTAAACTTCCTAAACATGTATAATACCAGGAAATACATCAGCAAAAACATCAAGATACTCATTTACTACTGAAACATCATTAATCTAAATCGTACATTTGTTTTCAGAAATACGTGAATGGTAACATTCTTTTCCATCATTTACTAGTTTCTAGTATTCATAATATGTTATCAAAAGTAAGGGTTAATTCTTGTATAAAAATAGAAATTATTTTTGAAAATAATCCTCATTAGCTCTGTAGTCAATCTTAGCCTGATAAACCAAAGGCCAATCCATACAAAAAATAACTTCAAACTCAACTAGAGGAAAAACAATAAGGTTTTTAGGTATATTCTTTCCACACACAAGGAAAAAAATGTTCTTAAAATTTATTTTTGTCTCAACATATACTCCAGGTGTTTTTACCACAATTTTATGATTCATATCATGATATAGAATTCCCAATTTAATAGAAATGTTTTCAGAAATGAAAGAATGTGTAGACGTATAATCAAACAACCCATTGGAATAATCTGAACAAATAAAAAGTGTACCTGATACTACTTTATTTGATGGTCCCACATCAACCGTAGTAGTAGAAAAATATTTCACCACACCCTTCTACATTTGATATGCCTAGTTTCCACCTTGGGTAATCAAATTTGGACACACATTGGAATAATTCCAAAACTTATTAAAACTAAAACACCTTACTATTGTCTTTTCATGGACTACTTGATCATCTTCATTACAGTTACGAGTAATATAACCAGTCTTACCACACCTGATGAAATTTCCTGATTTCGAGAGACATTTTCCATGACTACTTTCACCACACTTTTCCGAAGATTGAAATTTAATTTTACACCTCCAAACTTATTTGATGAATACATTCATTTTTCCTGCCAAATGGACCTGTTCATTTTCTAGATCTCATGGAATACCTTATCATTAGAAAACTCCATTTCCACTTTCTCAGAACATCTGACAAGTTTCTCATAGATTTTCAATTCATGAGAGGCTAATGACTTTCGATATTTTATCTTAAATAATGATTAAAAATTATTTAACATACTATCAAGATATCGGATGAAATTTGAAGCATACAGTGCCAGTTGAGTGAATGTTTCTTTGTATGTATCCACTGAGTCATCCTCCGGCCTGAATTCCTTGATTTTTTTCCATCTTAAGTCAAACCATCATAAGAAAATATTTCTCCAAAAACATAACATTGAATTATTCCCAAAAAAGAGAATCAATATCCCCACTGTCCCATATATTTTTAACCATGGACCACCACTTATCCGATTCTCCTTCAAAATAGTAAACAACAAGAATAACCTTTTGATTGTCTCTACACCCCATGACAACAAAAATATTTTCCAATTTTTTGATCCACTATTCTTCTTGCACATGAGTCATATGATCCTATGAATGATGGGGGATGATGCCTCATGAAATGATCCACTATGGAGATGTTCCTCTATGGTTGATTTGGTTGATGTTGTGCCTTAACACCACCACCATTTATGTCTACATTCAACTTATCCATCACTGAAAAAACTATTCCGTTCTAATTCTGACCATCTCAGGATGCTGATTTGGAAGGTTACACTACTCTATATACCATCCCAACACAGCTTCTCTATTTCCACTATGTAAAACCATTCAGAACAAACATATCTTAGATGAAGCGGCATGGTAATATTCAAATGTTATATCATTTTAATTGGCCTATAATGTAAATATAATTTATGGATATTCTATTAAAAAAATCCTAACTCCTAAAGTTTTCTAAACTGACCTATAATACCAACTATAAGGCCCCATCCTTAGACATTACTTAATTATGAATTAAGTTAATAATTCACATCGAGGATATTTTCAGGTTTAGAGATTTAGAGAATTAGTTCATAACATATACATAAAAACATGAATATTAATAATAGACACATCAACACATGATCAATTTTTTCATAAAAAAACTCTAAAAAAAGAAACATGTTTAGTTCCACATTTTAGACAACATGTCTTTTCCTTGATCCCATAATTGACCCAATTCATCTTTAAGTCCTATGAAAAATATTTCAAAAATATGGGATGAGCATAAAAAACTCATTAAGAGATACATAAATAATGAAAGCTATTAGTTATTCAAAACAACATGTAAACCATGAATTCATTAAAATAAAGTAATAATTTTCACCTTAAAGAAGCAGCAAAAACAATTCTCTAATATAATCTCATTAAATACAGTTTTTGTATCCAAAATATTACTATATAGCCCATAAAAATAAAGATATATCATATAAGGTAACTTGGGACATAAATAGAATAACCATACGGTTGACTTCCACACATGTCACTTAATGAAATAGCCATACAATTGACTTCCAGACCCAATGCATTAGAGGTAATAATGTAACCACCCATCCTTGTTTTATTATGAAACCACCCATCATTTGGTTTATCATGTAACCACCCATCATTGGTTAATCATGTAACCACCCGTCATAAGTCCAGGTACCATTATATAATCATAAATCATAAAATATTGAAAATATTAATATCTCACAAATAAAATTTCACTTGAAATCATAGGAATTTTTTTCAAGATATTAAAAAAATCACTCCTTATAAAACCATTTTCAATTAAAAAACTAAAATGGGAATAAGGTATTTATTTTCCTTTTAAAAACATTAAGGATCACAGAGAAATCCAAATAACGATTATGGCGGTAGAATTGTCATTGTCGTCGCAAATGTTAAAAACATTCTTTTTTTTTGTTTAGTAAAATATATTGTAGAAAAAATATTCACTTTGAATGAAATTAAAATTCAAATGGGTTTAATATACACTGTGAAAAATAAGAAGGTGTATATTATCAAAATATTCCTCAATAAAAGGAGATTGAGATTACGTCCCTTACCTCATGTCCCACTTGAATCGTTCGTTCTTTAATTTCCTGGATGATAAACTTAAGTTAATTTATACTTTATTTAGAACCATTTTCATTTTTATTTTTCCTTTTATATTACTAATTACTATGTTATAAAAATTACATAATTATATAAGTTAATACTAGTCGTTTTTTCGATATTGAGTACTTGAGTTGAAAATGATCTTGTTATAATCACAATTTTTCCACGTGGTAAAATGTAATTTATCTTCATAAAATAATTCATATAAGTCATGTATATCAATTATATATGTATTTATAATATTCTGGTACATTTAGAGATAATAAATTAAATGCACCGTTCATAGATATGGTAAACTGTACGAACGCATAAACGCTACTTTCATTTCTATTTCTTATTTAAAGGAATTAAAACATAATGATACATAGGTATATTAAAATTATAGTATAAAATAATATTTTATATATGTTACATATGTTCATTAACACCATTATTTATACGTTCCATGCTTTTCTTGAACGAGTCATATCACTTCGAGGGGGTGGTAGTCCGCACTTCCTCAAATGAAGTTATCATGTTTTCAAATCAAGAAAAGAATAATAGGATTTTGTAAATACAAATTACATAATAATAAAGACAATATAGAATTAATATATATCATATTTAAATACAGTTTCATCATAATGACCACCATGAGAGTTGTTAAGGGAAAATCGAACAATCTTCGGTTCGTGAGGCAGTAGTTTGTCGTTCACAGAAACAGTATGTTCGTATCCATTAGATGGAGATGTGTGTATTTTTAGTTAGAATCATTATGCTAAAAACATACTAGTATATTGATGATACTGGTGTTGTTATGTAATCAAATAATAATAATATAATAGGGAGTAAAGATTTAAAATATTGGAAAGGATCTTTAGAGAAAACACTACCTCTTAAAATGAGTTGGTCCCTTATATTTGAGCCAATAGGATTTATTGAATTTCCTTATACCTAAGGTAAGGATTTTAAGAGGAATAAAGAGATGTTGGAAGACTATTTTAGTATATTTTTTATGATCCAAGAGGCTTTAGAGGTGTGAGTAAGGGGTTAGATGTGGTGTCCTTTCATAAGAGGGAGGATGGGTACTTTAGAAATGTCTTAAAAGATTATTTTATTATAAAATGAATTTAGATTTTCCAAAGTTCCAAAACTAATTTAATTATAAGATAAGATGATTATTATTATAAATACTCTCAACCAGTAGGGTTTAGAAAATTTTGGGTTTCAAATTTAACCTTATCATTTTTCTTTAACACATATTTACCTAATTTAACTCTTACCATGTCTTCTTGTGTATTCATACTGTATGTTTAATATAGTTACCATAGAATGCCAATGGAACCTCACGTGGTTCATTAATTAAATTTTAAACCCTATTCATTCCCTTTATCCAAATCGTAGATTTTTAAGACTATTATACCATTAAATAAATTAGTATTTGTTTTAAAAAACCCATTAATGTGAATTTATATACTATTTGTATCATGACTTCAATAAAATTCATGAAAACATTATTATTTCTCAAAAACAACATTAATTAAAACATAACAAGTAATAATTATCTATAAAATTAGTGGATGACACAAAAAGTGTCGAAATAAATTTTTGTTAATATTTATAATCTCATTTATATAAATCATTCATTAATATGGTAGTCACTACATCACCATTGTGTCATAAATATATTTATTGATTTGATGTCTAAAAATTATATATAAAATATCATGATGTAGGAGGTATTTTATCATTATAATGACTATTTATAGTCTAGACGATCACTTATATAACCCCATATATTATCTTACTAAAAGATACATATTTAGATTATATTTTCCTTAACTTTAAATTAAAAGTAATTAAATGTCATTTTCAGAAACAAGTGGCTTCATGGGGTGATAAAATTGGCCCAAGGATGCCTATGGTTGGACATATCTCATCCAATAGGGTTATGATCTGTGTCGGGGTAGTTTAATATTTTTATAATATTATTTTTTACCCTTATTTACCATATTTACAATTTAACCATGGTAAATTAAATATTTACTAAAGTTACTATGCATAATGTATAAAAATAAAAGGTACCAATTTACACAATTTGAATCTCTTGTTTAAAAATATGGAATCCATTTTTACAAATTCAAAACACATAAGTGGAAAACACTAATTTAAAATTCATTTACATTTTCAAAACAAAAAAGTGGGTTTTTTAAGAAGTAATAGTTACTAAAAGATTGAAATTTGTTTATGTAAAATTGAAAAGTGAAATTACATAAAATGACCAAAATTGTATTAAATGATAAAAACATAATCTAATGAATCTTTAAAACAAATTGAAAATATAATTTAACCATATAAATAAATTAGATGATATGACAATTTTGACTTAACATGTAGTATTTTTTAATATTCATTAAAAATGAACTTTATCATAGAAATACCAAAACCTTACCCAAAAACATATTGATTCCCTGCTTCTAAACAATAAGTTTATTTTTTCAAATAGAATATATAAAAGTTTCAAAAAATATATTTAAAACGGATCTTCCATCAAAAGGAGGTAAAATTAACTTTTAAAAATATTATAGTATTTATGCTTAAAATTGGATTCATTCTCATTTTAAACGTAGAAATATTATTGGATAAATTTAAAAACATTTAAAAAACAAGTTTAATCATAATCTGGTTAGTTTTTTTATTCCCTCCAGTACAATGGTCAGACATTAACTTCCATTTAAAATAATAATATTATATTATTGTTTTTTTTTTCAATATGACTCGGCATTGTGTGAAACAAAATATTTCCAAGAAACCCATTGTTGTGTGTCAGGTACGACATCAAAAATAGAATCCCCTTTAATTTAAAATTAATATTTAATTCAAAAATATTAATAAATAATAATATCTCATATTCTTTATTTACCTGGGATTTTTCGTTATACACCTTATAAAAATTAATAGGTTCATGATACTAAATACGAATTAATGAAGTGGAAGGTGAGATGAAATATCTTACGAAGGTCATTTTGTTGAAGTGAGAATCAATAAATGAATTGATTATATAAATAAAACTAAAATTATAAATAATAAAATATTAAATAAAACCTAAAATAATAAAAATTCATTACATATATAGTGTTATAATATCAAATACAATGAAGAGGTAATACTACCCATATAGAATAAATTGAGTTATGAAATCCCTTACCGCTTTGTAACATTCAAATAAAATCCACTTGGATAGAGTTAATTTAATTTTAAATTAAAATACCATTTATAATGAATTATTAATTATTTAATATGTAAAAGGGAAATTTTATACCCCATTAAAATATATTTGGTGCACAACATTAAGATCTTCCTTAATAAATTGGAATTGAGATAAATTTATGACAAAGATCAGAACATTGATGAGATAATTAATTATTGAAGTGAATATGTGTAACAATGTATCTATCTATATAAACAAAGTAGAAATAAAACATAAAATAATTAATGGTCATTACACACATAATATTGGCATGATATCGCCCATAAAAATTTAATATATCCCAATGAAAAGAAATTGAGTTAGGAAATACTTAAAAAATGTCATAACATTGTCGTAAGAATTAATCAATGATGTTATTATGTGTACAAAATTTAAATCCACAAAAAATTAGAAATATAGTATAAAATAAATATACATCATTACATGAAAAATATTAGAATATGAAATACAATGATGATGTAATATAATGTAACAGAAAGAAATTGAGTTATGAAAACCCTTACCTTTTGGTTACTTTCAAATCAAATCCACGTGAATGAATTAAAAATAATTCTAAAATAAAATACCGCTAATTATGATTTATTAATTATATAATATGTAATTGGGTTGTATATACATTATTGAACCATGTTATACATGTATTTTTTTATATAAAAAAATATTTTTTTGCAAATTAATAGATTAACCTAGATGTAATTTTGATTATTTTCATGATTTATCGTATTATATTAAGTATGACTATAAATTTTAAAAAAAGAGTGAAATGTGAAAATATATAGATAGATCACAAAATTTTATGAAGTTGTTTTGTGTGACAATGTAATTTTAATGACAAAATCTAGAGTTGAACTAAAAATCTAAGAATATATGATTTTTATGTTGTAAAACGAGCACTAATTTGTTAAACTTGGATGTGGTAGAGGCAAAACAGAAATCATGTCACATATTCACATAATAACATTACATCTTAAAACAAATTTACATAACAATATTTATTGAAGTGTTTTGAATTACATCATAAGCCTCATTTATGATGTATGCTTTTAGGAAAAATTATTTGGGAAGATGGAGATGCATAATTTATGATGTGAATTGTGTAAGAATATCATAAATATTTCATCAAATTTATAATGGATTTTATAAAATTTAAAATTATTAATTTAGTGAAAAATACCTTGGTTATTTCAAAATCTATTTATAACCAATGGAAAAAAAACTAGATCATCCGGGGTAGATTATAAGTACAGTTTTAGAGGGGATTGAGAGAGGATATATCAACTCAGGGAAGCTATGAATAGTGACTTGGAACAATTTTATTAACCTATTTTCCTTTTTTATTTTCATGATTTTAATACCTTTATCCTCCTTTATCAACTAAGTTAACCCATAAATGTAGGGGTATATCTTTTAATTAACCAGGACAGGGAAGGCTGGGTCATTTTGCGACGCTTGAGTTTATATACATATATTAAATAAAAAACATTTTTTTCTCATTCTTTATACTTTCAATTCGTTATTTTTAGTTTTAAATTCCAAATGTGGTAGTATTGTGTTTTGATTTTTTTTATTTTGATTACCCTTTTTGATCATTTATTTCTCCCTCCACTCAATAATTTTTTTTATTAAATGGAAAAAATTACGGTTGTCTAGTGATTAATTGACAATCATCAACATGTTAGTGGAATTTTATGTTGGAAATATTGGTCAGTTAGAGAACAAGAATAACAAGTTACAGATTTTCATAATTATTCCTGATTACCCACTACTACTCCATATACAAATGAAGGAGGTTATATATACATGAGATTATAGATAGGGATATTCTCGCCCTAATTATCTTACCATGGGAGAGAGAAGAATCATTAGATGAATCACCCATATACCAGTTAGCAGAATAAAACATCTTAAATAATTGAAAACTAATATAGAATTGAAATAGTTCAAGCCAAGCCCATCCCAATCACCATATTTATCAAATATTTTAAATAAATCATTTATTTATCATCTTAAAAACCTAATTTAGAAAAATAAAATTAAATATATTTTCTTAAAAAAATAAAAAAAGACAAAATATTTTGTGTGTACTCATATCTGGATACTATCTATTGTAAAAAAATTGAATATACCTATTATTTATTTCCATGATCCATGATTGACATGTGTCAATACACCATATAAAATAAATTTTGTAAAAAATATTTATGTATTCCTTAATAAATGTAAATTGGAACAAAATCCCTTTCAAAATTCATAACATTGATGTGAGAATTAATAAATAATTTGATTATATGTATCAAATTTAAATCCACATAAAACATGGTTAAGTAAAATATAAAATAATTATAGGTCATTACACACATAATCATGGAAATACATAGTTAATAAATATGTTATATGTTTTAATTAAAAGAAATTGAGTTATGAAATCCGTTACTATGATCATACCATTGATATGTGAATTACTGAATAAATTGATTATGTGTAAAAAATGTAAATCCATATAAAACAAGTGTAAAAACAATATAAAATAATCACAATTCATTACCCAGATAATCTTATAATATTAAAGATAATGGCGTTGTAATATAAACTTTAGAAACTAAAACATGTTTTGAAACCACTTATCGCTTGGTAACATTCTTATCAAATCCCCTTGTATGAAATAAAATGAATTGTAACCTAAAATACCATAATGTAGGATGGTTTGATCATATAATATATTAAAGGGTCAGTATATACACAATATAAAAGAAATTAGGTTCATAATATTAAAATATGCTTCATTGAATAGAAATTAAGATGAAATCCATTTCCTCATGGCATACTCATCACATAAGCTTTCTATCTTCTTAAATAGTAAAATTAATACAATAAATTATTTAAATTCTTTAATGTTTATTATTCCTTTAATTTTATTTTATAAAATTATAAATTTAATTACATATTCAATTATGCTCACTTCGGATGTTTTGATGATAATTAGTTCAAATTTTCAAAATGAATATAGTAGTTTCATTGTGGTAAATGTTTTCCTTGTTCCATCATCTCTAGAATAATAATAACAATTTAATTTAAATATTTATACCTTCATTATTCATTTAAAACAAACCATGACATATGGATATGAAAAATTATCTATGTTACAGTCTTGGATATGGTAAGCCATACGTGTGCCTGAGTCATGCTTACATTTTTCAACGATAATGTTTGAAATAACATACATATTATTTTATCTTTACAAAATGATAATTATAAAAATAGAATATCATATTATTTATTTAAATAAACTAATATATAGAATTAATGTGACATGGTTATGAAAAATAAATCACATCACATAATGGAGATGGTAATCAACATAATCCCATGAATGTCATTATCATTTTTAAATGAGTGGAGGGAAATAAGTTATATGATATATTATATTTAAATAATTATAAATTTTTCATCAAAACACATAGAATAGACACACACAAAAATAAACAAAAAAACAAACACACACATATATATACATGAAATCCATCATTAAAATCATTTGTGATCAGTGGTGATAGAAAAAAAATTATATTGGTGTGTGGAGTGGTAATCCACCATACACATAAAACAATGTTTTGTTTCCCATTTTATTGAAGAGCATATGGATATAAGGTATGAAATTAACATAAAAAATATTTATAAGGGATATTTTTTTATTATATCAAAATGGTTTATAATATTTTAAGGAGGTTGAAGTGGATGTAAAATAAAATGTTTTGTTAATAATGATACCTCTTCTTCAAAAACCAAAATTAGTTTACACCAAAAACCTTAATAAGAGGTTTTTATAATCACAAAGGCCTCTAGGATGTGATAAAGTGAGTAAATAAGTTATTTTTATATATATTGGATGAACCAAAACGCTTTTAAAGTGTAAATAAAAGAGGATAGTGGGTGACCTTTTCTAAGTGAGGGGAGGGGTAGTTTTGGAATTTCATAAAATATTAAATTAATATAGTTTAATTTTCATATAGGAAATACTTCAAATTGATATATTTAAAATATAATATGATGATGGGCCAAAATAATATCATTAAATAAATTTTAGCATGTTTTTATTTAATCCTTACCCCTATATTTGTGTTTTAACTCGCATTAACCCTTTTTGAAAATTACTATGATACAAATGTTTTTACACCTTAGTGGTCAAAATTGATTCTATAAAATCAAAAATAGAAAATAAATTGACAACAGTTCATGTTTTAAACCATATAAAAATTACATGGATAAGTATTTTATTTTAACAAATTTTAATTAATTTAACAAAATATTTTTATTATAACATAACATTTATGTCATTTTTTGAGAAATTAATTTCATTTGAGTCTAAAATAAAAATTACTACAATGGAATTAAAATATATTCAATTAAAACGCCTATAAAATTTTATATTTATTCAAAAAATTCATGAAAAAAAATAATACTTTCCAATTATATTAATTTTAATATTTTGAAATCATTTATTTTATTTTACTTTTAATTAAATAAATGTTTTTTCACTGTTCCTCAAGAATTTAAGTTAATTAGTACACCATTATATTTTTAAAATAAAATAACATGATAAAAATTCATTTTTCCCTAAAATGAATAAATACAACTGAATATTTGTTTTTAATCCCTATAAAAAAATATTATTGATATTGAAAGCAGGAAAGTGACATTTTGCCTTTATATTTTACTTAATTATTATAAAGGTAAAAATAAATGAAATATAAAGCCATGTGGCGACATATTTTTATATGTTTTTTGAGATGGATTAATTAAACTCATACAATGGGATAAGGGAAAGGTTTATTTTCCATTTTCAGTCCTCAACATGCTTTTTTAATCGTAATTACTCGATTTACCCTTACCATAGAGATACTATTTACTATAATTACTATTCATAATGAATAAAACTAAAAGGGGACTATTTACGAAATTTTTACACCCTGACTCAAAAATATGGAATCCAATTTTGAAGACTCAATTCATATAATTTTCTAAATTTAATTTAAAATTAGACTCAAAAATCATGATAAAATGTTTTTTTCAAGAAAATTCATTTCTCTAGAAATAATGAATTTACATTAATTCTATAATGAGTAATCTTTATTATACAAATTTCAATTCATACATATGTATATATATATATTAAATATATAAAATTCAATTAAATAATTCATTATTTGGGGTTATTTTAATTAATCAAGAGAGAAAAATATTTTACACTTAAGAAAACCCTCTAGAAAAAATGTGTTACATGCTTAAAAATATATTTATACAAATATCATGAAGAATACTAATTAAAATGTAATTAATTAAATTAATATAAATCAAATGGACAAAATTTCACATAAAGACCAAATTCGAAATATATTTAGACATTAAATTAAATTATTTATTTAAATGTTATGTCACTTTTCAAAAGATCTATATTTTTTTACTATTCACTAAAAAAACCAATGTTTTCAAAAATTCTAAAAATTCCACTATAAAATAATTTTGATATTTTCATTTTAAAAATGATATCATTTTTATGAAATACGGTTTTTAAAAATGTTATAAATTATTTATAGTATTCATTCTCCATAATAAATAAATTTCATTTTAGAATAAACAATATTTATGAAGCATAAAATAGAATCATTAAAAATAGAGAAGTTATATATTTTTATTTAATAAAAACATTTATATTGTATAAAAATATTGGAGATATTTTTCCTATTGTTTTTAGTGTTATTCATACCAATAATTTGAATGATCACATTTAAATAAAAATATTTTAATCGTATATCGCGGTTAATTTTGACACAGTGTTGTGTGTGACATATGCTATCAATGAAATCACATTTCCCCGAAGAGGAAAATTTTTGAAAAATTTTAATCTGCTTCACGGATCCCATGAATTTTTTATTTAATATATTCAATTTTATGTAAAATGATTTTTTCTGTTTGTTGTAACCACATACAAAGGATTGTTTTGTTATGGTTTATGTATCCTTAGATTATTTCCAAACCATACCAAGGACTAGCTACTCATATTTAGTAGTTAACCTTATAATGAATGTTTTTTCAATTGATTCACCATTTTCGAGGTTTCAAAAAGGTCATATCTTTTTAGCTAGAGGTGAAAGCTGTTTCACAAGAATGAAAACATAAAAAAGAAAAGATCTGCGATTTACCCCTCCCCCTCTCAGTGATCACACAGATCTTGATTGGTCCTTTCAAGTGGTATTAAGGGGATGTTACTTTAATTAAATATATAATAATTATGGAATAAAACATAAGATTACAAGGATGTTGTGATGTTTTTTAACGGTAAGGGGATTAATATCTTTTTTGGGAAGAATCATCATATGTGGAAGGAAAAAATATTGAATTTTCTTATGCCTATTGGTTATGAAGTTTTTGAGATTTTTTTAGATGGTTTCCCCCTCATGATAAATATGTTATATTAATACTAATAATAAGAAAAATTTAGAGACTTATGGTGAGTCATAAATTTTATACTTTCCTTACTCTTTGAAAATGACTTTCTTTGTGTTAAAGGAATCTCAAGGGATAAAAGAATCTAGGTTAAACTGAAGACCATCTATAATAGAAATAAAAAATTAATGAAAGAGAAGTTTCAATTATAGAGATTAATGTAAAAATATCTTAATATTAGTGGTAATGAATCAACTTATAACTACTTTATAAGGGTGAATGATATTATAAGTATGATATGGTTTCTTGGTGAAATATTTAAAGATTCTTCCATTCCTGAAAATATCATCATAATTATAAGTAATTAATTCATTTCAAATGTTTCATTCTTTGAATATATAGATCCCAAAACTATATCTCTACGTGATATGAACATAAATATCATTACCTATGAAATGGGAAGATAAAATACCATAATAAAGAAGTGTTATAATTGAGAAATCTCTTTCATGTCCTTCATGAGAAGAAAATATATGAAAGTTAAAATTGAGTAAGAATCTAGTGAATCTGACATAGAAGATGAGTTTAATATAAAATTTGATGAATTTACAGATTTTTATTCTAAAAATGTGAAAATAGGCATAAGAAACTACATAGGGAAGTTACCTATGAAGTTATTTAGCTAAAGAGATTTTGAAAATTTTTCTACAATTTATCCAAGACTTGTGGAAGATAAGGAAAGTGAAGAAGAATCTAAAAAATGACATTGATGATACTACTAAAAAAATATCATTGAAAGAGATAATGATTAAAAATAAATTAGATATAAAACCATTATCTGAAATGAAGAAAATTAACAAGAATATACTTATTTAGAGTTTATTCTAAAGAGAAACTTGAAATAATTTCTTGAAAACAATTATAGGACAGAAGAAGAAGGATAATAAATTAAATATAGTCAATCATTCAATAAATAGTAAAAAAAATTCTATAGGAGATACATAATTTTATAAAAGATATTTATGATATAACTTTTTTTATGATAATAAAAACCATGTTATAAATCATAAAGAAACATTGAAGGTAAGAGAGAAAGAATTATAAGGTTATCAATAAAAAATTTTTAAATATTCGAAAGAAATTAAATACTTCTAAAACTCAGTTGTAAAATTTGGTGAATTTTATGAGAATTATAAACCTCATAAATATGAATAAATAATACTCAAAGGTCAATAAGAAGGATGAATATGTTCAAAATGGAAAAATGTTAAGAAGGACAAGTATGTAGTAAAAATAAGAGGATTTGAAAGCCTTAAATTTATATGGTTTTAGAGTTTGAACATGAAGTCGTAGATACTAGGGATTCAGCTAAGGATGTGAATATATATAAGTTAAAGAAGAGAATTCAAATTGGTAATCAAATCTTTGGGACTAAAAAAAGTCCAAAGTGGATAGTGAGAATGTTGATGAAAATCTGGTTCACAACACTAGACACCATGGAAGTTACCATGGGAAATATTATTTCTCTAGTCACTCCTAGAACTTTAGAGGCTCTAGTAATTCATAAAAATGTGTTGGATTGATCAAAAAAACAATAATAAATCGTTTAGTAATTGGAGGAAAATTTTATGTGGAGTTAAACTACTCAATGAAGACAACCTAAGAAATTAAATTTGAATATTAAATATTGATTCCAAACATTAATAAATAGTTATGAAACATGTGATCTGTGAAGTTTTTTATAACTTATGTATTATCATGATTATGAAAAAAACAAATTTATGAAAAAAATCATAAATTCCACATGATAAGGACCAAAATGTCAAGGAAAAATACTTAAATGTTGAAATTTATATGAAATATCTAAAAGTAGAATAAGCATGGATGTTTTATAGTGGGTGTTATTTACATATTACTATATATTTTTATTTTATGAATAATGGAAAATATTATAATTAATTTACCATGAATTTGGGAAATAATGAGTCCCTCAGAATCATAGGTGTCAGTTTTTTATCATCTGGGATGAAGAGCTAAAGTCAAAAAGTTCCATTTGTATTGAAGGGATAATTTTTTTTCGAGAATCTCATTACTTTGTGATGAATAAAACAAAATTATTCAAAATAGATGGCTTCATTGTTAAATAGATTAAATATGGGAAATTTATTATCATAGGTTATAAAACTAAGGGAAACTTGTTTCAAGTTGGTGATGTGAAGTGTTAATGATATGAGAGCATGATAGATGAAAATCAACTACATAATAATATGATAAGACATATGTGTTAGAGGAATATCATCATGATAAAAATATAAATTATTTATGATATTATGTACATTAAAAGAATAATATATTACTGTGGTTCTATATTCTAGGAATATAAGATTACAAACCTGAAACGTATGAAAGTTGGGATACATTTAACTTATCCCATAGAGATGATACATGTTGATATTTTCTGGTCCATGATAAATAAATAAAAAAGAATAGATGAGTTATTTATTTCTTTATGACTTTAGTCTCATTACATGAATTATTTTTTTGAATCATAAATCAATGGAACTCAAATTGTTTAGATGTTTTTGGATATGAGCAGAAAATGAATGTGGATATTCAGGAAATAAGATTCAAAATGATAATGGTGTAGAATATATAAATGAGAAATTTAGAGATTACCTTGAAAAAATGGATTTATTTATGCATTTAATGCACCATATACACCATTAAAAATTATTTTTCTGAAATAAATAATATATTTTTTTGGAGATAGTGTAAAAAATGTTGATTAAACATGATACTTGAAGATATTTTTAAAGTAAAGATATTTTTGTTAATATTCATATTCAACAATAATTTTTCGTTTGGCCAAAATTTGATATGAATTCTTATGATATGTATTAAAAATAAAACTAAATTTTAAATTACCTAAATGTGTTTGAATTTCCTTGTATTATAAATGTAATGGGTAAGAATATTGGTATGTTTTATCAGATAGGTTTTGATAGAATATTTATTAGACACCATCATAATTTTAGATAATGTAGGTGTTATAAAATATATAAATGAATGATTATTGACTATAAAAATGTAAATGATCTAGAAAAGTATGATAATAATGTTTCAAAAATGCTTGCAGATTTCAAAGAAAGGGAAGATGTAGTGGTTTAAGTTGAACAACATGAAAAGGTTCTCAATGATAATAATATGGTTGAATATTCTCAAGATAAATATGTTAACTCAACTATCTCAAGTGATGAGGAACATGTAAATTAATTTCATATAATGAAATGGATGTATGTATAAGTCTCAAACATCATTGGAGGTCAATGAAAAATGTTCTAAACCAGAAGAACATCATTTTTAATATCATATATTTCCTTATATTCACATGTTTAACCAAAAGATGTTGATTAATCTCTAGAATTTCCAAAGTGGATTGATGATATGATTGAAGAGATAGATCAAATTGAGAATAATGATACATGGGAACTTATATACAATCCAAAAAATAAATATTTGATTGGTACCAAATGGATGTTTCAATACAATCAGAATGAAATAGGTGATTTGATAAGAAACAAAGTGTGATTGGTTTGTAAAGGTTACTCAAAAATTATATGAATTGATTTCGATGAGTCTTTTTCTAAAAAGAAAATATTAAAAATAATCAGAAACATTCTTTCTATCACAATATAATGGAGATAAAAGATTTTATAAATGGATTCCAAGTCGTGTTTTCTTAACAAAGACATTGAGGAATATTATTTTTAAAAAAACCCTCTGGATTTCAGATTATGAAAGATGAATTATAATTTTCTATATTAGATAAGGTTTTTTTATAAGTTTAAGAAACACTAATTTATTAGTATTTGATTATAGATAATTTCTTAAGAAGTTTGAACATCAAGAAAGGAAGATTTTATTGGAATCGCCATATAAATATAAATCAAGATGTTTTCCCAATTTTGATTGCTTATGTTGAAGATATCATATTTATATGGAATGATGCAATAAAATGTGAAAACATTCATGAGGAGATGAATAAGTTATTTGAGATGTCAATTCTAGGGGAAATAAAATAATTTCATGTTGTACAAATCACTCAAATAGTACATGTATTTTCCTATCTCAATAAATGTAAGATAAGGATATTTTGAAGAAGTATAGAATGGAAAATAAAAAACCTATTACCACACCAATTTTAATAGGAACTATGTTATAAAATGATAGATAACTTAATGATGTGGATCCTAAAAAAATTGGATGTTAGATCGAAGTTTTTTGGTATCTAACAACCTCAATACCAGATATTGTGTATGATGTTAAATTGTGTTCAAATTATAAAAGTTCCCTAAAAGAATAAAATATAATCGTATGAATATTATTTATTTTATATATCAAAAGTAAAATTTATTTCAGAATAAAACATGAAATATTAATAGTTATTGATTAGTTTGGATATACATATGCATATTGGTAATGTTGTTTTGTTGATAGAAGATCCACATATAGTAGAGTTATATTTTTAGTAGAAAGATATGTGAGTGTCATAAAAATATTCAATGTTATGTAACACTCAACACTCCATATGATTCATATATAGATTCCACTTAGTCTTCAACACAACTATTGGGGATGAAGAAACAATTATAAGTATTGTTTGTTGATGCGAAGTTTCTACTTCTCTTAGGTTGTTATAATATGAATGATATAAATCTAACTAATAATCTAGTGTAACATTCTAATTATAAGCATAATGATATTAAATATCTCTTCATCAAATAGAACACAGAAAAGAATGAACTAAATTTTGAGTTTGTTCCTATAATAGTGAAAATTACAGTTATTTTTATAAAGAAATTTCTAAATGAAACATTTCAGAAACTATGGATGATCATGGGTGTATAATCTCACTCTATTAAAGGATAAGGTATGTTACTTTATCACTTATCCCCTATTGTCTTTAGATTTTGTTGTTAAAATGGGATAAAATAACAAATAATCTATACTTTGATATTATTTTACTTCTTTTTAGAGAGAATATATTTGGGTGAGTGTTTAAATGGAGTAATAATTGATTTCAAAATGAGTTAACTATTTTAATAGTTTTCTAATGTTGATACATGAACTATCTTGTATATGTTTAAGTGTGTCTCTATTTTGAAAGTGTGTTAAAATTAATATGTTTGTAGATTAATATTTTATGGAAAACATGGAATTATTGTTTAATTTTTAATAATTCCTAGATTGAGTAACCTCGCATAGGCATGAAATTATTGGATATTGATCCATTTCTTGAGTGTTAGAGTGTAGCATCCTCGACCCAAACAGCCACCCGAAAAGTGCTAACGAGCAGTGTTCCACTAGTCTGGGTGGACCTCCCTGAACACCAAAGGATTTAAACTAGCATGGATGGGTGTATAATGGTATACTGGGGAGGGTATACCCTCTGGGAAATAGATAATATACTATTGAAGGCCTAATAAAATAACATGAAGTGAAAATAAATGTCTCAGAAGACTTGAACAAGAACCGCATTGCAGAAACAAATCCAATATCAATAAATAACATTAGAAATATAGAAACAACTAGAGTATCATAATGTAAATTGAACATAATACCGAAAAATCCCTTGTATCCACTCAAAACAAAACAAAACGCATGCATTCCATGTCAGGTCGTACAATACAATATCCTCGGTGCTTCCCATGGCAGACCAAAGTAGCTACATAAATAAGAATGATGAAACTAAAAATGAAAATATAGAAAAGTAAAGCTCTATCTTGGATTTACCTCAAGTTCTATTCCAATCTCTATTCTAAACGGTACTATGACCCTACTCATTAGGCTGAAGCTTCACCTATACATAAATACATAAATTATACACGCATCCTGAAGGACCTGTGCATAGTGTGAGACTAATATCATTAAGATGCCACCAGATGGTGAGTACCTAGTATAAGTATTTATAAAGATATGCATCTCTAAGAAAATAAAATAGCATGATGCAATATATAAACACAGCCTCCACTGGTGATTAGTAGCCACTAGGGAGTGTCACTTTCTTTGTCCAATACTGGAATCATTGAAGCAAAGAGAGTCCTTAGCCTATGGACCAAGGTAACCCTGTAGTAACAAATCCCCAATGAACCCTCAGGTTTCACCTCTATCATATATCTCAATACCGTATTCCTCCTAACACCTCATGTCTCAAAGTACCGACGTCCTGAAGGAATGCCCAATAAATAGTATCCTGCTCTCTTAGACCCTTGCTCCAAATCTCACATCAACCCATGGCACAAAAATAAGAGGAAAAATGACATTTGTCCTCAAATAAATATCCAGGACCATGGCCTAAAACATAGATCACCTCATCCCCCAACCCAATAGGCTCATCACTATTAATATAAGGCTCCTCACCTTCCATGTGACACTCCACAGAAAGCACTCCAAACAAAAAATACTTATGCTAAAACTATCGGGGGCTTCTACCACACTTGTTATAAAAAACACCTCATCACAAAATCTACCTATGTGTACATGAATCAATCAATGCATTGGCCATTACGGTTGAGTGGTATTCACAAAATAAGAACCTAATCTGCACCATCTCTAGAACCTCATACCCCTAGTACCGTGTCACTAAACTCTATTTTCCTTTCCATCCAAGTATCACATACCTTGGCCAACCCGAGGATCTCACTACCTCAATTTGATGTCCACGATTCCCAATCTCGTCGTCAAAAAAAATCATGAAAATACAGAGAAAATCCAACCAATCATCAACATCACTCAACCTTGATGGCCATGTCGTCCCAACCTGACCTCAAGTCATGCCCTTCCCGAACCCTTGGGTACTATCTCATGGAATTCGACCAATTACATATATAAAATTTAAACAACACATTTTAAACAAGAAATTAAATTTAGATGATTAAATTTCATATATTTAAAATCATTGTAATTTAACATGGAGGTCATTAATGCCTCATAATTTAATAACCAAGTCAATTTAATTTAAAATGAAATAATTTAATTGAATTAAACACCCTTGGATAAACAGCCCAAGGAGCAGTGACCTCCAATCTGACCTCACAATCATAACCAAAGTAAGTGAATGCACAATAAAATCCTACAAGTCACTTGATCAATTAAATATGAAGCTGTAGGGGTCCTTCTCAAAATCCTCCATTGGACTAAAAATCTGAAACCCCCAAAATTCTATGAAAACTCAAAACAAGGTATGCACCACCTACCTTGTACTCACAAATGTAGGCATGCCCGATATTAAAGTCCCATTTTAACTTTGTTGACATAAATCTATATATACTTATAAAACTCTGAAATCAGATTGAATATAAACAATGTTCCATAATAAGAAATATCAAATAAAATGAGGTATGTTTGGGGTTAGATTTATTGAGGTGATCCTATAGCCTCTGACAGTTCAAAGAATAGAGGCCGGTTTGAGAGACAAGATAAAATCTTGTGGAATAGATGAGGAGGAGGATTCCTCTTGATATGATTTCGATAGGTGAGAAGAATGAAGTATATGAGGAAATAAATAGTAAATAAAAATAAAAAAATAATACAAATTACCGAACACAGGTTGCACGGTATAACCATATAGTTTCTCAAACCATGTAGCTACCATGTGGAAGCCACTACCTAGGATCTCTATATTTTCATGGATACACTACATGGTTTTCCATACTATGCATAAACCGTGTGACAACCCACTATCAAAACTATAGGGGTGGTCGTACGATCATGTGCCCCTACTCGGAAGGTTTCCCTAAATCTGGTGCATGCACCTGTTTTCAAAAAATTGGTCCTTCAGGCGTCCGACACTATTGACACCCTTCTGAACACCTTAAGAACTCTAATAGAATCTAAACCAACCTAAAACCATCAAATAAGTATAATGTAACTCTTATAATTGGGTTTCGATCAGTGAACAAAAATGTAGGATAGCCACTAATTGAAAAATTCAAAGCAGATTCGGATTTTGACCCGTTCAAAAAACTATGTTTGTTAAAATCTCTCAACCAAAAAATAGATAATCCCTGATCTATCAAACAAAACATGAAGATGGAACCAAACATACACATCCTGATAAAAAGGACCCAGAAAACCCTGATCTCAAGGGTTCAGTCCAAATTCATCAAGGGGATCCCCACCTTAAAAATTTCCTATCTCAGTCTCAAACCGATCATAACTCAAATCAACAAAGGTCCATCAGCTTATTTCCTGGCCCATGGCCCTTGCTTGATGCATCGTCACCCTTACACCTTATCGGGTTCTCTAGTGTTTCTTTCAAAACCCAATAATATCCCACACTGCATTGGTTCCCGCCTCGTGCCCATGGAACCCATGAAGAAATGATGTCCCACATCTCATGGATGCTCAAAATAAACATGGTGCCTTGCACCTCAATCAGAAATTTTATCCTCAATGCCTTGATTCCGAAGACACCTCACGTAACCTTAATCTCTCAGATTTAACGATGCATAAGCACCTCAAAACACGCATCCAACGATGCTCTTGATTCCAAGAAACTAATATATATATATATATATATAATCATGAACCTAAGATGGTTCCCACCCACTGACTAATGTTTGGTCAGTCTATATACAATTAGTGCACCATGTACACTCCAAACAGACATCCCTCAATAGTCCATGCCAATACAGATATGCCTAAATAAGCCATTTTAAAGAAAAGAAAAAGGAAATCATGGACACACCTGTGGTGTACCTCTGATCATCGTCATCTCTCTTTACTACACAACACCTGGTAGCTCGACAATGTGCACCTGTCCTAACACACAGGTGCCTAAAGCATGTCCTCCCTGAAGTGCTACACCAGTCACTAGCCACTGAACACTAATTAGGTCCCACTATCTCAAACATGTCTTCTGCATGCAACTGACCCTCGGATACCCTCACCAGGTACCAATCCTTAATAGATATCTAAATCACGTGCCTACATAGTACCATATCTACCCACTATCTGAGACGAATGCCTACATAAGCTCTCAAAATGCCCAACCTATCCACATGCCTGACACTCCTTTGGAGACCAATCACATAGAGTCTGGACATGCCCTAGTTACCCAAAATGAAAGAAAACCACTTCTGAGCTATATTGAGGTGGTCTGGCCGAGTCCTTGTCCGAACTGCCTGGCTGGAAGTCATCCTGACCTCATTTCATGCAATATAAACTGTCCACTGATGCCACCTCCATAAACAAACGGGACCTGTCAGTTATGTTACCCTAAGATATGAGCGACTGATTCACCACCTCTAATAATGAGGTCATCCTAATGATATTTACCTTCACATGTATAGAGTTTCGTAATCCATTTTTAGACTAACTCACCGCCGAGGTGTAATCACTTACCATCCCTATTGAAAATTGAGACATCTCAATGATAGTTTTAGCATACTCCATGATAGGAATGTCACCACACTGAAGGCTCAATAACTCCTGATCTCTCTCCTCCCTCAACACCTCATGGGAAAAGTGCTCAAATTATATGTCCACAATGTACTTCTTGGCCAGTCTCTCAGGTATGTGATCCTTCACCTACACATCCCACCCACGCTTCACCTGTCCCCTGAGTATGTATGTCGCCTACTTGACCCTCCATCCTAGATGTATCTCGAGATGCTCGAAGATCATCCACATGATATCGTACAAGTTTTCAGCCCCCTATGGACCACCATTACCTTGAAAACATGGCTAGTGATATGACTGGAACTCCAAAGTATGGTAATCCATAAAGGGTTCTATTCCTAGAGCACCTCTATCTATCCCATCCAAGATACGTATAATTCAGTACAGAATCTTCTCGTCAAGCCACAACCCAAAAAATGTCCAACCTAGTAGCTAGCCTACCTATAGTAGACCCTGAACCTGATCCTTCCCCTAATCATGTATCTACGGCTCATGCTCTACCTACCCCTTAGGGGTCTGAACCTGATCTTACACCTGCGACACAGTACCATCACCAACCTGAGGCTCCATCTGGCTCTTCTAGGAGGAACCTACTGAATACCATAAAATAGCCAGACAACCCATATATATATATATATATATATATATATCGAAAATATGGAAGTCATTAAAAAGGAAATGTATAAAAAATACCCTTTCTCTCCCAAACCGCAACCATGCCCACAACATCCCAAAATCATGGCCTCCTTACCCATCTTCAACAGAGCCAAGTATCACAATTTCCCCGAGTCAGGCCCGTCCTGACAACCAATGTTTCCTTAATCTGATGATTGAGTCTCCCAATCCTGGTAATCAAAATAATTTCAAAAATAATACAAGCCTACTCCTATAAGATTCAGGCCCAATTCCCATGACACATTAAATTTTACATAAATTTATGGAATAGCATATCACATTTCATAAAATAAGAAAATCTATCAGGAATTTCACCTTTTCATGTGACAATTGACATATATCACATGGTATTATCACATTACAAGGGATATATTCATATATGAAATTGAAATACCCTAAAAATGTGTCTATAAAAATCCAAATAACCATGCCTTTCCTTACTGGGAAAAGGGTCAATTCCCTCTTACCACACTAGCCAAGGGTCATATATCACAACCAAAAATCATCAAAACAATCTGAGCCACCTAGATGGAAATCATATAAAATATAAAATGAGAAAAATAAAAACATAATAAACCACCCAATGTAACTCAATCTATCCCTCATACATTAGGCTACAGACACCCAAGAATGAGTTCTAAATCATGATATGACATTAATCTATCTCCAGACTACCATAATCCCAAATAGTAATACCGTGAAAATAATTAAAAGAAACACATCTGATACAACTTGTAGCATCCTAGACCTGAACAACCACCCGAAAAGTGATAACAGGTAGGGTGTCATTGGCCTTAGGCACACCTCCCTGAATTCCAATGATTACCGACTAGAAATAAGGTTGTAATCATGTATAGTTGTGAGTCTATACCCTCTTGGATATAGATTATATACTAGTACGAGCATAATAAGATAACATGAAGTGGAAATTAATGTCTTAATAGACTCAAACTTGACCAGAAAATCACAAACACATCCAATATCAATAAACAATAGAAGACATATAAAAACAACTACAGTAGTGGAAAGTGAATAGAACATCATGCCAGAAGATCACTTATAGACACTCAAAATCAAAACAAGAAAGTATGCAAACCATGGCAGGTCGTACAATACAATATCCAAGGTGTTTCCCAAGACAGACCAAAATAGATACATATATAAGAATGCTAAAAATAAAAATTAAACTACTGAAAATTAAATTTCCAGGTAGGTACGACTTCAAATTCCATGACCATCTCCATGATAAACAGTACCATAATATAGCTTCTAAGGATAATCCTTTACCTATAGGTGAATCCATAAAGTCTAAACACATCCCAGAGGTCCCGTGTAGGGTGTGAGACAAGACTCGGTAGGTTACCACCCAATGGTTTATACCTAGTATATGTGATTAAGCAGATATTCATCTCTATGTAAGGTAAACAGTATGATTTTATTAATAAATACAACCTCCACTGGTGCTAATCATCCATTAGGGAGTGTCACCTACTTCAACCAATGCTAGAATCTCATAATCAATCATATTCCTTGGACAATGACCCAAGGTACGCCTATACTCACAAATCCCCAGTGATCGTTCAGGTTCCACCTCAATCATATAGCCTAGCACTGCATGCCTCCTGACACCTCGTGTCTCAAAGTACCAAAATCCTCATGGTACGCCTAAGAAATTGTATCCCAGTCTCTCGAACCACTGTTCGAAAGCTCACATCGGCCCGTGGCACAAAAACCAGAGGAACAATGATGTCTTTCCTCAAATAAATATCCAAGCCCATGGCCTCAATCATGGAGAGCCTTATCCCCCATCCTGATAGCCTCATTGTAATCAACTGAAGGCTCCTCGCTTTCATGTGGTTTTATACGGTAAGAAACTTCAAACAAAAAATACCTAGGTTGCAACTATCGGGGGACACTACCCACACAAGTGGTAAAAACGACCTCATCACAGAGTCTACTTGTGTACACATAACTAAATAAGTACTTTTTCCATCACGGGTGAGCATAAATCACCAAATGAGGACCTAAATCACACTATCTCTGGCACCTTGTGCCCCTGCGACCATGTCACCCAAATCTGATGGATTTTCCATCCAATATCATGGGCCTTCCCCAACATGAATATTAGGCCACCCCAATCCAACATCCATGACACCCAATCCTATTTTCGAAACCACTAAATAAAATCTGGGCCAACCCCAAGTAATGATCAACATTACTCAACCCTGATGGCCATGCCTTTCCCAACTCATCTCAGGCCACACCCATCATGACCCCCTGGGTCCGATCTCATCAAATTCAACCAATTACATATATATAATTTAAACATCATATTTTTTAAAATCAATTCAATTTAGATGATTGAATTGTATATCTTAAAAATCTCCATAATTTATCATGGAGGTCTTAAATTCCCAAAAATTTAATAATCACCTCCATTCAATTTAAATACACAATTTAAATGAATTAAACACGCCTAGATAAACATTCCCTGGAGATACGACCTCTAAACCAACCTCACTCATATAACCAAGGTAAGGGAATTCCCAACGACATCCCATAAGTGATACGGTCAGTTTAATACGAACCGGAATGGGTATTGCTCAAAATCCATCGTTGTGATAAAAATCCAAAACCCGCAAAAGTCCACAAAAATACATAAAAGGTATGAAACTCCTACCTTTGACTCATATATTTAGGCACATCTTATATTAATGTGAAATTCGAACTGGATTGACATAGATATGAGTTTCTGTATAAAACCCTAAAATTGGTGTTCATGGAAATAATGGTCCATAAGAAGATATATCAATGAAGAAGAGGTATGTGTGGGGTTGGCCTTACCGAGGCAATCCTAAATCTTATGATGGATAGAAGAAGCGAGTAAAGATGGAGAGATAGAAAAAATCTTGTGGAATAGAGGAGAAGGAGACTTCCTCCTTCTGTGCGTGTGACAATGGAGAAGAATGAGGATGAGAAGGATAAAAATTTAAAGGAAAGAAAAAAAAAATTACACAACATATGCTGCACGGTTGACCTGCACGGTTTCCCAAACCGTGAAGTAACACAGAAGAAGCAATTTCATAGGATCTCTAGACCAACAAGGACACCCTGCATAGTTTTCCATATCGTGCACAAACTATGCAGCATCCCTATGACAGAACTATAGAGGTGGTCGCATGGCTGTGCACCACCGCTCCCTTGATTTCCCTAAACTGTGCAACTGTACCTGTTTTCCAAAAACTAATACTTCAGGGATCTGATGCTCCTGAAACCCTTATGAACACCCTATTCACTCTTCTAGACTATAAACCAACCCAAAACCATCAAATAAGGCCAATGGAACTCTCAGAATTTTGTTTTGATCAACAAATCAAAAAATCTCATAACCACTCATAGAAATATTCTAATCGGGTGGTGATTTTGACCCATTCCAAAAACCAGGGTTGTTACACAAAGCCTTAGTTATTGATATTACTTTGTTGATAAAAAATACAAATGTGGGGATTTTTGAGAAAAAGTGTACAATAATTGTTGGTTAAGGTGAATTAATATGGTAAGAATGAAATAGTATTGGTTATGTTATTGGATTTTGTTTTCAAAACTAATTAAATGGTCGGAGGATTCTACAACTAGTTTCTATTTCTACCAATGACTTTCTATCTCTAGTTTTTGTTTCTACTACCAAGTTGGTACCACCGACTACAGTTTATACTACTATTTTTGTTTCTCCAGTTGAAGTTTCGACCACTAAGTTTCGACCACCAGTTGGTTATGCTACAGTCAATTGGGTTTGATACAACTAGTTGGGGATGATACTACCCGATGGGTATACTATTATTGGGTGCTACCATTGAGGTGGTACCATTAATTATGGGGTGATATGGTTGGGGGGACACCATCTGAGTTGGAGTGCTGCCATTGAGGTGCTACCATCAGTGTTGTGGTGCTACCATTGAGGTGAAACAATTGATGTTCTACCATTGATATGTGACCTATTAATGAATAACATAAAAATTATGGGATTCATATTATTGAAGAAAATATGAATAAAATAATTTAATACTAAGTGAAGTTCCCCTAATGTGATTAAATATCATGATAGATGTTATCATGATTCCTTCCAAGAGATTTTGAATTAATTTTGAAATAAAGAAGAAGGCATGTATGTGAGGAGAAAGTTATTGAGGATTATTATTGAACCAAGTAGATAAATAGTCACTACATAGCTGAATGGTCACATAGGATTTATCGAGGGTTACTTTTAAAGGGATTGCCTTGTAGACAACAAATTTTTCCTAGATCGGAGAGCCAGAGGATTTTCGGCTACCTGTCATCTTTTATCCCTTTATACATTTGACAGATCTTGTCTCCATTGTAAGGGGAAAATCATAATAATACTTCTGACCATTCCTAGTTCCTTTTTGAACCATCCTTCCACTTTTATTAAGGTGATATTCTCCTTGAAAATCGCCTTTACCATCAACCAAAAATTGACCAGATTGGTCATCACTAGATACTTCACTGAGGTCTCCCTTCTCCTAAATGGGGTGATCAATTTGTGTATCTTTAACCCCCTAGTCTAGACTAACATCTATTCTCTCAATGCGGTTAGCTGACTTTACTATAGGGGAATCCCTTCTAGGGATTGATTTCACTTCTGAAACGAGTTCCATTTGTAGGCCTCTTAGGTTCCTAAGGTCCCTTCCTTCCTGAAAGACCTTAACTTAAGCGTACTGCATCCGTATAGGATGCAGCCTCGAAAGTTGATGAATCATAAATATTATTCACATGGACCCATTACTTAATAATTATACATATAGGATCAGATGAATTTGGCCTGGGGTCACCCTGATCCATGATCATCCGACTAAAGACATCTGTAACTAAAGGGTTTCCAAACCGCTGCTCCAGTTGAACCTTCTTGACTCTGTCAGGTGAATAGGCAGTCAACTGGCTCTGTCCCAAGGAACCTATATATTTAAAATAAAAAAGTAGAGGCCTATATTTCATCGGCCTTTCCATAATATCTATGTGAGAGTTCAAATTTTCAGCATTCGGGATCAGTTGAGCAACATCCTATCACAAAAACAGGCTATTTTAGTTAGCATTTAGCACTGGCGACAGATCCTGATTCAATGTTCTTCCATCATTGTGAAAAAATTATGTATTAGTTTCATCCTTAATTACCAACTAAATCATTATAGAAGTGTCTTTAGACCCTAACTCTAGATTATTTGATGAGGCAGTAACCCCATGTCAATCCCTGCGAGCACAATGATAGGAAAAATCCAGGTGGCTCAGACGTTTGCAAGATGAAAAATAGTCTATCCATGACTCAAATACCAAAACCTGTTTACTGCGGGATTACACCCCCACTACAATCCACCCCAACTCCAACATCAGTTCAGAAACATCTGCCTCAACACAAATACACAGAGATATCAGATGACATACAGACTAAGTTCAAATATCAGAACACAGATAACGGCCTATAAGATTACCTAGAATATAGTGAATATCAGGATTTTGAAATGGAAACATGAGTTATTGAAAACATTCCCACAAAACTGAAGTAGGTTTATCCCATTTCATGTGGATATCGATGGTCAATCAGAAAAAGAAGAACTGGAACATGCTACATGATCGTGGAGCTCTAGACCAAGCAAGGATCATGTCATCATCAGAAGAGAAGCGAATCATGATATTCCATTTTTCTAGAATCCCCACGGTCTCCTGGACATGAAATATCCATGAAATGATTATGAATCTATAAAAAGTATCAATTGGGGGATGAATCTGTCTAAACCGAGCCACCATGGTGAGATTCAAAAATCCCAACTCTTTTTGAGAATTCTGAAGTCGATTGGTCAAACTGAGGCAAGTTATATAATAGGTCTCGAACCTTAAACAAGGTTTTTACTCTGATACCAATGTAAGAACTAGGCCCCATAGGTACCCCAATTTCCGCATAGATACATGTTTTATCCTCTATAGGGCTCACCCATGTGGCCAAATTGGAAATCAGTGTAATGATTTTCCACATAGGCTAACACATTTTCATTCTAGGGTGCATTTTCATCACACACACACGCACCCTGAGAAACTTCCTAGGTGGTCACACATCATGATCACTACTCTGGGAAAAAATACTTAAATCTGTAGTTCTAATATTTTTATGTACTAAAAAAAGGTGCACCTTGTTGACATGGGTTGTAATATTTATTCTTTAAACCCTTTAAATATTGGGAGTGTTATATAAAAATTTCTACAGAACTTCTAAAGATGAACCATTTTTCTGAAATCTCATCACACAAATGGGTCTCTAGTTCACTAGGGATTCATGTTTCCCATCCTTCCACATATATGGAATAACATGCAGCTTAATGTTTTTATGCATTGGTTGTGATATCTCTAATGAGAAAATTATAGGCGGTGTTTCAAACCACTAGATGAACTGCTTCCCTACTTAGGTGCTAAAATATTCTCAACCACACATTTAGTTTCCCACAGGTTTCACTCAAAGATGAGGGCTTGATTAACCATTTCTATAATATTAGTAAAAATGAATATGTTGACTTGAGATATAATGGAATACTCTATCCAATCCACAAATAACCTAGTCTTAGATAGTTTATCCCCCAAGAGAGTAGGATTGAAACATTGGAGCTCTATGAAAATAGATGAGTATCCCATAACTTATAATATTACCTACTATAAATATTTAAAATATCTAGATCAATCATCCATCAATGTATTAGGAAGTTAACAGTCATGGAAGAAATATTGAAAATATCTCCAAACCATAACCCGATACTAATCATCATGGGTCCAAAAATCCCACCACATCTTGGAAAACCCTATAAAATTGTACACAACAAGATTCACTATCATTTTTTGAGGTTTATATAAATTCCTAAATATTAATATATTAACCTCTATCCCTGACCTAATAATCTAGGGTCCATATTTTATTGATAATATGGAGTGTGTAGCTACTAAAACTCCCTATTTTTCTCTGACATAGTAGGTTCTGGTTGTGAAGATGCCTACATGGACTGATCTAGAAGAGTAAAACCCTCTATATGTTGAGATTTAGTGAAAAAATAAATAAAAAGGAAGGATTTATAGGTTACAATACAGGATGTAAAACTGGTGTTTTAGGTCCCACCGCTTCTATAACAAGGTAGTCACCACCCTCCTGGCGTTCAAACTATATCCATCATGGAGGAATTTATCTACTATGATAAGAAAATGCATTAAAAATATTTGATAACTGAAGATATTATGATTTAACATATGATACACTACAAATTATCCACAAATAAGTTCTGTTCTGGGTCAAGGTTCTTATTTTTATAATAATCGTTTTTTATATGGAGTGTTAATTAAAAGTTATAGATGAAAAAAATATTTATATTGAAATTGTATTACCCTATTAATGATATAATTTACCTTAGAAAGTAGAAACAGAAAAGTTAATATATATACCCATATCATTTTATAGTTATATTATATTCCATTCCAGTTTTATAATGAGCTAATCTTTATATGTTACAAATGGAAAGTCATGTAAGTAACTACATTATTTTAAATTTGAACTCATAATGTAAATATCCATATTAGATGATTCTATTATAAGGATCAATGTTTTCTTATTTATAGATGAAAAAAATTTATAAATTTTGGTTTTTAACCATTTAATCAACAAAAAAATTCACCCCATGTAACTAATGTTTCATGCTTCAAACATTTTTTAATTGGCTAGTAAATTTGATACCGACAAGTTATGTGAAAAAAAATATTTATATTGAAGAAAAAACTATTACAATCCAATTATTTATCATTTTTACAACATGATACATTAGTAAAATTAATATATAGACACAATGGAAGTCACAAAATAAACAGAAATAATCACTAGATATGAAATAAGTATAGTAAAATGAGAAAAGAATATTCTTGGTGTGTTAAACCTTAGGTGCCTTAATGATGCATGAGATAATTATCCCTTACCATACCATATCAATGGGTGAAAACTCATAAAAGAAAACAAAAAAAGGAATGTGTATCTCCCAATGGTGAAAATAGTTAAAAGGTAACAAGCACAATAAAACGTAGTAAGTGTCATCCTGTGAAACATAGAATTTAACATGTACATATATTAGCCACTCCCAAGCACATGTTCATTACCAAATTCCAACATGTCATAGTATCCTGACTACCATACCAAAATAATAAGGAAAAATAAAAGAATAATCTGATAGAACTTTGTAGAATCTGAAGCCTCGTTTACTAATAAGTAAACTGGCCCTATTAGATATACGGCCTCAAGAATTCCTCCCAATATTCCAGAGGGTTCCAACTAATAATAAGGGTCTATAATGGTATAATAGGTAGACTATACCCTATTTATCAAAGTGTTCCATAATGATAATCGTAAATAAATCATTCTTTATATTAAAATAAACAATAGAAAATACAAGTTAGTGGAAATAAATCATCTAGATAATAATAAATATCCAAACACCATATGTAGTTCCATATACAAAATAAAATATTTCATGATTCCCTAAAAATGTTTTTTTGTAAGGTAAATATGGACTCATACATAAAACATTCCATGATATACAAGAAGTAATAAAATTACAAAAGATACACTTCATTAGCATCACGAAAAATTGGTTATGTCATCTGTTACCAATCCCCATCCAAGAATAGAAGTCGAGTGTCCATAGTTGGGAAAATCCCTTTTAACCAACCTAAACCAATGATGTTTGTTTAGAAACCATTCGATGGACTAAATATGAAATGAGTAAATATCATAAGTCCACCATTGACTATGTGTAATATAATTCATCTAGTGAATATAAGTTGAGGTAGTGTATACGTACAGTGATGAAAGAAAACAATAAGATAAACATAAAACTAGTGGGCTTTGGTTTCTAGGGGATACCCATCCAAATCTACAAACTTCGCCTTATGCTAGAATGTCTTTGAATATGTGATATAATATATATTTATATTTTTATATATAAATATTATATACCATACCCCAAGGAATAGAATCAAGGTGTCCTTGTGTAATACCATTAGTGTAAAATCCATGACCTCAAAAGGTCATAACAACTCACAACTATCATTAGTGACATTATCAATAAGGGGATGAGTGAAATCTTGGGTTTAACCCTTAGTATTTCTTTCCAACAATAATAATGCTTTCAATCCATAGGAACATGACTTAGGAATCCTTGGGATAGAATTTATTGGATCCTAAGGAGATAATCTGAGGCAGTTCACTTATTTAAGACATTAACCCATGTGTAAAGAGAAAATACAAGGAATTATAATTTCCATAGAAAGTAATAGATGAGTCCACCTAACCATATCTATGAATTCATCAATGTAAGACTTAGATCAAGTCCAATAAGTTTTTCAACTCTTGGAAAATAAATTGATGAATCGAGTTGCATCCTTTGGGTAGTCAGGAAAAGCCAAGACAGGTAATCAATAACTTTACCAGGATTGGAAATCATATAAATGTATATAAAGATCATAATAATAGATAATAATACTCATAAGTTATCATGGACCATGTGATACATTTAAGATACCTCACATTTATTTTAATTTCATTCATTCAATGGATTACTCAACTAAAAAGGTCCATGTGAAATGGAATTTATATTCACTATTAATTTATTTCATTTAAAATTCCAATTACATCATTTTACCTAATTGAATCATAATTTATAACACAACCCAATATTATGAGGTGGTTTAGTCATTTAGTCATGGTAATATTGTCAATGGAACATATAAAAACACACATGAAGGGGTGGTTTGAGTTATGGTCTTTAACCTCCAACAAAAACAATGGTCTATCAGAGTATCTATTCAAGTAATATATATTTAATCAAATTAATTTTACATTTTTTATGTGATGCACAAAAATATTAACATGAAATACAAAAAGACACTTTAAAAATATCTAATATTTTAGGGAAAAGCAATAGGCCATCTACATTATCACGGTAGATGACTCCTCATCCAATATCATCCACAGATTCAAGTTTTTGTGAGAAAAATTAGAGAAACTATAAAAACACCCATAAAATATCTTATATTAGATCACATGAATATAGAGTCGGGGATAGTGAGAAAAATAGGTAAATAAAGGAAGGTGAATGAAATAATTTTTGAGAGTTATCCAATTTAATAAATGATTATCAAATCCAAGCATGGATAAATTAAATATTTCAAATCCTAGGTAGAGGAATAAATCTCTCTAATGGGTGGGCTGCTATGTGTTTGAGGGAATGAAAAATGGTAGAGAATAGTTAAAGGGGTGGAGGGAAAAAAGAGAATCATCCTTTTTAATGGGTCACATGGTTTCATTTCATGGTTTTACAAACCATGAACCAATCATGTGTTGGCCACTACCTAAAGAAAAGTACCTCATATAGTCCATGTGTATTGTTAGATTAACATTTCACACACCATGAACTGATCTCTGTCTCAATCCCCACACCCCCCACGACTAGGTGCATGGTTTAGATAAACTATGCACACACTCTTGACTTCCTTATGAAATTTATTACAAATTTACCATGGGTGTGAGGCATCCCCCACATGGTTCAAAAAACTATTCTCCTCTATTTCAATATTCACATTTGAGCCACATTGTTTCTACCGCGCATTCACTAATCATGTTCCTCATATAGTCTCTATAAAAATGAAAACTCTATTCCTCGATTTGAGCCTGAACACTACCAAAAACTCCATGAACTCATAAATAATTATAAAATTTATAAAATTAATGGCTTATACTAAATTTAAAAGGATTAATATTTTATAAAAGTAATTCAATATTATAGTTTATCTCTTCTCATTCATCAAAGTAGAACTAGTACTGCCTCTATGAACTATAATAATACATGGGTAGAAACCCACAGAGATAGAGTATAAAGTTTTTGGACCTTATACCATCCATAAGGTATAATCTAATTGATATGACCCTGTCATTTAAGTGGATAGAGATTGTATCAAACCAACCACCAACAAAAGGGTTTTTAATAAATTTATTACATAGATTGAATGTTGGGGGTCCTAAAAGAATATTTAGTGTGAATTTAAACTATATAGAGAGGTTCCAAGATATATAAGATTAAACTAAAAGTCACAATAGTCTTGGTCTTATGGAATTAGAATATTGAAAAAAATGTCAATCCTAAAATTCATGGCATTTGAGTCCTTATTTCATGATGTTAAACTGCATGATATAAGGTCCACCAAAAAAGATCTTTAAAAGTCATTGAGTTATCAGTTTTGTATGACCTAATTTCCTTACATGAGACCCACATCCATGTAAGTGTCCCATAGTATATTTCCTTATCCAAAAATAAATTTAAGGATAATGAACCCATATTTGTAATAATTATGTTATAGTATTTGGGTCTTCTTAACTCACAATTGGATTCCCCTTTCATAACTCAACATTGATACGGGATCCTTATATAATTCCTCTATACATGAGACAAATCTATGTGGTGTCTAATTTTGTGATCAATATTTGGCTTGATTCCTATTATTGTGGAATACGTAATAATTTATATATCTCATATTCTAGATCTAGAAATTTATACCATTAGATTTAATCCTTAGTTTGTGGGATTCAAATATTCCAATTGGGTTATCTATTTCATCCTTACCAAAATCACCATACAATGAAACTAATATCTCATACCATATGTATAAACATAATGCTTACTTCTCATTTTTACCCTATATTATAATAAGAATAACGCTCTTAAAAAATATGTTGGCCTTGATTATCAAATATTTCTAAGTTATATCATGATGCATGGATTTCTCAACCAACATCTATCAACAAATATTTCTAATTTTCATCCTCTTATTTGTTCTAGTGTTTTAGAATTATCCTCGTTAAAATTGATTCCCCCATTAACCCTTTGATAGGATACCCAAATCCTTCCATCCTTTATTTCTCTTAGAAACCCAAAATACTTTAGATTAGATTATCCTATCCTAAAATTACCAATGGGTATAAGGCCCCTATCACCTGACCCAAAACTACATGGCATGATGATATATCCTTGATGACCTTAAATTTATTATATTAGTCTACTTTATATTACCTATTTCCCTTATGTTGGAGATATATATATATAAATATAAAATTACAAAGTGTATAAGTCTACTAGTAGATCATGTCGGGTCTTTCCCGACAACCCTTAACTAGGAAAAACAATTTCATTATATCCTATACATATTACTCATCTATGAATAAACAACTCTAACAAGAAATTCATATGTAATAATTAAATTATTATAGGGTATATTGTGATGTTCAGAAATCCAATCATAGGCCCTGAAACACTACTATATTTTCACCCTATCCATAGTGTCAAGACCTTTAACATTTCATGTTAAGTTTTATTATTCCCTCTCTCACCAAAACATTTATTTACTAAATTTAAATTCTTATGTGAATAAAACATATCCATATTGAGATATTTTATAATAAAAATATGGGGATTTATTCTTATTATCATAGGATATATAGAAAATTATGAAACACTAGTCTTGGGATGAGATGAAATAATCTACTACTTCAATCCCCCCCTCAAAATTCCATAATCATAGAAAACATAACTAATTATAGAGTATTGGATTCCAATCAACCTTTTGAATATCTTCTCCCGATATTCTCCACTTTGTACTTTATGTGTTTGAATGACTAAAAAGAATTCATTGTTATTGGTAAAAGTGTATCTAATTCCAAAAGGACACTTTCAGAGACGTGCAGATGGCCCTTTTATATGTGCGAATTTGATGGATGGCTTGTCCCCTTAGGTTAGAGGCATTTTGGGTTGAAAAGGTAAAATTAGAAATGGAATTTTTCCAGGTCACATCGTTAATCTGAAAGGTTAAAAACCATATATCTTATGTTTGTAGCATCATAAACTTTTTAACAGAGGTTATCTGAATGGATACCGCATGGTTTGGAAGAACATGTAGTTAAATGATAAAACCCACTAATAGAGGATTATTTTTTTCCTTTTGGATTTTTTAATTAGGGTTTCTCTCCATGGAATCCTCATTTCTTCTACACCAACATATGTGCCTTCCATGGGATTAAATCCCTCTCTTAAGATCTTCCAAGATGGATCTTTATTGGTTTCTTAGTTATTCTTCACGCAAATTAAATGTACAGGGTATCCTTATCATTCCTCTTGAGTATTATTCATTTTTGTCTTTCTGTCTAACACTAGCGTAGATGTTTGGATGATTTCTATATCTATTTTCGTTCTAAAATTGTGTTCTTTATTTCTAGGGGATTTGAGCCCTCCTTTGAGAGCTAAATTAGTGGTTTTATTTAAAAGAGATATGATTTATCCAAATATGGTCAGTGTTTCCATTTCAATTCCTTCTTTAAAGGAGTATAATAGATTCTTGGATTTAAAAATTCATCTTTAATATAGATAATTATGGTGTGGGTTATATATGTTGGTTTTATTAGTGTTCTGCAAACCATCACTTGGTTTTCATATGGATTTTGGGTGGAATATTATAGTTAAATGGAATTTTAATTTCAATTTTTGTTTTATGAATTATACATGATGGGTAACGTTACTAGGATAGTTTTATATAATAAAAGAACTTGTTCATTATGTTTTAAAAAAATATGATATTTAGAAAGGTATCATTTTGGGTTTAAAGTGATTCCCTTTTCAATGGTATCCTTTGTTTTTTGAAATGAAATGGTGATTATTTTGGCTTGGGTTAGTTGTGTTTTGGTTTTTATTAGGATTTCCCTTAGGTTGGTGTCTAGATTAAAAATCTATTTAAGAATTGATATCCAAATGCATATATTATAATAGATAATTGGAAGGCCCAGTTGGTACACTGTTATGCGAGGATTGATTAATTATTTTTTTGTGACATTATTGAGCCTCATTGTGTTTAATGATGGGGTTTTTTATCCATGTGATAAATATTTATATGTGATTAAAAATATGATTTTAGTGTTGGGATATTTTATAAGGAAATGTTGGAGGTGGTTAGAATAAAATTTCATTGTTTTCCTTTTGGATTTTTAATTTTAATTGTATAAAATTTTATTTTAAATTGGATCACCTCTATTAGTAATTCCATGATGAACCCTATGCTACTATGTGGGAAGTCTATGGCCATTTCTAGTATTATTGAGATTATTCATTGGATAGTCACTCGTTGTTTAATATATTTATAGATAGTGTGATGGTAATTAGTGAGGCTATGTTTATTAGAGTGATTTGGATGATCAATGTGTGACTGTAAACCTACTGGTAGTAGGTCCACCATGTATGTCTTATACTTTTCCCATTATTCTCATTATAGTTTCCTCAAGATATGTATCCTATTTTATAAAAATTATTATTTTTTGGTATGTTTATTTATTATTTATTTTATGGACCTTATTTGTACTACTTATCATATTAACATTTAGTCTTGATATGGACTAGTGTTGTTCCACATATTTAGTCAAATTATTTATGAACTTATATCATTTTTTTATTATATTTTCCCTTGTCTCTTTGCTTAAATTTTATTTGGTTGTGTTAAACATTTTAATGGGAAAATGGTAAAATTGTTTTCAAAGTGTTAGTCATTATTGGAAATGATAATGAAATGTTTCTAAACAATGTGTGGGTTTATTTCCAAAAGTTATGTTTCAAATAAAAATTAAATGAAATAATATATGTATACATTATTTTCAAACTATTATGTTTGGTTTATTTTATAAAAGTAATTAAATATATTCATGGTTTTATCCTACAATACATTGGATCAAACCCCATAAACACATATTGGTGGGTATACAATATTCATTTATTATGCCTGTTTCTTTAGGTATTGGACATTGGGTTTTTCTCAGTGCCATATTCAATGGGAAGAAGATGGTATTATGGGATTAGTGATGAATCAAGATTAAAATGGATTTATTAGTTGGTCTTTTGATTCGTGAAAATGGTTTTCTCAAGTTGGGTTTCATCCACTTGGTTAGTTTTTAACTTTTTTAGTTACAGTTTGTAGTTTTTATACTTTTATTGAATTTTTACTTATTGTAAACATATTTTTTAGCTTTTATTATTATAAATTATTTTGTTACACCATGTTTAGAAGTGTATTTTCTTGTTCTTGATGGAGAAACCATTCAAAATGTATATTTTTTTTATTATTCATTCTTTGCAACAACAAGATGGGATTTGGGATGCCCCTCAGGGTAGTGGTGGGTCGGATCAAGCACCGGGCTGGTTTGAATCCCATGATGGTTCATTAAAAATGGCATTAGATCGAGTTCAGATTATTAAAAAGGGCCTTCAGTTTTGATATTAAAATTATTTTTATTTTGGGTCAGTGGTATAAAGGAAACAAGATCATCAGGAGTCAGGTGGTTGGTCCAAAAAAGTTATTGTCTAGCTCTTCATAATGTTAGATCCTAACTATCCATTGGTGGTTGGGTGATTTGTTTTGAGTTTGGGTTTTGTAGTTTTTTTTATTTTGGGATATTATGATGTGGTTTTATATTACTCGGAGTTGTAGGGATATTTTTTGAGAAATATAAGGAAGTTTCTTATTTTGATGTAAAACTGGAAGGGTTTACGAAGGTGAAAAGATAGTGAACATGGCCTGTAAAACTATGTATATACCATGAAGACCATTCGGGAAAACTTTTCATGGGACTCATATGGTTATTAAATGGTCTGAAAATTCATTTAGACAAACTACATGTAGTGATGAAAATTTGGAAAGTTTAATTTTTAATCCCATTTTATTATTTTTGGTTTTTATTTTGTTTTTGGTGTTTGTTATGTTTATTTTAATAGATTTTCTTAGTGACTAATTTTTTCATAATCAATTTATGAAAATAATATTTTATGATTTAAAGTTGGTCTTATTGAAAAAAATCATTTTTTGGGTGAGTTTAGGTGTTCTTATGAAAAGTTTCTAACATTATTACACATTATTCGATAAAAGGAAGTGACTGTAGGGTTGATTTAGTTTTAAAATTTTATTGGTGTGTGGTATGAATTTTTTCCAAGGATTTTGGGTAAAACCGTGTAAGGGGGTCTATGACCTTGATTTATTTTGTTTTATATTTTATCCCTTATAAAGAATTCTATGGTAGTATTATTTTTTTTTGGTTTTTTGTTATTCCCTTTGTGTTTACATTTAATGTTATTTTATTGAGAGATATGTTTTGGGATGTTTTAGAATGAGTCCCCTAGGAAGGAATAAAAATTTAAAGAAGGAAATGTCAAAGGTTGTTGTCTTAGTGATCTTGGAGTTGTGTTTTTAGTCTTTGAATCTTCCCTGAATAACAATGGAGTGTAAGTCCCATGTACCATTAAGCTCATGGATCATACATGATAGTAGTTGAAATAATGTCCTTCAGTATTCTATGGTTATTTATGATATTTTCCGGTGATTGAGTGGATAGTCATAGTTGAATATTTTTTCATCTTAATACAAAATCCTGAAGTCTTTAAGGTGAGGTGAACCATTCCCTTTTTTGAAGGATTAGGTTTAGCGTGGTGTAGTCTTAGTGTTCATTCCCAACAATTCAAGGAACTATCTTGGGGTTATTTCTTGGATTCCTTCATTCAGTAGTTATATCCAAAATTGTTGACACATGGGATGGTAATGGAATTTTTTGTGTTCTTCAAGGTGATTAGTTTGTGAATGACTATATTGAACATTTTTCTGGATTGGTACCATACTTTCCAGAAGTGTCTCAAATAGTTCTAATAACATATTTACAAGTAGTTTATACAACCATCATTAATGATGAATTCTTATAAGGGAAACTAATGACAGGTGATGCTTCGACTCCTATAGGGTCAAGAAAATATGATCTAACTAGTGAAAGAGGAAACATGGTAGTGAAAAGAATGGGAAACTATCTTCTCAACCTACCAATACTATTTTAGAAAATTTTATTTCATTAGTGTGTTTCTAGTGAGCGAAATATCGATATTTTAGGCATCCATGTATTCCATTTTTAATGATTTTTTGTATTTGGGATATTTTAGTCACATTCATAGGTTTTTTGTGATGGTCAAGAATCGGAAGAAAAAAATAATGGATGTAGCCTTAGTTATTAAATATTCTACATTTTCAATTCTATGGGAGAGTTGGAAGGTGATAATTATTTTGAGAATATCATTTTTTTAATTTTTTGGTATGGGACTTTACCCATTTTTTTGTACCCAATTCCTTAATGTAAAATGGTTGAATGAGATTTTGACCCTATCTATGTATATTTTGAGAAGTTCAGTCCCCATTAATTCTTGATTTTTTTTGTCTTCTATGAATGGTATGGAACATGTGTTGAGGTTTGATTGATTAATCATATAATGATTTAATGGGTGCGGGGTATGGTAACAAGGATAATATCTTGCATTCCTAGTAGATTGTGAGAGAAACCATGTCTAGGATTTAATTAGGATAACTATGAGTGGTGTTTTTTTAGTTTATCCCAATGTTATTAATCATGTAGTCTCTGACATGAGTTTATAACCATGCCATTCCATGTTGTGCCATGTGCATGTTTGGGTGTTACTTTTTTTCATGGTGTGAATTTTTTCTTGGTGATCAGTTTCAGTGGCCTATTGATTGTTCATCAGTTCAATTTCATTTAGTGAGGAGTCATATTTTTCTTAATACCACTAGTGGATTTTTTATTGGTGAATTTTGAATCTCTTAGGAGTGGTTATCCTAAGGAATGGTTTTTTTACATCCCTTGTTCTTATTTTTGAGGTTTGTGAAGTTGGATAGTAGTTAAGTACACATTAGAGGAAATGTATTTTTTTCATTCCCTATATTTCAACTTATATGAAGATTTTTTTGGGGAATAAACTAGCATAGTGGAAATTTTATGGCACCCCAATGTTAGTTTTATGTATGGGTATTTGATGGATGGATTGGCCCCTCGATTTAGAAGAATTTTGGACTGAAAAAGTGAAATTTGGGTGAATTTTAAAGGTGGAATGGTTAGTGTGCATGGTTAATAACCTTTCATACTATGTATATAGCATCCTTCATATTTTAATAGTATAAAAGTCACAATTACTTCATGTTTTGGTAAACCATATTGGTCAACCACGCAACCCACATGATGATGGGTGTTTCTTATCCTTTTAGATTTTTTAATTGGGTTTTCCTCCCTCGTAATCCCCATTTATTCTATATTTACTTATACACCTTCTATGCGGTTATATCCATCTCCTAAGATCTGCCAAAATGGAGTTTTGATGGTTTCAAATTGATTCTCACCCAGAATGAAATGTTAGGGTTACATTATCATTATTCTTGAGGTTTATTCCCTTTTATTATTTCTATATAATACAAATTTCTAGGGTACAATGATTTATATACATAGGTATTTTCTAAAATTAGTAATTTTCATTCTAGTGGTTGTGATTCCTTCTTTAATACGGCATCCCGCATTTTTATTACATAACATGACATTACATTTTATAAATAGAGGATCATTAAAGTTTAGTTTCTCAAAAATATAGAACATAATACATGAAGACATAAAAACATTCTTATAATCTACTTGAAATGGTTATATAAGCTTCATTATAAGTACATTTATTTCATCTTATAACTGGTGACATACATCAAAGAAAAGGGTGTGCAGAAGGCCCTATAAGGGAAAACAAGAGAAATAGTTTTCATGTAAACATGATAAATATCAATAAGATCATCGATGATTTCATAATGACATGTGAAAGAGGTATATCATGACAATAATAACTTGAATTATAACTTGAAAATGTGTCTAAAACATTTAATTTAGAACTTTATAAGCATATCACTAAGGTCTATCCCCAAGGTGTCATAAAAATTTACCAACATTATTCACCAAGCTATCAGAAAAGAATATCACTTAGGTTTATCATTGAGGTGTCATAGAAATTACAATGGCTATTCACAAAGGTATCATAAAATCATATCACCAAGGTTTATCACTGAGGTTTCATAAAAATTACCATGGTGATTCGTTAAGGTATCATAAAACATTTCATATCTAGTGATTAATTTCTTTACCCAATGCATTGGAGCACTATCAGGGCACACCCTTAATATGTATTTTTTTCATCTGATCCATATAGATCATAATCAAACATTTCACAAATAACCGAAATATAGTCAAAGATATGGGTTTTATATCAAAATCATGTGGTTTAAAAAATGCCTGGAAACATGATCATTATGTCATTAATAACCCACAAAATTAAAATGCAGGTTTTCTGTATATCAATTAAATAATAAAATATATAATTTTTATTTATTTATGAAAACCACTAGAATTGAAAGTGGATTGGGTATTCATATAAGATAAAAATAATTTCTTTCGAAAAAGAGAGGCATTTTGAGATGAAAATTCTACATCATAACGACTACAAAACACTATTTTAGAAAACATTAAAAAGAGAGGGGAAAAGTTTTTACAATTAATAAATAACTCATAATACAATAGATGGATAGAATTAAATGAAAATAAGAAAATTTTATGTAAATTTAAAATACAAAAAAAAACATGAAAGAAAAATAGACGTTTGAAAATTCCATTATATTGAAGAGTAATTTCTAAAACACTTGGATCGGGCCCTTGAGGGCTTGTGTGAGCATTGGGAGGACTCCTTGGGAGGTAATACAATTAGAGATTTGAGGGGAATGAATTTTTAATAAAATAAAATGATGTAATTTATTTGTATTCAGAGTAAAAGATAAAGAATTTTTTATTAATTTTAAAGGATACATCATTAGTAGTATTTGCATAACCAAGGGCTTTCCCATTGTATTTTCCAAACCATTGGAATTACAATGGTATTTTCCCATGGAATTGGACACTTGAGAAACCTCATATCAAATTTTAATCCATAAGAGTCTTCTGTCATCTTATTTAACTCATCACATCATTAGGACATAGATATGATGTCATTAAACATACCAAAAACTCAAAACTCTATTTTTACTACTCATCGAAAATTCAAATATTTTAGAAAAATCCCAATAAATAACCCTAACTATCTTTCAACATGTAGAATTCAAAAATTAAGTCCATTTTATAAAAACTGTATTTTGTTTTAATTTCAATTAAATAAATAAAATATAAATACTTAACAAAAAAATCTAAAACATTAATTTACTTATACTATGATATAATTATGTCACATTACCATTTAAGATGACTAAAATATATTTACACATTATTAGGTGAGTTTACTAATCCAATGGATAAATTACCATTCATAAGGGTAAAATTATTATTCCAAATGGTCAAGTTACAATTCACCAAAAAATTTAGTTGATCCTGTTAGGCTCTAAATATCTCCCTGATTGAAATCGTGTATGTCTGTTTTCTGAAAATCATTTCAAAAAAAAAGTTATTTAACCATAAAATATTTTATTTACTATTCATCAAATACTAATCATCAAAAAAAATATTCATAAAAAACTATTCATAAAAAAATATTATTCATCAAATATAGAAACTTCTTAAAAAAATACAAAAAAATCACTCAATATTAAATTTTACATTTGAAATTCAAAATTGATGTTTATTTTACCATGATAATTCTCTAAGTGTGAGAAATTTTACATTTAAATATAAAAATCCTTATTTATTAAAACTAATAGCGAGTTGAAAATGCATAGTGAAATTGTATTGTGAAATTAATGAAACTAAAAAAAATAATTATCAATTACATTTAAAAGGGGGTGTTTTAATCATAATATTTCATTAAAAATTTCTTAATTCTTAATTCCTTAAGTTATTATAATAATTATATCATTTTTTAAAATTACAATTTGGGTCCAAAAAGTCAATTTATCAAATTTTCTTCAATTGAACATATATTTTATTAAGCAAAACTATTCTTAATTGTGTATATCAAATTGTTGTTAATAGTTGTACTAATCCAAATTTATGCATCATGTATGATGTTCTCATGAAATAAAAAATTCACTCTATGTGCTTCTATTGTAAAAAATAATAAAAAGTTATTATAAGTAATGAGATCCATATATATAGAAGTATATTTTTTTATTCGTTACATTCTCCCCCCATAAAGAAATTACATCCTTAAAAATTTTTCTTATTAGAAATTTGTTAATATTAGTAAAATTATAATTATAAAGTAATTTTGTGTCTTAAAAATCATTCCTAGAAAAATATTAATCTTTAACAACAATTATATTTTCTATAAATATTTTATAATGGTTCTTAAAAAGCTTGTGATTGACCAAACAAATCCCCCATGAGTGTAAAAATAGAAGTGCAGCAAGGCCATTTTTCATGAACCAATTCATGTTCGAGTCTAGATCAATGCGGTGTTTTTAGGTTTTCACCCTAGGTACATATATGTTGAAGCCACATCTAGTTGTTCATATCTATACAAGGAATTATTTTTTCAGAAACCACTTACTTAATATTTTTCCAAAATACCAGGATGTTTTCTTAAATTTAAAATTTTTTCTAAGGTTCTAATTAATTTTTAAAATCTTAATTTTGAAAAATAACTAAACTATCCTTCTATTCCAACTATGGGATCCTACATTTTTATTACATAACATAACATTAAATTCTTCTAATATAGATTCATTTAATGTTAGTATATTTTAAATCATGAACATAATACATTGAAACATAATAAACATTATTCTAATCCACTTTTAGGGGTTATTCACGGTTCATCCTAAGTACATTTGTTGTATCTCAAAACCTAGGGACCTACTTCAAAGGAAAGTGTGCCCAGAAGGCCCACTAAGGGAAATTAAGAGAAGAATTTTACTTGTGAACTTGAGCGATATCAATAATAACATGAGGAATTTCATAAAGTCATGAAGAAAAATCATATCATGGCAATAATAACTTGAATAATAACATGAAAATGTGGCTACAACATTTAATATAAACATTTATATGCATATCAACAAGGTCCATCCCCAAGGGGTCATAAACAATTACCAACATTATTCACCAAGGTATCGTATAATAATATCACCAATGATTATCACTTAGGTGTCATAGAAATCACCAAGGTTATTTTACAAGGTATCGTAAAGTCATATCACAATCATTTATCACCGAGGTGTTATAAAAATTACCAAGGTGATCCACTAAGGTATTGTAAAACTTTTCATCTCTAGAGATTAATTTGTTTACCCAATAAATTGGAGCACTATCAGGGTGCACCCTTAATATGTCTTTATTTTCATGTGAGTCATATAGATCACAATCAAACATCTCCTAAATAACTAAAATTGAATAATATAAATGGGTTTCATATCAAAATCGCGAAGTCTTAAAAAATGGTCAAAAACATGATCATTATGTTAGTTATAACCTATGAAAATAGAATTAGGATTTTATGTACGTCAATTACATAATAAAATAAACCATTTTTATATCCTGATGAATACCCTTGGAAATGAAATAGTTGTTGGTATTCATATAACATAAAATAATTTCCTGCTAAAAAAGAGAGAGATTCTGAGAGAAACATTTTGCAGCATAACGACTATGAAACATTATTTTATAAGACATTATATAGAGAGGGGAAAAGGATATAAAATTAATAAATTACTCATAATATATTATATGAGATATAATAAAATCAAAATATGAACATTTTTTGGAAATTTTAAAGACACGCCACATAAAAGAGAACTTGAAAGGAAAAGAGAACTTTTAGAATTCCCTTACATTAAAGTGTAACATCTAAAAATATATGATCAGGACCTTGAGGGATTGATGAAATGATGGGAAGACTCCTTGGGAGGTAATTCAATCAGATATTCAAGGGGGGTATTTTTTAATGAAATAAAATTATGGAATGGCTTTATATTTATAGAAAAAGAGAATGAATTTTTTATTAATTTTAGATTAGTGGTATTTGGAAAACCATGGGTTTTTCCATTGTATTTTCCCATGGAATTGGACTCTTGGGACACCTCATATCATATTCCAATCCATATTATTATACCATAATATTATATTACTCATTACATCATTATGACATAGATGTGATGTCACTAAACATACTGAAAAGTCAAAACTATGTTTTTACTATTCATTGAAAATTCGTCTATTTCCGAAAAAACCCAAAAAATCACCCTATCCATTTTTTGATTTATAGAATTAAAAAATGAACTCCATTTTATTGAATTTTATTTTATTTTAAATGAAATAAAATAAATAAAATAGTAATACTTATCTAATTTGTTCTAAAACATTATTTTACTTATACTATGATATAATTATATCACATTACAATTTCAGATGATAAAAATATATTTATACAACCTTAGGCAAGGTTACTATTCCATTGGATAAATTAACATTCATAAGGGTAAAATTAATATTCCAAGGGTCATGTTACTATTCAACAAAAAATTAATCTAATCCAATTAGAATCCAAATGTCTCTTACATCACAACTGTGTATGTCCATTTTTCGAAAATCATTTCACAGAAAAAGTTATTTAATAATAATCTTTTTAATATTCATAAAAAATACTATTCATAAAATTCTATTGATAAAAAAATAATATTCATAAAATTCTATTCATCAAAAAAATATTATTCATCAAAAAGAGAAACTTTTTAGAAAACTACAAAAAAATAAATCTGGATTTATTTTGACATTTGAAATTCAAAAATAAATTTTATATTAAAATAATAATTAACTAAGTAGGTGAAATTTATCTTTTATATATAAAAATACTTAGTTTTTAAAAATGATAGAGGATGAAAAATGCATAGTGAAATTTTAAAGATAAATTTACAAAACTTTTAAAAAATAATATTATTTTATCATTTACATTTAAAAATGTGTGTTTTAATAATAAAATTTCATTAAATAAATCATTATTCATAATAACATATTTTATTATACAAACTATATCATTTATAAAATGTATAATTTTGGTCCAAAAAGTCAATTTATCAAATTTTTCTCAGTTGAACATATATTTTATTAAGTAAAAATATTCTTAAATGTGTATATCACATTATTTTTCATGGTTTTACTAATCTATATTAATGCAATATGTATCCCTAAAATAAATTCTCACTATATGATTCAATTGTAAAACATAATAAAAAGTTATTTGGGGGAAAGATATCCATAAACAAACAAAGTAAGTTTTTCGGTTCGTTACATTTGATACCTAAACTAGTAGGTTTTTCGAAGGTGATATGTTTTTACTACTTAAGATATTTATTTCCATTTCATTACCTTTTATTTAAGTGTTTCATGGGTTATTGGATTTCTAAACTCATATTTATTATTTATAATTATTATATTTTTTCATCTAAATTTTTTATAGAAATGTTTTCCATAAATATAATTGGTTTTATATGGCTTAATGGGATGAATTTTATAGTTAAATGGATCTTTGATATAAATTGATGTTTTATTCATTATACATGTTCGATAAATTGGAAAAGATTTTTTTCTTATATGAAATCAAATTTTCATATATGTTTATGTAAAATTTGATTTTCACAGTGGGTTTCCTATTTTTGTTAAATGGTTTCCATATTTAAAGGGTGGTTTTATTTTATGAAATTAAATGAAGATTACTTTAGGACGACTTTGTTGTGTTTTTGTGTTGATTTTGAATTCCATTGGGTATTTATTTGGATTACAAATAATTTTCCAAATTTATTTCCATATGTATCTATAATAAGTGATTAGTGAAAGTATCTATTATAACTTTGTCATGTGATGATTAATTGATCTGTTTTTTATTCCCTTATTGAGCCCCATTTTTTGTTGATAGTGTTGTGTGTATCCTTGAGATAGATGTTTGTGATGTGGTTCATGATTTCCATATATGGAGGGTCTATTTTAAATTTAAATGTGGGATGTGGGATTATTTTTATTATATTTTTATCATTTGGGATTTGTTATTATCATATGATGAATTTTTTGTTAAAAGTGGATTACCATCATTAGTTATTCTATAAGGAACCCTAGGCTACTAATTGAGATGTAATTAGAAATTACTATTCAATTTGATATTATAAACTTTCTAGTCACCCCTAGTTTTAAATATTTTTGGCTAATAAGAGGTTCATTGATGTGTTTTTGTTTACAGAGATACGGTTTATGGATGTGTGATCAGTAACGTACAAATGTTAGGTCAACCTTGTGTGTATAATACTTGTCTCCTTAGTCCCTTAGGTTTTGCCTCATGATTTTATCCTATATTATGCCTTTAATTATTTATTGTAATGTGTATTACTTATTTCTTGGATAGTCTTGGTTGGATAATTGATCCTCTTATGGTTTCATCTTGATATTTATTAGTGTTGTTCCACATTTTAATTAGTTTTTTATTATTAACTTATACGGTTCAATTTTCATTATAGTTTCCCTCATTTTTATATATATTAGTCAGGTGGGTTAATTATTTTAATGGAAATTGGGAAAATGTTTTTCAAATTTCTTCCCATTATTAGAAATTCCTTGAAAATATTTTTAAACCATGTATGGGATCATTCCAAAAGTATTTGTTTCAGATGAAAAGGAAATTAAAACCTATTTTTTACATTATTTTCAAACTATAATTTTTGGATTATTTTATAAAAATAATGAAATATACTCATGGTGTAATCAGAGATGAATTTTTCTCACACCCCACACACTCACGTTGGTAGGTATGTAGTCTTCATATCTATTGAAGGTATCTTCAAGTCTTAGACTTTATGTTCACCTCAGTATCATATTACTTGGGAAGTGGATGGTTTATTAGGTATCTAGGATTAAATCAAGATTCAAATGGATATATTGGTTTGTCATTTTGTTCGTGGAATGGTTTGCTCGAGTTTTGTGCTATCATTATTGTCCTTTAATTATTTCCATTATGATTCAGCTTGTCTTTTTGTAATCTTTTACTAAATTGGTATTTTTTGGATTTCATTATTATTTAAATTTTTTATGACACATTTTTTGGATGTTATTTGGGTTCATAAGGGTGAAACCATCCCCAATGGTTATTGTTTTTTATCCTTAAAACTTATAATCAAATCGATGGATTAGGGAGTCCCCTCTAGTCAGTGGTCGATTAGCTCATGTGCTTATTCAGTTTGAATCACAAGTCAATTGATTATACTAATACTTGGTAATGACATAAGTGAAACATATTAATCATACATTTAACAAACCATACACATGTTTTCACCCTGAGGAGAATTTCCTCTAACACTATTTGCTATCATCAATACCTCTATAGAAGCCATAATTAAAATTAGGCAAGCCCTCCATCCTTAACATTCTTGGTAAATTATATGTACTCATAAAATAGATAACATGAGATGAAATTTAAATTGTTCCCATTATGTGATTAAATTTATTAAATCAATCATATCCCTTGAACCATAATTAGGTTTTCATCCCTCTCACATTGATCTATGTAAATAGACCTTATATTTTATGCACCATTTTCTAACCGCAGATTCTCATATTTTTGGGGGATTTATTATTCATTCTGGTGAAATTATAACCTTACATGCATATGTAAAACCATACTATTATTCGAATACATGTTGATTTTAACATTTCCCATAATTTTTTAGATATTAATGAGCTTAAATTATGTGAACCTATCCCTATGGTTGTCTATAATTATATGACCCATAACTAATTCACATAAATTTGTCAACACGATATTGTCACTAAATAAACTACCTAAAATTTTTGGTTTGAGCATTATTAACTTTAAACTAAGTGAATATTTCCCTTTTAATATTAATTTTTACTAGTTAGAGACACATTAGTTCACATCAAATTTTTTGGCCTAATCACTATAACCTTAAACTATGTTCACCTCTCCCTTGGGACATCTATATTGATATGTCCACTTACTCATTATTGTTGGGTTATCATCTTTCCTTTATCACTCAATAGTTTTCCTCCACTTTTTGTTTTATGAATTATAACCTATATGAAAAATATATATTCGATTTTTAGGGGTCGTTTATACTAGCATGAGACACATTAATTCATGTTAGATTTATTTTTTACTATTTCAATAATGTGACCTCACCCAAAATTCATTCAATGTTTTATGATGAAAAACCATATCATTTTTTAGAGTATCATGATCTTAAATTGAATTCCTATGTATTTATGGTTTTCTATATTAGGATTGGGATTGCAATGCACATTAATTTTTTCCTTTTACATTATTTCAATATAGAATATCTCACCCTTTGGTCAATGTTTTGTGACATTAAACTCCATCCTCATTTTTTTCAATGTTGTACTACCTCAAAAATAAGCTTTGTCATTCAAGATTTTAGGATCTTGAACCATGAAAAGAAAGAGACATGGTGTTTCACCTGATTGAAACCCCATAAAGGGAAACATAAGTTAAATTTATGTCTCTTATTACAAGGCCTTAACCTTTCATATACTAGGAAAAAATTAAATTAATTTAAATGAAATAGGAACAAATAGTTTAATATTATGAAAATATAAAAGGTTTAAAATCAAAAATCAAGGATACACCTGTTAAGACTCTCCCATTTTAAATATTATTTAAAATTTAGGCCTAAAATAAAATTCATAAGTCCAATAGGTACCACTATTCAACCAAAAAATGTATATCTATTATCACCAAGTCTATCCATTTTGGTAAAGGATAGAGTACCCTTCCATTCCTTATATATATTAACTCAGATTATTTGTGAAAAATAAAAGAATATTTAATTTTAGGTAATTGATAACTCTTCAAAATTTAGTTTCTCATCAAAACCCCCTTTAATGTTTTCATTATTTTAGGCATTAACTCTCTCATATCTAAATGAACTAAATTTTTCTTACGATGATGGTATAATCACACCACAAATTCTGCCTACCTATATTCATCTAAGAGCATAAGTTATGAAGGATACTAATTTATATACCACTCTCATATCCAAATGTATTAACCTTGGATTACAGTGAGGGTAATAACACTACATATCCAACTAATGTATATTTCTCAATGGGTAAAATATTATAAGTAAACATAACTTTATATCTTTTTTCTCAAATACTTTCCTATATATATAGTGAAAATATATTTATTACGTCCATAACTTTTCTATACATATATAAGGATTCATTAATATAATAAAATTGATTTATTCAAACTATTCAACATTTTCAAAAGTTTTTGGAAATTATGATTGAGAATATTAATTTTTATGAAGTGTTTAAATGGATTCAATTATTATGATATTTCTCTTTATGAGTTTTAGAAATTATCATGAATTGATAGTTAAAAAAATATTTATGTTCAATTGATTAAAAATAGTTTGAAATAATTATTTTTCTCATTAATTAAATAAGGAAAGGATATCCAAAAAATCTAGATCATTTTCCTAGACTCTTAAAAAAGATCACTAGTGAGTAAAATATTAATAAAATGGGGGGGGGGTCTAAAATTGGTGTTCTATTAACTCTATCAACTATATAATTAAGTTATACAAGATATAAATAACATGATGGAGTTTGGAAAACTTTATGCCACATATCTCTTCAGTTTATAGTAGCCATTAAACTCTAAGGGTAGAATCCTCACCTACCATTTCATCCTCTTTAGTAAGACTCCCATGTTTTCTTATCTTCCCCTAAAACTTATTTAGCAATTATAAGAGGTAGTTTTCAATGGCCCCCACTTTAGTAGAAAATTATCACTTCTTATACACCTTCCCAATATGTCAAGATTGCTCTTGGAGTTGCATAGACCTATGGAAATAATGTTTTAATTTGGACTAATTCCTTGAAATATCCTATAAAATTTTATCATCATGTTCTTTCTTGTTAATGATTTTCTTTATGGAGACATTGATGTCTCTATAGTCAAACCCAAGATACCCAAGGGTGATTAACATGTGTCTATGTTTACAATGTTTATTGTTTTCTTCTCCCATGATAGTCTCATAGATCAATTGAAATAAATCATACCACACCAGATGTATCATGGACCACTAGAGTGTGATCACTACATGAATCACTATGTTATTCAAACCATATACAATGGTTTTAAAATATACTCATATTGTAAATTAAAAATATAATAATCAATTTCACATCTAAATTTATTAAAAAATTTAATGCTAAAATTGGTTAAATAGGGAAATTTTACTTGTTTTAATGTTTTTATGGTAGCTATTTGTGTCTAGAGAGGCCCAATGAAATTTAATAAATTTTTTCCAAACTATACAAAATCTCAAGAATTTGTATTTACATAATTACATATTGAGAAGATGTTTTATCTCTAATTTTTGTAGAATTTATATGGGTAAATCAATATCTATGTATGTTACAATTATCCTGGAGACTATGAAGGATAATTATATCATTTGTTATACCAAAAGTTTAAGTTATTGGAGGGAATCTTAACATATAGTCATAAGGCCACTTATGAAATTTTTCCATATCTCAAGTTATGGACCACCAAGATCTAAAAAAAATATTTTGTAGATATATTAATAATTTGTAGAAATAGGTTTGAATTTTTTTAAAGATTAATAAAATACAATATGGTTTCCCAAATCTTGGATCCAAAATGAATTTTGAAAAAAGGGATCCCAAACTGCCTTCCAATTTGTCTATAAATTGGAACATTGGGTGTCCCATTTTGAAGTTCATACAAGGTAGAAATTAAATCATTTTGGAGATTCCAATATGTTACATTTATAATTCCCAATATTATTTTTCTCCCTAACCTCATATGGAGGTATTAAATGAAGAAAGATATTTACTCAATCACCTTTTTCTTCTTGATGTCTAGGTAAATTATGGAAAATCATTGAAAGGGATCAATACATGTAGATAGGGAGTTTTGGTAATTATTTTTCTATTAGTTTAGTGTAATTTTTTTTATTTAAACAATGATTCTAGTCAATTTATTAAGTACTTATTAATTTAATACATAGTTTGGTCATGATTAAATTAAAAAAAATTCAATTCCTAACTGATTAGATAGATATTTTAAGTAGACTCTTGAATTATTAGGATTGGATAACACAAGGGTTCATTTTATATCACTCATGAAAGAAATATTAGTATTATTTGGTACCTATCATTCAATACATACTATCCAAACCATAACAAAGTGATTTTTGTGACAAGGGTTGGTTCTAGGTGTACCATTTAGAAGGGAAAAGATGTTAATCAAGATCATGGTTACCCTCAGCCTCTGAATTTAATTAAGCAAAAAGATATTTTTAGAAGTATGAACCATCCATTTTATGTAGAACAAATTAATGTATTATCTTATCAAACTCATTTTAAAACCTAATTTATTTTATAAAAGTATTATCTCAACTAATGTGTTATTTTTTTAATCTACATTTAAAAATATTTAAAGATCCCTATTTTATTTTTTTTATAAAACTTATTAAAAAATAAAACTTTAAACCTCTAGTGATTTTTGAGAGATAACATAGGTTATGACATATAGTTGAAAAAATCTATAAAATCTAATTAATTTGATGTATCATGATATTGTTTTGAAATTTTCCCATCACTATCGAGTAGCACTATAGTATGGAGTGAGTATTATTGATACGATCTTTGTGTATTATGTTAATATTTTTTTATTATAATTTACATTTGAATATATAGCTATATAATAATTTATTTTCAATATAGTCTATTTTAATGACATGTTCTACTTTTTTGGGAACTACCTCCATGAATACCTAAACCATAGAGGTTCCAATGTTATCAACATATAGAAACTCAAAGTGATGCATTGAAGGAGGACACAAAACCCATGAATCCCATATAAACCATTTTTATTGTAGAACTAAAGTGGAATATAAAACTAACAAGTATAATATAGATAAAAATAAACAATTATTAGTGGAACTAACTTCTCCTGATATTTATATTCTATATTTATATATTTAATATCACAGTGTATCGCTAAATATTGAACTCCAATCCTCTATAATTCACTTATTACCGAATTCTCATGGACTTATTGGGGAATAAAATCATAATAATATAATGTAATTTTATAATGTATGATAAACATTAAAACAAGAAAATGTTTCTTGGGAAATAGTATACTTTGGGATTTTCAATTCTCTTTAGAAGACACTACCAAATATTGGTTATACTGTGTAAGCACCCCAATTAAGGAGGGTCATGAAACTATTTTTTATTAAATAATAACCAGCCACAAAAAATATAAAATTAAGAATATATATATATGTATATATAATAAAATCATGGTAAGAAACATTAAAAAATCCCAGTAACATTTTAAAAGACTTTGTGTTATATTTCCACACCTCCAAAAAAGTGATCATCTTTTAATCCAATTTTTTTATAATAGGAATTCATAATTTTCATAATATAATTGATGCCAAAATAAGCGGTGATCCAGTAGAAAATAATTCAATCACTAAAAATAAAATCATAAAAATCATGGCCTATAATACCCAAAAATTTTGTTTATGGTTAATCATACACAGTAGAGATTTTAATGCGGTGTAGAGTTCTGATTTAAAGAATAAATTGGTTAGAATGTTTAAATAAGTATGTACCCTACTCCATAAAATTGTTCTTTCCCATAAAAAATCGCAAACTTATCCTATTTATTATGGAATATATGTCACAAAAACCCACTATTTTGACCAATACCCTTTGTTGAGTGAGCCTTCTAATATTTAAGTGGTAATATTCCTAGGCCTCCCATATAATCAACCCATTATGAAAGAACCATACTATCCACATAACTGTAGATGGAAAGATAACCATGCTTATAAAAAGGATTTATTTTAACCGACCTTAAAAATTATGAAACCACCTAGGGTAGGGTAGTCATCCTCCATCCCCACCTAAAAGTATTCAACCACTATAAAACCATTTCAAAAAAACCCTCAAAACTAAAAACATAACATAGAGGACCTAATGAAACAAATGGATATAAATAACTTAAAATTATTGTAGACCAATCAATAAAAAATTCAATACCTACATACTTAATTGGAAGAAATATAATTCACCATTGGTGATATAAATATTTACGTTTCTAGAAAACTATAATCCCAACCAATTTTAAATCCCAATTGTAATTGTAATATATTCTCCATTAATATTCATAGTGTTAAATAACATTCCTCATACAATTATTTTAAAAAATATAATTTCGTCTTATTCAAAAATCTCATTATTAAGCCTCAAAGAATTTAAAACAATTGAAAAGATAAAAAAACTTTATTACGGATTCCATTGAACTATCCATTCATAATCCTTTTCCCCATATAATTTCACAATCCAAGAAAATAATCGATAATAGATTGATAAATAGATTATGAATTATTATTATAAAGGTAAATTTTAAAATTCCTCTCTTAGAAACAGTTACAAAAATTACTCAATTTTATAAATTTCAAAAAATATATTTGAACCCACAGGTTGTGACTAAAGAGGAATGAGTGAGTAAACAATGGGAGGAAGAAATCTTCCTTAATATAACCAGTGATGCCAAACAAATTCAAGTTCTTGTAATATTTATGATTCCTTTCATAATAAGGGAGACTTTACTATCTAATATAATTCTAGATATAAGTTATTAAATCATTATGATTCTTCACTCCATTTTTTCTTATTTTATGTTTAGCGAGCCTCAAAAAATGGTAATCATGGTGAAACTTTTCAACTGGAGAACAACCCAACCAACTGGAGTGATCCATGATGTCCTCATAATTTTTTAAAAAATAGAATATTCCCTATATAATTATACATTCTTAAGTTGGATGATACTAGATCTCAAGGAAACACTCCAACCATACTGGAAATACCATTTTGTAAAACAAGGAAAAAATCATCAACATTCACAATTGAATATTTTCAACAGAACATGGGGAGAGAAGGTAAATTTCAATATCCTTGATTTACTGAAACAATCTATTGAGGATTATTTAACTCTCTCTATATATTATTTGGAATTACTACCAATGAAACACACACACACACATAAAACATTATTTCCTCGAACCACATTCAAAATATTCTTCCATTTCTCCACTCGTTGATGATTTAGTCTTTAATTCAAGTTTTGAGTATTGTGTGGGTTTGGAAAAGGGTGTCCTATTTCATTTTAATTGACGAGTGTGTTAATTTAGAGGTACCCCTTACCATCGATTATTCTACAAATATAATTTCAATTCACTCTCTTTTTATAGAGAATTAACATGAGTAGATAGATAGTTCCATTAAACTCACTCCTCCCAAATCCCTTCCAACAATCCAAAACCCACAAAATATTCAATGAAAAAAACTCCCCCTTAATTAAAAATATATATATATTGAGGTTATTGACCAATTAACCATTGTTATTTATAAGTAACTCTGTTAAGATAAGGGATTAAAAGTACTATAACATTTTAGAGAGTATATAAATGAGCTAGGATAGACATTGGATAATATCTCAAGATTAGACCATCTATTTACATGCGTCACCTAGTTTTAGAGGATGAGGAATAGACCATAAGGAATTCTCAACATCAGTTAAATCCCATTATCCTTGACTTGGTAAAATTAATGTTCTAAAATTACTTATTGTAGGGATCATTTATTTTCAATTTGATAGTAAATGGGTTGTCCTTATAGAAATAATTCATAGTAAAACAAGAATAATAGTCAGGTCAAGTGAAAGAAATGACTTGGTTTGTACATGTTTTCAAAATAGTTTTTGAGTTGGTTTCTACATGTTTTCAAAATAGTTTTTGAGTCTTTATAAACTACCATAGTATAAATCATTATAATTTAAGGGAATAATTTCATCCACCTTTCATTGAACAAATGTTTGAAGGATTGTATGGTAAGTCCAATTATTGTTTCCTTGAGGGCTATTAAGTTTATTTTAAAATCCATATATAATATAATGATTAATAAAAGACAAGTAAAAACCAATTTTGTGTACTTTCATATATATGGATGCCATTTATTTGTACTGTGGTCCCAGAACATTTCAACATTATATATTGATTATCATTAATAAGTATCTCTAGAATTCCATAGAAGTTTTCATAGTTGATTTTACAGATTATGGGTCTTCCTTTGATGATTGTTAAACACACCTATGGTTTTCATTTATTAATTTCATTATAAATGATCTCATATTAAATTATGAGAAATTTATTTTTATGGTCGACTAGGGGATAATTCATGGGAATGTAATTGTATGTAAAAGAAGTCAAATTGATAAATAATAAATCAAATGAATTTACTTCTTTCCATATCCAATGTGTGTCTATAGGGTGTGATATTTTGTGGACCTTGATTGATTTTTCAGTTAATTCATTAAATAATTTATTATGAATACACTTTTCTTGACATGATTGTTAGAAAATGATTCTGAATTTGGTTTTTATATAAATTATGAGGATGAATTTTATTCAATAAAAATGATTATCCCATCACCTCCCATCATCTAACTACTATGGTGGGATCTCCACATCAATCATATCTTTGATTTATATAACTTTTTTGTTGGGGTTATTTTAACTTCAAGGGATGAGATGGATCTTTATTTCATCATGTATTCTTTCATACCATTGACCCTACATAATAAAAATCTATCAATAGTGAAAAATAACTTTATTTTATTTCATTATCCTGAGAAAAATTCTATTCATATACTCTAAGGTCAAAATCATTGAGTTTTTTGAACATGATACACTTCAATTTCTCATAAATAATTCTGAGGGTAAGGATCGCATCCTAAGATGAATTCTCCTCATCTAGAATATTATCTTTAAGATTCAAGGAAATATAGGAATATAAAATTTTGTAGTTGAACACACTGTTAGGATTTCCACACCATTTGACAACTATTCTGACTCATTCCTCCTCATTAGAGAAAATTTCCCATGTTGGAAAATTTAGGATATTATAGACCTTACCCCTTGATATGTTAATATTGTGAAATTTTTAGTGGTATATATGTTTTAAATTGATTTTATCTTTACAAAATCCTAAAAAAACAATAACGAGTCACACTTGTTTATTCAGGATGACCCATACTTGTGGTGTATGTGTAGAGACAAGGTTATTCATTGGTGCTCCCCCAACCCTTAGTTCACATCTATATTGATCATCCACCACACTCTGAATTGTGGGGGTCACTTAAATCTCCAAGGAACAATAAGAAATTTCCCATATTCTCATCACTTTGTAAAATACTATTTTTAGCTTCACATCAATTTTTATTCATATTCATGAATCTAATTTACTAAAATGTTTCCTAGGAGGAATGTGATACACCAAAAACCCATGATATTTTTTTAGAAACCTTATATTTTTTGTATTGAATTCATTGGACGGATTAATTTTTATTTTGGATTTGTAAATATTATTTTTTAAATTGATTAGTTCATGACATGGGTGGTTTAAAAGGAAACACATAACAATGAAACCTAAGTTGAATTTGAATTCATGAGATCACATATTTTTAGTAGGTTTTTATTTCCATGATTTATCAATAGAAATTTGGATTCTTATTTTAGTAATAGAAACACCAAAACCATGATTCATAATTATGTGGTTGTTTATGAAGAATGTACTACACATCACCCCCAAACTAAATTAAAAACTAAGATTACAAATTATCGAGTTAAGAAAAATTTGGAGAAACTGTTATAATTCAATAAGAATAATTGAAGTATTTGTTTACTTGATGCATAATAAGAAGACTATTTAACATTAAAACCCCACTACTAAAATTCACATTACATGATTATATTTGGAAAAAGAATTATTCTCTCAAAAGAGGTAGGGAATCATTCATATTGGGTTGTTAAATAATATAATTCAAATCTCATATATGTGTGTGAGAATATAAATTTTCAAATTTATGAGTTGAAGGGAACATCGGGATACTGAAATAAGAACAATAAAATCAATAAGGTGAGAACCGAGGATACCAATAACTGCTTAATCCTTTATTGGTAGTTCCAAATTTGTAAGAAGGACCTATTTTATAATAAACAACTAATGTTTCATCAGTATAAGCCTTCTCTCCACTGGTTTGGCCCATAATCCATGACTAATGATTATCCTTTTAGGATTTTGCAGGTTATGAATGAAAAAATCCTATATAAATTCCCTATCTTTGGGAAGTGGTTAAATAACTTCTATTAAACCCTCTTAGAGTCCGTCATGGATTAACTAAACCTTCAAGAATTAATATATTAGTTATAACAACTAGGATATATCATTACTTTACACTATGACTCTAATTTCTTTGAAAAAACTTCAAATTATATATTTGTGTGTAGGGAGTGGAGTGGATAAATTTTTATGATAACGTTAAAATTTATCATCATTCATATTTTTTTTATTTTTTAAAATAAAAGTTGAATTTTGATGTTTTTTATTGCCAATTTTTTATTGGAATTCTAATTTTAAATTCCCATGTCATCATATAATTTATTGAAAATGAATTAGTAATTTATCTTTTTCTTGTTAATTAAATATCTAAAAGAAATTTTATTTCACTGATGGAATATGATTTTGAGAAATAATTTTACATTAATTGAAGGTTTTAGTATATTTTTTATTTTCCAATGATATGGTTTGTTTCATCTATATAAAACTATTGATATTTTACTACTTTCTATGTGATTCTTTTATAAAAAAAATCATATCATTTCATATCTCCACACCTTATTGAACATAACTAGTAAATGTGAATATTTCCTACTTTATCCAAGGTATATTTAGGATAGATTAATTTTTTTAATCCTTAAAAAAATTCCATACTTTTATTCCTTTTCTGATCAATTTTCATATTAATATTGACCAAAACAGATGTGTGGAATTATTATAATATTATTATATGAGAACATAAATATGAAAATTAAATAAATAAATAATAAGAGGATTGATAAAATTTATAACATATAGGGATACCTGGGATGGGAGAAAAAACCTTGAATTTTGATAATATGTAAATGTATAGGTTTTGAAATTTTATTTCAAAGGCAATATAGAAGGTTTGGTAGAAAAAAATAGTCATGAGGAAAGTATTTACAATAAATTGTATTTACTAAATAAAATGTTGGAAGATTTACCAGGAAATAATTTTCAGACACACATGTGAGGATTTTTGTGACACGTTTGAATAACGAATTTCATTCTATGACTAGTATCATTTATGTTCTGGAATTTTATTTTGATAAAATTAATGGGAGACTCATTTCTATGCTTACAGAAATACATTCTTTGGTGTTTTTCATTATTTTCTCAAATTTCAAATATAAATTTAATTTTCAATTAGTGTTAAATCATCATGATCTTGGGAATATCATCATGAATCATTTTATGAAATATGATTCTTTTCCATGATTGTAAATATTTTGGTGTGGGTGTTTGATCAATACATGATACACAATTTTTTCCATCATCATGCAATGGTTTAAACCATATTTATATTATAAATTACAAATATAATATTTATTTACACTTATAATAAAATTAAAATTTTTTTTTTCTATCAAATATAAAAGGGGTAAATTTACTTGTTTTAATGTTTTTATTGTAGCTATAGGTGATTTAAGAACCCATGATAAAATTCATGAGAAATGGGCCAAGATTTGTGAAATCCCAAGAACATTTGTTCACTGAAGTACATATTCAAAAAAAATCACTCAAATTGGGCTCAATATTTTTGGGTGAATCAATATTCATTTGGGATAAAATTATATATAAAACTATTAATATAAATTCATTCATTTGGTGGCCCAAAATGTTTAACCATTTAAGAGTTTACTAACTACTCACTAGTAGGATGTCACTTTTTAAATTTGGCCATATCATGAGTTATAGAACAAGATTTGATACTAGAGATTATGTGGATATATTAGAGAAATGGAAAATAAATGTTTTATTTTATAAATAGAATATAATAATTTATAAACTCTAAATTATAGGTTTTAAGTGTCATTTTGAATATAGAGTCCCAAAACCACCTTATAATTCACCTATAAATTGGATCATTGGGAACCCCATTTGGAAATTCAGAAAAGGTGAAAAAATCTGTCTATTTAGAAAGTAAAATGGGTGAAATTAATAAATATATAAATTCTAAAGCTATTTATACATCTATTTATAGCTTAAATGAACAAGGATATCCACTTGATCCTTTTACTCTTCTCGATAGAGAGATAAATGGTGGGAGATTGTTTCAAGGAATTTAAACATGTTGTGGGGGAGTTCCAACACTTTATCTGATACTATTTTCGTTTAATTTTTGTTTTACTCATTTCATAACTTTTTATCTTAACATCTTCCTTATTTTTATAATTATTTTAGATATTATTTAATGGAAAAAAATTAATTATTATCATTTTGGATTGAAATTTTATGTGAGAATCTTGTGTTGTTCGGATTAGAAAACAAAAGGATCCTTTTTCTCTCACAAATTCATGAGATCTTAGTTTTCTTTGGAAACCATTATTCTATTCCTAAGATATAATCCATGAAAAAGATATTTTTTAGGGGTTTGTTATAGGTTATCCACTCTAATGGTAAAATAGGGGAATCGATACCTTAGATACCCTCAACCAAAGAGTACTACTAAACTGAATGTTTTTTAGAACTATGAAAATTACATTATGAGTATTAAACCTGTAATTAAAACATTCTCATGCTATTCATATAACCAAATTCATTTTATAATTTGTTTTTAAACTCTTTTTTTATTTTTTATTCTATTTTAAAAATATTTTCAACCCATTATTAAGTTTTTTTACAAAATATTTTCATATTCAATCATTAAATTTTTAAAACTCCTTGAGTGGAATCCTAATGAGTGACCTATAATATAAATAATATATAAAACCTGATTAATTTGGAATATAATGAATTTTTTTTAAAAGTATAAGAGAATCAGGGTTTTATGTAGAACCCATTGGGGAAACATAAACATAATGAAACACCGAGAATCTTAATTTGAACAGGTGAATAACATCTTCAATGTCTTCTAACACCTTTGATAACTATGACACTAGGGTAATTACTTGGCCTATTCGAAATTCATCAACTGTGAGTGGTATTAGTATGGATGATTTCATGAAACATATAAACATATCATTATATTTTATAATTGTAGATAATAATTATTAGTATTTTCATTATCTTTCCAGGTATAGATCCCTCATGTTTCTAATGATCCTCTAGAAGGATAGACTTGAATACCAACTATCAAAATTTACTAATTGGATTTCTTAAAGGAAATAATAGTTTTAATTATTAAAAATTCATTATATATATTGGTTATCATGTATTATCTTTAAAGAGTTCATATTTTATCCTCATTTATCACCCTTAAAGAGTCAAAAGACTCTTCACAAGGACCTGAGTCATTAGACATCAGGAGATTAGATATTAAGGATATAGGAGCTAAATATCATTGAGCTAGATAGATGTATAATTATTTATGATATTATTCTCTATTAACCCCTCATATATTCTTCAATTTTCATGATCCTTAAATATCATTTGGGACACATTGTTAGAAAAAGTTTAGAATAAAAAAACTAGTCACTGATAATTATAAATGACATCATGAAAAGGTTTTATTCATGATCATTAGAGGTGTATAAAAAATCCTCTTTTTATATTTCCTATACCATAACAGAATGTCATAAATGAGTCTATGGAAATTCTAATTCCAATCGTAATTCCCGATAACTTGGATATTGTCATAAAAAAATTTACATCATTAGTGGTTGTGATAAATTTTTCTCAGGACACTTGGATTTTCTTTTTTTAAATAATTCCTTCACCCAACATCATGCAGTGTTTTGATATCTAGTTTTTGATCATTTTATTAATTATCTTTACTCAATGCATGGGGAATTAAATATATTGGAGAAAAAAAATCAATTCCATAATGATAAATACAACAAAGGATCCAATCAGGTATGAGGATTGATTTTACCAGATAAGGTTTCATTACACAATATGAATTATTCCTCAGTTTTTTCATCGATGCTTTCCTTATAAGCTGACTAATTTGATAAATAGAATTCTGTAATTTAAAAGGATTAAATTTTAACTTCTGAATAAGAAAAAAATATTGAAATACAATGAAAACTCTCTTTCTATAGTGTTTATTAGTGTAGATAATATAGATATTATTTCATTTATTCTGAATTAGAGATGGTGGAATTTCATGTTCTATTTCTATCTTAGATATTCCTATATACAAAATGTGTTTAGATAAGGTCTAATCCTTCAAACTACAAAATCATTCTATTTCTTGGTTATATTTCTTATTCCATTGGGATGGATAACCCTATATCACTACCTATTATAATACATTCTTCATAATAGTGGGGAGTCTTTATTGATAATTTTTTTACCTACATCCTTTATAATAATAATAGAGTTAAAAATAACATATTTATCATTAAATTGAAGATTATATTTCGATAATGTTATTATAAAATATATTCAGTTTTGATGAAATAATTCCACTCCCAATTAGTTGATTAAAATCTACCCCATAAACAATATCACTATCTCACATTATCAAAAAAAAATTAGGATGTCGACATTGTTATCAATAGCACGCACTAACAACTGTAGATCCAAAATATATAAGTAAATCTATAATAAGTTATTTTAATTTCTAAAGTTAATAAGATATTTCTAATTTTATATATTCAGAATTTATATGACTCCTTGAAGTGAAATAAATTGGTCCTCATCCTTTTCTAATGCTGAAACACTAATCTAAAAATGGAAGGCCTTAATATATAAGGGATTTGGCGGTATAGATTTAGGAAAATAAGTAGTTTAATGACTCATAATCTTTAGCTATTTTCCAAATCAATAACATTTAGTCAAATCAGAATCTCTCCACTTATGGATTGACCTCTTCACCTTAGGTTCTCAGTAAAATAGTTCTCCAATTATAATCTATTGGGATGATTGTGGGAGTGTGTTCTTAGGTTCTATATAGGATTCATATTTAATTATTTATTCAAGGGAATACATGTTCCTCATTTTCTATATTAAATATCTAGGTCCTTACTCACTGTAAGGACCTTCGAATCAATCATGTGATCAGGATATGAAGATATCTAAGAATGTTTAAATCCCAATTCTAAATTGTTGAAGGAATTAGTGTAAAGTAGTTAATGTTTTGAATGATTTCTCTCCTATTACATAATTACCCAAAATGTTCATACAACTGTAGAGAATTTATCAACTATTACAAATATTGGTGGTGTAAGATAATTTACTAGATCAAATAAAAATAATAGTGTAAACCCATACAGTGAAATTTGTCCCAAAATTATGTTGTAGTTCACATATTATAACAATACACCATATCCTAAATCCACTATGAAAAATTTTTTATTCTAACCAGCTTGACTGTTAGATAAAAATATATTTTTTGAATTCCTCATATGAAATGATTTTAAATTTAGAATTTATCTCTATTATTTTTAATACATTACAATCATTCATTTAGATGGGATAAATAAAAGATGCTAACTAATTTAATAGAATGAACCTAAATTATAGGTTCCCAATCAGGTTGTGGCATTCATATTTCCCAACGTTTACAGTGACCCAACCCCATGAAACCTAGGGTATTCATAAAATAAATAATATAGTATTCCCATTCTATATGTGAAAAATTAATAGGTGAATTTTATCCCATAGTGTAATTACCAATCCAATGGGAATTTCTTCTATTAATATGGATACTATAAAAAATATATTTGGTATTACATTTTGTGGGAGTCAAAAACTAGTATCATATACCCATTGAGAAACATTGAAGGAAACCAATGAGATGAGTCTACAGATATATATTTATAAATATATATCCCCATCGATCATGTTGACCTCATATTAACTTAGGATATTAAGTTATTATAAATACCATATATTTCATTATAGGTGGGATATATGGAGGCTATCTCATCACTATATTTGAAAAGGAAGATGTTCATCTAGTTATCAAAAAAAATTCAATTCAAATATGGGGATTCTTATTTTCTATCCTTGATAATCATATTTAGTAATGCATGATCTATTGTTGATTTTTGTATGATGTCTCCCCCAAAATAACTTGAGGGATGAAACTTATCATTAATGATTAGTTCCCCATTTACCATATAAAGATACCATTATATTATTATGACAAATACATGGGACAAATATTGGGGGTTGGTTAGAGGAGTCTATTCAAAAAACAACCTAGGAATGATATCTGATTTTTTTAAATTTGTGTCTATAATATCCATGAAACCACATATATTACAACATTGTTCAACTGACAATTATATTTGTTGAATGTATGTCAGAAAAAATATTCCCACATCCATTCAGGCTTGAACCTACCCTTGGAGTGTAGATCCCAGATGTTATTCCATCCTTAATGTTTGTTTATGGTTCCCTATTGATTGATGGATTCATATTAGTATGTTTGAAACTATGGATCAAAGTAGTAATCATATATATATATATATATATATATATTCTGTTGCATTAAATACGAGATAATACATATTATAGGAACCCTATTTATTATATTTCTCCCTTGATGGTATGTTTCCACCTCTATGTTTGGGTAGCAGGTGAACTGAAGGGATAAATTTTTTTATCCCTTCTTAGGATTCCAAAATATGGTAGTAGACCGTGGATGTATAAGGGATAATGTATGATATCATAATCCTATAATGATTCACCAAAATTAAATGTGTTATATCCAATATATGTGGTAAACATTTTTTAACATTTATTTGTTTTATGTCTAAGAAAAGTTTAATATTACATGCTATAACTTCTATATTTAGAATAGTTCTTGAGGGATTAATATTTTTTTTAATAATTTTTAAAAAATAATCTTAAATTTAAACAATTTATACCTTTAAAATTTTCATTTAAGGATGAGAGAATGAAAAAATGAATAAAAATATGTATCTTAAATTTTCATTGAGTATGAAATGTCACCCAGTTCATCACGCCCTAGTCACGATGCCCATGACACGATGCCCAATTTTTCATGCCAAGAGGCATCCAAGTAGGCCACCATGAAAAGTTAGAAAAATATAGATCACTTCTAATAAGAATTAAATGCACAATATTCAAGGAATTTTCACTTATTCGCTGCTCCCACACTTTATTGTTTTCACCCAATTCCAAAAAGTGGTTTCTAGGACATACTGAGAGCTCATTACAAGCTTTTAGAAAAACATATGAGATTTATCTATAGGATTTTCCTAGTTCCTTAGTGCACATTAACAATGTAGTATTATTTTATTTGTAATAATTTTTTTCTCAAAATCAGAAACTATATGTTGAATAATATATGAATCTATAAGCCATATATTGAATGTATCATTATTTTACCTGACTTAATGACTACTTATTTTATCCGAGTATGTGTGATAATCACAATTCATTCCAGATTCATATTTACCATTTAATTTGCTTCTATTGTTTATTATTATATCTAATGGGGGGGTTGGTTCTCAACTTTTTTTCAAAGTTTAAATTCTATTGATTTTTCAAAAAATTAAAAAGAAATCATAGGGGGAGAAGGAAAGTAGGAACCTAATCAATTGTGTTTATTTACATTAGGCACATATTTTCACTATTAAATGTGTATCCTATTTAAACTAACTTACAAAGAACTGCATCATTCCATGTGCCAATTCTATCTCCACACACTCATGAAACACCCTCGTTAAAGGATATGGGCACCCCGAGTAGTTACAGATGGTTATTTGGACATCCAAATCCAATTTATTATCTGAGGAAAACATGGAACCCAATTTGGACGCTAATTGTGGAGGATAAATCCCCACAAACATTCCTAAAAAATGTATTTTTTCCCAAGATTTCCAGTATTATTATTTTTTTGGTTTTTGAATACAAACTAAAGGGATACATATGGAAAATATATTTATTTATGTCTTTCAATGATTTTGATCATTACATAACCAATTTTTGTATGTCATAACTATGAATAAGGTGTAAAGGACTACTCAAGAGGTTCTCTAAAATAACCATATCATGAAATTATGGTGACATGTTGGACACAAAGGGGATATTCGTAGTGTATCCTTAATGATATGTTCTTAATTTTCAATGGTTCCAAAAATGGGTTTCCATTTGTTCTATTTTATAATTTATAATGATTCTAAAATTCTAAACTCTCCTCTACATGAAACAAACAATTTCACCATTAGAGCCATTCTCAATTCACTTAATTGGGTTATAACCAATCATAGTTCACTTAATTCATCACCAAACTTCGCATACCTCTCAACTGAGTTCAGATTTTCCTAGCTCACCAAATTGGGTACCCCTTCACCAAGATCCACTATTAGGGGTTTTAAACAGTTTCCAATACTTATTTGGTATGAAGCCTACATATTTTCCACATTCACATAGGTCATATAATTAGTTTAAAATAACCTTCCAAAATAAATTTTTGATACTCTTTTTATAGTTTCAACCCACTACTGTGTTACATATATCTCAACCTCCTGTTATGTGTAATCCCAACCATGTATTTATTGATACTCTCATCAATATTCCCTATCAATAAGACGTAACTACCATGGTTATTCTACCAGTTTAATCACCAACCATGTACTAATTGATGGAATCATCCCTATAACCTATCAATAAGTAATCCATATAATGAGACTCCTACTATGTGTAAGACCCAACTATTTCCTCGTTTATGATATCATACCTATGATCAATAAATGAGCAATGAATACATTGGGTGTTCCACATGATGTAATCCCCAAATATACCCTATATGTTTTTCACCAATAGTCATGATGTACTATAAATGTCACTAATGTGTAAGTACCACACTAACCATTTTTGGTTACCTCTTCCTTGTTGTATTTTTCATATGAAATTAAACTATACAGAATTATTCCTAGTCATATGAACATAATATATAAGAAACCAATGTCCTAGTCAAATGAATTTAAAGTAAAATACATCATGTTCATGGTTACACAATCTTAAAATGAGATTTATTGTTTCTTTTCACATGACCAAAAAAGGTTCTTTATTGATCACAATTGTATAACTATAAAAGGCATAGAAATGGTTCTTATCATTTGAACGTAAAATAATAATCCTTGGTCATGGTTTCTCAATTGTAAAAGTAATTATGATTTTTATTTACAAATGAACTTAAAATGTATAACATGTCTTGTTAAGAATAACATAACTGTGTGTGATATTATTCCATTCAAGAGGATACCTAGGAAGTCCCTCTCACATGCAAGATCCTGATTCCACAATACCTACCACCTACCTGGATAGTGATAAATTCCAGAGTGCATAGTTGTGTGTCTTATGAAAATAGAATAATTGGCCAATAAAGGACAATATAGAGAACATCTGATATAAATATATATGCATGTATATGTATATATGTTCATATAGATACATGGTATCAATCAATTTCCCTCATGACCAAGGTAACACGTATTGTTATAAGGGCGAATTTCATTAATATGTATTAAATATATATTAGAGTGTTGAATTTGGTAATAAGACCCTCATGGGATTAAATTACCTCCCATCCTTTTAAGAAGGTTTCAAAAATCCCTTATCCCCATTTTAATTAAACTTTAAAATTTATTTTCTTATGTTTATATATTGAAGAGGATACCGTTTTGGATTATTTTTAAATGGGAATAAAATAATGAATATTGGAATTAGGGGAGAAAATATACAGGAAGTGTTATAAAATTGGATGTAACAATTTTTATATTTTTTTAAAAATATTTTTTACAACAAGTGATATAAACCCTTTTAATATTTTTAGATAAAAAATTAGTTTGATTTGGAATCATTCTACTCGGTCATTCTTATTACATCATGAATGAATCATGTAGGATTATATATTATAGAAATTATATTGTTGATAATTTATAGGTTGTATAAGATAATCCAAGATATATTACTCATGAAATAATTTCAAGGAAATATAGTATCCAAAAGACCCAAAGGGGTAGAATTTTGGAACCCTATAAAGATTGGGGAGGTAATATTGAAGTTACCTAATCCTACTATTTTCTTTAATTTTAAAAAACTAGAAATATAGGATGTGTAAAATAGGAAATAGTAGATAATACAAAATTTTTTAAAAATCATAGACCGAATGTTCAAAATCCAGAAAAAATATAAATTCTAGAATTCAAATTAGGTGATCTTAAAGAACATGGTCATTAAGAGGGATGATCGAGGGTGCATAATGTTTTTTTATTTATTGAAATTTTCTCTTTAAATATGAATCATTAACATGATTGGTGATGATATTAAGTGAAACTAATAATAATAATGAGGCTACATAGTTGGAATAATATGTTTTTGAAAATGTTGATCAAATTACAATATGGTCTATCATATTCTAATGGTCATGGGTTGAGTGTAAATGATTACGAGGTTTAATTCAAAATTGTTTTGAAACCCATGTTTTAGTTTAGGTAACCATTAATGAGTGGTTTAAAAATTGTTTTTATTTAGGATGTTTCAAAAAAGAAGAAGTTGAAAGCTATTAAAATCAATAACATCAAAATAAATCATTCTTTTAGAGCTGAAAATGGTGTATGATGAGTTTTAAAGAGATTCTATCTAAAATATGGTGAAACAAAGAACACATAATAGTATAAGGGGTTAGGAATAGAATATTCAATGGATACCATGGGTATAATAGAATGAAAATGTCATGAATTATCGAAATATTGAAGTAAATTTGATTAAAAATAAGGGTTAATCCAAACCATAGCATGGTATAGGAATGGTTTAAAATTTTAATATTTGGTAATGGTAAATATTTGAAGAGGATAAAATATTCAAATCCTATATTATAGAGTAAACATATTAATTAGAGTAATTATTCCCATAGTGAAATATAACAACAATGTTATTTTAAATATATGGATAATAATTAGAGATTTATATCTATATGTCTTTGAAAGTACAGAGATTATTTTGTGAGATATTTTTTGACTTATATGATGAAATTATTTTAAATTAAATGGATATGAATCATGTAAACAATTTAGATAATACTAATCTATCATAGAAGGATTACAGGATATTGAAGATTAAATACTGATTGGATGCACATAATGAAAAAAATAAGAACATAAGAAATACACAAAGCTTGATTAGATAAGAAATATATGGAGATAAATATTTTATATATAGAAAAAAAATTTAAATTAATTTTTTACTATACATGAAGAGAAAAAAACATTTTTCAGATAACATTAAGTTGAAGAGAAACAATACACAAATAACGGTGTGATTATTACATTTATTTTTTCATTGAAATGGTTTGAAATCCATATCTTTTGTAATATTTTTCAAAAAATAGTGTATGGTGAAAAATGAATATGTATATTTATAGAGACTTTCTAGATAATCATTCCTAAAACATGAAATCACTTATTAGTGGATTCATGATTCTTTAGTATAATAACACATCATTAGGTGTATGCCCCATTGATATAGTTGATTGGGTGAAATAAATAAATATAGTTGTTTCCTACTAATTTTTAGTTTCATTACGTATTTGATATATTTTTTAGGTATGATTTAAAAGATTATTTATTCTTTATAAATTATATATAAGCACTAATTTATGGAATTTGATGGAAGTAATTCACACCCTTATCCACATACACTTTGAAGGTGTTCTGATACTATGGTTCAAAATAATAATATACATATATGTTTTATAATATATGTGTGGGAATTTTTTGTGCTCTATTTAAGTTATGTTGGCTATGTTTGTTTGTGTCGATGTTGTGCACTAGATATAAGGTTCTTTTTATAGACAATATATGTAACTATATACATATAAATCATTATATAGTCTATAATATATATATTTAGTTTTTTTATGTTTTATAATTAATTACATGTTTTTTAGGAATATATTCACAAATGCGCAAGTAAAGACACACAAATATGTCGTGTTAATTTTATATAAAATTTTCTGAATATGTGAATGCTTTGCATATATAATTCAATTGTTCACAAAAAATTGTTTTGTGAAAATGTTATAAGTTAAAAATATGAATTTAAATAATAATTAAAAATATACATAAAATATTAATGAAAATAATATCACAATATAACCATATAAAATATAAAATAAAGTAAAAAAATTAGACAAAAATAGTCACACACAAATTTCTGCAAGGCTCATAAAATTTAAGATGAAAAACCATAAAATTTAATATTAAATGTTTTACCATTTATATATATATATAATATTATATTATATATATTAATTATTCCGTGAATATAATTAAATTATATCTTACTATATATTTTATACCAATTTTTTAATGTGATAAACCACATATTTTTTAATTTATATTATTTGATCTAAAAACTTTTATGAAAATGATGAGGGATAAAATTTATAAATACAATAAATGTTTTGTATAATAAATGTGTTTGTTTATTATTTGTTTTTTTTACAAAATCTTGTATAGATATCTTAAATGTTCCATAATAGTCTGAAAATTATATTTTTCGTAGTCCCCAAAAAATACATATTTTTTAAAAACAGGTATATTTGTGGACTTGTGTATATGTTTTCTCAACACCCACAGACACACACGTGTCCTTTTAATATATACATTTTTTCTATAAAAATAATTACATGTTATCTTAATATAACTGTATATAATTATATTTGATAAATTTATATTAAATATTATATGAAAATTTACATATATATATATATATTGTGTATATTTTAACTGTTTAGTAAAAAATATTTACATTTATAAAACATGTTCCATGAATATAACATGTATTTCGTGGGTTCAGACTACACGCACACATTTCTAGAACATATATATTTATATTGTGTACATGTTCAATACTAAACAAATTAATTTAAATTATTATCAAACAAAAAATATAATTATATTTTTAATGAATATGATAACATATAATTACTTTATAATATATAACATAAAATTAAAATTACTACATTAAAAATTTAGAACATTTTCTATTTTCTATTCGACTTTAAATTTCAAAAAAATTTGTAATTTAAAATAAAATTTCCTTATATATATAATATGATGTTATATATATATAAATAATTAAATATTATAGAGTAAATGTTATATTAGTAATCATTTTTTTTAAAAATGACTACCTAAAATAAATAACATGTTTCATACAAAAATATTGTTTATAGTTTTCACTTCATATTTTGTGATTATTAATTTTTTATGGAAATTCATGGGCTAAAGGTTCCATGTATAATAAATTTTATATGCTTTAAATATTATGTAAATATTATTTTGTATACCAAATCCTTCAAGAAAATGTTATGTACCCTATAATACCTTAAATAATATATTCTTTTCATGTTCAGTAGAATAGATATGTTATGTAAATAGGTGTGTGTGTGTGTGTGTGTTCATGGAACATTTATGAATATTTTTATTTATTTTTTTAAAAAATAATATACTTTGGAATATAAATTTCCATCAAACATCTCATCAACAATTTTTCAATTGGTTAATATTCGATGGATAAAACCGTCATATATAGAATATTCTATATATGTAATTTAACAAACATCATATATTTAAAGAAATGTAACATACTAGGATATATGTAGTACTGTATCCTTTATCAGTTATAATTACTAAATTAATCCAAATGTAATTTCTACCACTATAATTTAATAGTGTATAATAGCCTGCTAAAACAGAATTAATAGAATAAAATAATACACTTTATGAATTTTAGGAAAAAATAGTATATTAACATAATAAAAATAATACATTACTTTGTAATAGTTTTGAAAGAAACCCGTTAACTATAATTATAATGTTTTCAAAACCCTAAAAAATAAATATATTTATATCCAATGTGTAATAACCCAAAATTTTCTTCCCTCATTAAAAAAATATCTTACATCCCATAATGACTATTTTATTATGTTTTACAATACAAGAATATTGAAGGAAATTTATATTTCATCATAAATCATTAAATAATATTTACTACAGTATTTAAGAATATTATAAGGTGAAAAACAAAAGAGAATAATGCACTCACTAATATAAACTCCATAGGATCATACTCTCCCATGATGACCACTACTACTATAAACATATTAAAACGAAGTAAAAGTATTAAGAAGATGACTATTATTGTTAAGTGAAGTGTACATTATTCATATGTGAAGTAGTAAATGATAAATAAAGAGAATGATGGAGTATATATATAGTGTGTAGTGATAAAATTTATCATTAGGAAATGATGATTACATCATTTCAACCTAACCATTGTTAAATATTACTTTTGGGTATTATGATTGATGTTAATAATGTTACCATTAGAATTAGTGTATATAAAATGTAATTATGAGAGATAATTGATATATAACATAGGAACAATGGCCTCGATCAGTAGGATTATTCCTTGTAAATCCAATTTACTCGTTATTAGGAGGGATTTAACATCAATTGTGTTCACCCCTAACTAATCCCAATATGATCTTTAATAAGTGAGGCTCAAGAGGAATTGACTATAAGAGAAGTTCATGTTTTTATAGATAACAACCAGATAAATATTATTTGAACCACCACATGAAAGTACCACTAGCACACACCTTATTTGTAGATACTATGCTAGGGTAAAAGTGGTTATGTACCTAGGGGATTGGTATTAACAAAATGTAAATTCTTTTAATAATGAAATTATGTAAACTCTGATTTTTTTAAATATTTTTAAATGAATTTATCTATTGGTGTTGTTTACTATTTTTGGGTACCTAATTAAATTAAAATAAAAGGAAATTGTATAATAATATATCAAAATAAAAGTGATCAATATTATGAAATAAATGTTTAACATAATTAATACTTAATAATATTTTTTGGTAGGTATATATTTTTTATTACAATAGATTTTTATAACAAATTTAAAGATTTTAAATAAATGTTTTTTACTCTAAAATATTATTATATTAGAAATATTATAAGGTCAAATACCCCATTAATAAAAATTGAAAACAACGCAGGAGTGGGATAGAGAGATAGAATGAATTTTATCAGACAAAGTAGTATTGGACCCATTAAATGACATAAATAACATAAAAAATATGAATTTGTCCCATTACAATATTCAAATTCCTCATAGAATTTTGATTTGTAAAATTATCTTCAATGATATCTAGTATCCATAGTTAGATTCAAGTCAGTGTAATTCTTCCTGGTTCATTCCTTCATAAGAGTTAAGGATTGAAAACCCACATCATCAACTTGAGTTTTCATGCCTTTTAAAAATATCTTTTATATATTAAGTTCTTTGGAGTATCAACCTCTTCAATATCAGAAAAACTACCATCCACACCTTCATTTTTCATCATATCATTGATTTCTAATTCAATTTTTGAATGTTTATCATCTCCATTATCGTACACTTATTGAGTAGCAGCATGATAGTCATCCCTAATTGTTTGAGAATTAATAAATTTGTCCTTATCTAATGGTTGAAGATCTTTTTCATTAGAAACCTCCTCCTTCTTTTTATTCCAAACCTGAATTGTCCTTAGGTTGTTTACCACCTAAGAAGAATCATGATCTTTAGTTGGACTAACTAATTCGTATGGAAAACTAGAAGATCCATATTATCACACACATGAAACAACACCTATATATCTAGGCCCACATGATGAGTTTATGGAATATTATTGATCAATTTTATCCTCAGATTCATGCCTCTTTTACTTCTTAGAGTTTATAGGTATATAAAAACTATAATTAAGACCATATACAATATTAAAAAATGTTCGAGAAATAACCTAATTAATTTTATCCTTAGAGAACCATGTAATAAGACCATTACTAGTTAATTAACCATTATCTGGTCTACCAGAAAACCCTCTTCCATTAAACAATAATGGATCTTTTATAATTAGGATCCATGTTCCCATTTAGAAAACATATAATGAAAAATAAATCTTTTGAATAATTATTTTCATAATTAACAAGGGAATTGAAATCAATGAAATATGTACGAAGTTCCTCATATTCAATTCAAAGACTAAATTTAACACTATGGATATACATCACAATCTTATTTGTCTAAAAAACTTATATCAACTTCAATAATAACCAGATGAAAATAAAAAAAAATTATCTTTCTCTATTCCCTTATCCACCATGATTGGAAGTTGAACAGATGATTTAATTTCATATGATATTGAAGGATTCCCCATAAACCATTTTAAATGTTAATATAATTTATAAAATCATAATCAATATATATAACGTTTAAAAAGTTGATCATGTCATGAAAAATTATATTTTTGATAAATAAGGATTTTATTATAAAAAAAATAATATTTATTATATTTTTAAAATTAAATATATAAAATGGATATCGTTTTTTAAATATTCACATAAAAATTAGTCTTGTGTATTTTGTTTCCTAATGAAGTTGATTTTTTAGGTGAATAGTGATAATAATGGTTAAAAAAACAAAGTAAAATTTAAAATCTAATCATTATATGATAATAAAATAAAAATATTTGATTAATTTTTATTAATAAAAAATGTATTTATTTATTAATATAATGCATCTAAAAATATAAAGTTTCATTTAGAAAACAATTATTTACATTTTAGAACCATAGTTTAATCTTTTAAAAAATCTATTCAACATATTTTACACATTTATTAGTTTAGTATTAATTTTTATTCTATTTATAAAGTTAATAAAATAAAATATTTCATATTTGGACTCATAATTCCTAAATTAGGTAACAAAGAAAATTTCATTTTTAGGCTCAAAAAAAGGAACCAAGGTAAAAAATAATTATCACGGTAAAAATAAAATAAAGTAAATGGTTGAAATTAAGGGAAAAAGAATAAAATACTGAACAATGTGACCAAAAAATAGGGGTTAAATATATTTCACTAACTTTCCTAATCATTTCAACATTAATTATCATCCCATTTCATCGGAATCAATTCCACTCAAAAGATGTTTGGCTTATATAACAAAATAATCAATATTTTAACCCTAAAACATGTCCTATTCATGTATAAATACTCGATGATTATCCCTTCATTATCCACTCCAAATATTTTATTCATTAATACCTTGCCATTTTCTCTCTATAGAGTCTCTCTAAGTAGTTTTTAATTTTAAATGTAGCCTCTCTCTTGGTTTAAGAAGCAACTTTCCATAATAAGGGTTATCTTCCTCTTTCCTCTTTTTTCCATGTACTTCCTTATAATAATTATTTTAATTTTCAATAAATTATGTTCTCATGTGTTTATAATATTTAATTTATTTTATATTTTAATCTATAATGACTAGTGACATCAATTATCTCTCATTGATAAAATTCCATTAACCATTTAAAATACCCATTAAGCTACTGAAAAAATTATTTGATTTTTCATACCAGCATTTTATATTGTGACTACCCAAACCTATTACCATTTAAGGGTATTATTATAGGTTAAATATACTTCATTGATATGGTATTCTCATATAATAAACCCATATTTCTTTCTCATGGGTTTTAAATAAAGAAAATTCTGCATCCTTATGCACTTATTGAACTCAATGACATTTATGTAAAACTTGTTCAATATTTACCTTTGTTTATTGATGTAATTATTTTTTATGATTATTGAACTATCCGTCGCGCATGAATTTATACATGTGAATCATTTTCCCTGATAACTGTCAAATTCATTGTGTAAATAATTAATCATTATTTGATAGCATGTTTATGATACTCAGGTTAATTACCATAGTAATATGTTTCACGAAACCATGGTTTTATCCTTATGAATGTCTCATTTTTATATTTCACCCATTTTTCAATGTTATGTATCATATAATTATGATTATGATCTCATTTAATCAACAAATTTTACATTTCCTTTTTAATACCATATTATGATACATGCTCACCCTTTGTTTTTTATATATGTAACGAGGAATTAATTTACCATGAGTTGAACTTGGATAAAATAATAGAGGATTATTTCAATAGGATAAAATAGAGTTTATGTTTACGTATTATTTATATAATTCATGTATTATATACACATTTTTCATGACACTAAACCTCATAATATCATTAAAATATATAAATGTTATATTTTTTAAAATAATTATACTAAAAATAATATATTATAAAGTGGTTCACCATAGTTGGTATCAGAGAAATTTGTTTTTATTTGTGAAAATTAGGACTAGAAATACCTAGTTAAAACACTTGGGTTATTTTTCATGGAAATGATCTTAAATTTTTTGTAAAGTATATAATGTGTGGTTTTTTATAAAATATATGATTTTTGGGATAATAATACGTAGATGTGTATATCTAATAGATGAAAAAAGGGGTAATCACCTTGAAAAAGGATGGTTGAGTATTTAGTTAATCTTTAATTAGTGCATGATGAGTGAGACCAAGACTTAAAACCTTTATCGACACCCTTATGGGATATGCTTTGGTTAATCCCATACTTTTCTTCCATCCATAACGATGGATATAAACATAATGTAATTATTATTTAAATATTAAATTATAACATCTAAGAAGCATGTTATTAAAAAATTATAGGATTAAAATTTCGTTTAGAATTACTATTATAATAATTATAATAGTTAAAAAAATTTGTATTGGTTTTATTATTCTTTAAAATTTAAAATAAATAGAATAGATCTTGTAAATAATAGATTTGATAGAAAATTATTTGATGTAATATATAATATGATGGAAGAAAAGTTGAAAACTTCATGGAGATGATGAATCACTTAACTCAGGTCACTAATAATAACCTATTCCAGGCGAATCATCTAACATCACCAAGGAAGAAACAATTAGAATTTGTATCCTTCTTGGGCAAATTAACACTTGTTTTTAATTTAATATTCAATCCATTGATCATAGAACAATGAATAGATATTGTAGAAAAATATTTTATATACTCAAATTTTTAGAGAAAGATAGTGTTATTTTTGTATTATATCACATTGATGGAGAATCTAATAAGTTGTGGACACTGATCGATGAAATGAATTCAAAAGATGAACTGGAAGTAATGGAGTTGTAATACCTTAAAATTTTAGTTATTAACAAATTTTTCCCTGGTAAACATCAAAAAAAATTATATGATTAAAAGGTAAAAAGAATTTGTGGGACGTTTTATGATGAACATTTAAATTTTTACATGATACACATCAATCATTTTCATTTATTTTAAGTAAAATATAATTTAATTATTTGGTGCACTAATAACTCATCTATAGAAACATTTAGTAATATAATACATTGGGGGTTATAAGGAGATAATATAATGTTCACTAAAATATTAAATGGAATTTGGAGATTCAAATTGGTCTCATTGACTAAATGATAATAAGATAATGATAAATCCATGTTTTGGGCAGGATTTGACATTTATTGTGATTTATTCTTAAAGAAAAGTGGATGTATAATCATGAAAAATTAAAAGTTTATTTTCTATTAATTATATTACTGGAATAATAATGAACAAAATTATCTTACCAATGATTAGGAGTCATCTTTAATTTTCTTTTCATTAAATATATGGAGACAATATCTTCATAAGGAAAGGTTTTATATATGTACTGACCACCATAGTCTGAAGAATATTATCAAGAAAAGAAATTAACATGATAAAAATGATTTTTTGGTAGCTATCTTAAGGATTGTGATCAATGAATTCATTATCACCCTATAAAATTAATCTTATTCATTAGATCATTGCATAGGAAGGACCCCAAAATTCTGGTAATGATGAGGATTTAATGGGATCCAATTATCAGGGACTTGGTAAAGATGGAAATGGAAGTCATAAGGAAAGTATCATGATTAATATTTTCCTAAATTATTTCCCTACCATCATTACTAGAGAATATCTATAAATCACAAATAAAGAACCATTTTGTTACAAAAAAAGATAGAATCTATGAAAATGGATGTTTCCTGAGTTTAATTTGGATCATGTGGGAGTATTGAGGTTTAGTACATGGCTATATATCTAATATTTTATAGTATTAAAGAAAGAGGTGATTTATAAATATCAAATATGATTTTTATATATATATCCTAGAAACACAAAAATTTATAGAGATTTGTGAGTTAAATTTTGGGGGGATACAATGAAAAGGCATATTGATGATTATACTGAATATAAAAACACAAAATTTTTTCAAATAAATAACCTTATGAATGAATAAAATCCTTATTATGTAATATAGTTATAGAAAAAAACATGCACTACATTGGTAATTTAGGATCATTATATAATAGATATTTTTGGACTTAAAAACCATTTACTATCATAACCATTAATAATATATCAATTTTTTTAGCAATAATTTTAGTATATATTAAGGGTTATAATAATATCTAATAGAGAATGATGGAATAAGTAATGACCTCTATCAGTAGGATCACACCCAATGATTCCCATTTAGCATAGATTTCAAGGGAGATGGGGTCATCGAGATTTTAACATGACTAAAGCCTAAACAGAGATTCAATAAGTAAAACATGATCAAAACAATTTATGGGAGAAGTTTAACCTTATTATTATCACTAAAAAAACCTTATTTCCTGAACCACCCTAATAAAGTTGCATCATCAAAGACATTACCATTAGGGAATACATTGGAGTAATATGTGGTTTTGTACCTAAACCCTAGTATTGTGATTTTTTATATTTTTTTTCTTATAAAATAATTATTATATATATCACTTTTCATTATTACATTATACACATAATTATATAATTATTTTATTGGAAACAATATTTTGATATGTATTAAAAAACAATTATTTTTGGGAAATATAATGTTTCAATTAAATCACTATTTTGATAATTTCATGATGTTTTAAATAAATTTTATTTTAATGAAATATTCTTATTAAATGATATTTTTTAAAATATTAATGATAATATAATTTAATGAAGTCCAGTGTAATTTTTATAAGGTCCAAAAAGTTATTATTGTCATAAAAATAGTATTTACCTTTAAAAATTATTTTTACTTAAAATTTTATCTTCTCATATAAAAAATATTTTGGTAAAATAAATATTAATTTTGAAATTAGTATATAAAATTTTTCCAATAGTTAATTTTTCATAAATTTCTAAGACAATCAAATTTTTGGGTAAAAATCAAATATGGTATAAATATATGACAATGTTCCAAAAATTTTGTAATAAATACATCAAACTGAATCCATGATCAATAATATATTTTAAATTTAAAATAACTGTTTTTGAATTAATTTGATTAATTTTAAAATACTATTATAAATCTTCAAAATCTAATATTCAATTTTAATATTTTCTAGAATAATTCTTTATGAAAATTTCTCGCTTCCACATAATAAATGATTTTATATTATGGATTTTAGTTTTTATCCTAATAAAATATTTAAAAACAATCATCTTTTTTAGATTCCATCAGAAAAAACTTTGTAATGTCTATTGTATTGATACTTTTATCACTTAGAGTACACTACCTATGTTTTGAAATTAATAAAGAATTCATCAATATTTTGCTAGAAATACCCACCCAACTTCTCATTCCTATTAAAAAAAAATAAGTTTAAAAAGAATATACTCTCCTTATAAACCTTAAAATTCATATCATGGTGTGTCAAATCTCCTCAAAATGTCTTCCTGTGATTTTTGAACCACCCTTTCAAGGTAAGGGAATCTCTCCTATATCATTTTTATTTATGTAATTTATTTTTACTAAGCCGTTTTATTTATAACTATTCATATTATTATTTGTTTTAAAAAACACCGCTAATTTTTTTTCTTATTTATATGTAATTATACACTAACTTTATGCCTCATTAATCCTACTCATAAACCTTTATGTACAATAGTTATACTGCTGAAATTATCCCATGATTTTAAAGGCCCAACTTTTGTGATGTGAAAACCCATCCCCATTTCCACTAAAGGGTATTCCTATAGATGTAATTATAATTAATTTATTTGGGTATTTTATTTATATAACCCACACTCCTTAATATTGATATAAAATTTATGAAATACCCTCTTATGCTGAATGTTTTATGTGGAACCCAAATGCATGTAAATGACATGAAAGTGATGGGTGAGCCTTAAATTATATAGTCATCCAATGTATTAGGTAATGATTTTATATCGTGAGATACCATGTATGTTTAATGTAAGGTTATATTAAATATAATGTATATGGTATTATTTTAGGGAGTTCATCCTTGACTTAGGCTTATGATGTCAGGTTTCATGTTTTTTTCCATATTCCTATGATTCCATGATTTTATCTTATTATATCATTATTAAAAATTCATTATATGATTATCACCTTTTTATTTCACTATGTTATTCCCCTTGAATAAAATTTACTACTTTACTTTATTCTATGCTTTCATAAATCCAATATTGGGTTTTATAGCTATCTATTTTTTTATGTTAATCCTCAGTTCATCCAATGCAGTTATAGAAGATCAATGTAATTTTAAGGGAATGTTATGGAATGTTTTGAAATACTATTTTTATGTCACTATTTCATCTTATTATGATATATATATATATATATATATAATTACTGAAATACACTAGGCATCTTGAATATTTTAGGATTATACTACGGGAATATTTGTTTTATATGTCATGAAATACTGTGTATAAATAATATGAGTTTCTATAGTTGGTATTTAAGAAATTTCTAGTTATTTTTTTGCTATTATGATTAGTGAAACACAATGAAATCCATATGGATAAGGTATAACATATGAAATAATAAAAAAAATTAAATTATATAGTGATTCATTTCCAAGAAATTAAATCCTCGTATGTATACTATAAGTGAATGTGGATCAGTAATAGTTATACCTAGGATTAAATACCACAAAAAGTGTGAATTGTGTGTTAAATAAATAATCAGTAAAATTCATGAAAAATAGGCCTTAATTTACACCCGTTTTGAATCTTATAGGGGGTATGATTTGGTAATTTTGAAATCTATTTATGAACAATTATGAAGGAAAAAAGGCATGTAAAATTTAATTATCAGAAATAGACCTTGAAAAACATATATTTAAATCTATAAATTCAAATAGGAAGAAATATATGTCATTAAGGATTTATATCTGAAATGTTCACAGTTTTCCTTTTTTTTAATAGTTTAAAAATTATCATCCCAAATTTTCCAATTATTTTAGTCAATTTATACAGATATTACTAACCATGTCAACAACCAATGTGATGGGAAATGTGATGAAGACCTAAAACTATATACCCAACCTAATGGATGTAGTAGTTAAGAACATTATGGAAATACTTACTAAAGTTTCTCATTTTTTGAATAGAAGCATGAATAAGCGGGAAAACCACATCCTTTAAGAAATAGTAACTTGGAATTTAGCCCTTTATATCCCAAATGCATCTAATTTTCAGTTGATATTAAGATCACTTACTCAAAAACAATTTATAAAATCAATTTATGGATCATCTCTATCACTCAATACTCTAAAGAAGTTATTCTTATACCAGAATTGCTTCACATTGATGGATATGATGATTAATACTATATGTAGATCAAGAATATAAAGCACGGGGATGAAATTGAAGAGATGAAATGAAATAATTAATTAAATTCTTTTGATAACTATTTTATTCACACCCTCTAACCTAAGATGGAGAGCGTGTTCCCTGGATTCATGTAAAATGGGGATCAATATATCAGGGCATAAAAGGTAAAAATTTTAATACTTACTTGATATTTATCATAATTTTTCATTTAACCACAAAAATTAATTTTCATTTGTTCTTTAGTGGGATAATGATAAATATATTAAAAAAATTATAGATTTTACAATTTGATATCTATGAATAATTTTGCTGATATAATCTCAATGTTGAGATGATGATAAATTAATCTCAATTGTGTCTTGGGTCTGGGCATAGAATGTAGAGAATGGTGTTTAATATTTTCTTATTAATGGGGAAATATAATGGTGGTAATAATTTATAATATCCCACTTTTTAAAAGTTTGGGACGAAGGATATCATAAATTTCTTGAAGTGGATAAGGAAATTTCTTATGTGTGGTAAGGTGAGGCACTATAGGGGAGAGTTCCTATCAAAAAACACACCAATATGATAGAGGAATGGAATTATAGAGTTAACCCTCAACCTATTGTCTTATGATACAATTTCATGGAGAAAGAACACTATGAAAACTAACGCACTAAGCCAAGATTTTTCAAACACAATTAGTGATAACAATCTCATAGGAATAGAGAGTAAGGGTGAAATTATGTATCACAAAATCCATTATTGATTTTTATAACAAATTGGGGATAGGTACACTAGTAATTCATTCAATAATAGATAATTTTCTTATTTATTTTATTTCTACAAAAATTTTCATGTCATGAACGTTTAATAAAACTATTAAAAGACAACCTGAAGAAATGGATGTTATGTTCTTAGGGAAAACATAAAATGTAGAAATTATTGTGTCCAAAATATATAACTACACATTCTTCAATATTTTGGGGCTAAATTTCCTATAAAACCTTGTGATGCACATTTTAGAAGAATTCTACACTATTCTATGTATGGATTGGATTTCCATGTATGGAGCCAACATAAATTACTAGGATAAGGAAATCACCAATTGTATCATGAATCAACCTTCGAATCCATTCAATTTTTAGGAGGAGGATATATCTCATTTGGAATATTCATTTAAAGAAAGGATATTAATTCATTATGAGTAAGTGTATCTAGCTCAAATGGTTGAGAATAAGGGAAAACATCTTTGATGATATGCCCATTGAAAGAGAACTTACTAATTTTTTCCTGAATAGTTTTTTAACCTTCCTCTAAATATAGAGGTTGATTTATGAATCAAAAATTTACCTGGAACATTTATAATATGTACAGCTCCATATAGAATGTACACTATTTATCTTGAGAATCTTAAGAAACCACTAAAAGAGAACCTAGATAAAGGTTTTGTAATCCCATATGATTTACCATGGGGTGAAAATGTCCTTATTTCTAAGAAGAAGGATGGGTTAATTCACCTATGCATTGATTATCATGAACTAAAAATGATCAATATAAATAATAAGTATCACCATCCATTTATTTATGACATGGTTTATTATCTTTGTGGATCTGAGTATTTTGCTAAGGTGGATCTTGGGTAGGGATATTATCAAGTAATTGTGAAGAAGGGGAAGATCCTAAAAACTTTTTTTTATATATGGTATAGGAAAATTGATTTCATAGAGATTATTTTTGGACTCATTAATTCTCTAGATATATTTATGTGCTAAATTAATAAAAAATCTATGGATTTTGATGTAAATATTTTGTATTATATGTGGACAATATTATTGTCTGCTCTAAAAACAAGTAGGAACATGAGGAGAATTTGAGTGCCAAACTAAAGGCCTTTCAAAAGGGAAATTAATAAGAGAAGTATAATAAATGTGTGTGTTTTATGGAGAAAGTAAAATTCAATGGGGATTTGTATCTCTATAATATGGATATTTATTGGTCCTTTAAAGAAATAGGAAATTATAGGATGGCCCAAACCAATATTGGTGATGTAGATCCATTGTTTCCCATGATTATCTATGTACTATCATTAATTTATGAGAAAAATCTCATGATTTCAATGTTCACTAGCCGAGATAAATCAAAAGGTATTGATGGTTTTCTAGACTAAAAAATGTGAGGAGTTTATTAAAGAAGTAAATAAGAGGATAATCATTACACTTGTTCTAAAAAATACCCACTAGTGGGAATGTATTTATGATCTAAATTGATTTGTCTAAAAAATACTTGGATTTGTACTAATGAAAAATAAAAAAAAGTGAAATAATATGACTCCTACTGATTAAATATCCATGATAATTACATCCTAATACATGATTTGGAATTGGTCATAGAGATCATGGAATTGAATATGTAGTGTCATTTTCTCTATTGGTAGAATTGTAAAATATATAGGAATCATAAAAGCCTCAGGTAAATACTTTCACAAAATGATCTAAATATGAATAACTGAAGGTGCTTAACGCTAATCAAAGATTATGACTATTTAATCTTGTATCATCATATAAAGGTCAATAAATTTTCAGATTCTATAAATTAAAAGTATCCTGTTACTCTATAAATGATGTGGATTGAAAGGGATCCAAACTTCTTGGACAATAAAAGGGTTATACATAAGGTCCATAAAAGACACTTCTAAATACATTTTTAAAATAACATCTCAACCATCTATTCTTGAGGGGATCAAGGAGGAAAAAATATGATAAGGAGTAGAAAAAGGTTGAAAATTTTATGGATTTAATCTTATCTAGGGATTAATTTATATGGTTTAGAACCCAGTTATGTGTCCAATCAAAACCAAAATTTAAGATGAAACATCTGAAGGATGTTCATAACTCATCCTTTTATATTCATATATGAGGAACTAAGAATAATTAGGATCATAATAATAACATCCATTGGGATGACATGAAGAGATAGATAATAGAATATATATTTTGATGCTTGGTATGGTAACAAGTCAAGGATGAATGATAGAAGTATAAGGGTATGATGAAACCATTTCCCATGGTAGTAAGAAATGGGAAAACATAACCATGAATTTTTTCATAGGATTCCCCATGATAAATAAAGGGAATAAAGATATATGGTAAGTAATCAATCACCTTAGAAATTCATCACATTTCATTTTTATCAAGGAATTTTTATCTCATGAAACATATTCTAAGATATATATAAGATAAGATCTATTACTAAATTTGGTTCCCTTATTCCTTGTATATGACCATGATATGAGGCTTACCTCGAGGTTCTATATATACGTTCTGTTAGAATTGGATATAGAGATGACTTTCAGTATCACATATCAACAATATATGGATAGTTACATTGAGATAACCATTCAAACTATAAATTATATGTTGATATCATGTAGAATTTATTTCCATGGATATTGGGATCAAAACCTTCCTATTATAAACTTTTTATACGATAATGGTTTCCATGAAAGAACTCAAATGACACTTTTTAAGTCTTTTTTTGGGAAGAGGTGTCAAAATAAAACATTATGGGACGATGTTAGAGGGTGGAAGATTAAGGGATCTATTATTTTACAAGATATGACAAATAAGTTTCAACCATTCAGTATCATATGAAATCTATGTAAAGTCGGAAAAATAACCTTGTAGACAATCTTTGGTGAGACCTAGAGTTTGAGTTCAGAGATGAGGTGTTCTTTCATGTATCAACATAGAATAAACTCATGAGGATTTGGAATAAGGGAAATATTATTCCAAGATATATCAGATCGTTTGAGAACCTTTATCACGTTCGAGTTGTTTCTAATAAACTAGAACTCCCACATTACCTATCTTAAGCACATTATCTTTTCTATAAATCCCTATTAAGGAAGTACATACCTAACCCCTCACATGTATCTAATCTGTAGGTGGAACATTTGTAAAATGATATTTCATATGAGAAGAAGTTGTGGAAGATCTATGTTCATAAAGGCAATATTCCACAAAAAATAAAAACTCAATAGGTAAAATTATTATATCAGGACCACATGTTTGATAAAGAAAATTTGGAACCAGACGAGGAAAAGATTCAAAATAACCATCATCTATTTTAGTGTACATAAATAAATTTTGAGGTAAAATTTTCTAAATAGGGGAAGAATGTAATGACCTAAAATTTAATAAATGAAATTATTTTCTAAATAAATAAATGGATTATCTAGTAATGTAGTTATTGAAAACACATGAAATACATTGGTTATTTTGGACCATTACAAAATATACCATGTCAATATTATTTGATCATTAATCATCATCAAAATTAATAATATAATAGATATAAAATCACCATTAAAACTAATATATCTTAAGATTTACAATAATATCTATTTAATATATAAGAAAGAATAATTGGCCTCAACCAGTAGGATCATACCATATGAATCCCATTTTTTATATCTTAAAAGGTTCATGAAATAATTATGATTTCTCCTTAACAAATCCCAGGTCGTAAATCATTATTATGAACATTAGAAGGAATATTTATGGGAAAAGTCCAAGTATATCACGATTACCACCCAAATCAAGTTTGTTAAACAACCCCATGAATGTACCACCATAACACCCCTTATCCTTAGATTCTATAATGGTGTGATAAGGGATTATTCATCTAGAACCTGGTAGTATAAATTATTATATTTTCCTTTTTAATAAAATAATGATCATATTTATCCCTTTTCATAATTACTTTATACACTTGATTAAATAGTGAGTTTAATTAAAACTATATTTTGATACTTAGAAACCCAAATCATATTTTTGAGAAATATATAGTTTCAATTACGACACACATTTGATCAATTAGATAATTTTAAAATAACATTTATTTTCTTAATATATTCTTACCAAAATAATATTATTTAAATATAAATGAAAATATATTTTAGTAATGATTAATTTAATTTTTATAAAGTTTTGAAAGTCGTTAGTGTCATAAAAATAAGTATTTTATTATCAATAAGTAATTTTTAGTCAAAAGTGGAAATTATCATATTTAAAATATCATATTGGTAATATAAGTATTATTTTTTCAATAATCCCAAATAAATTAATAAATGATGAATTTGTATTATTTTTTAAGTTAGATGAATTTTTAAGAATTTTTTAATAGAATGAAGTGTGAATTTAAAAACCAAATCACACATTTAAAATTTTAATAAAATATAAAAGTGATACAATTTTTTCATAAGGTGTAATGAACATACACCACCATCACAATAAATTAACATCAAAAAAATAAAATTATAATAACCCAAAGAAGAGATATCATAGAAAATTACAATAGAAAAGTCATAACCTCACTAAAAGTGCCCAATTTGATATAGCTCAAGCTTAGTACCAGAAATATGCATTGTCCAAGATCTAGATTCTTCATAAAATTATAGATTATGCACTGAATAAAAATTAAAATTCCAAAACTATTCCATCCCAAGTAGATCACAATGAGAATTGTTTCATTTCAATATAGTTATCTTTTGACAGTATGATGTCCAAAAGTAGGTGTGCATGAAAAAATTTAAAAGTCTGGAAGCTAGAGCTCCCTGAGATAAGATGAATTGATATTTCAAAAAGTAGTTAGTAGTTCACAATAACAGATCTAGAAAACACATGTCTACCTACCAACAGTATAAGTTCAAAGGATCATGTCTTCTTACGACAGCAACAACATAAAGCCCCACTAAATCAAAATGATTAAACAATTCCCAGTAAAGACACATAGATAAATTTGTTGAAAATATTTTTTCATTAACACCCACATGAATCAGGAAATGTGTTTATTCAATAGTTTTAATCATTAAGAACATAAGAAGATATGGTAAATCTGCACTGAGGATCACTTGATGAAAAAAATTCCCCAGCATCAGAATCTCATCCATAAATATTTTTCAATGAAAAAAGGTTGACAGGATGAATGAAATTATGAAATTTGGAAGTAGAAACAACATATGACAACAATAACTCATCCTGGAAACATGGAATGAAAATCATATGCATGTACGGTGTTCCAACATGGATTCAATCCTTCCCAAAACTCTCCATTGTGATACATACCATATAGATAGATGACATGGAATATTGAAACACACGTTAGTGCTCATTTATGAACATCAAAATCAATGATCAATAATCTTGAATACATAAAAATAAATTCCTAGTTAAATCAAGTATTGATCCCCAAAATACTTCAAGGAGTACAAAAAAATTAGAAGAACCATGCGTGTAATAATATTATCATAAGGAGAAGAAATAACATGAATATAAAATTAGTAATTAAATTTTCTTGAAAAAAACAAAATAATAGGGAAGATATCATAGAGGACATTACCAAGGGATGTACCTATAATTAAAATTAGGATTTTTTTGTAATATTCAACAATTTTTTTGAGAATATAATTTCTGATTTGAAGGTTGGTTTCAAAATAAATTTTCCCATATTTGTGTTATTGTAGAAAAACAACATCTTTATCCTATAACCAAGATACAAATATTTAATTTCCTAGATAATTATTAGTCACATATTCATCCATCAGATTAGGATCCATGAATTTATTAAAAACAAATATTTTTGAACCATATTAATTAGAGGGTGTACTATAGTCGAATTTTTAGGTAAAAATTACATAAATTAAAAATATACAGTAAGTACAATGACACCATAACAACAATAGATTTACCCTTTAACATAATTCATTTTGAAGTCATTTTATTTATTTTAAAAAACTATAATAAATCATGTAAAACCTATCTTTTATTTTATTTTTTGAAAAATAATTCTCTATGAACATGAATCACTTCCACATCATGAATGATATTGTTTTAAGGATTTCGGTTCATGTCTTAATAAAATATACAAAATCACTCACCTTTGTATAAACCATGGGAAAACCCATTGTAAGGTTTTTGGTTTTTATTATTTTATCACTTGGAGTCCAAAACCTTTGTTTAGAAAATAATAAATAATTCCTCACTCTTTTGATATAAAAACCCACCAAACCTATCATTTATATTAACACAAAAACCATTGAGAATAAGGTACCTATCCATATCCCTCTATAAATCTCTCCCAAGGTATTCCCATGCTCATAAAAATATAATCCCATGCTTTTAGAAACTCACTCTCAATGTAAGGGATTCACTCCTCTAACCTATTTATTCATGTACTTATTTTATACTAAGACTTATAATTTCCTATAGTTCATTTTGTAACATGTTTTTACATATTCCTTTATATTCCTTGTGATTTACAAGTAATTGGAGACAAATTTTCACTCTCATTAATGTCTTCCATACACCATCATATGCACTCAATTAGTTGTTAAACTTATCATAATATTTTCCATTTCAAATTTTTGTACTGTGAATACCCATCCTCACTTACACTCAAGGTTATTCACATAGATATACCTACCCAACATGGATTTTGGAATTCTATGTATGTCACCAAGAATTCATAATCATTTTATAAAAGTAATTAATAGAATTATTATATTATATGATTTATGTTGAAGAAAAATTCATGTACAAGATAAGAATGTGATTGGTGGACCCAAAATTATATATCCATACAATTTATTGGGTAATGATTATATTATATTATATTACATATATAATGCACGAGACATCATCCTATACACACTATGTTATGTTTTCTTGGTTGTTATCCTTAACATATTCTTCTGATTTCATGTTTTATGTTATTTCCAAATTCATATATTGTCTGGATATTATCATCTTATGTAATGATTTGATACTCATGATAATGATGATCACATATTTATTTCACCATGTTCTCCCCACTAACAAACATGTAATACATTTCTTCATTAAGTGATTTTATAATTTCCTAATATGGATTTATAGCTCACCATTTTCTTATGTATATCCTTTATTTATCTCATGCAGTTTTAGAGGATGACTGTTATTTTAAGGGCATGATATGGAGTTTTTTAAATAATTTTGTTATGTATAGATTTCAAGTTATTTCTATATGTATCTAATTAGACAAAAATAATTTTAATATTTATATTTTATAATGTATTATATGAATATTTTTGTAATAAGTCAAAAAATAAATTGTAGATAATATATGGGTTATTATACAAAATGATGTTTGGTATATCAACATGTGAAGGTGAAATGAAAACTATCCCATGGAGTGTTGAAACCACTACTCATACCTATATATAAGTCATGAAATATCATTATGAAATTTTTATTAGCCTTATTAAAACATCTAATTGAAAAACTTTCATATGGGTAATCATTGATAGATTAAAAAATTATTCTTATTTTATTTCTATTTAAGAATAATTATCTCTCAATAACCTTTCTCATTTATATATTTAAGTAGTTTAAATACTACATGTGGAACCATGGAAAATTGATTTAAATGATTATAATATTTAATTCTATTTTCTGGAGGATCCTTCCAAAGGATATGAATATTAAAGTAACCCTTAAAATGTATGATCATCAAAAAACTAATGGGCAGACTTATAGGACTATTCAAACATTGGTATACATGTTAAGGGATAGATTAACTAATTATCAAGGAAGCTGGGACCAATATATTACACTAATAAAATTCCCATATATTTTCTTCACTATTGTATTAAAATGGATAATTACGAAGCACTATATAGGTTCAGGTGTAGAACCCCAGTATGCTAGGATAGAGTTGGGGAAGAAAAATTATTGGGACTATATTGTGTAGAAGGAACTATAGAGAAGATACAGTTGAAAAAAAAATATCAAGGATAATCATATAAGATAAATGATTTATAATGATAAAATAATGAAAGACTTATAATTACACACGGGGGATCATATATTCATCAAAATACCACTATGGAAAGTTGCAATGATATTTGGGATGAATGGGACACTAAGTCCATGATACAAAAAACTAGTTGATATTTAGGATCATGTTTGAGAAATTTTCTATCAGTTATAACTGCCTCTAAATCATTATAAGGAAATGATATCTCCAAAATTTACATGTTAAGAAATTATGTGTTAGACCCAGCACATATACTAAATAGAGGATATAAGGTTACCTTTTATAGGGGAGGGGAGCAACAAAATTGGAATTTGTAAACATATTAAATAAATATAAAATAACATTCAAATTAAAATAGATAAAAACATTTCATATAAAAATATAATTTCATTATGTGTAAATATAATCTTGTTCAATAAATTTTAGACAATTTTAGATAGGGTTTTCCCCTTATCTCTTTGTTTTTTCAACTTTAACCCCTTTTTACAATTATAATGATAATGAATTTTTTACTTTATATGAGTCAATATAATTTTTATAAAAATTAAATTGGACCAAAAATTGACCATGGTTGATATTTAGGATGATATACAAATTTCTTTTATGAATATAGAATTTTTAGTAATTAAAATAATTTATTAAAATATTATTTATTATAAAATATCATTGATGTCAATTCTAAAACTATAATATTAATTTGACTCTAAAAACATAAATAAAAAATTAGGTATTAGAGGTTAATAATTTAATAATTTTCTTATTTTTATCTAAAAATTTATCTTTAAAAATAAGTTGATATAAAAAATATTACTTTTCATATTTTAGAATCATTAATTATATTTTTCTATTAATTTATTGCATCAACGTTGCATAAGTTTTTATGGTAAATATTTGATCACTAAAAATAAAAAATAAATTAAAATGATAAAAATAATAATGTATCTTTAACAATAAAACTTATAATCAAACATATCCTATTTTTATCCCTTGGTCAAAAATATAAAGATAATAAAACTAAGATAAGGACATTTTTTTAATTTTCTTTAAAAATACTAATATAACGATCAAAATAATTAACAAATTGGAAATAACGCTAATTTATTATAATTTCTCATGATTATGAAAAAAATATAATCACCCAATAAAAATAAGGCATGTGTTAGTGTCCTTTTTAAACCCTTAATAAATTAATTTTTCCCTTAACCAATTTTACCATTACCATGGTAAAAAATATTTACAACAGTTCCAATTCATAATGACCAAATATAAAAGGAACATATTTAAAATATTTGGAACTCATGATTAAAAATATTTAACTAATTTTTAATGATTCAAAACATTTAATATGGAAATCTTAATTTAAAATTAATTCTACCAAATGAGATTAAAAAACCATTTTTTCATAGAAATAATTTTTCAAGTATAAAATGTTTTTATACTAAATCCAAGATTATAATTCGTTTGAAAAACAATAATTGGATTATTTTAAATATAAAAGATATAAATTAATTTTAAAACTAATCCAATATATAATATCACTTTTTAGATACTCAAAAATAAAATAAAATGTCCACTAAAAATCAATATTTTTCACTATACCTAGAAAAATAAATCCTTTTATAAAATTATCAAATATTAATCAAAATATAATTTTGACATAATAATTTCCCAAATGATATTAATTTTTTAAATTAAAATTCTATTATTTGAAAATTAAACTTTTAAATAGAACCTTAAAAGAAAAGAGTTTAATCAAACAATTTTTTATGACTTTAAAATTACTCATATTTCTATAATTAATATAACATTCTAATTCATGAATAATAATAAATTTAAAAACGATTTATTCTATGATTACATGAGTAGTTACAGAAATACCCCATGTCATGTGATAAACTATAGACTCAACTTCTCCAAGCATGGAACCATAATAAGTGATAAGGGAACTCTCACAAAGCTGAGGCCCTTCCCCCACTACATGATCAGCTTCAATGAAAAGACCTATAGGCCTTTCAAGAAGGTAATAGTGACTATATGAAGAGAGAGGCCACAAATTTCAGCCAAATTCACCCTGGAGGCCCTCTTGAGACACCGTTGAAATTTATATCCTATCTTATGACATTAAGGGAAAATATCAAACAAGGATTGTACAAGATTGATTGAAAATAGGTGTACTCACCCTAAAAAATAATCCACAAAACTCTTAATGGGGGGGAGAAAAATACATATCTATATAGAAATTTTCCGCAATTTTGTTTACTTAAATAATAAGTTATTCATTTAGCTTATAATCAGTGACCAATGTAATTACCTATAGATCGAAGGAGGGATAGGTTCTGGAAGAGAAGAGGTAAACCTAGAATAATGGTCCAAAATTCTTATAGATAATAGATCCCTAAAAATATTGTTATCAAAATAATAGGTATGGTGGTGAATGTGAAATCTGTGATCAAATCATCTATATTTAGACTAACACCTCACTATATCATTCTTATTAGTAAAAAAATAAGCATCTAGCAGGGCCTTAAGAGACTAAAAAATGCACACCAGCCTAACCCCCAATATTTATTCATGATCCTTTTAAAGATCTAAATATATGTCCCAAAAGGAATATACCTAACTACCATAGATATTTATATAATATTATAGGCCTCTTATAAGTCTAAAGGTTATGTAGAACCATTGGTTGATCATAGAGGACCCCAAGGACCTTTGACAAGACATGGCTACTAAAAAATTCAACAATCCCCTCACATGATGAGACCGAAAGGAAAATATACCACTCTATCTAGGATCCTAACTACCTGAAACATGATCCTTGGATATATAACTATCCATGACTTATGGGGTGAGGTTTTTTATTCTTCCATCACAAAAGGCCAATCACTAATCATCAGAGATCCTAGGGTCACTCATTCTGTGAATATATATGTCATGTTTTAACCATTTCAACAATACAAGTGACCCAAATGTTTTAAAAAGAATATATCATTCACTAAATTGAATACCAAATTATATATAATTTTGTTAAACTACACCAATTAATAAATAAACCACTATTATTTCTTATAAAATAATTACCTGAAAAGAATAAATTCTCTCTTAGAATAAAAGATTTAATATATATGTTATCATAAATATAATTTTAACACCTATAGATTTTATGAACTTATTTTTAATAAATTAAATTTATTTTATGAATTTAATTGAACAAACCACCGGTTAAAACATTTTTTATTCGCTATAATATGTTAATCTTGTGCTACACAGAACATCAGATTTTCATGCATTTGGCGCAACATTGGGTTTCTATGAAAGAACCTTTTATTATTATAAATATTCAAATGTGGAAGTTATATCATATCCATTAAAAGAAGTTATATGGATAATATTAAAATGTGTATAAATATTATTTTTAATGTTATAATATAAATAAAACATAATTATAATAAAATATATATTTTTTGATAGTCTTTATATGTTTGAAAATAATATTTTCTCAAATGAATTTCTTTTTATATTTCTATGTGAACCATAATGAAATTAATTATATACACTTTTATAAATTTAATTTGAAAAGATAAACTTAATTATTGATTTAAAAATGTCAAACTAATATTAGGGTAATTTGTTTGGATTTTTTAATTCAATTTTGGATGAATAGTGAAATATACTAAATTTTAATTCAAAACTTCTTTTTTGTAAAATTTATGTATGTTGTTAAATTCTATTTTAAATTAATTTTAATGTTTTATTAGTTCAATTTTATATTAATTAATCCAATTTAATTCATTTTAACTAATTCGGCAATAAAATTGGAAAAAAATATTTCTAACTTCTAAAACATTTCATATAAAAAACCTATTTTAGTGACACATTTGCGATATTAATTTTAGATTAATTCCTATGACTTATGTTATTATAATTTGGAAAAATGGATTCCATATTTTAAATAAGCATAATTTATATTTTATAATAAGATCAACTTTTTTTTCAAAATGATTAGTGAAAGTGATTAAAACTGACTAAAGTGATTAAGGTAAAATCATGATTACTCATTAGTTAAACATTAACTTAAGGAGGGAAATCACCTAGAACCATTTTAAAAATACATTTTGTGGACATATATTTACCAGTTACCCTCTTTTATAAAGAATGGTAAATTATTGGAGCCACATTATATAAGGGATACATATTAATAGTGTTTTTATTTTTATATTTACAATAATGACACACCTCCTCCACTATAAAATGGCACCCACCCCATCACTTCTTCACACCTCTAAATTTATTTTGTAGAGACTTAGGTTTTTTCATTTATGAATTGGAATATTTTTAGGAATTTTTAAGAATCCAATCACTAAGTCGACACTTTAATTTGGGGTCTAGGGAACCTCAACACTGTGATATTAAAAACATTTCACCATGCACATGTAGTTTCACATGAAATATAAATAACTCACGAGTAGAGTATCAGGTCATATTTCCAAGACTATGGTTACGTTTGAATGTAATCTTTACACTATGTGTGACATAAAGTTGTCCTTACTGAGATTTTTATAAGTAGGATAGTTGGCGGTATATTTTATGGTTGAATAATTAATTAAATTAATGTTTAATTAAATAATTAAACCTAACCTAAATACCCCCTAGATTTGATGCATGACACAACCAAGATGAAACCCTCCTCTCCTCTCCTCCATTTTTTTAATATTGAAATGAAGCCGAATAAAAATGATGAGGTGTTGCAGATCTCAATTTTTTTGTAGATCATCATTAGTTTGAAAAGAATCATGATCCGAGCATCATTATTCAGAAAAAGCTTTGGAGATTCACCCTTGAGGTTAGTGGTTTTTATGTTTAGTCTCGATCCCATTTATTATTCTTTTTTCTAAGGTTCTAATGCCCAATTTCAATTGGAATTGATCCTTCCTAAGTATATATATGGGTTTTTGTTAAACCAAGGTGAATTATGAATTTTTGTCGATGGATCATCACTATAATTACCATCTACCTAGTATATAGTCCATAGAAACATTCCATGTATCCCTTCCTATTTAGGAAAGATGATCTATGGGAACTACATGTCATGTACTGGGGTTACACTCCTTGTATGACCCAAAAACATGTGACTGTGGGATGTGTCTTGGGAATATGTGTAAAAACACATGGTCATGTACAAATTCATGGTCAAAGAAAAAAGACATGGGGTTTGGTACACATAAATGGGAAGAACAACAAGGTTAGTGGACGGTTGAAGAGAGAAAGTTCGTTTACTTTTTGTAAATTCTGTGTACCCCTACATAGGTTAGAAAAACATGAAGACTGGATACATGAGCATGTGATCATGTGGGTTCACACACCGTGTGGACCCCTAGCGCACTCCATGTACCACTATGGGATCTCCTTGATATCTTCCTCCATTCATATATCCTTATCATGGACTAAGATTCAGGCATGATATTATTCTATCCTGGGTGTTTTTTCACGTCAATGCGATGATGGATTTGTTTCAGACTACGACATATGAGGTGGAACATTTTCATCAATATGCTTCTGTAGTGGTTATAATCATGGGTAGTGATCAGGGTGAATCAATGGGTTGACTTTTGGGTTAGTACCTTACCCTCTGACTTTAGGATGTGGGTTCCCTGGACTCTTAGGACCAGTAGAGTGGTGCTCCACTATTAGAATAGGGTTCAATATCCTTTCCATGGTGGTGTTACTTTATCATTCATGATGAGTGTGGAACTCCTATTAGTGGTGCTTGATATATGATGGATGTCGGTGTGGTTCTTGAATAGAGATGTTGGGACTTGAACTCCCCTATGGCATCAGGGTGTGGGTTTCCCTTACCTATCTACTATGGTATAAATTGGACTCCCCTATCATGGGAATAAGTTATTTTACCTTTTGATAATTATTTGGAGTTTTTAATCCCCTAATGGATTAGGGATAGTATTCCCCATATCCTTCATAAAGTTGGATAGTGCTCTACTCCTACACTGGGGTATGGGCCCTCCATAAATGTTTCCCAAATAGAGTAGGAAATCCCCTGTTGGATTAGAGTTTGGGTCATCTATGCATAGATTCATTACTCCCCTGCCATGTTAGGAATATGGTCCTCTATGTGTGACATATTTGTAGAGTCAGTACTCAACTAATGTGTTTGGGTGAGGGTCCTCTATTCCTGGAGTCACAACACCACAATAGTTCCAGTTTTTGAGTCCTCCGCACATGTAGTTCTAGAATATTTGGTACTCCTCTACTATACCAGGTAGTGGGTCCTCTATCATGGGGATGGTACTCACCTGTTATACCTGGGTGTGGATCCCCCAAGTTAAATGTGTTGGTACAGTCAGCACTCCCCTTTCATACTAGGGTGTGGGTCCTCTAGCCATATATTGGTACTCTCCTATTGTGTTAGGGTGTGGTTCCTCAATCTATATATTTGTACTCTCCTATTGTATCAGGGTGTGGGTTCTTACATACGGAGTAGTACTCCCCCATCACTAAGAAGCAGTGAGGTTTGGGTCCTCCATTGGAGTTAGTGATCCCTCGTCTATTGATTATAATTATGCGGTGTGGACCACTCCATTAGATTCATCATACCAAGTTATGATTCAGTAATCCCCAGATAGAATAAGGTGTGATCCACTCCATACATGTGAGATAGAGGATTCACAGTTTAGTTAGGATCAATACTCCTTTTACTGTAGGGAAGTGGTGAGATGTGGGTCCCTCCATTCCCTCTCTTTAGAGAAGATTCATGTGGTGTATAGTTTGGAACAATTATCTCTTAACAGTAGGGAAATGGTGAGGAGTGTGTCCCTCCACTGGGTTTATTTAGCCTTGAGTAGGATGAAATTTTGAATGGAATAACCTGTGGTGTTGGGCACTAGATAATTAGATTTTAAGTTGTTCCTAATGGAGAACGTTCCCTTAGACGTACCATAAGGAATGATAGATCTATTCCTGATAGAGTGTATCTCTTGGATGGGTGTCATCATGAATGGCATAACTCATGTAGTGTGTTCTTATAGTTTTTTGTTTACATTTAGTGCCTTTAGTGGAATCTTATCACTGGATATGAGTTCAAAGCCTCATTAGACATGGAGTGACACAAGTATATCATGGTGATTTCTGGGAGCCCCTATGGTGTTGTCACATTTTGGGTTGACACATCTTAATGACTAAGTATACTTACTTATTCTATGACTACTCCCTACATTTAGTCACTCTCCTTCCAAGGGAGGTGAATGTGTGCAGGTTATTCCACAGGATTTCCATGATTATCTTCTCATGGTTGGATGAGGTCACACTCCTCCTAGGGGTGGAAAAGGCTAGATGTGTAGTTCATTTACACACCATTGGGAGCCCCATGTGTTTATAATAGGTTTGTTATTACTAGGTTGTTATGTGGGATGAGATTTTCCTTTGGTTATTTAATATTTCATTGACTTATCCAACATGTCATGTATAGTCAAGGATTATTCTAGATGGGTATTATCTCATGATGGGGTTTCCCACCGGCTAGGTCAAGTGGGATATCTCCTTTTAGTCATTCCCTTTTCTTTTGGGTTTTTTGGGATCCTACTAATTATTCTTGTACTCAACCCTACATGGACTTTTCCCACATGTTTGTTCCATATTATACAAGGAACAAGACTTTCAATGGAGTCCATAAAATAATGGATGTAGACATATCTTCATGAGATAGTCTGATCTAGGAGTTTACTAGAGCTAGAATGAAGAGCTTTTTGGTAGTGTCTTTTGGAAGTGATCCCCTCCTTCTAAGAAGGTTGGAATCTTTTGTAGTTTTCTTTTTTAGGGTGTTTTTTCCTTTTTACCCTTTTGATACTTCTATAGTACAATGTTTTGGGATATATGTTTGTATACATTTTAGTTTTGAGCGTTTTATTCTGTCTATTCACTATTTCATTGAGGTGTTTTTGGGTGCGTGTGTATAGGTGCTTTAGGAAAAGATTTCCTCAAACTTAGTTATGCCTTCATTGATTGTTTCCACCCCTAACCTATGGAGGTGGATTTAGGAAATTTTTGGCTCAAGCAATGGATTAGGTTGGTTCGTGATAGATTGGTATCATAAAAATTTCATTCCTTGGGATGTTGTTTAGACTTCTTCTAGAAGATTATTTGGTTAAATTTTATAATGATAATGTTAGAGTGTTTTGATTTTGGATATTAGGCAATAAGTTATAGTATTGGTGTGATGAAAAACATATCCATTCCCAAGGACATTGAAAACCTACTTTTTTACTTGGTATATTAGGAAAATGATATCAAGGAAATAATGGTACCCTCATCATATAAGACTGGGTTTTGGTTTTTACTTTTCCTTCTCAAGTATGCTCCCCTAATGTACTATTTGACCATGGTGTGTCTCTAATTTTATTTTGTGATGCCTATGTGATGATATCTAGATATGGTTATATGAAATTATTATGATGATGATCTAACCCATGATGAGGCTTTAGTGAAGGGCATTGGTTTTGAGGCCTTACCACTATATGGCCAATTAGTAGAGTCACCACCCATTGAGAAGTTAGTTGTGCTGACCATTTAGGTTGAGGATGCACGTAGAATTAGTGAATTTCAAGAGTTCCAAAGGTATAGACCACCGAGTTAATAGGGTGATTTATACCACATGGGTAGAGTTTGAGTTACTCTTCATGGATGATTTTTAACTAGCCATATTGAGATCAGTGTGTATCTATGATATTTGTAGCTTCAATAGGGTGCCACCACTATGGCAGAGTACTTGGTAAGGTTCATTGACCTGTCACGTTACTTCATGGATATGGTTTGAGACCCATTCCATAGAGCTCTAACTTTTGATTAGGTCTTCCATATAGATGTAGGTGCATGTGTGGTCTCCTTTTCTATCCCCAATTATGCGGGGTGTACCAGAGAGTTCTCTAGTTTTAGAGATCATCCTGATGAAGGGAAAATGGATGTGACCAGTAGTGGTAGTCATGAGGCTAAGGAATCTACAATAACTGGAAGATGATAGGTGACAGGATCACAGAACATGGAGCATACCCATGCCCAAAATTAGTCAGATGGTCCTATAGTGCAGGATTATCACCATGGACTAGGAAATAATATGAATGTTGTATTTATGATTGCGATGGTTGGGGGATTTTTTCTAGAGATTTTCTAACATACCATATTTCTATGAGGGACCCATTAAATAGACCACCATGGTAGAGGAAATTCTTAGAGTAGGTAATTCTATAATGTGAAAGATGAGGTAGAGGAGATGTGTTAGAACAATAATATGGTAGGAGGATTGAGGTGTTTCCACAACACACCCATGTGGTCCATTCTAGGCTAATAGATCTGGATGATGTTGGAAAGGGTAGTTGGAGGATGTAGAGGGCTTTGACCTAGATGATTTGTGGATGGATGGTGGTACACTATGTTTCCTATTTACCTTTTTCATTAGTAATTATTTGAAACATTTTTGGGGTACAATTTCTTTTACACTTCTTTAATGAGGGGTTTTCAAGGTGATGTAGGGTATCGATAAAACATTGTGTTGGTGTTGTTTTATGTGGATTTGAATTCACAAAGAACAGGATTACATCCCCCACAAAGTCACTATTCTGAGATTTGAGAAATATTGTGAGGGAGACTCAGTGCCACCCAAAGAGTATAGTATCATGGTGTGGTGGATGAGCCTCTCTGACGTGTGTGTTCATGTCCATGTTTCATGTTGGTGGTTAAATAAGAGAGTCCCGTAAGATATATTTTGAGTTTTTGGGAAACCATTTTTCTATTCTCTAGTTCCCTAATGCACTTGGACTTATATTGGTTTGCAAGACCCTCAAGGAGTACGAGGCGTAGTTCAACCTAACTTTGGCATCATGAGGAATATGGATACTTTCCCCATCGAGATTCATTTTTGTGGAATGATAAAAAATGTGATATAATGTTAGTGCTTCCCAAAGAAGTAAATATCAAGATGTGGTGGATGAGTTCCTTAGACTAGTATTTTCAATGTAAGGTTTGATAGTGAGTGTTTGAGAAGGTCCTTGATTGGCTCATGGGGCCATTACATGACCCTTTTTTTGGAAACCCTGGTGAAGGGTGATCCATGATTATCCCCATTCAATACTGGAAAAGTTAAACCATATAATGTTTCCACATTTTGGATTGGTTACATACCATCCATAATCTGGTGGTATTCTATTAGTGAATGGGGAGGTGTCTTATTATTTGGGTTACTCTCTTCTAGGAGGGTTGAAGACACATGGGGTATGCCAAATTCTTTCAATTTATAGATTATTTTGGTTGGAAGAGATTACCCCCCCTCTTATTCGTTGCTACCCTCACATTCATGGTGTCATCTTTGGTATGCAAGATGCTTGAGGAGGTAGTGGGGGATGATCATCCAAGGGTGGATGTGAACCATGGGGTTACATTGGTATCTGCGTCAGGTTGGCAAGGTGGAGTACCAATAGACTCAATGTTTGTAGATATACTGTGGGGGGTAGTGTTTTCCCACCCATTTCACCAGAGGAGAAAGATTCCATCTTATTGTCCGATGGTTGCCTATTTGGAGTTAAACATAATAGCCTTTTGACCTTAATGGTTACCCTTATTGCATTCTTGGAAACAACATGATAACCCTTAGTGAGCACACTGGTTTTGGAGTCCCATTTATAGAGATAAGTTTGTTTACTTGGTTCATAGTGATTTTATTTTTTAGGAAAAAAAATATTTGAAGGTGGTAGTATTGTAGAGACTTGGGTATTGTCCTGTATGGAATTGGAATATTTCCAATAATATTTCTCAATCCCTGAACTAAGTCAACTTAGGAATCCATGGAACAGGGAGCCTTAGTGTGGTGATATTAAAAATATTTTAGTATGAAATCACATTTTCTCTTCATACATAAATAAAACCCAAGCTGAGTATCAGATCATATTTACGAGACTGCGGTTGTGTTCAAAACACAGTGTTTACCCTATGCATGAGATAAGGTTTTCCATGATGGGGGATTTAGATGGATGCGATTTGGTGGGTCATTTTATGATGGAAAAATTAATTAAATTAATGTTTAATTAATTAAATTTAACCAACATAAATCCCTCCTACCCCCTTCTCTATGGAGCACTACACAGCCAAGAAGAGAACCTCATCTTCTCCCCTCCTCCCCTTTTCTATGATGTAAATAAAGTTGAATCAGTGTGACGTGATGCTGTCAATCTCCATTTTGGATGCATATCATCATCATATTGAGAAGCAACATCATCTATGTGTCGTTCTTCAACAAAATATTTGGTGATTCACCCTCAATGTAGATTTTTTTATTTCTACTCCTGATCCTATTCTTTATGATTTTTTATATGGTTATAGAGCACAATATCAATTATTTTTGACCCATTCTAGGTAGATATATTGTTTTTGGGTTATAACTACAGTGAATTAGGCAATTTATAGGTGATTCCTAACTGGAATTACCATCTACATGATGTGTAGTCTATAGACACACGTCATTTATCCCTTCTGGTTTAGTGAAGATGAAATTTTGGTACTAAAAACCATCCACTAGGGTTGCACGCCGTGTTGTGGCCCCAATCCATGTGACCATGTTACATAGCTTACACGACCATGTGAAAACACCTAGTCATGAACAACTATGTGGTAAAAATATACATACATGGGGTCAGGTACACAAACACGAGCAGAACTACATGGCCAGGGGCCGGTTGAAGAGAGACACATTCTGTACATGTTTTGAATTTTGTGTACCCCTACATGGGTTGGAAAACTATGTATACCAGATATACATCCAAGTTATAAGTTGGTTACAAATGTTGTGTGGGCCCCAGTGAACATTGTGTACAACTAGAGGGTCTCATTGAAATATTCCCCCTTTCATATCTCCTTCTATGGGAATTATATTAGGGATTATGAGTAACCTATTTGGAGTTTATTTTAGAGTATAATGTGATGGTGTCCTCCTTTGTTTTCCTACGAGATACAAGGTGGAACATTTTGATCAATACTCTTATGTTGGGGTGTTAATCCTGGGTAATGATTAGGGAAAATCACTAGGTTGACATCTAGGATGGTACCCTTTCTTTTGACATTAGGATATGGTTCCCCTAGATATTTAGGACTATTCTAGTTGTTCTCCTCTATTGGAACAAGGAACGGGTCCCATTCTCATGGATATGTTACTTTACGATGAATGAAGAGTTCGACACTCCTCTTAGCATCTCTTGACCGATGCAAGAGATCAATGTGGTTATTGAAGATTGGTGTTGGGACTAGTTCTCCCATATAGAATTATGGCATGTGTTTCTCTTACCTCTCTATTTTGGTTGATAAGAAACTCCCCACATTGTATGTGCATGTTATTTTACATTTGGGTGGTTATTCAGGTTGGGTACTCACTTATTGGATTTGGGCGTGGGTTCCCCATATCTTTTGTAATGTTGGATAGTGCTACCCTTTCTAACTAGGGTGTGGGCCCTCTATTTTTATTGGCTAGATAGATTATGAAATTCCCTATTGGATCTGGGTCTATTTCAACTATATTTGGAGTCGATACTCTCATACTATATTATGGAGTGATTCCTCCATGTGTGACATATTGGTTGAGTCGGTAGTCCCCTACTGTGTTAGGGATCAGGTCCTCTATCCTTGGATTCGAAACACCCCCATAATTATGGGGAGTATGAAATACATAATTGTTATTTTGGTAGATTTAGTACTCCCTTTCTATTCCTGGGACTATATCCTCTAGCCTAGATTTTTTACTCCCCTTTCATAACAGGGTGTGAGTCCCCCATAGTATATGAGCTGGAAGAGTTGTCACTCCCATGTCGTACCATGGTGCAGGTCCTCTACCAACAGAGTGGTACTCCACTATCATGTTAGTGTGTGGGTCCTATATATATTGATTTTTAATCCCCTGTCGTACTAGGGGACATTTTCTAGACTATAGAGCAGTACTCCCATGAAATTAAGAAGCTGCGGGGTGCTAGTCCTCCATTGGAGTTAGTGATCCCTTGTATGTTGAGTACAATTATGAGGTGTGAAAACCACCACTATATGCATGATACCAATTTAGGAGTTAGTTTTCCCTCGATATATTGAGTCATGGTTCACTCCATTAATGAGAAACAGAGGTTTTGTGGGTTAGTTCGGTGCTAGTACTCCCTCAACTATAGGGTAGTGGTGAGGTGTGGGTCCCTCTATTCCCTATTATTATAGAATATGTATCCTTTTATAGTTTGTAGTAGTTCTTACTTAAATATAATGAATTGGTGTGGAGTATGACCTTCCACATGGTTTCTTCATCATTTCATAGGGTCATTTTAGTAATTGAAGAAGCACTAATGTTTGACACTATAGCTAAACCTTATAAGTTGTTATAGATGGAGAAAATTCTCTTGAACATACCAATAGTAAAGGTAGATTTGTTCTTGATGGATTTTATCTCTATAAATGGTGAAATTTGGGATGGTAGTACTTGGGGAGTGGATTCTTTTGTTTTTTTACCATTAGATCTTTGAGTAGAATCCAATATCTCGCTATGAGGTTGAAGCCTCTTGAGTGTTAAACTCTAAGACGATTATATATGGGTGATGACTAAGAGGAATTTTGGTGTTTTTTACATTTATGGTTGACACCCCTTGAGAACAGAGTATACTTACTTCATCGATTCCCACACCTTACTTTGTGTCACTCTCCGTAATTGGGGGGTGAAGACTTGTAGGGTATTCCATATACTTTTCGTGTTTAGATTCTTGTGGTTGGATGAGGTCACTCTTTTTCAAGGGGTGGTGAATGATTGATGTGTATTTCATCTACTCACCATGTTGAGCCCCATGTTCTTGGAAAAGGTTACCTCCTACTAGGTTGTTCTATGGAAAGGGGGTTTTCCTTACTTCAGTTATTTTGGGTTTTATTAACGTAGCTGAATAGTCATTTACAACCGAGGATGATTCAATATGGATTTTATCTCTTGGTGGGGTTTCCCTTTGGATAGTTCAAGTAGAATATCCCCTTTTTATGTCTCCATTTTTTTGGACTTTTGGAAACCTACTAAGTATTCTTATACTTACCCTTACATGGGCTTTTCTTGCACGTGTTTTGTATCTTGTGCAGACCACATCACTTTTGATAGAGTCCATAGAGGACCTAAGGAGGGTGGAGCTTAGTTATCTAGACTGACAAATGTGTTTAATTGAGTTATACCCATGTTTTTTTAGTTTAATATTTTGTAAGTGATCCCCTCTTTCTAAGTAGGTTGGATGCTTTTACATTTTACTTTTGGTGGGAGTTGTTTTGTCATTTTTACCCTTTCAGAACTTCTATTATACTCTAGATTGGGATATATATATGAATAAATTTTAGTTTTCATCATATTTTCATATGTACACACTATTTCATCAAGGATTGTATGGTTGAATGCATACATGTACTTTTCAGAGAAGCCTCCCTGAGATTTTTTGTGCCTTCAGTGCTTCTCTCCACCCTTGGCCTACAGAGGCTGGCTTGGGATTGTTGTAGTTCAAGCCCCATATTAGGTCTGGTTATGACACTTTTTTTCATCCAAAAAATTCACAAATAATATCTTAAATCTCATACCTTAATCCTATAATCCTCACTTTGTGTTTCAAGACAACCATAGAATCCCATTGGTTAAAACCAAAAGGACATACCTAAAAAATATGTATTTTTCTTCATCGTGCATTTCAATTTAATTTCATTATCCATCCATTCAATTATTATTATTCAATTATTATATAATTATACAAGTATACTAGATATATTGAGAATTTTTATTACATTTTTTGAGCTTAACCTAAAAAAACAGCCATAAAATAGTTAATGAACTTACCAATCGTGGGTATGGCGGACTACCGCCTTGTGAAAGATGTCATTCATTTTTTCCTTTACAAACTCTCATCGATGGTAATTTTGAAATACATAATATTTTAATATGATATATATTATTATTTTTATTTTTTATGATTTTAGAATTATTATATTGCACATAACTTCATAATATTCTTTTTTTGGAAAGACGATATCTTCGTTTGTGGATGTGTGGACTATCGCTTCATCAAAGAGATGTGATTTGTTCTGACTTTAAATGGAATGTATTAATAATGGGTTTAGTGAATTTATATGATATGTGTGAAATAATAATGATAATATAATTATTATATATATATATACATATACATATACATATATTTCATTTACATTAATTCTTTCAATGGGGAAAGAAAATGGAAATAATGTTCATGCATATGCATGACCTACTGTCTCCATGAACGAAGTATTCAATTTCCAATTTATAAATTTTATATATTATTATAATTATTTATATTGAAAATAAATATTATATTTAAAAAATTTCATACATCCAAGATATAATTAAATCATGATCTATGTTATTGTATCAAGAATAACAATTCAAAACATATACGAAAAACAAAGTAGATATTACCCAAAACATAACATTAACTTGAAATTGTAATAAAAAAGGATAATATAAAGTCATAATAAAATTTTATCTTGTATTAGATATAATAATATGGTTATATGTTATATGTATAACAAACTTTTAATTATTATACAGGATGTTTTATCAATTACAAAGAAAGTCTAGACATAAGGTAAGGGTTTTCTCATCTCACTTTTATTTCTATGAGACTAATTCCTTATTTACCTATAATTTATTTTGTGTTATATATAATGACCAAGAATATATTCTATGGTACCTATAAATAAATTTATGTGTATTTACATACCTATTTTATTGTGCTTATTTCATGGGGATTTTGGTTCAAAAGATTCCTAATCATTAATGTAATTTTGTCTCAATTTTCCTTCTTTAAGATACAAGCCATGTTATAAAAATATATATTTATATGAGGTGTATGTATAGAAATTTTAAATGTTATATCAATAAAATAATTATTTTATTTATATTTTAATCTTTATTTAGATTTATTATTTCATGGGGATTATGACTCAATGTTACTAAAGTAGTAACAATTATTTGCTATAATCTCATTGCTAATCAAGACTGTTTATGTCTGGTTCCATTGAAAAACTATTATGATAAATATCTTAAGAAATATCATGAATTTTTTCTCCTCTATTTATTCATTATATCATAAAGTAAAATCACCAATTTCCAACCCTTTGGTACTTAATAGAATTTAGAATGTGTTTTTAAGAAAGTCCAATTTACCTCCTTCATTTGTCATAAATCTATGTTTTTTTAAAAACATGATTTCTAAAGAAATGTTTTCAAAAATGTTACAATATTATCTTATGATAATTAAAAAAATTTAACCATGTTTTACCATTTTAAAAAATGATTTTTTAAAGGATTCATCTTGTTGTTTTCTGATCGATTCCCTTTTCTAAACTTTTAACGATGCAGAAAGAATGTTCAGCACATATGGAATTATCTGTTGTCATTACCATCTTTTATTTAAATATTATTTTAAACAATTTATATTTTATTTTCAAATAAAATGGTTTTAAAAAAAATTTTATGATTATGGATTGTTTTATTTGATTCTTTTACAGGTTTTCAAAAAGTTATTTTCAATTAAAATTATTTCAATTATTTCAAATAATCTATTATAAGATTTTAATGTGGGTTTAAAAGGAACAGATTTTGAAAGTATTTATTATTTTTATAGAAAGTTTATTTCCCTTATGAAATTTCCCATGTGGTCTTTCAAAATCCTTATACATCAAAGATGAAATGATTTGATATAGTTTATGCTTTATTATATAGATGATCTAAGGACACCATTCTTATTTTTTATTTAAATGGTTTTTGTTAATGATGAAAAGTTGATTTTGAGTCTCATTTCTCATAATCATGTTATTCCATGATAATAGGATTACTAAAATCACTTTCTTTTCATGGTTTATTCTATGATTAAATAATTATAAAACATGCCTTATTTCCATATGTAATGATAGGATAAAGTATTAATAATACTCATTCCATTTCATTACTTATGGTATTATGAATGTTTATGATCTATGGGAAAACGTATATATCATTTAATTATGTTAAGAGTAGGAAATATATCTCCCAACAATGAATTGGGTAACGATGGATGGATCATGAGTATATATGTTATGAGTAAACTGGATTAAATGTTAACAATGTGTTGCATGGACCTAGTTTCATTTCAATATGTTTATGCGTGAACCTGATTACATGTTCACAATGTTATTGGTGAACCTTAGTAAATGTTCACAATGCTATACATAAACCGGATTAAATAGTCAAAATTTTATGATTGAACTATATTAGGTGTTCATAATATTATTCATAGACATAGTTTCATGTGCAGAAGTTTATGTGTGAACCTGATTACATGTTAACAATGTTATGGGTGAACCTGATTATATGTTCACAATGTTATATGTGAACATGATTACAGGTTCACAGTGTTATAAGTGAACCATATTATGTGTTCAAAATTTTATGTGTGGACCTAGTTTCATGTCCATATATTTATGTGGGGGACTAATTTAATTTTCATAACAAAATGAGTGAACCTATTTATTTTCACACATGTTCACATTGTTATAACATGATATGTATTCCACAAATATATATCGTATACCAATATTATGCTCTCATAAATTGTGTTATTTGATTTAAATACGATTCAAGTCTTATGAACTTCCAATATTTATTCCATATTACAACTTCATGATATTTGATATGAAGGGCATGATCATCTAATTATACAATTATTTTCTCATTCCCTTATTATCTTGTTATACATACATATATCCCTTGTTTACCCTTACTGATTTTCTATTCTCACCACATTCATATGTTTCCTTTCCCTATGTTATGAGAAAATGTTTAAATTAGGATTACTAAAGGGGAATATCTTTAAGTGAGATGTTTAAAATCATTTACTAAGATAAAAGATCATGTTTCCATGTTTCTATGGATACTAAACAATTATGATCCTGAGGCATGTACTTTTTACTCTATGTTGAATATTTATCTAAAATGAAATAATATCCATGTATATTAATCATGGGTCTCTATAGGTGGTATTAAAAGAATGATTTATTTAACTTTTGGAAATATGGATAAGAAAAAATTAGTGATATTCCTAGGGATATTTCTAAGGATATTTCTAGGTATGTCTCTAAGGAAAATTCTTAGGATGATTCAATGTTTAGGAAAATATTCTTGAATTTTTTTAATGGATAAAGAAATTGGATTCCTAGAAATACATCCATTTATAGATATATTAAGTGGATTTTGCTTTGGCATAGATGTACACAGGGGTAATAAACCCTAAAACACTATGTTTATCTAGACTCAATTAGGAATTGGTATACGAAAAGTGTCATTACTTTGCACATAGTTTTATACTCTTGGAAGGTATTCATTATAAATTCAAAATCTCTTTATAAACCATAGTGGAGGATTTAAGTAGAATATGACTATCAATAACCGAGTATAAACCTAGGGTGTCTTATAGAAAAAATAATGTGTCGTGATTTAGATATCCTATTATTTTCTTTTCATGATTATGTGGTTCACCAATATGATTAGTATTTCTCACACTATGTTATGGGTTTTTGTCAATGGATGGAACCTAAAGGAATAGTGTTAATTAAAAGTGAAATAGAAAATTAAATGATTTTCCTCCTAAGAAGCCAAACATTATAGGAGATGGAATACAAAACCTCATTTTTTATGCTCACAAAAAAACACAATCTATGAATCATGGTAAACATCCAAAAGATGGAGGTAATGAAATTATATTGAGTCCTTCATGAGGAAATTACAACCTTATTTCACTAGTTGCACATAAACATTAATTTTTGAGAAATGGATCGGTACCACTGAAAATATATTTTTCTTTCTCTATTATTATGAGAGAGAAAATTTAACTATGGTTTTCTACCATTTGGAAGTTTAGGATGTTCAATGGTGGAATATTATTAAGAATATGATGAAACAAGAATAAATTGACTCCATTAATTCATATGAATATAATTATATATATTTTCAATAATTACTTTCCACGTATTTTTCTTACAGGGATGGAGAAAGAGTTCCCTGCATTAAAGAAAAGTGACGATGAATCTGTTGGTACCTAAGAGGATAATTTTACAATGATTTAAAGGTACTATTCTAGTATTAAAATTATCCATGAAAGTAAGGTTGACCGATTATTCAGTGGCATAAATCCAAATATTCTAAGAGAATTATCTATAAGGTACTTTTAATTCAATGAATATATCATTTTATTTTCACTAAAAGTTGAAATGGAAGCTGGAAACCCTCTTAGTACAAGTAATAAGAAAAGGAAAATGTAGTTCTGTGGAAAATAAAATGATATGTTACATGGAGAGAAGAAAAATAATCAAAATCATAATTTCCAAAACTATGCGAAAGAGCACTTAGGTGAGAGCCAAAATGGAATAAGAAGTTATCTCAAGTGTGGGAATCCTAGCCATTTAGAAAAAACAATGTAGAAGGGATGTGAAGAGGATAGTAAATGAAATGAAAACAGAAAGAGTTCAAAAAAATGCACCACCCACACATCATTATTTAAAGTGCATAGATTTTGGGAATTATGTGAATCAATGACCTAATCCCCAGGCTAATATGGATTAAAATCCACAAACAAAAACTATGTAAGAAAGAAAAAGGGAAATCTTATTCAATCAAAATGGGTAAATCCACTTACAAAAATTAGGTTGTGCATATCCTCCCCTACTTAGTTGGGAATTTCATGTTTCATTTTTTTTGTTAATAATCCTTATGAAAATATTATTATTCATCATTTATTAAATTTAATCAGATTATCTCAGTATACTTGGATTATGGAATAATAAAAGCATATTTGATATTCTTTCGGTATAAGGATGGAACCAAATTACTAATGAAAAGGTTTTTCATATAATATAAGATCTTATATAAGGAATAAATAATGAATTTAATTTTGGAAGGTTGAAATGGTTAACCATTTATGAAATGTTTTGAGATAAAAATAAGATGAGGTTTAAGATATTAATGTATTATCTCGACATATGAGTATTTATACATATTGGAAAACGATGTCAAATGTTTTTTTATGATACCTAAATATTGGAAAATGCCTTATTGTTCAATCCATTGGTCTTATGATCTATTAGGGATTCAAGGATAAAAAATTCAGCTTCATTTCTTAGAGTAAGATATGAAGTGGAAATTGATAAAGTAACAACCAAAGGTTGATATTGTGAATATAAAATGGAATGAAATCAAGTAAGTATATTTCATTGTGATCACGGATAATAAAATAATTAATCAACTCTTGGACAATGATATAGAAAAATATTTACTACAATAAGTACATTTCTATTGAATAAATGGTCTACTAAATATTAACATATTATGGTTTTTAGGACCTTAACATTCCATTAATTATTAACTTGCTTTTGATTAATGACCTAAATCATTCCCTTTAATTATATACAATTTTTTTCTTTCTCTAATATTTACTCCCAACCTATGTTATCTTATAAGAAAACCGAGTTATGAGTTACATTGGGTAACTAATATGGTTACAAATTTTATTTTTAATGGATGTTTTAGAATTCATTTTTATGATGTGGGTTTCTATGAAAGGTGATTTTAAGTTTTCATCCTTTGATAACCAATATGAATTTTGAGGGATGAATTCAATTTAATGAGTTAGAATGAAACACCATGAGTTTTTATGACCCTTTTTTTATAAATTAAATTTATTTCAAGGATTAAATTTCATTCCACCCCAATTTAAACAATCATTATGCACTACACTAAGTTATGCTTATGCTATATGCAATATCAGCATAGCTTGTGTTATAGGCAGCAATGAGTTTCTACAAAACATCATTTTATATTTATAATAATTTACGCAAGATAGTTATAACATAGCTGTTAACCATATTAATATGAATAGAAATAACTAATATTAAAATATTACTTATACTTTTTTATATTACTTAATAATATTTATAATAAAACTTATAAATTTAGGTAAATTTTTTATATGTTTGAAAATAATAATTTCTCAAATGAAATGTTTTTTATGTCCATCTATAAAAAATGATAAAATAAAATTTAGAAACATATAGGAATTTTTTTTGAAAAAATAAAATTCATTTTTTTTTCATAATTCAAAATTATCTTAGCTTTATGTTTTCATATTTTTCAAAAAAACATCAACTTTGGATAAAATTAAAAAATGTTGACTTTAAGTTCAAAACTGAATTTTCATCAAATATATATATATATATATTATATTTTAATTTTGTTTCAATGTTTAATTATATCAATTTTAAATCAATTAATCCAATTTAGGTCAATGTAACTAATTTCATATTGAAATTGGTTCTAGCGGCACTTCAAACTTTTGAATATTTTCTCTTAGAAAAACCTACTATCATGACATGTTTGCAGGATTGATTTTAAATTAGCTTATTCCACATTTATGTTTATAATTTTGAAAACTGGATTAATTATTTTGAATCGTTATAATTTATGATTTATAATAAGGTAATAATAGTTAATGACCAAAATTATAAGTGAAAGTATTTAAAATTAATTACATCGATTAATGTAGAAACACGATTACTTAGTAGTTAAACTTTAACTTAATGGAAAAATAACCAAGAATCATTTTCAAATTTTATTGGATGGTACACTACACCAAATTTTTTATTTTTTGGTGGTTTTTTCATTTTGTGGCAGTTTCAACTATTGTGAAATTGTTCTACTGTAGTTTTGGAAAACCGCCACTAAAGCATGCATCGAAAAAAATTAGAAATGATTTTAGCGGCGGTTTATACTATCGCTAAATCATTTTTAATTTTAATTTTTTTTTAAATTTTTTAAATTTTTTATTTCATTATATTTTTATATTAGTAATTTATTTATTTATTTTTTTTTATTATTTTTAATTTTTGTAATTTTTTTATTTTTTTAATTAATTAATTAACTAATTTGTTATTTAATAGTATTTTTTTGTATTTTATTTATTTTTTATTTTTTTATTTCCGTAATTTTTTATTTTTTTATTTCTGTAATTTATTTATTTATTTATTTTCGTAATTTATTTATTTCTTATTATTTTTATTATTTTCATAATTTATTTATTTATTATTACCACACACATGTTCATCTCCATCCATAAGTTTATTTCCTTGCACAATTCCATGCCCAAGAACATTCCCATGCCCTATATATAAATTCTGTGTTTGGTAAGATTTGAGCCCCTTACCTCTTGCTTATTCTCCAAAGACTTTACCACTTCATTAGGCTCTTTATGTGGTCAATAAATCGAATTTTATATACTTATAAATATACCAAGAAAGTTTGGATGAGGCACGCCTGATCCCCAAAATTTATTAATAAAAAGTAAAGGTGAAAACAAGAGGCAAAAACAAGCAAAAGAAAACTACATCACATCAAAACCATAACCCTCACCATCACCATAGTCCGACATCGCATCAGCATCTGCAGATTCCCATTCTAAAGATTCATACTGTTTGAAGAGTTAGATATATTGTTCCTTTCGTTTCAACTATTCCGTAGATAGTTTCTCTTTGTGGGGGCGTTTACCATTATCTCTCCTACCAACATCATTAGTAGTCCCTCTACATTTTTTGGAGGCAGATCGCGTCGACACCATTTTAGGCATATCAATGTAATCCCTCCTTGGTCTTCTTTTGATTGTATTATTCGTATGCTCTTCCCTCTCAGAGGCTCCTTTCTTCCCACTCATAAGGATATCGCTGTATGATATTTTAGGTGCATCATTCTCTTTATCGTGATTCGACACATCCCCCCATTTCCCATTTACGATGGAGGAACCATGAAGGCATCCTCATTCCTTCAACATATCCAAGGAAGTTTGTGATGGCTTCATGTCACCAGAATAAGACAAATTTGCATCCTTAGGAGCTAGGCACAGAGAGTTGTGACCCTTCTCAATATGATTCTCCAGATTTGAAAATCGATTATGAGTACTAATAGTATGACTATCATTATTAGCCCATGAACTATCCCCATACACTATAATTTCCATAGATTGATCATTACCATGGTCTTCTTGCAGGGGGTAACCATGTGACTCCACATCACAACCAACTTCAGCCATGTTGCGCTTACCCAAGTCATGCATAATTCTTACAATGACCTGACTCACTTTCGTATTTTCCATCACCTTTGTTTCCTTTTCCTTGGCAGTACCATGTTCACTACCTTCTACCACCACAAGTGAACCATACTGCTGTTCGGCCACGCCGTTGATGACCAAAACACCTTGAACGACATCTATATGTGATTCCTGTTCAGAAAAATCTTCCATTACCCCCATTACCATCCTTTGGAGTCTCCTTGAGTTGTTCAAAATCACCCCCCATTAGTTTCCCTTCATTTTCCTGCTCTAACCCAGGTAAGACATCAGCCTTGCCAATAGTGTCACCCATGATCAGCGCACTTTGGGTTGCTTCTGCTTCTGTTCCCTGCCCAGTATTCACTACCAGAATAGCAGTACAATTCCCTGGATCTTCTAAGTGTCGATCTGGCAGAGAATTAACAATCCCCTGTTTTACCGATCCTTTACAACTCTTACCATTGTCCAACATAGCCTGCACCTGCTTATCATTAGCACCCTTCCCTGTCAACCCAAACGTCTTCTTATCGTTGCCCCTTCTATAGACACTCTCTGTATGCCCAATCCGAAAACAATTAGAGCAGACGTCAATCCACTGATCAAAAAAAATCGGCTGCTGATACCGTATCTATCCACCAGCCTCAATCCACACATGATCAACTGGAGGTTTCTAAACATCCACCTCTACGCACATTCTTGGGTTTATCGGGTGGCAAACCGCATCAGTTCACGAGTCAACACTGAGGAAACGCCCCACCATGTTTCCCAGTACACACAAAATAGCCAGATTTTGAAAAGGGTGGGGAAGATGTGGAAGACTTACCCAGATCAGAACAATCGAGGAGTCACTGTTGAAGTAGAAATCTTGGCCCCACCGCATGAGACTAAACCAAAATTCACCACATCTCCTTGGAGCGAAGGATAGAGCGGAAGCAAGATCATCCTGCGAAGAACAGCGCACCATGATTTTCCTTCTACCGAGAAGCCCAATAATATAATAATTAATAATTAATACAAAATAATATACAATATCTAACATATAATATATAAGACATGATGTATAAGATATATTATATAATATATAATATATAATACATAATACATAATACATAATATATAATATATAATAGATAATATATAATATCAAATATAAAATATAAAATATAAAATATATAACATAAAATATATAACATATAATATATAACAAATAATATATAATATATAATATATATAAGTAATTTATAAATAATAAATTAAATAAAAAATAATTTAATATATGATAAAGAAATAACAAATTAATAATAAAATAATAAATAGTAGATAAATAGATAAATAATAAATAATATATTATAAATAGTAAATAATAAATTATGAATAATAAATAATAAATAATTAGTAATTAATAATTTATATTTAAAATTTTATAAATAATTAATAAATAATTAATAAATTATTGATAAATTATTAATAAATTATTAATAAATTAATAATAAATTAATAATAATTAATAAATAAATAATGGATATTGAATAAATAAATAAATAAATATTAAATGAATAACAAACTAATAATAAATTACTATTTAGTAAAATAAAAATTAATTAATAAATCATAAATCATAAATAATATATAATAAATAATAAAAAAATAAATAATAAAAAAATAATAAATAATAAATAAATCAATACATAAATACATAAATATATAAATAAAAAAATAATTAATTAATTAATAAAAAATTAATAATTAATAATTAATAATAATTAATAATTAATAATTGAAAAATATAAAATTTATAATTAATAATTAATAATTGATATTTTAATTTTATTATTTAATAAATAATAAATAATAAATAATTATTTAATTAATAAATAATCAATAAATAGTCAATAAATAATAAATAATAAATAAATAATAAATGAATAACAAACTAATAATAAATTAATATTTAGTCAATTAAAAATAAATAATAAATAATAATGAATAAAGATTAAAAAAATAAAAAATAATAAATAATTAATATTAAATAAATACATAAATAAATAAATCATAAATAATTAATAATTAATAATAACTACTAACTAAAAATTAATAATTTATTATTAATAAATAATAATTAATAAATTAATAATTCATAAATAATTAATAAATAATAAAGAACAAATAAATAAATAAATAAATAATGAATAAAAACTAATAATAAATTATAATTAATTAATTAATAATTAAATTAAAAATTAATTAATAATTAATGTGTACATTGTTAATAAAAAATAAATAATTATATAAATAAATAATTATTGAAAAAATAGTTAAATAAATAATAAATAAATAAATAAATAAATAAATAATATTAAGTAAGTAAAAAATAAATAAACAATTAATTAAATAAATCATAAAACGTTAAGAAGCTCTGAAAACCCTAAAAACACTGAAATGACCATAAAATATTATATAAAACTCATTTTCTAGTGCTACAACTAGTCAAATCGAAGATCGTGAAATGTGATTTGATATTATATGTGGTACAGGCCGAATGAACAACTAGATCGAAAGTTATATCCATTTGAAATTTAATAAATTGGGGTCTGCAACTAAAACCTCTGTTTCGGAGCACTTATAGGCCTTTTGGTGGAATAAAAATAGGCACAATAAACAAAGAGTTGGTACCAGAGCTAAGTGGCAAAGAGCTCATTGTAGGCTTTGATTTGATATGCGTTAGAGCCCAAATGGACCCCCGAATTAAAAGTTATGGTAGTTTGATGTTCAAGTTTGATTTTCTTCTTTTGAATTTTTAATATATATTTTTCCTTTGATTATAACATGAATTAAATCTCTGTTTCATTTTTCTCATTTGGTATACTTCGATTTGACTGGTTGTGGAGCTGAAATGGACTCTTGAATCAGAAGTTATAGTCTTTTGATGCTGGAGTCTCTTCTTCAACTTATTGAAAATTTTCTTTCAGTTCAAAAATATTATTAACTAATAATTATAAATATTAATTAATTGACACATTATAAATATATAAAATTATAAATAATAAACTATATTTGATTTTAAATAATAAAAAATAGTAAATAAACAATAGTAAATAAATAATAAATAATTTTTTTAAATTTTTTTAAAAAAAAATTATTAAATTTTTTTGCGGTTTTCAAAAAACCGTCACTATTTCGCACCGGGTTTTTTAAAAAATCACCCTTAAAAATGATTTTTTAGAATATATTTTTTTAAAAACTAAAAATATTTTTTAATTAATATAAAAATATTTTACAAAAATTAGCGTCCATTTTTTCACAGCGATTTTTAACACCGATGCTAAATTTTCTATTGAAAGACATCTAGCAGTGGTTTTTAAAACCGCCGTAAAAAACCACCTCTAAAACACCGTTTTCCTGTTGTGTGAATTATTTTACCATTTAATCCATTTATTTAAATTTAACAATTATTGGAGGCACATTATATAAATGATTCTTCTAAATAGTGTTTGTATTTTTATATTTACAAGAATGTCACTCCTCCTACATTGTAAATAAGAACTCACCCCCTCACATATTCACACATCTAAATCCCTTTGGATCAACCAAAACCTAACAAAATAAAATCCCAAATTCAATATCTTTATCTTAGAATCCTCAATTGGGGAGGAAATACATCGAATGAACCCCTTTGGTGTAAACCAAAAGGATTTACCTGAAAAAGAGGTAGCATTCTTCGACATGCATTTCTATTTTAGTTCATTATACACCAATTAAAATAATCTTATTCCATGATTATATAATAACAAAATCATTCTCAAGTTACTGATATTTTTTTTATTATATTTTTTATACCTACACCTACCAAAACATACATAAAATATGTAGTAAACTTACAAATCTTGTGTATGGTGGACTACCTCATCATGAAATTATTTTATTCCTTTATTCTTTTCCACCTCTCATAGATGGTCATTATGATGGAAATACTATTTTAATATTATATATATTCATGTGTGATATTTGAGATTTCTTTATTTTTATTTAAATTTTATATAACACATAATTTCATTCTTTCCATTTTTGGAAATGTTATAACTTCATTTGTGGACGTGTGAACTACCACCTCTACAAAGCGATGTGATTCATTCACACATTACATGGAATATAATAAGGATAGGTTTAGTCAATTTATATGTTATATATGAAATAATAGTTATTTTATAATGATAATATATATTTATATATACATATATGTTATTTACTTTCTTTCTTTCAATACGAAAAGAAAATGGAAACATCATTCGTGCGTACATACGAACTACCATCTCCATGAACGATGTACTTCATTTCATATTTATATATTCTATAGATAATTAAAAATATTTATATAATGAATATATATGATATTTATATCATTATTTACATTCTTAAAATTACTAAATCATTATCTATGAAACGACATCAATAATAACATGTCAAAACATATACAAAAAACAAAGCAGATATTAGCCGAAACGTAACATTAACATGGAATTGTTAATAAATAGGAAATATAATGTCATAATAAAATAATATATTGTTTTATATATAAGAATATTTTCTATGGGAGATGTATAATTATCTTATATTTGTTATACATGAGGTTTGAATGTTGAAGGAGAATGTCAAGACTTAATGTAAGGGGTTTCTCCTCTAACATTAATTTTTGTGAGACTTATTCCTTATTCACCACTCCCTTACTTTGTGTAGTGTATATACTTCCCATTAATTTATTATATGATACTTAAAAATAAATATATATATATATTTACATATCCATTTTATTATATTTCTTTTATGGGGTTTATGGTTCAAAAGTTACAAAATTGATAACGTAATTTTGTCTCAATTTTCCTTCTTTGAGATACAGCCCATGTTATACACCTATTGTTTTCTATGATGTGTGTATAATAACCATTGAAATGTTATATAATGAACATAATTATTTTCTTCATGTTTTAATCATCATTTAATGTTAATATTTCATGGGTATTATGATTCAAAGTTACTAAAGTACTAATAGTTAGTTTCTATAATCTCATAATTTACTGAGATTATTTATGATTATTCTTATATTGATGAAATATTATGATCCATATCTTAATAACTATCTTGAATTTCCTACTCGTTTTACTATTCATTACATCTTCAAGTAATGTAAGAATTTCCACTATTTGTTACATAATATAATTAAGATTTTTTTTAAGAAATTTAACTTCATCTCTCCCTTCTATCAGAAATATGCATTCTTTTAAAACTATGTTTTCTAAAGAAATGTTTTAAAAAATGTTATAAAATTATCTTATTATATTTACAATACATTTTTAACAAATCTTTTACATTTTTAATTTTTTTTAAAATTTAATATTCTTTCCATTTTTTGATCGACGCACTTTTGTAAATTTTGTATGGAATAGAAGGAAAGTTGGAATGTACGAATTTATCAGCCCTCATGACCACCATATCACTAAATCTTATTTTATAATTTTCAAGGTTTTTTCAAGGTAATTTTTTTAAAAATATTTTTATTTAATTTGTTTCTGAAATGATTTATTTATATGTTTTCAAAATATTATTTTCAACAAAAATGATTTCAATGATTTCAAAGATTCTTTTATATGTTTTCAATGTGGTTTTAAAAGGAAAATATTTAAAAAAATATTATATTAAAAGAAGCGTAATTTACCTTAAGAAATTCCCCACATAATATTTCAAAATCACCCTCCATCTAAGACTGTATCCTTTGATATATTTTATATTTTATTGAGGATATGATCTAAGGACACCATTCATATTCTATCTTTGAATGGATTTTGTTAATGAGGACAAGTTTCTTTTGAAACCCATATCACTTTTATGAGGTATACCATGATAAGGATCTTATTAATCCCACTTCATTTCATTATTTATACCATGATTAAATGATTATGAAAATAATATTTTTTTTCCATAGGTAATGATAGGTTTAAGTGTTTAGAATAACCATTTCATTTCATGTGTTATTCTATTAGGAATGTTTATGATCTTTGGGAATAAATTCATTTCCAAATGGGTTGGAACTATATATATCCCCAATTCGTTGGGTAATTATGGATGATTAATGAGTATATATTTTATGAGTGGACCAAAATTACATGTTCATAATATTATGCATGGACCTAGTTATGTGTCCATAAGTTTTTGTGTGAACCTGATTACATGTTCACAATGTTATGCCTGAACGTAATTAAATTATCACAATGTTATTCGTGAACTTAATTACATGTTAATAATTTCATGAGTGAGCAATATTATATGTTCACAATGTTATGTGTGTTATCAGTTGCATGTCAATAAGTTTATAAATGAACCTGATTACATGTTCACAGTGTTATGAATGAACCTGGTTTCATGTTCACAATGTTAGGAACGAACCTGATTACATGTTCGAAATATTATGAGTGAACTATATTATGTGTTTACAATGTTATTCTTGGACTTGGTTTCATTTTCATAAGTTTATGCTAGGCCCGTATTTCAAGTCTATAAATAATGTGTGAACCTATTTCATTTTACACATGTTCACAATGTTGTAAACATATATGTATCCCATATGGCTATATCTCATGATAATATTATTCTCTCATGACTCGTGTTATTTGATTTACTTATGATTCGTGTTTTATGAACAGATAATATTTATTCCATGATTCATGTTTATGATATTTTATATGCATGGGATGATCATCTGATGATACAAGTGGATTCAAATACCCTTATATTCATGTTATACATACATATCTCACTTTTTTACCATTACTATTCATCTTAGATCATCCCTTTCTTATTATTCATTTTATGATGTTATGAATAATGGATTCAAGTAGGGGTAATAAAGGGGAATATCTTTAAGGTGAATGTTGAATACGTTTCACTGCGATAGATGATTTTGTTTCCATGTTTCCAAAGAGACTAAACTATTATAGTCCTCTTGAATGTTCTTTCTCAATACACTATGTATTCATATAAAATGATGTAATATCCATGTATGTTAAGTCTATGTTTCTAAAATAATCACAACAGTCTTAACATAAATACGTACATGAATATTTATATGAAATAATGGATTTAAGAACATATTTTTAACCCTCTTACTCTTCTTCAAATTCGGTTGAGTCATATTCAATTTATCTACTATATTTTATCAACAATACCTTTTCAAACTATCAGAAAATGTATAAATATTTTCCCCATATTGTTCTCTTAATATTCAAAAAATTTTCTTTCTTTATCATCACATTGAGTACTATATCATTTGGATTATTTTATTTTCATGAATATTATTTAAGTTTATGATATCCAGATCCCTGTGAATTCCTAATATTATAAAATTTTATTTATCTCATAGTTGATAAACTTATTTTTATAATACCTATCAATAAAATTCTATAAAATTCATCCAAAATTCCTAATGTATCTTGATAACTTATATCCACTTAAACTTTACAAAATAAAATAACATTTATTTATTTCTTCATTTAAATATTAATCAAATATATCTCTATAAAATAATCTGATAATATTGGTAGATATTTTTCATTTAATCAATTGAAACAAATATTAATGAATAAATATATTAATTTTCATAATTTAATACATATGCATCCCGTAATATCTCAGGTTGATAACCCACTTGTATGGATCATAATGGAGTTATAAATCCTCTATCATGTATCTTCATATAGAATATTATGTAAACTAGAGGTGAGATAATCTAAATATAATGGGAAGAATATACCCTCTTTCAGATAACCATAAATAGTATTTATATAATAAAAATCTATCATACATGGTATCATAAAATAATGTGGAATTTATAATAATAACCTAACTATAATCAAACATATCACATGATATAAAAAAATGAGACCCATTTGATGTTATAAAATTCCTAAATCAAATTCTGGATGGGTTTATAATATACATTGTATAATCTAAATGTATAAAATAAAGAAGATAATACCAAAAATTGGTCCAAGTCCATACCAACCCTCATATCCTAATCCCTATCATCCACCCCAACTCACCCATAATTCATTAGTCCAATACTATTACCTAAATCATATAAGAAGATTCTTTCACACCCAATGAGGTGTATATGTTGGATATAAGTAATATACTTAGTATGCAGCCACTAATGGGATCCATATATTAATATAACATATTTGTATGAATGAAAAATATTATATATATATATATATATATAAATTAACCATTAATATAATAATTTTTTCATCATTGAGTGATATATAAGACACATATATGTGAGACCTAACAAATTTATAAATTTTTGGTGTATCATATAGAGTTTCCCAAAGTCTGAACATATCATAGCAATGGTGAAAAACCTATATCCATCCCCCTGTACTCATCACAATTCAAAGACTAAGTCAGTTGATTTTGGAATAGTCTATGCTCATAAAAAATAAATAATAGGTAGTCCAGTGTCCTAACAACCCATTCTAGTCAAACTAAATGCACTAGTCTTGAATAGACCCAACCTAACCATGATAATCAAAGTAAGTATCCGATTCAGCATGTTTCCAACATATCTATACTCATCACACTCATAAAACTATATTGAAAAATATTATATATGTCTTGGATCATCACACTAAAATGACTTTGTCAACCAATTTCTTTCATGTCTATTATCATAAAAATAACTCTCATTACATAAGCTTTATTACACATATTCTATATATCATACTCATAGATACACACCACTACATCTAAACAACCCTTATCATGTCTTAAAAAAACCAATAATCACCCTCACCTAATGACTGAGACATACCAACCAATGAAGTGACTTTTCACTCTCATGGTCTATGATCAATCTGAATTAACAAATGTTAACAATTTTTGCCTCATGGTTTGACACACTGTAGGAATTATAATGGTCCAATAACCTACATTACAATAAGGATACCACCCATTGCTTCAATTTTCATGATACCCAATTTTTAACAAAGGTGAAATAGTCACTAGTGACTATATAGTCATTGAAAAATAATCAAAGGGACTATTACAAGATAAATTATCCTTACACATCCCTTAATGCACATTTAATTCCACTTTGGATATATTCTAGATCATTCACACCAACTCTTCACCATCATCATATCATACGATGTAAGAAATAAATATAAAAAAATATCAGGACAACCGAACTGTTTCTCAAAGGTGATTTCAGATAAAAATAATAAATTCATCTTCTTCAATATACAAAAAACTCATATAATAATAATATATTTAAAGATAGGGATTTAAGGATAATGACAAAGAAGTAGCGAAAGGCAAATAAAATCAAAGGGTAGATGTGTTGAGACTTATTTGGAGGGATATAACACAAATAAATATGGTTGAATCAAATTTTATATAGACAATAAACTCTAACTAAAATGAAAAAAATGATTGGGATGGGTCACTTTGGTCATGTGACAACTCAAATTGGGAAGAATGGGTTTTTTGAAATTTTTTAAACCAACATAAAAAAAATTGAGGGATACCATAGAGTTAGTGTGCTCCCACCAAGTACCCAATGGACCACTAGCTTCCCAACTAGAGGATATCATCCATATGATGGGTCCACATTGTGATACTTATCACTCCACCTTTTTCACTCTACTCCATATTTGGTACCATACCACCATGGAATCAATGTTATCTTCTATAATATACAACAACTACCACCCAACCATTATTCACCCAATAACTTTAAATTACATATAATATAAAAAAATTCAATAAAAAACCAGAAATATAAAAATTAAACACTAAATATAAATTAAAAAGTTCCCAAAAACATCTTGGGGAATTATAAACTCACCACCATTTCATTTCTTATCCTCAAGATTTATCACTATGCATCCTTATAGAAAATATCACACAACTAAACCCTCATACTGACCTCCCACTCCCATGCATACTTATAGATACACCCATACCTCCAATGAATTCACACCAGGGTTACTATATTTTCAGTTAGTATTATCTCAATCAGATCAACCATACATATTTTCCACTCTTTTAATGATGAATCATCCTCTTACTACACAACATCAATACTGATGAAGTGAGGGGTGTCGATCCCATATCATCAAATATGAGATAATAAATTTTAAATAAAATTTTATTTCTAGGAAAGAAAAAGTTGTTAGGATACTATAATAATTCTATTTAGGATCTCAAGATTTCCTATCTAATGGGATTCTATCATTCCTTGCATCCTCCATCATGGGTGTCCCATCCAAGAAGGTATTATTAATAAAATGTGATTATATACCTTGAACTCTAGATGCTTACATTTTTAGTATGAATAGGATATATTTTTACTATATGTGGTTTCAAAACATCTCATGATAACTTTAATACACTTTAATGTCTCGTGCATGAGAATTTACCAATTATAGGTGAATTTCTAACCTCCAACCATCATAAGGGAGTCCAATGTTTCTTCTATTAAGTTTTATGATGGTTTCTATATAGATCATTTCATTGTAACTATTTTTATAAGCAAACCCTATAATGGTATATGCTCTACCAATGATCCTCCCGAATCCAAGACACATGCTATTTGTATTTTCCTAAGAACAAAGATAACATGATTAGACTACTCAGTATTTTTAGGATGGTAAACTATACTAAAATCCACCAAGTATCCGAATTCTTACTATGATATCTACCTAAAAATATAATTAAACCTCACATCCTAGTCCAACATGATACTCAAATTTACTCTAAATGGGAATAAAATATATCATATATATATATATCCCACATCATCCACAGACTACATATCTCAAATGATTAAAATGTATACTAGTGAATTATTCAATAATGAACTAATTATCCATATTTTATCAACGAAATATCATTAGATATATTACAAAATATATGGTGATATAATCTCATTAACATAGATGAATAAGATATTATTATTAAGACTAGTATTCCTATGATTCTTAGCCTTCACCTACTGATAGATGAAGCACCTAGAGAAAAATGTTACTTTATCTATCATTATTATGGGCCACCAAATCTTTTCCAACCATGGTGTACCAACCATTTAGTTTTGTGGGAATCCTCTACAAGCTTATCCTTTAAGATCATTAATAATAATACCTTACCATGAATATTAAAAACATTATAACCTCCCTGAGTCTATCCTAAAAAAAATTCCCACCATATAATATCTACCCTCGTCACATGGAAGCCTGGGCCGTATTTCTAGTACTCCTTCAACCTTTCCAATAACTATGTGGTAATGACTATAGAATTCAATGTAGTCATCCCCTGATGGTGCTAAACATCTAAATTCACATTAGAAAATAGGATAATAAATTAATCCTAATCGCTTTTCCTAAACACCATAAACACAAGTGTCTTTAGACTATGAGATTCAACCACTATATTAACCTTTATTGGGGTAAAAAACATCTCAAAAATAATGTACTATAGGTATTTAACCCATACCCTCTATTATATATTCATGTATTCACTAGATAATATATTTATTTTAGATATTTTGATCATTATAAACAATAAACATTTAACTAAGTGGATAATAGTTAAAAAATAGAGAAAGGACAATAAAAACCACATACATATCATTATTTTTATAGTTTCACTCATGTGACTAAAATTATAAGGACCCATATATAATAATTAGAATATATTTCTTCAAGAATCTACAAAGACATACACCTAACCCATCACAAGACAATTTAAACTATTTACCAAGATCATGAAAATTGGACATCATAGAATAATTCATTCTCCACATTAGATATTGAAAAATACATATCATAATTATTATCCCATGAAATATTCCCACGCTTCTTAGTCAATTCCATAATATTTTAGTCCAATTAGGATAAATAATGAATTTACCTCTTATAAATGTCCTATAATCTAAATAGACACCCAATCAAGAATACATTATTGATTTTCTCCCTAGAAATCAAGGAATTGACCATCATGATGTATATTGAAATTCCAAAATTAGATATACCTATACTATGAATAATAGTTCTTATACCAAGAAGTGGTACTTTGATAGTTATGAATGAATATGGAAAATTTTAGTGTATCTATTATGATATCTAAATTATTAAGATAATGTTCTTTTTTTATAATAGAATAGGATATTAATAATTAAGACAACCATGAATGAATAAAAATATATATGAGATAGAATATTTACTATGTACATGAAAACAAAAACATGTCATCATACTGAATAAAATCATAAGGAAATTATATAATTCATATATTTTATGGAATGAAATATGTGGATTATTCTCTTACCTCACCCTAAGTTGATTATAAATTGACATATGATAAATATTAGATAATTATCTTGAACCCATAAACTAATAGAGTAGTTTTACAATATAAGGGGGAGAATATTGTCTCATGACAATGACCTAGTTCAGTATCTGATAATCTATAAAAAATGCTATCTATCATCATAGTTATTAGAGAATAACATGGGTATGCTTCAATGAGATGTGATATGATGAATAAAAACATCTCATTAAAGTTATATATTTGGATATTAAATTCCATTAACTCAGCTGGGGCCATTTTTTTTGTGGTATCGATATAAGATTTGGGGATGACATCAGTTTGATCATAAATTCAACCTCATTCCTTGGATGGATTCTAAATAAATTATGAAGAAATTCATATGGATATTGAAATATGATATAAGGAAAGACCAATTACATTATCTTCTCCTCATACTATAAACACCACCCTCTAATTGTGATGTAATAATGCCTAGCTATTGATGATCATGTTTGGATCAACCATTTTATCACCTTCATTCATTGATTAAAAGGTAATAATCACCTATAAGAGAAATGAAATAAACTCATATTTGATAGCATTCAATGTGATATTTATAGTGACTTTTCCAATCCATTAAAAATACCATATTAAATATTTTCTTATAAATCATAAATAAGTCCCATAGATTCATGTCACCACTCACCATAACAACACTACCTGGTTTTGTTTCAATATCCATATATTGATTCCCTACTCCTAGTTATTATACATTTGAATACCCTTTGGTGTGACACAATGTTTTCTTATCTTCATATTCAAACTATTTCCATCGATATTCCTAGTTGACCCTCAACTACCACTGTATAGTGACCACCCTATTATGCTCAAGATCATTGAGATTTTCCAAATATTTCTTCCCTTCCCGGATGTGGTGTACTCCATAAAATTCATTACGTATTCCATGTTTTTATAAAAAAATTACATTACCTAGGTGGTTGGTCACACTTATATTTTATTTGAACAAGTTAAACAATATTATAACACTTTAAAGGGATCCTTCCTTGATGAGTAAGATACAAACCCCTTCCTTTCCCACCCTATCAATCACTACCCTAGTATGAACCATAGTATATATAATTATTAATACCAAAAGATATTCTCTTGGATATATAATAAGGTGTATACAAAAATATTACACCACCCAATACTTGGTTTCTATAAATTATAAGGTCTTGGTTCTCCATATCAGAGTAATATATTTGATAAAATAATATATCCTAGACTCATATAGGATTACTCAACCTAACCAAAAAAATATTAGATCTTATAATCTTGTCTCCCACTAATGATGGAGACTAATTAACAAAATTTATATAGAAAATTTTATAATACATCATTGAAAGATAAATTATTTTTTTAAAACTATTACAGATACTTTCTCTTTATTGTCTTATGGTACAATTTCTCATGAAATTATGTTAGGATTTATTTCAGATAAACCCTCAAACCATGGTTCACCCAATTTATTAAGGTTCACTACATTGTGGTTTTTTTATTCATGGTTTATAAAAAATCTTCATGGTTTCTATATTGAATCATATATAATATCATTTGACCAACTATCCTCTAGTGATTATTAGGATTAATTTAGATTACAACAGATTATATATTGTTATGTAGATCAATTTAATGTTACAATAATTTTAAACAAGTAATATAATTAATGTGGTTTATTATATAAAATATATAACATTGAATACAAATGGTTTTCAATTTAAATATTTTTTTGAATTTCATAAATTTCAATAGGGTACTTTATCAACTAAAGGAAGCCTTTAAATTGGATATTTTGTAACTCATGAAAGTGAAATGTAGTTTATTATCTCTAAGATGAATCTCCCTCAAATGTATTATATTCATCCACCATTTTAGAGGTGTTTCTATCAAAATTGGAAGGGTATGTGGACCTACTAAAGTGTTATGTAGTTAAAATGGTTGATAGATACCAATAGAGGTTGGTACAGATTTGGGTGCCTCTGAGAGAACATGATCAAACTCATTATATGAAAGCAATCACCATGGATAGTGATATAATTCTGATTTTTATCTTTTCATATTGTTTATTCTTATCTCGTATAATCTTTTTGTTGATTTTGTGATCTTATCCCACTTCTTATAGGTCCGAATATATCCTAAATGACCTTTTAGTGGCATCTGATCCAATACAAGTGAATAATCTTAATATCAAAATCAAAGAAAAGATAAAATTGTAATGTTTTTTATATTTTAAATCATTATTATAAAATCATGTTGTGGTTTAATCATCATTATAGAAAAAGAAATTGTGTATAAAAAATTTATGGTTTATAGAAACTTTTTTAAAAAATGGTATTTTTTTAAGATAAACCATGGTATTCATACTATAATAAAAGAATGATATTTTTATATTACTAAATTATGGTTTCCAAAAAAAGGAATCATGGTTTATGAAAATGTGATTTTCAAAAGGAAAAAAACAATTTTTTTTATTGGGGATTTGTTGTGGTTTATAGTAAGTCTATAAAATAAAAACCACTTGTGTTTAAAATCAAAGTATTGGTTCAAGTTGAGAAATTCAATAAAATTTATATCCAAAATGAATTAGGAAGATAAAAAATCTTTTGGGGGTTGGTCATTTTTTATAAAATTTGACAAATGTTTTCTATAAAGCTATAAAAACATGTGTCTCAATGGATCAATACAAATCCACATGACATTATACTATATCAAAATATATTTTTATGGTATTTATACTTATATAATTATTTATATGATTATAAAATATTAAACACTCATTTATTTATGAGATACCTATCCATTTAAAAAAAATTATATTAAGAATGTTTGTCCAATTTAGTTCAAATAATTTAAACTGCTTCAATTAATTTTCATATCATGCATATATCAGTTTCATTCTAGGTATGAAATGAAATAATTATTTTTCATTCAAGCAAAACTATGATATATATTTTTATTGATAAATTCAATAATAAGGGTTGGTTATGGTTTATACATATTTGGTGATAGAGTTAAATTTGAATTGTCATATCTCTTGAGTGTGTACTTATAAATATTAGGACTTTGGGTCTGACTTATCACTATCTTAGGGACTTTTTATTAGTCTATGGAATTATGTTTTTTATACATATGATACCATAATATCTATTGTGGGAATTGTTGTTTCACTTGATTTTAAGACTTTACATGAATGTTTTTCAATAAACTTATGAATGAGATGTATTTGAATATGTGTAGATAAAATTATTTTTTATTATTAGTTAATCAATAAAAATTATGAGTTGTATAATGTTGTATACATTAATATGTTTCCAAAATATTAATTTAGTTGAAGGAATATGATTTAAAAATTAAATCACTAGAAGTCAGCATACATGTTGTGATTACATAAGATATAAATACTACAAGGAATGAAATAGTTAAATGTAATATGAATAATATAATCATATAAATGGTGATACAATAAAAACTATGTTATCACTAAGTGTTATATTCCTTCCAAAAAATGGAAATTTTTTAATAATTTAAGTGGGTTTTCCCGAAAAAGAAGATTTCTCATAAATTATCTTATGAAAGGAATATTAGGTATGGGAAACAGTAATATTATAAGGTGGCGATATTTAAATTTAAGATTTGGGATAAACATACCAGTATTACCTTAAAAGGATAAGGTTACTAGAGTAATGGATTTAAGATCATTCATATGTTTAATTGGATAGGTTGTTATCCACCTAAAAATCCAATAGTCATATGAAATATGATTTAAATGATTATTTTATTATACCCCATCGGTAAGGTGTGTTTTTTATTTTATTTTAAGGTCGTTGAAATTTTTTTGGTTTTATTTTAGATGTGTTGTAGGGGGTTTGGGGTGGATATAAGTGATGATAGGAGGATATTATAATGTAAATAATATAAAAAAGCTCATAATTAAATGATTAATAACATTATATTAACTTTATTAAATTTACAATATCCTTTAGGTATATAGTTTTTGAGAATTTGAAAAAACATTATATAAAAAAGTGGAAATATTCCCACAATGAAAAAAATCCACAATGAAAAGTTCTGAAATTTAAACCCTTATATAATTCTAGACACTATTCTTTTCATGTAAGTCACCATTGTTAAATATTGAAAAATGCATATTTTATACTCATCCTTAAATCAATAAAAATATATATGAAAACATTGGATGAGAAAAAAATATCAATAAGGGATATAAAAATAAAATAATCACATCAGTCAAATGAAAAATTAGAAAAACCAGGAAAATAATTACCTACATAACAATAATACATTAAGCAAATAAATTTAACATGACCATATGATAAAAAGTAAACTTTTTAGATAAAAACATCAAAGCACATTTGCAATATTTAAAATCATGAGGGAGACTATAGGTATATAACAATTCATGAAAATATTCCATGAAAAAATAACCAATCACCTTTAAAAATTTTATAAACTTTTCTTTCCTCATAAAATGAAATGATTTCCACAAAAAAATAATAAAAAAATATTTATCTTGGATAATCACATTCATAACCTATGTCCACTCATGTTGACCCATTATATAAATAACTGAGGCCTATTTAATTCCATAGGATTATCCAGCTAGGTTATCTCCCTCATTTAATGGAATAGAATACCATTAATTACCCAATGCATTAGAGAGATATATCAAGAACACCCATCATTATGTGATACATAAATATCACTAATAATCATCTATAATTTTAATATATTATATCATGAATAAAATTTCTTAATCAATAAATTTTTACACATAATACCCTTGAAAAAATAAATTGAACCCATAAGAAATAGCAGTTTCTATTTTTATATAAAAATATGGAGAGATGGGATTTTTTTAAAACACTATAAGAGAAAAATTCCTAGAATAAAATATAATATCCCCAAACTAAAAATCTTATATAAAGTGCTAAAAACATAATAATTATATTTATAAATTTGATATTGATAAACGTGACACAATTTGTTCCATCTAAAACACAAAACATCAAAAGGAAATATTAGATTGATTACATTCCGAAGGACCACTAAGGTTGATAATTTTACATAATTTCAAAAAATAATAAAAACTTGGATTCATAAAAAATTGGTTCATATATATCAAAATCAACTCCCACTAAGATCTTCACATTTAAAAGTCTTCTTAGGAACTACATACTTAAAATCTTTCTTCACAACCTAGAGAGAAGGAAATATAAGAAGTGTGAGATCAAAATCACATTAAGGGTAAACATAAGAATTAATAATTAAATTACATCAATGAAAATAAGATGAACATAAGAGAATTGATAACATAATCATAGTGCATAAGAATAATCTAAAAGAGAACCCATACCCATAATTACCTTGATCATCCTTCATGAAACATAGAATAAATATTTAACATTAGAAAAGAGTCATAAGAATCAATAATCATTAGCCATGTTATGTTAGCCTTGATAAATGGAGAAATTTATAACCTATATAGAGAATATATAAAATCTGTTAGTATTATATAAAATTATCTTTATAGAACCCTTATTATAACCCTTATATTTTAAAAAAACCAAATTTTTTACTTACATGCACAATGAAATGGAGGGATATAATAAACCCACTCATCCTTGGTCTATAACGTAACCACCCATCCTTGGTTTATGATGTACCCACCCTTCCTTGGTTTATAAAGTAACTACCTCTCCTTGATTATAAGATAAACACCCATCATAATAAAAAAATTTACAAGGACTATAAAATAAATAATAAACATAATTCTTATATCTCATCATAAAAATAATATAAACATATATTATCCATTTTATATCTTAATTATCCCATAGAAAAGAAATATGTTCCATAAAAATATATTTAAAATAATCATAATCTATATAGATAAATAATAAGTATGATATAATTACAAAATATCCCTAGTGAATCATTAATATCATCAAGGTTTTTTTTCCATTGATGAATGAAAATACCAATAAAAGATCATGGAAAAATCTCTTAAGGGAAATAACCATTTCACTGTTAAAATAGCTTCTAAAAACACAATATTCATAAAATATTTTGAGAAACCCTTTTATTTAAAGTAAACTGAAAAATTTATAATGTAATTTTCAATTTATGTAATGTTTATGATGTCAGGAAAATCCTTTCATGTGGTAAACATTAAAAATAAACATTTATTAAAATCATTTTGTAAAATGAGTCTAAAGTAATCCATTTGGAAAATAAAATGAAATTTAATTTAAAAATTATTTTAAAATAAGGTGAAATATACAATCTCAAATAGATTTAAAAAACATTTGTGTATAAAAAATAAATTTTTTTAAAATATTTTAGAAAACATAGATATAGAAAAGAAATATTCATTCTTTAAATTAATATATAATATCATTAACACATTAAAAATGATTTATTGGTGTTTTTTGAATAAAAATGGTGGAAATGAAAATTAAAAATGTAAAAAAATTAATAAATATAATGGAATAAAATATATGTGATTTAAAAAAATAATATCATATTATTTTATCCCATGGAATGTTGAAAACAAACAATCTTGAAAATAATGTAAATTATAGTATAAATCCTTTGTCAATTTGGTAAATATTCCATCATAAAATAAATAAAATAATGAATTAAAATAAAACATTAAATATAAATCTATTAATTTTATTACATATTGAAGGGGTTCTATATAATCCACATAAAATAATATTGGTGAATATCATAAAAAATGACCCAATAAAGGGGAATTTGAGACCAATAACCCTTATAAATATTATATCACCAAATAGATAGTTAATCAATAGAGAGATTATGTGTAAAAAATATAAAACCAAAAATAAAAGTTTAAATATATAATAAAAAAATTAATATATTCATTTACTCATAATTATGGAATAAAAAGGTCCTTAAAGAATAGGTAAACCCAATATAATGAAATTGAGTTAAGAAACCCTTTACCACTTGGTAACTTTCAATTAAAATACCCTTGGATGAAATAATTAAAGTTGAAACATAAATACCATGAATTATAAAGGATAAATGATATAAAATTTAAAATGTACATATATATATCATATAAAACAAATTAGGTTCATAAAAATAAAATCTTCCCTAGTGAATGATAATTTAGATGAAAACCCTTTCCTCGAGTCCAAAATTTCCTTGTATGTCCTTCAAATCATATACAATAAATTAATATAACTTTTTTTATTTATTGAGAAAATTTTTAATATTTTAATACCTTTTCCTTAAAACATTTATTTCATTTATTTTAATGATATATGTAATTACTTAATTGTTTTATTCTATATTGGTTATTTTTAGAATGTTCGGTCCATAATTTGAAAACAGTTTAGTTGTGTTGACTATTGACAATGGGGTCATTCATTTATAATATCCTAAATAATATTCTATAAAAAATAATAGTTATTAATCAATTACCTTTTTAAAAACAATCATGAATGTTGGTTACGAAAAATGAACTACATTACAATCATAGTAATGGTAGGTTATATGTACACATGATAAACCTTTCCATTTTCAATGATATTTTATGAAAATAAGGTAATTACTAACTTATAAATTATGAATTAAAATTAAAACATTAATATAATATTATTTTATTAAATAAACTTAGGTATATCATGCTTGTGATGTGGTAATGAAAAGAAAATTACATGGATTCAAGGAGGTGTTATTATGCTAGTATGCACAAACAAAGTTATCAATTCTCAGTGAATGGAGAGATAAGAATATATATTATATATTATATTTTCATAATTATAGATAATAAATTAATATATTCTATATACATTAAGTCCTTATTTATAATTGTATGTGATAAGAATTGATGGAAAACAAATTACATCTGTTCGTGTGGTGTTAGTCCACCATATACACAAACTATTGTTTTATTTCCCTTTTTCTGGAGGATGAGATGTATATAGGTTATTAAATTAATATTATAAAATCCTATTATATTTTAAATAATTATTTAATTATTTAATAATGGTTAAATAATATTTTTTTAGGTGTATCAACAAATAAAACAAAAATGCTCAATGAAGAATGATTCTTATTTTTCAAAAAGCCTCTTAAGGATTACACAGATGGTCTTCCAAGGTTGGTATTATAAATAGACAAAGTCCTATAAGATGTTAAGAGTTATTTAGAGAAATTATATTGGTAGGTATTTTCTAAACCATATCGTTCTTGTAGTTTTAAGAAATTATAATAAGAGGAACCTTTTTATAAAAGTTCGGAGGGGAAATCCTAGAATTTCATAAAATATAAAGTTAATATAAATTAAATTTTGATGTAAAAATGGATCATAATAGATTATATTAGAATAAAAAATGATTATGAGTATAAATATTCTCACACAATTAAATTTTTTCAATTTTGGATGACATTTTGACCCATTTCTATTTTTAAAAATATATAAACCCTTTAGACAATTACGGTGATATCAATGTTTTTTACACTAAATGCGTTAATATAGTTTCAATAAGAGAATAAATAACATATAAATGGATGATGGTTTATATTATAAACCATAAACCATTCAACTTATCAAATATAATATTTTTCGGAATTTTAAATCTTTTAATCAAATAGAGTTTGTTATAAAATATCATTAATATCAATTTTGGAACAATTCATTTAATTTTAGTTTTAAAACTATAGGAGAAATTGTAATAAAAATGAATTAAAATCTATATAATATTTATTTTCTACAAAACAAACACACAATAAAAAAACACATATAATATTTTTAACATTTTTTAAAGCAATTTTATTGATTTTTCAACTCTTTATACATGAATTGTTTCAGTGTCGCATAAACAGTCCTGGTCATTATTTCATCACAATAAAAAAATTCCATGATAATAAAAATCAATTATATATAAAATAATCATTTAAAACAAAAACATACCCTCTTTCTATCCTAATATAAAAAATTTATTGATAATAAAACAACGAGAATAACATTTTTGACTTCTCTTTATATAAAATAATATAAAATTCAAAATCACAGATAATTGGAAAAATTGATATATATTAAACTTTTGGATAATTATTTATGATATATAATCCTAAAATAATATAAATAAATATTTTAGTTTTGTTTTGTAGTTTTATCATTTCTTTTAATTATAATTACATGATTTAGCCTTTACCGTGGTAACAAAATTACTAAGGTTACTAGTTATAATGTACAAAAGTAAAAGGGGAAACATTACCTAATTTTGAACCACTGATTAAAAATATGGAATAAATATTTTTATATTCAAAACAATGAAGTGGTATAATTTAATTTAAAATTAAAATTTCAAAATGTGAATAAAAAATTCTTCAGAAAAATATTTTTTATATATAAAAAATGTTTTTTTAAAATCATATATAAATTTGATTCCAATGAGACCCTAGGATTATTAATAATATAATAGAAATAATTTTACTTTAAAAATATTTTTAAATAAAATTTAGATTTCAAATTCATGAATGAAAAATATCATTTTCAACGAAAATCAGTGTTTTTCTCAACTCATTCTAAAAATTAAACATTTAATATAATTACCAAAATGTCACAATAAGATAATTATGATATTTTGGTTATTATTTTATTTTATCAAATATAATGTTAAAATAATATATAAATTTATTATATTTCTCACATATAAATAATAAACAATTAAAATAAAACATATCTTTGAAGAATAAAATGGTTTTCCTTAAAATTGAGTGCTTTTTTACTAAGAATTAATCAATATATTTTATCAATTATAAAATTCATAAAATAATTTCATAAACTAGTAAACCTTTTTGATGACCTCTAATTTAATATCTAGGTTATAATGGTCATATAGATATAATAATATTTCATGGTTCATTTAGTCTTGTCATTGTATATCTTATATGCTATCAAACATAGTATTCTTTTAAATATCATAATATTATAATCACAAAAAATAATTATTTTTTCCCTAAAAATTTAAAAATTGACTTGATAATCATAGTTTCTAAATTTTAAAATACCTTTATTGATATCCCACATCATAAAAAATTGTTTAATAAAACATGGTTTTTATCAGAGAGTAAAGGGAAGTATGAATATCATCTAGAATAACACATAAATTAGTTTACAAGTATGAAAACATTGGTGAGAAGTGAAAATTAGGGAATGTAGGGGAAATATAATTCTCAAAGTCATATATAGATTGATAGAGAACATGTTAAGTATAATGATAACATCTAAAAAATAAAAAATATGTGATGGGTGAAGAGATTAACGATTTATCGTAAATAATGGTAATACTATAATTTTCATGTTTTAAGATAATTTTCCTTAGAGTTAAGGAATATGTTTACTATATAGGCCATTATCATAAGGAAATATACTTACCTAACTAGTATAATTTCATTTTTGTAATCAATTTCCACCATAATATCATCATTTTCTTTAGACGATGTGTATTCAAGACGAATTTTCTTATGCATGATTCACTAAAATCAAATTCCATTATATCATATACTTTCAAAAAATGATAAAAAGATATTTCTACTATATTTACACATTATCAAAAACTAAATTGGATATAAAAAAATAATATAACTCCCAAATGGAATAAATCTACATATGATGAATTAATACACCAATCTCTGAAATTCAATAGTACTACCTAATGATTAGAATGATTTGATCACATATTATTCCATGAAAAAATTAATATTTATCTCTATATATAATTTATCAATCTTAAAGACACATGTAAAAAATGTAAATTCCTTAATTATATTGTGACAACTGGGTCCCGCCCACCAATTGCCCCACAGACACGTGGACCCCACCCTATGTCCCACCCACGTGCCCGAACGGGTTATCTAACTAATGATAGTCCCCACAGGCCAACACACGTAAACATAAAGTGATACTGAATAAAAAAGTAAGTGTTGAAAGGTAAATGGTTTAGAATACAAACATAACTAAAGTACAGTACAACTGAAAGTCTAGTACAACAATAGTAAAGTAAAGTAGAAACCACCGAGTCATCCTATGGGAATCCCACCTGAAGTGTAGGTACATATAGTCTCTCCCAGCACCACGGGTCCATCTTTTTTCTCCGTGTACGTCACACCAAGTGCCCCATCTCTGGGTACCGTCGAGCTCTATAGGCCTCTACCACGATCAGCACTGTCTGTCGTCTGCATCTAACAAAACGTAGTGAAGGCATTGCCCATGTAGGGGCGAGTATAACGATACTCAGTAGGGACCTTGAGACCCCTGAAGGTCTCTCAGAATCCATGAAGGATAAACCACAAAGAAAAGATACAATCATGAAGTATCAACCAACCCTACTTAGGTATATGCCCATACATATACCTAAGTTATCAATTCCAGTTCGGCTCGAACACTCGACCCAAGCACAACCCAGTCCACACAGGAAAAAATTCAACCATACCGATAGTCATGATTGAAAGTCAAGACTCATCTCACATAGGTATACAAATTTTTTAGAGTGATAGGGATGATCAGATGTAGTAATTAATTCATGTAAGCTGTCAGACCCACATAGGATACATGACCAGCTACGTTATCCGACCCACCGAGGATACAAGACCAGCTACTCTGTCAGACCCACTTAGGATACAAGTACAGAGGTCAAACTGTCGGATCCATGTAGGATACAAGAACAGTAGTCGTCGTTGTCGAACCCACGGAGGATCCCAGTACATAAGTCATCGTCGTCGAACCCCCGGAGGATCCTAGTACGGAAGGTATCATTGTCAAACCCACGAAGGATCCTAGTACGGAAGTCATCGTCATCGAACCCACGGAGGATCCTAGTATGGAAGTCATCATCGTCGAACCCATGGAGGATCCCAGTACAGAAGTCATCACCATCGAACCCACAGAGGATCCTAGTACGAAAGTCATCATCGTCGAACCCACGGAGGATCCCAGTACGGTAGTCGATGTAGTCGCAGCCATCTCTAGGGTTCCTGCACACATCATGTTCGATTCCGGGAGGATCTTCTACTTGATCCAAGGGGTTGATACATAAACTATCTTGAAGTCTAGAGTTGATGTATCCCAAAGTTCCATCTCATCAAAAGGAACCTGATGCGACAGATACCGCGTCAATCAGACGCCCGGTCTAAAAGATATTGGCTTTTCTGCTCTAGGGTTCCGGTTGGGAATAAGCACGCTCCGACCTGGCTGTTTTCCAAAGTTTTCCCAAACTCACTTAGAGTAATCCAAAAGGACCGCCATGTCATGAGGGTCCCAGTTCTGCAGATGGCACATCGATCGGACGCGCGGTCTTCATGATATTCACCTTTAAGTGGAAATGGGCCCGGCCCATCAAGCCCAGTGGGGCGATGGGTCGGGTCCACCCTGTTTTGGCGGGTCCAACCTGGAAGAGGGTCAGACTGGCCTGATGAATCGTGCGGCCCGGCCCGAAGGGAGAAGCCCAGCCTAATGGGGTGTGGCCCGACCTGAGGGTGCGCGGCCCGGAACGGAAAGGCGTGGCGCGGCGCGGCCCGGTACGGCCCGACCCAGCAGGCCGCGTCCTGGGTGGTCGCGGCTCGGTCGGCATACCGAGTGGTCCGAGTGGGGGGGGGGGGGGGGGGGGTTGTCCCCCCTCTTTTTCCAACCTACGGCGCCAAGCAGCACCACCCTCCAAAACCTGTCATTCGAAGCTGAAAGGCCTTCATGGCGCAAGCGACCCGCTCGGGCAGGCCGCGATTTCTCCAGCGCGACACCCTCCTTGCACTGCGGTTCTTCTCAGCCCGGCCAGCCAGTTCGCCTGCTGAGCAGCCCATGGAACGCGGGTCATGTTCTTCCGCAGCGCGGCGCCCCTTGTGGATCCGCGTTCCTCCTTCGGCCCTGCCTACTTTAGTCGGCCTGTTCTCCTTCGTACGAGCGGCCCGTCGTTGCGGGTCGCGGTTCCTCCACATGTGGTCAGTGCGCGGCCGCTGCCTTCGATCATCGCCTCTTCCCGATCTCAAATCAAAAAATAGAATAACAACATAGGTTCATCAAAAAATGTTTGTTCGGCCGGCTCCCTCCATGTTAGGCGGTAACAATTGACCTATAACGACCCACACTTTACATACATTGTTAATACTTCAAAATTGAAGCACACTTATTACAACATATGACAAAACCACAAAGGACCGTATAGGTATAGTGTCTTTAGAAACTGGGAAACATAAACAACTGGTTCATAAATCTTCTACAGTGTCTCCCATTTATTTCATCATATCTAGGGTCCCTTTTAGCATATTCTACTTAATATCCATCTTCCTGACCTGGGGAAAAGAAAACATAAAAGGGTGAGCTCAAATGCTCAGCAAGGGCAAATAAAGGAAATAAAAATCATATCATATCTTTTTGAAAATCAAAACCTGCAAAAGAGATCATACTATCTTAACATGGAATAAATCATAGAAGTGAAAATGAGATCCCCATAATCATAACATAAAACTTGAAACTTTGTGGCATGCACACATAATCATGGAAAATCATTTCTTGTTAGTCATGACTCATTGCCAAGACTATCTTAGTGGACAAAGTCCCTTTCTGAACCGAGTTAACTCCTCGTTTCAGTCCTGTATCACTGAACCGAAATAACCTTCCGTTCCAGCCATGTCTATCTCATGAGATATAAATCTTTACCCAATGCATTGGGGGGAGATATAGGTCCCACCCATCTTATAATGAATCCTTTCTTATGTGTTCCACATAATCATAAATCATACATCATCGCATAAAAATGTAACAAAAATGGGATTCTTGAAACATCATGACATCATAAAACAAATCATATAAGGAAAATGACTTCATAAAAATAATTCCCTCACAACATAATCAAATCAATGTAATTAAAGGGATAAAAACAGAACCCTTTATTATCTTAGATGGAAAATAATTTTGATAAAACACTTGAACTCCATTCTTGAGGAAAATATCCTTTCTTTTTCAAAAACACTTTTCTTTTCTTAACATGTCATACAATTATAAACTAAAAGAAGTTGATTAAAAATAAACTTGAAAACTTGTAAAGGAAGCTTCTTGGAAATAATGTTTTAAAAATCCATTCATGCCGTATAAGATAAAAAAAACATTCTTCGTACTTTTGTCGGAAAAGTCAAAAAGTACCTCGTACGAAAAAAACGACAAAAGATTCCTTTCATATCTTTTACTAAAAACTCAATGAAGGGTAAAATTTGATATAAACTATTGTAGAAGGATGGAAATAATATTACATATTGAGGGAACATGGATGTGGATGATAAAATACACCCCAGTAATTACCAAAGTAAAAACAATCTCGGATAAAAGTGAGATTGTGATATTTTCCCTTACCTTAAGTCCAATTTGCTTTGTACGTGTCCGAAGATCCTGTATAATGGTTTAAATAATGTTATTTACTTATTCCAGAATCATACATATTGATATGATATCATATATGTTCATATTCTTAGCTTCTTGATAGTAATATTTCATGGTTACTTGTTACTCGGGTCTTTATTTCCTTTTGTTCTTATGCGTGTTTTGCCGAATACATTCTTATTCTTCTTTTAAGGTTATAGATTCCTGATATCCAGAATGGTATTAGTGTAACATATATCATATTTATTCATTCAATTCATTTATATAATCATTATGAAATTAAGATCATGTAGAACGAGCCGCATCACATCGTGGAGACGGTATTCCGTACGTACGCACGAGTGATGATACCGTTCCTATGATCGTGGAATTGTATTGAAGTATATATATATATATATTATTTCAGTATCAATATTACTTCATAATAATCATATATAGTTACTCATTACACCATTATAACCATCCTTGTAAGGTGATGGTGGAAAAATAGATTACACCACGGCGTGGAGACGGTATTCCGTACGTACGCACGCGCGGTGATTTCATTTTTCCGTAGGATGGATAGAAGGTGAATTAGGGTTGTTTCATATTTATAATAACATATCAGTATGTAAGTAATACTGATGTTATTACTTTATCATGAAACAACTAAAGGAGAAGAAGTTGAAGAAGAAAGAAATTGAAAAGATCGGTAATGGATATTACCTCTTCTTTGGAAAACCTCTTTGAATCCTCCACTAAGGGAACTAATATTGGTCATTGAAGAAGACCAGGAAATCTAGGATTATTCTAGGGAAGTGGAGAGGAGAAAATGGAAGGGTTTGGCCGAGCTTGAGTGCTCAAATTGGTGTGAGGAGGAGGGGGAGGAGGTGCCCTTTTATAAGGGAGGAGAGGGGCACCTTAGGAATATCTCAAAATATTATTTTATATTAAAGTCAAAATCGGTTTATAATGGTTCCAAAGGGTCTTATTTCGAAGATAAAGTGGGGATGGGTCGAAATCCTATCAACCAATAGGATTTAGACAAGTTTAGGGTATTATTTTAACCTTATCAATTAGATTTAACTCTAAGTTAATTAATTTAACTTTTACCGTGTCTTTTTGTTTTCTTTCACTATATGGTTAATAAACTTACTATAACATGGAAATAGAACCCCAAATTGTTTATTATTAATATATATATCCTTATCTAAGTCATTTGGCCTAGCCTTAGATTTTTAGGAATAAAATAACAATTAATAATATAATATTTGATTTAAAAACTATTTTGTGTCAATTTTGACACTATTTGATATATGATTTTTGTGAAAGTCATAACAGAATTATATGTTCGAACCAAGTTAATTAAATCAACACTAATATATCATAGTAACCTAGAAAATTAGTGGAATTCATAAAAAGTCTCAAATTACATTTATTTTGGTGTTTATAACATCAATTATGTCAATATTTCATTAACAAGATAATTACTGTATCATCTTTGTGTCATAAATAAATTAAATTATTTGATGTCTAAAAATTACAAATAAAATACCATTATGTAGGAAATATTTCTAGCTTTCTAATGAATATTTATTGTCGAATTTATCTTATGTATAACCCCATATTAAAAATGATTTACTTATTAAACTTTGATTTTAACTATTTTAACCCTTCTTTAAATAAATTAATAATAAATGTCCTAATCTAATCCAAGTGGGCCTAAATGGTCATATTTTATTCCTAAGTTTGTTTTGGGTCGAATTACACTTGTCCAATAGAATTAAGACATGTTTTAGGGTAATATTGATATCATATTTACCCTTAGTTACCCTATTTACTATTAACCGCGGTAAAAATCGTAAAAAGTTACTATTCACCAAAAAATTATTTTTATCTCATTGAACCACATTTTTCTTACTGATATCAACCGTGTCTGTCGGATTTTTGAAATTCTATTCACAGAAGTGGTAAAATTAAGTTTTATGCAAAATTCAGTTTTTAACCTACCACTTAGTGGTTTCACTATTCATCAAAAATTGAAAGTTTTCAGAAAAATACCAAAATTTCACCCTAGGCTAATTTCGATATTCTGAGTCCAAAAATGAAGTCCATTTTGAAAAATAAAATTTATAAAATTTCAAAAAGTGGTTATCACTATTCATAACGGCTAGTTTTAATAGCATATTGTTGTTTAGTGAAACTCGGTATTGCGTACGACGCAAGCTATCGAGGAAGGTCGCGATTGCGTGTAAAGCAAGCCAAGCAAGTGTTGTGTAGAAAAAGATCCTTTTGATGATTTATATAACATAAAAGTCTCGGGTGTTACATTCTACCCCCCTTAAAAAGAATTTCGCCCTCGAAATTCGTCACTTTGTAACAAACAAATGAGGATACTTCTCCCTCATCATATCCTCAAGCTCCCATGTAGCTTCTTCAAGTTGGTGGTTCCTCCATAAAACTTTCACCAAGCGAGTGGTCTTGTTTCGTAGGACTTTTTCGCTACGATCCAGAATTTCTATCGGCTATTCTTCATAAGAAAGATCTTGCTCCAGCGGTACAACATCTGAGCTGAGTACATGTGAAGGATCTGGTATGTACTTTCTCAGGAGAGATACATGGAACACATCGTGAACTTGAGAGAGATTTGGTGGAAGCGCCAATCGGTAAGCTACCTTCCCAACACGATCCAGTATTTCAAAAGGACCGATATATCTAGGGCTCAACTTCCCCTTCTTTCCAAATCTCATAACCCTCTTCCAGGGAGATATTCGTAAGAACACTTTATCGCCCACTTCAAACTCTAGGTCTTTTCTTCGGTTGTCGGCATAACTTTTCTGTCGACTCTGAGATGCTCTTATGTGTTGTTGAATAGATCTAACCTTTTCTGCCATTTCATCAACGAGATCAGGTCCTAATAGCTTTCTTTCCCCAACTTCATCCCAGCAAGTTGGAGTCCTGCATTTCTTTCCATAGAGAGCTTCATAAGGAGCCATCTGAATACTGGAGTGAAAGCTATTATTATAAGAAAATTCCACCCAAGGTATGTGTTGATCCCAACCTCCTTTGAAATCCATAGAGCAAGCTCTCAACATATCTTCTAGGGTTTGAATTGTTCTCTCAGACTGACCGTCTATCTGGGTATGATAAGCAGTGCTGAAACTCAACTCTGTATCCAGAGTATGCTGAAGACTTCGCCAGAACTTCGAGGTAAATCTCGGATCTCGATAAGATATAATAGAAAGTGGTACTCCATGCAATCTTACCACTTCCTTTACATATATCCTGTCAAGCTGATCTAGAGAGAAATCCTCTCTAATAGCAATGAAGTGTGCAGACTTTGTAAGACGATCAACTATGACCCAGATAGCATTATTCCCTTTGGATGTTTTAGGAAGTCCTGTGACAAAGTCCATAGTGATGTTTTCCCATTTCCATTCGGGTATGGGTAATGCTTGTAACATCCCCTTAGACTTCTGTCTCTCAGCTTTAACTTGTTGACAAACCAAGCATCGAGAGACATATTCAGCAACATCTCTTTTCATGCCATCCCACCATAAGTACTCTTTCAGGTCCCTATACATCTTCGTGCTTCCAGGATGAATAGAGAATGATGAACTATGAGCCTCATCCAGCAGCTCATTCTTTAATTCGGGGATGGGAGGAACGCAAACCCGATTCCTAAACTTTATTATCCCATCACAATCAAGGTTGAATTCAGGAACATTTCTCACCTTCTTTTGTAACTCGACATCTTCTTTCTGTGCCTCTTTAATCTTCACATGTATAGATGGTTGAACATTCATTTGAGAAAGATAAGATTTTTCCCCTTCCATTATAATTCCAAGATCCATCCTTTGTAAATCCATAAATATTGTATCTTTTGTGATCCTCATCATGGATAAACTAGCATGGTCTTGTCGACTTAATTCATCTGCCACCTTGTTTGCTTTCCCAGGGTGGTAATGGATTGAGCAGTCATAATCCTTAATCAGCTCCAACCATCTTCTTTGGCGCATATTCAGCTCCTTTTGTGTGAAAATATACTTTAAACTTTTATGATCAGTATAAATATCACACCTTTCACCATAAAGGTAATGCCTCCAAATCTTTAATGCAAAGATTACCGCAGCCAACTCCAAATCATGTGTTGGGTAATTTTTCTCATGGATTTTCAACTGTCGTGAGGCATAAGCTATCACCATATCATTTTGCATAATAACACACCCCAATCCCTTCTTGGATGCATCACTGTAGATCACAAACCTTTCTCCACTACAAGGCAGTGTGAGCACAGGTGCACTGGATAACGTTCTTTTCAACTCCTTGAAATTCTCTTCACATTCCTCTGTCCAGACAAACTTAACTCCTTTCCGAGTCAACTTGGTGAGTGGATTAGATAATCGTGAAAAATATTTTACAAAACGTCGATAATATCCAGCCAAACCAAGAAAACTTCGGATCTCAGTTACTGTTGTTGGTCTTGACCATCTTTCGATAACCTCTGTTTTTGCTGGATCCACAGATATCCCCTCTTTTGAGATTATGTGACCCTAAAATGCAACTTTTTGAAGCCAAAATTCACACTTGATAAATTTGGCATAAAGCTTCTCCTTTCTCAGGGTCTTCAATATAATTCTCAAGTGATCTTCATGGTCTTCCTTTCTCTTTGAATAGACAAGAATATTGTCTATAAAGACTACCACAAATTGATCAAGATAGTCTCTAAAGACTCTATTCATTAGATCCATGAAGATAGCAGGGGCATTAGTAAGACCAAATGGAATCACTATAAATTCATAGTGTCCATACCTTGTACGGAAAGCCATCTTTGGTATATCCTCCCTTTTTACCCTTAATTGATGATACCCTGAACGAAGATCAATCTTGGAAAAGTATTGAGCTCCGCGTAGTTGGTCAAATAAGTCATCAATGCGTGGGAGAGGATATTTGTTCTTGATAGTGATCTTGTTAAGTTCTCGATAATCAATGCAGAGTCTCATTGATCCATCTTTCTTCTTAACAAATAGAACAGGTTCTCCCCAAGGTGACGCACTAGGGCGTATGAATACCTTATCAAGATTCTCTTGGAGTTGCTTCTTCAATTCCTGCAACTCAATTGGAGCCATTCTATAAGGTGTCTTTGAAATAGGCAAAGCACCCGGTACGAGTTCTATTGAAAACTCAACTTCACGATTTGGTGGAAGACCCGGCAATTCCTCCGGAAAGAAATCATCAAACTCCCGTACAATGGTCATATTCTTAATCGTGAGTTTCTCACCAACCATTTGAGATAAATAACCTTCATTTAGTGGAATCAATACCCATAAGATGGAAGAAATTTCCACTGGAAGGTTATGTTCATCCTTGCATTGATAGACGATCGTAGATTGATCTGGAATATGAAATGTGACTTCCCTTATTTGGCAATCGATATGAGCTCCATGTAGAGAAATCCAATCCATGCCAAGAATCACATCAAATTCCACTAAAGGAAGGATCACAAGATTTGCAGGAAGCACTTTCCCACAAACTTCGATCGGAGATGAATTATAAACTTTTGATGCGATTGATGTGCCATTAGGTGTTGTCACAGCTAACTAAACATCAAATTGTTGAGGTAATACGGTGATACTCTTAGAAAAGTCTTCAGAAATAAAAGAGTGGGTGGATCCAGAATCAAATAAAACATTTTCTACTTTAGAGTGGATGGTAAGTGTACCTTTCATTACATCATTATCGTACTCCACATCGCTGATAGAAATTGCATGTGACTTTCCTTTGTCTTTAGCCTTAAGATTTTGTTGACGTCGACCATCATCATCAACCCTTGGATTTGGGCATTGATTGGCATAATGCCCCATCTCCTTGCACTTGAAACATTGAAGTGTAGTAGGTTCATTCTGTGTATCCCTTCCTTTGTTTGCATCATTAGACATCTTCTTCCCATTATCACGGCATTCAAATGCCCGATGACCTTCCTTTCCACATTTAAAACATTTACTTGTCCCTTTAAGAAAACTCCCTCCATGTTTCTTTCCACACATTGAGCATAAGGAAAAGCTCATCTTCTTTTCCGTGTGCTCTTTAGATTTTTCTTTGAATTCCATCTTCCTCTTCTTATCAAACCCATGTGACTGATGGGTTACTCCAATCTCCATCTCGACTTTGAGAGCACATCGAACGATTTCCTCGTAGCTATTGAAGTCCCTTATGGCTAACGCCCTTCGAAGACTTGGTTTTAAGCCACTAAAGAATCGATCGATCTTACTCTCAGGTTGGATAATAATACCAGAAGAGTACCTTGCAAGTCTTGTAAAATTTGCTTCATAGGTACCAACAGATTCATCATCCCTTTGCTTCAGTTCAAGAAACTCTTTCTCCATCTTTGTTCGGAGAATACGAGGGAAGTACTTATTGAAAAATAATTTCTTGAACTCGTCCCATTCCATAGACTCAATTTCATCCCTTTGCCTCGTATTCTTAACAAGATTCCACCATTGATCCGCATCTCCTTCCAAACGATACACTGCTAGGATGACTTTATCATGCTCAGAACATTGAAGAACTGAAAATATCTTTTCAGTAGTACTAATCCATTGTTCAGCAACTAATGGATCAGTAGACCCGCTGAAAGAAGGTGGACGCTGCCTCATGAAGGATTCAACAGAATGTTGCTCCCTCCTTTGTTCGTTTGGAAATCCTGCATGATTCATAGCTTGAGAAAGTTGTGTGAGCATGGCTATAAGATTTTGCATTCCAGCTCCCATATCGTTTGGTTGCTCAGGGGGACAATCATTGCATTTCCCATCGCATTCCGCATTAACACGGTTCCTTCGGGTTCCAACCATTGACTAAAACCAAGAAGAATAGTGTGAGCAACACTAATTATAATAGGAAACCACATAATTGAAGAATAAAATTTTCATGCTTATGGTCTTATCCTAGGTTATTCATGGCCATTTCTAAGATTGTGTTCTATGCTTAGACTTATCCTAAGGGTTCTTACTAAGGCTTTCACATCCTAGTTTCCAAAGGTTGACTATACCTTTCCTCTGATACCAACTATAACGACCCACACTTTACATACATTTTTAATACTTCAAAATTGAAGCACACTTATTACAACATATGACAAAACCACAAAGGACCGTATAGGTATAGTGTCTTTAGAAACTGGGAAACATAAAAAACTGGTTCATAAATCTTCTACAGTGTCTCCCATTTATTTCATCATATCTAGGTTCCCTTTTAGCATATTCTACTTAATATCCATCTTCCTGACCTGGGGAAAATAAAACATAAAAGGGTGAGCTCAAATGCTCAGCAAGGGAAAATAAAGGAAATAAAAATCATATCATATCTTTTTGAAAATCAAAACCTGCAAAAGAGATCATACTATCTTAACATGGAATAAATCATAGAAGTGAAAATGAGATCCCCATAATCATAACATAAAACTTGAAACTTTGTGGCATGCACACATAATCATGGAAAATCATTTCTTGTTAGTCATGACTCATTGCCAAGACTATCTTAGTGGACAAAGTCCCTTTCTGAACCGAGTTCACTCCTCGTTTCAGTCCTGTATCACTGAACCGAAATAACCTTCCATTCCAGCCATGTCTATCTCATGAGATATAAATCATTACCCAATGCATTGGAGGGAGATATAGGTCCCACCCATCTTATAATGAATCCTTTCTTATGTGTGCCACATAATCATAAATCATACATCATCGCATAACACATGTAACAAAAATGGGATTCTTGAAACATCATGACATCATAAAACAAATCATATAAGGCAAATGACTTAATAAAAATAATTCCCTCACAACATAATCAAATCAATGTAATTAAAGGGATAAAAACATAACCCTTTATTATCTTAGATGGAAAATAATTTTGATAAAACACTTGAACTCCATTCTTGAGGAAAATATCCTTTCTTTTTCAAAAACACTTTTCTTTTCTTAACCTGTCATACAATTATAAACTAAAAGAATTTGATTAAAAATAAACTTGAAAACTTGTAAAGGAAGATTCTTGGAAACAATGTTTTAAAAATCCATTCGTGCCGTATAAGTTAAAAAAAACATTCTTCGTACTTTTTTCGGAAAAGTCAAAAAGTACCTCGTACGAAAAAAACGACAAAAGATTCCTTTCATATCTTTTACTAAAAACTCAATGAAGGGTAAAATTTGATATAAACTATTGTAGAAGGATGGAAATAATATTACATATTGAGGGAACATGGATGTGGATGATAAAATACACCCCAGTAATTACCAAAGTAAAAACAATCTCGGATAAAAGTGAGATTGTGATATTTTCCCTTACCTTAAGTCCAATTTTCTTTGTACGTGTACGAAGCTCCTGTATAATGGTTTAAATAATGTTATTGACTTATTCCAGAATCATACATATTGATATGATATCATATATGTTCATATTCTTAGCTTCTTGATAGTAATATTTCATGGTTACTTGTTACTCGGGTCTTTATTGCCTTTTGTCCTTATGCGTGTTTTGCCGAATACATTCTTATTCTTCTTTTAAGGTTATAGATTCCTGATATCCAGAATGGTATTAGTGTAACATATATCATATTTATTCATTCAATTCATTTATATAATCATTATGAAATGAAGATCATGTAGAACGAGTCGCATCACATCGTGGAGACGGTATTCCGTACGTACGCACGAGTGATGATATCGTTCCTATGATCGTGGAATTGTATTGGAGTATATATATATATATATTATTTCAGTATCAATATTACTTCATAATAATCATATATAGTTACTCATTACACCATTATAACCATCCTTGTAAGGTGATGGTGGAAAAATCGATTACACCACGGTGTGGAGACGGTATTCCGTACGTACGCACGCGCGGTGATTTCATTTTTCCGTAGGATGGATAGAAGGTGAATTAGGGTTGTTTCATATTTATAATAACATATCAGTATTTAAATAATACTGATGTTATTACTTTATCATGAAACAACTAAAGGAGAAGAAGTTGAAGAAGAAAGAAATTGAAAAGATCGGTAATGGATATTACCTCTTCTTTGGAACACCTCTTTGAATCCTCCACTAAGGGAACTAAGATTTGTCTTTGAAGAAGACCAGGACCTCTAGGATTATTCTAGGGAAGTGGAGAGGAAAAAATGGCAGGGTTTGGCCGAGCTTGATTGCACAAATTGGTGTGAGGAGGAGGGGGAGGAGGTGCCCTTTTATAAGGGAGGAGAGGGGCACCTTAGGAATATCTCAAAATATTATTTTATATTAAAGTCAAAATCAGTTTATAATGGTTCCAAAGGGTCTTATTTCGAAGCTAAAGTGGGGATGGGTCGAAATCCTATCAACCAATAGTATTTAGACAAGTTTAGGGTATTATTTTAACCTTATCAATTAGATTTAACGCTAAGTTAATTAATTTAACTTTTACCGTGTCTTTTTGTTTTCTTTCACTATATGGATAATAAACTTACTATAACATGCCAAACGAACCCGAAATTGTTTATTATTAATATATATATCCTTATCTAAGTCATTTGGCCGAACCTCAGATTTTTAGGAATAAAATAACAATTAATAATATAATATTTGATTTAAAAACTATTTTGTGTCAATTTTGACACTATTTGATATATGATTTTTGTGAAAGTAATAACAGAATTATATGTTCGAACCAAGTTGATTAAATCAACAATAATATATCATAGTGACCTAGAAAATTAGTGGAATTCATAAAAAGTCTCAAATTACATTTATTTTGGTGTTTATAACATCAATTATGTCAATATTTCATTAACAAGATAATTACTGCATCATCATTGTGTCATAAATAAATTAAATTATTTGATGTCTAAAAATTACAAATAAAATACCATTATGTAGGAAATCTTTTTATCTTTCTAATGAATATTTATAGTCGAATTTATCTTATGTATAACCCCATTTTAAAAATTATTTACTTATTAAACTTTGATTTTAACTATTTTAACCCTTCTTTAAATAAATTAATAATAAATGTCCTAATCTAATCCAAGTGGGCCTAAATGGTCATATTTTATTCCTAAGTTTGTTTTTGGTCGAATTACACTTTTCCAATAGAATTAGGACATGTGTTAGGGTAATATTGATATCATATTTACCCTTAGTTACCCTATTTACTATTAACCGCGGTAAAAATCGTAAAAAGTTACTATTCACCAAAAAATTATTTTTATCTCATTGAACCACATTTTAATTACTGATATCAACCGTGTCTGTCGGGTTTTTGAAATTCTATTCACAGAAGCGGTAAAATTATGTTTTATGCAAAATTCAGTTTTTAACCTACCACCTAGTGGTTTCACTATTCATCAAAAATTGAAAGTTTTCAGAAAAATACCAAAATTTCACCCTAGGCTAATTTCGATATTCTGAGTCCAAAAATGAAGTCCATTTTGAAAAATAAAATTTATAAAATTTCAAAAAGTGGTTATTACTATTCATAACGGCTAGTTTTAATAGCATATTGTTGTTTAGTGAAACTCGGTATTGCGTACGACGCAAGCTATCGAGGAAGGTCGCGATTGCATGTAAAGCAAGCCAAGCAAGTGTTGTGTAGAAAAAGATCCTTTTGATGATTTATATAACATAAAAGTCTCGAGTGTTACACGACCAATGACAATTCAGTATATTAACAAAGAATGGGGGGTACAATTATTCACTCAAATAATATACAAACCCCTACATCGAAAAAGACGTCTCACATCGTCAATCCGCGGAATATGAGCGTCGTGGCACATCAGTGTTGTTCCGTCAATGATGAAGGAAGAGTAATTTTCATAGGCGACGTAGACTCCTTGACGTCGAGGTGCGTCCGAGGAAGAAGCGTTGTTGGAAGAAGTCCTTCGCATTCTTCATTTGGGATTTTCTTCATTGAAGAACGTTGTTCTTCATCGTAGAAGGATAACCTCTCTTGAATTTTCCAGATCCTTTCCCCAAAAGTTATTTGCCACATCAAGGAAATAAGGCTCTCAAATTAACAGAATTGCTATGCAATTCATATTAATTCAAAAGAGGTTTCAATTAAATTAACGCTGATATTAATTAGATAGGTTTGCACATTTAATGGGTGGGAGGTGGAGAGGCTCCACCATAATAAATATGAGGAGTTGTCAAGATAAACGGCAGGGAATTAATGGGGAGTTGAGGGGATGTGGAAGGGTGTGGGTTCATGTAGTCCCCACCACACTAAATCCTCTCAGGGGAGGTTATGTGGGGTGTGGGCCCACCCTTAACTCCATCTTATAGGTTATTACTACCAAAAATAAATAAATAAAACTGTGTACAATAATTTTATTTAATTTATTCCATATCCACAAAAATTAACTTTCAACCCGCATAAAATTAAACTGTGGTAAAGGTCCCCTTAAGTGAATACCGGCGCTACGAGTTCATCGATGTCCTTGGATTTCAATTCTGATCACTAGTTCAAAAGATATAACAACCAGCTCGTATGTTTACTAAACGTACCCGAAAAAAACTTCAAAAATTGATTCTGGGTGCTCCGGGCCTTGGATTCAGGTTCCGTTAGAAACTGAGGAGAGGGCATCCAATCACATATCAGTTGGCTAGTCTCATCCTCAGAGCAGTTGATGTGTAAAGTCTGAGTTTTTCTATTATGGTGGATCAGTATGCGAACGTTTTTCCTGACGACATTCTAGGACTACCTCATCGCAGAGAGGTAGACTTCTACATAGATCTTTACCCCGGGAAAGCACCGATATCTACCCCACCATATCGGATGTCTGCTGCTGAGATTCGTGAGTTGTGGGTAAAGCTGGAGGACTTTCATGGAAAGGGATTCATCCAACCCAGTGTATCACCCTGGGCTTCTCTGATTTTGTTCACCAAGAAGGAGGATGGGAGCTTGCGACTGTGTGTCGACTACCGTCGCCTGAATTAGGTGACCATAAGGAACAAGTAACCACTTTTTAGGATTGAAGACCTCTTCGATCAGCTCAAGGGGGAGTGATGGTTCTCGAAGATAGACCTCAGTTATGGCTATCACCAGCTCAGAGTTCGAGATGAGGATGTGCAGAAGACGGACATCAGGTGTTGGTATGGCCACTACGAGTTCTTGGTTATGCCCTTCGGCATAACCAATGCTCCAGCAGTGTTCATGAGTTTCATTAATAGGATCTTCCAGCCTTACCTTGATAGTTTTGTCGTAGTCTTCATCGACGGAATACTAACTTACTCGACTACTGAGGAGGAGCACACCTATCACTTGCGGGTTGTACTGGATGCACTCCGAGAGAACCGGCTTTATGGTAAGATCTCAAAGTGCCAGTTCTGGATTCGAGAAGGTCACTTCTTGGGGCACGTCATCTATGAGGTGGAGGTAGTATTGGATCCATCAAAGATCGAGGCAGTGCTTTCTTGGGAGCCACCCAGGAGTGTGATGAAGGATCAGAGTTTTTTGGGCCTGGCTGGATACTATCGAAGTTTTGTGCCAGACTTCTCCAGAGTTTCAGCACCACTTTCATCTTTGACAAAGAAGGGGAAACCCTTCATGGGGTCAGGTAGATGCCAGCAGATCTTTCAAGAGCTGAGATGGAGATTGACCAGTTCACCTATCTTGAGGCTACTAGGAGGAGGTTCTAAGGGATTTCCACACTTCCCATCTAGTGGTAAATCCAGGAGTGGAGAAGATATATCAGGACCTCAGACGACAGCACTGGTGGCCAGGTATGAAGAAGGTTGTAGCAGAGTTCGTTTCACGATGCCTCACTTGTCAGCAAGTGAAGGCGGAGCACTAGGTACTAGCAGGCTTGGTATGACCCTTAGAGGTCCCAGAGTGGAAGTTGGATGGGATCTCCATGGATTTCATAATGGTTCATCAACATACATCCAGAGGACATGAATCTATCTGGGTGATCGTAGACCGACTAACCAAGTTGGAAAAATTCCTACCAATTAGAGATCAAGGCTCAGTAGAGATCTTGGGACACCTCAATATACAAGAGATCGTACGACTTCATGGTGTGCCATCGACGATTGTCTCCGATTGGTATTCACTCTTTACATCCCGGCTTTGGAAGGGGTTAGAGGAGGCATTTGGGATGCAGTTACGTCTGAGCACCGCCTTCCATCCTCAGACGGATGGCCAGACTGAGAGGACCATTCATACTCTCGAGTACATGCTATGTGCATATGTCCTCGACTTTGGTCGAAGCTAGGAGGATAACTTACGTTTGTGGAGTTTGCGTACAATAACATCTACCACTCCACCATCGGGATGACACCATACGAGGCATTGTACGGTCGACCTTGCAGATCACCTCTGTGCTAGACTGACCCAGGGGAGTCAGAACTTGTAGGACTAGATATGGTGCATGCTACGACGGAGAAGGTGCAGATCATATAGGAGTAGATGAAGACTACACATAGCAGAAATAAGTCCTATGCTGATAGGAGGCAGAGACCACTGGAGTTCGAGGAAGGTGACCACATTTTCCTATGGGTATCACATCGACGAGGTTTACGAAGATTTGGTCAGGGTGACAATTTATCTCCATGATTCATAGGACCTTTCCAGGTCCTCAACAGAGTAGGCGAGGTGGCTTACCGTCTGGCCCTTCTACCTCAGTTGCATCGGGTGTACGAAGTCTTCCATGTATCTCAGCTGAGTAGATACGTGCATGACCCGACCCACATCATCGATCATGGGGAGCTGGACATTGATGATGGGGCAACATTCAAGGAGGTCCCGGTGGAGATTGAGGATTGATAGGAGCGGGTCCAATGTGGACGGTCAATTCCTCTGGTGTGCGTTCGCTAGCAGCACGAGAACCTCTAGGAGAGCACTTGGGAGCGGGAGGCTCAGATGCATGCTCATTACCACCATTTGTTCCCCTAGCGTGTTTTGTATCTTTACGGGGACGTAAATACCTGAAGTGGGGGTAATGTAAAGACCTGGAAATTTCAAGGAAATTTTTTTCTCTTAAATATTTTGGAATTTTATGTGTACACAGTTTCTAACGGCACCTGAATTCGAGGCCCGGTGTGCCCAGAACCAATTTTTGATGTTTTGTTCGGGTACGTTCCGTAAACGTATGAGTGGGGTTTTATATCTTTTAAACCAGTGATCGAAATTGAAATATCAGGAAACCGATGAACTAGTAGTCCCAGTACTCGCTTAAGGGGAAATTTACCGCAGTTGCGTTTTATGCGGGTTGAAAGTTAATTTTTGGGGATATAGAATAAATTAAATAAAATTATTGTACAAAATTTTATTTATTTATTTTTGGTATTTATAACCTATAAGAGGGAGTTAAGGGTGGGACCACACCTCAGATAACCTCCCCTGAGAAGATTTTGCGTGGTGGGGCCCACACGAACCCACACCCTTCCACCTTTCCTCAACTCCCCATTAATTCCATGGTGTTTATCTTGAAAACTCCTCATATTTATTATGGTGGATCCTCTCCACCTCCAACCCATTAAATATGCCAACCTATCTAATTAATATCAGCGTTAATTTAATTGACACCTCTTTTAAATTAATACAAATTGTATAGAAATTGTATTAATTTGAGAGCCTTATTTCATTACATTGGAAATTCACAAATGGGGAATGGTTCTGAAGAATTCAAGAGGGTTGGTCCTTCGTCGACGAAGAACACCATTCTTCAACGAAGAACATCCCCAACAAAGAATGCGATAGACTTCTTCCGATGACGCTTCTTCCTCGGATTCACCTCGACGTCAAGGAGTCTATGTCACTTATAAAAGTGACTCTTCCGCCATCGTTGACGGGACGACACCGATCTCCCGCGACGCTCATCTTCTAAGGATCGACGACATGTGACGTCTTTTGAGATGTTGGGGTTTGTATATTCTTTGAGTGAATAATCGTACCCCCCCCCATTCTTTATTAATCTTCTTAATTGTCATTGGCCGATTGTTACCGCCTAACACGGAGGGCGCGGGCCGATCAAGCATGGCCGGATGACCCTCCATCATTATTTTTATTGATTTGTGATTGGGAAGCGGTGACGATCGAAGGCAGGGGTCGCGCGCCGGCCGCGTGCGGAGGAAATGCTACCCGAAACCGTGGCCCGCTCTTTTGAAAGAGAACCGACTGAATAAAGTCAGCCGGGCCGAAGGAGGACAACAACGCCATAAGGGGCGCCACGCTGCAGAATACTGCGGCATGCATTCCACGTGCTGCTCGACGGGTGAACCGACCGGTAGGCGGCCGGCGGGGCTGAGAAGAACCGCAGCGCCAGGAGGGCGTCGCGCTGGAGGAATTGCGGCCTGCCCGAGTGGGCCGCTTGCGAGGTGAAGGCCGGCCGGCTTCAGCTGACCAGTTTGGGAGGGTGGCGCTGTCGGTGGGGGGAAGTGCCCCCCCCTCGGACCGCACGGCCAGTCGGGCCCCGCCCTGCGGGGCCTGGCCGTGCCGCGCAGGTCCACGCCACACCGTGTCGGGTCGGGCCGCGCCCCCTTGGGCAAGGCCGCATGATTCATCAGGCCGGTCAGACCGTCTGCCGGGTCGGGCCCGCCAAAACCAGGTCGACCCGACCCGTCGACCCACTAGGATTGATGGGCCGGGCCTATTTCCACTTAAAGATGAATATCATGAAGAACGAACATCCGATCGACGTGCCATCTACGGCACCGAGACCTTCGTGATGTGGCAGTCCTTTTAAATTACTCTAAATGAGTTTGTAAAGACTTTGGAAAACAGCCGGGTTGGAGCGTGCTTATTCCCAACCAGGCCCCTAGAGCGGAAAAGCCAATATATTTTAGACTGGGCGTCCGATTTACGCGCCATCTATCGCATCATGTTCCCTTTGATGAGATAGAACTTCGGGATACATAAACTCTGGATTTCATGACAGTTGAGGTATCAACCCCTTGGATTGAGGATTGGAACCTCTCGGAATCGAGCGTACGGTATGCGGGAACTCTAGAGCTAGCTGCGACTACGTCGACTACCATACTGGGATCCTCCATGGGTTCGACGATGATGACTTCCATACTAGGATCCTCTGTGGGTTCGACGACGATGAATTATGTATTGGGATCCTCTGTGGGTTCGACGAAGATGACTTCCGTACTAGGATCCTCTATGGGTTCGACGACAATTACTTCCATACTAGGATCCTTCGTAGGTTCGACGATGATGACTTCCGTACTAGGATCCTCCGTGGTTTCGACGACGATTACTTCTGTACTGGGATCCTCCGTGGGTTCGACAACGATGACTACTGTTCTTGTATCCTACGTGGGTCTGGTAGTTTGACCTCTGTACTTGTATCCTGAGTGGGTCTGAAAGAGTAGCTGGTCTTGTATCCCTTGTGGGTCCGACAACTTAGCTGGTCTTGTATCATATGTGGGTCCGATAGCTTAGATGAATCAGTGACTACATCTAATCATCCCTATCACTCTACAAAAGTTGTATACCTGTGTGAGATGAGTCTTGACTTTCAATCATTACCATCGGTATTGTTGACTTCATTCATGTGTGGACTGGGTTGTGCTTGGGATCGATTGTTGGAGTCGAACTGGAATTGATAACTTATTTATATGTATGGGCATATACCTAAGAAGGGTTGGTTGATACTTCGTGATTGTATCTTTTCGTTTTGTTTTATCCTTCGTGGATTCTGGGAGACCTTATGGGGTCTCAAGATCCCTATTGAGTATCGTTATACCCACCCACACACGGGAAATGCCCTCACTACGTTGTGTTGGATGCATACGACAGACAATGCTGATCGTGGTAGAGGCTTGTAGAGATGGACAGTACACGGAGGTGGAGCACTTGGTGTGACATACACAGAGTAGATGGACGGGCCCGTGGTGCTGGGAGAGACTATCTGTACCCACCCTTCAGGTGTGATTCCCGAAGGATGACTTTGTGGTTGCTGCTTTACTTTACTACTACTGTACTAGACTTTCAGTTGTACTGTACTTTCAGTTGGGTTTGTATTCTGGCCCATTTACCATTCAACACTCACTATTGTATTCAGTATCACTTTTTGTTTACATCTGTTGCATACTCTGTTGTGTTGTTTACTATTATAAAGGTAATGCCTTCCCTTTTTTGAGATTTATGCCTTTGGTTCTAGTCGCCAACCCCTGGCCTATGGAAGGCGGGCTTGGGGTAGTCCTAGAACGGGCCTCGAGGATGGGCCGTGAAATATATAATCTCCAAGATATTCTAATCATTTCTATAAAATATGCGAATTTCCCTATATACACATTAAAATAATATATGTTTTAAAAATATTAATCAATAATTTATTCCTAAAATAAATTCCCTTTATATTACATAATGTTACACAAAATTATACTGATCTTATTCTAAAATAACATTAATAACATTATCATTAAATTAATCTTCAATTTCATGGTTATCTATACAATTAAACATATGTTCCTAAATTATAACAACCTTGAATTCCCTCAATAAAATATATCATATGAACCCTAATGTTTATAAATAAATTTAAAAAATATATCCAAAAAATAATTTTACTCTTCATTAAACAATACTTCATATTAAACCAAAGGGTAACATATACATCAAACTAGTAAAATGCCCCCAAAATATCATTAATCAAATAAAATTATATAACATAAAACCTAAAAAGGGATGTCTAAAAAATTAACCATAGGATCAACCTCATCCTTATAAACCCATGATGGTTTCTATAACTCTTAAAATAACCTAAAATGAAAAATTCATAATCAAAAAACATATCTAAACCATTATCTGATACCAAATTTAATATCATAGAACTCAAAATCCTGGATTTGGTACTAATAACATAAACATTAATTTTCTGGATTTGATACTAATAAATATGGCCAAATTTTTACCTTAGAAACCATAAAAAATAATGGATCAATTATAAACCCAAATAACTTTTATGTTTATAGTTTTATAGAATTAGGAAAAACAATTAATAGATAAGAATCATAAACAATTGGTCCATAAATATTGACATTATCTCCCACTATGTTCTTCACATTTAGATAATCTCTTAGGCATAACATACTTAAAACCATTCTTCAGATCCTAGGGATAAGAAAACATATTAAGGGTATGCTCAAATACTGAGTAAGGGTAAACATAAACATTAAGAATTAAATTTTATCAATTATATGAAGATGAGTATAAGAGAAACACTAAAAAGCCAGATTTCATGAGAATAATTATAAAGAACACATACCCATCTATACCAAGATCGTCAATCATGAAACATTTCCTAAAGAATTAACATTATACAAGAGTCCTAAGAATCCATAATAATGAGCCATGTTGTGTTAACCTTGATCAAATGAAACATTTATAACCCATAAAAAGAATAAATAAAATTGGTTGGTATCTTGGAATGTCATTTCCACATAAAACTTTCCATGAGAATGACCATAATGTTGACTGCCACACATAATGCATTAGCGAGATATCACTGACCCACCCATCCTTGGTTTATAATGCTACCAATCATACTTGGATTGAAATTTAATCACTCTACCTCGGTTTATAATGAAACTAACCATCATCATAAACAATTTTAGAAAACCATAACTTCAATAAAGTATATAGATCTTTCATCCCACCATAAAACTTATAAAACACCAATTATTCATCTAATAACTCAATCAACCCATTTAAAATAAATGGGTTCAATAAAAATTACTTTGAAACAATAATAATCCACATAGAGAAATAATGTGGATGGTATCATTAAAAATTTTCCTCATTAAAACCTAAATAATGCCAGGGGTTTTTTGAGTTGATGAATGTATATACCATTAAAAAATCATGGAAAAATTCATAAGTAAAATATCCTTTTCACATGGAAAATACTATTTATAAAATAAAAATTAAAAAAATATTTTGAAACCATTTTTTGAAAATAACCTTGAAAATTGATAAAGGGGTCCTTAAATTAAATAATTGTCTTTATGGAAGGAAAATATATTCATATTATAAATGATAAAAATAAAAATTCTTTTCAATTATTTTTCAAAAGGTGTCTAAAGTAACCCATTAGGAAAATATTATGAAATTTCATTTTTTTAAAAAATTAAAGAAAGATCAAATATCATGTGAAATCAATTTCAAAAATCATTTATTGTAAAAAATAACATTTTTAAAATTTGTTTAAAACACATGGATATTAGAAAAATATATTCATAATCTAAAAAAACACAAGATCAATATCTCTTACAATCATCTTTCTTGATAGTTCATTAATAAAAATGTTAGGGAATAGAAATTAAAAATTAAAACCACATTCATAACCATATGAGAATACCATATATATGGCTCATGAAAATAATTTCATATGATTTCCCCCATGTAATCCTGAACAAAAACAATTATGAGATGAATGTTGATTACAACATTAATCATTTTCCACTTTGGTAACTCTTCCATTATAATACCTAAGAAAGAATAAATTGAATGGAAAAATTAAATATAATGATATTCATGATATTACATGTCAAAGGTTAAGTATAAACCCCTCATAAAATAAGTAGGTTCATATCATAAACATACATCCCAAGGAAAGGTAACTTGAGACTAATAACTCTTTCAAAGATCATATCATTTATTTGAGTGAAAATTAAGGTAGATATTCTATGTAACAAATATAAATCCCAAAAAAAGTTTGAATATATAATAAAATATAGAATATATTATTCACACATAATTACTACATAATAAGGTAAATGGTGAAGAGTTATAACCCAACCTAAGAAAATTGAGTTAGGAAACCCTTTACCACTTCGTAGTTTTCAAGTCAAATCACCAAGGATGAAATAATTAAAATTGAAAATTAAAATAAAATTAGCATGAATTATTCATGATATAATATTCAAAATGGTAGAATATATATAATATAGAAAAAAATATGAGGATAATAATAAAATATGCCCCAATGAAGGAAAACTGTGGGGAAATCTCTTACCCCAAGTGAAGACATTCAATGTATGTCCTTTAACTCATAAATAGTTAAATAATATCAATTATTTTATTATTATTAAAATTTCATAAGTTTAATTCCTTATTATTCAATAATTTTTTATTTATTTTATCGACGTATTTGATTACATAGTTTTTCAAATCAAGATCAGTTATTTTGAGATAGTTTGGTTCATAATTTCAAAATTGCATCGGTGTGTGGAATATAGTCAAATGGGTAATTATTCCATAATATATTGAATAATAAACATGAAATAAATTTTATTTTTCTAAATAAATTATAATATAAAAAATCATGAATTATGGTTATGAAAAGTGAACTATTTTACTATCACGGAAAATGTAGGTCATACAAATGAATGAGTGACATTCTCATTTTTAAACGATCGTTTATAGAAAGAAGTTATGTATTATTTTAAACTTATAGAATGAAAATTATATAATTGTTAGCATATTATTTCATTAAATACATTTATTCATATATAATTTTTGTGATGTGGGGATGAAAAATGAATCACATCGCTTCGTGGAGGTGGTAGTCCACCTAAACACACAAATAACGTTATCATTTTTCTTTTAATGGAATGGTAAGAAGGTAAATGATAGAATATATTTTTATTATAATAAATATTTAAATTATATAATATATATACATTAAATTAGTCATTAAAAACATCCTTTAGAGGTGGAGATGGAAAATGAATTACATCAGTTCATGAGGAGGTAGTCTTCCATACATACAAACGATAGATTCATTTCCCATTTGATAGAATATGAGATGGATATAGGTTTTCCCATTAACATAGAAGCAACTAAATATGTTGAATATATTGATGTCACCATTTTAGCATGGTTTAATAATATTTAATGAGGTGGAAAAAAGGAATAAAACAAAAAAAATTGGTTAAGAACAATACCTATTCTTTGAATAAACTTCTATAATTTACACCAAAATCATTACTAGGGTGGATTTCTGATCAAAAAAATGGAAATATGATGTTAAATGGTATGTAAGGTAATTATCTAGGTAGTTATTGATAAAAACGGTTCTTCAAGTGTGATGTAATTAGATTAATATGTTCCCTTTTGTAAAATAGGGGAGGGGAACTTTTGGATTTTATTAAAATACTAATTTAAAATAAATTAAATATTGATGTACAAAGGGATAAAAATTGATAATATTAGTATAAAAAAAATATTATGACTTAATTTAATATCATTAAACAGAATTAATACAATTTTGGAACACATTTTCAGGCTTATCTTTTATTTTTAACCCTATATTAACACTTTTTACAATTATAGTGATATCAATATTTTTTACTTATAGAGGGTTAATATAGTTAATATAACAGACAAAATGGCCCATAAATGGATTATTATTTATTTCATAAACCATATAACATTCTTTTATATGAAGATAATATTTTCTATAATTTTAAATCATTTAATAAAATATTATTTATTATAAAATAACAATAATGTAAATTTTAGAACTATTTATTTAATTTGAATTTCAAAACTACAGGGAAAACTTTTATTAGAATATGTTGAAATAAAACCTCTACAATATTTTATTTTTATTCAAAAAATAGTGTAACACAAAAACATACTAAAATTATAATATTATTAGTCTTTTTAAAATCAATTTATTGATTTTTCTACTAATACAAGCACTATATAAGTGTTAGATAAGTAGTTAAGGTGATTATTTCATCACAAAAAAAATTTCATGAGCAAAAATTAATTATATTTTAAATAAAAATTCATAACTAAACATATCTTCCATTTATCCCTATGTAAAAAATTTGGATATAAAAAAATGAAGAGAATGATATTTTTAGTGTTTCAATATATAAAATATTATAAAAGTAATAATAATGTAGAAATGTAAAAATGTCATTATATTATACTTTTGGAATATTATTGATGATATATAACCATATAATAAAATTATGTCAAATTTTAGAGAACTTCTTTGTCACAATAATATTATTTTTAACCATAATCACATGATTTACCATTTAACATGGTAACAAAATTAACAAGGTTACTCTTAATAATTTTCAAAAAAAGAGTTCTATTTACAAAATTAGGACATGGTGATTCAATATATTGAATTAATTTTTCATTATTAAAAATATATAATATTAATAATTTAATTTAACTTTAAACCCAAAAGGTGAGGAAAATTGGTTTTTTCAAAAAAATGTCATCATATGTATGTTTTTATGCCAAATTAAAATATAAAATTAACTCCAATGAACCAAATTTAATTATAAATAATATTATAGAACTAATTTTTATTTTAATCATTTAAAAATAAAATGTTACTTTGTAAATGATAGAATCAAAAATTCAATCATCAATGAAAATAATTATTTTTCACTATTTATGGAAAAATTAAACTTTTTAGAAAATACTAAAAATCTTAAAATAAGATAAATTTTAATTTATTATTTCATAAATGATAATAATTTTATCAAATAAAATTTCTTAATTTCTATTAAATAATTTTATTATTCACTCACAAATAGAAAAAAACAAATTTTATATAAAATATATCCTTGAAGAATAAAATGAATTTACTAAAAATTGAGTGGTTATTTACTAAGAATTATTCAATACATTGTTATATAATTGAAACATTATGTATATATTTAATTAATTATTTAACCCTATTCATACCCACAAACTTAATAGATAATTTATAATGTTCATATTTAAATAATAATATTTCATGGTTTGTTTATGCTCAGTGTTTCATATCTTTTACACTATCAAACATAGTAATTTTTAAAATATCAGGATATTAAAGAATGAGAATTTGATATTATTTGAGTAACTAAAAAAATTCCATATTAGTATTTTTAATTAATAATGACTATGATGGTGGGAAAATTAGATCAAACGGTATTTTTTAAAGAAAATATTCCCTTCCACTTTGGTAAAAAAAAGATAGACTGACATGTATGATAAATTTTAAAAAAAATTACATTTTAAAATAGTTTAATAATGTAAAAAATTCTTGAACATTATATTTAAAAAAAGTTTTCGTATAAATGGAAACATTATTTAATAATTTTTAAGGACATGTATATGGAGGTGAATAATTTCAAAGGAATACGGTAAATTTTGGTTTTAAATAAAAATACCTTTTCTTAAGTCTCATCTAGCTTCATACATTCTAAAACTGTTAAATTATAAATTCATGTTATATATTTACGGGATTATGAAAAAAAATTCACATTCATTACATAATGAGTATTCATTTTATTTTAGTTATTAATAGGTGTTTTTAGTTATTAAAATTGTTATGTTCATGTTGATCGTTTTGGGATCATTCGGTTTATAACCTCAAAATAAATTTTTTGTATTGACCATGGTCAAATGGTTCAGTTAACTATGATATAAAAATTATTAAACTTGTTATATTTTTCATGTTTATACATTATATATACTTTTATAACCATCTATTTCATGTTTTTTAGAAAAACTAATCAAATCGTGCTATGAAGATGGTAGTCTGTACGTATTCGTGAATGCAATTTTCATTTTTCTTCTAGGTTGAAAAGAAATTATTTATAGTGTTTTAATTTTATAAACATATAAATATGTCATAAATACCATATTTACTCATTATTTACAAACTTTATATCATCCATGTGAGTCAGTAATATAAAATAAATCACATTGCTTCATGAAGGAAATAATCCACACGTACACAAAAATGACGTTATGAATTTCAAATGGATGTAAGGGTAAGAATGTAAATAATATTTTATCTATAAAGAATTATTATTATTTCATTAATAAAATATATATATTAATTTAGAAATCATTTTAATAATCCATGTGATCTAATTATGAAAAATGAAACACATCGCTTTAGGGAGGTGGTAGTCCACGCCTATGCATGTGAAATGTTTTCATTTCCCGATGGAAGGAGAATAAGATGAAAATAAGATTTACGAAAGAATATTAAATTTTAATTATACTGAATATAATTTTATAATTATATCTATATGGTTAAATAATATTTAATGTAGTTAAAAGAATAAATAAAAATGAAAACACTCAGTTAAGAGTTATACATATTCTTCTAGAAATCTCTTATGAATTACACCTTAGGGATTCAAGAATTAGTTTTTCAGTGAGACTAAGGCCTCTAGGATGTGAGGAAGGATGTCAAGAATTTATTTGGGAAGGTATTGTTTGAGATAAATTATGATAACTTATACCTTTAACATACCTCATTTCATGATTTATTCTTCAGGGTCGCACATTATACAATCCCAGAAGACCAACAGGCATGAAGACATTGGGAAATTCATTATATAGAAAATTAACTTGAAACTGGGATAAAAATATATCATATAAAACTCCATACCATAAAAATAAAATGAATTGATCTTATAATACGGAATCAGATAATTGGTTATTGTATATATGAAAGGGGTGAGTTATAAATTCCATTAAGGGAATTTTCAAAGTACAACATGATGAAAGTAATACATTGTTGGGACCAATGATGAATTTTGTAATAAATGGTGTATCAATATTTTTTTGGTATGTTTAATTTTATGTAGTGATTCTTAGATAAATATTATAGATTCATATAATTTAATAGGATTTCAAGATTGAGTAATTATCCTTGTCAATTATGACAGTTGATGGATTGATAATAAGTTCTAATATATGTTTCAATAAGATATGAGACATTATTTTAAACAAGGATGAAAAATTAATATCCATATAAAATGTATTAACATTTTATTCGAAAAATATTGGAATAATTCATGTAGATGCAAAAGAAGATTTATTTTTTCCTTTTCACATTATATGAGTTATTAGAAAATTATTTTTCTAATGGAGTACATTCAAGATAATATTGTCTATCTAATGAAAAAAATAAATGGAAGATTAACCATGGATTTTGGGAGCATTGATAAACCATGCATGAGAACTATCAAAGACAAGATATCATATTTTAAGGAGATTATACTGGCATAGTGCCCATAAGGATGTTTTAGTGAGTGTGCATGGAGATGTCCCATGTGGGTGTGTGGGGTAGTGTAGGTGAGGTTTTTCCCATGAAGCCAATGTGTGAAATATGTATTTGGGGCCAAAACACACTATTGTCTTAGGTGGTGAGTGAAAAAAATTTACTTATTAATCTCGACTCAATAAAATGGATAGGTAATATGGAATGAAAAAGAAGCAAACATTGTTTATCAACTTTAAATAATTTTTTATAAAACTTGAAAGTCTGGTGAGGTTTATTTGAATAATCTAGTCATCGGGAGAGATATCTTTCAACCTCCCAATGTCAAATGTTTAGGTACTCTAGAGTAATCAATGTAGTGAGTACCATCATTGAACCTGAGGTCTCTATGGTTATTCAGAGTACATGTTATTTAGACAGTGAGGCTTTGAAACTCCTTTCATAGAATCTTAATCTTGCATAAATGTTTCTTTTTTTAAGGTTGATCATTCATCCTAATGTAAACATTATTTTAAAATGATATTAAAGAATCTCATATTCATTAATGCATTTAGGATTCCAAAAAATGAGGAAACTCGGGATCTTTCTAGAATTCATGTGATTCAATGAGAAATTTATTTTGATGAAAAAATTATTATTGGTATATATTTAAGATGAAAACCCGCATTTGAAAATATCAATGTTGAGATTTTAAAGTTTTAAAATATGCTAAACAAGGAATTATGTGTAGGAGACTTGATATAACACAAAACACTGATCAAATGTAGTGACTACATTACTATAATAGAAGAATCAAAGATTCCTGTTCATGGTGCTACTACATAATATAGAATGTGTATTTAGAAAAATAGAGACATTGTGAAAATAAAATTTAATAATTAAGAACTAAATTCATGGCCTCTGGACTTAAAAACCTCTTACCCAAGGGAATTTTGAAGGACTAGTTCAGTGAACAAGTGTATAAAATATCATTACTTTATGTGATGTAGAAGCATTTCCAAAATATTTGGTATGTGTGAATGATTGAGAAATATAGTGCCCTTATGTGTAGATAAAGGAGGAAGATCGCATGATATCCTTATGTGAATCTAGTAGTGCATTCATGATATCCCTACATGAAGTGGTTCAGGAACACCATAATAACTAGTTCCTACCTATTTCCTGATGATCCTGAGGTTAAATGAAAATGGAGAGTGTTCATAGAAATTGGATTATGTGAAGAGGCATTGAGACCCAATGCATATATCTGTGTCCATTTAGAGACATATATGGAAGAGAAAATTAATGAATGCATTCTTTCATGGTTATGTTAATGCATAATAATTTGATAACCCAAGATAATTAAATTCGTCAATACATACTACAGAACATGTCATCTTGAAGAATTAATGTGGAGAAGAACATAAAATAATTATTTTTGGAATCCATATGTTATAGGTTTTATTCAATGGTTTTATTTTATTGCATTAGAATAAACCATGTTTGTGGGGAATCTTTCAATTTATTCATGAAGTGACACAGATATATTTTATGAATTAATTTTCCAAATCTAATTGATAAAAAGACATTATTTAAATAAAAAACAATTTCTCAATAATTTTTTTCACTGATAAAACTGAATAAATACGTCTGATCAGAATTATTGAGAAAGACTAACAGTAATTATCAATGGATGTTGAGGGTGCATGAAGTATAAATAATAAATTCAGATCATGAATGCTCATGTAAAATTATTAAAACACAATTTTAAATTGGATTGGGCCTTGAAGAAAAGAATAAGTCTTATAATTGTAGCAAAAAATTAAGGAACTATGTAGGTTAGATCCAGGAGTAGGTTAACAGTTTCAGTTGGAGTTGGAAGAAAAAAAAATCCCTTGTCTGGATCTAGGAGAAGAAGATGTTTTTTAGTTTAAGTTTAGGGAATTAATTCTCTCAGTTGTAGATGGTATTAGTTTAAACACTTATTTGATAATGAAGAATATGTTACTAGGGGGGATAACCAGTTTCAGTAATGAATATGATTTTTTCCAGACCCTATGAATCCTGTGGGTTTTTCTCTCAATTTTTATAACAACACATTATGTGATATTAATAGATAATATTAAGTGGATCAAGGACACTAATACGTTTTATTGCTGAATTTTAAGGAAAATAATTTTTTAAAAATAAACCACTGTTTTACGCCTCCCCTATCCATGGTTAGTCAACACCGGGGCTCTATATACTTCTTAATTAAGAGGCATATCAAGGTGACATAAAATTGGTGATAATAATAAACATGAAAATTGAATAATGATATAAGATTATAAAATCAAGGTAATATAGGACGTGGGAAAAATAAAACATGACATCATACACATATACTAAATAAAATCATTGAGACATTATAACATATCTTTCTTTGGATAACCTCCCATTCACCATAAATCATATATTATGCGATAAAACAATTACCCATTGTATTTGACAGAAATATAATTCTATCCACATATGTCACAGTCAAGTGATGAATATGAATTTATATGCCACGTAGATCATTAAAAAAATAATGTATTTCATCACATTCAATACCATGATTATGGTGTTTGGGTTAAATACATTTTATTCTCCAATAAATGAAGGATATTTATATCTAGGTGAATACCCTTGAGTTAAAATGTTGATTTTCATAAAAATACAAATGTTTTTTGTTTGAAAATCACTAGATAATTTCAACTGTATAATGGGTGTACTTAAAGGATTATAGAAGTGTTTAATGGGAGTAAAAGGTGGTCTATAAGTACTTTGGAATCCTAAGGAAAGTGAATGGATGTTTAAAATTATAATAAAATATAAAAAATTGTAAATAAAAAGGATTAATGAAAAAAATACTTAAATAAAGAGGAGGAGGAAGAGAATACCCTAACTGAGACATTGCAACACCATAGGTAAATGTTTTAAAGATAGGTATAGAATTATTTCTCATTATTAAAAAAATTGTAATTAATATTGGTATTTATAAACACATGATAAAAAAATAATTTTAATTCAAAATGTTAATTTCAAAGAAGATGCTTGAATAGAAAAGAATAGAGAGAGAGAGAGAGAGAGATCCCTTACCTATAGAGGGTGCTCATAAAAGATTTGGAGGATTTTATTAAGAGCTTGGGATACCATTGTGATGGATTTATAGAGGTAGAGTGAGAGTAACTTGATTATAAATGGGGTTTAAGAGAAGGGCAGGGGACATTGTCTGGGTATTTATTGAAAATGGGATAGAATTATTTATTAATATCAAAACATTGATTTTAGACTGTATATGATAAACAAATCAAAAACAAAAACCTTCCCATGAATTTTTCCAATGTATAAACCAATTAGGATTGGTTTTAAATATTTTATATGGTCACAAACTATATATTTTCGTATAATACAATTTGTGTTGTAGAAGTGAGTCATGTTCGAAATGAATTCATTATGAAATATTAAAATACAATATAGGATTTGGATGATTCGTTAAAGGTTTTTAAAATTTATAATATAAATATAAACACATTATTTTAAATGTAATATATATATTGATGCATAGATGATATTTATAGTATTAATTACATAATTTTTTGGATTTTATGTTTTCATAATACTTATACTATATTTATACCATATTTAATTTTTACCCAAAAATACAATTGTCTTAAAAAAATTAAATTTTAACCATCAGATAATTCAAAAATTATAATTTCAAAAATAATATATAATTTATCAAAATAACTTATTTATTTTGTAATTTATACTTTTAAATAAAAATCAATAATTAGTATAAAATATTTTTTTTACGATACTATCATCATTCTGACCCTAATTAAAATTATATTATATATCATTAAAGCATATTATAATTTATAAAAATAAATTTTATTTAATAAGAATATTTTTTGAAAATATTAATTATTAAAAAGGTATTTAATTTATCAAAAAGTGTGTTTTAATTGAAACGATATATTTCCTAAAAATAAAATATTGATTTATTCGTAACAATAATTTAATTTTTAACAAATACATTATATAATAATTTCTAATGTAATAGTAAAATTGGATAAATATAATAATTATTTTATATAATAACAAAATTAAAAATTCATACTACTAAGATCTAGATAAATAACCCATTATTACAACATCGTACTCCCTAAAGGTACGGTCTGTGATTGTGGGGCTTTCTTGGCATGTTCGAATGAACATGGTTTTGGACCTGATCTTGATAAACTTGAATGCCTCTCATAAATAGTTTCAATAATGTTCTAGTTGTTGAATATTAGCTTTAAATTACCCATGGGAAAAGTGTAATTATGATATCTTCCTCATAATCTTTGATAAACATGCTTTATAAGGTTTGATCCTAATGATTTAGGCCATTGATTTTTCAATCTATGCCTACTATATTCTTTCATAACCCTTATCATATTCTAATCTTAATGGTCATTGTAAAATGACTATATTATCAACTATTATGATACATAATGGGCCTATAAATTTGACATGATATATTTTATACAGGTCCAAAATAACAAAATTATTTATTGAGTTATATATAACCACATTACATAAGGATTCATTTATACATTAAAAAAATGAATTTTATTTACAAGGGTTTGATTTGTTAATTTATTCACCCCTCAATAAATTTCTCCCTAAAAGTGTATTTTTCTATTATAAAATTGATGATGATTATTTTGTTTTATCACCTCTTTCAAATATCTTGTTTCTTCCAAAAACATGTGGTTATTACAATACCATTTGACCAGGTGAGTTTTCAAGTTTTTAAAAACATTTTTTTCTATGATCTAAGACCTTCTCTGGATTATCCTATTATAAAAGATAATTCACAAAATGTACCATCTCTAGAATCAATATATATGAGGTTTCTGGAATGTAATTCCTCGATAGGGACACATGGAACAAATCATATACTTGAGATAGGTTAGGTAGGAGTGCTTTTTGATGGGATGCAACTCTGATATGATTGGTGTTATCAAAGTAGATAATATATTTATGGCTATGTTCTATCTTCATCTCAAACCTCATGAATTTATTCCAAAGTGATATTATGAGGAACACCTTATCTTGGACCTCAATAACTAATTCTCATTTATGATTGTCGACATGGATTTACCGTTAATTTTTTGTGTGTTTCATATGAAATTAAATGGTTATAACCTTTTATAACAGTAATGATATCAGGCCCCATAAGCTTCTACTCAACAACATTATCCTAGTATATTGGAAACTGACACTTTTTCCCATATATAGCCCTATAAGGTTCCATTTTTATGTTAGAATATAAATATTTTTTATGTGTGAACACAAATAGGGGAGGTTTGTATCTAAATATTCTTAAAAATACATTGAATATTATCTTGATACATCCTCTAGAGTTTTAATTGATCTCTCAAAAAGACCATCCATAGAAGGGTGATATGCCTTATTAAAACACAAATCTATATCCAATGCTTGTTGAAGTATTCTCTTAATCCCCTAGGTAAACATCAAATATCAATCATATATAATAGTGAAAAGTAATACATGTAGGCATTCATCTTTACATATGTATATCTTAGTGATTAAGTCAAGAGATAAATCCTTCATGATAAAAATGAAATAGGATTACTTTGTAAGGTGACCGACTACGGAAAAAATGGAGTTATTTCCATTAAATGTCTTAGGGGTCCTATTAAGAAATCCATGTTTATTTTTTCCCATTTCTATATTGGTATGGAAAATGGTTAAAATTTACCATTTTACTTTTATCATTCCACCCTAACTTATTATCATACCAAGCATTTATATTCAAATTCTATAATATCCCCCTTCATTTTATCCCACGATAAGTTATTATTCATATCTCTATGCATATTAGGGATTCTTGTATGAATAAAGAAGGATAATCTATGCACATCATCCCCAATTTATCTATTTAGATATAGTTGTTATGGAACACATATACAGAATACAAACCTTATAACTCTATATTTGGAAAATTTAAACTTTGGAATATTCAAATCAATTTTTTGTAGCTCATCAAATCCATTTTGGGCCTCCTTGACCCTCTCAAGAATTTATGGTTGATAATTTATTTGTAAAAGATATGACATGTTTCCTTTTATAATCCCTTATCCATCATTTTATTTTAAATTAAGATTTCATCCATTTAAATCCTCATCGTGGATAGAGATGTATGATCCCTTCTACTTATAACAACCACCACATTATTCACCTTCCTAGGATGGTGTTGGTTTAAACAATTATAATAATTGATAATCACTAACAACCATTATTGGGGAATATTGAGCTCATTATTTGTGGATATATACTTGATTCTTTTATGATCTATATATATGTCACATTTATCCCAATGGATAAAATTTTACTAAATATTTAATGTGAAGACCACTGCAGCTAATTTGAGATCGTGAGTTGGGTAATTATTCTCATTTATATTTAATTATAAGGGTTATAGGGTATATATTTGTCATCTTATATGAATATTAAAAGGAATAAATTTTTATACTAATCATTGTATATAAAAAATCCTTCCCCACTAGTGGGTAATGTGAGCACATGTATAGTGATTATCCCCTTATTTAACTATTTACGACATTCTTATCAATCACTAATCTAGATAACCTTCATTGAAATTTAAGTTATCATAGTTATTTGGATTTACAATCATGATAATCTTATCATAAATTAACAATGGTACCCAACTAATCCTAGTAAACTATGAATTTCTATCCTAAATTATTGTATAGTCCACCCTTCAATTACCTCCATCTTCAAAGGATCAAAAAAAATATTGGTGATAACATGCTCCAATAATGTTAATTTCTCCAGGTATAAGTTTGATTGAGAACTCAAGCTATAGTTTTGGATGAAAACAACTCCATTCTTTGATGAAGATATTCACTCAAATTGGTCATGTAATCAAGGATGATCTATTTCTTAGTATCAATCATTTTTTCCAAATACCCTTACTCACAAGGAAATACTATCCATGCATTAGATGAATATTCCAAAGGAGATAAATCCTCCTCCTTTCACATGTATATAATCAAAGGGTTATTACTAATATAGAGGGTGGTTTTCTTCTCTAATAAAATTATTTCTTCCCTATATAAATAAAGACAATCCATACCTAGAATATAATAAAATTCTACTAAAGGATGTGTTTCATGGTTTTATAGGAAATTCAACCCATAAATATTTATAGGGGAGAAGTTTCATAATTGGGATAAAATAATGGAATCATTTTATATTTTCATAGATTTATTTTCTACCATGTTTTCAGGTGGTGTTTGAATAGTTTTACTAAACATTCATGATACAAATGAATACATAAAACCATAGTCACATTTGAATTTTGTAGCTTATGAATGGATGATAAGAAAACCATTCACTATTTATTATGGTTCAAATAATTTTAATTAATAGGAATAGAATTAAGGATGAAAATGTCAAACTATTAGAAACATAAAAGGTAAAATTATGAACATTGAAGGGATTTCTCATAGATGACATACATTCCAAAAACTATGAATTTATAGGTTTTAATATATGTTATAAATGGTATATTTCATAATGTAAAATGTTTTTTGAATTATTGTTTCATTCATAATGGTTTATAAGATGTTTTAAAATTTTCTATATTTTATCCCCTATGATAGTAAAACTAGGTTTACAGCAAGGCATCTATGTCATGAACATGGTGATGGTCAATTTAATACCCAATTATACCTTTTCAGAATTATTAACCCTAGTTACAACTACTCTAGATCCACTTCCACTTCTAGTATCCACACAAAGATTTTGTTGCATATAAATAAGTTTATTTATAATTTATCAAAATTTAGGGATGTTTTACTATGTTTATTATTTTACCTAAGGCCTTCAGTATGGTTTTCTAATTATAATCCCCAAAAATAAATAGACATTCCTTTGATACCGACTATGATAATACATATATTTTATATAATTTATTTCGTGATTAATTACATAAAGGTATTTATAATACATTACCTAAAGATCCAGATGCCTAATGTCTTTAGTAAATTAGGTACATAGAAAATGTATTTGATATACAGTTACAAATACATTATATAAAACATCAAAACATTCCATTAAAAAACATTGATTTTAAAATCCATCATGGGATAACATGGGGATGTATATGTCATAAACCAACCCATTAGGGCCCTCTTGGATAGAGGTAAATCATGTGTAACACCCCCAGATTTCATTCAGTATCCCTGGGGTTGGAGAATATCTCTAAGTATGATTAAAACACACATGGGAGGCCATATCCTAAGGTACATGTACTAACGAACACATATATAAATACCCATACAATGTTTAAAGATAAAATATAACTAATTCCAAATGCATAGATACATATATATCCCTCAACATAGTATGCAAATGTATAGGAAAACATGATGGGTCAAATAAGATACCACCAAACTGATGAAACATTCCAAACTATTATGAAGGAGGGAATTCTTATCAATTGAAACACCTAGTACAAACCATGACCTTTCTATCTCAACTATGATATTCATGTTCTTAGTCCTCCTAATACTCCATCAAAAGTACTATCTCCTGTATAAGACAAAATATGTGTGGGAAGATCCTGTGTAGCGATCCGTATAATAATACCCAGTAGGAAACCCCAAAATCACCAATCATAAAGGATATAGAGATTATCCCACTCATTATCATGATGTCATGCCAATTAGGATATGTGACGTAATAATAATAAAACCCAAATATACTCATAATAGTCACCATGTCTCAAATATTTATCAACTGTAATTCTAATAATAATATTATTCATGAGTGTTTAAGTTAGAACTCATCTTGTATAACTCTCTCCACAAGATTTGTTTTCCCTGATGATGATCATATGGGTGTTCATACACAATAAACCTATTCATTAATAAGTACTTATTGGAACACATGAGATCTCGATGCACAAATAGGGAAACTCACACAATTTATCTTGGGTATATTATAAACTACTTTGAATAACCTGATAAGTATGAGATTATAAGTCTGTGTATGTTGGTCATGAATATTCTTTAAACCCCACATGAAGAAGATGAAAAAAATGATAGAGGATCACACACTAAACCATGCAAAGGGATTACAAAACTCTATCTAAGAATAAAATAACATAGGGGATCAGATACAATAATTATATTGTGATTCCTCGCTATATCCTCTGGGGGAAGGACAAAGCGAATGTACCCTAGAGAAACAATTCAATAATGAAGAGATTGGGGCCCTCAAACATCCCTAGTGAAAATACAAATCATGAATTGAGAGTACATGATGTGCCTTTTATACCCCAAGTTTTCATGTGTACTACGACCCATGAACTTGTACTTATGCTGATGTATATGTATTTCAGTGATTCCAATGTACTATGTCCATGCTCATGTACATGACCATGTTTGGGTACTCTGGCCATGTTTGAGTACTGTGTTTCTCTTGTGTACTCCAATGATACCTGTGTACTAGTCTTGGGTATTCCTATGTACCCCAACTATACACGTCGAGTCACCAGACAAGGATTAATAGTGTGTGGTGTGTACCACATGATGTGTGATGTTTTATTTCTTTCGAAACACAAGCCAATCCAGCCAAGGTCCCTTGATATTTCTGTTTTCCAGACTACATGTTGTAAAGTTGGTAATTTTATATAAACTCCATAATGAATCACGTATCCACCCTCCCACTATTTACATGGAATCCACAAATAAATCCTATAAAAAATGTATATCTAGTGTTGAATGATCTGTTTCATTTCCTATTTCTAGATTCCATCCATCTAATCATAAGTGGAATAACCTCCTGTCACACCACTCTACGACCATGCCAATCTTTGAACCATAAGGAAAAGTGATTTGATATCAATCCACCTTTTACTTTCTTCCATATTCAACATTCCTTGATCACTCTATCAAAAATTAACCCAAACCTACATTTTCTAATTTTTAATTCAAATAATGGTCATGTAATGGTCTTACACCTAGTGTTGGTTGAATAGTTGAAAAAATAAAATACATATGATGAACATATGAATAACAGCGGAAGAAAAGAACAAAACACAACAAGAGGAATAAATCTCAAACATTGTTTTGGATAAACTTGAATTTTTTTTGTTTGATTTAAAAATAATAACTAATAAGTAATAATCTAATATCATCAATTTCTAACTATATAAAGATACACCAATATGTAGAAAACATGATCAACCCATGAATTAATCTGTTAGTGTAATTGATTTGTGTTCACTATGGGATAATCAAATGTGGATTAAACCAAGAAAATAATACACTACATAGATTTTTGATGGATTATTGATGAAGAATGGTCATACATCAATGTTGTTGGCTAGATGCACAAGTACCATTGGCACACTGACGTATAAAGAATGATATGTCATTTTTTTTCAATAACAATCCTTTAATGGCTACTATCTCAATCTTTATGATTACATAACTAACCATATTGATTCTTCATAAGTGGGATATTATGGGAGGTGATTAGGTCACAAAATTTAAAATAAAAAAATAAATCCACTACTTAATTTACTTTAATATTTTTTCCCTACGACATAATTTCATTTAAATTACTGGCAACGATAATGATTATGTAAAAAATAGGGTAAAACATATATTCTGTATTTAATGCTGGTCTCATATTTCAAATTCAAGATTCTATTTAGGATTTATTTCATTATTCTTCAAAATTTTGTCTATGTGATATAATATATTTAATATTCTTATTATATCAATGTTGAGTTTTGATGTTCCCCAGAATCGTGCACTAACATAGGGAATGGCTTAAAAAATATTCCATGAAATATTAAAAATCATAAAAAGGAAAAAATATGGATTTTACATTCTCCCCACCTCATGGATTTTTATCTTGAAAATAAAAAATACTACTAAAATATGACGGTATTAGACTGGTATCTGGTTCTCCATATCCTAGGTTATCTCTTGAATATCCCTATGTTTCATCTATACACAAATCAAGGGAATTGATCAACCATAGAGGATCTCCTCCTATCGATCCTCAATCTCTATGGGGTACTCTACAAAGGTAGCTTCATTCATTATGTCCATCTCTCCCAAATTGATTAAATGTGATTGTTCAGGCACATATATCCTCAGATATGATACAAGTAATACATCATGCACCCAGTCTAACTAAAGATATAGGGAACATTTGTATTCCACTATATAGACCCTACATAATATCAAAAATGTTTTGATAAATATTATTTAAAACCTAGCACATCAGAAATATATATGTAATCATCATCAAGGTGAGACCTTCAATAAGACAGGGTCTCTATCTTCAAACTCCAAAGGCCTCTATAATCAATCCACATAAGACTTCTGATGGATTTATGTATTCCACTTCCACTCCTCAAGGATATTCACCTTCATTGTTGTAGTTCTCACAAACTCTAGGCCCATGAGTCGAGACACCCCAAGATTTATCCAATATAGTGGTGTCCTAAATGGTCTTCATTATGAGGCCTTGAATGGTTCTATATCAATTTTGGGGTGATATATTTTGTGGAATGAAAATTGCACCAAGGGTAGGTGATCCAACCAACTATCTATAATGACCAACATACAATCCCACAACATGTCCTCCAGAACCCGAATACTCTTCTCAGTCTGACTATCATTCTAGGGGTGAAACATAATAATTAAATTAAAATGAGTCTCAATGGCCTCCAATAATTATTTCTATAATAATTACATGAAGCAAACATCATATAATGAAATTATTATCAAGGTAATTCTATAAAGTCATACTATCTTGGACACATAAAGGCATCATAAGCTATCTAATGAAATATACTACTAGATAGCTTAGAAGTGATTTTACTTGGTGAGTAAATCTACAATCATCGAGATATAATTGTTCCCAATAGATGATCGTGGGATTCCAATCCTGAATTTAGGATTTTTCTGGGCATAGTAGAGTCAGGAGATGATTCTTTTCCAAATTTTATTTCTATTATGATCAATGATAAAAATGATATTTACAAAATGTTAAATGTTAGGACCAACCAAATTGAATTAATGAAAATAGAAAAAGGATAGAATTATAGATCCAAAGAGAGAATCATCACATATTATTTAGAATTAATTTAATTTGTTAAATAATTATCTTGTTATAATTTTTTCTATAATGATGAGTCTAACAACATATCTGTGTTGTACCATATTTTCTTTCTAAGAATCAAGATCAAATTCTCTCTGGCTATGATCCACATGGGTTCCAAAAATATTGGAACATCATCGTAGGAATATCTGGTTTCTAGCACCACAAATCCTATATTTTCTACCATCTTTCTTTGATCTTCCTGATAATCACTTCCAATTTGGTCTCATTGATCTCTCCAGATTTGAGAGTGGGAGGGGGAGGAAGATAACTATCCATTATTGGTAATGTTTTTGTATAAGGGTTCTCTATTGGCCTTGAGATGATTGTCCAATTCCAATATGTAGACCAAACAAAAAACTTACTCTATCTGAAAATAACATAATTTCATTTATATACTTCTAGGGTAAAAATAATAATTTCAAAAGTGCCCTTTATTATTTATTTAATCCCTGTATAACTTCATGTCTGATAATAATAATAATTTTTTTTTAAAATTTGATTATCTTTCATATTAAATTAAATATTATTTATTCAATTAATATTCAATATGTATTATTTCCCACTAGATCATTAAACATGGTCTGTCATTCCTTCTCAACATTTATAAGGCCCTGGATGATGATTTTTTTATTTATTAAATAAATATCACTACATTTTTTACAAATAAATAAATAAATATTATATTCAATAAATAGAAAATAAATTTTTTTAATTATTCTTCTCAAATTATATTCTCTCAATTAACAGGTCACATAATATATGTGATCAAACCAAATGAATATTTATTTAACCACATGTAGGAGTAATATTTATTCAACTTATTAAATAAAAAAAATAATTTATTTTTTAACTGAGATTCTTGATACACGTAGTCTGTGACTCTCTAGGACTCTTTCTCAGTGGAAAGAGGAGAAGCATCCTAAATCCCATGGTTATCATATAGAAACATGTTATGGCACCGATATTGAAAGAAGTTAATGTTTCAATGGAATAATAATTCATAGGGATACTTATTGTGTAATATAATCCATCAATCATGATATCTATAATCAAGTTGGGTGCATGTTGGGGTAATCAACCTATGTACTCAATGTGTATTTCTTTAACAACCCAGAAATTAAACTCGACAATCAGAAACCATGGTCATTGATTTATTTAGGCTATATTATTTCCATAAATGGTACAAGGATAAAAACATTCGTTAAAGAACAACACAGAAAAATAATTTCTCACATTATTCTATAATGCAATATTACTCATGACACACCCAACATATCATATATCACCAAGATCATATTTCATCATTATTTTCATCCATATATCAAAATAAGTTACTCATAATACTCATTAATAATAATAGTAATGTATAAGGATCAGTGCAAATGTCCATCAATACGAACATCAAAAGACACAAATAATTGTGAATTTCCTACCGGAAGGTCTCATTTTCATAATATCCTACACTATATATTACCAAGGGTGTACACCATGATAAGTTTCTTCAAAATCATACATGTCTCCACCCATGATATACTATATGATTTGCCTCCCTCAAATGATATCATTCATCTATATAATATTTATTTAAGAATAGTGTCATAGAACTTCAAGGATCTCATTATTGTGGGGAATTACTATGACCATTTAGTGAGACAACTACTATTTTGATATCAACACATACTATGTTAAAAAAAGAATAATAATTGTGTGATGATAATTTTATAAATATTCCTAACTATGAATATATGTAATCATAAAGTAAAAGAAATGTTTATTCCAGGGTACCAACTCTAATAGACTCCCAGTTGCACTTGAGAAAACTACTAACAACCATCATTCTGCTAGATCTATCATGATACTCATGATTTTACTAAGATAGTCCTTTATTAAATGGGTATGATGTGTTATCTTCCATGGGTAATATTCTTACGGATAATTCTCCCCACTAATAAAAATTCCCCAAGAGTTGATACTTTCAAGGTATATACTTTGTCTCTTGGTGTAACCTTGGACCCTTTCAAAGATCCATCACTGTAGTATTATCACAGTACAATTTGATATGATATTTACTACTATATAAATCATCATACTTCTGAAAAAAAAAATTTAATCCAAACAAATTCTTTGGATACATCATAAGATTCTATATAATTGAAATCCACTGCAGAATCAGTGGAAACTAGATGCTTTGAACTATTTTAACTCACAGCTCCTCTATTGAGAGAGAAAACATATCCTGACTATAATATAAAATCATTATGATCTATATGAAAACTATAATTAGTATATCCCATGACAACCAACTCCTCATCTACTCCATATAAGAGGAACATATCCTTAGTTCTTCTCAGGTAATTATGAATATACTTAACATCAAACCATTATTTTTTCCCGGATTATCATTATATCATCCAATCATGATCAATACATAGAAAACATAATGTTTAGTACATAACATGGCGTAAATAATAGATCCAATCCCTGAATCATATGAGATCTTACCCATTCTCTCTTTCTCATCTTATGTCTTTGAGAACATTTTCATAGTATGATGTAAACCATTTGACACTACAGCCAATCTATTCTTGGATTTTTTGCCTAATAAATCTCTTTAGTGACTAGTAAATACTTTTACTTTGACCTATTATAAGTAGATTATTAGATCTCTCATGAATTATATTTTTCCCTATAAAATTGGATGCATCACCTATGTCCTTCATGGAGAAATAGTTGTTTAACCAGTCCTTAGTAGACTATAAGATTGGTATGTTTTTTCTAATTAGAAATATGACATAAACATAAAATACTAAGATAATGATTGAATTTCCACTAAAACTCTTGTTAATACATATCTCACATTCAATCTTCATGAAACCAACTCTTTTATAGCATCATCAAATTAAATGTTCCATGAACTAGATGCTATCTTAAATCCATAATTGATATCTGAAACAATAAAATCCTTTGAGAATCACCTGGAGTCACAAAACCTTCAATTTGTGTCATATAGAAATCTTCTAGATAGTTTCCATTAATGAATGAAGTATTGAAATCCATACTCCAAATCTAATATTCATGGTATGATTCTATAACAAGAAGAATTATGATTGATTTAAACATGGAAACTGGTGAAAATGTTTCATCATATTCAATTCCATAACACTGTTTGAACCCTTTACCCATTATACGTGATTTATAAGTATTTACTTTACCTTCAATGTATAGTTTCTTCTTGAATACCAATTGGTATCCTATGGAATTTATATCATCCAACACATCGATCTGAACCCAAACTTGGTTCTGATACATGGTATCTATTTCAGAATTCATGGATTCTTTCCATCTTAAAGATTCTGAGCTCTATAATTCCACTTTGAATGATATTGTTTAATCATTGTCAACCAGTAATGAGTCACCATATTTGGTGACTAGAAAACCATACATTTCTGTTTCTCTTATCTCTTTCATTCATCTATTTAGTACTTGTGTTTTAGTAAATACTTCTTCCATGGGGACTTGTGAAACTTATTCCTATAACAACTCTTATAAATCATGATCATCCAATTAATTAAAGGAAATATATCTCCCACTATCCTTTATTGAGGATATTCTCCCTTTCATGAAAGATATCATATCTGGAGATAATCTCATTATTATATAAGGGGTTGTATGGGTAGTATCCCTTTGTTTCCTTTGGATACACTTGGTTCCATGGGGTACTAGTTTGTTTCCTAATAAGGCCTTAACAATTTCCTCACAACCCCATAAATTTTTATGTTAGAAAAAAAAAATCATTCCACTGCATACCTCAAATGGAAATCCATTTTCAACTTTAGTTGGTACTCAGTTTCATGGGAATGCTGCAGTTTGTAATGCATATTCCCAAAGGATAATGTAATATTTTCATCACTATTTATCGAAAATACCATGTCTAACAAGGTGAAATTTTTACTTTCACTAACACCATTCCACTATAGTGTATAATTTTGAGTGAGTTGAGATAGAATACAAAACTCCCATAAAAATATGATAAACTCTTAGTTAAGATATTAAACACCTCTATCTAATTTAAGTTTCTTTGTCTTATTTCGAATTTTATTCTCTAGTTCCTTCATGAATTCCGTGAATTTCTCAATGGACTTAATCTAGTTCCTTATTTAGAATAAATAACCATATCTACTCAAGTAATCAGTACAAGTTATGAATTAATAATACCCCCTCTAGATTCTATAGAAATTGGTCTACACACAATAGTTTGTATCAATACAAGAAGCTTTAGGGCCCTTTCACCCTATCCTCCAAATCCCAGTTTGGTTATTTTTCATTGTAAATAAGCATGATATCTTTCCAATGGTATTATATCCTATTATTATATATAACCATGTTGATACATATTTTTTAAACATTTCTCAATTATATGGCCAGTATTGTGATGTCATAGCTGGTTGTTATATGAGGTTTGTGAAGATGATTTGTTATCAATTTCCAATACTTGGTTTTTTAATTTAATACAATTTTTTTTAAATATGTAGTAACGTAACAAATGTTGTCTTTATAAAAGAAAAACCATTTATTTAAAAACATGAAAATAAACTCATTTGCATCTAATAATGACACAGAAATTATATTTTTGGTAACCATTGGTAAATTATAACAATAATTTATAACTTAAATCATTCCCATTTGGGAAAAAAGGAGGAAGTCACTGATGTTGATAGCATCCAATCTCACACCATTAGTAGCTCTCAAATCCACCACTCCTCTAGTAATATTTTGAAATCTACTTGGTTCAAAGATTTTGATAAATATATAAGTACCATATGATATAAATAATACCCAATGTGTATATATTGAAATATTAACCTTGATAATGAATGCACCTTTAGATTCACTTTGAGTTTTGGTACAATTCATCTTCTAGTGGCCTAGCTTGCCACATGAAAAACATACTACATCATTTTCCTTTACCATCCTCTGTATCTTCATCTTATTGGAAGGATGGTTCTCATGATCTTTAGACTTTTTATGAGTCTTGGGACCCTTCTCCTTTCTCTTAATTTTTCTTATTCACCATAAAGACTATGGGTTTATCACGCCCCATGTACTTATCCACTTCGAGAATCACATTAAGAAATTTCCAAAGAATCTTATCAATATTTATTATATTATAATTAACAATAAAATATGATATGTTCTTAGGAAGTGATAAAAGTATGATATCTATACAAAACTCATCCAACAATTTAATCCCTTACATTTATAAGTGTTCAATGTAGCTAATAATATTGAATAAATGTTGCCCTGCTAGAATAGACTCTCTAGGATTATTTGTAAAAAAATAATTGGAAATCACATACCTTTATTGTCTCACCTTTTCTTGATAGATACCCTAATGGCGATACATCCTGATATAAACATCCATGACTTCATGATTCATCAAAAGTTCATTGGAATTTGATAATAACAATAAACATTGAACATATGTAAAATGCTCAAATTTTTCTCATAGGGCAATAAATATTCCTCACTTTCTTCATTACCAAGTGCATCAGGAATAAGTTCTTCCAACACCTAAAAGTTTCTTTCATGGTGACGGAAAAAAATTTAAGCTCCTCTTGCACTCTAGGAAATTTGTGTTCGTCAAAATTTTATCCTTCTCAAGTATGGAACATTGTTATATGATTAAATATATTTTTTTCTAAAAATAAAATATGCATATATTTAATTCATTCATTGATAAAATTTATAAAAATAAATAAATATTATATTTATTAATCTCCCACTATTTTATCGAAACACAATATCCCCCACCAATAGATTTTAAATACCATGTTTCTTAGACATTCTAGTCCAAAGGATCAATATTCCCCTTTTTATTACACCAAATTTGGTTGGTCAAAAATTATAAAGGTTTTAGGTTGGAATTCCAAATTCCAAATGCATTAAATCATAGTTCATTGACCTATTGAGTAGACTCCCCAGTCATGAAATCCTTAAATTGGGTTTCCATAACTCCTACCTCTCAGTTACACTAATTCCTACTTTGTAATTCAACCCTTTATGTGAACTAAGATAATTCAACCCAAAACCTCATGTTAGAATGCCACGATAATTGAAAGAACGCCAATATTGGATTGTCAATAACTTTGAACTATGGTTTGATTTTAACAGAGGTAGTGGAAGACTATACTGACTTAATATACATTAAATATATATTTTCTCCATTTATGAATACATTTACAATTATTATCATTATTAAATGAGTATTAATATTAAGTGGATTTACTTTAGTGATTAACCATGTCTTAGATAATATCCACACATAATACAATTTATTTTAGTTTTATTTTTCATTCCCATTAATTTCAATAATTCATGTGAATGCGAAAAAATATCCACAATGAAATAACCATGGAACTTGATATAAATAATTTAATAAAGTGGTATGATGATCATATATTAATAATGGTTAGTTTATCTATAGGTCGATAAACTTACCATTGACCTAGGGGAAAAACACACTGAACCTATTAAGGTTCTTATAACAACTTCCCACTTACGCACCAATTTATCTCCACTAGATTAGTTTTTTCTCGGCTCCAACCATGGATTAACTCCACTAGAATGGGAGCTCCATCAATTACATATGATTGTACTCACACAAACATGAGGGAAACTAGATGATTACATTAAAGAAACCATGGGCATGTATTCCCTTATAGAATAAGAGGAGATATGGAATATAGTCCAAATATTTAAATTAATAATAAATTAAATGAAACCAATCACATACAAAGGTTTGGTCCATGTTCATGATCATCCATATGAATTTAATGAATTATGATTTTAATAAAACTAGAATCCAATTAAAAATAATTATTATTTAAGATAAATCCCACTCAAATCAATTAATTATCAACTTTAATTAATCAATTATTTATATTAATTATCATCAAAATTTCATTGACATTCTCATCAATCATAATTTTAATAAAATTAAATAAATTTATATTAAATTAACTGTGTACATAAATGTAACATGGAGCAAACATGGTGAATACCTATCCAAATATATCCAACATGTATTGTACTCATATACTATTTAGTCTTTTGACATATTGCATACATGACTTATCACATACATTCATGACATATACTATCAACTTAATCATTACACGATTTACATGATTTTCTGCTTATGTGTTACGCTTTAATGTACATACAGTAACAACTGCAATACAAATCATATAGGATATGAAGATATGAAAATTACATAGATATTAATTAATCATATATATATATATATATTTAAACCCATCACATGGCTTTTCCTATCAACTTAATTACCTCATGTAAGAACATGTCAATATGTTTTACAGTATATAATAAATAAATTTTAATTCAGCATAATTTGGTATAATTACACAGTGTATATATATGAGTTATAAGGAATGTACATATACCACCATGTATCCAAGGGACATTCCTTTGGACTCATTTTGTAAAATATTCCTTGGATAAATGGAGTACACGATGTGTACAAAAGGCTACCCAGTGTATGGACTCTGAGTTAAATGGGTTAGTACCGGTACTCATGGATTGTAGTAACTAATTTTTATTATATGTTTTTTCCGGTAATCCTTAATTTTATTGGAGTTTTCATTGATTTATTTAAAAAAATTTAGAATTTGAATGATGATGTGTTTTTTGTAGTATAAGTGGTTTGGCATGGTTAACTTATGAATGATGTCGGGGTAAGTGGATTTGTCTATTTTTTTAACATTTTGATTTATTGTATATTACAATATATCTATATGATTCTATGATATTGTGATTTTTTATTTATCACTATGGAGAACAATATTATCCTCTATTTAGTGGTTAATATCTATATTTGTTTTGATAATGTAGTTTAAAGCAATGTAGTCTCTTCTTTATTATCATGGAAAATGGAATTTTTTTTGTCGAGTGTGAGTAATTGTGATGATTTTGTTGGTGAATTATAATAAAGGAAACATATTTGTAGCCTTATTATTTTTAATGTGAAGAAAATGAACAAATTAAAATATTTTTGAAATGGATATAATATTTTTTGTGTTATCATTAAAATAAGTTTTGTTACTCTAATGATGGTATTTTATACTATTTACTACCATGGAAAAACCTGTTTTTTTAAAGATAATGAATTAAGTTTTCAATTTTGAAATCGAATGGGGATTGGGTAAATATTAATTTACCAAAAGAGCATGATCCATTATAACTAATATATATATATATATATATATATATATATATATATATATAATTCTGGATATGTTATAACATTTATTATTCCAAAATATACAGCTTGGAAGAGAGAGTAATGACCCAGACATTTTTATACAACTTTGATATTAGGGTACCACAAAAAATCATAACCATAAAAAAAATAAGACTCCCCAAGTTGGGTGGTGGTGTGCATGAAATGAAAATAAAATATGAGGGTATATATTTTATCACATAACCCAACTCATAAGGTTCTATAATTAAACTACACTATACAAACCCATAATGACCGCCTCATCATCAATGCTCCTCTCTAGAAGATACCTCTTCTACTACATTAACTATTTTCATTACTTTAATTTATACCATCCCTATATATTATCACAAAATAATGACAAAATTTTATCAATGTTTGAATGTTTTTATTCAAAACTAAAAAATTACTCTAATTGTTTTATTTCAAACTAGCATAAAATGGATTATATTATAATGATTAAGAATATAGAATTCAGTATAATCCTAGCAGAAGTTATATATTTCACAATATAGAGATATTTTATGTGTATATATACCAAATTTAATATTATGTTGGTAGTATAAATTTATCATTTGAGTTGTTGGATGATCATTGGATATTATTCAAGCTTACAAATGGATAAAAATGATACATTTTTTCATTCCACTTGAAGGTGGGTAATTATTTCCATATTTTATTTATTTAGTTTCATATATTATACATCTTATAGCTTCAATCTCCTTTATCACCTATTGAATATATTTTTATTATTCTATAAAACATTTTTTTGATGTTTTTTTGGAATGATTGACACTCCATGTTAAGGTAATATTTTACAATTGATTCCTTCTATTTGAGAAGTATTATTCTTGAAAATAATTCATTAACTTTTAATTTTAATAATATACATTTATGAGAGTAATAAAAATTAATCTTCCCAAACAATGAGTTGTTTTATAAAATCATGATATGAATTTGAGACATGATGTTTACGAAAAAAACTTTATGTTATGTACTAATAAATAATGATAGACTTAAAAACATTAAGTTTTATTTAGAAACTATTCTAGTAGTATAGAAAAAAAACATACAAGATCCATCATTTCATTCCAAATAATTAACCCCAACAACACCTCAACACCAATGAAACCCTAAACTTAAGACAATATTAGATCTTTGGATTATGTCTCGGTTTGGTTATCAGGGGATTAAATGATAACCCTCAGTATCAAATGGTTAAGATTTAAGAAATGGTTTTATTAAATTTTAGTTTCATACTACTCAAACTATAAGTCTAGGGGTTCCAATTTAACATATATAAAACCCCAAGATTTCCGGATTACTTGGATCACATGAGAGATCAAGGGTACTTTTAAAGAATAAAAAATTCAAACCTGGAAAATGACACATTCCATGCTCAAAAAAATCCATAAAATAACAATATAATACATAATAGAAACCAAATAAAAAATCTTTTTTAATGAATTCTATATTTTGGGTGTTCAACCACGATAAAAAATATACATCATAAGAATAATTTTTCCAAGGCTTAATGGCATGTTTTTTAAGAGAAATAAGTACCAATATATCCAATACATAGTTCATTCTAAAAACCATTTGTAAAATAATTAAATTTAATATATGAAAATAAAATCTTGAAACCATTGATTTTTAATTATGGTAATAATTAATTACTCTTTATTATTAATTTAGTAAAACATTTTCCAAAATATTCCTAGAATAAAAAATATACATAAAAATATGAGACTAACTACCTTATTCATTAGATATATTTATTAATCCTAAAATATCCTTTATTATCCCTTAAAAACAACCAAATAAATTATCCATAACTATCTCAAAGATGTACCCATTAATCTATTACAACCAAATATGAATACAAACCAATACCTTACTAAAACCTAGGTAAAAAGTCCCAATAATGATCACTACTATTAGTCTATAATACAACACTCTAAAATGATAACCCAAATAGTAAGAAACCTCTAAAATTAAATCCAAAAAATGATATACCATAGAATACCTCTTCTAAGAGACACACAAATATTTACACACTCATACGCATCGCAAACTGATTATCATATTATTCATATTCATTCCTTGAAGAAAAAATGTCCCTTAATAAAATTAGATCATATTCTCATTCCAAAATCCATTTAGTTTCAAATGATAAATTTGTAATAATATTTTGTCACTCATCCAAAATAATTAATTGATTATGATGTGGGACTCCCAAATATAGAAAAATTATCTAATATAAAGGGTTGATGTTACACAAGAGAAACTATACTATACTATAAATCATCATATACAACTACCAATATACCCTCTCTCTTATAGCGATCCCTACAATAAAATTGACTTATTGTCTATTATACTGCAAATGAATTTTAATTTCATTAAAATTATTCACAGGAAAATGGTTATATAGAAATAGAATTTCTATTTTAAAGTCATTAATCAAATAAATTTACAAAAACTCAATAATTTATAGAATAAAATTTATTTAAAATTCAATTTTTAGAAAAATTGTTTCTCTAACTTCACTTTAAAAGAGATTCCCTTTTTATAAAAATTATCAATTTCAAAAATCATCTCCCAATGAAAAAATAATTTTGTAAGACCATTTATCTTATATTATGTTTTAAGTAGAGATTTGTTTCTTAATTTTCAAAACCCTATAATACGTATGAGGAAACATACATTCTAGAAATGTATAGATTTGAACCAATAAACAACATGGAGAGGAAAAATATTTTTAAATCCATCCAATCAATACATTAAAAATAATGAAAAATTATAATTATTGGTTACCCAAATCATAATAAGTTTCATAAAAAAATTAGGGAACGAGATATGGCTTACCAAGAAATAAAATCTTTATCAAGACACTAAACAAGAAATACTAAAAAGTAAACTAGGAAGAGTTCTTAGGTGTACAAGGTATTTAACCAATAAATATTAAAATGAGGAATATATAGCATGAAAATAAATAAATAAATAAAATAATCCAAATAAAATATGTTTCATAATGGAATTAATTAATTAGGTAACACCTAAAATATGGGTGATGGTTTCCCTCTTATAATATAATAGTAACTAAACACATGGAATCTGAAAATTTGTTTTAATCATAGGAATCGATGGACCATTGGACCAAAACACTATCATCAATTTCCAGTGTACATATATATTGACATAAAAATATGACACTATAGTTAGATGAAACATTCTTATAGTAAAACTAGTCTCAATATCCCAGCACAAAGGTTACATAATGAATGAACATACAAAAAAATAAACTATATGTAATAATAAGAAACCAAATGTACCATTAGGGAAAAAAATTTCCATATGTGAAATCCCCATGAAAACACTAGTAAAAAACTTATGTGAAGTCAATGTTAAATAACTCCACACATATGTAAATAACTTGAAGAGACTCCACCCAATCCCCAATCTAAATGACGGTATGAATGAGTTGATTCCCATAACTATAATAATAATGGAAACTCCAATCTTAATGAGGTACCTAAAAATAATCACAAAAAAAATAGATAAATTCCCACAATAGTGTTTGTATAGGGTGTGAGCACGTACATACTGAATATGACACCACCAACATGCATCTAATTTGTAACAAATAATATGTTGTATGTGTAAACATGTATACTATATTACTAATAAATATTAAAAAAATTATTTAGGAAAACAAATTTTATAAAATATAAAGTTAATATATGAATTACAAGAAATATAAAACAACTCCCTATACTAAGAGGATCCCCTCCTAAAGTTACCTTGTGTCAACCTGCTACAAGAGAGATTGATATCAATATTAGGCTAGAATTAAATTAATCATGCATCCTTTCCCATCTAGGTTGGTGGAAGGTAAATATTTTAGTCTATCCCACCCATAATAACATCAAGATTTGGGGCCAAATCCCATCATGTAAAAATGGGTATTGGGTATACAAATTCAAGGCCTTGGTCAATCGCATGGAAAAGGGGATGGGAAATATACACCCATGGAATTTAGAGCCTATACAATCATTATCTTCTATAAAAATATGTACCAACATAAACAATTTATATGATAGGAATTCATATACATGAACTCCACCTCTCGATCATTCTATTTAACTATAAAAGAAATAACCATACAAAAAAACAATTCATTCATTATGCTCTATAAATAACGAAGATAGACATGCTTAGATTCTAAAATTTTATAATGTAATAGAATCATGGTATTCAATATAAGAACAAGTATATCATAGATTCAATATAAACTGATGGATATCAAAATATGTTTGTTAAATTTTTTTTAAAAAAAACTCTAAAAATGTTTTTTGTTAGATTAAATAATTCCCTTTGGGTACTCAAGTAGAAATTATTTCCAATTCTTTATTATTATTGTGTATATAATCTCAAAATATATTTAAAATATTACCATACGAGACTCCAATCATTACATTAGTATTATATCACAACATCTTAGGTAATATATTATTTTCATTATTGGTCATAACCAACACATTAATTATATAACCCCAAGGGTAAGTGAGAAAAGAAATAAGTATTGAATTTAGGGTCTTATTAAAAAGATGCTATTATTTAGAACATATTTTATAAAAAAAATTAAATTATATAACACAAAATGATTTTACCCTATTGTATTTTGTTTATAATATCACTATAATTAACCTTACCCATTTTAACATGAATTAATTAAAACCACTAAGTTTGTTCTATGATGAACAAGGAAATAATGGTGATGTTCTAAGTGCTGGTTAATATGATAATTTTCCTAGAGATAATGATGGTCAAGATAATGGTGGTGACGATAAGGGTGAGGATTATGGTGATGATGACTGTGTTGAGGGATATATTGATCCCCGCTATTTTTGAGTTTGCAATAAAGAGACATGTTTGGATGATGTTTAATAGCTAAAATTGATTTACTATATGGATTGTATATATATGCTATATTATTGGAAATTGATTAAAAAACATTTGTAATCATATGGTTAAATAATAATTCTCAAATATTATTATGACATTAAATGTGAAATATGGTATTTTTGTTTACAAGTTTTGGTAGAGGTGTTGGATGGGAATACTGTGGATTCTGGGGAGAGAAGGATATATCAGTGAGTCTGTAAATCAATGGAATACATGTCTGCTAGAAAACATATAATATCAATGGTTAATGAACAATTATAATACATATATACTAATATTTTACTCCAAACTATTGGCATGCATCTTTTCCCATGATATTTACCAATGGTTTTAAGAAACCATTGGATTAGGGTAATTCTAGATAGCTTACGACAACAGTTTTATGAAAACCATTAGTACAAATATATACACACAAAAAGTACCCAAATTTAAGGAACCATTGGTATATCTTATTAAAATATTTCTATGGTTGATACCAATGGTTTAAAACCATTGGTATAGAGTCAATTTCCAGTAGCATTCCAAGCCATGCTTGGGTGCTCCAACTGTACCCATGTACTTGGTCGGGTCCATGACAATGTACTCTAAGGATGCATGCTGAGTCATTAGGTGTGGATCACATGGTGTGTTATCGGTACCACATGACATTAAATATTTTATTTTCTCACAAACCATCAATGTTGTAGCCATGGTCTGACATGGAATGTGTTATTTGGAATACACGTCATGTAGTCAGGAATTTTTCTGAAAATTCTAGAAAAATTCATGAATCCTCTATCATCACTGTCACCTTGGATTCCACAATGGAATCTACTGAAAAAATTTGATCTTTTATTGACCAATCATTTCCATCACCAGTGGACAGATTCAAACCTCCCCATTTTTTGGGGAATCACATCATGTCACACCACGCTACTATCGTGCCAAACCGCTGACCAAAGGTAACATTCATCTGATCACAATCCACATATGACTACTCACTATGGTCATAAAACATTGATCACTCTATCAATTGTAATCAAAAACCTGAAATATTGATCAATAATTCAAAAGAATAGCTAATAAATGATCATCCACTACATATTGGTTTGCAGCCTGACAAAAGAAAATACAGGCCACGAATGTGTAAAGAACCATGAAAGAAAAGTAAAAAACACAACAAGAGGAATGACCCTTAGTTGTTATTTGAGTTATCCATGATTCGATTCCACTGGAATGATGAATGAATAACCAACATGAATTAATCAAATATCATCAATTCCAAATCATATGAAAACAAATCAATATCCACAAAACATGATCGATATGGTAATTAAATTATTAGTGTATTCGATTCACATTAATTATTGGATAACTAAATATGGATTAAACCAATGTAAAACTCCCTACCATAGGTTTGAATCAATCTTTGATAAATAATAATTTCACATCATTATCATTAGTTATATCCATAAAAACCATTTTTACACTGATTTCAAATCATGATCTATCATCATTCTTCTAGAAACACTCTTCTAATAGCTCCTCTCTTAATCCCTAGGGTTATATGCGTAACCGTCTATAAGTGGTTTTTTTATAAGAGAGGATTAAGTCATGATATTTAAAATAAAAAATAAATATTTTTTAAAATTGTTTTGGTATATGAACTTACAATTTCAATTTATCAAAACACACATTGCTAAAAATATTATGTCTCAATTTGGGTAAAACTAGCATTTCTGATTTAATGGCAGTCTCATATTTCCAACCTGAGAATTTGTTTGGGATATATTCCTTAATTCTACAGAAACTAGGAATGTATATTATAATATATTTAATATTTTTATAATATCAATACCAAACCTCTTTGGGCCCCAAAACATCCTGTAAAATCATTTCATAACATTAAAAATATTCTGGAAAATTTTTAAAAGTATACTAAAGATAAAATATAGTCATTATTGTAAAAAATGAAGGGGTGAGATATAAATCTTAGTCATAGGATAATAAAAGCATGGCGTAATGAATGCAATAAATGTTTTTCAAGAGTCATATCAAGGTGACATAAAATAGTTATAGATCATAAATATGAACATCAATGAATGATATACGATGGTAAAATCAAAGATTTATGGGAATGTTGGAACCACATAAAACATGAAATCATAAGCATAAGTCAAGGATAACAACAGAGTAATCATAATAGAGTGTTCTTAGGATAGTATCTCATGCACCATACATTGTATATATAGAGATAAAAAAGATGACCATATGCATTATAGGGACATATAATTCACATCCCACCAATCTCATTCATGTCATGTACATGCATTTGTGTTCCACATAGATCTTATAACATAATAATGAATTACCCCACTTTAAATATCCTGATTAAGGATTGTGGTTTACATAAAATGGAATCCCCAATAAATGATGGTTATTTACATCCATTTTAATACCCATGAGTGTAAATGGGTATGTGTATACACAACAAAAATGTTTCTTATGGAAAAAGAAATGATAATTCGGGTGGCATAAAGGTTTCATATAATGGTTTATAGATGGGATTAATGAGAGTTAAAGGTTGTATCTCATTACATAGGAAACATAAGGATAGTAAAGGGATGTGTAAAAACATATTTCAACATGATAAATTATAAATAAAAATTCATCATACTAATAAAGTACTTCAATAAAGAGGAGGAGGAAGATAATCCCCTAACTTTAGCATAGTAACAGTATGTGTAAATGTTATAAATATATGGGGATAAATGATTTCCTATTATTAGAATTTAATATTATATTAAATGGATAGTTATAAACAATTTTAAAAAAAATCAATTGTGATTCAAAAGGATAAATTCACAGAAGATTCTTGAATGGAAAAGAAGAGAGTGTGATCCCTTACCTTGGGAGGGTGGTTTTAAAATCTTTTAATGAGCTTCTTAAGCATTTGGGATCACCTTGGGAGCGATTTAGAGATATATGATAAGAGTGAATTTGTGATCAATGGCTTTCAGGTGAAGATGAGTGGAATCATGGGTGGGTATTTAAATTTAAAAGTGGGATTAATTCTTTTTTAATATCCAAACATTGGTTTTGGACTCTATATGATAAAATGATAAAAACCATAAACCTTATCAAAGTTTTTATCAATGTTCTTTTCCATGATTTTTTTCAAAGAGAAGAGGTTTCCAATATTTTAGAAGGACAAAAACACAAAATATTAAATTAATACCATTGGTTAGGTGGAAGTGAGCCATGTTCATAATGAATTGATTTTCAAACATTAAAATATTATATACATTTTTGGAGGATTCGTTAAATATTTATAAAATAAATCATATAACATAAAACATATATTATTTTAATGGGGGGATATATATTTTGGTGTGGTTAGATTTTATATTATTTATTAAATCACATATGGGATTTTAGGATGTCGTAATACTTAATATATATTTACACTATATTTAATTTTTACCCCAAAAAGCATCTAAATAATTTTTTTTGAAAAATTAAAAATTGGATAATTTCAACATAATGATTTCAAAAATAAAATTTATTCTATCAATTTAATTATCTAAAAAATAAGATATAAACCTTTAAATAAAAAAACTTATATATTGGAAAATACTTATTTTAATGACATTTATATCTTTTTGACCCTTGTAAAAATTACATTGGGATTAATTAAATAATATTACCATTTATATATAAATAAATATAATTTAATTATAATTTTTCATGAAAATTTTATTTTTTTAAAAAAATATCTTGAATTTATAGAAAAGAGTGTGTTAATTGAAGTTATCTAATACCTGAAAATAAATTTTTTATTTCTTCATTTCAAAATCTAATTTTTATCAAACTCATTTTATAATATTTTATTAATTAATAAGAAAAATGAATAAAATAATTATTATTTAATTTAAAAATAAATTATAAAAACACATTCCATTGGGGTCTAAAAACATAACCCCTAATATCACCAGTGTACACCTTATAGGTAAAGTGTGAAATGATGGTTCTTTATTGGGGTGGTTTAGTGAATATAGTTTTGGTCATGATATCAATAAGATTAAAATTCTCCCATTACAAGTTTATAACATGTTTTGGTTGATAAATCATCACTCGTTATTGGTCAAGGGAAGATCCTGATGATGTCATCTCCCTTTGAAGATCTGATAAATGGACAACAAAAGGATCGATCATACTGGTTGAAGTTGCTAATTTTTGCATCCATGTCAATTGGATTTTATCATAACCCTTAATATAAGCGAATATTACTTTTCATTATACCATGTTATATTATCCATGGTTATAATTCAAATTCTCTTTTAAATATGACTAGTTATATTTTATTACCGTCCAAAGATAAACAAATTAGTCTATGTGTTATTTATAACAACATTTCTTAATGAGACATTTATTCATTCAAAGAAGAGATTAATTTATAATAGTTTGGGTTATTACATAAATTAATCAATGTATTTTAATAATATTTTAGAGGAGGTTCCATTTTATAAGCAAGGGTAGTGGAACTCTTGAAATGGTTCTTTACTTTTAAATATTATAAATGTATTACTAATAAATATGTGAAACTGAATAAATTAAAGTAATAATATAAAGTGATAAGGGTCAAGATAATCTAAAAATATGATTTAAGATGCAATTTTTTGACTTTAACAAAACTTTTTAAACTTAATTATCCCATTTGACCATTTACCATGGTGATTAAAATTTACCAGGGTTACTATTTATTAGGAATAAAAATAAAATTTACATCATTACTAATTTTTAAAATCCAAATTACATATATGAAATACTTTTTTTGGATTCAATTTTTAGAAGTGGATGAATGTAATTTTAACATAAGAACAAAAACACAATTAAAAAAAAATTAAAAAATAATGAATTTAAATCCTAAAAATAATTAATGCCAAAATAAATTATAATATTGATTCATGTGGAACTATTTATATTTTTAAATTAAAAGAAAACTAAGGTTACATTAAAAAAATATAATATATAATGGGACATTTTAAATACTAGAGAAGATATGATTGTTTTATAAAAATTGGTGTTTTTTCTCTATTAAATCAAAAAACAATCCGTTCAAAAAATCCCAAAAATTAACCAAAATAAAAACATGATATGTAATATTAAGAAAATTTTATAAATTTAATTTTATAATATTTAAATAAATAACTTCTAAATAGAACTATGTAATTCCTGAAAACCAATTTGGTTAGAAAAAAATATTTCATTTTCAAAAAAAATGAATTTAAATTACTATATTGAATATGATTGTATCAAATATAATCATGATGGTAAATTGATTTATTATTAACATTAACTCGTTTTTCACACTCTTCCCTCTTGAAGAAATTGTGTCATCGCAATTTTATTCAATACATAATCAGGTGTTAGTATTTTCCCCTCAAAAAATGTTCCTTATTCTTATGTTTCTTCATTAATCATATGATTCTTCCAAAACTCCCTTACCTTGAGAATCAACTTATACCGAAAAACCTACTCTATACAGTTATTAACTTGAACTAGATTTTTGTCATAATAAATATTCGCTCGTAACTACACCACTATATGGCTCAAAACATAAGATTCATGATTTATATATTTTCTAAAAAATCATGAAGCACATCATATACCAGAGATAAACTCTAAGGGAATTAAAATTGATATTTCATTAGTCCAAATTTTTATATAATTTCATATGGGATAATATACCATGGACTTAATTTTTCTTTCCTTCCAAAATGAAAAAACATTTTCTAATGATGTGTTTTCAAAAAAAACATGATCTGCTACCTCATAATATATATATTTCATGGTCATCTGTAAAACTATTCTGATTATTCTAACATACACTCATATGGATCCGAATCATATTTCCATTCTCAAAAATTTCATCTACCAATTAATGTCCCAAAACATCTTTTCATCGAATTTGTCCCAATCTGCTGGAGATTGAAACTTCCTTCTATATAATTCCTTAAAAGGTTAAATATGTATACAGAAATTAAAAATATCAATAAAAGAAAATTCCCCTATTGAAATATTATGATCCAAACATCCCTTATAATCCCATTATAAAGACCAAATAATATATTCCAAATTAATAATTTTTCACTCTAATTATCCCTAAGATTAAGGATGGGATGTTGTACTGAATTTTAATTCATTACCCATTTCATTATGAAGTCCTTTAAAAATGTTTTCGATAATTCTTGGATCATGGTCATATATAATAGAGCGTGTATATTCATATCAACTTACTATTAAAGGAAATAAGGTAATCAATGGAAGCGGGTGAGACAAGGATTTAAAAAGTTTCACCAGCGATCAACGTAATGACATCATTTCAGGAAAATTATTTCCCTATTTTAAGCGCTTGGATCATTCATAAAGTTTTTTTAAAAAATAACCATAAATATTTGGTTTGTTATAATGAGTGGAATTCATCATCTGTTTGTCACCGATGATCACTTCTCAAAGAATCCAAATTCGAATGTCTATTTATATTTCACGCATTATTCAAAAATATATTAGACCATCGATCATTTAATTATGTGTGCTAACACAAAGATCTGAAAGAAAATTTAATGCCCTAAAGATCACAGCATCACCATTCTTGTGATGTGTGTGGGATAACTCGATCTAATCACCTACTTTGAATGGCTCGAAGTCCTTCTATTTTTGTTAATTTTTTTTAATAATCCCCCTCTTAAGGGTTGAAGGGGAACCTGTACATGGATAATAGGCTTCGTGACATTACATGATCCAAAGGTCTTAGAGGAATTCATTCAGTCTATAACTACATGGAATTGGCCCCTTTTAGCATCGATATTTGAATTCAACTCTCCACCTTTGTATGGATATTCGAATAGGCTTCTCATGCTTGAATATACTGGTCCTGATGGAAAATTCCATACCCTCTCATTCATCCAATTTGGTTTGTTGTGCTCTGGTGAATGATCTTACTCTGAATCCTTATCTAGAGTATAATCATTGTATTGTCTGTATAGTCTATTTAGTAAAATTTCATGTCGCATGAATACCTTGAGGTTTCCAAAGTCCTTGGTGGTGGTTTGAAGGCCTTTAGGTGGCCTGAAGGCCTTGAGGTGGCCTGAACCCCTTACTAGATCGAAGGCGTTGGGTGGCCCGAAGGCCTTGAAGGACTAAAGAACCAAACGGGTGGCCTAAAAGGACAAATATATTAATAGTTCTAGTTGTTATAGTACCGAATAATACCTACAAAAACACTGTTATAGTAACCCTGAAATATGTCTATGCCCAGATTTGATCTCAAGTCTCTTGGATGCCCTTTCTGAGTCCATATCAATTGTCCTGAGGCACTTGTGCACTCGATCTTATCACCTAGATCAAGAACATATCTCTCTATAAAGAGTGATAAGGGAGAGAAAATCTCAAGATCCTAGTGTGAATAATTTTTTTATGTGAGATCCCCGCAACTATTATATATTTATTGAGTTTTGTAATTACACAGAAAAGGCTCCCCAACCCTAAATATTTATTACTCAATATATAAAATATAAACAATATATTATTATTATTATTATTGTAATGAATCAAAAATATAATCAATTCTTTATTAAATAATTTTAATATAACTATTATATTATGTGAAAAAACCAAAACATTAACTCGACTCATCATTCATGAAAGTATTAAATAAACCTTTAGTATTAAAATAATATTCATTTGTATGATATTTTTCATGTATTTACTTTAATACTTGAAAATAAATTTAATAAGTAAATTCAATACTTATTATTCTGAACTTTAAAATATGAATTTATTTATTTTTGGGTGATCATTAATACCTAGAAAACTCTCAGACCCATTGGTGGGGCCCACCATGTCTTATATACCTATTCACAATAATACTGAATATTCTTGAATACACTATTGTGTTTGAACTTCTAGGACCATATATTTATAGTATTTAATGATATTCATAGACCAAGAGTGAGGTCTAGAAACTCATCAAGTCCACTAAAGAGAGGGATTAGTCCTAGAAATGGCAACCAACCAACGAACACGCACTATTTAATATAATCTCTTTTTTATTTATATATCCTGAAGTGGGACACACACTTGTGTCATCATCCATTATTATATTATTTTTAAATAATTTCATTGACTTCTTCTAGAATCATATTAATTTTTATGATAACATATATGAACATATTATCATCTATTTGTTAATAATATTTCATTATTACTCGTTGTTCGGGTATTAACTGTTTCATTTTCTTATGCGTGTTTTGTCAAATAAGTTTTGGTTCTCCTCATTAGTTCATATTTATATAATTCCAAATTTATATTAACATAATATATATAATATTTATTTATTCTATACATTTATATAATCAAGATTTAATGGATATCATGTAGAATGAATCACATCACATTGTGGAGATGGTTGGTCATATGTACGCACAAGGAATGATATCACTCCCATAATTGTGAAATAGTTTAGAATTGGATGGTATTTATTTTGTTTTAGAATTTATATCATGTTATAATAATCATTTATATTTATTATGTCCATCATTATACCTATCTGTGTAAGTTGTTGGTGAAAAAAAACCCACGATGGGGAGATGGTAAGTCGTATGGGTGTATGCGTGGTGATTTCTGTTTTTGTATGATGGATAAAAGGTGGAATAAAGTTTTCCCATAAACATAATAACATGTAATTATAAATTTTATACTTTATTTATAACATTATAATGGAAAGAAATTGTGAAGAGGAAGTATAATAAGAAATAAGTTTGACAGAATCGGTAGAGAATATTACCTCATCTTCGAGAAACTCTATTTTAATGACCTCTTAAAGCACCAGTATTGGTCTTTGGAGAAGAACAAAACCTCTAAAATGTCACTAAATATTTAGGTAACTAAATATGATAGTTTATATTTTAACTTGAAGTATCAATTAGGGTGAATAAGTGAGGGAGGAGGTTCCCTTTTATAATTGAGGTGAGGGGCACTTTTGGAATCTAGATAAATATTAATTTATAAAAAAAATAAAACCACATCAAAAAACATCCAAAATTTATTAATTTTGAGGATGAGATAATATAATATTGTAATATCATCAACCAAAAAAAATTAGACAAGTTTTTATGTGAATTTAAACCTCATCATTTAAAATGACATATAATTATTCGATTTTATTTTAAACAAAGGTAAAAAATATTTTAATTTTAAAACGGAGTAATATTTACTTATTTGATTTAAATTGGACCATAAATGAATTATTTAGAACAATTTATACTATATAATAGTTATCTGATATTTTTTGAAAATATTTTATGATATTTATATAATTTACTAACACATTATTGTGATAAACAAATAGTACTATCAATTTTGGCACTATTTAATTCATTGATTATGAAAAATATGAAGATAACAATTAAAATTTGAGCCAAATATTTTATTATATGAATAATTAGTAAAGGTAATATATAAATTTATTTGATATATTAATTATAAAAAATTATGTTTATTTTAAAAAATTTAATAACATTTAGTTGTTATCTCTACTAATAATATAATTACTACATCAGTATTGTGTAATTATTAAATATACTTATTTATTGAATAAAAAATAAATATAAAATACTTTTACGAAGATAAATCCTCTATATTTCATAATAATAATTTTATTTGAATATATATTCTATAAAATCCTACATTAAAATTGTTCTAATTATTATAACATGAATGTGACAATTTTAACATCAATTTAAATAAAACAATATTAGTGTCATATAATATTCTATATGGATAAAAATGGTCAATAACTAGAACCTTGGATGATTATAGTCAAGATATACTCTAAAAATAAGATTTTTTTCATGTTTTTGGTTCCTTTAATAGTTATTATCATTTTAATAAAAATTATTTTATTGATTTCTCATCAATTAAATAATTTCCACATCATCAATGTATACACTTTTAAGGTAATTATTTATTACATAAAAATTAAAAAATAAATTACCATGATAATGAAAAACCTTTTAGATTTAAAATGAGTATTTATAGTTGAATTTATTTTTTGCATGAACTTATATTATAAATTATATAGTTATTAACATTTTAGTAATACGTATTTAAATGCCTAAAAATAAAAGAATGATATGTATATAATTTTTTCCGACTAATTCCAAATAATTAATCCATTTTTCAAAATTAAAACCACAAAAGTTTCAGTAATTACTTTAAAATTAATCTCATTATCGAAATAAGAAAACATGTTTTAAAAGTTAAAAAATTACAAAAGAATAAAATGTATTTATATCTAAATTAAATGTAAAATTAATTTAAATTAACTAAGTTTTATGAAATGATAAAAATATAATCTATTTATCTTTTAAAACCATTCAATAATATAATTTAACTATATAAATCAATCAAATGATGAATTTTATTTCAATTAAATTTAGTATATTATACTATTCATCATAACATAAATGTTACCAAATAAATATAAAAAATTCATCTAAAGTATTTTTTTATATTTATTCTCAATAATAGGTTTATTTTTTCATAAAAACTATTAATATGTAAAAGTTTAGTTTAAAATCAGTTCTCCATTAAAATTATTTAAAATTACCCCTTTGAAAAATATAGGTTTTTATACATAAATGGGGTTTACTCATATCTTTTGACTAAAATATCTATTGGATGAATATAAAAAATATTTAATTAAATATAATATATATATATATATTATTAATCTCATATACTAATTGTAATTCACATCATTTATTAATATTAAATAAAAATATTTCCTTTAAATTTAATTGGGTTATATTTTTCATAAATAATTAGTAGCCAATAAGTTTACTATACAATTTTGTAAGTAAAAAATATATATTCTTTCTAAATTATTGGATAGGTTATAATGGAAATTTTATACTAATTTCAACTCATGGTTTCTTTTAAACTCATGATTTTTTTCTATTTAAGCTATTGAAGAATTAAAATTATTTAATGAAAATATTTCATAAAAACATTAGGTTGATTCATTTTCCCCCCCTTAAACTGAATTTTTCACTCTCAATTATTCATTTGGATAGAAATAGATGAAGACAACTCTACCTCATCACATCCTCAAGTTCCCATGTAACATCCTCAAATTGGGGGTTCTGTAATAAAACATTATCTAAGTGAGTGGTCGTGTTTCATAGTACTTTTTCACTATGATCGAGAATATCTATTAGTTGTTATTCGTAAGAAATATCTTTATCAAACAGTTTGAATTATGTTATTAGTAATTGTGAAGGATTAGGTATGTACTTTCCTACGAGAGATACATGAAATACATCATGAACTTGAGAGATATTAGGTTGTAGAGCCCATCGATAATCTAACATACCAATATGATCTGAAATTTAAAAAGGACCAATATTCCTTGGGCTCAGCTTTCCCTTCATTCCAAATCTCATTACTATACTCTAGAAAGATATTCATAAAAACTCTTGGTCACCCACTTCAAACTCTAGTTATTTTCTTTGGTTGTCCGTATAACTTTTTTTTCAACTCTAATCCTCTCTTATGTTTTGTTGAATAGATTTGACCTTCTCTTCCAATTCATAGACAAAATTTGGTCCTAAAAGCTTTATTTCCCTAACTTCATCCTAGTAAGTTGGAGTTCTACACTTATTTCCTTATAGGTCTTCACAAGGATCCATCTGAATACTAGAGTGAAGATCTATTATTGTTTGAAAATTATACAATGGTTGGTGTTGATCCCAACCACCTTTGAAATCTATAGAGAAAGATCACAATATGTATTCTAGAGTTTTAATTGTCCTCCCAGATTGACCATCTATCTAAGGATGATAGTCAGTGATGAAAATTAATACTTTATCTAGATCCTGGTGAAGAATTCTCCAAAACATTATGGTAAACCTCATATTCCAATTAAATATAATTGAAAGTGGTAGTCCTAGAAATCATGTAACTTTTTTATATATATCTTGGAAGGAAGATAAAGAGGGAAATCCTCTCTAATAGAAATGAAGTGTTCTGACTTCATAATGGGAAAAAATATAACCCATATATCATTATGTCCTTTAGATGTTTTGGGAAGTCCAATGACAAAGTCCATAGTGATGTTTTCCCATTTCCATTCTTGTAGGGGTAATGGTTATAGCATCCCATTAGACCCATTTCTCTCATCCTTAACTTGTTGACATTCTAAGAATTGAGAAACATATTCAGAAACATGTATTTTCATTCCATCCCACCAAATTTTGTTTTTGGTCCTCTTATATCATTGTGCTTCCATAATGAATAGAGAATGATGAACTTTGAGCCTTATCCAACTTATCCTTCCTTAATTCTGTTCTATGAGGAATAAAAATATGGTTCATGATCCTTATTTTCTCATCACAATCAAGGTAAAACTTTTAGAAATTTCTCACCTTCTTTTGTATCTCTTCATGTTTCTTATTCACCTCTTTAAGCTTCAATTGTATATATGGTTCAACATTCATTTGAGAAAGATAATATTTCTCCCCTTCCATTAAAATTTCAAGATCAATTATTCAAAAATAAATAAATATTGGGTATTTTTTTATCCACAACATGGATGGGATAGAATGGTCATTTCAACCAAAAGCATAATCCACAATTTTTTCTTTCCCATGGAGGTAAATTATTTAGCATTTATAATCTAGAAACAACTCCTACTATCTTCTTTAGTGGATATTTAATTTCTTTTGTTTGAAAATATACTTTAAAATTTTATGATCAGTATAAATATCACACTTTTCACCATAAATATTATGCCTCCATATCATTAATGAAAATATTATTATAGCTAACTCTAAATCATGATTTGGGTAATTTTCATCATGGATTTTCAATTTTCACGAGGCATAATCTATCACCATGACATTTTTCATGAGAACACATCCCAAAACCTTCTTTGATGCATCATCGTACATCACAAAACATTCTCCACTATATGGTATTGTGAGAATAGGTGCACTGGCTAACCTTCATTTTAGATATTTGAAATTCTATACACAATCTTTCATCCAATTGAACATAACTCCTTTATGAGTCAACTTGGTGAGTGGATTAGATAGTAATGAAAAATAATTCAAAAATGTCAATAATTTCCAAACAAACCAAGAAAACATTATATCATAGTTACTGTTGTTGGTCTTGTCCAACATTTAATAACATTAGTTTTTTCTTGATCCACATATACCCTCTCTCTTGAAATTATGTGACCAAAAATGTTTCCTTTGGAATCCAAAATTCACACTTGGTAAATTTTGCATAAAGATTATCCTCTATCGGGTTATTTGTTTCAATTCTTAAGTGTCATTAATTCTTTTCCTTACTATTCAATTATACAAGAATATAATCTATAAATACTATCAAAAATTGATCTAGATAGTCTCTAAAGAGTCTATTCATTAGGTCTATGAATATAGTTATGGAATTATTAAGACCATATGACATCAATATAAATTTATAGTGTCTATACCTTGAATGGAATTCCATCTTTAGTATGTCCTCCTTCTTGATCCTTAATTGATGACATCTTGAATGAAGATCAATCTTGGAAAAGTATGGAGCTCTAAGTATTTGGTATAATAAATCCTAAATGTGAGGAAGAGGTTATTTTTTCTTGATACTAATCTTGTTATGCTCATGATAATTAATGTAATGTCTCATTGATCCATCTTTCGTCGGAATAAATAGAACAGGTGTACACCAAAGTGAAGTACTAGAGGGTATGAATCCCATTTCAAGATTCTCTTGTAGTTTCTTCTTCAATTCCTACATTACAATTGGGGTCATTCTATATATTTATTTGAAATAGGAATAATACCCATTATAAGTTATTTTGAAAACTCAACTTCACTATTTGGTAAAAAACCTTGAAATTATTCTAAAAGACATCAAGAAACTCCCATACAGTAGTTTTATTATTAATAACGAGTTTATCCCCAACCATTTTATATATATAACATTCATTTATAGATATAAATACCCATAATAAGGGATAAATTTTGATTAGAATGTTTTATTTCTCCCTACATCGATAGATGATCATAGATTGATCTGGAATATAAAATGTGACTTTCGTTCCTTGAAAATTAATAAGATATAAATATAGATAAATCCAATATATGCCATGAATCACATACAATTCTACTAAAGGAAGTATCACATAATTTTTATGAATCACTTTCCCACAAACTTAAACTGTAGAATAATTATAAACTTTTGATGAGACCGTTATGCCATTAAGAGTCAAATTAGCAAACTCAATGTCTAATTGTTGAGGTAATATGGAGATACCCATAGAAAATTATTCATAAATAAATGTTTGTGTGGATGTAGAATAAAATAAAACATTTTCTACTTTATAGTGTATGTTAAGTGAACCTTTCAACCGATAATTATTGTACTTCACATCGTAGATAGTGATAACCTATGAATTTCCCTATTTATTTTCCTATAGAGTTTGTTGACATTGATCATCATTGAAAATCCTTGGATTTGGTCATTGATTGGTATAATTTACCATTTCCTTGAACATATATCATTGAAGTATGGGAGGTGAATTCTGGGTATCCTTTTCTCTATTCACATCATTAGACATATTTTTTCCATAACATCAGTATTCATCCACCCAATGAGATTCCCTCCCATGCATAAAACATTTACTAACACCTTTAATAAAATTTCCTATATGTTTCTTTCAACACTATGAGCATAAGGGAAGACTCTTCTTATTTTTAGCGTTGTCTTTATATTTTTCCATAAATTAAATTTTTATCTTCTTATCAAACCCATATTACTACTTAGTAACTCCAATGTACATATCAACCTTGAGAGAACATCAAATGATTTCATCATAGCTATTGAAGTCCCTTATGGGTAATTCTCTTCCAAGTCTTGGTTTTAATCCACTATAGAATCGATCAATTTTACTCTCAGGTTGGATTGTAATTCGAGAAGAGTACCTTACAAGTCTTGTAAAATTTTCATTGTAGATACCAACCGATTCATTGTCCTATTTATTAATATCAAGGAACTCTATATCGATATTTGTTTAAAGAATATGAGGAAATTACTTAGTAATAAACAGGTTCTTGAACTCATTCCATGGATTCAATTTCATCTATTTCCTTGTATTCTAGATAAGGTTCAACCATTAATTATCCTCACATTCCAAATGATAAACTGATAAGATGGATTTATCATGTTATAAACATTAGATAACAAAAAATATCATATCGGTGGTACTGATGCATTGTTCAACCACTATTGGATTAGAGGACCCGATGAAAGAAAGTGGACACTAACTCATGAAGGACTCAACAAAATGTTGTTCCCACTATTCCTTGTTTGGAATTCCTGCATGATTTATATCTTGAGAATTTTGTGTGAATATATCTATATAATTTTTCTTTACATCTCCGAAAACATTCGGTTTCTCAGGAGTATATTCCTTTCATTTCTCCTCACATTCAACATTAACATGGTTCCTTTAGGTTCCATCCATTTTCTAAAAATAATAATCATAGTGTGAGAAACACTAATCATAATGGGAAACCCACATATTCAAATATAAAATTTCATCTTAGGAAACTTTAGTTTTTATCCTAGGTTAATCAAGATCATTTCAAAAACACTTTTATAGTAGCGTATATATCGATATGTAATAAGGGTTTAAATATGTTTTTCTTGTCCTATTTTCCAAAGGATAACTATACATTTTCTCTGATAGAAACTATAACATCCCATACTTTAAATAAATTGATATTTTTTCAAAATTGAAGAATATTAATTACAAAGCATAAAAACCCACACGAGGACTATATAGGTTTAGTGTCATTAGATACAAGGAAACATAAACAACTTGTTCATAACACATCTACATTATCATCCGTAAGACCATTTTTTGACATATCTTACTAATACACTTCTTTACAACCTGGGGAAAAGAAACATATGAAAGGGTGAGCTCAGATGATCAGTAAGGGTAAACAATAGAGATATCAATCATATCATAATCATAAGACCTAAAAACATAACATTTGAAAATATTATCTTGTATATGAATGATCATGATATCATGTTATGAGATAAATCATAAAAGTTTATAAATAATCAATAAACATATTGCCAAAAGACATAACATAGGAAACATAATTTTTTGCATACCCATAATCATAGAAAATAATTTCATATTTGTCAAGGATTCTTTCCAACACTATCATAGAAGACAAATCACATTACTGAACCATGTTCACTCCTCATTCCATCCTTATATTGATGAACCAATATCATCTATCATTCCATCCCTATATATATCAGGAGGTATAAATATTTACCCAATGCATTGAAGGAAGATATAGGTCTCACCCATATTATAATGAAATCATTCTTATATGTTTCAAAAAAAATATAATTCATTCATCATAGTATAACACAAGGAATAAAATGGGTTTCTTAAATATCATTCCATCATAACCTAATCCATGTAAAAAAATTGATTTCATGAATAGTATTACATCCTAAACATAATCAAACTATTGTTATAATATGGATATAATACTTGAAATAAATCCTATTAAATAATTCAATCATAGATGGAAAATGATCTTTATAGAACACTTGAAATTAATTCTCGAGGAAAATATTCATTATTCTTCAAAAATGTTTTCATTTATCAATATTCCTTGTAATTTTATAAGAAAATAATTTCATTGAAAATACCTTGAAATATTGTAGGGAAATATTCAGGAAAATAAGGTGTTATGAAAACATAAAAATCTGTTCATGGAGTATTAGTTAAAATAAAACATTCTTCTCATACTTATTTCAGATAAGTCAAAAAGTACCTAATATCAAAAATGATAATAGATTAATTTTATACCTTTTCATAAAAAATCACCAGTGGGTAAAATTGATATTAAAAAATTTATAATACTATAATGACCATTTTGGAATACATATTAGGAAACATGGACAAGGATGGTAAATATAATCCATTAAATACTTATATATAAATAATCGCATATAATAATGAGATTGTGAAATTATCTCTTACTTTAGGTATGATTTCCATTGTATATATGAAAAAAACATATATAATGATTTAAATAATTTCATATAATTATGCGAGAGTCATAGTAATTTTTATGATATCATATATAGTCAAATTTTCATCTATTTTTTAATAACATTTCATTATTACTCATTATTTGGGTATTAACTATTTCATTTTCTTATGCGTGTTTTGTTGAATACGTTCTGGTAATTCTACTTAGGTAATTGTTATATCATACCAAAATGATATTAACATAATATTTATAATATTGTTTTTATTATATACATTTATATAATCATTCTTTAATACATATCATTTATAATAAATCGCAACGTATTATAGAGATGGTAAGCTGTACGTCGCACGAGTGACGATACCATTCCCATAATTGTGAAATGGTATGAAAGTGGAAGGTATTTATTTTTTTATATAATAACTATGATGTTATAATAATCATATATAGTAATTATTTCCATCATTATACCAATCCAGGTATGATTTTGGTGAAGATCATATTACACCACGACGTGGAGAAGGTGTGTCGTAGAAACACACGCGTGGGGATTTCATTTTTCATAGGATGTATAAAAGGAGGAATATGTTTTTTTCCATAATCCTAATTACATATCAGTATATAACTGATAAAATATTTATTAATTTTTAATGGAAACAATCTCATTAAAAGGATGTATAATTAGAAATAAGTTTAAAATAATTGGTAGAGAATATTACCTCTTCATCGATGTGCTCCCTCTAAATCTCCTATTCATGCACTAGTGTTGGTATTTAGAGAATGAAATAACTTATATAATGTAACTAGGGATGTTTATAATGGAAAAATTTATGGGATATATGATCCTGAAAGCTCGATTAGTTGTGAATAAATAAGGGAGTAGGTTCCCTTTTATAATTGAGGTGAGGGGCACTTTTGATATCTCTAAAAATATTAATTTATAATAAAATTAAACCACATCCAAAAAACATCAAAAATAATTATGTTTAGAAGATGAGATGAAATGATATTGTAATATCATCAAAAAAGAAATTTTATACAAGTTTTTATTTCAATTTCAACCCTATAATTTTAATTGACACTTAGTTATGCTATTTAATTTTTAACTAAGGTAACAAAAATTTTAAATTTAAAAGGGTGAAATATTTGCTAATTTGATGTAAATTATACACTAAATGAATATTTTAGAACAATTTAGACCATATAATGATTATTATATTTTTTTAAATGTTTTATTATTTTAAAATTATTTACTAATACATTATTTTGGTAAAAAACAAGAGTGTCAAGTTTGCTACTATTCAACTCATTGATTGTTAAAAATATGAATATAACAAGTTAACTTCGAACCAAATATTTTATTATATTACTAATATTTTATAGAAATTTATAAAATTATTTGGTTATATTAATTATCCCAAATTATATTTATTTTAATATTTTAAATAATATTTATTTGTTATCTTCATTAATTAAAAAATTACTACATCAATTTTGTATAATTCTTAAATATACTTATTTTTGGAATAAAAAATAAAAATAAAATACTAAAATAAAAAAATCATATATATTTCATAATCATACTTTTTTTGAATATATATTCTGGAAAGTACTACATAAAAAATGTTATACATATTAAAAAATGTATGTGACAACTTTAAAATCACTTTAAATAAAATAATATATGTGTCATAATCTCACCCATATGGATCCCAATGGCCAATAACAAAACTATTGAATTATTATGGTAGATAAATACTCAACCAATAATATTTGGTCAGGTGTTTGAATATTTTAATTTTTATTATCATTTTAATAAAAATCATATTATTTATTTCTCATTAATTTAATTATTTCTACATTGTCAATGTATATTAATTTAAGGTAATTATTTATTTCATAAAAATTACAAATAAATTACCATGAAAAATTGAATCATTTTATCTTTAAAATTAGTATATATATTAGAATAAATATTTTTCATAACCATATATTAAAATTGATATAGTTATTAAATATTTTGTAAGATATATTTAACTTTTCATTAAATAAAATAAATTAAATGATCTAATACCATCCATGTGGCTCTAAAAAGATACCATTTCTACCCAATAATGACTTGGGTCAAAATTAAATTATCCAATGATATTATGAAAAGTGTTAGTGTAATTCTAAAATATTATTTTTACCCTTAATTACCTGATTTACCCTTTTACCGTAATCATAATGATTATCGAAGTTATTATTCATAATGCAGAAAAATAAAAGAAAGATATTTAAATAATTTGGATATACTAATTATAAATATGGAAAAAAATTCCGTATTAAAAACACATAATTTCCAATAAATATTTTAAAATTAATCCAGTTTTCGGAATGAGAAAACTAGTTTTAAGAGTAAAAATATTACAAAATATTAAAATATTTTTTACATCTAAATTCCATATAAAATTAATGTTAATGACCTAATTTAAATTAACTGATAAAAATATAATATATTTATACTTTAAAACAATTTAACAATATAATTTAACTATCTAATTTATTCTGATGAAAAAATTTGTTTTCAATTAAAATTTAATATATTTTTACTATTCATCAAAACATGAAATTTGACTGAAAAATATAAAAAATTAATCAAAAGAAAATTTTAATATTCTGATACCAAATAATATATTTATGTTTTCATAATAAAATTATTAATGTTTCAAATTTTTAATTTAAAATGGGTTCTCCATTAAAAAGATGTAAAATTTCCCTTTTGAAAAATATAGGTTTTATATATATAATAGGATTTATTCATATCATATGACGAAAATATCTATTTAATGAATATAAAAAATATTTTATAAAACATATAGTATATATATTTAATTAATTTCATTTACTAATTATAATTCACATAATTTATTAATAAAAAATACAAATATTTCTATTGCATTTTATTAGATTATATTTTTCATAAATAGTTGGTAACCAATGAATTCACCATACATTTTCTTAAGTTAGTTATATTTATTCCCGCTAACTTAATCATTAGGTTATATTTATCATTTCATACTAATAGAATCTAATTTTTTCCTTTAAAATCATGATTTTGTGCAATGTAAGCTATTGAAGAATTAAAATTATTTAGAGAAAATATTTCATAAAACATCTAGGTTTTACATTGGAAAAAGCTAAAACATTAGATTTGGAATTATTCATTCAGTTTATCCTATTGAAAGTCAATCATTTCATGTTCATATCAATAATATCATTCATCATTCCACCTAACCAATATTACTCATGAAGGTATCTATACATTAAAGTGTTACCTTAATGAATAAAAAATAGAGAGCTATGAGATTAACTTAATAATTCCTTCTTCAAATAGAAACCCCTTAACACACAAGACCTATTTCAAAATTTCCAAAAACATTCTTTAAAAATGTTAATTCTAGAATAATTCCCTTTTTGATCAATTATATCATTTCTTCCAAATTAAAATCTTATTTTTAAGCATACTGAATTCAGTATGACAATGATTATGTAACTGACACATGAACCAAAAGAGAGTGAGTTCTTACATTCACCATTTCTAGGCAATATTTTTTTTCATAAATAACCAAAGATTTATGTAATAAATATATCTTAGTTAATGAAACCTTTTATTTTTAAATCTAGGCATCAAATAAATTTTTTTCTAAATATGGGTGATTTTGTATCATGTAATCATAATCCTCTATCAGTATTAACCATCTTCTCAACCTCATATTAAACTCTTTTTGAGTGAATATATACATTAAACTTTTATGGTTAAAATATATTTAAACTTTTATCCCATATAAATGATTCTTTTAATTTTGTTTTTAAAAAACCTCCAATATAATATCTATATCCTTTTTATAGTAATTATCTTCATTGATATTAAATTTTAATGAATCATATATAATTACTGAAGAATATTTATTTATGAAACAACTAATCCCCTTCATAGAAGTGAAAAATAAAAAATACTAAATTTATATATAGAAAGGGTTACACTGAATCGTTATCCTATCATATATTTAAGTACTCAAAATATTTATTAAATTTTCTTTATCCTGATGAATTTAACTTCTTTTTATGTTAACATAGTTAGTGGTCTGGATAACATAAAAATTTTTTCTCCAAACCACTGGTATTAACCTTTTAATTAGGCAAAATGTAAAATAATGGTGACAATTTTTGGTGCGGAAAACTCTTAATCCAATTTAGTATTAGAATGACTAGCCATTAATCCTTATTTAGAAACAATATTCCCAAAGAATGAAATCAATTATAACCACTTTTCACATTGGATAAATTTTCCGTAAAACCTATTTTCCTTTAATTTTTGTAAAATAATCGTTAGATATCTCCCATTCTCCACATAACTTTTAAAATAAAATATAATTTTATCAGGGAAAACATCTAAAATTCAATCCAAATACTCTTGGAAAACATTAATCATTAGAAACATAAATATAATGGTACATTTTTTAACTCAAAAGGAATAACCAAAAATTCTTAATGGTCAAACATAGTATAGAATGTCATCCTCAAATTATATATCACTTTAACTTTAAAATGGTGATACCCAAAACTGATATCAATCATAAAAAAATATAGAGCACACTTGACTTGATCAAAAAAGTAATTGATACAAGGAAATAGCTACTTTTTATTAACAACTATGTTATAGAGTGGTTTATAATCAATTAAAGCCTCATTGAACCATCCATATTTTTTACAAACAAAATTGGATAACAATAAGGTGAAGTTCTAGGTTGAATGAAATCTATATAAAAGAACTCTTGAACATTCATTTTTTATTCAAAACGATACATATGAGCTATACAATATACATGTTTTTAAATTGGCATAGCCTCATATAGTAATTCAATCATAAATTCAAACATGTATGTATGAATAAAACCAGGAATATCATTAGTAAATAAATACATATATTCATCTACTACTGTAATATGACTAATTTTAATAGTTCCATTATTTTCAATGATACATGGAACATAAATTTCACTCCCATGTTTAATCATTTTATTAGACTTTTGAAATGTTATCAAAGGTATGATTTCATTATTTTATACAAACAAAAACTCATCCTAGAAATTTAATATGACTTATTTAGATCTATAATTTTTAATATCATGATAAAATAAAATAAAATACAAACATAGAATAACATCAAACTATACAATGGGAAATAAAAATACATTTTTAGGAAAATATAATCTAAAGATAATGGATGTAAGATTGTTATAAATAATGTTTTCTTTTTTAATACCCCTTTATATTTTTACCAAAATTTCAAACATAATTTCATGATATAATATTTCTATTCTAATTAAACATTTACTAGAAATAAATGAATACATCGATCCCAAATAAAACAAGACATTGAGATGAATAAAAAAGTGATGTACCTGAAAATAATTCATTTAATGGTCTAGTATCTACCATAGTAGTAGAAAAAAACTATCCAAAACATTCCACTGTTAGTATAGATGATTCCCAACTTGAGTAACTAACTTTAGACATGTGTTGGAATAATAACCCAACTCATTAAAATTATAACAACTCATTACTAGTTGATTATCTATTTTATCATTATAAGTATGATCCAAACTCATTTCCTTATAGTCACGAGCCAAATGGATGAGCTTACCTCGTCGTTTACACTTTCATGATCATACCAACTGACCTTTAAAATGTATTTTAGATTATTAGGAACATTTGGTGTGGGGTTTCCTCCAGGTTTCTTGGTTGACTACATCTTTATTAGTTAACAACATTATTAGTTATTATTTTTCATTCCACCACGTAAATAAGTTTCATAAAACTCTATCAAAATTTATTATCACTCCAAAAAACATCATCATAATTATTTAATTTATATGACAAAAATTCTCATCATAAACATGGATTTATAACTGTGTATAATCTATCAAATTTTCTATCATATTTTGGAAGGAAATTTAGTGTATACCAAGCCAATTAGGTAAAAAACTCTATGTAATAGGCCATTGAGTCTTCAACCCTTTTCTTGAATTCTCTAAATTTTATCTATATTCAATGATGAAGAACTTTGAGAAAATACATCTAATGAAAAATAAATTTATAAATCTTTAACTTCAAATCATTAATTCCATATTTTCCTATTTAATTCCTAATTAAATATCACTGTTAACCAACATAACTTTTAAAAAATATAAACATAAATAGATAAATTTTGATGTTTCTTAAATATTATAACTACCAATTTCTTTGCTAATAAATTTACTCAACTTTGGTCTTTGACTGAGTCTGAGGAATAATCGAAATCTAGAGGTTGTAGTTTCATGAAATTTCCCTATTATTTAAAAGTTCTTATATGAGGAATTCAGTAACTGTCTTTCATGGGTTCCACCATTAATATCCTATTTCATTTTATCTTACACTACCACCAACATCATTATTCCATCCATTATAGGTTTTATATTCAAAATTTTATTATCCCCTTGACATCTTCCTAAATTAGAAGCCATATTTCCTCTATAGTAAACTATTCCAAATAGTTATAGAATAGTTATAGCAACATAAAAATCCCAACAATATTTCTCAGGATAATATATCCATAAATAATAATCCATTAAAATTATATTTTAGCATTATTATATCCCCTAAAGATATCTATAACATCAATATGATAGTATCTTTTAGGCCCTGTAAAATGAACAAACTTTAATTACATGATTTATAAGAAGGGTTTCACTTTATTACATTTGTAATATCTATTAGATTTGGAGTTTTAGATAATTATCAAAACTATTATTTAAAGATGTCAATATTTATACACATAGTATATTTTCTCACCAAAATATGTTCTTAAATTTACAAATGTTATTCATTCAAAAAATTATTCTCATTAATATGTGTCACCATTACATGGATATTTAAATTTTTTTAGTTCCTATTCGTACAAAGAACCTATAAAAACATTTGATACTATTTTATGATAAAAAAATTTCTAAAAGATATAAAAATAATTTAATCCTATTAGTCCTGTGAAAAACATAAAAACCCTATAAAATGTTTAGTTTTTTACCAATAGTACATGATAAACATTAATTAAACATATCCACATGATAAAATCAACATGTTATAATATAAATCCTTTATAACCTTTATAATTATATAAAATCATGAAAATAACATGCGGTATATAAAAACTCATAAAAAATTCCTTGAAAAACAAACCATTTGACTTTAAATGTTTATAAACCTTTCTTTCCTTATGTAATAAAAATATTTCCATAAAATCCATTAGAAATAATAAATAATTATCTTATATAAATATTTTCATAACTCATTATCAATCTTATTTAACCCTTATCAGAAATAATTATGGACTAATAAATTCCATAAGAGTAACCTACAAGGTTATCACCCTTAATTTCATCTTCGAAGACTATTTATTTCCAAGTGTACTAGAGAGCTATATCAGGCTCATCCATCATCAAAAGCTATATTAGGCTCAACCATCATCATATATAATTATCAATTAATATTTCATGGTTTCTTTAAAGTATATATTTTCAAAAAAATCACTTGAAAGACTCATTTTAACGCTACCTAAAAATCACTTTCCATTTTCTCGTAAAAATGCATTGAAATTCTGTATTCTTTTAAAACCACTTTTTGTTATATATTCCCAGACTAATGGGAATATGATATTATTTTAAAAAACATGAAAACTAATAGATTAATAATTAAAATTAATAAATACTTTGATATTGGGAAAAGGTGGTAAAGAAATATATGTTAAAAACATTATTTTTCAATTTGGTGAAAAAAGGAAAAATGTCATGTAAGGTAAATCTTAAAAGGATTAATTTTTAAAACATATAAAAGAAAGAAAAAATTATTTGAGAATTAACTTTAAAAATATTTTATTATTAAATAATAACATTCTTATATCATTTTGAAACACATAGATATGGAGGATAATGATTTGAAAGGAATTCATTAAAACACGATTTTAATGACAAATAACCTACCTTAAGTCCCATATAACTTCATAAATTGTATAAATATTGAATCATAAAATTATTTTAGATATATAAATTCTTAATTACTTTATTCATTTCCATTAAATTATCATTATTTTTTTATTACTATTTTTCATTTAGTTACTAAAATTGTTAAGTTCACATTTGTTGTTTTAGAGTCATTCAGTTTATAACCTCAAAATAACATAGGTGTGCTTACCATGGTCAAAGGGTTGATTGTTCCATCATATATATAATTGTAAAAAATTTATAATTATAATTTATATACATTAAATATACTTTTATATATATCCTTATATGGTGTCCATGAAAAATGAGGCACAACGTGTCATGGATATTATAGTCCATAGGTAAGCATCAACGTCATTTTAATTTCTATATTTGGGTGAAAAGAAATAGATTATACAATAATTTATTTTTTTTCAATAAAAACAATGTTTTATGTTTCTTATTTATAAATAAGTTCAATCTTTATTCCCAAAAATTCGAGGCAATTATAAAAACTGAAAGACATCACTTCCTGGAGGTGGTAGTCGACATGTAAACACAAGTGACATTATCATTTTGCAACCAATGTAAGGGTAAGAAAATAAGTAATATAATATATTTAAATAGTCATTATTATATCACAAATATCATATATGTTAATTTTTTCATCATTATAAATATCTATATGAACCTTTTAAGAAAATAAAGCACATCGTTTTGTGGAGGTGGTAGTATACACGTACGCATATGAAAATTTTTTAATTCCCACATGATGGAAAAGAAGATATAAAAGTGTTGTGACCTAAAATTAATTACATTTTAGAACATATACGATATTGATGTTACTATGAAATCCTGGACAGATAATATTTTAAGGAGGTAGAGTAAGAAATAAATAATGAAACTCATTCTTAAGAGTTATACCTCTTCTATGGGAAACCTCATATAGTTTATAATACAATAATTCTTGGATTGATCTTTTGGGGAGACCATGGACTATTAGATATCGGATTGTTTTTTTAAAATTATTTGGATTAGTATTTTTCATAATAAATGGTTCATTTTATGGGAATAATATAGGAGAGTAGGTTCCCTTTTATAAATAAGTGTAATGGTACTCTTGTAATTATTCTTAAATTTTAATTATTATAATTATCTTACAAATGAAAAAGTTAACCTTAGTATTTAAGATGAGATTTTTTTACCTTGTCACAATGTTATAGTTGTAATTAAATTGTTTTACCCTATACCATGAGGATAAAAATTTACCACAATAACTATTCATTATAAAAAAATTAAATTGACCACAGTAATAAATTTAATCCTCTTGATCAAAATATGAAATACATTTCTCTAGATTCTTTATTTAAAATTATAAGAAAATAATATTATTATAATAACACCAAACACATTTAAAAATAGTTGTTTTAGAAAAATATATTTTTAAACCTAAAAATACATTTATATCAAAATAAAGTATAATTTTGATCCCATGAAATTAATTGTAATATTTTTATTAAAATTGGGATTATGTTATTTTAAACAAAGACAAAACATAATGATACTTTTTAAATAAATGAAGTGAAATTATTAATTTTATATGAAATAAAATGTTTTCACCATTCAACAAAAAATGAATCTTTTCCAAAAAAATATAAAATATTCACATTTATATAAATTTTATATAACAATATAAAAATGGATTTATTTTTATACAATAAATGTATTAGAAAGTTTAAATTTTACATTTAAATATAAAAAAACTAAATCATGAAAAAAATTATTTGAAAAAGCTATTTTTTGAATGGGAATGTGATAAATATCAGTAATGTGAATTGGACTTCAAAAGATCTCATAATGAATATAATTATGACATGAAATTTATCTAATATCAACATTACATATGTCTAAATAAAAATAGAGAGGGAAATATCACGAATATCCATGTAGAGATCATCTCGAACCTGGCGGTGGGGTACAAAGTACCTCTTAATGGTGGCATATATGGGGGTATACTAGAATAGTTTCTAGATGGTCAATAGAAACACATTATGTGTATAGTGTGGTTTGGATGGTTACACTGTGTGTTAAAATATTTTTTTAAAATAGGGTTTTATTTTAATTTTCATAGTCATGGAAATTCAGAATTGACATGGAGATTCTTTGGTTTAGAGGGCATTTTGATTGGGATTGGAGAAAAAATAGATCCATAATCTTCTCTCTTCATAATATAAATTTATGGTGTGATTAATTCACCATTTTAGCTTAGATTTGTGATCTAATAAGTGAATATATTTTATCATAGTATGTAATTCAATAATCTTATCATTTTAGGTGAAGGTGATAATATATTGGTCACTATGTAGTTATAATCCACTTTATCATTTTTTTGTTCAGTAAATTCTTGAATCCATGAGTTCATGGAGTTGTTTCTGGCTCATACCCTGAGAATATTTCCTATAATCATTAATGTATAAATCATATTTCTCTATCCTGGATTATGAAATGCTTTTAAATATTAAAATAGGTTTGGTTTCATGATTTTGTTACTTTTTTGTCTCTCCTGGTCTAATAATTAGTTTAGTTTAAGGGAAGATAATTATTTATGAGTTATTGAACGGTGAATGAGACCATACATTATTTTTAAATATTTTAATAGTGATTGTAAATGACTTAAGTAGTAAAATGGTGAGGGTAATGAACCATTTGATGAGTGTAAGATAAATGTGTAACAATAGAGTTAGTTAAATTGGATTAAAAATAGTATTAAATTAATGTTAACATGTTTTGAATTGATTAGTGTAAATACATTTTTTTAGTTTCATGTGATAAATTTTAGAATTATGATATGATTTTATTGTGAAATATAAACTACCTTGTTTGTTTAAAGGATGATATTTTTTTGTAATTATATGCATTCACTTGTAGAATGAGGTGTTAAATGGTGTAAATGTTCCTAGTTTACATTGTAAATTAACCTTATCCTTGTGAAATTAATTCATGTATTTTCTAAATATATTAAAGTATTGTGTAAAATCATGAAATATAATTAGAACATACAAATGGGTTGAATTTTTTATATATTTACTTGTCTTGAGAAAAAGATAGAAATAAATATTGAATATAAAAATGAGTTGAATATTTTATAAGTTTACTTAAAGAACGATGGGATGAAAAGTGAGTTTAACTAACCCTTGATGGGTGTTCTTGATGTGTTTTTCATAATTGAATTTTTTTTCTTTGATTTTTGAAATAAATTGTTGAATTTATATTAGTTACATAAGTATTTCATGTAGGCTGAAATGATAAAGAAAAATGTTTGGGGATGAAATTTTTATGATGTGATGAGGATAAAGTATAGAATGATATTTTTAGAATTTTTGTTATGAATGTTCCATAAATTTGTTTACTTTAATAATACTTATACTGATGAATGTTTTTGTAGGCCATGATATGGCATGATTGGTCTTGAGATGTTTGATAAGTGTTCTGTCATAATATGGAAGGAATTTTCATGATGTGATGATTATAGAAGATTTTATGGTATATAATGGAATTCAAAATCATATTTATTTATTTTTCCATAGGAACAACTGGACTAGGGTGAGGTTTATAGTTACCCTGGGCTTAACATACACGAATATTTCACCTTTTAGATTCATCACATTTCAAAATAATATGAATAAGTACTATAATAGTTTAGTTCCTTTGGAAACATAAAACATAATCTTCTAATCTGGTGAAAGATCTTTAATGTTTCCCAAAAATATATTCTCATCTAGTACATCTACATAGAAACATTCTTCATAATGTGGGGAAAGGAAACATAAAAATGGGAGAGATCAGATTCTCAGTAAGGGTAAATAAAATAGATATCTAAAAAATTTGAACATAAGGGTATGAGAACATTAGAATAACATTTCAAGACCATAACGTGCATATCAAATATCATACACATGATTCATGGAAAACATATTGGCATATCATAATATATGAATCATAAGGGAAACAAGATAATAAGACAAGAGAGAGTAATATAGGAATAAATCATGGAATATTAGAATACACATAAACATATGAAATGATTTAAATAGTTTTTGGGGCTCACTACAAAGGATATCTTAGTGGAATGGTTTCACTCTCCAAACTATCTTAGTAGTCATTTTTCACTCCCTAACCTATATTATTAATAAAAATTCACACCCAATACCATCTAAGTAGTCAAGGTTCACACCCAAGACAATATTAATAGTCAAGGTTCACTAACAAGACTATATTAGTAGTAAATATTCACTCCCAAGACCATCATACCAGGCAAAGGCCCTTACTGAGTAGGGATCACTCCCTATTCTAGCCATTCTTATCTCATAAGATATAAATCATTACCCATGGAAGTAGATAACTATCCAGGAAAACCCATCATGTAAGCTATAATGGGGTCAACTTTTACTATTTTGGTTTCCTCATCATAAAATATAAAATGTGATTACCTAGTTATATCTATGTCTCCCCATCGTAAAAGTTGTAACTGGCTTACCTAACGTTATCTAGGATTCCCAATTATATATAATGTAACCGGCTTACTTGATACTATCTGGGATTCACCATCATATAAGATATATCATTGAACCCCAACATTTATAAATTATAAATACATTTCATATAATCATAAATAATCATTTCAATCATTAAATCTTTATTAACCCATGGATAAGAAATGGGTTTCACATCCATCAATTTTAAACATGTTTGAGCCATGGAACAAAAATGGGATCCATAACAATATATTTGAAACAATATAAAACTGTTGAAAACAAATTGGTTTCATAAAACCATGTCATCTTAAACATAAAACATTATGATAAAGAGTTGGAATGGTTTCCATGGATCATATCCCATGTAAGGAATAAACTATATCAAATTATTTCATATTAGATGAAGAAGGATTTTTAAAAATCACTTAGACAATTTATTATAGAAAATAACCCTTATTTGAAAATCACTTTTTAGAAAATAAAATTATTTTAAAATTACTTTAATTTTAAAACCTCTTTGAAAAAATAAAACTAATTTTTATAAATAATTAAAAATATTTCTAGAAGAAAAATTCCTTTTACATTTAAAAACACATGTCAAATCATAAATCATTTATAAAAACCTTTGTCATTGAAAATATCCTTGAAAAATAATAAAGAACGTTTCGAAATCCATTTTAAACACTTTTTAGAAAATATTTTAAAAAAAAATTCCCTTTAAAATTATCTTAATATATCATTTGAAATATTTTTGAAAACTGTTTTAGGGAACGCAGTTTTTTAATAAAACGGATTTCAAATCGAAGAGGTGAATAAGGTCATATCTTCTTAAAACATTTTTTTATTTATCCTAAGTATAAAAGAGTGGAAAAATGGTACCATTACTTAGAGATATCCTCAATAACCTTATGGGATGAAAATTTAATAGAATTTTTGAGCCATGGGTCATAATATTTCATCTATGGAATCAAATCATAAATAATCTTAATAAACAATGAGATTGTAACAATAAACTATAACCACTTTGGTAACATTAAATCAAAATTCAAAATAAAGAATAACCTTAAATGAAGAACAATATATCATTAAAATAATTATAATCATGGTATATAATTTCAATAGGGTTATATATACGCCGTATAAGAGAATGTAGGTGCATAACATTACATGTGTCTCAAAGAAGAAAAATGGTGACAAATTTTCTTTCCACTATAGAAACATTGAATTCATAACCCCATGAAAGATGGATCCTAATATGGATGTGTAAATAAAAAAAATATAATAACCATAATTTATATTAATGGGAATTATATACACCACAAATAAGGAAGTGTTGTTGAATATAGATTGTGGGTCACAAAAGTAAAAAAGTTAGACATAAATCTCTTACCATTAGTCTTCAATCACTTCATACTGGTTTGAAACTCATATATAATAAAAATATGGTTATTATAAATCCATCACATAACCATATTCATATATATAATACCATATATTATTTACATATTAATTAATATTACCCATTTATTAAATAAATTGTTAAAGTTGTGTTTTGGGTAATAACCACGTTGTTTTTACATGTTTTTACTTGTTATTCTTAGTCCGCTAAATCAGAATAGGATGTAATCAATTACATAATTATTACCATGATATAAATATCACATATTTTAAATTAATATTTATTTATATTAATCCATTAAATTTAGTAATATGATATAAAATACGTCATTCATGGTGACGGTAGGTTGTATGTACACGTGAATGTTGTTTCCATTTTCTTCTCCTATTGAAATAAGGAAATTTAGATTATATATATAAATATTAATTTTAAATTAGTTATAATTTTTATGTCATATATATATCATATTTCTATTAATCTTATCCTCAATACATTTCATGTAAAGGATTAATGAATAAGATCACTTCACGAGGCAAGAGTGAGTGCCTCTTTGTAGTTGAGGAGGAGTTGCATTCTAATAATTACTCCAATATATTCACTATTTGGAGGTCATTCTTACCTCAAGTTGTACCAAAAATGATAATTAAAGCTTTAGAGTGACTATATGGTATATATCAACCTCCAAATAAAATTTATACACATGTTTTAAACATTGGTTTCTTTATCTCTTATGTTTCCTTATTTTACAATTTTTGTTTTTCATTATAGTAAGTCATTTTCTAACATTAATAATTTATCCTTACTGAATAAATTAAAATGAAAATTATTATATAATTAAGAATAATTAATTATAAATATTATATATAATTTATAATTTATAAATCATATGTGTGTTGGAAATTAATTTTAACATAAGAACATGTAACCTGCAAAAATAGAACTTAAAACTTAATTGTGTAAATGTCGTTTTTACTAAAAGTCAATATAGTCATTATAATAAAACAGTTGTGAAATTCATCAACCACAGAAAATATTTATTTATATTTATAAATAAAGTTACATTAAAATTTAGGATTTTAGTAATTTTAAATAAATTAACAAAATATCATTTATTATAAAATAGCATTAAGGTCAATTTTGACATTAATCAATTAATTAAATTTATAAAAATATCAAAAAAATGATAGAATTAAAATATTTTATCATAAAACGTTTTTTATGGTATATTAATCTATGAGTATAATTTATCATAATAACCCAATCGATTTACTTCACTTTTATTTTTTTTATTATCATTTTATTTATTTTATTATTAACTAAATAATTCATGCATTTTTGTTTCATAAGAATTTACTATAACTATATCTTCCATGAAAATTTTAAATAAATTATAATGATAAAAATGTAATTTATTTTCTAAAATAATATTTATAACTTAATCTATATATTTTTTACCTATTCCAAAGAGTTTTATAAATTAAAAGGAAGAAAGGTGCATTTTTTTCATTTTTATTTAGTTAATTTATTATATAGTTCACATTCTTGGAAAAGTTTCCCAAAAACTCATAACATTATATCATAATGTAATAAGGGTAAAATTATTTTCATCCAATTTGTTTTTTATATCTTTTTTATGTCATTTTATACATTATATTCTATGTTTACCAATAAGTAAACTCTTTTTTTCATAATTAATGTAATTAATTTTAATTATTCTGAATAAGCACTTTTTAAAAAAATTAATTTCAACATATTATAAATTATAAATTATTATTATTACAAATATAGAATCCATTTTTCTAAATCAAATTCACACAATTTGAAAAAATTAAATTGAAATTAATCCTAGATATGAGACGAGAAAGTGGTGTTTTAAAGTGAATGTGTTCAAAAGTTCATAACATTTTTATATCCAATATCAACAACAAATTGATTAAATGGACTAAATTTAATTATTATATGTATAATATAACTATTTCTACATTAAAACCAGTTAAAAATATAGTTTTTCATTATAAATTATCTAAATGAAAAGGCAGTTTAAATCACAATATAGTATTTTCACTATTCGTCAAAAAATAAAACTTCTCAGAAAAATAAAAATAAAAAATCACATTAATATAATTTTTATATTAAAATATTTAAATTGAATATTTTTTTTCAAATAAATATTCTAAAATTAAGAAAATTTAATAATAAATAGTTTTCACCAAACTCGTTTAAACCACCTTTTATTAAATATACAGTTTTTTAAAAAACATTTTTATTTATTTTAAATTATTATTATTTTATTGGATAGTAAATATATAACTAATAAACATGTGATAACTATATATTTGAAAAATTTATTTAATCCTATTTATTCATTCCACTTCATCAACTAGGTGACACCTGTCATATTAAATAATGTTAATTGTATATTATTGTTCGGAAAAATCAATCTTGCTTGTAACACATTCTATTAAAGGATCTCAGTGTTTCATGTATTAATAGATTAAATTGGTTTATAATATAGTAAAATACATAGAATAATATTAATTTAGTCAAATAAAATAATTCATAAAGAATCTATGTATTAAATTCTACCACCCTTAAAATGAATTTCATCCTCTAAATTCATTAGGATCATCAAAGTTTTAATACTAGAATATTTATTTCCAAGAAACCCATACCATAAAAATAAATACTAAAAAATATTTAAAATGGAAATTTAAAAAAAATTAGTTACCTAATGTAAATCATAACTAAATTTACACATATGAGCACATAGGTGGGAAGTAATTATTTGTACATGGAAGAAAAAATAATTATTATATAGAGTGACAAACATCCCTGATCATAAAGAAATGATTCATCCAGTGAAAGTAAAGAGCAAAACAAATATAACCCAATTAGGAATTAAAATTTCATTTATATAATCTAAATAGATTATAACTGGAAAAAATTATATTTTCCAATTCGTTTCCGAAATTTTACGAGTTTTCACAAGAATGTATAATTACTTAATTTCCTTCCATTTCATATGAAAAAACTCTCCCTACATTTGCGTCTTAATAAATTTTTACTTCATCTCTTACTCTAAGAAATTTAATTTAATTTTTTATGCCTAAAGAACTAATGTGTGATAAGATCGATAAATACAATGATAACTCATTAAATATATCTTTAGTTATCATCACAACAAAATGGTTAACATGAGTTGTCCAATATACCTAAATCTTTATATTTCAAAACATTAATTTATAAATTATAATTAAAATTAAAGATAGACCTTCACATAAATGGTTATCCTTTTTAACCTTCCAAAAATATAAAAACCCAAAATTTTAAAAATAATTTCATTATATTTTACAAAATTAGCTTATCATTGATCCCTATATATCATAAAGTATATCTCCTTTGTCACTTACCAAACATGTTAATACCGTCATCATGTATTCTCTTAAAACCTGGTAATGCCATAAATTACAATCCCACCATATCAAAATCTAACATTCATCCTCATTCCTTACATAAAAACATATTATATGGTATATTAAACAAATCTGAAAAAATTTAAACTTCATCAATGGTTGCATAAACAACTTTGTCAGAAAAACATTAATAATTTATATAGTCACAAATACAATCCAATTTACACTATCCATATCAATCATCTATTTATCCAAACTAAAAAAAAATTCATCCTAAGAACATATTAAGGGTTACATTCCCTTAATAATGTGTTTTCCATAAAATATAACATTATCATTAATCAATAATTATCATCATCAGAATAATTAAATATATTCTTTTTAATCATTAATGAAAAACTTATACTGAAAATCCTTATATATTTGATAATTAGTATAACATAATTATTTAACCAAAATATATAAACACTTTAATCCTTCTTCATAAATTATTAGCATGTAATAATTATTTATTTGGTCTAGAAGAAAATTATTTGGTTAGGGTATTGAGTTGGATAATTCTCATATTCTATAGAGAAATGAAATTGAACTTCTTGACAATTTTTCACTCAATGACCCATTTTCAACATAGACAACCTCCTCACCTCCATTTGAGATAATCCTTTAGGATTTTCATTCCACATTTTTGATAAATAGTAATATGATTCTTCTTTCCTCTGCATTCATTACCACCTAAACGTTTATGAATGACCATCTTCCTCTTATTCGATGTCTCTATAATTTCACTAAAGTTAACATTATTAATCAGATATCATGATAGATGATTAAGAATAATCACAATATTTTTCTCTAAAGTCATATTTCAATTTGGTTTCTAATAATCACTAAATTTTCCATTATATTCAATGTTAATATGATCCCTTATGGTTTCATCAATAGACTAAATGCAAAATCATAGTGTGATTAACACTAATCATAACGGGGAACCATATAATCAGAAAATTAACTTATAGGATAACTAAATTGTGAAACCTTATTTAGTTTATAACACATTAGGATTATCATAAGTAATCCTTGATCATCATATTTTTAAATCATCCTTGATGGCTTATAAATATTTTTTGAATTTATAAAGAATATCCCCTGGGAGTGTTGGACCAATTATGGAGGAGGGACCATTGTAGTGCTCTAGTTCATGATGATGTATAGCTCAATACAGTGATTTTTGGGTTATTACCACAACCAATTTTTGTGTCTACAAAGGGATGTATTTTCTTGGAAACCACTCTCTCATTACTTTACCAAAATTCAATAACATTTTCCTAAACATTGACTCATCCTTATACTTATTCTTATAGACTTCTGTAGACATATCCTAAAAAATATCACAAGGGATCTCACTAAATATTTCTCATATTAGTTTCTAAATTTTGAATAAATTTTTCCATTTATACCAACTATATAAATGTATGGTTAAAATTAAATGGGTATTTCATCTTTTTAGATGTATATTCAATACACTACAAAAGTAAACGCCTATGGACCATAATAATTTTGTTTCATTGGAAACATAGAACACAAGATTCTAATTTAGTGAATGATCTTAAATTTTTCCCATAAATATCTTCACATTTAGTACCCCCTACTTAAGACCTTTCTTTATAACCTATGAAAAGGAAATATAATAAATGGTGAGCTTAAATTCTCAGTAAGGGTAAATAGAGGAGATATATAAGAATAACATGAAAATAAGGGTATGGGAACATGATCAAAGAATTTTATGATCATAACCTACATATCAAAGATTATACACATAAGTTATGTCATAAATATTTTATGATAATCAAAAATAAATCATAAGATAATTGAGATCAGATCCATGTGAGAATAACATAGAAATAAGTCATGGAATTTTGGAAGACCCAAAAACAGATGAAATTATTTCCATATTAGTCCTGGCCCACATCCAAGTATATCTTTGTGGAATGGGTTCACTTTACAAGAAATCTTAATAGTCATGTTTCACTCCCAATACCATCTTAGTAGTCAAGTGTTACTACTAAGGTCATATTAATAGTAATGGTTCACTCTTAAAACCATCTTAGCAAACAAATTTCATAACTGAACTGGGTTCACTCCCCCATTCAATCCACATCTATCTCACGAGATAAAAACTATTACCTAGTGAATTGATGTGTTATTTGGGTTGTTTCCCATCATATTATCTATAATGGTCTTACCCGGTGATATTTGGGTTGCCCCATCATATAGGCTATAATGGGCTTACTTGACACTATCTTGGCCGCCCAATCATATATGTTGTAATGGGATTACCAAATGTTATCTAGGCCACCCCATTTAAAACTCTTTATCAAAGAAAAAAACACAAATATTGTATAAATAGTTTTTATACCCTCATAAATAATCATTTCACCCATTACAACTTGATTAACCCATAGAAAAGTAATGGGTTTCGTTTTAATCTCTTTTAATCTTGATTGACCAATGTAACCAAAATGAGTTCCATAAAAATCTCTTTGAAACATGACTAACCCATTGAAAAAATGTGTTTCATAACAACATTTCATCAAGAACAAAAAACATTAAAAGAAATAATAAGAATGATTTCCTTGGATCATATCCTCAGTAATGTATAAATAATATCAAAGATGTAATTTTAGATATCGAGATATTTTTAATGATCACTTAGAGAACTTTTTATGAAAAATACCATTCAATGAAATTAACTTTGTAAAACATAAAAAAAATTCAAAATCCATTTCTAAGAAAACCACTTTTAGAAAAGGTAAATTAAGCTATAAAAATATTAAAAACAATTCTTTAGGATAATACCCTTTCCTCTTTTAAAAACACTTTTAAAATCATAAAACATTTTGAGATACTTTTTCATTGAAAATTATTTTGTAAATTATAAAGGAAACATTGAAATCCATTTTAAAATAATTCTAAAACATTAAAAAATTTCAAAATATTTTTCCATATAAATGATCATAAAATATAATTTAATTTTTTTTGAAAATATTTTTATAAAAACTAGTATTTTAATAAAATATATTTTCTACTAAAGAGAGAAATAAAGTCATATTTTCTTGAAAACAATTTCTACATTTCATTATATATCAAATAGTGGAGAAACAATACCATTAATTGAATACACTATGAAGTAAAATAGGATAATAAAATTCATGAGAATTATAGAGATTTGATTACATTATTTCATCAATGGAATCATAATAAAAACCAATCCTGATATACAATGAGATTGTATAAATAAACTCTTATCACTTTGGTAACATTGAATTGAAATACCCCTAAAAATAGCCTTATATGAAGCTTAAAATATTATTAAATAAAGGGGATTAATGATATAAAAAGTCATTTGGGAATTATATAAACCTTGTTAAATAATATAGGTGCATAACTTGACATTTTCCTTAATGAAGGAAAATTGAGAAAAATTATCTTTCCTCTTTAGTAACTTTTAAACTATATCCCCATGAAAGATCGATACTCAAATGGATGTGTAAATACCAAAAAATATATGTATAAGTATAATAAAGTACATTTTTTGTAGTATATACACCACATTGAAGAAATAGGTGGTGAATATTTCATGTCTCCCATAAAGGTAAAATAGTGAGACGTGAATCCCTTACCTTAAGTCTAAACTCTCATCATAAATTTTCAAAAATCTATTATAATAAATATAAGTTTATTTTAAATATATAAAAGAAAAAAATTTATTTATATAATATTATATATGATTTGAGTAACAATTTATATAACTCATTTATTAAAAATATCATGATAATGTTCCATTTTTTGTAATAACCAATTTATTTTTTATACATGTTTTGAAAAGTTATTACCGATACTCTTACTTGTATCATTATTTAATCATCAAAATAATTATTTCCGTGATATGAATATAAATTATTTTTATTATATACATATTTATAATAATTCTTAAAATTTGTTAACATGAAGTTAAATACATCGTTCATGGAGATGGTAGATCATAAGTACAAATGAATATTGTTTCCATTTTACAATCATATTAAAATAATGAAAAATAAATGATATATATATATATATATTAATTAAAATATTATTTTTATGCCATATATATCAAATATTTGTATTAAATTCATCCTTAATACATTATATTTAAATATTGAATTAATCACATCACTTTGTGATACTGTAGTCTGTTGTACACATGAATAACATTATCATATTCCCAAAAAATGGAATTCAAGATGTTAGGTTTCAAATAAAAATAAAAAAATCATAATGAAATTTTTAACATCATAGATATCATAAATAAATAATTTTTCTATTATTATTCTCAATCATTAAATGTGGTAATGGAAAAACGAACAATATCGGTTCACGAGGAGGTAGTTCGTCATACACACAAAAGATGATTTTGTAACCCATTTTATATAATTTTGTGCGGTTGTGGGTCATAAATTTAAAATAATAACATATTAATATAAGGATTATACGAAGATTATTATATAGGCATGATATAAAAATAAGTGTATGAGGTAGAGAAGAAAATAGTTTAAAAAGTTTTAAGAAGAACTTTACCGCTTCTTCGTGAATCCTCCTTAGGTTTGCACTAAATTCATGAAAGTTTTGATTTATTCCAAAAATAATGCATCTTGGATAAGTTAAGGTAATTTGGGAAGGTATTGGAATAGATATTGGTTGAGAAAAATTTCATCATAGTTTCGAAGAAGTTGGGAGAGTGAGTGTCTGTTGCAGTTGAGGAGGAATGAAATTCTTGTAAATACTCACAATTATTCAATATTGAGAGGTCAAGAATAACTAAAGATTCACCAAAAAATTATAAATAATATAATGGAGGGATTATATATTCTATCCATACCTCCATAAAACATTTATATACACGTTCTAAAAATTTTGTTTCTTAAATCTAAATATTACTTATTTTAACATTTGTGCATTTCATTACTTTAACTAGTTTACTAACCCAAATAATTTATTCTTTAATAATATATTAATTTGATCCTTATTAGATAATTTGGAATAATAAATTTTAAATATGATATATAATTAAGAATTCATATATCCTATGTATGTTGTAAATTAACTTTAACACAAGCGCATGTAATATTCAAAAACACCACTTATACTTTATCCTTGCTAACTGAATTTTTAATATTTAACAATAGATATTGTAATTATAATAAAAATATTCTTCAGTCAATGAAAAATAGTTGATATTTATTAATATTTATAAATCATGTGATAGTTGATATTATTTTTAGTAATTATAAATAAATTAATAAAATATCTTTAATTATAAAATACCATTAATATCAATTTTGACATTATTAATTTATTGGATTTAAATTAATTATCAAGAAAATAATTCCACTAAAATATATTATGTTGAAACATTATGAATAGTATATATTAATCTAAAGAATAATGTAACACAATAATTCATTCAATTTAATTCTATTATAATGTTTTTAGTGCCATTTTATATATTTAATTTTTAACTAAATAATTAGCGTATTAGCATTTAATAAGAATTTAATGGTATTATATCATCTATAAAAAATTGAAATAATTTAAAATGATGATAAAAACACATCTATATTCCAAAATAATATTTATAACTGAACCTATTTAGTTTCTTCCCTATTTTAGATCTTTATAGAAAATAATTGGAAGAAAAATACATTTTTTGTCTTTTTCATTAGATAACATTTTTTATGGTTCTATTTCCTAGATCAATGTCCCAAAAAATAATAAAATTAGGTCCAAATGTCATATAAGTCTAAATAGGTCTAGAAAATGGATTTTGGAGAAGTTGGCATGTCATTTGATGGCTTAAATTTTATGTTTAACCACTAATTAAACCCTTCTTTTACCTTAAATGCTAAAATTATTTTTAACTCGTTTGACAAATCACATTGGAAAAAAATTAGTTTTACTTTATTGAACATCATATAATTTTATTATTTCAAATATTCCATAAAATTTGACAAATGAAATTCACAAAATAAAAAAAAAATTAAAATTAATCCCATAGACATGACGAGAAAGAGACTTTTCATGTGAAAATGTCCAATAGTTCATAAAGTTTTTGCATCGAATTTCAATATGAAATTGATTAAAATGACATAAATTTAATTAATATATGTATAATTTAAGTATTGTGACTATTAAACCAATTAAAAATAAAGTTTATCATTATAAATTATTTAATCGAAAATGAAATTTTTAATTAATATGCAGTATTTTTAACTATTCATCAAAAAATGAAAATAAACAGAAAAAATACCTAAATTCACAATAAGATAATTTTGATATTAAAAATTAAAAATTTATTACTATTTTTTAAAATTAATTTCTAAAAGTGTTAAATTTAATTTTAAATTATGTTTTCCAAGAATGATTAAACCATCTTTTAGAAAATATATTTGTTTGCAAACAAATTTTTTTTCTAAAAAACAATATTTTAAATGATTCTTATTTTATTTATAATGAATCTTTAACTATTAAACATGTACAAAATATATATTTTGATAAGATATTTAATCCTATTCATTCCCATCATTTCAAAGTCTATGCGATAAATATCATATTAAATAATGTTAATAGTAAATTGTAGTTTTATAAAAATCAGTCTTACTTGTTAAACAAGATAACAAAGGAACTCAAAATTTCATGTATCTCAAGCATAACATAGTGTATAATGAAAAAAAATAAATCGAATAATTTAAATTTAATAAAAAAATAATATTTTATAAAAACTTATGGTGTTACAAGGTGAAGGTTATATGAATACCTATGGGCTTAGTCCCCAATCCAGTGGCACTACATTGGTTGAAGAGAGTTTAGTTTATTTTGGTTTCATGGTTTACACCTAACATTTATTTCATGTTGTAAATGATATTTATTTAATCATTTTATCTTTATGATTTTTTATATTAACTTTTTGGGTACTTGATATGTATAGTTTTTAGTTATTTCTATTAAGGATTATATTCTCACATAATATACCTACATGACTTGTGAACATGTAGATTACAAGAATAACATTTAAATGAAACTAATTCAGGTATATATCTAGAAGATAATGTCTAAAGACACTTAGAACTATGAATTTATGTGTTTTAGTTTTGTTTTGTGGGATGTTGGGTTATCCTTTTATGGTTTATTTCCATTATATTAGTTTTATTTTTACTTGTGAGGTCTTAATTTGAGTATTGTTTGACTGTATGGAATTTTTGGGCATGTTAGGATATTTATTTTATCTTATTTAGTCAATAATGATTTATTCCATTATTTATTGTTTTTTATGATTATAGATTTGGAAAACCCCCCCCCCAACAAATATCCTTTTACCAGCAACACTAATTTATATCCACTATTGATCTAGAAGATCACTTGATTCCTATTGAAATATCATCTTAGGGGCATGATCTTACCATGGTAGAGTGTTAAAAAGAGTCATCATAAGATTACCATCCTAGAGACATGATATTTCAGATATAATATAGCGGTGACTAATAGACAGTACTTGGTATGGATTATTTGTGAGGGTCCTTAGATAGTATGACCATAGTTTAAATATAAGTTACTAGGGGAGTGTGTGATTGTATTTTCTTTATTTTGGTAATTTATTTTGTGATAGGATTATTATCTAGTTGATGGGGGGTAGTGCTAAAATTCATGCAATAATATTATCATATAATACTATGGAATATGTGAGGGTGAACATGTGTTTGAAATTTATTTGGTGTGATAATCTTGATATGGATGACTCTTTTATGTTTATGTGCAAGAATTGATGCATGATAAACATACTTAGTTATATTTTTTGATATTGATAATGGGTGAGTTAATTATATTATAGAACTATGAAACCAAATTGACAATTTGATAAACAATGGGAAAAGGTGTTTGAGAAGGAGATCTACAATTATTAGAATATAAAGGGGGAGGTAAATTATTTTCACATGGAGGCTAAGACAAAGACATTTATGGAATAGAATACCATCAAGAGTTTTTAGAAGGTGAACATGACATAGAGAATAGTTCACCATAAGAAGTAATTGTAGTAATTCATGTGATTTTTGATTTTTGAGAAAATCAACCCTATGTATAGAGGAGATGTTGGACCTAGGGGGTATGGATAATGTCTAGAGGGAATGGACCACATCTTTGAGGTAATAAATTCTCTAAAGGGGAATAATTTGAAATTATCTATATTAAATCTCAATGATCAATTGGGTCACTGGGGGGTATCCTGACCTAGGAAAGTAGGATTGAAGTGTTATTGTGGGAGTATTATTAACCACTCTTTCTTAAGAAGTTTTATCCATATAGATTAATGGTATATAGGGCACATAAGTTTTTGCGTTTTATGTAAGGGATAATATACATTCTCAATTTGGGTTCCAATTAATAATGATACATCAATTTTCCCCTACCTTAATACGATATTGTTGGAGTTTTTTCCCTATAAGAAATTGATTTTTTACTTTCAATTAAAATAACATAAATATATTTGATCTTATCACATAATTGTAGTTCTTAAACATAAAAATATGTTGATAATGTCATTTTAATATTAATCACATTAATAGGTTATAACAATTCAAAACTCTAATGAGAAACTAAAGATTCCATAATGATATTCTTAAATAAATATATCATATGGTCTTGATAACATTTTTTAATGGGAAATCGATAATTTTTTATAATAATGTGTTGAGAATCATAAGACCTTGTGACTTATTATTATGAAATTTCTACTTGGTGGTCTCTAATAAGGGAGGTTATGAGGGTGGACTCAACAATAGTATTTCCAAAAGTCCAATATATTATTGAATATTTTATGCATTTATTAGAATTGGATGACACTCATTCAGGGTAATTAATGTAATTAAAATCCTCTAATATTAATATCAATTAATTATGAAAATACACTCATGTATATATAAAAACAAAGATGAATGTTAAATTATCTATAAAGGGTAACTACTACTATCAACATTCAAAATGGTTAGATAAATATTTCTTATAGGTATCCAATAGACTCCCTACTATATAGTGTATCCATGGGTTGATATAAGTCACATGATTATTTGCTGGGATTAATTTTATCTCTAAAATATTCTAGTATCACTCATGATATAAGAAAAAGAATCTTTGAAATTCGAGTGTGAGATAATTAGCAAATGAATCGGTATACACCAACCACATATATATGTATTTCCTCCTATAAAATCATTGGGGTTCACTCCCCGAATATATATAGGGTATACATTAACATTAAGAAATATTCAAGTCATTCTTAAGTTACAACTATTATACCGTTTTTATTGCATCTATTTATCATATAAATTTCATTTATATTCTCCTATGGGTTTTAAGATATAATAATAATTAATGTATATTATATATAAATTTTAATTTATTAAAAATTGACTTACATAGTCATTGGAAATGTTTCCAGAGTCATCATAACATATGATTCACTAACATATTATATAATAAAACTATAAATTATTATTCATTTAATATTGGTATAATATACTTTATTCTATTATGTCGCACCCTGTGATATATACATATAAAATAAAATTATTTATACACAACATCATATGCTATTGTATTTAGGGAATATATCCCCCAATATTCTACATGAACTGAATGATCACAAATGTTGTGTGATTTAACCTTATATTGAATCATATATAAAACATGAAAAACCATTACAAAAAAATCTATTAGAAATTTCTAACAAACTTTTGGAACTATATTATAAACTTCAAAATGAATCGCATATTAAGTAATTCCATGTGAATATCTATCCAAAACTCATTTTTTGATAAACTCTAAAATACTTTTAGTCTATTGTTTTAATTAAAAATCATTCCTCCTTCAGTCACCCATAATGTCTGACAACACTAGGAATTTTGGTGTTGAAAACAAATAGGAATTCTTAAATCCATAATGGTAATCAAAGATACACCTCTAGAAAATAATATAATATAATCAAGATATAAATGTATATGGAGTGAGGTTCATTAAACACATATCTCTTTAAAACAATCTCTACACATACATCCTATATAAGAATGATTTTCTATATTATACCCTTTTATAATAAATTAAGTAACAACATAACATGTACTATGTTAATCCCATATAGCTTCCTATGTGTTCTCAATTCTCTATTTATAGATTGACCTGGTTGATTAATACATAAAATTACAACAACCCTTATGGATAATCACATCACATTCCCCTCAACCAATATATAAGGGCGTCATATATTATATCTAATTATGAATTTACACTTTCGTAGTCTATCTCAATAGAGGGACTTTATTTAATACTCCTCATATGAGAAGAAGAATTTGATCTTGGTTAACCATCAACCAATCACTTTTTCAATAACAGACACAACCTCCTACTAGGTAATAAAGCCTTAAGTATTACACAATAAAAGTATAAAAGTAAAAATATTCTTAGGTTTGGTATATTTTTAATCTCAGGTATGTTAAAAAACAATATGGGTCATGTATACCTAATATACTAAAGACATTGTAAATAACACTCCATGAGGTAAATTCATGGGTTATCATGCACAAAAACCCCATTTTGTGACCCATGTGAATATTTTATATCCTAATAAAATAATCATACATATTCTAACCATAAAATGTTTCTACAACCATTTATTTTACATTATGAACATCAATTTGAGATAACATAAATTCATTCTCTGATATGTCATTTATCATTCCACAACTTTACTATACATGACCAACATGAAAGAATGATTAATGAGATATTTCCTTTTTAATAACATGATACATTTTTTAATCATAAAACCCTTTAATAATTTTAAAAAACCATTCCTAAGTTAATATATCATCATATCACATATGATAGACTACCAGAGAATCCCTATTTTTACCATATTTTTGGGGTTTGGTAATACTCATTGAATATGTATGTAATTTCTTCAAAATATATATATCCATATAAAATATTCATCCAACTAAATATATTAGTGGGTAACTTTTATAAATAAGTCAAATGTGATTAATTTTGAGACCTAAGTATCATATTCCTATAGAACAAATCCTTGAAAATTTCATTCAAACTTATTTACATAGAAACATAAAAAGTTATTATGTTAATAAATATTTTTGTCTAATTATAACTATTTCTAAGTTAATCAAAATCATAATTATTCGAACCCATTCTATCAAAAAAATTCATATCCTTTATATAATATTTAACTATCATACCCTGAACCTTTGAAAAAATTATGTAACATTCACATTGACTAGAATAATGTTTTATTTGTAAAGTTTTAAAATTATGGAAGTAGAAACATAATCTCATTATCATCCAATATTCAATATTATTTTGGAAATATCATGCTAAGATATAACATAATATTTTTATGATAATATAACACTTATTTCCTTTAATGGGAATATTTTACAAATAAGACATCATATCAATATTCTATATGGTATTGTATTTATTTTAAGTGTTAATAGAATAAATTAATTTATTATTTACAATATTAATTTTATGGTAGGATCAAACTAGATTCATATCAATATTGATTAATTTTATCAAATAAATATGTTATTATGGATTCTCGTTTGATTCTTGTCTTTAATGTAACCCATACGACAACACTTTTTTCAAATATATTGACATTTGGTGGAGGTATTCTCCTCCCAACTTTATGAAAATGACATAAATTCCCTAAATTAAAGAATAATTATTTTATTTGATCCTACCAAATCTCGAGGGTGGTCTGTAGTACTCATACCACCTCTACATTCATTAGGTATTGTTCCATATCAATCTCATTTGTGGTTTTTGATTTATCTAACCTTGGATTATCATAACCATTGATGATATATGGTGTGTTTTTGTCTATTTTGGTATCTAGATTTCATCCTATTTTATTTAAGGAGGTGTTGTATGGAATCCTGAACCCATAAATCACTTTTATCTTCCTGATCATCCATGAGATTCATATAGATATCCAGGTCCCAGAAATCATTGATGATATTATAGTGTCTTCATTTCCAGTAATTGAGTTCAATTATTTAGTGTAATATAACTTATGGTATCTTGTAGATAAATTCAGGAGTGATCACCCTAACCTACCAGCCACTCAATGTTTTGTTTAATCATGGGGTCTCTCCTCACTAGCTATTTTTTCATGATCAATCACTATTCTTCTTTTATCCATCTTTTATCGAATGATAAATTCATAGAATATTTTTTTCAATAATATTAAACTTATAGTCGATATACATTTATCTTGTTTAGATGGTTGATAAATATTCACGAAGGATGTGACCCCTCAACAATTACTATGTGGCTTCGCATTCCTAGGATTCCCCTTCCCTTCAATAAATCGGTTCTCCTAAAAGGGTTATGAAAATATTTATTATGTTTTCTATTTATAGATGGTGGTACATTGAAGATGAATAATTATATGGAAGTGAGTATTTTTATGGATATTTATTTCACCATACCTTTACCCCATCATAATCTCTTGTTGGTAGAGTCAACGATCACTTGATGGAAGTGGATATTTGTTGAGACCTTAGTTATCTTGTTTACTTCATGTCACCTACAATAACATCTGATCTAGTATTGTATGATTTGGTATCTAAAATAGTTTTTTATTAGGTTCTATAAGATAAGGTTCATTTTGTGGTCTATTTAGGGGGGATTACAAATCCTAGTTCTTCTTTGACACTTGAGCTAGTGGGTTCCCTATTACATGTCACCCCGTCACTAGGTTCCCTAGGAGGATTTCCACTAAAGGGGGTATGGATAGGATATTCAATTTTTTATTCCTAATTAAGGTCCTTCTATATCTTTTATTTTAGGTCTTGACCATGTTCTAGTGGGTGGTGAAGTTGTCAGTGTTAGTTTTATTAAAAAGTATCCTCCCCTAAAAAATGTTCTGTTCCTCCCCACATTTTACTGTGTTTCTAACTAGGGTATACCTATATATGAGTCCCTAGTTCCTCTATTCCATGTATGTATTGTTCCTTCTGATGGTAGGTGTGTTCTTATATATTGTGGTGATGGTACAATAGAAGCCATTCATAGGTGTCCCACCCTAGTGGTTCTTCCTACTTTGGGGGGCTCTGATATTAGGTTACCTGACCTGTCATTCTACTAATAAATTTACATCAAAATATCATTCCTAATATTCAACCCCCATATAGTCATATTGAATGAATCTGATAATTATTCCCTCCACACTCCCTTATGATATATCTAATAATATATATCTATAAGGGTATTGGTTCTCCGACCAAATGTGATTTTATTTCCCATGAATTTTGAAAAAAAATCACATTTCCCTTAAAGTATCTATATATGTGAAACAATAGTATTATTCCATCCATAAATTTGTATCTATGTAACATGTGGATAACTACATGAAAATAGTTTTAAATAATACTAAAAAATATATCTTATATAATATATAGTTATATATGAACATGGTAGATTCTTCTCCCTAGTATATAATAATATAAGTTAATTGTAATGAGGTATTGACTTATTTGTTTCTTATTTATAACATGTGTAATACTCATGAAAGATAGTATATATTCAAATATGTATCAAAATTTAATTGAGGTCCCCATGGATGTTTTATAAAAGGATCATTTAAAAAAAATGTCAACAATAAATATGGTAAATGAGGGAAAATTTAATCCCAGAAATACATATAAAACATTAAAACCTTCTTATCAGACAATAATCTCTTGGAATGTTGATTTTCAAGAGGAAACTTCACTTGGTGTAACAACAAAACTGGGAATATATGTAAATGTATTCATTCAATATAATAGAAAGTCAAAATTAATTTATGGTGTTGGTAGATGAATATAATAGCCCACTTGAAGGAGGATGTTTAAATGTGGTGATCCATGAATGGAACAAGACTCTATGATGTAGGGTGGATGAGATGGAGACTAAGAAGGATTCTGATTCTAAAACTCAGTCCTCTGAGGTAATATAAATGGAATTTATGGAATAATATCTTTTGTCCTCAACAAATATAGTAAAAAATGCACTAGTTGATTCTGATGGTTTCATCAATCAAGTGATTAGATCAATCAAGTGAAAGGGCTATTCCAATTTCACCAGTACTCTATTTAAAATATCTTATATAAAATGATTGTTTTTAGTAAAAAAACCTCTAATGTTGTGGATTCTCCAAAGGAGTGGGATATTGAAAAGGGACACTATGAAAATAGAGGTTATCTTCTCTCATCTCCCAATGAATGTAAGTCTCATGTGATAAAAGTTGTTAGAACACAGGCTAACAGGTCAATTCATGAGGGAGGTGACAAGGAGGAGGTTGAAATAGAATATATTCAAGAAATTATCACTTAGTATAATGAAGATATTCTTAAGGATTACATAAACATAAATTTATCAAAGTATGATGATTATAGAATGTTTGAAATATCATTGTGGGTTGATTTGAATGAATAACATGCTTCCTGGATCGATAAATAGAATCATATTTTCATTAATGGATTCAATGAGGGGAAATCAATCTTTTTGGAACATGTACAGACCAAGGAAAAGATATCCTACCACATTGAGGACCTCATAAATGATTGTCTATAATTCAATTTTGACTTCATCGAATGGATTTTACAAAGGTTAAACCATTCCAACTCATTTAAAATTTTCTATAATGGTTTTATTATCTCATTTGTGTTTTGAAGATATAATGATTTTATGAATTTTTTTGACAATAAACATTTTCTTAAAACTGCTTCTTGAAATATTTTTTTTTAATTTTGGCCAAAAAATGGAACTGGATTCATCTGGTAAGGTATTTATATAACCATTAAGGGATAACCCACTTATCTAATAATTTGTTTAATAATAATAATTGGGAGATTTTATTTAATTCCCAATTACTAATGATGCTTCTCTCATCAGAAGGCCAACAACAAATTTGACATTATATCCCATGGATTCAATGGGAAGTGATCTTGAACAATGTACATGGATCCTGGAATGAACCCATGAAAGTGATTTCAATGGATTAATTTAAAAATAAGATGAGAATGTTAAAAAGTGTTATACAACAATGGTAAAAGGGTCTTCCTAATACCAACACCAACATGAAAGAATTAAAGATGGCAATAAATCTACTCGACACTTATTTTTAGGAGATATTGGATGGTTAATTTTGTTATGCTCTCAAATAGAAAGATTTTATTGGTAGAGAGTGTAACATAGGAATATGGTATTATTCATGATAAATCAGTAGAATTTTGTCTTAGAAATAGTTATGTAAATACATTATTCTTCCATGCATGTATTAGAGAATGATAATTTGTTTGAAATCCAAACATGCATCTTAAGGATGGATAGAATACTAGTTATGTTGAAGTGACCTAGACCCTTTTTTTATTATACTTATCCTCCAAACTCTAAAAGTCAAGGCATTATTATATGGATAGTTATTTTAGTGAGGATAAAAATATTTCTTTATTTGACAATATTCTTATGTCTATCGATGACAATTTTAATGTAATAATGGAATACATTATTTTGAGGAATATATCAAGGTAATTTTAAGAAATATCAATCTGATTCATTCCCTTGGTACCAATGTATTTATAGGTTCTTTTTATGTAACTACATTGGTTATATTTAAAATGGATGTCATAGAAGCCATAAAATATAATTTCATAGTGGGATCAATTCCTAGGGCCAACTACTATGCTTCTATTACCTTATTCCTAGTGGGAAGAAATAGAGACCCTTCGATCATTTTAGGGTCGTATGTATGTTTCAATTCTCCTACAAGGTTATCTTCGGTATTTTAAATGAAAAAAACTATTATATTATTTCCAATATGGTCTCATAAGAACAAAATTGATTTATTATGGGAAGGAGTATCCAAGGTGGCATTGGATCAAGGAAAAAATGTTAGTGGATCTTGATTATAAAACCATTGGAACTATTATCACTATTAATATTAACATGTATAATTATTATGAAAGAATATAATAAAAATATTTTTTCAATTTCATGAGGAGATGTGGGTAATATGACTGGGATTGTGATCTATTTTTTAATAGCTATTTTATATGCTAGTTTTCATTCACTCTTATGGGTAGAAAGTTTATATCCTTTAAGTCTACCCACATCCCCCAAAAATTGATCCTATATCTCTTAATATCCTCATCTAGGCTCATGATTTTATTAATAGGAATACAAAAAAATATATAAAATATGTGGATGTGTATACTTAAAAACTTATATATGAATTCATGGGTATCACACACCGATATTCTGTTGATGAAATTATATTCACATTAAATTTAAGACTTCAATCAATAAAAAAATGAAATATTTAAGGAACTTTTATGGGGTATAGAGTGGGGAACAACTCAATGATAGTAAGAGAAGTTTGTGAATCTCAAGTACAATTTAAATTATGTGGTCTTAAATTATATTCTTGATGGAGTGGATTCTTGAATGATAACTTTCTTAGGAATTACTGTGGAATAGAAATATTGATAAGGAATACATGTATTTATCTTTTTAACAGTTTGGTGGATAGAATTACTAGATGTATCACAAACTAGAGAAATTTATTTCCTTATTTTTGGGGTTGGATCAATATAATTTTTAGTGTATGTCCATGGATATATCTATATTTTTTTCATTTTAGAACTCAAATAAATTATTAAAAATATATAAATTATCATTATTGGTTTCTTGAGGTAAAATCGCTAAGAAATAAAATTCCATTGGATGAGATAGGATAACTGAGGTAAATAGATTCATGTTAGTGGTACTAAACTATAAAATTATAGGAAGGCATGAAGAACATTTAGGTTGTGCTGGCCTTGGATGCTCTTGTAGGTCAGTCTATGTAATAAAATTTTGTTAATAGTAAATATTGGTGGATATGAAAGGTACATCATAGTGGGATGCCTTTTTCAAAAGCTGTATTATGTAGTGTATTATCTTTCTTTCATATTTTCCTTGATCATAAATGGGGGATCATCAACTATAGGGATATAAAATTTTGGGATGATAACTGGTCTAGTCGGTCTCAACACTTTTGAGGGTTTCCATACCATGCCATTATTTTCATAAGGCTATGATATTTTTGAGGCTCATCAACACTATTATTGATGAGGATAGAAAGTAATTATTCCCCAGTATCAATTTGGTTGATTAATAGTGTATGTTTATTTTCAAACCATATAATTTATTCCAATTTAGAACTTATTAATATCCTAAACTCATCCATGTATAGGGTGGATATGACCATTAGTATAAATTAAAATGGAACAAATTAATCCTTATCAAGAATTTTTTTCTACTTTGGTGAGTTATACATAGAAAATTTCCCGTGGAAATCTGTATCCAATGAAAATGAAAACAGCTTATTTCAATGTTCTTATGTGATTTAAACCCAAAAACAAATATTATAGATAACCTATTAATGGTGGTGATTGGATGTTTTCCATATGGAACATTCATGGTTCATGATAGGGAATCCCCATTTATCATAGTTCAATTGACTATTTCACTGTTTCATTGTTTTTTGGTATATAATTTTCACCTATTTATTGTGTTTTCCATTGGTGATTTATTTTTTATAGGTTTATAAGTTTTATTGGATTCATGTAATGAAAATATATATATGGACTCTCATACATTTTTTATCCTTCTTTAAGACTAAAATTTTCTATTTGATCAATGATATAGAACATATGTGGCAGTTAATATAAAAACTCATACCATTAAAAATATTTACCTTGTGTTTAAAGATATCCAGAGAGGTGGGGATATTTATAGGAAAGACAATTGAGTTAAATATAATATTCTAAGATACGGTCTTAAACTCAACATAGATAGTGTGTGTATCAACAGATCAATGTGAATTAGATGTGTCATTTGTTATGAATGGGGATCAGTTGTGTTAATGTTTAGTACTTACAATAGGGAGGGACACACACTCTATTTTGATGCCAGATCTAAGCTCAGTGATCTCCTTGTTTGTTGACATTAAAACCAAAAAATTTATTTTGTAGAATCTTGAACCACTCTAGTGATGAACATTTTGAGGGGACATTATTTTAATCACTAGTATATAATATACATCATTATGAAATGTAAGAGGATCATTGAGTAGGATATGATGATTATTAATACATTTAGGGAGGGTAAAAATTATGCAAATGCTTTATCTTTTAATGGTGATCTGAATTCCATGCTTTATATTTATAGAACCATTATTTCTCTTCTCCAATATTGTTTTAAAATTTTCTATGTGGATTCCCTTAGGATCCACCAATATTAATGACCTTGGTATCTTCTTTATAATTTTTATCCCTATTGACAAAATATAACTATTGTTTGAAATGTTTTAATCAAATTCCTTAAATTTTAATAAAAATATAGAATAAATATTTCTATCTTGCATAAAACATTTATATCTTTTAATTTTTTTTTCTTAAAAGTAATAGAGTTTGATGAATAATTAACTATGTGTATTAAATCCACCATATCACTTTTTATAATTACTTAGTGTTTACAAATTACTCCTCCCATCATATAATAGAATTCAAAAAATTATACACATACATTATATATATTTTTAAAAATATATATATTCCTTTACACACCAATTTATGATTCAATAACTTTTTGTTTTATAATCTGAGTGAAAAATACACTCTCAATCAATTCCTCCAAATATTTGGAACTCATTTATACAAACATCATTTATGAAATATATATTTGGTATCATATAACCTTCAAAATCAAATAATTTATTTATATAACACCAATATCGGAAATAAACTCTTAATTTTGTTTCTTAAACCCCTTTAGATATCCTAGATAATTCCATCTTATGCAAACAATTTCTTTTATTCTTCATAATACCTTTAGGTTTCAATGATCAAAGTTAACTATTTGGAAAAATAAAATATTCTCTTTCTAAATTAAACTATTACCATTCATTAAGTTCAATATAGAATACAATATTATTCATCAAATTCCTTGTTTATAAATTAATAACTATTTAACAAAAATAGGGTATATTTTGATTGAACTCGTTCACATTTTTGAAACATTTTTAATGATGATTTCGTAATGAATATACTTTTTAGATCATTCCTAAAATGAAAATTTAATCTCACTAATTCATTATAAAACATAATAACATTTAGTATATTAGTGGATACTAAATTAAATATGGTTTTCTTTTAGTTATTTCTTTTTAAAACATATGTGAATCACTTAATTATTCTTACAGAAATATATATTTATGTGTTGAAAAATTTCAATTTCTAGTTATTCAGGAAGGTTTTTCTTTAACACATAAAACAGTTGAACAAGTTTAATAATTTACTAATATTAAAATACCCCTTTCTATATATTGATCTCAAATTTTAGGGAGACGATGATGATTCCATTTATCTATAATATAATGTTTTATTAGACATGAATAATGGTTTACATTCATTTAATAATGACTTTTATTAAATATTTCAAACTAAAATAAAGACCCCCTCTAGATTAAATCAAATCCATTAGTGTGCTATGGACCATATTTCAATAATAAATGAGTCTTTTTGGTTATTCCTCTCCGAATTTAGTTTTATAGGTAAGGAATCATCCAAAACATATCATATATAACCCATGGATATCTATGAAAAAAATATTTTTTCAATCCCTCATATGGAAAAAAATCTACACTCTTCCTTTGGTATCATATCTCTTAGGGTTTCCTAGCTATGTTTAAAAAAAATAGAGTTCCAAAAATGAGGCACCTAACTCTTTGGGACACCTCACTACCATATTTCCTTGGGTAAGATAATTAAAGGGTACCTTTCTTTGGAATAACCTACTTGATTGAATTATCAAGCTCTAAAAAGGTATTTTATTTTGAAGGATTCTAATAATTAGTATTTCAATGGTGATTTAATCTCACCATATTATCTCATGTTATTACTTTTTAGTGTATAGATACATCAAAGGAATTTTTTGAATCTTTTCAACCTAATAAAAATGTTAAAAACAAATTAATGTGTATCTCTTACAGAACACATAGCATGTTTTACAAAGATATATTAAAAAGTCAACTATATTCATACATGTTTAAATTCATCCTATTAATATGTAACATGAAACCCCTTTATGTAATGTCTTAGAACAATATCAATTCAACAATCCCCACAAGAGAACATTTGGAGTGACAAATAACTAACCCTCACTTTTCTTGAAAAGGAATAAACCTCAATTCCAATGAGTAGCTTGACATATGGTCCCTAAACCCAAAGATGATTTACTCAAGAAATTATTCAACTCCATAAAAATTTTAACCCCTAAATTGTATAAAATATAATTAACTTATTTATTAAATATCATTACATAATAAATTATAAAGTCATGGATAAATAAAACTAAATCAATTATCATACCTATCATGTGATTCATTAGATTCATGTGTAATAATTTGTAAAAGATTTTTAACAATCTAAATTAATACATACATTTCATTACTTCAATGTATAAATAGTTTTTGAAAATTTCGTAAATGAAATATCTATAAAAACTTATATAATATACCCATACATTATAGACATTCCATAATTGAATAAATATAAAAAATAATTTTACCTTTAATATGAACTCCTTCATATTATCATTTTATATAAAATTTACCTACGTATATGATATAATAAATATAAACATTATATATGTATGATCTATTCTAATATATTACGTCAATATCCAAAATTATACCTATTAATTATTTAATGCTTAATCATATCAATTATAAAAATACATTTTAAAATATTTTAAATAATTTAATATATATTTCTTTATTTTCAAATAAATTTACAATTTATTCCATATAAATAATGTTAGTTACAAGGACTCTTGGAAAGTTTTCTTACTATTGTTCTAGAACTAAGCTTATAAACCTTATTTTAAACTCATTTTCTAATTATAAACTCTTTATATTTTTCCTTATTTTTTAATTTATAAACAATTTATAAATTAAACATATAAGATTTATATAAACATTTTACATACAAATTATAATTCCTTACATATAAGTTGAAAGAGATAGTTTAATATTAAAAAATCATAGTACATAATATTTATTAAATAAATATTTCATAAAAAATCAATTAATTATAAATAATCTAAAATTAATAAATTTATAAAAACATTTATGAATTTAATAAATATTAAAAAATACCTTTATCCATAATTTATAAAAAATTATGAATTATTTAAATCAATTCATAATTGAAATTTATAAAATTCTTTTTTTTTCTATTATATCATATTGAATGATAAACATAACTCATAGGTTGTGACTTAGCTCAAAACAAATGTTGTTTCACCCCATAATATTAATCATAAGTCATAGTTGATAATGTGGATAATGTAAAAATATCTACACTAGGTGGGATACATAAGATTAACCCACAATGTTTTGAAGTCATAGATAATGAAATGTATTAGAATAAAATAACACAGTGCAAGAATTTTTATGTGGGATTATCTCAATCCACTCTAAAACCTCTAACTTATAATATGTACTCTTCATAAAAATAACTTTTCTATTTTCATTTTCAATTATTATCACAAGCCATTATAACCTATATTGCATTAAACTTTGACATTTGGGAATTTGGGATTATGATATCTCCTATAGAAATACAATGCTTTATTTTCGTTATAAGAATCTAAATTATTCCATCCTTTCATTTCCCATATCATATACTATTATATTCCAAAAACTAAATAATTAACATTGGGTCATATCTTACAATATCACATATTATAAACAATAACCATATCATGGATTATGATATAAAATATCACATAACAAGCCACTATGAAATTACAATAACACTATCTATGATATATAAAATATTATATATTTCTTTATTTTCCATATGATTTCAAGGATCAGGAATCATAGTGAAGATGTAATACAATTAATTTATTTCATGAGATACAATTATTCTAATTCAATGTAGAAAAATAATTAGACATCTCAAATTCCAATATTAAACATGCATGCAACCAAAACCATGTATATGTATAAATGAATAATAATTTTCACCTTTCACTAAAGGGTTTCTATTATAATATTCATTTACAATGGTTTCATCATGATACCTTAGAGGAAAACAACAAGCTCTCTCCTCTGTGGTGTATCAAAGGAGTAAAAGATATCCCCCAATAATCAAAATATATTCTTCTTCACTACATGAAATATTAGTCCCTATTATAGTAAAATAAGAGGATGAAGATAGATTTAGGTATGTGAGAAGAAGAAGAATCTTGGGAATACACAGATCACATCCTTATGTGTTGGTTTGTCTGAGTATATCAAGAGGGGGTGAATTGAGTACCCAAAAAAATCTATCCAAAATATGTTAAAAAAAATCCACCAAATAGTTAAAATAGACCAGTTAATCAAAATAACATATGGATATAAGTTTTGATCTTTTATGTGATTTCTAAAATAGTGATTAGATCTTAGTTAAAACAATATATAAATATTACTTTATCATTTTAAATAAATTTACATAATCAAAAAATTATATAAAATCTAGTTAACAATAATTATAGAATTGGTGGTATGGTCTATAGTTTAGAAAAGAATAATTTTAAATCTTGTAAATAAAAAATAAAACACACAACGGAATAAATACCAATGGTTATGTCTCATGCTAAGAAAAAATCTACTCCACTTAGAAATAACATGTTTCCAAGAATAATATATAAAATAATATTTAATCGCTATCCTAAATAGGGTATAAAATAGAAAACTAGATCTTTATTACTTAGATGTACCTATTCCACAATGTTGTGGGAAATAAAATAAGAAACATTCTCATAGGGACCTCTTCTAAAACATGTGGGTAAAAAAGAGTAAATGGATATATAAGACATTAAGTATCTTCTAGTCAAATTAAATGAGACATTTTATTTATTTAATTTAAAAATTAAATCACAACCCTCTCAAAATGTAAAGATAACATATTGAGGGAGATAGAAAATATATAGAAAATGTCATGTCACTTTGTTTTATATCCTATGAATCCTGAGTATCTTTGGATATAGCTTGAATAAGAGCTTGAGTCGTGTTTTTTAAAAAGTTAGTTACATGGAGGATTGTAAGATCTCTTTTTTTACTATATGAAATGTTCTTTATATTCATTATGCTCCACTTTCTCATAGTGTTTTGTAGGAAAGATGCAATGAGTATCATTTCAGCAAGTGGCACTATTCAGGTTCTTGCAAAATGGTTTCAGCTCACATCTTGTGTATCTGTATATATCTATGTATATCACTATGTATATCTATATGAGGGAGTCTCATTCCCAATATATGATCATCATGCAGGGCCATCCAATTAAAGAACAATAATTACATTCTTTTTATCCCCATGCTAATTTTTAAAATCCTATTTAATATTATATATAATTGTTTATGAATTAATTATTAAAATTACTATAAACATTTAATTAGATAATACAGCTGTTAGAAAAATTGAATTTAAATTAATATAAATGTTGAATGTGACTCCTTTGAATGATAAGTCAACTTTGGAGGTGACTTAGGCTGGAGGTGAGTCATACTAATGGTAAATCATCTCACCGATGACTTGTCTCAATGGTGAGTCATATCAGCGCATTGCCAAAATTCTAAGCGGTAGGTAATGTCTTATGGTAAGTCAACTTTAATGGTGACTTAGAACTCATGGTGGATATTTTCTATACTTTATCAAATTTCCACTGGTTGTCTCTTATGATAGGTGTTTTTTATACTTTTCTAAATTTACATGGGTCACTAATTATAGTGGGGGTTCTCTATACTTTTCATAATTTCCACTTGTCCTTATTGGTGAGTCGTGTCTGGTGGTGAGTGGAGACAGATTGTGGGTCTTTCAAAAAATTTGCCAAATTTTTTCCTACCTAACTTATATCATTAAATGATATCATAAAACATAATACTCATTAATACCATAATGAGCTTTATTTTGTGATCATTAAGAAAAGTGTTCTAATAATCCCCCATTTCTATGTTCACAGATCATGAAATTTTATAAACCATGTATAGAACAAATTGAGGTGTTAAAATAAATCATCTTAGATCATAAAGTGAAACATAATAAAGAAATGGTATCAAAGATAAAATTAAATAGTTGTGGAATTAAAGGTTTTTAAATAGGTTGGTATCAAAGGAATAACATTAATAAAAGAATAAATGGACAAATAAATAAAATCATAGAGTTATTCTCCCCTTTTAGGATTATCAAAATGTAAAAATAATATAGTAAATGTAATGAAATAGAATATGAAGAGTAATAGAATTTCCATTATGAAAATATATCGAAATATAACCAAAATGATAAAATAAAAAGGAATAATAAAATTCTCTATCAAAGACTATAATCTAATTTCAATGCTTCTTAGGATGACTAGAAAAAACAATTAGATCTTTTCCCTTCGCTTTTTCAGAACCAGAAGGTACAACTGTAGAAAAAGAGGTAATTGTAGTGATGGTTTTAGGAACATTAGGTAGAGAAAGAGACTCTCTATTAATTATAGGCCTATGATGCTAGATAGATTCTCTGGGAGTTGGACTGAAGGGTTGGAAATGAGCAAGAAAGGGTGCATTCGGATCTTTGGTAACACTGGGTCTGAAAAATTCTATATGTGAAGCTAGAGGAATAAGATGAGAAGTGACAGGAATGGAATCTTGATACACCATTCCAGTTCAATAAAAATGAAGAATTGGTTTTATGATATTTATGAAGTCTATAATAATATTTTGACCTCATTCCATAACACTGAATAAATCCCTTTTGCTTCTATAAACCACATGAGCAGTGGGGTCATCACCATCAATTGATTAACTTGTTCTTTGCAATATTGAGTCACTGGAGGCATGATTAGGTTCTCAGTAAGAAACATAAATTGATAATACAACTCATGATTAGTATAAATGCATGATATATAATAATTTATGAATTTTGTAATTGTCTCTCTATCAAATTTCATATCCTTCATATATTCTATAACTATCATATAAACATTTTCATTATTATTATATACTTTCCTCAAAGTATCATAAGGGATTTTATGTAAATCACAAAATATACTATGGATCTCTTATATCACAACAGATCTAACCAATTCAACATAAAAATAAAGAGGAGGATCACTTGATGAAAAATATATGGAAGTAATGTTCTCCCTAATCTCTAGAAAAGATTCCATATAATCTGAATAGAAAGATAATATCTCATCTATTGTAGATATTAAAGTATCTGTCTAATTTTCTATCCTTTTGTTTTCCATATCCACTTTACAAATGTGAAGCATAATTTTAGGATGGATGTACTAAATCACAAGCCCTAACAAATGTCTTTTATCCTTCTCACAATGTTTAGTGACCAAGAGAGGTTGATCTTTCAGTAACAAACCAACATCAGAGATAATCCTCTCTCTGAATGATTCTAGGTTAGCTCTACTAAAAACATCAACAAACTGGTAGGTGTAGGTAATAAAGAAGTAACTATTTCACTGGTAGGTTTGACTGTAGGTTTTTATCTAGTAGAAAAATTATAATAAAATCTTTTAAAGTCACCTAAAGTATCTATATTTGCAACCAATATTCCCATAGAATCCATTTGCTCACATACAGAAGGTCCACCATGATTTGGTGGACTTCCCTCCTCATCTGAATCATGGTATTCTAGAAATAGTCTAACATATTCATGGTACTTCTCTCACTCCTAAAGATCTTGGTTCCCCCAAACATATATAAGACACATTATAAGACTTAACAATATAAGAGTCAGCAGCTTTAGGATCAACAGAAGAATGCTCAATATGAGTGGCCTAGACATCAATGGCCTTAATCGCTATATTTTCATCAACTAACTGATCCAAAACTACCGTCTAAACAACCTTCTACAAATCTACTATAGGATCAACATTAACACCATTTATAGTAGTATAAACTGGGAGAATATCAAAGATTTTGGATTTCTCCCCCTAAATAGATGCTTCCATTTCATCTTTGGATGTTCTATCAACATCCTTATTGAAACATTATTTCATCACATGGATTAAATTTTGACAAAGAGAAATGCCTTAGAAAAAGGATAAGAAGGTAGTTGAATAATGCCAAATAATCACAAAGCCTCTAAAAATGATTTTCCCAAGGTAACCCCAATCACCATCGGCGTGCAACCACTTTCCTGCCTCCTGACTTGAGCAACCAAAAACCATCACCCAGGGTATCATATCTACCTATAAATAGATTCTGGGAGCCTTCATTTGTATAAAATAATTTCCCCAAAGGCCAATTGCTCCTCTGATCATCCTAGTATATCGATTAAGTTATATGAAACCTACAAGGTAGTTTCCGAACACCTAAAAAGAGGGAATCAAATGGGGATAGTTAGACTTAATTCTATTAAGTGTTAAAAATAAAAAACACTTTCATGGATCATTCTACCACCCCCTGATTTAAGTGGACTAGCATAACCTCTTTTACTCAAACAAAAACATGCACTATTCACTTCTAGGAATACATATGAAGACCCTTGATGTCTTTAGTCAAGTCTCACCCAAGTTTATTCATTAAGTTTGTTCATCACCTAAGGTTCCATAAGTTTTCCCAAGCCTATGTGTGTAGAGCACCCTTGTATGACCCTTCAAGGTTTTCACAAACCTACCGTATGTGTGATCCTTTCAGAAAGACTCATTCAAATCCACTCATGGAAAAGCCTCCCCTTCCCTGGATCCTGTTCTAGAAAGGGACTATGTTGAAACCTCAACCAAGACCTCTTGATTTATAAAACCATTGGGAAAGTCACATCAGTATGTCTCCAATTTGGATTTGGATTACTATGATTTGAGGTTTCCCACACATTTCCTAACATAGGGTAAGGATCCTTGAGACATCTATAGATTTGAACATATATGGTCTCATGGACCCTTACCACAGGGAAAGTGTTGCGAAGTTCTCGGTCTTGGATTCTGGGGATAAGACATTGTCTGCCCCTTTTCATCTCTAGGACATAGATCATTTAGTTACTATTAATTAGGGAGAGGTTCACACATTCTTTTCTAGCCCACATGGAATGATATTTTCCTTCCCCTACAGAAACCATTTTAAGGCAACCATCCTGGTGTAGGCCCCTAGCCTTTCATAGAGGAGGTTTTAGTCTTTCTTCTTTCTATATGTGTCCCCTTCATTCCTTCTTTACCATAGATTCTTATCCAATGTAAAGTGAACATAAGGGAAGTGATGTAACCCCTGCCTCTTCCACCATATACCTATCCTCTTCTACTGTATCCCCATCCTTTTACTTCATAAATTAAAGGAAAGTGTGTGATTTTTCCAATCTTTTACTTCCTCATTTTTTTCACCCTGAGCATGACTCACATTGTCTTAGAGTTTAGTGATGATAATGAAAACCACAAAATCCACATAATGGAATAAACTAACATAAATTTTATTCTCACTATAACTGGGATATGTAGGAATCCTTATCAAGTCTTGAGATCTATATAATCTTATCCAAATATTTTTTAAATCATTCCCCCTAAATGGACCTCCTCCTAAGTGTAAGACCAAATTTCAATACACTATGATAATTTTGATTCCCTTTATAACCAGGATACATAAGAATCCAACTTAGGGCCCAAACTCAATGGGCACCCTTCTTAGGAATAAGCCCCAATCATAATTCCCTTAATACAAGTATCTTTTTTAAGTGTAACCCTCGCGTTAATCCCCAATATCACCATGAGTGGAAACATCTCTCATGGTCCATTCACAAGGGAAATCATTCTCAAGAGTATAGCCCAACATATCATCTTAAAGGGCCTTATTATCCTGCAATGCATACCCTTGAGGGCCTCTATAGCTATAATTCATCACCAAAAAACAATGTGGGATTTCATTCCCATACAAATGGGATACGTGGGATGCCTCCCTAAGGTTCAAACCCAAAATCCTAAGCTAACCTTATTCTTTTAGGCCATATCCCTAGTAGGGTCTAATTCAACATGGAAACCCATATCCCTTCCATGTTCCTTGGGATTCATAGGTATATGTCCCACAAAAATCATTGAATATCACCTTCCACTTAAACATCCTTACCACATGACATTAAACTATATAGTTGGGTCTTTATCACACGACCTTAAAAGTTATGATGTATCCTATTAAGGGAAATTTAACTACATGGTTTCTAATTTATTTCACAATGATACATTGGAATACCATCCTTGGGTTTGATCATAATATCATAAAAACTTTCATCTCCCTAGATGACGATAAATTCTAGAGTGAAATTTATCATCCTGGATGACTATAATCTCTAGAGTTCCACACTACATGGTTAGAAAACTAGCATAATCATAATAACAACCAAAGAGTCTGTATACAATATATAATAGGATACCATTAATGGAGAACCTCATATGTGTACATATATCTTCGTTGATGAAGAATGTAGAATACATTCGGATTATTATGAATTCTACATATGATAATAAATTATTTCTAATATTGAGATAACCCACATCATACATGGGAATTAGTGAAGGATTCATGAACATATCTTTATTCAATAAGAGAGTGTCAGCGTAGGAAATAATTCCCCCCAAAGGGGTGTAATGAGCCCAATCACCCATCCTCTCGACCAATGTGTGTTCTAAATAATTATGGGTCAAAATATATAATGAGTGCCTACCTTTAGAAAGTAGGTCCCTATGGATACAGAAACACTGGGTGTTTTTGGTTCCATGAAAAAACCCATTGTAAACCATTTGGATAAAATGATTTCTCTAATGAAGTCACATTTCCATCAGAAACAAATAATGGTGAACCCAATGTGAATCTTTTACCATGATGATAGTGTCTTTTACATGTTAATTCCCCTCCATTATCATGGGAAATGAGTGTTGGATAGAGAAATCAATCAAACATGTAATCATCCAAAATTTTATGCTTTTTCGTAGTTCATGGTTTTTATTTGTCATATATATATGTAATTTATTTCAATAAATCCATTTAATCTAATGGTTTACTTCATGTTTACACCCATAAACGCCCCAACTATAGCTCAAGTCTGATCCACATCCGCACAAAGCATTCCATCACTAACTCAGCATCTGCAATGTTAGTTCTATAATTCTCTCGTTTGAGAGTACCATAGATACGGTAGAATCTAAACTCTAGATGATTCCTGATAGGACCTTTAGATCAATAATCACCCCTGATCTTCCTGTCAACAATGATAGGTAGTCCATAAGAAGAAGTCGTCATCTGCAGTATTCAACCATTTTGGGAGCTTATCCCCATAACGAAACAACCAGTCCCTTCCATATTTTATGGAGGTAGATCAAGATGCCACCTAAGATTTTGTCCAGAAAACACTGGGGTTCTTCTCAAGGAAACCTACAAACAATCATCATTACAAATTCCACAGGGCAGTGAACCCTCAAAATGATGAGGATGTCACCTTTGACTATCCATCCAAGGTCCCTTAGACCCGAGAATGCAAGACAGCCTACCGAGGGTAGAAACATGATAGTAGGGTAAAAGTTCACACATTTTCCCCCTATAAAGAATCTCACCAACCCATATTGGTGGGAAAAAATTAGTAGGAACGTTCACCTATCCCCATTTATTCATCCAGTCAGTAGACTCACCTAGTTGAATTCAAAGAAGCATGTCATCGAAATATTGTGGAAACCTATATGTAGGAACATAAACCATTCTGAAACCACCAATCCTTACATAAGAATCATCTAGCAGAACTCAAAGAAGTATGTTGACCATATTTGGTGGTAAAAAGGGAGAAGGCACATACACCAGCCTTCACCCTCAAAGCCTACAAGCAGCCTCATCTGGCAGCACATGGAGAATTCAGTCTGAATGTTCTGATGGAAAGCAGAGGGAAAACTTAACTCTCTTCCCATGAGTACTGTGAGTATCCAGTGGTAGGAAAGTGGGGAATGATTCAGGCACATGCACCTACTCCAAATATAGAATGGATTAAAATTCAAATTCCAATAACTGAAGTCACCAAGCATATCCTAGAAATTGTAAAAGGGTAGACACAAATTTGTGCCCATATAATAGAAATTTTTTAGAATATCATAATGGTGGTCACAAAAGTACATGAGGGATGTTAACATAACTCTATCCCCATACCTAGGTCGTTTCATCATCATGTAACCCCAGAAAAGATACATACCTAAACTCTTAGAAAGAAGGTTCAGGGAGAAAACTCCCCCATATCATATGGTTAGCCGGATCAGGGGCATACACCCACTCCAATGGGAGATAATCAGCCTATCCTAATGGCCACTCCAAGGAAGGCACATACACCCTCCCATAAGGACCACTTCACCCACTATATTTCTCCAACTGCTTGTAAGAATACATCAAAAAAGAAATCTCATTAAGCACAGTTAGAGAACCAGGATTCGATCTACGATCATGATTCGCTCGACCCTCGAGTTATTGAAGCCCTAAAACAATTTATCTATTATAACTCAAGAAACTACCCAACCATTAATAAATTATGGGAGGAGTATTAGTAATTATGATTTTCCTCATCAGACACTTCACAATAAAGTCATGCTTCATGGTAACAATTCAGTCAATCTTAGGAGCCTATCTCTTAATGATAATCCCAGAAACCCTCCATGGGGCTAGGATAACAATGATCAGTAGTTTATTCCCCTTTATTTAATCCACCATGATGGTTCTCCACATGATTTCCATCACTGTGGAAGTTATCTCCATATTAGAGATTTCCATTATCAAGATAATTCTACAATTAACAATGTAGTGACAAGAAATCCCTCTTATATTGACAAACATGAAAATAAAAGTCCAGTCATGTTTGATTCCTTGTCACTGGTAGGTGAAATCCATTGTCAACTAGAACATAGCCCAAGGAAATGGTCCTTCTCTGAACCTCTCTTGGGTCATTTTCTTTCCAATATAGCAGAGGAAATATCAATAGATCCCATTGCTTGTGATGAAATAATCGAGAAGTGTCCACTCTGGTCAGACCAGGTTGAGGGACCTCTTATGAAAGACAAGGAATATTTTCTAAACATGAGGAAGCAATGGGCTAAATATGACATACCAATCATGTTATACCTTTATCCACCTCTAAAAATATTATTATGGAGGTTTCTATGGAAGATTGTATGCATGACATATGCCTTATCATATGGAAAAAATTCATCACCTAAAAGAAGTTTTATTACCCTATGATGATTATCAAACTCCTGTCAAGAAAATAGAATTTTTACAAAACATAATTTAATTGAAATGTCTCATGGATTCCCAAAAATTAAATATCAAGAAACAACATGGATACATTGAACATGCATTCATCAATGCATTAATGAGGTTGGAAAGGCTGATCGAAGATACCCCATCTGGTGTTCACATCGGAAAATGCAGTATACATGGGGAATTGCATTTCATTGCACTATCTAGTAATAAAATACCACCATAATTGGCCTCATGTAACGTTATTTCCTCATGTCAGCTAAAATAAATAGAATTTGTTCATGACTAGAGATATGTTCAATAAGTACATGTCCTGACAGACTTAAATTGATTTCAGACGAAGATAGAGCATTTGTTTGAGATAATTTTGCATCAATAACATGAAAATATAGATATTTTATCCCACTTAAATGATTTAAACCCTCGTATTGAAACATTTTTATAAAAAGATCAATGTAATTATGGAACAAAAAATTTAAGTGAGTGTCGAATAATGCACCTATCCAACATTCGGAACAGAATCCTTAAAATCCGAAGAGAAGCTAAGGTAATATTATCCAAGGCAGTTTAGAAAAAACCCCATCCTTCAGGGCTAGGGGATTGTTTAAAAAAAAACTCTAGACTATCCATCCATGCCCGAAGGGTTCTGAAGGAATAATAGGAATAGAACCATCCCTCATAGATAGGGGATTTTAACCCCAACAATCCCCTCCTCAGTGGGAATCAGTCTTCTCCTAGCTAGGGAATATTCCACTAAGTGAATCCCCTCAATTTTTACCATCCTTAATCAAATAAAATCACTTGGAACATGTGTGACTAAAATCTTTGGAGATTTCCTTCAGGTCATTTTCCATCAAACAAACCCCAAGGAACCAGTGAACAAGAGGACAAGGTCTTTTGGAGGGCATATAATAAGGATACCTCGTAGAGATTTCAACCGAATGAATGTGATGCACTATGAATATGTGAATGTCAATAATTCCACCAATGAAGACCCACTAGATCATGATTCCAGTTCAGTGGAGTTTGAAAGAGGAATTTCGTATTCATGAGACAGTTCACACCAAGACAAATGCAGAAGGTCTTCATACCCAAACCCGGAGGCTCACCCAAAATTTGGGTATCACCTCAAATAATCCCCCTCTAACTCCTCAAAACTCACGAAATATGGGAATAGGTAAGGGTTATACCATGTCTCACATTCCCCCAATATAAGGCTAGTCCCTTTATCTAGAGGAATGATTTTCTCCGAAATAGGAGGAAATAAGAGAGTTGAGAAGACTCAATGTAAAGTTACTCTAAGGAAATCTTCCAACCAGATTTGGTACATAGGTAGAATCTCAACTCACAATTCCTATTGGTTCACCTCATTAGAGAGGGTTTTCCACAACAATAGAAGAAAATAGGTAACATCAGCTCAATGTGGCTTGTCAACCACCATTATATTGGGATCCCTCAATTGAAGATCGAGAATTACATTCATTAGGTACATATCTAGAACATGGTAAGGACTATCCTTATAGTCATACCTCAATTGGTTACTCATGGTAAATACAAATGGTGCCACCACTAGTGGTCTTGCGAGTCATTGAACCTATTCAGTCTCCATCCACCACACCTATATAGGTCCCAGATCAGCCAAATATTCCACAAAATTCTTATGAACACCATTTATTCATTAATGACTTGATTAAATGTTATGGAAGGATGTAATTTTCAATTACAACCATAAAAAATAATTATCATGAATGGTTGGATCCTGTCCATCCTTCACCAAACTTTTGGAATCCTATATATTTTATTTTCAATGGATCAGGAGATTCAGAGAAGTACTTAACCTATTTTTTCTCTCACTTTGATACCAAGATGGGGACCCATGAACAACAAGAATTAATGAAACTTAGATTATTTGTGTAATAATTGTATGGGATAGACTTTGTATAGTATACGAGTTTATATTCCCGATCGATCACTGGATGGGAAGATCTTCGTCAGAAGTTTCTCTTCTAGTTCAACACAATGATGTAGAATATAACTGTCTTCAATCTCACAAACTACAAATAAAGAGAGAATGAAATATCTCAGACATCATTGCTCAGTGGAAAGGATTTACTTACTCCTTTAACCCGCTGCTCCCTCAAGAAATTTTTTTGCCTATCTGTGTATAAAATATATATGGTGAGTTGTGAATACCATTGATACCTATAAAATATATTGGAGGATTTCGATATTTGGATGTAATTTCTAAACAACTTGAAAACTCCATTGCATAGATTAAATCCAAATCTTGGGAAATCCCGTCATCTCAAGGAATGAGAATAGGAAAGGCATAGATCACTATAGTTACACTTAAGAATGCCCCTGTTCCTTATCCTACCTCAAAGACCACACTGTACCATAAGGATCCACCTCTAAAGAATCAAAAACAAAAACTTCCATGTCAACATGACCAAATAAATTAGATGTGAAGACAATTTTAGTAGTTAAAAAACATGGTCTATTCCTTTACAAAACACCAAGTCCCTATCTACTTCATCTTAACTTTGGAAAACATCTTATTCTAGTTTCCAAAGCCCAAGAATCCTAAAAATTAATGTGAGGATGATATCAAAAACTATTTACCTTTATATTAAATGTTAGGGTATCCATACAAGTGTGTTTTTTTTCAAGGACCTCCTACAAAAAAATGGTTGGTTCTTGGAAAGTGAAACTGATAAATTCACAAACCTTGGTGGAAAATATTTCTATTACTGATATGGAGGAGGAAGGTGAGTGGAAAGAAGTCAAACGAGGGAATTAACTAAAGTTAAGTGATTGGATGGTTAGAAAAAAATCATCTGAACTCATTACATTCTACAAACATATTTGAAACATCCAACTGTGCCTCATGTCACTTCCACTATAGAAAATCAAGCTTTATCAAAATCCTCACACACTAAAGGTGAGTCCTCAATGAAGCGACATGGAAAAAAATATAAGGAAAAAATATAAGAAAATGAGCATGTGTCAAGGCCAATGTTATCTTAGAGATTAGCATATTTCCTATTTCTTATCTCAAAAGCACATGAACTGCCCCACTAAATAGAACAATAAAATTTGACCCCCCAAGAAGAATCTTTATTAAAAGAAGAGTTCATCTTTGGTTCTAATAATTTTATTCACTTAATGGATCCCTAATCAAATAATGATTCTGATTATGAATTTTATTTCCCTACTCTTGATTGGGGAACAGGGGTAAGTGGTTTTCAAGGTTGAGGATATAGGGGAAGAATTTTTTGTTCTTGGAGTAACTACTTCAACCACACCCCTGCTCAAACCATATGTGTGGATGAAACTCATGGGAATCCTCTCTAGGGATCTCAATAGTAACAAGGGAGTTATTCCTACACACATGATAAACCATTCCCAGACATGAATATCTTGGATGACTGGTTAGACGTTATGCCACCACCTCCTCAGTAGTTAGGAAAACCTTGATGGCCTAATCCACCAAATAGAGGAACACTTATTGATCCTACCCCAAAGAACATACCATACACATCCAAAAAATTATTACCTAAAGTTCCTGAAAAATATAATATTAATTCCATAAAATCAATACCTTAGGACAAAAAATATGATTTCTTAAAGTAACTATCCCATGTGTTGGCTTAGTTATCAATCCAGGATGCTCTGAGTCTTTTAAAAGACCTCTATGAAGCACTCATCGATGCATTTTCAATCCCTCATGAATTCGATGATGATTTCACTACTAATAAAGTATATATTGCTATGAAAGATCCAATAGAATGTCTTGTAGTAATTTCCTTCACTGACCAAGATGATGATTCTATCATACAAGGACATGCCAAACCCCTGTATAAATCTGTTATGCTAAATAAAATTGATATCTGATGAGGCTTTATTGACAATGGATAAGGATTCAACCTATTCTAGTTCAGAAACTTCATCAACTGGGTATCAATAAACCACACTAATCTCCATCCACTCTGATATTACAGAGTTATGATAAGAATGAGAAAGAGGCTCTTAGTGTGATCACACTCAGAACTCGGTTCATAGATCTTGTGTCTAACTTAGGGTTCATATTTGTTAGATTGGAAAATGTTTTCAATTTTATTCTCGGAAGATTGTAGATACTTAATCATGTATTAATTCCTTATTCATACCACCAATGACTAAATTATTCTCTCGATGGTCATATTCGGGCAGTATATGGTGAAAATGCCTCATTCAAATCATGAAAAACACTATAAATTGATGCAAGATTCTATAACCAAGAAGTGAAGCAATCAATGGCTAATTATTCTTCCCAAATAAATGCCCCAAATGGATTGGGTATTATCCCATCTTACCCTTTCAAGAAAATTATCATAGATTATGTGCTTCTTATTAATCAAATTTAAGGTGTGGGCCATAATTCATGAATTAATTCAGAAAATTCCATAATTTCAATCATGATAGTTGATCCCAATGACACTGATGAAATTATCAATTCACCAAATGATAATAAAATCTAGAATGAAAATTTATTCATTCTATCCCTTGAGCTTCAGCAAATACCATTTTTTCCAACCGAATTGGAAGAAGCCTTCATTAATAGTGAAAATAGTGAAGAGAGTCATTCTTAGTCCTTTGTTTCCCCTTTAAGACTCCAAAAAAGTTTTATTACATCATGTGATCCCTAGATGATTAACACATCATCTAGATGTCCCAATGGCTACTCCCGTCTTACCTCTAAGGAACATGTTTTATCATATCCTCCCTAAGAAGAATCACAAACAGTGAAGCATGAGGAAGAGCAAGTGGAAGAGGAAGAGGAAGAAGATCTAAGGGATGCCCCTCTGTCATTTGAGGAAGGAATATCCACCATAATGGATGAACTCGAAGAAATAAATATGGGTACAAAATTATATCCACACCCCACTCTAATTAGTATGGACTTGAATCCTGAAGAATAAGAGTAATACACCTCCTTCCAAAAGTAGCACAAGGATGTGTTTACCTATAATTACACAAAGATACCAGGCCTTAACCCTGAGGTGTTCACCCATAATTTTTTTTCAGAAGATTACCAATCATACAAGAAAGTACATAGAAGGGCACACCTGACCCACACCTCCATGATTTAGGCCATGGTGGAAAAACTCATCAACGATGACTTCATCCGAGAAGTACAATACCTGAAATGGCTATCCAAATTTGTCCCTATGATAAAGAAGAACGAGAAATCAGAGTTTTCATCCATTTAAAAGATATAAATGGGAATTTTCCCAATTATTAGATCCCAATTATAATTTTAGAACTCATGATTGATGAAAAATATAACTAGAATGCCCTTTCCTTCATAGATGGTTGTTCTAGGTACAATAAAATCTAGATGGACCAAGAAGATAAATATTCCATAGATTTTACAACACTTTAAGGAATATTATATTTTAGGTTGTGCCATTTATCTAGAAGAATTATGGTTCTACATATCAGCATGATATGTATAACATTTTCAAACCCCTCATGAGAAAGTTTCTCGAATTCTATGCTGATAATCTAGTGGCCAAATCCCAGTAATACTCTGATCACATGGCTAACATAGAAACCATATTCATCAAGCATTGACAATATAATATTAAGATGAACCCCTTGAAATTTTTCTTTTGGGGTAACCTCAGAAAAAATTCTCATCTTCAATGTATGCTATCAGGTCATCGAAGTTGTTCCAGATAAGACTAAATCTATCCTAGTAATTTTACCTCCTAAAAACATGAATGTATCAAGAGGACAAAAAAGAAAATTGTCCTATATTCGGTGCTTCATATCCAAACTCACAATAAAGTGTTTATCTTCACAAAATTGATGAATAAGGGGGTCACTTATCGGTGGAATAATGATTTTCAAGAAGAATTTGATTCCCTTAATAAATACCTCTTAATATCAATAGTGTCGACTCTACATGTTGATGGAATTCCACTCATTCTATATATGACAACCTTAGACAGATCCCATAATGAATTCCTCACACAAAATAATGATGTCAGGAATAAAAATAGCCTTTATTACCTCAGTTGAACTTTGCTCAATGTAGATAATCTATATTTAGATATTGAAAAGGTTTTTATGGAAATAATATTTGATGTTCATAATTTGAGGCACTACCTGTAACACCATGATATCCATTTGGTCACTCATAATAACCAACTAACATTTATCCCAACTCTCCCTATACTCATAGGGTTCCTGGTATAGTGTGCAGTTATCCTACAATAGTTTGAAATATAGTTTGTGACTCAGAAAGATGTGAAACATCCAAACAAAGAAAATTTATTCACTGAGCATCCATATATAGAAGATATGTCATTAAATACTGAACTACCTAATAAATAAATCATCTCTATTCCGAATATCCCCCGAACATGGGAAATTTCTATTGATGGTGCTTCTATAAGTACAGTGGAAAAAATAATGGAATGCCCTAATCTTAACATAGTCAGATTAGGAGTTGTTCTTATCTCCCCTGAAAATGAAGTGTTTCCTTATTATTTCATGTTATCAGAGGGAGTATAAAAAAATGAGGTAGAATAATAGGCTCTTATTCTAGGCTAGGCGTCGACACTCTAAGAATCAGTGAACCACCATGAAGTGAAGGGTGATGAAATTGATAATCAAGTATATCAAGGGGGGTTATTCAATAAACAATGAAGAGTTAATCCCCTTGTGTGATTATGTATATGGGTTAATTGTAGAATATCCTCCCAAAACCAACATCTATCCACATTATGTGATCAAAAAATTATCAGGAAAGTGCATTGTAAATTTTAGTTACATCTTTGGAAGATCCAAATTGGGATGAAACAATAATCAGTATTTCCCACCACCAAATGGTTTCACCTTTTGTTAAAATCATAGTAGAAGAGATCAATGAAATAGGTCCCATCCAATATCCATATAGCCCTACCATATAATGGATGATACCCATCATGAAGTATCTAAAATATGCAGTAATTCCACCATATTGGGTTGGAAGATAGAAGATATGGCAGCGAGCGAATAATTTTACTCTTTATGATGGCCCAAATCCATAGAAAGTACACTATAAGTGGGGATTTCATGGATACCATAATAGATGTGTTTATGGAGAAGAGTTTGCAGCTGTTATGGAATAAGTACATGAATGAGCCTATGGTTCCCACAAATCATTGTACAAACTTTCTAATCAAATCTGAAGGGTTTGATACTTGTGGTCTTCGATGATGCATAATTGCATAGAATTAACTATGAAGTTTCATCCTTGCCTAGTGCATTCCAATTTCATCTATCAACCCCTAGAGTTTCTACATATAGATAAGTACTCCAATCCATTTTACACATGGGTAATTGATGTTGTTGGACCATATCCTCTAGTTACGGCTATGAAATTCAAGTACATCCTTATTACAACTGATTTCCTCCCTAAATGGGTTGAGGCCATACAAATAAGACCATAGCCTTAACCATTACTTAATATTGGGTAAGGTCAATAATTTGACTTTAATTCACATCATGTATACATTCAGGTTTATAGATTTAAATAATTAAGACATAACTAATACATAACAACTCAATGTTAAAAATCTCACACTTCTACTCACTATCCATTATTTTTCATAAAACAAAAAAAAACATTTACAAAGAATCATGGATTTGTTTCATGTTTAAACTTCATAACTTTTCCTTTACCCCATCCATGACTATATTCTTCATTTAATCTAGTGAAAAAACATTTTAAAACTTGGGATGAGTATAAAAAGATCAGTAAGGTATACATAAAGAATGAAAAATATTAGTCTTGTGAAAACATGTAAACCATTAATACTTTATCATAAAGAAATAATTTTCACTTTTATGAATTAGTAAATACACTTCACTACATATAAGATCATTTCGTAACCTTTTTGTAATAAAAATATTACCTTAAAACCCATAGAAATCAAAACATAACATATAAAGGTAACATGGAACATAATCATACATTAATGGCATAACCATATGGTCAACTTTCACACATATCACTAAATGGAATAGCCATACGACCGACTTCCATACCCAATGCATTGGAGGTTATATAATACCACACATATCTAGTTTATCATAGAACCACCCATATTTAGCTTATCACATAACCACCTATCTTTCATTTGTCTTATAACCACCCTTCAAATGTATAAATTACATTACATAATTATAACACATAAAATATTGCAATTATCAATATTTCAATCATAAAATTTGAAATCATAAAGAATCATTAAAAGATATTGATATTATAATACCATTCATAAAACCATTTTCAACACCAAAATACCAAAAAAATGGAATATGGTACTTATTTTTCATTTAAAAACATGTTTACTTGTAGAGGAATCCAAATAACAAATAATGGTTACAACGGAAGAAAAGTCATTATCATCACGTATGTTAAAATGACATTAATTTTTCATTTAGTAAAATGGTTTTTATAAAAATATTACATTATATTACATTTGAATTTAATAAAAAGTAAAATGGTTTAATTATACACTTTATAACAAAAGGTGGAGTATAACATCAAAATATGCCTCAATGAAAGGAGATTGTGATGAATTCCCTTACCTTAAGTTTGATTCAACACATATGTTTATTTTTATTCTTGACTAATAAAAATAGTTTAATGTATAATTGATTGAGAACATTTTTCAAGGTTATTATTTCTTTTATATCACTTATTACCACTTTATAAAAATTACATAATAATTTAACTTCATATAGAACGTTTTGTCGATATTCAGTACTTGAGTTGAAAATGAACATGGTTTTATCTTTTTAGTCCATGAGTTCATAATTCGTTCATCTCAAGAAAAATATTAACGACATTATTATAATTTTTTAAAAAAATTATACCTTTTAATCAAACCATGATGTGTGGTTATTATAAATTAACAATGTTATATTCATGGAGACGGTAAGACGTACAAACACATGAGTATCATTTTCCATTTTTAATTGATCATTATAGAAATAAGTTAGGTATTATTTTATCCTTACTAAATTATAATAACATATTTAATTCCATATTAATAATTTAAATATACTTATATATATCATATAAGTGATATTAAGAATAAAAATTTGTAACATCGCTTCGTGGAGGTGATTGTTCACACGTACACACAAACAACGTATCATTTTTATGTGTGGGAAAATAAGAAATTAATTGATATATTATTATCATAGAATTATTAATATGTCATGAATATAAAATATAAACAATAATTCCATTATTATAATCAATCATGGGATATGTTTATGACAAAAAAATTAGATAGGTTCATGGAGGTGATAGTTCACACGTACGCACGAATGATTAAGTCATTTACAATTTAATGGATGTGTAGATGGATTTAGGTTATGATATTAAAATAATAAAATATATTTATATTGAGGATACTAGAGTTATTACTTAATCATAGATTAGGGATAATTAAAGGAAGTGGAAGAAGAAATAAAATATAAATATTTAAAGAAAACGATATCTCTTCTTTGGTTGATCATCATTGAAGAACACCTAAGCACCTTCAAGAGGGTGTTCTCCCTAAAATAAGGCCTAAATAATTTGTGGAGGTATTATATGAATGTTTTGAGAAGTTCTTTCATTAATAAATTTTTTTTTGAAGTGTCAATCATAGAAAGGAATGGGTTCCTTTTTATAGGAGAGGGGAGGGGCACCCTTGGAACTATTACAAGTATTAAATTAATATATATTCAATTTCAATTTAAGAAGGGTAAAAACTTATTTATATTGATTATTGGATGAGTATAAGTTGAAATTTAATCATAAAATAATAATTACAAAAGTTTTGGATATTCTTTAATCCTAATATTTTTATTTTAACCCCTTTTAACTCTTACTATTTTATCAATTAATTTATACTTTTAGAGTTAAGGTTATTCTAAAATCATTCCAAACGACCAATAAATGAGTAATTGATGAAAGTTGTAATTTTTTTTTCTAATATTGGTTTTTTATAAATTTTATATCATTTAAATAAATAGTTTATATTTTAAAATATGAACTTGTCAATTTTAACACTATTCATCATATGACTTTTTAAAAAAAATCATAATAATAAGATTCTATTGAAAAAACTTCCTTAACTCAATCCTAAAATGTCATAATCATCCATGAAATTCATGTATGGAATCAAATATTTCAAATTATATATATTTTAATATTATTAATATAATTTATTTGATTCTTTTTTTAATAAACCAATTATTGTATCATCATTGTGTCCTAAATAAATTTAATTATTAAAAATTATAAATAAATTACCGTGATGTATCTAACTTTTTATATTTTAAATAAATATTTAAATTTGAATATATCAATTATATAAGAACGTATAATTTTTATTACTAATAATAGACATAATTTTGATAGTTTTTTATATACTTTAAATTTAATGTTATAAATGTCTTAAACACACCCAAGTGGATTCCAAAGGCCAAAGGATTGGCCCCAATATTTTATTTGACGTCCATAACTCATAAAATAATATTAGGGAATGTTTTATGTTTTTTTATATTATTATAATATTATTTTAATAGTTATTTACTATATTTACCCTTTAACCATTGTAAATAAAATAATAATGTTACTATTCATAATAAATTATTTTGATCAAATTATATATTATTTTTTATACTGATTACAACCATGTATTTCCATTTTTAAAAATTCAAATAAGAAAAGTGATTAAAATTATAATAAAGTTAATATCATTGACGTATTGAGAAAATAGGTTTTTAAAAAGTAAAAACCATCAAAATATTGAAAAAATTTATATCCAATTTTATTGTGAAATTACTTACAATATCCAATATTGAATAAAATGACAAAATATTCATCGAGTTATACCTTAAAACCATTTTAAATTATATTCTAACAATATAAATAAATTAGATGAAAATATAGTTTTAAATTTAAATGCAGTATTATTCACTATTCATAAAAATTTGAATATTATCAGAAAAATAACAAATATTCAACCAAAGTAAATTTTGATGTCCCGCTTCAAAATTATAAGTTTATTTTGTCAAATGGAACATATAAAAGTGACAAAAATATATTTTTAAAGCATTCTCCATCAAAAGGTGAGAAAATAAATTTAAAAAATATTAGAGTATTTATGCTTTAAATTGGATTTATTCTCATTTTAAGCCTCTAAAATTTATTAAAAGAAAGTAAAATTTATTAATAAACATATGTAAATATAATATAGCTTTTTAAATTCATTCTTGTCAATAAAGTGGCTAGGAGATAACTACCATTTAAAATAATAATATTACGACATACTTTATTCATTATAACTCTTTCTTGTGTACAATGTAATATTTGAAAGAAATTAATTATTGTGTGTCGGGTACGCTATCAAACATAGTTCCCCATTAGATTTAAATTACTATCTAATTCATAAATATTAAAAAACATTAAAATGTGTTATTTTATAAATACCTGGGATTTTACATCCTTCCCCCCTTTTGGAAATTATGTCCTTGAAATTTTATTTACTAATCAAATAAGTGGGGGTATTTCTACCTCATAGAACTTTTAAATTCCCATGTCACCTATTTAGCCATAAGGTTTTTCCACAAAACCTTAACTGGATGAATCAACTTCTTCTGTAACACTTTATCTCTATGGTTAAGAATATGGACTATTAATTCCTTATAAGAATTATTCTCTTCCAACTAAACAACTTCTCGACTCAAAATATGATATAGATAGGGAATATACTTTCTTAACATTGAATCATGAAAAACATTGTGTACCTAGGATAAACTCGAAGGTAAATCCACTATGTAGGAAAATGATCCAACTTTATCAATGATTTCATTAGGTCCAATGAACATTGGACTAAGCTTCCCTTTCATTCCAAAACGTATCACACATTTCCATAGAGAAACATTGAGAAAGACATGATCATGTACCTCTAATGAAAGACCCTTCCTCTGATTATCTGAATAACTTTTCTTCATGATCTGAGCTATCGTCATGAGTTTCTGAATCAACTAAACATTTTTTGTCGTCTCTTCTACCAATTATTTTCCCATAAACTTCCTTTCACCCACTTTATCCAAAAAATCTAGACTTTGACGCCACTTTCCATATAATTCCTCAAATGGTGCCATCTTTATTCTCTGAGAAGAATCCCCCACATTGCAGGCTAATACAGATTGGGTTGTCAATGATCTCTCAAATAATCCACTTTCTATATATCATGACCTTTGACAAGTGCATTCTCTTTGGGTTGGGCCAAAATTAGTAGGACCTCTTAGTAAGAGTCTCTAATGACACTAAGACTCGAGGAGTGAGTTCTCTCGGAACGAGCGTGCCTCCAGCAGAATCATGTGACTAATGATTGGTTGTGATTGACCCCTATTTTTGTGTGGTTGGTTATGAATATATCTGAATATTATTTGTATATTTTTATAGTAATATACATATGTAGAGATTATTGGAAATTAATTTTTTTCCATTCCTTTGTGGTTGTGGGGTGTCCTATTGAGTATTGTTTTACTCACCTCTACATGGTATTGGCCTGCATGTGTCATGTATTGTGCATAAGATTGATTCCTTGATGGAGACCTAGGTGGACTAGGACCCTTTGATTCCTTGTGAGATCATATATATGAGACTTACTTTTATGGCTTCAAGAAACTTTCCTACACCTTCCCATTAGGGTGGGATTTTTTGCAGACATGTTCCAGGAGCTTGTTTTGTAACTTGTTTAAAGTCTTTCTTTTGGTGGGATTATATTCTGGCCCAGTTCACCTTCATATACATTAATTTCCTATTTCAATATATTTTTGGAATATATCTAGTGTTTTTTATGCATGTTTTACTTATCATTTTTTCATTTCCTCATTTGTGGGATTAGAGATGTTTCATGCATATAGGTACATTGGAAATGCCTCCCATGTTAGTGATATGCCTACTCAGTGCTAGTCACCAGCCTATGGCCTATTGGAGACAGGCTTGGGGAGTCTCAAAACAGGCCCCACTTTGATGGTTCATGACAATAATATTATTATAAAATGGTTTTACCACACTCTTCTACTTCTGATCATACTGGTTTCCACCCTGGGTAATCAACTTTCGACACACATTAGCATAATGCACTAAATCATTACAACTAATACATCATACCACTAAATATTCTTTGGTTACCTAATCTTCTCCCTTATATCCATGAGAAATATGACTAGTCTTAACACATCATAATTAGTTCCCAAAATTTTAGAGACATTATCCAGGATGATTTTTACAACACATCTCACAAGATAGAAATTTTGTTTTCATACCTCCAAATTTCTTGGAAGAATTCTTTCCCATTTCCTACCAACTGGATTGATACTTTTTCTTGATCTTGTGAAATAAAATATCATTAAAAACTCCATTTATACCTTCTCATCACATAGGAGAAGATTCTCATAGATTTCGAACTCACGAGAAGCAAATTCACTTTAATATTTCAGGTTCAATCCTGAGTAAAAATAATTTATCATTCTATAAATATCCTAGATAAAATTTAGGATGTACCTTAACACATGATTGTGATTTTCTTTATATTCCTACAAGGAATCTTCCTTATTTTGTCTCAATTCCATGAATTTATGTTCCATCCTATGATGAATAGCCTTTGGAAAATATTTCTCATGGATGATATTATTAAATTTATCTCATTCCATAGAATCAATCTCTTAACTTCCTTTGATATGTTTAATAATTTTCCACCACTAATCGGCTTCACCTTCAAAATGATAAATCAAAATACTAACCTTTTTATTTCTAAGAACATAACTACAGCAAAAATATTTTATACTGATTTAATCCACCCTTCAACTTTCATAGGGTTAGATGATCCTCTAAATGATGGGGGACATTACCTCATGAAATGCTCCTCTACCGATATATTCCTTTTGCAGTTTATTTGGTTGATCTCGTGAATGAACACCACGATTATTTATTTATTGACTCAATTAATCCATCACTTCAAAAAAAACTATACAATTTCGATTATGACCATATTGAGATGAAGATTTGGAAGGTTGTTTTCCATTGTATATCATCCCAACACAACTGCCCTATTTTCTTTCTAAAAAACCATTCTATACAGATATATATATTAGACAAAGAAACATGTTAATTATCAAATAATATATAATTTAAATTAGAACGTAAAGTAAAAATAATTAATTCTATTAAAAATTTCAGAACACCAAAAGTTATATAAACTGGCCTATAGTGCCAATAATAAGGCCCAAGCCTTAAACATTACTTAATCTTTAGTTAAGTCAATAATTTGACTTTCCTTCACATTGAAGATCTTTTCAGTTTTATAGATTTAGAGAATTAGTCTATAACTCATTTATAAAAACTCAATATTACAATGTAGACACTTCTACTCACTGTCCATTTTTTCATAAAATAAAAAAAACATTTAAAAATAATCATGGTTTCATTTCATGTTTAAACTTCATAACATTTCTTGCATCCCATTATATACTCTATTCTTCTTTAAGTCCTATGAAAAAAATTTCAAAAAAAGGGATGAGAATAAAAATATCAAAAAAGTATACACAAAAAAGTATGACTATTTGTCTTTCTAAAACATGTTAACCATGAATACTCTATCATAATGTAATACTTTTCACCTTTAAGAAGTAGTAAATACACATCACAGGATATAAGATAATTGATTAACATTTTCTTAATAATAAAAATTACCTTAAAATACATAGAAATAAATATATAACATATAATGGTATCTTAGGACATAATCATACTTAAATGGAATAACCATACGGTCGACTTCCACACATATCACTAAATATAATAGCCATACGACCAACTTACATACCCAATTCATTGGAGGTTATAACATAACCACCCATCCTTGGTTTATCAACGAGCCACCAATATTTTTTTGTCATGTAACCATCCATATTTTTTTATGTAACCATCCACTAAATTTCCAAGAACTATTATATAATCATAACACATAAATGATTTCAATTATCAACATTTCACTCATAAAATTCACAATCACAAGGAACCATTAACAAATATTGATATAATGAAAACATTGTTAAAACTATTTTCAATACCAAAATACATAAAAAAGTTAATTTGGTATGTATTTTTCATTGAAAACCATTTTGTCTTATAGAGAAATCCAAATACAAAATAGTGGTCACGACGGCAGAAAAGTTATTGTCATCGCATATGTTAAAAAACACATTCTTTTTTTCATTTAGTAAAATGCTTGGTAGAAAAATTTACCTTTAAAAACCTTTGAATGAAATTAAAAGTCTAAGGGGTTGATTATACACCTTATAATATAAGGTGGTGTATAACATCAGAATATGCCTCAATGAAAGGAGATTAAGATGAATTCCCTTACCTTAGTTTTGATTCATCACGTTTGTTCCTTGTTCTTCCTGAATAATAAACATTGGTTAATTTATTCATTCTTAAGAATCTTTTTCATGTTTATTATTTGTTTTATATCACTTATTACCATGTAATAAAAATTAACTAACTATTTATGTTCATATTGGATGTTTTGTCGATATTCGGTACTTGAGTCGAAAATGATCATTGTTTAATGTCACTAGTACATGTGATCATAAGTCCATGACTAGATTAATATTCATGAAATAATTATAATTTTTATAATTAATGTATACCTTTACATAAAACCATGAACTATGGTTATGAAAAATGGACAAAGTTATATTCATAGAGACAGTAAGATCCGTGTGAGGATTGGACTTGCACGAGGAAATTCTTCAATAGCTACATGTGTTTTAATTCTCACTCATATGAGATACGTATTAATGCCCAAACTCTCAATCATGGGCCCAGTCACAACATGAAGAAAATAATGCCTATTTTCTCCCATTTATGAGTCAGATCCGTGTGAGGATATTCAATATGAGTTCCCATCTTATGTATAAACCCATATTTAATGAAACCCCCATTTTTTCACATATGAATTCTTTCAGGGTGAGGGGCATTTATTTTAGAACTATGTGTGGATTAATTCTCATACCATTGAAATATGTGGTGATTCATAGATCATCAATTCTGGTCCTAGACGCATCACAACATAAAAAAAGCAAAAAATCTCCTACTCTGCCATGTATGAGTTAAATCTACATGGAGAGATCCGATATGATTTTCCACTTAAGCTATGATTCCATACCTGAATTCAACTATGAATATTTTATGGGGGTGACATATGCAAGGACAAATGGGGATATCTCAATAATTCTAAAACTATATTCATGTATGGAATGATAAAACATAAAGTTATGATTCCATTCTGATATGAGTTTCCACATTAAAATTTTATCATTTCATAACTGAATATAGTAGCACATTTCCAGACAGATTACCAAGAATTAGTGAACTGTAAATACATCATTCAAATATAAAGACCGTAAATTATAGCCACATAATTTCCTTGTTGTGTGACATTAAACTACACATTATAATTCCATTACATCATGAATTTAAACCATACAACATAATATCCTTGCTGGTTGACTTTAAACTGGAGAACATAATAACCTTGTTGCAATACATGAAACTACACAACCCCCTAATGTATTGTATACATGAATTTAAACTAAACAACATAATATCATAAATCCTCATTCCGAAAAAATGTCCCCAACTTCACACATTAAATTTTCATAGGAGTGGTTTCTTATTGGTGGAATGTTTCGGTACCGAAGATTCCTTTATTTTGTGACATCTTTCCTTGGAAAAGTCACCCACTATGGTCATGAGACATCCAAAAATTACATTTTCTTGTTCATCAATAATATAATGAAATAATTATTTAAAACTCATTTACCTGAATATACAGTATGTGCTTTTGGTTATCCTTGAATATGTCTCGCACATAATGCTCATGTCAGCCTAATGATACCACTACATGATTTTGAAGTGCATGCCCTAGTTGGACATGCAAAAAATACCCTTATAACGGGTTTGTCAACCAGTGGTAATTTCATTCTTAAGAGAGAGAATATCTATTCTTGAATACCATGTTTCATATTTGGATATCACCAAATTGCCTCATGTTTTCCCTTGGAAGTATATAAAGAATATTAGAACATTCCTAACCATAAATCCTTGTTTGGGTTATAATTTCATAAAAAATTCATTGTCAAAGATGGTCAACATAAAAAATTAGATTTATTAGTCCAGCATGCATGGAATTAAACTATAGATAAAAATAGACATAATACCCACCATGTTGAAAACTCATAAAGGGATCCCTAGAAAAAAGTCAAGTCTCAGCTCACTAGACCTATGCTCTGTATAGTTTAGGAAAAATTGAGAAAAGAAAAGTTTGAAGAAACAAATTTTTTAGGGTTTTCCACTTGATCCTAGAAATAAGAAAACAATTAACACTAGGCCCCTTAGTATTGGTAAAATTTGAGAGTGACTCTCATCCTTATCTTTTTAATTATGATTAGTTGATATAAAAATGTAATGCTATGAAAATCAGATTTGACATTATTATTATTAGGAGAAGATAGGGATGAAGACATAGATTATTAGAAACAAAATTCATTTCATTTATGAGAAAACAATTCCCCATAAGAATATCCAGAAAATGGAGTCTCTCTATAACAAATTACAAAAGGCTTTCAATAATTTACTTCATATGTTTAACGGGCTCATGATCCCCATCAGTTGCTTGTTAAATCTCACTTATCCAACCAGTTTCAGTCTCATTGGCCTAATGAGTCTCTTTCTTGGAGGTCATAAAAGTAGTCATCCCTACTTCTTTGGATTTTCCTAATTAATAGTGAAGTTGTTTGAGTTCCCTTTTTAAAAAAAATCACATTAATTGGTCACCTAATTCATTTTTAATGATACTTAATAAATACAAAGTTTCATAATAGAAATAATGAGGTGTAATGCACTTACACCATCAGAAAATTATAGAATTATAAAAATAAATGAAGACACAAACAAGAAACCTCAAACTTGCTTCACCATCGCTCAAGGATTCCGCATGAGACTGCCTCTTCTAGTGTTATAAATTGAATAATATGTCGATAGTGGAGCTTCCAAAGAAGGACTGCAATCATCCAGAGCATAGTAACCAGCTGGAAACGTCTAGAGCATCAAATCAAGATAGAAAAAGAGCTATATCTTAAATCAAGAAAGTCTAATACTAATGAGCAGGTCACCCGTAAAGGGACCTCCAGTGTAAGAATAAGATGATGAAGCTTCAAACCAATTTAATCCTAGGAAAACTAAAACAGTGTACATCACATATCTATAAAATCGAGGTACACTTCCTAATTGAAAAGGCTAAGAAGTGGGTCTCTAGAAATCAGAAAATATTAAACCAGAATCCCCAAACTAAGATATTTCCAAGGGAATTCATTAAAATTAAATCTTGGGTCCTTTTTAATTCCTCAACCACTTTTACGAACATCTAATTTCAGAGATCAAGATAGGTGTCAACTAAAATCTCTTCATTTTTATACTTACCAAAAGAAATGATGTATTTCTATTAAATCCACGAGTCAGACTCATTTGGGAGCTCTAGATATTTTGGAATTTGATAGGAATCCCTATATGAAGGTTTATCATCCTCACTAGATGACTGTTTTGAGTCAGATTTAGAAGAGAATGTTGTAGCATCTGAGGAGGTAGTATCTTTATAAGTGGGCAGCAGTTGTGGGGGGGGGGGGTTGTTTTTATACTTCACTTTAGCAGCAAAACGATGCATGATGATTGTTCTTTCAACATTGGTGGTCTCACTACACTTCTTGTTGATTCGATAACTTGGTGTGATGAATACATCAGAGTCAATTATCGATTTTTTACCTTTTCTAGCACTCGATTTTAATTATTCGTCCTCCAATTGGAAAGATTATTCATGGTCGATTTTTAATGATTCTTCTTTGTCATATTGTCTATCTTCTTTCTCAATTTGAATAGACTTTCATGCCTCATGAATGGGTGGTCTGGAATTGGATTTGTCTTGAATTTCCTCCATAGAAGGCTCAAGATCATGATAAATCTCATAATCATAGGGTGTACTAGAGTTAAACTTAGAGGGTCTTGAAGTTTATGATCTTGCTCTTACCCACTAATAGTTTCCTTCACCATAGTGTGATATAGATTGTAATCAAATCCAAAAAATCCCAACATGTTGAAAAAAGAAAAAAATTCATGGGAGTCGTGTTGGAAGTTACTCAAGGGGAACCTCGTAGATTATATTTCATATATATTTCCAAGCCTTGCGACGTGAAATATGGAGAGAGTTCTGAAAATAGGGATCTTAATCAGATTTAATATCATAAGGAGGTATATAATAAGGGATTAATGCACTCAAAGAAGTTCCATGTTATGCTTCCTCTTATCCCATGGCTACCTTTCCTTTTGATGCTGGTCAATATGATAAAGAAGTTTCACTCTCATACCTAACCACAGAATCTGACAATGAAAAATGATGAATTAAAATCATTGTTGTCTTCAAAACAATGGAAAGAATGGGGCGAAATCACAGTAGTTGGTGATCCTTTCCCAATAGCATATTAAAATCCTGAGATGATTCCTCCCAAGCATTCCCACCCTCAATAGTTTGATCTGACACTTCTTGCTGCGTAACACTCCCCTGGGTCCACCCAAGACCCTCCAGATAGGATTTAGGAAGGCTTGCTATTTAAAGGTCCCCCAGAGCTAGATCCTCCTGAATAATGGGATTGGGAGTGATTTTAATGACCTCTACATGCATCATCACTATAGTAGTTTCCTTCAATGGTGTTTCACATTCCAACCGATCGTGATTAGAGAATCGGTCATAAGATTATTAATTGTATGGAAAAAAATACTCAAGTCCATTTGGTTTAATATATTGTTCCATAAATTCTTTTAAAGTAGTGGTAATTTTGGTGTATTTTAGTATTTCACCAAAATAAATGTCTGGTTTCATCATTGATTATATTGAAATAACATGACCCATGTTAATATCACTAATGGAGACACTTAGAGAGGTTTGTTTATCACCATCCAATGACAACTTTATACCCTGAACAACCTCCTCAGCAACAACCATAGAGTCAGCATCAGTCACCTCTGAATTTTCTAGTGCATGTGATAAAGTAGAAATATTACAAAAATTGAAGTTAGTTGTTAATGTATATCTTCTCATTAATCACTTATGACATTCGAGATGCCTTGTCTCTACCTGTAGTAGTGATAGGAGTAGTTCCAGGAATAGCTGATATATTCTCTGGCCTAGACACCTCTTTAGTCATAGGAGTCGTTTCATTGGAAGGAATATGTGCTTGTTTGGAGTGACCTATTTATTTCTCAAAGAATCATTTATAAAAAAATTATGGGAAGAAATATAAGGAGTTATTGAAATTCCAAGAAGTTTAAAAAATTTCTATGGATAAATATGAAATTAATGATGTCAGTAAGACTTACTACTATTGATAAAGTGTTTAGACATGAATTTCATCCTTTGTATTTCTTTATTCATCGTATTCTTCAAATGAGGGTTATCATTGACCACTCTAAAAATAGGTATTACTAGTGGGAATTCTCCTTCCGTCTCATCCTCCATTTCTAGTTATTCTTGAGATACTTATCCTTATTCGAAAGGTAATTCAATAGCCCCGATCAGAGTGCCACCAGGCGTATATCATGGAGATGAAACCTCAACTAATTTTCCCTTATCTAAATTCAAATTACAATGGTATTACCTTATGGAAATAATTATTTGGATGAAATGTAAAGGCAAGGAAGAAAATAGTTTGAGAATAAGAGAACTTAGATCTTCAGTATCGACCAAATCACCCCATTCCTCAAAGAATGAATGATCAATTACCTCAGCAGCACCATGATCTATCAAATCCATCACTTTACTTGAGGGAAGGACCTAATCATTTGTTTCGTAGATGAGAATCTCTAGCTCCTGAACTTTGATTCAAAATTCATTTGAATTATCCTCAAAAGAAAATACTATAAGGGAAACGGAGATCTCCTATCCTTGGAATATGCAACTCATTACACAAGATCTCCCACATGGGTCTTAGTATCTATGGAAAAATCCTTCCAAGATTGAACCACCTCTGGTCATACATATTCAAAATACGTCTCATTATACTCTGAGGATGATTCTAAAGACTTGGATTCAGAGGGATTCCTGATTCCAATTGTGACAGATGCAGGATGTTGAAATGGAACTGGATTCTCTTCTTGGAAGTGGTGACCAGACCGCCTAAGTGAAACATCAGTTGGTGATGATGGTGTAGCCATCCTAATTCTGGTAGGTGGATTATATCTTGCATGAGGCTGTTTTGATGAACTCAAAGCCTCATCATCCTCTCTCTAAGACTCTGATTACTCATCCTTTGAAGGAGATGAAGCACCTTCTAAATGAGAAGGTTCTTTCCTACTCCACCTATTTATTCCAACTCAAGGAATAACATTATTTAGTACCCCTTAGGGTGTGATTCTATCCAAGCTTCAATATACAAGTTATTTAATCTTCTTTCTACATTAGTTGTGGGTAGATTAATCACCTTCCATGTCATTTCCATAGTTTTAGGAAACCATATCAATTGATCCACCATAAGATGTTGTTTAAATCTAATGTGAACCAAAATAGATACAGTAATTCGTTTGAGTCATTTGAAATGGAATGAAAATCGGTAAGGAGTATAAAACTCGTATATGATTTCTTCATCGATCCTGGTTGGAAACACACTATACCTCAAGGCTTGCATGTATGACCTTAGCGCTATGTTGGTCGTCTCATAATCAACAAACCTTCTCATTGGAGGATCACCGTAAGTAAATAATTTTAACCCTTAAAATAAATTATTCTTGTTTAAATGTCCTGAGGACTTATGGATTGGTGAAAAATACCAGATAAAGCTAGAATGAATGGTCGGAACCAACTCTCGAGGACCTAGAACCCACTCTAAACAGCAAAATTCTGGAAGTGAGTCATTATCTATACCAACAAAACCAGTAATTGTCCAACCATTATGAAAGGATCCTTCCCTCAATGAATGTACAAAAAGATCTTGTAGAATTTTTCTTAAATATGGGTGGTCAACCCCACCATTTAATTCTCATCTAACATAGTCGCTACAATAAGTGTTCTAGGCCTTCTACTGCCTTTGTAATCATAGATAGAAAATATATAAATATTGTTCCACACGGACATAAAATGCATGAGATGTGTCTTGAATGGAATTTTGGAGTTTATCTCATATCCCCACATGTCAAACTCTCTTTTTTCTAGCATCATCCAAAAGGTGACTGGTGCACTTCTCTTTACAGACATGGGACAACTCATTAGGTGCTTGCACTTGGGGCCTTCCCCCATCTTCATCAAGAAAATTCCCATCCATGTCTTCAGTTGAATATCCCCTCTTGCGTGGGGATTTTTCTTCTTGATATTGTGGGTTATTTTTAGTATCTCGTGTCATAAAGATGGTGTCCTATTGGTATCATTCCACATCTCCATTGGAGTAATGAATTCATCAGATATATCTCCAAGTATCAAAGCCCCAAAGATCATGTAGATGTCCCACAATCTGATTCCCTCTTCCCTATGTGTCATATGGAAATAATTCATCTGTGGACTCCACTGCCTCAGCAATTCTAGCAAAAATCATCATTCCTATACACGTAGGTTTTACCTACCCAAACAACCTTCTAAATCCCGACGCTTTCTAGATCCTTTTTTAAATCTTCACAATTTATTAATACCCAATATACCCATTTCCATGAGATCTTAACAACCACACTTGGAAAAAAAGTATCAACCTTTCTTTCATCCCTTCAATTGATCTATCTGCGAATCTCGAAAAATGGAAGACTAATAGTGTGGATTTAGTTCTATTGTATGTGGTTTCAGATCTATATCACACGGGATGTGAAGCATAAGATAGGCCTTGGATGTCATCCCAACATTAATATATGTTCCTCCATTGGAATTGTTTGTGGATTAGAAGTTCTTATGCTCTGGAAATGAAAATACTAAGAGATAATTCTTTTGTTCTAGCATATGGACTTCCCACAGATACCCATAACTATAAATTGGTAGATAAGTACACATTAAAAAATCAAGATGATATTTCTTTAGATTCCCTACCTTCCCAAGAAGGGTGGTATCTCAGATGTAGTAGCATTCATGCCCTGTGATCTTCATTATGTCCTAAGTTCACTTTCTAGCCAGTTCATCAATAGTTTTCATACTATTAGGATCTATTTAACCTAAAAATGTATTTCTATATTGTTTCAAAATATGTTTGTTTTGAAAAACTAATTGGGAAATAAGGTAAATTTGGAAAAGGAATTTTTTCACGCATGTATATATGTTGCCCAAGTGTCTCACTCAAGGTTTTGCATGAACGTATCTCACTCAAATACATAATGTATCCATGTGGAGAAAATTTTCATCAACAAAGGTGCCTATGTGGAAGACTTGCATGGAGAGAGCTTGAATTTTTGGATCACGAGTGTTTTCCAGCAAAGTGAAGGCCCTATTTATAGATGAGTAATTCATCCTTTGTGAAGATCTTGCATGGAAGAATTTTGTGAGCAAATAAATTTGGATTCCTCTATAATATATCTATCCTTTTCCATCAATTTTTACCTCATGTTTGGAACCTCTTTCTTCGATCGAATCCAATCCTGAGGGGGGGGGGGTTTGAGACAATGTTTCATCACATGGATTAAAAGGTGAAAAAGGGAAATGGATTAGAAAAAGGAAGAGAAGATAGATGAAGAATACCAAAGTATCAAAAAGCCTTTGTAAATGGTTCACCCAAGGTAACCTCAATCACTATCAGTGTGCAAGAACATGCATTCCACCCCACATTCATGACCATAAACCTTCACCCAATGACTCTTATTTTCCAATAATTTGATTCTTGGGGCCTTTACTAATATGGAAGAATTCCCCTGAAGGTCTATTTCTACATTTATCACCCTAGTACTTCTCTATACTCCTATGAAACCTCCATGGTATTTTCCTAACACTTAAATAGAGGGAATAAAAGGGGGTAGTGAGGATTGATTCCATTTAGTGTTAAAAATAAATAACACTTGCGCAATTAATTATCTAAACCCCCTACTTTTAGAGGACTAGTGTGACTTCCTTTCCTCAAATAGGAACCTTTGATACTCATTTATGAGAATAATTTTGAAGACCCTTGAAGGATTGAGTCATGTCTAGCCCAAGTGTAGATATCCAGGATGTTTGTCACCTAAGGTTCCATAAAATCTCCCAAGCCTACTTGTGAAGAGCACCCATATGTGAACCTACTTAGTAAACCCTACTCTTCAGCCTATGTGAGCCTTCCATGAAGCCTCCTTCAAATCCACTCATGGAAAGGATTCTTCTTCACTGGATAAATTTCTTATAAGGGGCCATGTTGAAACTTCAACCAAGACTTCCTAATTTACAAAACCTTATCGAAAGGCACATCGTCAAGTCCCCCATTTAGATTTGGATTTCTACATTCATAGGTGTCCCACACTAGTTCTAAAAGAGTGTAAGGATCCTTAAGTTTTTTGTAAATTTGAACATCTAGGATCACATGGACCCTAACCCCAGGGACAGTTTTTTGGATTTCCTGGTCTTGTATTTCAGGGGTAGTGCTATGTATTCCCCTTCTCATCTCTATGACTCGGATCCATCGATTATTAGTAGGGAGGGTAAGGATCACACTTTATTATCCCTTCCACTTGAAATGAGATCCTCCTTCTACTGTGAAACTAATTTTCGGGTAACCATCCTGGTGTAATCCTCTATCCTTTCATGTAGGAGGTGGAATTATTTTTCCTCTCTACATCCTTCACCTCCATTCCTTCCTTAACTTGGAATATCTTCTAATGAAAAATTAATGAGGGGATGTTTCATAACTCTAAACTCTTCTGTCATAGCCCTGGCCTCTTATGTCGTAGCCCTGATGTCTTCAATCATCGAAGGAAAGAATGTTTGTGATTTTTAAAAGCATATTCTTGTTATTGTTTCTCGCACTGAACATGACTTATTCAGGCTTAAGGGTTAGTTATGATCACAAATACCGCACAATCCACCTGATGTAATGTATTATGAGAACTCGGATTCCCACCCTAACTGGGATATACAGAAATCATTCTCATGGACCGAGTTCTATACCATCTCATCCATGAAATGAGAAATCATTCCCCCCTAAATGGGACTCCTCCTAGGTGTAATCCCCAAATTGCATTGAACTACAAGAACACTGAATCCTTCCATAACTAGGAAAAAAAGGAAGCCCACTTGGGGCCCGAGATTAATGGAAATCCTCCTTAGAAATAATCCCCATAAATAATTCCATTAATCTAAGTATCCTCCTCCAGATTAAACCCTGAGTTAAGCCCCTATATCACCATGAGTAGAAACATCCCTCATGTTCCCTTTATAGGGGGGATATTTTTCATAGGACTAGTCCCCAACTTATCATATTAAAGTACCATATTATCCTATGAGAGAAACCCTTGGGGGCCTCTATAGGCATGGGTCTTCACCAATGAACTACATTGGGTTTGATTCCCACCCAAACGGGATATGTAAAAAGCATCCCTGATGTTCAACCCAAAATCATAAACCAAAATTGTTCATTTTGGACACATCCCATGTAGGTTCTCATTCAACGTGGAAAATTGAATCCCTTCCAAGTTCTCCAGGATTCATAGGTATAAATCCCACACCATACATTAACAAGGTGACTTTTGGTTAGATATCCTTACCACCCGACATTAAACTATACAATTAGGTAATTATCACATGACCTTAAAAGGTATTATGTGTCCTATTATGTGACACCAAACTACGGAGGTTATAATTTCTTCCACATGGATATGTAGGAAGACCATATATGGGTTTTATCCCAAAATCATAACAACTTCTGTCTCCCTAGATGAAAATAAATTCCAAAGTGACATTCGTCGACCTGGATGACCATAAACTCTAGAGTGCCCCACTACATGGAGAGAAAATCAGCATCATCATATTAATGTCCAAATAATCCCTAAGTAGTATATAAGAGGATAACATTAATATATAACCTCATATACATACAGATATCTTCATTGATGAAGAACCCCAAATACATACAGATGATTCTAAATTCCACGCATGATAATAATTGATTGGAAATATTTGAATAACCCACATCATAATTGGGAAGTAATGAAGGATTCATAGACATATCCTAAATCAATAATAGTGTCATGGAGTAGGAAATAATTCCCCTCAAAAGGGTGTGATGAGCCTTACCTTCCTTCCTCTCAACAAATGTGATTTATTAAGAATCATGAGGCAAAATCCCTAATGAGCGCCTACCTTTGGGAAGCAGGTCCCTATGGATACATACCATTGGGTGTTTCCAGTTCCACAAAAAAACCCATTCGAAACTGTTAGGAAATAATTATTTCCCCAATGAAGTAAAATTTTCATTGTAAATAATCACCAACTAAGTTGGGTCCCCCTTCATATCTAGAGACAATCTATACACATGGAGAATAGATATATTCCTGAGATATCTCAACATCCTCAGTAAAAATGCATCCACTAGGACCATTAAGGTCATAAATTCCATTATTTTCATCTCTATATCTATCTCCATTTTCCTCATCATATCCTCTTTCTTCTTCTTCTTCTTCACCACCATTTTCACCATTTCAATTTTCATCTGAGGATTTAGAAGTAGTCTTAAATTTTTCCTCACCAGACACTTTTGTTTCTTCTTCCTCACTTATTTCTTTCAAAAGAGTCTCTCTATAACGGAGTTGTCTAGTAGGCCTAGGATCCCCATGAGTACTAGATGGAGAACACTGAGGCAGGTCTGGTTCACTAACTTCATCCACAAAAAACTCTTGTTCCTCATCACCAGTGGAAGTATCATCATCTTCTTCCTCATATAGATACTTAACAACGTTATCTAGATCTAGGCTAGGATTCAAAATATTCTTATATCTATAAGGGTAATCAATTTGATTAAAGTCCTCATACAACCTATCACCATCATCCATCCATTATATCTTTTTGGATTACACCATATTTGCGTCTTTTTTAAAATGTCCCGTGTAATGAAAAAACCTCCAAACTTTACTATGGTTTCTTCTCCTTTATCGACTAATCCTTTTACCCCAAACATGGCTGAAACAAACTTACGTAGAATTTGGATATTTTATCTTGAATATTTATTGAACATCTCCATCGTGTGAACCTCTAGGGTTCAATTTTTTTTAACTTTTATCTAATCATCATAAGACAAAAAATATAAATATATTGATATATCATGTTGAAAAAATTACCTTTACTCGGGCATAGAATATGTTGGATAATCATGAAATGAAAGTGAAATTCCCCATCATGCTTAGTTGTAACTAGTCTTCTAACTATCCCATCTCTAATCAATTCTTTCCAGGCATCCCCATAAACCAAAGTATCACTATCGCTTCAAATAGATCCTTGATGGTCATTTTAAAAACCATTATGGGGAACTCTTAAACATATTTCCCATTCTCTTGAAGAGAAAAAAAATTATGCTCATTTATTATAATTCTAACCCATTATTCATCTTCCTTGAAACTAAAATTGATAAACTGATAGAACTGGTGAACTAACCTAAGATATAATGGTCTCTCATTGGAAGAAAATTATTCTACCCATCCCTAGTATGGTATAAATCTAAGCACAAAATACTTGTTTGACATAAACCACTCAATATTATATTATTTTTTGGGTACCACTATATTATTTGCAATCACTGGGTTCACTAGCTGAAATGAAACTGGACGGATTGACTATATTCCCTATTTCATTGAAGGGTGTGCCTTGTTTGGAGAAGATTTGATGTCCCTCTTTACTCTAACCATAGTGATTGGCTTGGATGGCTTGGGAAAAGCTGAGTGAATGCCAATGGTCGGTAGGGAAATGTTTGTGATAAGGCATAATAGAAAGGCACAAGTGAGTGTTGAAACTGGATGAGTGTCTAATTTTATATCATTTAGGTTTTTATGGATTTGTAAAATGAAATAAAAATAATGATTGAATAAAATTAAATAAATAATCCATAAAAAAGAAATTGGAAGCAATGGCTTAAAAACAATGGTGGGTAAGCACAACGGTGGGTAAAACACAATGGTGGTTAAAACAATAGTGGGTAAAACTCCAAATGTGGGTAAAAAAAATTGTTGGTAAAACACAAATTGTGGATAAAAGTCCAATAGTTGGTAAAATTCCAATGGTGGGTTAAACTCCAACGGCTGGTAAAACTCCAATGGTGGGTAATACTCTAACGTTGGGTAAAACTCCAACACTAGGTAAAACTACAATGGTGGGTCTGATAAATAAAACCTAACCAAAATTAATCCAAAAAAATCATGTTTGATGTATCTCATTCTCTATAAATTAAAAGTCTTAGTGAAAATATCATAAATATTATTTTTAGTACCAATGTATTGAAGATTTATATCACCCTTTTTAAAATTATCTCTGATAAAATGATGTCTTCTGTCAATGTGTTTTCTTCTAGAGTGAGATATAGGGTTATTGAAATTTTTTATTGAACTAGTATTTTTAACATTTATAGTTACATGTCATAATTTATATTAATAGGTTATTAGTGTGTGTTTCATCCACAAAATATGCACACAACTACTGGTTGAAACTATGTGTTGCGTAAAAACCTGTTTCTTCTTTCAGGAATATATTGTTATTTTTCTCTATATTCCTCGTTTAATTTATTAAATATGGCCTAATGTTGTTGTATGTTGGGGTCATATAGGTCTCTGGGTTGTTTAGGGATGGTCTGGAGCCGAAAACCCATGTTTTGGGTGAAAAGAGTATGCCGCACTATTAGTGTAAACCATGCAGATTGGGATGCACAGCCATACATACATGTCTGTATTTTTAGAAGACATTACAGAGGAATAGACACAGTTACTTCATGATTAGTAAAACTATGTTGGGTAACTGTGTGTAGAAACCGTGCAACCTAGATGATTGGGGTAAAATGTCCATTTTTTCCTCTATTATTTTATCTTTAAAATTCTCCTCCTCCTTCATTTCATAGTATAGGAGAACCATGGGAGAGATCCATGTGAATCCTATTATCACATTTTAGATCCCTTCTCTATCTAATGTCTGTTTCATCTGCCTTTCATCTCCAAGGATCAGCAATGATAATGTCCTAATTCCTTTTTAACCTTATTTGATTCTTTTGGATATCGATTGTACTATATGGATTTATGCTCATATGCCCTAATATCCCGTTCTTTATCTAGTCATTTATATTTCTCCCAATACAGGGAGAATTAGAGCCTCATACTAGATGATCTATCTAGAGCGAGCATAAGGTAGGTGGTCTCATTCCTTTCTCCAATTTTCTAGGTGTTTATATAATCCAGAGTGTTACACGCCCATCCTTATGGATTATCATTGATTTATAAATTGATCCTTTTTCCACCAATCATTTTTAGGTAATTAAATAGGTGTTTCAAAGCACGTATTAGGTTGTATTCCTGGAATAAGGGTCACACCAGGGGTGAGTTCCCATGAATGATCTTTGATGTCTATTTGGCCTAGGATGCCTATGAGGCATGCCTTCTAATCCAATTATTGGGTTGTTAAAAATGATTTGATTATTGAATGGAATTAAACTAATATTAAATTGTAATTGAATTTATTATGGTTATGCGATGTCTTGACTTACCTTTGGCCCATGTAAATGCATATGTCTGTTAAAGCATTTTTGGAATGTTTTTCTCCAATTGATGTTTTTCTCACGTGGCTTATGTGATAATGAAGCCGTGAAATAGTTTAATATACATGAGATACATGTTATATGAGTTTCAACCATATATGTAATGATATCCTAAGCCTTTGAGGTTGTTCATAGCTTGAGACACCCTCAGTGTTAACATGTTAAATGCATATGGTTTTGACCATATCTTTGATATTGAAATTGTTAAATGGTCTTGTTATGGTTTAATGGTGAATATCATTGAGAGAATCATGGATTTTTATGGAATTCTATTTAAAGGATTAAATTTATAATTTACCTCAGACCCTTGAGTTATCTTTTGATTCTTTGAATTATTAGATGGTCTCAATTGGATTTTTAATTATTGTTAGGTTGTGAGTGAACCATGGATGTCATGGATGGGCTCATAAAGGCTTTTTCAATGATTAGTGAATCATGGAACCTTATAGGATTCCATGGAAATACTCAAGAGGTAGTGATTATGTCAAGGGTGTTACTTGGGATCCCTATAGGACCACCAAGGATGGGCTCTGGGATATGGGTTATACCACACCTAGAGTGATACTATATTTTCGTCTATGACGTTCTCCACGGATGGGCTTGTAGGGTGTTGCTAGATGTGAACCTTGAGTGAAACTTGAATTACACCTTAGGAATGTCAAGGATAGGATCATGGTTTTTTGGATACTGAATGGTTTATGATGTGTGTGCCAAGAAAAATCCCAATCGTGCTTTCGGTCATTGCCTATGATTTCCAAGATGGCCTTCAGAGGCATATGTGGTGCTTACTACTGTATGGGGGATCTTTGGTCTTAGACTAGATATTGAGACTTATACAATCAATATAATTAAATTGTTAATTAAATATAAATGGAATGTAAATGGAAACTAATTCTTGTAAAGCTATTTACTTTTTATTATTTACTAGCATACTGATTTCACTATTTTACACTTCCTGTTATATATACTCACTAACAGATTGGCATAGACCATAGGTGGTTTCCTACATGTATTTAGTCACACACCCAATTTGGGTCATGATTTAGGCCCAAATAGATTATAAGGTTGATGGTTTTGATAAGGTAAAGCACTAGCATTCGAGTACTTGAAATTATATTTAGGACCAGGAGTGTGTGGGACCAAGCCTAGTCTTCTGATGTTGCTGGGATACTTTTTTTCTTTTTGTAACTTTTGGATATTGTGGTGTGTATGATAGCTGTGTGACTTATTAGGATTATTTATTATAAACATGTGACATGCATCATTTTTTATATGATATGACACTTGGTAGTTTGTATTATTAGTCTTCCAATGTGTTGCACTCTACCAATGAGGGAATAGTCTCCTCACTATCATACTTAGGCCCTCACTTCTAGTTGGAAGCCTTTAGCATTTGGGGGGATGCACATGAGGCCATGTGGCCAACCAGGCTCGTAGCACTGTTAGGTTCTATTCGGACCTGGGATATTAAAAAAATTTATCAGTGGAATTTTTTTTAGTTCTCTTTATTGTTGGGTGTTAATAGACTCAGATAGGTAAGAAACGATATTTTGTAATAAACTATTCCCAGAATTAGCTACCCTGCATACAAGAAACATCTAAATTTCCATGAACTGAATTGTGATATTTGGATTTTTATCTCTTATAGTTAATATGATTTCACCATTGGGTAAGTCACATGTATTTTTCTATTGTTATTGATATGATTTTTTTAATGGTTGGGGCCGAAGCCTCATTTATTATTAATGAAAATGAGATGAGGGTATTATATCTCATGGATCATATATGCACTTATTATAAATCATATGTCATGCGTTCTTTTCAAGAAATTTAAGAGCATTTATAATTTCATACTATTGTGATAGTTATTGTGATAGATATTCCTGGTGTTGTGATAGGTGTATTGGTATGTCCTATGGTTTGAATTGGATGAGAACCAAGACATGGTCCCTGAAGTGTATGGGCCCTCTTGGATCAGAATTTTGTGGATCATTTTTATGCCTAATATTGAACTATGATACTATCTTCTTTAATTGGATTACATGCTTTGATATATGGGGAGTATGGGCCCCCATGGGTCGGAATTCAAAATACCATTGGTCACCATTTGGGGAAAGAGTGTGAAAATCTTGAAATGATTCCCAATTCTAATTTTGAACAATGAATCAGCTTAAAACATATAATGAATGTGAAATTAACGTGAACTAAAATTGAGTATAATAGATAAATTGAAAAGACTTGGCCTTATTAGTAGGCTCTCAGTATTGGTTCTTGTTGTTTTACGTCTCGACCTAAAACATGGGGTAGGTAGATTATTGTGGTTTTAGTGGAATGTTTTTGAACTATTCTTCTTGTTCATCATTTTTGAGATGAAAATTTGTTTTGATCTAGAACTAAGGTGCATGCTTGACCTTTTAGGGTCATTCCACTATGATAACCTCCAGTTATATGCTAGGTGGGTGGGAACGATCATACCCTAGAGTTGGTAGGCAATGGGAAGCTAGTGGATCCGCCAGTTATGCCAATCAAGCCCCCAATTTTTATACCGGACGTAGGTGTTGATGCATAATTCCATAAAGGCTTTATAAGGTTCATGAAAATCATTAAAGGGGAAAAAAACTTTCCACTTTTATGGTTGAGATGATGCAGGTGTTCTAGCAACAGCATCCGCCGATGTTTTTTGGGGATGGTGGACCACAGGTTGTAGAGTCATGGATATAGGCCATGTTGTCGATCTTTGAACACCTAGATATTTCTCTTGAGATGAGGGTAAATCTCGTGACTTAAATGCTTCGTAATTAATCCCAGGGATGGTGTGATGTGACTAATCGAATGGAGCATCATCAGGATATGTACTGGGCATATTTATAGATAGTATTTTATGACTAATGACTTCATGAGACATTGAGGGCTGATAAAGAACCAAAATTTAGGCATCTGAAGTTGGTATCTTTGACAGTAATGGACTACTCATCCTACTTTACTAAGCTCCAGAAATTCTCACCTATCCTAATGGGTGAAATTTTATCAATGGTTGGGTTGTTTGAGGATGGTCTCTGATATGACATCTGATATCTGGTTAATGTCTTCAAGTTGACTTCTGTATCTAATATAGTGAATCCGGCATTGATCATAGATTGAAATCTAAGGGAATATGGAGGTGTGAGCCAGAGCAGATCAGCACCTCGATCTGGTAATGTCTTAATAGGTAGTAGGAAACGTCATCTGGAGTTTCCTCATAGTGATGTGAGCAATCAGAACATTTCTTCTAGTAGCCAAGTGAGATTATACCAGTGTAGTCGGCTAAGGCATACTAGGCCACAATGTATTCAATACCCAATTGTGTGTCAATATTATGGTAATACAGGCCATCTAAAGCACTTATCTGGGAATTTTCCACTAGTATCTAGTGATAGAGGATCTTCATTATCTCTACATTTAAGAGCGGGGTCTCCAGCTTTTCACTAGTTAGGGAGCTAGAATGCATCGGGTCATTCAATCCATGGTGGTGGTCATGGTTGTGGTAGCTAGACCCCGGGTCTATAGAGACAGTAGGGTAGATCAGCTCAAGATATCCAGAAAGTGTCTCAGGGCCATGTTACAAGCTAGAATTATACAATGCAACAGACTCTGTGGGAGTAGGATCCCGAAACTTCTACTCTTATAGGTTCTATTCTAGTCGCCTTTGTTTTAACTTTTTCACTTTTTGATATAGGTAATTTAAATAGTTTTATATATGTTCCCATTGTGAATAGCCTTGGTAACTACGTTTTTACTTATGAAGACTTCACGACGTTAGACACCCCATTGGGAATTAGAATGGAATGTGTGAGTCAGTTCAAGGAGCACCGCCTAGAGGTTTTTGAGTGTCACTTCTCATGGGACCTCTATTTCTTAGATATTAAAGGTTTTTATGTCATTCTCGAGATAGAATTGATTGTTTCCTTTTAAGGATTTGTTGATTTATATCATTTTAGGGTGTGTTTCACATCACCATGGGTAGATCGTTTCTAAACAAAGGTGACTGGGATGTCCAGGCAAGTCGATCTAGACCCAAGCATTGTGGGTTGGGTGGAATGACAGCCTATATTATGAGTTTATATCTGTATGAATAGGGAACACATCATATGGATTACCCTCTAGTGGTTGATCATTTTAGGGATGTTTTCTCGGATTACTTTCCTGGTTTACCTCCAGTGAGAGAGGTTGAGTTCTCAATTGAGATATGCCAAGAGCTGCACCAATATCCATTCCTCCTTACAGGATGTCTACAATGGACATGTAAGAGTTCAAGAGTCATCTAGATGACTTAGAAGCTAAGGGTTTCATCTTACCTAGTACTTCTTGATGGGGTCCACTGGTTCTTTTTAAGAAAACGATGGATGGTATCCTTAGGCTATTCATGGATGATCAGAAATCGAACCTGTTGATTGTTAAAAATTGGAATCGACTATTGTGAATAGGTGATATCTTTGACCAGATCTGTAGAGATCATGTTTTATCAAAAAATGAAAGGAGATCCTATTTTCATTATCTATGATTCATATAATCATATATACTTCATACGACCTTTTAGAGTAGGTATAGTCTTTGTGAGTTTCTTGTTATGTCCTTCTGTCTCATGAATGCGCCAATGATTATCATGGCTGATGAACCACGTGTTCCATCCTAATCTTGAATCATTTTTCATTACTTCCATGGATGATATCTTGGTGTAATATCACAACCAATTCGACCATTCCACACTTCTTGAGATTGTTTTGAATACACTAAGATAGAATGTATAATATGTTATGCTCACAATGTGCCACTTCTAGATGGATCAAATTCACTTCCTGGGTCATGTCATCCAAGAGGTAGGAGGGTTAATAGGCATAGAAAAGGTAAAAGCATTAGTTTCCTAGGAGAATCCCAGGAATGTATTTGAAGTGTAGAGTTTCTTAGGGTGGGTTGGTTATCACAGCCAGTTCATATAAGACTTCTCAAATTAAGTAGTGCCAGTGACGATCTAGACTAAAAAGGGTGTGAATCATGTATGAATATATTACTACAAGATATCTTTTATGGGGATCAAATAGAGATAGAATTAAGCACCGATACTGATTCAAATTGATCCAGTTATGAGTTTCATTGTGTCCTATGAAACATCATGTATCGGTTTAGGATCAGTTATTATGTAGGGGGATTGAGTCATCATGTATAGATCTTTGTAGCTAAGGCCAGATGAGAGGAATTACCTGATGCACAATCTCATGTTAGCTATGGATGTTCATGCATTACATTAATAGAGACATTACTTTTTGATATATCATTTTATAGTGTTCATGGAACACAAAATTTTCAAGTAAATATTTACTCAATGCGATCAGAGTATGATGTAGTGAAGGTGGGTGGAATACCTTTTGTATTTAAACTTCATGCTTGCCTACACACCCGATAAAGGTAACATAGTGGCTGATGCTTTGTGAAGGATGACTCAATTGAAAGTAGTACAACAGGCTAGTAGAGAGTGGTAACTTATGATGTTGTTCTCTGAGATTCATTTGGGGGTTCATGATAGTCAAGAACAGACATTTCTCTCATCTGTTATTGTTACATCTACCTTACTGGAAGGGGTGAGCATGAGGCAATTATCGGATTCTAAAGGCCTAGTTTTATAGTATAGTGTGGAAGGTGAGGAACCTCCTCCTATTTAAACCATATGAAATAATGCTGTTTTGAATTTACATAGTCATGTGTGGGTTTCCATAGACATGTGTGAGGAGATGATGCGGGATTTTTAGGCCTCTGTAAAGGCAGTGCATCTTGGTGTCACTAATATGTATCATTATTTACATCATGAGTATTGGTGGCCTTGTGTGAAAAGAGATGTAGCTAGTGTTTTCTTATATTATACACTTATCAGTAGGTGAAGGAAGAACACCAGTGACTAGATGGGATTTTACAATAGTTACCCATTTATGAGTTGAAATGGAATGATTTCATGATGGATTTAGTTATGGTTTTACTAAGGTTACATTAAGGTAATGATGTTTTTTGGGTGTTCACTAATAGTTTCATCAAGGATGTTCACTTCTTTCCAGTAAAGGAAACCTTCAATGTTGATGATCTTAAGAAGTTATACATCTAGGAGATAGTACGTTTTCATAAGTTTCATCATTATATCATTTTAGATAGGTCTTCCCGGTTTACTTCCCTTTTCAAAAAAGGTCTAAAAATGGCTTTGGGTACATAGGTGCTTCTGAGCATGGTTTACCACCGTCAGAAATATGGTCATTCATAGTGCACAATTCTGGGGATTGATTACATGCTTCAGTCATGTGTCCAAGATTTTGGGAGTTCTTGGGAAAAGCATATACCTCTGGCGAATATTGCCTATAATAAGAGCTTTCAATCTTCTATTCGGATGGATCTGTATGGGGATTTATATGGTAGTACATGCCAATCACCCCTATGTTGGCTAGAGGGAGGAGAGGCAACTATGTTGGGACCTTGACTTGTATAATAAACCATTGAACATGTTTAGTTGATTCAGAAGAGGATGACTGCTATGCAGTATCATCAGAAATCTTACATCAATCGCGGCATATTAACTCTAGATTTTGAGGTTGGGGATTGGGTTTTCCTATATGTTCCACCGAGGTTGGGACAAAAGAGGATCAGGAGATAGGGGAAGCTTTACCAGAGATATGTTGTTCTGTTTGAGATTCTAGAGAGGGTCAAGATGATTTCTTATTAGATAAAAATACATCAGAGGTATCATTCTATGCATGATTTCTTTCATATTTCTTAGTGGTGGTGTTACTATTCAGACTCATCTCATTCCTTTCACCACAAGTAGGTTTAGTTAAAGGCAGATTCATCCTTTGAAGAGCATCCTATATGAATTATGGATTTCTGCATGAAGGTTCTCTGAGGTTAATCCAATCTTTTAGTATTGATACTATGGAAGCTTTACCGGGTGTATGATGAGACCTAAAATATGGGGTGATGTTTGATTATAGTGTCTAGAGATGTTCTCATATACTTATATACCACCATTGGAAGGGAATTTTGGGGACGAATTACTTTAAGGGGGAGTTTTTAAGAACACTATTCTTCTTTGTAGTATGGATCATGAGTTTTCTAACTATTCCTCATTTAATTGCTTAAATATGAACAATATCTGAATTTCCATTAGGATCATAGACTTCTCTGGAGTGTTCAGGCCTAGACCAAATCCTGAAACCCATGATTTTGGTTGAAATGAGATGGTTGCATGGTTAGTGAAAACCGTATGGATTGGTAAGATATTAAATACGTATAGGACAAGCCTTTTGTTTTATCTTTACATTTTGGATCTTATAATATGTATGATAGCTGTGTGACTTGTTCATATGCTTTCTGAGAAACAAATGAGATTCATCATTTTGTATGTTACATGAATCATGGTTGTCTGTATTATCAGTCTTCCGTTGTGTTACACTCTGCTAATGAGGGCATAGTCTCACCACTATCACACCTAGGCCCTCACTACTAGTCAAAAACTGATGTTGTTAGAGGAGATTCACTTGATTCCACGTGTACAACTAGGATCAGAGCATTTTTAGGTGGCATACGGACCTGGTATGTTACATATTCCACTTTTGTAGTGTAATGTGATAACAATTTTTTTTCTTAATAAACCAAGATACTAGAGACATTCCCAAAATGTGACATGTTCTAGAGGTTCCTTTTCTATCTTAATTTAAACCACCAAAATCAGCATCTAAATAAATAAATATGTCAAATTCTTATCCTCTAGGGTAGATCAATCTTTAATTGGTTGTATAATTGAGGTATTTAACAATAATTTTTTCAGTAACTAAGTGTGAGTCTTTGGGTTTTCTTGAAAATGAGCACACCTACACACACTGAACATAATGTCTTTTTAGAAAGATTTTATGTTTATAAGGATTCCAATCATACCTTTATAACTCGTTTGATCCACTGATTTCCTAGCTTCATCAAGATCCTACTTATGGGTGGTACTCATAGGATTTTCCCTACACTTAGTTCTATCCAAATCTAAATGTTTTAATAGATCATTAGTATATTTATTTGATTTAAATTAATTCATTTTTCATTTTAAAAAGTATGAAAATGAAGAAAGAATTTCATTTCACCAATTAATCTCATTTTAAATTCATTTTCTATCATTTTTAAAAATTTATTGCATAAAGAATTTTTAGAATACGAAAAAATAATATCATCTTGAACAACTGAAACATTTTTTGAAATTCCTTTTATAAATTGGGTAAGTTTAGGTATACCATTCAAAAATCATTTTGAAATAAGAAAAGAGATGATCCTATCATACCATGATCCGTGATCTTATTTTAAAACAAATAATGATTTTGTTTATTTGGAAACATGATTTATAATATGATGCTTTTTAAATATAAGGGGTTGTTTAATGAAAACATCTTCAACTATATACTCATTAAATATTTCACTTTTGACATCCATTTGATATAGTTTGAAATATAGATGCACTGCATCGGAAAGTAGTATTATAATGGATTCAGGTATGGCTATAGGTTAAAAGGCTTTATCCTAGTCGATACCTTCTTCTTGACTATACTCTTGTGAAACCAATCTATCCTTTTTCCACACTATTGTGCCTAATTTATCAACCTTGTTTCTAAACACCCATTTATTTCCTATAGTTCATGTGTTTTTGGGTCTATCAACAACATCAAAATATTTATATATTTCAAATTGATTATGTTTTTATTTAATATACCCTACCAATAATTGACAACTTATTAAATCATTTATGTTCTTAAGTTCAAGCCATGATATGAAATCTTGATGTTCAACTATATTTCATAAAGATATTCTAGTTTTTATACCTATATCTAAGTCTCCAAAAAACATCTAAAGGATGGAAATTAATAGTCCTAATATATCTAGATAAAGACTAGATAGTCACCTGAGGGTCTTCTATAGATTCAGGATCTAGATGTTTATTAAAATTGGATGATTTATTTTCTTGTTTTATGATAGAATAAGAAGATTTGGAATTTATGTTAAGGGTAGATAAATCATCCTCGTTTTTTCTAAATGGTATTTAGAGTCATGTGGATTAGTATCATCATATTTGACATAGAAAGAATCTTTAACAGTATTGGTTCTTTTTTAAAAAAAATATAGCATTTATTTGAATTTTTATACCCAAGCAAAATTACTTTATCACTCTTTGAGGAAAACATTTCAAGATTATCCTTTGTGTTTTGAATAAAGTATTTTAATCCAAAAAATCAAAACTAGTTAACCATATTATTCCTATTATTCTAATTTTAGTAAGGGGTTTTCTTCATGATAGGTCTCATTATAACTCTATTAATTTTATTGCATGTTTTATTCAGAGCCTCTTCCTAAAAGTAAATTGGTATGTCATATTCATTCAATATTGTTCGGGCCGTCTCTTAAATCATTATATTTCTTCTTTCTAGAACTCCATTCTACCAAGGGGTCCTAAGAGAAGACTATTTAAGGTTATATATATTTTCTATGAAAATGAATTTAAAATATCAATTTTCCAAATCATGGACATGGTCACATATTAGGGTTTTAATTATAAGTCCACATAAGTATTATACATATTTAGAAAGCATGTTAAAATAAGAGAAATCTTAACTTATGTGAGGTAATAATAATTCCCAAGTATACCTAGAAAAATCATCAAAAAGTACATTAACATAGTGATTCAAATTGAAACTAGAAACTCTAGATGGTCCAAATAAATCCATGTGATCCAACTTAAAAGGGTGAGAAGTTTACAATTCATTATTTAATTGAGAATATATATTGTGTTGTTTCACTTTTTAATAGGGGTTATAGACTTTGTAATTTATAAATTCATGTTTGGTAAATCATTGAGTAACCCTTTTCTAGTAAGTTATCTAAGTGAGTGAATGTTATAATGTCCTAGTATTCTTTTACAAAGAGAATATTCTCTATAAAAGGAATATAGGCAAGATTTTTTTTAAATTAAATAATCAAGGGTAACAGCATTCACATTTTCATTTCTCAATGATGTAAATACTAAATAATTTTTAGAATTAATAAAATTAAAAGAATTGTTTTCTAATTTCACATGAAAACCATCATCACATTGATATGATATGATAAGTATATTATATTTTAAACCATCAACAAAACGTACATTAGAAATTAAAACTATATTAGTGTTGCTGATTTATCCAAGGATAATGATCTTTACTTTAGCATTGTCCCAAAAGGTGATGTTAGCATAATAAACCATTATTAGGTTCTTTAAGATAGATTAATATATTCTCATATGTCCAGAATAACCATTTTCCAAGTATCATAGATTTTTATAGGCTCTCTTTAAGTAGCTTTCCTATAAAACAATGTTTATACCACAAATGATTTTGGTAACCATATTTTCTTAGGTCCAAATATTTTATTAATTAGTGCTTTAGGAACCCATAATTTTTTATAAGTTTATTATAAGATGAATGAAATACTTTTTAAATAAAAAAATAATTATATATATTTAAAAAATAACTAGCAATTGAATTTCTATAATTGGGCTTAGGAAAAAATGTTCATTTAAAAATTAAACTTTTACCAGGTGTGTAATCTATACCAATAAAATATTTTGGAGAAATTTTTTAACCTAGTATTTTATTGAGAGTTCATCTTTCATTTTTAAATCTCTCTAAAAATTTCTTTTGTTTCTCATTTGACAACATAAAATAAATATTTTTCTTTTAATAATTGATCATTCTTCTCTTTCTCTATTGTGTGATCGGGCTTAATATTATCCTATAAGGAATGTTTTTTCTTCATAATTTTTTATTTTTATTTAATATAATTAAAGTTATCTTGATGAATATTTTATTATATGAATGTTTCTTCTTTTTAAATATCATCATCATTTGTTTCATTTTCAAAATAATTATAATTATGTATAAGAGATACATTAGGTGCATTTAATATGTTTTTTTATGAACCACATATTTTCTATTTCAGGATTCCCTTCATGAGTTGAGTCTGAGTCACTAGAGTTGTCCTCATAGGCACTCCATGTGGCTTTCTTGGATTTATTGTAATTTCTATATTTTTCCTCATACTTATTCTTGTACTTTAACTTAGGACAATCAGCCTTAACATGTCTTCTTCCTTTACACTCATAAAAAGTAATATCATTTGTATCGTCATATATTTTAAGTCCTTTTTCCCATTTCCTATATTATTGTACTTTCCCCTGTAGCTCAATTTCTTGAATAATTTCTTCTTCTGGTAAAGCTTCTTAAACCTTCTATCTAGATGAGCCATTTCCTCATCACTATCTTCTGGTGATTCCTCATCACTAAATCTATCATCATAAACATTATATTTTTATTTCTATTTTTATATAGTAGTATTGAAGGATATTGAATTACTCTTCGGTTCATCATACTCTTCCAGATTAACCTTAAGATCTTCCAAATACATTTTTAACTTCCCAACCAATTCTTTGACAGGTAGCTTACTATTGTCTCAAGATTCCCTTGTTGAAACTGATTACCCTCTCTATATTTCTAAAAAACATGTAATAAATCACATAATTTTATCATTATTTGATATTGGAATCCCCAATGATCATCTTATGTTCACTATCTCTTTGAACTTGAGTTACATATCAGAAATTATCTCATCGAGTTTCATTTTGAATGTATCATATTCAATTGTATATGTGTTGAATCTCATTTATTTAACATCATTAGTTCCTTATTGAAAAAAGCTAATGTATCTCAATTTTCATAAGTAATTTTACTAGGCAATATCCTATTAAATTATTCATCTCTTAAATAGTAGTAAAGATAATTTTTTTCTTTTCTATTTATGTTCTACGCAAGCTTAGTATCATCTTTCCGTGTATTCATAACAGTCTTAGGTAATTTATATTTATCCTCTATAGCAGACCATATTTCAAAACCCATACTTTTAATATTCATTTTCATATTTATTTTCCATTGATAATATTTATTTACATTGATGAAAGGTGTATTATTGGTATACAAACCATCTTGTATATTATCCATTTAAATAACTACATTTAGAATTGATAGAAATTTAATATCTTTAAAACTCAAATAAAATAATAGTTGAAAATATTTTTGAAATGACTTTGATACCAGATGTTGTTCATAGTGGGTTTCTTAATAGGGGTGAATTGAGTACACAATAAAAATTTACTTCCAAAAAAGGTTTGAATAAAATCCCCCAAATAGTTAAAACAACCCATTTAATAAAAATAGCATATCGATATAAGATATGATCATTTAATTAATTTATCAAAGAGTGATTATATCATAATTAAATCAATATATGAATATTACTTTAAATTTGGAAATTAATATACATAATCAAAACATTATGTAAACATTAGTTAAGAATAACTACCAATGTAATGGTTTTTTATAGTTTAAAAACAAATTCAACTAAAATATTAGAACTAAAAAAAACACACAACAGAATAAATAAAAGAGGTTTAGTATTAAGATGAGACCTAATTTAATCCAATAGAAAATCACTTTATTCTAATTAGATTATCTAAAATAATTTTTTATCCACAACCTAGATCATGTATAAAACAACAAACCAGCTATCCAGTCCATACATGGACCTCTTCCATAAATCAGTGGGAAATAAAATAAATACTATCCAATAAGGGACCTATTATATAAAACATGGTTAAAAATAGTAAAGTGAGTAGAGAAAATATCTAGTATCTTCCAATTAAAGTACAAGAGATAGTGTGTGTGTGTGTGTGTGTGTATTTTATATACATAATAAATCGCACATTGCTCAAAATGTAAAGAAAAAAGACTAAGAGAGCTAGTAAATATATATAAAAGATAAAGTCTCTCTATCTTTTATGCTATAAGGATTGAGTCTCCTTGAATATATATTTAATAGGATCTTGATTCATGTTTCTGAAAATGACTGTAAAGTATAGCATTTTAATCTCTCGTTGATTTGGATATATGAAAGGATATGTATGCTCATTATTCTTCACTTTCTCACAGTCATGTGTATTACTGATGTAACATGTATCCACTCAGTAAGTGGTACTCTTTTGGTTATTACAATAGGGTTTTATCTCACTTCATGTTTATGTGTATATCACTATGTATATCTTTGTGTATATCTATATGATGGAGTCTGCATCCCAATATATAAGTAGAATGCTGGTTTATCCATTCAAAGAACAATCATCAAGATCTTATTCTTCTTATACTGATCTCTAACATCCCGTTTGATTTTATCTACACTTTTTTTAAGAAATAAAAATAAAAATAATAAATATCATTTAATTTTATAATATATTCATCAGAAGAATTTAATTAAAATTAATAAAAATAATGATGAATACTCCTTTGAACAGTTAGATGACTATAGAGGTAACTTGGGCTAGTGATGAGTAATTCCAATGGTGACTCATCTCAGCAGTGACTTGTCTCAATGGTGAGTAATCCCTACACATTTCCAAAATTCTTGGCGGTAGGTAAATTATGATGGTAGGTCATCTTAAAAGGTGACTCAGGTCTAATAGTGGGTATTTTCCATACTTTTCCAAATTTTCATGGGTCATCTCTGACAGTATTTATTTTCCATACACTTCATGATTTACATGGATCACCTATAATGGTAGGTGTTTTACATAATTTACCAAATTTCCACTTTTCCTAAATGGTCAATCGTGTCGTGTGGTGAGTAGAGTCTGATGGTGATTCTTTCTAACATTTAGCCAAAATTTTAAACATCTTCTTCATTTCATTAAATGATATAATAAAACCTAAAACTCATTAATAACATAATGGACATGATTTTTTTTATTAAAACAACGGTTCCAACAAAATATAATTTCTTCCTTTTATAGTCCTGGAGCTCCTCCTTGAATATCTATTGCATGTATTTGAATTTTGTGAAATTCTGGAGTTATTATATAGTTAAAAATTTTGTAATGTATTTTATATCATATTTTATCATAGATAGTTTATTTCAATTCTCCCATTCATTACAAGTATTAATGATAACTATTTTTCAAGATATATTAACATTAATATCTTATGGATCTACTTATATAATCATTCATTGGGTTTCCAAATGAATCATATAATAATATTAAAAATCATAAGATATAATTCAATCATACATTATTTTTTTCATATTAGAATGAAATTATTTATTCTAATATGTCATACAATGTGATATATAATTATTATAAAAAATTATTTTTACAAATCATCGTATGCTATTGGATTTAGGGAATGTCTTCATCAATATTTGTTATTGTGTACATGTGTATTAGTCCTTTTATTTGAGATCATTATTAAAGTGTGTCACAAATTTCATAATTAAATCTATTAATGAAAACCATGATGGCATATTATCTTGGTGAGGTAGTATATGTTAGTAGTGTCATAAGTGATATGAAATTAATTGAATTTCTAATAAAATATATTTTCATTCTATATTAATGGAAGATGATATCTATGGACCTTTGATTGAAACAAAAACTATCTGACGAAATATTTTAGGATGATATTTTTTACATAAGTTTATTTTAGAAATGCAATGAATGTTAAATCAAGAATATATGGTGATGAAAAGATTATTTATCTTGCTAGATAAGTTGTTAATTGAAAAATGGATTATATTACATAACATCTTTTGAAGGGGGATGTTGTAGTTTCAACGTTATGATCTTTCTCTATGGGTTCCATGACATGTTTCTAAATTATGATATTGGAATTTAGGTACGTTCTTATATTATATTTGAGAAAGGGTCCTAGAGGGTCACACACTAAATATATCTAGAACAAAATAAAATTATATTGAATTTAAATATAACAATAAATTTAGTCACTATTTTATGGAATGACATTTATTCTAGTAAATTTTGATAATATAAATTCATTTATGAGATAATCGTTTTTAAAATTTGTGACTTGAACTTTATATCTTGTTAAATTATTCATAAGTTAGTAATTAAATATTTATTTATCAATCTGTTTATGGAGTAGATTTTAATAAAAATTTATTTATGTATTTCTAATATTTAAAAGAAATATTTATTCACAAGTTCCAGGAATATAATATTATATGTGAGGATATGGTTTGATTTTAATAACGTGATATAAATGATATATTTTATTTAATATCATTGAAATAAATATTCATTTAATTATTCAAGAAATGATATTATTATAAACACATGTCATGAAATGTAATAATAATAATATTATAATTATATTTTTATGTAGTGAAGAACTTATATTAAATATTAGATAATGGAGTTTTTGAAATTATCATTATTTATTATTAATTATAAATTCTAAATCGCATCATTTTTCATTGGATACATGTTGACACAATATAGAAACATACTCAAGAATCCTCTCAAGATCTATAGGGAAATTCACTACACCTCCCACTCAAGAAAATAGAGACAAAACCGAGAATCATTATTATGATTGATGGAAAATAAAATAAAGAAGTTGATTCCTATATGATAACACTCAAAATATCAGAAATGTATTTCAAAGAATCATAGAGAATGTGTTGTTACATATAAGGGAATATTCTCTTGGATTATCCACTACAATGATAGTGTTATAAAAGATACACCAAAATATAATTAAGGTGATTACCAAGAATGTGGTAAAAATATATTTAAATTAATTATAAATTGAATTTTGATGATCTAATATTCATATTCAAGGGTAAATTAGTTATAAAATTCATATAATATCTATTTATATCATTGAAAACTGAAATTGGGCACCACCATTACACTTTTTATATTCCTGGATCCTTTAAGTGGTAATAAATTAGTCATATTAAAAATTATAATTAATTATATTTAATTTGGATCAATTTCATGTGTTGGTTTTTAATTATTTTGGTTCTAATTTTTTTAGAAAAACGATTAGGATGAAACATTAATCCATTTATTCATGGTCAATAACATGCTAAAAAACTTGAAAATAATGGTCAAAGGTTCCATCCTGATGTTCCATGGTCACTGGAAGGATGTTTGGTTGAAAACATATGTGACACTTGTCACTCTACAGCAAGAACACGCCAAGTGTTATTTGGGTGTTTCATGTGGTTCTATAATTTTTAGTATTTAATGATGTATATTTTTTCCATTACATGACATGTAATGGTCATATTACATGTCATGTACTTTACTAAAATAACTAGTGTCATATGACACACATATTTATATCATGTATCATGGTAATATATGTTGTGAAGACTATAATGTTTAACCACATGTTAATATACATAGTTTATATCAAAATATGTTGTGTGGGCCAACATGACATATAAGTATATAGTATATGATAGGAACTATGCATATATTACGCCCCCTAAAATTTAATGTAACATGACATTCCATGTAAATGTTAAATTATAGATGTGAGATTTAATATCATGCAGACAATACATGTCAGGTGGAATCTAGAGTACACATCACACCCATAAATGATTTAACAAAATAAAATAAAATTTATTAAAATTTAGTATTTTTTAGGTAGAGGGGATTACCAGAAACCAAACATCACACACACCAAGGTACCTTGGGGGGTAAAGCCTCATCACACCACATAAGTTATGAAAAGAACCAAATAGACTTATTTTATTAGAATATATAGATAGAGATTGAAATTATTTAGAATATGGGTGACCCAAATGCTCAGTGACCTAAATGATAGATACATGGATTACCCCAATTAATTATCCTACATCATATTGTGTCACCATTATTGTGAAACATTTCCCCTTGTCAATAGTAATCACGTTGTAATATAAGTATGAAGCCTATATCATCCCCATTCCAAGAATCATTTCATTGTGATGGCCATCGATGCACCATGGTAGGGAACCCTTCTATCCAGCATCTGATAATGATCTACGAAAATGGTTAGATGATAGGTTCTAGCACACCTATCTCTCTTCCAATATGATCACTTTGATATTATTGTGAAGCACCTCACTGAATCGCCTACTTATTGCATCACACCATCTACCAGGTACCACAACATTAATAGTCAGATGGAAGGACACCTTTCAGATCCACATCAGAAATATATTAGGATGAAGGGATGGTTGATATAATCCATTTCACCCATACTGTAACAACATGTTTTTCACTCAGGTGTGGATCCTATATATTTTGGTCTGATTCTTTATTTTGGACTTATTATGGATTCTTAATGAGTTAGAAAATATCTCAGGGGTGTTAGTGGATCATTTAGAACCCAAAACCTATTTTTTTTTGAAAACCAGTCATGTCTCATGATTAGAGTAAATTGTGTGGGTAGGGCGTCTTATTAGATCTAACCATGTGGGTGGTCTTCATTTTTGGGTAGAGCCATCTTTCATAGTTGGTGTACGGTTTCCATAACTGTGTGACCTAACTGTTCTAGTTCCCATGTTTTCATGGTACTCACGCATAGTTTGAAAATGTTTTTTCAAGCCGTATAGAAAAATAATGCACATGCTAAATTTTGGGTAATTTTACTGTTTCCCCTTAATAGTATATTTATCATAACCTTCTTCCCTAATCATATTTTTAGTATTATTAGCTTCCTTTCCTCCCATTTTAGATAATTTTAAAGGCCTGATATAGGAATCGAGAGATCTCTTTCATCTGGGATCTGACAGAGCTTTTGTTCATCATGTTAGATTCACAATAGTAAGTACTCAAGTTTGTTTGAGCTTTTCGTCTTCTTTATTTCTCTCTACCTAGTTATATAGGTCTGAAGATTTTTATCCTTTTCTCAAATATACTTTTTTCCAAGATTAATTAAAGGCCAATATTGGATTAGGAGAGTCGTACAAGACTAAGGTGACTGTTCTATAACTCACACCATAAGATCGTTGAATTTGGAAATTATCATGTGGGGCCCACAAATTTCTTTGGGTGCATTTTATAGAATTTATATTCCATGATTATAATCATTAGAATCTTTAGGTTATGATATTTCAAAATATGTGATTACATATTAGTGGTTACTCTTAGAGCGCCCAACATCACATATAGGATGATATGGCATAGTTGAGTTTTTAGTGTTTTGACACTTTTGATCCGTCGTTCAGATGTGCTCGATCTTGAACACAAAAATGACAAGAATCCTTATAATAAATTCTTTTTGTATCATGTAATGGTGGATGGAAAGTACCATCTCAATTAATGCTGACCTGTCTGAGTTAAGTGCTTCAAATTTGATAATTAAATGTGAAAGGGAAATTGGAAACTATATTATGTATATGACTTGACCGCATTTAAAAGTGAATGAATAATAGGTTTCATGTTTGTATCACCCCAAACCATGTTGATGGAAGGTAACGGAGTGAACCTTAATTATTGAATATTACCTAAATGAATTTAATAAAGGTTTCAGGCTACTTGGGCTTGTCACACATATGAAAGGAACTGCTTGAACCAAATAAACATATTGATAAATAATGAATTGATTAAAGGGTTTCATGATATTTGGACTTATCACAATAATAAAAGTAAAGTCTTGAATATAATTAAATATTATATTCCATCATAATATAATAGGAGTTCCTTGACTCGATCTCGTCATTGATTATTATCTGGGAATGCCTTGAGAACTCAGAAACACCGTTCTAATTCAAAGATGCAATTTTCTTAGGTTGAGACCATCCTAGATTCTAATTCTTGTATATTATTGGATACCTGGTATGAAAATATAGTATCCCTCACATTATATTAAATGATTCCTTAGATACACTCCTTAGATCCACCATTGACAAGTTAGTTCCATGGTCAAATCCCAAAGGGCCCAGTCAATTCTTATCCTCGTTTTACCTTGGATGATCACCTTTGATTCAATAAAAATATTATTATGGAATGTTTGGGAATATGATCCAAGGATTACACTCTTTCCCTTATGTAGTATAAACTTTTTATCAAGTTGGTGACCCTTTAGGTCTACGTGGCCTTGTTTATTACCCTATAACTTCATTATTAAATAACATTGTAGGTTGCCACATTGTAGCTTGGAACCTTAACTATTAATTTCATGTGGCTTATTTGTAAATTGGTAATAATAAAATAATTAATTGGTTATATGTTCAAACACAATCCAAGGATTGAAGTAGGTACTTGGGTATTTAGTAACATTGTACTGCTTTACTTTATATATGAATTCTTTCACACTATTACATTTTCATTACACGGGATAGATGTTATAGAAGCCATTGGTAGTGGCCCACTAAGATTTATCTCAAACCCTATATGAGAGAATTTTGGTAACTGGAGTATATTTCATGAATTAAGGTGTTGATAATGGGAAGCATACGACTTCAAACACTTGATTTCTTATTTTTTTAGGATGAATCTTGATAGCAAATGATCAAATCGGAGCTCAGGATTCTTAGGATAGTCTTTTGATTTCCTTTATACTTTTGTGTCAAATGTTATGTTTGTTGTATTTTATCCATGTATTCTATTATTCTAGTGAAATGACATATCATCATTCATTATTCATGTTGATTCAGTTATTTTTATAATTTTTTATCTATTACATTGTTTTATTCCATTGTGTACTTATATTTCTTACACTATTTACCTCTTTTTTTATTTATTTATTGTGATACACTTTGGTAATGAGGTAATAGTGTCTCCATGGACACAACCTTGGCCCTCACTACCAATTGGAAGCCTTTGGTGTTTAGGGAGATGCGCTTCCAGCCATGTGGCCCACTGGGCTCAGGACACCTATTAAGTTGCATATGGGTCCGCGATGACACAATGTGGTGTAAGATGAGTTTTCACTTTATTTATTTACTATTTGAATACAATATATTAGAGATTATAAATGCTTGGGACTTGTTCATAAACCATTATTGGGCATCGCAAACCTAGGTTTCGAGTAAAATCCAATTTATGCAAAACATAATTATTATTCTTTTTGGCATATTACAGTTGATATTATTTCACCATTGGTTAGTGCACATGTTGTTTGTTGTTATTTATTATTATTCTAGTTGAGATTATATCTTATCTTTGTCTTGATGAGATGAGGGAAAGTATCATTATTATATGCAATATATAGGAACTAAGAAGTTTTATGTCATGCATATTGCCATTATATATAGGTTCATTACACTATTTTGAATTACATGATTTTCGTGTGATTATTGAATTATGATGGCATAGTAATATTATGCTTGTATTACTCTTAGTCTTAATTGAGTGATTATATATCTCAATTCATGAGGTGCATGGTCCCTCGTGAGTTGGGATAAGTAATTTACTGAGCTGAGCCATTTTTCTATAAATAAATGGGTTTCTTTTTCAGGGATAAGGTGTATTGGAACTAATTAAATGAGAATGAATATCCATAATAAATGAAATGGTTTCATTCCCTTATATATCCATATCATGGTCATGAAAGGTAAAACTGTGAACCTGGTAATTTAATGTAAAATGAAATGAATCATATACATGATAACTTATTGTTACCTAGTCATCTAAGTGGGTAGTTGGGATAGTATACCTTGGGTAGTGATCTTTAATTGTTCATATTTGGTTAGTGATTATATCTATCTGATAAAATATTTCCTTGAGGTGTGTACTTTGAATTTTTAGACCAATGCCACCAAGAAATCCTAATATAGTTTTCTAAGAGGGTGGTGACAACTATGCTCGAGACTTGGTGGGAATGAGCCACCAGACTTACCTCCAAGAGTGACACTTGAGGCACCACCTTCTATAAAAAAAATTCCCACAGAATCCCACCTTCATGGTAGTTTCCTATGACTGATGTAGTCTATGATAGGTTCTCCATGAGTTGCACCTATGATGGATGATACGACTCGTGACTAACAGTATCAACATCCTCCTACGTTTTTAAGAGATGGTGGTCTGTAGGCTATTGAGAATTGTATAGAGGCCACCATGTCTATCATTGATCATGTAGAGATGACTCTAGAGTGGATAGTCATGCTTAACACATACATGCTTCAGGGTTCAGCCAAGCATTGGGGGGAGGTGATTACCCAGGCAGGTCAACATTAGGGAATGTTATGGTTTGATTTCCATACTGACTTCTATGATTAGTTCTTTCCTAAAATATTGAGATCATATAGATTCAGAGAGTTCAGAAACCTATATCAGGATTATATATCAGTTATGGATAATTCAACATGTTTTACTGAGTTACAATGCTTTTCACAGATTCTAGTCGGTGATGACCTTTCACGTGCTCGACACTCCAAGGAAGGGCCCCAATACGCCATCCATACTCATGTGAATATATTTTTCCTACCTACTTTTTCGGAGATAGTAAATCATGATCTTATCACTGATCATAACCTAATAGAAGAAAATAGTATTGTGAATAGAGGATCAATGTTGTGGTAGGCTAGTAGTTTTCTTGGTAGTAGGAAACTTTTCGTCAAAGTTTATCATCTGGGTAGTGACAACCAGAGTATCTGTATTGATAGGTCTACGGTGTTTCATCAGTTTGGAAGAATGGAGAACTTGATTCCCCGTTGTTATAGGTAACCAATGGATTTTTGGGCATAAAACAATATAGGGAATCTTCATATGTTCTTTAGGACCTTTCAACTAGCTTCAAGTAGAAATGGATTCATTGCATTCCACCTTCAAAAGGGGGTTCTTTTGCACTGCGTCAGGTGGGGAGTTTGAATAACACCAACAGGACTGGTCTAGGAGGAGGACATGGTCATAGTGGCCAGACCCCTAATCATCAGAAGAACCAACAGAGTTGTTATGATCACGGTAGTCTATCTGTTGTACTGGTATATGGATCATGTCAGTTTTATACACTATAGCTGATACCTGAGGATGAGGCTGGAGGACCATCTATAGTACAAGGTATTAATCTAGTGGATTCTACTATAGTATCTAGTTTTTTTGATACAGGTGGTTAGAACTCTTTTATCTATGTATCCATCACTGAAAGTCTCAAACATGAGATACAATATTACTATGGTGTAATTACCCTATACATGCCATTAGGGATACTTTCATAGGGCTTATGCCAATGTAGGGACTTCCAATTGAGGTACGAAATTACCCTTTCTTATATAACCTCTTCATTATCAAGATGCTATTCTACAATTTCATTCTTGGTATGTATTGGTTGGTTTTGTATCAGAATTTTTTGGACTGTTATCACCATAGGGTATCGTTTACATCACCATAGGGTAGTAATTATCTACATAAGGGTGAGTGGGATGTCTATGATGGTATAGTAGGACCAGAGCATCATTGGCTTGGTAGAGTGACCTCCCAGATTACAAATCTCTTCATAGAATATCATGATTTACATTAAGATGATTTACCTCTAGTAGTGGATCAATTCATGGGCTTATTTCCTGATGATTTTTCTGGATTACCTTCTAAGTGATAGGAAGAGTTTACAACCGATCTTGCTCCAGGAAAAACTATAGTGTCCATTCCTTTGTACGGGATGGAACCTAATAAGCATTAGGAGCTTAAGATGTAACACCCCAAGCTTCTATGGTACGCTTCTCTTTGAATAATGTGATAGCGTGTGTTGTACGCAACATCGAGTTCTAACACACCACAACCAATCAAACTAGCCGTTATGAATAGTAATACCTACTTTTTGAAATTATATATATTTTATATTTCAAAATGGACTTCATTTTTGAATTCATAATATCGAAATTATCCTAAGTTGAATTTTATGTATTTTTCTAAGAACATCCAATTTTTATGAATAGTGAAAAATATATAAAAAAAACTTTTTTTAATAAAAATAATTTATAGTGATAAATTATATTATTTAGTGGTTTTAAAGTATAATTAGAATATATTTTTACCATTTTATCCAATTGTGTTCATTAGAATTAATTTCACTTTGAAATTGGACATAAACAATTGTCAATCTTTTGATATATATTGTCTCTTAAAAACACGCTATTTACTGTAACAGCAGAAATTAATTATAAAATTAATTAATGCAACTTATATGTTTGGAATTTTGTAAAATAGGCATCATTTTAGATTTCGGAATATCAATTATAGCTTAGGGTGAAATTTTGGCATTGTTCTGAAAAACTTCAATTTTCAATGAATAGTGAAACCACTAAGTGGTTGTTAAAAAACTGAATTTTTCATAAAACTTAATTTTACCGCTTCTGTGAATGGAATTTCGAAAATCCAAGAGACACGATTAATATCAAGTAGTAAAATGTAGTTCAATGAGATGAAAATAATTTTTGGTGAATAGTAACTTTTTACTTTTATTTACCATGGTTAAAAGTAAATAGGGTAATTAAGGGTAAAAATGACATTAATATTACCCAAACACATGTCCTAATTCTATTGGACAAGTGTATCTCGACCAAAAACAAACTTAGGAATAAAATATTATCATTTAGGTCCACTTGGATTAGATTAGGAAATTTATTATTATTTAATTCAAAGAAGTGTTAAAAGAGTTAAAATCAAAGTTGTTTTACTAAAACATTTTTAAGATAAGGATATACATAATATAAATTCAATTGTAAATATTCATTAGAAAGATAAAATTATTTCCTACATAATTATATTTTATTTATAATTTTTAGACATTAAATAATTTAATTTATTTATGACACAATGAGGATGCAGTAATTACCATAATAGTGAAAAATTAAAATAATTGATATTATAAATACCCAAATAAATATAATTTGAGAATTTTTATGAATTAAACTAATTTTATAGGTTAATATGAAATGTTAGTATTGACTTAAGTAACCTTTTTAGAAGTAAATATTCTTTTATGATTTTCACAAAAATCAATTATTGAATAGTGTCAAAATTGACATAAAAGGGTTTTTAAAACAAATATTATATTATTAATTGATATTAAATTCCTAAAAATATAAGGTTCGGCCAAGATACTTATATCATGATAGGTGTATCATTAATGGACCACTTTGGGGTCTCTTGGATGTATATAGTAAGTTTATTAACTATATAATATAAAAATACAAAGTGACATGGTAAATGTCAAACTAATTATCTAAGAGTTAAAACTAAAAGATAAGGTTAATATAATGACCCAAACCTGTCTAAATTCTATTGTTTGAGTGGTTTTCGACCCATACCCACCTTAACCTTTAAATAATACACTTTGGAGCCTTTATAAACCGAATATTAATTTATTATAAAATAATATTTCTAGCTTTTCCAAAGGTGCCCCTCACCCCTCTTATAAAAGGGCACTCACCCTTCTCATTAATTCAAACCTTCAAAACCTTTTGGTTCGGCCGACCCCTGCCCAAATACTCTCTCAACTTCCCTCACTATAACCTAGAGGCCTTATTTTGATCATAAATCCAACCTAATAATCCCTTTTGATCAAATCAAATGGAAGAACCCAAAGAAGAGGTAATGTTTTCACCACCCTTTTTCAAATTCATTTCTTATCCAACTTCTTCGTTCATTGTTATTACCATTATAAAATAATGAATCCATTATATAATATATACTGTAATATTATTATAAATATGGTACAACCATATTCAGTATTCTATCCATCCTTTGAATGAGATGTCACCATACGTACGTACGTACCGCTTACCGTCTCCATGTCGTGGTGTAATTGTTATTATTCAATATATTATAATTTGGATGGGTATAATAATGATTTATAATTCATTTAAATAATAAATATAACATGATAATAATTCTGTATATATGATATACCATCCAATTATATATTATTTTAATATCAAAAGAATGATATTGTCGCTCGTGCGTACGTACGGACTACCGTCTCCACGAACGCGATGAGATTCATTCTCCATCGAATCCATTCAAGTATAATTATCATTTGATGATTTAAAAATAATGTTTAAGGACTTGATATCATTTTGGATATTAATAAGATAAAACCTATCCATGACAAACATTTCTTACGTAACAAAACATATAAAAGAAAACGAGTAAGTTAACACCCGAAACAACGATAATACTAAGATATTATTAACAAATCAATGTTAAAAGATCATATATGATATCATATTAATGTAAATGATTCTTCTATAATTTAATAACAATTATTTCACCATTTTTCAGGAGTTTAACCTACCCCCAACCAAGGAAAATTACAAGGTAAGGGTTTATTTCGCAATCTCTTCATTATCCGAGGTTGTTTATACGTAATAATTTACTGGGACTTCTTTATCATACACATCCATGTTTCTTAAAAAAGTATTTCAAATCATTTTTTACTATTTATAGAATATGGTTTAAAGTCATTTATACCCTTTTTTGACTTTTTATAAGAGGTTTATAAAGGAATCTTTCTATCGTTTTCCAAACAAGGTGCTTTTTAACCTTTTCTACAGAATTAAGGTAAGAATGTTTTTTTTAACTTATACGGTGGGTGAGGCTATTGTCCGCCATTATAAAATAGTTGAAGCTTCCCTTACAAGCTTATAAGAATATTTTTAAAAAAAATGTTTTATTTTATATGACTCTTAAATTATTTCAAAACAAAAAAGAGATATTTCACTAAGAAGAGTTTTGATTTCATCTATGTCAACATCCATTGATGGATTTTAAGCTTATTTGATGCTGATTTATTATGAAACAAAAATTCCATATTTTATTGAAGGTTTTTTGATATGGTTGACTATGGATATTTTATTTTTATACCCTTCAAGGTTTATTGTGAAAGTATTGACATTTCGTATGCTATTTTTAATACGAATGTTTATGTTATGTTTAAACCTTTTCATATGGGAATGCATTGGACTTAATATGTAACGGGTGGAGCCCGCTATATCTCCTCGATGCATCGGTAGGTCTCATGAGACAAACTAGTGTCTTGGCACAAGGCCTTGACCAAATCTTATTTGTAGTCTTGGCACGAGGCCTTGGCTATGTGGTTATGATAGTCTGGCATTATGCATTCCATCATTATGAAAGTGGTTATTGATATTGCATGTGATTATTCGATTAGTAGAATATCTATGTGAATAGGTAAATGGAATTATTTCATTTTATTTTTTCCAAACTATGTTTAAGTTCAAGATTAAAAGGCTTTTGTTTTAGTTATACATTTCCTTAAATGTTTATTCTTATTTATGAAAGTTTTGGCTATATTGTTATCCTTACTGGGCATTTCAACTCACCCCTTTCAATGTTTTTTTTTCCAGGATGTGAAGAAGTAATTTATGAATGACCTGAAAGGATATTATGTGGGGATATGAGTGTGGACTATGAAGAAAATATGTTGTTGTAGTTTTCATTTTTATGATGTAATGTCAGACTTATGAATATATCTAGTGTTTCCAAGGATACTAAACAAATCGGTCTTTCGAGATTTGATCTTTTTTATGATCATGCCAATGTTATGTAATAATGCACCGACTCTGGGTAACTGGGGTTGGGGCATTACAGTTGGTATCAGAAGAAGTTTAGTACAAACCTTGAAAGCTAGAATTTGATAAACTCTGATTAGAGCACATAAGCCTAAGATGGACTTTGAGGATTAGTATAGAAGAACTTCCTATAATTTTGGTATTGTAGAGATTTTGTGTGTTTTCTGAGAAATACATCACTGTCTAGATACGAGCAGGTAGAGTCGGCTCTGGCATAGATCTACCTAGCGGAAAAACCCGAAAACACCGCTTTGAGCTAGCCTCGAACGGGAACCGGTGCACGACAACGGGCCTTGCTGCACTCTTGGTTACGACACTCCCAGGGGATATGCTTAGGATAACTCTCATTTTCTTTAAAAATTATTATGAAAGGTTTATGAGTTCATACTTCCTCAAAGAAAACATTTTTATGATTATGGATTATATCCATAAATAGTTCAATTTATGTTAAGTGTTTTATAAGTATGGAATTATGTATTTTGATTCATAAAGTGATCTAGTTTATACCAATGTTTAGAAATGGATCCTAGTGGAAGAAATGGAAACTGTATCAATGCATGCACTCTATGTAGTGATTTCCCTCCTACTCAAGATAATTATAGTGGAGATGCTGATGTAACTGGTGCCGATCTGCTAATCACCATACGGGGACAACTCACTCAGGTTATGAATAATAACCTTACCCGTATGGAGCACCCTGATCCACAGCGTGGAGGATCAATGTTAGATCAATTCATGAGGCAAAAACCACCAATTTTCAATGTGAGTACAAATCCCTTAGTAGCTAAGCAATGAATAACTTCCCTAGAGAAAATATTTCAGGCTTTAGGGAGTAGTGAAAGGGAAAAAGTTATCATGGTAGTTTACCGCCTCACTGGAGATGCTGATCAATGGTGGTCATTGATTCAAAACACGAAGGAAGATGATGAAGTATCAAATATGAAATGGAGGGAGTTCAAAGATCTGTTTTTAGAAAAATACTTTCCTCGTTACCATCAAGCAAAAATGGAAAGGCAATTTCTGAGTCTGAGACAAAAGGAGGATGAGAATGTTGCAAAGTATGAGGCTAACTTTACAAGGTTAGAAAGGTATGCTGGAGGATATATACGTAAACCAAGAAGTAAGATTGATCATTTCTTTGATGGGTTAAAACCATTTCTCCGTCAAGCATTAGTCTCACAATCATTCTTGTCGTATGAAGACATTGTCTCATGTGATATCAAGACCGAAAAGGAATTCTCTAAGTCTTATGACTTTATAGAAAAGCAATAAAAGAAGGGATCTTCTGATCAATCTGGGAATGCAAATAAGGGGAAGAAGGGAAAGGTTGAATATCTATCATGTGGTAAATGTGGGAAGAAACACCCCGGTACTTTCTTGAAGGGAATGGGTTTCTGTTACAAGTGTGGCGAAAAGGCCACCAAGATCGTGATTGCAAAGGGAAGAAGGAAGCTACCAATGATCAATTCTAAAATTGCAGGGAGATGGGACATTATGAAAATGAATGTCCTAAGCATCAGGGGAACATACCTCAGAAAAGGCCAAGGGATTAAGGCCAAAATTATGCTATCACTATTTCTGAGGTAGAAGCTCCGAAAGACGTGGTGGCAGGTAATTTAATGGTTTCCTCAAGTTTATCAAATGCATTATTTGATTCTAGATCATCGCATTGTTTCATATCTTCCCATTTTGATAAGAAAATTAGATATTTACAATTTGATTTAACAAGGGAGTTGTCAGTTAAAACTCCTAAGGGAAGTATCATTGCAACAATGTTTTGTGAATCAGTCCCCATTAGAGCACATAAATGTTCTTTATCCACTGATCTCATCATCATACCTATGATTGAGTTTGATATAATCCTTGGTATGGATTGGATTTTGGACTATTATGTGAAGATTTATTGTAAGAAGAAGGAGGTTACCATTTTTGATGATGATGATAAAGAACACCTTATCTTTAGAGCAGAATCGTCACCACCTAATTCTTATCTAGATCCACCCCCAGTAGCTCAACTAAATTCAATTATTTTAGAGGAAGATAATGAAATGACTGTGGGTGAGGAATGTAATGTGCAAATAGAGGATTTACCTTTTGTGAAAGAATATGTAGATGTGTTTCCGGAAGATTTACCTAGACATCCTCCAGAACAAAAAGTTGAGTTTTCCATTGATTTAATTCCTGGATCAAAGCCTATATCGAAGACCCCTTATAGAATGGCCATTGTTGAATTAGTCGAAATAAAGAAACAACTTGAGGAATTGAGTAATAAAGGATTTATTCGCCCTTGTGTTTCTTCATGGGAAGCCCCTGTTCTTTTTGTTAAAAAGAAAGATGGATCTATGAAGTTATGTATCTACTACAGGGAGATCAATGCTATAACAATAAAGAAAAAGTATCCCCTACATTTCATTAATGATTTATTTGAGCAACTGCATGGAGCTCAATACTTTTCAAAGATTGACCGTCGATCTGGATACCATCAATTGTGTGTGAAGAGGGAAGACATTCTGAAGACAGCATTTCGAACCAGGTACGGGCATTATGAGTTTACTGTAATGCCTTTTGGATTGACTAATGCACCTTCTGTATTCATGGATCTGATGAATAGAGTTTTCAAGGAATATCTTGATGAATTTGTGTTGGTATTTATTGATGATATCTTGGTATACTACAAAATCTACGAGGATCATGAAAATCACCTGCGCATTATCCAGAAGACTCTGAGAAGACAAGAATTATATGGGAAGTTTAGAAAGTGTGAATTCTGGCTTCATGAGATTTCTTTTCTTGGCCATATTGTCTCTAAGGATGGAATTTCCGTTGATCCTTTTAAGACCAAGGAAATCCAAGAATGGCATGCACCGACGAGTATAACTGAGGTACATAGTTTTATTGGTTTAGCAGGTTATTATTGACGTTTCGTCCATAATTTTGCCCGGTTGGCTAACCCATTAACAAAGTTCACACGTAAAGGGGTTAAATTTTTTTGGACAAAAGAGTGTGAAGAATGTTTCAAAGAACTTAAGAAAAGATTAGTCAATGATCTTATATTGACTCTACCATCGGGGAATGATGGGTTCGTTATTTATAGTGATGCATCGAAGAAAGGACTTGGTTGTGTCCTTATGCAGAATGATAGGGTTATTGCCTATGCATCACGATAGTTGAAAATTCATGAGAAAAAATATCCTACTCATGATCTTGAGTTAGAATCTGTGATCTTTGCTTTGAAGATATGGAGACACTACCTCTATGGTGAAAACTGTGAGATTTATACTGATCACAAGAGTTTAAAGTATATTTTCTCACAAAAAGAACTCAACATGAGGCAAAAGAGAGGGCTTGAATTACTCAAGGATTATGATTTTATGATACACTACCACCCGGGGAAAGTAAACAAGGTGGAAGATGCTTTGAGCAGAAAAGATCATGGAGTTTTGAACAATATGAGAGTTGAAAGGGATCCAATTTTCATGGATCTAGTGAAGATGGACATGGGAATAACCAGGGAAGGTGAAACATCAATGCTTTTTCAAATGGTTGTCAAACCATCTCTACTAGAAAGGATTAAGAGTTCTCAGACTGATGATGAAGAATTTCAAAAGAAGATTAAAGCTGTGAATGATGGGAGATTGAGAGACTTTTTGTATGAAGAAAGAATTTTGAAATTTGGGAAGAGACTTTGCGTTCCTGATATAACTTATCTAAAAAGGGAATTGCTGGATGATTCTCATAGTTCCAATTTCTCTATACACCATGGGAGCACCAAAATGTATAGATATTTGAAGGAACATTTTTGGTGGGACAACATGAAGAGGGAGATTGATGATTTGGTGTCAAGATGTATGGTTTTTCAACAAGTGAAAGCTGGAAGGCAACAACCTGGAGGATTCAGGTAACCTCTTCCCATACCGGAGTGGAAATGGGACAATATTATGATGGACTTTGTCATGGGGCTACCAAAGACTCCTAGAAGGAACGATGCAATATGGGTTATTGTTGATCGTCTTACCAAGTCAGCACATTTTCTTGCTATATGAGAATATATACCACTGGAACGTCTAGCAAGACTATATATTAATGAAGTTGTGAGACTTCATGGAGTACCCCTAGCGATTGTTTCTGATCGTGATCCCTGTTTTACTTCAAGATTCTGGAAGAGTCTTCAGAAATACCAGGATACTAAACTTTATTTGAGCACTGCCTACCACCCTCAGACATACGGACAATCAGAATGGACTATTCAAACCTTAGAAGACATGTTGAGATCTTGCTCACTTGACTTTTAGGGTATGTGGGATCAATATTTACCTTTGGTGTAATTTTCCTATAACAATAGCTTCCATTCGAGTATTCAGATGGCACCATATGAAGAGTTATACGGAAAGAGATGTCGCACACCAACTTTTTGGGATGACGTTGGTGAAAGAAAACTTGTAGGTCTAGAACTGGTAGAGGAAACAATGGAAAAGGTGAAGGTAATCCGAAATCACATCAAAGCATCACAAAGTAGGCAGAAGAGCTATGCCGATAATCTAAGGAAGGATTTGTAATTTCAAGTCGGTGATCATATTTTCCTGAAATTATCTCCATGGAAGGGAGTCATACATTTTGGTAAGAAAGGTAATTTGAGTCCCAGGTACATCGGACCTTTCGAAATTCTAGAACGAATTGGGGCTGTAGCTTACTGATTGGCAATGCTGCCATGTCTCTCCAAAGTTCACGATGTGTTCCACGTATCTCTATTGAGGAAATACATGCCTGACCCAACGCATGTACTCACCTATGAGGAATTGGAACTGGAACCCGATCTGTCTTATTGTGAAGAGCCCGTCAGGATTCTTTATACGAGAGAACAAGTACTGAGAAATCGGACGACGCGTCTGGTAAAAGTTTTGTGGAGAAACCATAAGATGGAAGAGGCAATGTGGGAACCCGAGGAACTTATGATGAAGAACCACCCGAGTCTTTTCATGTGGTAGTATTATTGAAATTTCGAGGAAGAAATTATTTAAAGGAGGGGAGAATGTAACACCCCAAGCTTCTACGGTACACTTCTCTTTGAATAATGTGATAGCGTGTGTTGTACGCAACATCGAGTTTTAACACACCACAACCAATCAAACTAACCGTTAGGAATAGTAATACCTACTTTTTTAAATTATATATATTTTATATTTCAAAATGGACTTCATTTTTGGATTCAAAATATCTAAATTATCCTAAGTTGAATTTTTGATATTTTTCTGAGAACTTCCAATTCTTATGAATAGTGAAAAATACTTAAAAAAAACTTTTTTTAATCAAAATAATTTATAGTGATAAATTATATTATTTAGTGGTTTTAAAGTATAATTAGAATATGTTTTTACCATTTTATCCAATGGTGTTCATTAGAATTAATTTCACATTGAAATTGGACATAAACAATTGTCAATCTTTTGATATATATTGTCTCTTAAAAACACGTTATTTGTCGTAACAACGGGAATTAATTATAAAATTAATTAATTCAGCTTATATGATTGGAATTTTGTAAAATAGACATCATTTTTTAATTTGGAATATCAATTATAGCTTAGGGTGAAATTTTGGCATTGTTCTGAAAAACTTTAATTTTTGATGAATAGTGAAACCACTAAGTGGTAGTTAAAAAACAGAATTTTTCATAAAACTTAATTTTACCACTTTTGTGAATGGAATTTCGAAAATCCAAGAGACACGGTTAATATCAAGTAGTAAAATGTGGTTCAATGAGATGAAAATAATTTTTGGTGAATAGTAACTTTTTACTTTTATCTACCATGGTTAAAAGTAAATAGGGTATTTAAGGGTACAAATGATATTAATATTACCCTAAAACATGTCCTAATTCTAATGGACAAGTGTATCTCGACCAGCAACAACCTTAGAAATAAAATATTATCATTTAGGTCCACATGGATTAGATTAGGACATTTATTATTATTTAATTCAAAGAAGAGTTAAAAGAGTTAAAATCAAAATTTATTTACTAAAAAAAATTTAATATAGGGTTATACATAATATAAATTCAATTGTAAATATTAATTAGAAAGATAAAATGAGTTCCTACATAAATATATTTTATTTATAATTTTTAGACAATAAATAATTTATTTTATTAATGACACAAAGATGATGAAGTAATTACCATAATAGTGAAACATTAAAATAATTGATATTATAAATACCCAAATAAATATAATTTTAGACTTTTTATGAATTACACTAATTTTCTAGTTTAATATGACATGTTAGTATTGACTTAAGAAACTTTTTTTGAAGTAATCATTCTGTTATGATGTTCAAAAAATTCAATTATTGAATAATGTGAAAATTGACATAAAAAAGTTTTTAAAACAATATTATATTATTAATTGATATTAAATTACTAAAAATCTAATTTTCGGCCAAGAGACTTATATCATGATAGGTGTATAATTAATGGAACACTTTTGGGTCGTTTGGATGTATATAGTAAGTTTATTAACTATATAATATAAAAATACAAAGTGCCATGGTAAATGTCAAACTAATTAACTAAGAGTTAAAACTAAACGATGAGGTTAATATAATGCCCAAACCTGTATAAATTCTATTGGTTGAGTGGTTTTCGACCCATACCAACCTTAAAGTTTAAATAATACACTTTGGAGCCCTTAGAAACCGAATATGAATTTATTATAAAATAATATTTCTAGCTTTTCCAAAGGTTCCCCTCACCCCTCTTGTAAAAGGTCACTCCCCCTTCTCATTAATTTACACCTTCAAAGCCTTTTGGTTAGTCCAAACCCTGCCCAAATACTCTCTCAACATTCCTCACTACAACCTAGAGGCCTTAGTTTGATCATAAAGCCAACCTAAGGATCCCTTTTGATCAAATCAAATGGAAGAACCCGAAGAAGAGGTAATGTTTTCACCACCCTTTTTCAAATTCATTTCTTCTTCAACTTCTTCTTTCTTTGTTATTCCCATTATAAAATAATTAATCCATTATCTCCTATATAATGTAATATTATTATAAATATGGTACAACCATATTCAGTATTCTATCCATTATTTTAATGACATGTCACCATACGTGCGTACGTACAGCTTACCGTCTCCACGTCGTGGTGTAATTGTTATTATTCAATATATTATTATTTGGATGGGTATAATAATGATTTATAATTCATTTAAATAATAAATATAATATGATAATTATTCTTTATATATTATATAACATCCAATTATATATTATTTTAATATCAAAAAAATGATATTGTTGCTCGTGCGTACGTACAGACTACCGTCTCCACGAACACGATGAGATTCATTCTCTATCGTATCCATTCAAGTATAATTATCATTTGATGATTTAAAAATAATGTTTAAGGACTTGATATCATTCTGGATATGAATAAGATACAACCTATCCATGACAAACATGGCTTATGTAACAAAACATATAAAATAAAACGAGTAAGTTAACACCCGAAACAACGATAATACTAAGATATTATTAAAAAATCAATGTTAAAAGATCATATATGATATCATATTAATGTAAATGATTCTTTTATAATTTAATAACAATTATTTCACCATTATAAAGGAGGTTAACCTACCCCCAACCAAGGAAAAGTACAAGGTAAGGGTTTATTTCGCAATCTCTTCATTATCTGAGGTTGTTTATACGTAATAATCTACTCGGACTTCTTTATCATCCACATTGATGTTTCTTAAAAATGTATTTCAAAACATTTTTTTACTATTTACTAGAATATGGGTTAAAGTCATTTATACCCTTGTTTGACTTTTTATAAGAGGTTTATAAAATAATCTTTCCGTCATTTTCCAAACAAGGTGCTTTTTAACCTTTTCGACAGAATTAATGTAAGAATGTTTTTTAACTTATACGACGGGTGTGGCTATTTTCTGCCGTTATAAAATCGTCGAATCTTCCCTTACAAGATTATAAGAATATTATCAAAGAAAATTTTTTATTTTATATGAATCTTAAATGATTTCAAAATAAAAAGAGATATTTCCCTAAAAAGAGTTTTGATTGCATCTATGTCAACATCCTTTGATGGATTTTAAGCTTATTTGATGCTGATTTATTATGAAACAAAGCTTCCATATTGTATTGAAGGTTTTGTGATATGTTTGACTGTGGATATGTTATTTGTATACCCTTCATGGTTTATTGTGAAAGTATTGACATTTTGTATGCTAGTTTTAATACGAATGTTTATGTTATGTTTAAACCTTTTCATATGGGAATGCATTGGACTTAATATGTGACGTGTGGAGCCCGCTATAGCTCCTCGATGCATCGGTAGGTCTCATGAGACAAACTAGTGTCTTGGCACAAGGCATTTACAAAATCTTATTTGTAGTTTTGGCACGAGGCCTTGGCTATGTGGTTATGATAGTCTGGCATTATGCATTTCATCATTATGAAAGTGGTTATTGATATTGCATGTGATTATTCGATTAGTATAATATCCATGTGAATAAGTAAATGGCATTATTTCATTTTATTTTTGCCATACTATGTTTATGTTCAAGTTTAAAAGGATTTTTTTCAGTTATACATTGCCTTAAATGTTTATTCTTATTTATGAATGTTTTGGCTATATTGTTATCCTTACTGGGCATTTGAGCTCACCCCTTTAAATGTTTTATTTTTCCCAGGATGTGAAGAAGTAATTTATGAATGACCTGCAGGGATACTATGTGGGGATATGAGTGTGGACTATGATGAAAAGATGTTGTTGTAGTTTTCATTTTTATGATGTAATTTAAGACTTATGAGTATATCTAGTGTTTCCAAGGCTACTAAACCAATCGGTCTTTCGAGATTTGATCTTTCTTGTGATCATGCTAATGTTATACAATAATGTACCGACTCTGGGTAACTGGGGCCTGGACGTTACATAAGTGGTAGTTATAGGATATATAGAAAAAAGGATTTATACATCTCAGTAAATCCTCTTGGGGTTCTACTGTGATTTTATCCAAGAAGGAAGATGGATCCTTCCATATATGTGTAGATTATAGAATGTTTAACCAACTTATGGTCAAAAAACAGTATCCACTACCTCAAATATATGATCTCTTCGACAACGTCTATGGATCTAGAGTTATCTCTAAGATCAACCCGATATTGAGTTTTCATGAGGTGCAGGTGAGGCCAACAGAAATACCTTGTACATATTTCTATAGTACATATGTTCTGTATGAGTACCTTTTTTGTCATTCGGTCTTAAAAACATGCCCTCCATTTTCCTGGACCTAATGAATATGGTTTTCTATCCCTATCTCAATTATTCTGTTATAGTATTTGTGGATGAAATCTTGGTGTATTATCATACTATTAACAACCATGCTAAACACCTAGATATTGGTCTGAATATACTGAGAGAGAATCAGCATTATGATAATATTTCTAGGTTCCAATTCTAGATCAACAAAGTTCACTTCCTGGGTCATATCATAATGGAATCAAGAGTATTTTTCGAACCATAAAATGTTAGTTCTATAGTTCCCTAAGAGCATACCAAGAATGTGTTTGATATAAAAATTTTCTTAGGGATGGCTAGATATTACGTGCATTTCATACAATACTTCTCATACCATGCTTCACCTATTACTGGTACTACAAGGATGGGTGTCAAGTTTTTATTTTAAAAATATTGAGATAAATCCTTTCAAGAGCTGAAAGGGAGAATTTTCTTGGAACATATCCAATTATACCAGATCCTAGAATAGGTTACACCATCTACTATGATGTATTAGGAATAATCCTAGGAGTGGTGTTGATTCATGGGGAAAATTCGTTGCAAACAAATCTCAACAGTTGAGGACTCACAAGAGAAAATAATTGACGCTGGACCTTAATCTAGAAGAAATAATGAAATCCATACACTAATAGAGACAATATCTATTCGGTAAGCAATTTTTGGCATACAAGGACCAAAAGAGCCTCAAATATATATTTTCACAGTGTGACATGAACCTCGGACAATAAAGATGGGTCAAATATCCTTTGATTTTTAGATTTCCAATATGCATAGGAAGAGAAATGTTGTTTCAAATGCACTTTAGGCCATGTGGTCCACCATTCATTGGGATCCTATTAAGTTGAATCTAGGTTTGGGATGTCAGAAAGTGAGAGTAAGAGAGAATAAGAAAGGATCAAATGGACTCAAGTACTTACTGTTGCAGATTTGACATGATGAACAGAAGCTCGATCGAATCTTTCATGAATGAGATCTCTTGATCCCTATATTAGGATTTCAAAATGCTCCAAAATTGGAGTAAAGGAGGATAATACCTCCAAAAGTCGTATTAATAAATAATTTTAGGTTAAATAGATCATTAAGGGTAAAATGATAAATTTACCTAAAATTTATCATGTGCATGGTTTTTCCACATAGTTTGACAAATCGTGTGAAAACCATGCATAGGTACCTGGGAAAAAGGGAACTCAAATGGCTATGATGCATGGTTAGGGAACCATGTTCCAATGGTGAGATATGGATCTGACTAAAAATTTAGACCATCCATACGGTATGATCTAACAATGTTCCTTACCCCCACGATTTACTCTAACCATGAAACAGGGCCAATTTCCCTATAATGATGGGTTCTAGGATCCAAACAAGAACTAGACACCCCTAAGACCTTTACTAACTCATTAGGAATCCATATTTGGTCAAAAGGAAGAATTATAATGAAATTTAAATGATCTATGCCTGAGTGAAGAACCGGGTTCTTACAGTCCTCCCCCGTAAAGGAACTCATCCCCAAGTTCTCCTTCCAAGGATGGTAAAACGCTATATGAGAACAACTCTGGTCACTAGGCATGTATGTCGGCCCCCTTTTCCCAAGTCTCCTCTTGAACATGGTTTTTATTCCATAACAACCATACTAGAGGAAAATTCCGGCTTCAGAGATCCTTCATGCTTCGATCATGCACATTGGATACTCTAAAAAGTAAGCATCGACATCTGACTCAACTTCCTTGAGATCAAAGGTCTGGGATGGGTCTGCATGATATTGGTGATGCTTTGAAACATGGAAGACATCGTTCATGACACAGTATCTCTATGTTAATAGAAAAAGATAGGATACTGACCTGAATTTCTCTAGAAAATCAAACAACCCTACATAATGAGGTGATAGATTCTCTTACTTCTATAATGGTCTATTCCCTAGCCTAGGTGATACCCAAAGGAAAAAAATAATCCCCAAACTCAAAATCTAGTAGTCATCGATGGTGATCAGTATAATATTTATGTCTAGACTAATTAGTATTCATATAATTTCGGATCATCTAAACCTGATCTAAAGTCTCCTGACTGAGATGAGGACCTAGTAGGGTTTCATTGTGTGCCTCTCACAAAGACAAGGGTGAACAACCCTACCTACCATATAAGGCCTCAAAAGTATCCATCTGAATTGTCGCCCGAAATATTTTATTATAGGGGAAATATATGAGAGGGATATTCTTCTCCCAATAATTGTTGAAATCAAGGACACATGCTCACATCATATCCTATAAAAATTGTAATGGTTTTTCGATTGTCCATCAGATTGATGGTTAAAAGATATTCTTAGAAGAAACTGTGTTCCCATAACCTTCTGCAATACCTTCTAGAACTGTAATGTGAAATGATTATCCCTATCTGAAATGATAGTACATGGGACTCTATATAGACATATAATCTAATAGACAACAATTCTTCCCATCTCTTAAACTAAGAATGTATCCCTAATAGGAATTAAATGCGAAACTTTTGTTAGCGTGTCAATGAAAACCCATACAATGTCTCAACCTCTAGGGGACATAGGTAACATGATTAAAAAATACATGGTAACATCTTCCTGTTTCAATTCTGGGACTAAAAGTGGATATAACAAGCCTACATGTCTTTGGTTCTCCACCTTCACCTGTTAATAGGTGTAAAACCTAGTGATAAAGACTACTATCTCACATTCCATCTCAGGCCACCAATATAGGATTCACATATCTTCATTCATATTCGATATTCTTGGATGAACTACCCACTGAGAAGCATGAGAATATTGAAATAACTATTCTCTAATATTTTTAAGAACCAAGAAACATCCATGTAGTTGTAGATTAATTGATTCAGAAAACTCATGAACATTTCATATGGGAATCCAATGAAGAATAGAAGTTTATAGACCTCTTTTCTAAGTTGCATCTAGAGTTTCACAACATTTATGAGTATCCATACCTCTCATTCTTAATAGTTACTTCTTACCTCTATGAGATGGTGAAGGGTATATAATTTTCATATCCTGAGGGCTTGGTTCTCCATGAGAGTATATTAGGAGAAAACCCACCACTGGATTGGTCTACTGATAGAGATGACATCCTGTGCATACATGGACGTTTCTAGGTTCCTGCATATTTTATATAGAAGTTAATTCAGGAGGCCCACGCTTCTCAGTGGGAAGTTCATACAGTCATATCCAAAAAATTTTGAAATATGTGACACTATTATTAGAGTTCTAAATTGAAACATCATATAGTAGGCTATATAACTAGGTGTTCCACCTGTTAGCAGGTGAATGTGGAGCACCAATGACCTATAGGATTTTTACAACCACTACTAGTCCCGGAACAGAAATGGGAAGATGTTTCCATATATTTTTTAGTCATGTAACCTAGGTCACCAAGTGGTTGCGACACTGTATGGGTTCTCATTGAACGACTAACAAATGTATCCCATTTCATTCATATTTAGAAAAATTTATCATTTGAAGATCTGGGAAAAATATATGTCTGTGTGATCATACAACAACACATACTCCCTTGTACTATCATCTTAGAGAGGGACACTTGTTTCACGTCACGGTTATGGAAGGTATTATGGAATTTTATTGGAACACAAGTGCATTAAAGACTAGATTTTCACCCTCATACTAATGGATAATTAGAACAGACAATACATGTTCTAGATGATATCTTCCGAGCTTCTTTCCTTGATTTTGGCTGTTCTTGGGAGAAGCATGTCCCTCTTATTGAGTTCACCGATAATAAAATAATTTAAGTGGAAATTCATGTGGATAATTTTTAGGTATTATGTGCTAGGTTGTTTTGTTCACCCCTATGCTGGATAGAGGCTGGTGAGTCATCCCTACTCGGTCCCCATCTCATTCCGGTGACGTTGGAGCAGGATCGGCTTATCATAAAGCATATGAATATTTCTTAGTCTAAAAAGAAATCATATACTGATCATTATTGAAAACCTATATTGTTAAAGGTTAAAGATCACGTTTACCTTTGGATATCACCAAGTCATGGAAATAGATGGTTATTAAAGAAAAGGAATCTCTCACCTTGTTATGTAGGTCTTTTTGAGATTCTAGAGAGAGTTGGGCTGGTAGCCTATCAGTTGCTATTACCTCAAAGGTATCATGCCATGCATAACATCTTCAATGTTTCAAATCTTCACAGATATCATGTGGACCCATCACATACCTTTGATCCCAATGAAGTTGAGTTAAATGTCAATGCTTCATTTTTCGAGTATCCAGTATGATTCATTGACTCGAGAAAGAAGGCTCTCTAATGATGGTTTGTACTTCTATTAGGTGTGTTATGGAAGCAAGTCCATGTGTAGGACAAAACATGGGAGCGGGAGGCTAACATATGTTCTTAGTGTCTAGAGTTGTTCTCAAATAGTGTTTCACCACCCTTGTAAGTATAATTTTGGGATAGTTTCTTTTTAGTGGGGAAGACTATGAGAAACCTATTTTTCACTCGGGTAGGGATCCTTTAAATTTCAGTTTAATTCTATATTTTGGATCTAATATGGATGCCTAATGAGTTAGAAAAATTCTCAGGGTTGTACATGTATTATTCAGAGTTGAGAGCCCATATTGTTTGGAAAATTGACCATATTTCATGATTAGAGTAAACTTTAAAGGTACTGTGCATGGTTAGATCTAACTGTGTGGATGTTCTGAATTTTTGGAAAGATCCATTGCACATAGTTAGAGTAAGGTTTCCCTATCCGTATATCCTAACCATATGAGTTCCCCTTTTCCCTAGGTACCCAGGCATGGTTTTTCAATGGTTTTTCAAACCCTATGGACAAACCATACACCAGATAAATTTTGGGTAATTTTACCATTTTTCCCTTAATGATGTATATAACCCAACCTTCATCCCTAATACCATTTTTAGTGGGATCATCCTACTTTCCCCTCATTTTAGATAATTTATAATGCCTAAGATAGGGATCAAGAGATCTCCATCATCTGGGATTCAATTGATCTTTCATTCATCATGTTGGATGCACAATAGTAAGTACTCGAGTCTGTTTGAGCCTTTCTTCTCTATTGCTCTCAACCAAGTTATAAAGGTGTGAGAATTTTTATCCTTTTCACAAATATTATTTGTTCCATGTCGAATTAGAGTCCAATATATAGGAGGAGGGTTGTAAAATCCTATTTTGGGTGGTCTATAGCACATCCCTCAAGTTCATTGATTTTGGAATTTTCAGTGTGGGGCTCATCGATTTCATCATATGTCCTTTATAGAATTTATATTCCATGATTATAATAATTAGAAATATATTGTTACACTATTTCCGAATATGAGATTATTTTTTATTGGTTACACCCACAACACCCAACATCCCATGTAGGATGTTATGTCATAAATGAGTTTTTAGTGTTTTGACACTTTTGAGCCAACATTTGTATGTGATCAAGATTCACCACAATAATGGGTACTCTTGATAATAAATTATTATTGTATCCTGTGATGACGATTGGAAAGTACCATGTCACTTCCACTTGAATCACTTAAGGTATGTGCATCAAAATATATAATTAAATGTGAATGGAAAATTGGAAATTATACTATGTATATGACTTGACCAGATTAAAATGTGACTGAATAATAGGTTGAATATCCATAGAACCCCTTACCATGTTGATGGAATGTATCAGAGTGAACATTATTTATTTAATATTATTTAAATGGATTTAATAATGGTTTCATGATACTTGGACTTATCACACTTATGAAATGAAAGGATTGAAACAAATAGACTTATTGATAAATTATGAATGGATTAAAGTGTTGCATGTTACCTGGACTTAACACAATAATGAAAGGAATGGATTAACCTAATTAAATATTACATGAATTAATTATCTAATATAAGTGGACTGACTTGAGCTTGCCTTGGATTCTTATCTAAGAATTCCTTAAGAACTTGGGAACCCCATTCTGATTCAAGGATGTGGATTTCATAGGTAGAGACTCACCTATATCCTGATCCCTGTCTATTATTGGATGCCCAATAAGAAACCATGGGATACCTCCCGTAGTATTAAAGGATTCCTTAGATAGACTCCTTGGATCCATCATTTAAATGTTGGTTCCATGGCTATATCTAGTAGGTCCCAGTCACTGTTTAACCCCATTTTACCTTGGATGATCACCATGGATTTGGTAGGAATCATATTGTGGAATACCTCAGAATATTATCCTTAGACTACACTCTTTACCTTATCCAGGATACAATTATTACTGATTTTGTGACCCATGAGTTCTACATTGCATTGGTTATTAACCTAGAACTACATTATTAAATATCATTACATGTTTCCTCGTTACGTCTTCAAACCTTCACTATTTCATGCATGTATCTTATTTATAAACTGGAAATAATCAAATAATGAATTTTTTATATGTTAAGACACTATTTGAGAGATTAATTAGGTACTTTGGTATTTAGTTACGTTATATTTCTTTGATTTATGTATATATTCTTTCACACTGTTTCATTTACGTTACACAGGCCAGAGGTTATAGACACCATTGGTGGTATCCCGCTATGATTTATATCAAACCCTCTTTGGTCACCATTTCATACCCAGAGAAGATTAAATGAATTCTGGTGTTGATAAATGGAATAATGTGGCTTTGAACACTTGAGTTATGGATGTTTAAGACAGATCTTGATAGAAGATGATCGAGGTAGAGTTCAAGGTTCTTAGGATATTCTTTTAATTTACTTTATAATTTTATGGAACATGTTATTCTTGTTATCTTACATATATGTTTTCTATTATTCTAGTGAGATGACATATCCTCATAAGTTATTCCATTTGATTAATTTTTTTTTATCATTTTTTATCTATTACTTTGTCTAATTTTTCTATTTAATTATATTGCTTCTCTTATTTACCAATGTTTGTAATTATCAATTATGCTAAACTCTAGTAATGAGGGAATAGTATCACCTCAGACACACCATAGGACATCACTTCTAGTCATAATCCTCTTCCATTTGGGGAGATTCACTTGATTTCACCTAGTCCACCAGGCTCCAAGAAGAAATTAAGTGGCATCTGGGTTTGGGACATCACACATCCCTTTATCAAGGCATCCCAAATAGTAGTCCTCATATGTTTTCAAGCAGTAGTTACCCATTGCATAGAGTTATTTTTTATACTTTCAGGTCATTTGTTTCTAATTAGTGATGGATCGATGGACCTATATCTATAAATTGTTTCTGAATATAACTTGAAGGTCCTATACCATAGGGGATTTGATGTATTGGAGGCCCTGTGGCCTGTAGGACCAATTATGTGGCCCAAAATCTCAATCTTGGTGAATATAATAGTTTCTATAGAACATATACCATACCTATTATTTACTTTTATAGTGACTTCAAAAATTATGCCCTCCAATATTTGATCTTGGGTTTCTGATATTGTATTTAAGGGTGTTTACCGCTCAATCACCACCCCAATTTCATTACTTTTAAATGGAGTACTGGGTTATGAAGTAATATTAGGTTCCAAACTAGACCTTTCTTGGGTCGAACCCATAACATATATATTGTATGAATCCAACTAAATTCAATCATGGTAGGAATGAATCCTACTCTAGTTCTATTTCTTGGGAGTGGCCTCCTTAAATAGTATCACTTGACTGAACCCTAGTTAGTAAAGACTATATATTGGAAAAATGTAAGATAAAGAATAAATTTATAGTTGGGATTCATATTATACCTAAATTACTATATGTTTGAATACATTTAAGATAAATAATTAACATATAAATTCATTAATTCAATTAAATTGATCTTATATATAATTATTTTAAATTAGTTCTAGAAATATTGAATGCAATTTCCATTTCATGATGTGAATGATCATGAAAATTGATCGATATGAATTTTTGTTGGATTTATTTATTCAATTTAATAATTAATTTCATGATTATTTATGACATATACTATTATATTAAATATATTAATTCATAAACTATCTCTCCCTACTTTATTATGTTCAATATTGTCTTTTCTAGTATTAATTCTTCTAGATATAACCCATGGTTCCCCCCACATTCATCCGAGTATACATTTATGAAGTGTGGGGTTTGTAGTTAGAGGATTTGGTTCATGTTCTGAGTCGATAGAAATATAACCAATGAGACACATAGAAGAATGGTGAATTTTGTAACATTATACATGATGTGGATCAAGGATTTAATTCCTCAAGGATTAAATATGGTTTAACACCACATAACAAACAAACCATTAGATAAAATATCATGATCATATCATATCTTAAATTTATTTTTCTATGGAATTGATGTTTATTTATTTATGTGATGCATGGTTTATTCAAATAATTAAATACATTATAAAAAATTAAATAAATTTACAAGAATATTTAAAATAATATAAAAAAATATTATACAATGTTTTTTTATTGGGTATAGTTAAATACTTATGTATGTTTCCATATAATTTTTTTAACAAATATATAAAGGATAAAATGAGATATATAATACAAATGAAATTTATATAGATAGTTTTTTTATTATAAATAATAAATTATTTATGTAAGTTCCACATGATAATAATAAACATGTGAATAATAAATTAAATGTAATTTATGAATATGTAAAAATCATTCAACTAAAATTTTAATTCACTAAGATTCAATATATTTTCTGGGTAAGGATGTAACCATAGTTAAAGTGTTGATCTTACAATAATTGAGGGAATTTTAAATTACTAGGGAGTCTTAATAAAGATAATGGTTTGGGTTAACCAAATTGGTATTGAGGGTTACAACCATAGTGTTATTTATAAAATTTGAGGGCATGTATTGAGTAAATTAGTAAGTATGATTTTTGGATTTTGGAGTACACTCAAAAATAAAGAAAACTATGGGTTAATTTAGTTGAAAAGTAAAGCCTACCTAAAAAACATTCAATAATTTTCAGTTCCATAGTCATGGCTTTGAAAAGGGAAATATGAATCATTTATACTATAATATCTAAGTGACATTATATTTTGAATCCAATTGTGAGGGTTTTTGGGATTTGATAAAATATAAAAAGACTTAATTAAATTATTAATTATCTCACTACTAGTAAATGATCTATATATTTAAACCTCCTATTTCTACATAGCCTTATTAAGAGGTAGGAAAGGAAGATAAAAATTTGTTTTATATCATGTGGATGATGCATTGGATGTCCAATTCCTCATGTTGTCATCCACTACTAGTTATATTTAGAATATTTATGAAGACATGAATTATTAATTAATGTTTTATATTCTACATGATCTTTATCAGGATAATTCAATATAAGAAAGGTATTTAATTTACAAGGTACTCATTATCTGAAATTTATGCAAAGGAGTTACTTTTTGACCCCATGTAGTCATGATGATTAACTATATTGATTATTTAGAAATATTGGGACCAAGTTGGATGAAAGTTGTTTTTGGATGATGATTGAATTTTTTGTTGATATTTTTATATTTTGTTGTCAACAAGATAAAATCATTTCAATTTGTAATATTTTGTGATCATATGAATTGGGAATTGTAATCAGATGATAAGATGCAGTTTTGATAATAAATTTCAATGGTTTTGGTTTTCTGTTATAGAGACGTTTTTTGGGTCAAGTTGTTTTTAGACACATTTTTTGACTCAAATTAGGTCTAAAATGAATGTTTTAGTCATTATCATAAATTTTATCCTATTATGAATTTTATTCAAGATATTTGATACTAAATCTGATGATGCTTTACTATTTTGTAAATATTTAATATCATAAGTTTTCTAGAAAACAGGTGATACATGTGTTGTGAAAAAAGGGGGAGAAGATGTGTTTGGTACCTTAAGATAAGCGATATTATTCTGATCCTAATGTTCTCAATGTCAATAGACAAGAAGTGGTGATGATTCATCAGACAGAGGTGGAGACAGATCCCTTAGATTCATGCTTACACCGATAATTCATCATACCGTATACTTCATTAGATTAGGTCTCAAAAATTTATGCACAATTGAAGGAAAGGTGAAATTTATGAATATGTTTAAAAAGTATTTTCACGGGGTTCTTGAAGTCGTTACTGAAGTATGTATGAGGGGGTGACATAATATTTAGAATTTATATTGACGTTTTGGGATTAATAGATTCATGAATCTCAGTCGGTACAGATAATTAGAATGATTAGTTATATTTTAAGTTCAAATGAAGATCTGGGATGACAATTCGTCCATATTTTGAATGGTACAATGCATCATAATGAGAAGTCTTAAATTATTATGAGTTTTTTTTAACTTTATAAAATCATAGTGACAATATGTTTTCATCATAATGAATACTATATCAGAATGACAATGGTACCAGGCTGAAGAAGGGTTATAAATTACAATGTATGATAATATTTTGAGAAGATTCGATAATTTACAAGAAGAATTAGTAATATTATAGAAGCACTAAAATAGTAAAAGATGAATTAAATGAAAGTGATATTTTTTAAAAAATTTGGTTGATTTGTAAATCATTTTTAGATTCCCACCCATACTATTTTTGATATCCTATAAATGAAAGGAAGTGCATTGAAATTTATGATAACCGAAAATTGTTCACATGAGAAGAGAGAGAAATAAGTGAATGTTTTTTTGGGAGAAGAAGTTTCCAGAAATAGGCTTCCCGAGAAATTTTTCAAATAGAAGAAGAATAAAGAGTTACTGAATCACATTGTGCCACCAGATACAGTTTTCCAAGGATTGATTAAAGTGGTTTTTAATTTATTTTAGTGTATTATGTCTTATATATTTTCTAGGTTGAAGAATCATAGTGGGGAATCTGAATAAACCATTAGAATATGTTTTTATATAAACTTTTGGATATTTTTTATCTTCCTGCTCCTAGGTAGGAAAGTGAAGATTTTTATTTTGAAGATTTTCAAGTGAAAGTTGATAAGGAAGGAATTAAATTTTATTCAACCAACTTTTAAAGGATTCATAACATGTTACAAAAAAATTATTTTATATCATTCATTATAGAAGAATAATATACATTGTATTATTTTTCATAGAGATACACAATTGTAAGGGTATATCCTACTTCCTCTGTCCAAAAAAATGATTATTTTAGAGTGGATTGTATGTTTTTGGATCATTTCCAACCCAAAAAAATGACGGGATACTCTTATCGAGTAGTGAACCTTGTAAATACTTGTGTTCTTATAGATGTGTGATTTTTTTTAGAAAAGTGATTGATCATTAATATGAGGTGAAGGCTATTATAAAAGAAATATAACACAAAATAAAAAAAACTAATTATCATAGTAGGGATTTTTCAATTGGCATCAGAGTGAAGGTTCCCTTCATTTATTATTTTCTAAAGTATTTATTGATAATTTGTTATTGAGAATATGAATTGTGTGAACAGTAATGGGATTTCATTTTTCTATGAAAAGAACTATCATATTTTTAATGATATAATGTTTACATATATTATGTCTCTTAGGTATGATTTTTTAGAAGATTATACTTATTCATTTACTTATATTATTTAAAATAACCATCTTATTTTCATGGATAAGAATAATCTTGAGAATGAAGGAAGATATAATAATTATTTAATCTCATCACTTACTAGAACTAAGTTTCTAAGAGTAAAGGGATTTTATACTTCTAAAGGTGTCTCAGAAATATTTAAGAACATTTATAAATAAAATATGAAGGATAATAATGAAAAGTTACAAATATAGATGTTGTAGCATGAAAATATTAAAATGAGTGAGTATGAAAATTTTAGGGACTTCTTTACAAGGTTGAATGATATTTTAAGCAGCATAAAATGACTTGGAGAGAAGCTGGAATATTCAAACTTTTATAGAAAATATCTAAAGAAATGTTCTATATAAGTTTGATGCCAACATTTCATCTTTGGAATATATAGATCAAAAAACACAATATTTTTATGTCTTTCATTGTACTCTCATTATTTATGAAATGATAAGGGAGAAAGTTGTGAAAGGAAAAAAAACTAACCAATAAATGTTCTTCAAGGCTACCTAGAAAGTAAATTCTAAGAATATTCTTAATGTATAAAAAGGTTCTAAAAATGAATCCATAAATTGGGTATGTAGAAATATTGAATAATTTTTACCATTATTTTCATAAAAAGTGAAAAATGTACAAGAGAGTATAATGGGAAACTTGCCTTCATTTTTTTTAATGTGGTGGTTTTGAGAAAATTACTATGAACTGTATTCGAATTAATTATGAAGAATATAGTGTTGTAGATGATAGATGGATAATAATATCTTGGAAGAATCAGTTGGATAATTTAAAATATTATTCCAAGTGTAAAGTTAAAAAAATCTCCAAATTGAGAAGGAGAAGATTTTTTTTCTAAACATGATGAAGATGAAGATAGTGAATTTAAGGATGAAAGTTTTTATAAAATTTTTGGAGAAAACACTTTCTTTAAATAGTAAATAATGAAAATTTTATAAGTACTGGTTCCAAGTAAGAAGAAGAAACCAAGCATGTATTTCATCTAAAAATATATTTAAAAGAATGTCTCAAAAAGAGTGTAGTACTTGAAAGAGGCATCAAGAAGTTGGAGAAATAAATTATAATAATAATAAAAATAATGACTTCCTGAAGAGAAATATATGTTACTCTAAGAGATTTATTGCATGATGAAGTCTCTAGAGAAGGAAAATAATTATAATGAACATCATGAAGTAAAGTTGAAGACTAAGGAGGATGAGTTGGAACCTGTTCTACAAAATATTTATAATGTTGAGCAGGGCGTTACAATTTTCTAGAACACTATCTCTAAAGTTGGTGAAAGCTCTAAAAAATGAAAACCTGAAAAAGATATGCAAAATTTACCTTAATCATTTCAACATTAAGTAGATATTTTTTCTATGAAGAAGAAAGTTGATAAAATAATGTATGTGGCCAAAACCTATTATGTTTGAAATTTAGTAGATTATAATTTTTTTTTCTAAATAAAAAGCTTCTAAAACATTTTTTTCTGATAAATTTTCTATGTAATACAAATTTAAGAATACAATTTTGGGTGATTAAAATTTTTTTTGGCACAAAACATTTCTAATGTGAAAGATAAGAAATTTTATTAAATAAAATTCAAAACACTAGATATTATAATATTTACAAAGGTAAATAATATTTTTATAGTAACTTCTTTCTTTGTGGTGGATTTTTTAATACATAAAATATGTGTTGGTTTCACCAACAACATTATAATTAAACCATTAATTATATAAGGAAAAGTTTTAGGGGGAGTCAATCCTCTCAAAAGAAAAAATCTTGGAAGGATATTTTTAAGAAGTATGAGAAGGATATTTTAAAATTTGAGAATGTATTTTAACCTTTGGAAAGTATTTGTGAAATACGTGAACAACCTAGACATCTGGAAAAAAAATTATATTGTTATTGGAACACCAACATATTTATAAAAAATATAATAAGACTGATGTATAGAAAGATAAACGAAAGAAAAAAATATATTATTATAGAAATAGATCTCAATTCTACAAAAGGATAATGGCCTTGGATCATGGATAGTAGATTTTATTTTCATATAATAATTGATTTTAAATTTTTGATGAATGTGAAGGATTTAAAAGAAGGAACTGTGAATTTTGGCGATAATGAATCCCTTAAAATCAATGGTTTTAGATCCACTAATATTGGGAAAAAGAGATGAAATCCATCAAATTGTTATTTTTTTATGGGTTGAACAATATTTTTTGAGTGTTTCCAAATATTTTAATGAAGTAAATAATGGTTTTTTTAGCAAATGGGGTTTCTTTATTAAAATATAAGAAGATTGAATGGTTGTTATAAGAGGCCAACACATAAAATGAAAAACAAATCAAGTTAGTGAAGTTAATAATTTATGATATCTAACCATGATAGAAGAGAATCACCTATGTCATAAAATGTAGGTATATATGTGTCAAAGAAACATGAAAATTTTATTAAAAAAGACAATGTCTAAGATATTTAGGATATGAAATGAAGAATAGATTTGTGATTTCTATTTGTTATAAAGGGAAGATTAAAAAATTTATGAATAACAAAGTTGATATTAATTCAACCCAAACCCTGTAACATATCCTCTATAACATTTGTGGGCCAATGGGACAATAATAAACTTTCGTAGGAAAGTATTTAATTTCTTTAATTAATGACTTTTCTCACATTACTTGGGTTATGTATTTGAAACATAATTAATAAGATCTAAACATTTTAAATATTTTTAGGATATGGGATGAGAAATAATGTTGGTATTATATAAATAATTACAAATTTCTGGGGTCCTATAGTAGCACTACAGCAGATCACTGTAGCAGTACTGTAACAGTAGAAGAACTATAGCAATGGTGACACTATAGTTGTAGGAGGCACTGCAGTAGAAACTTTAGTGGTGGTGGTACTATAGTAGGTATTGTAGTAGCCTAGGTACTATAAATATACTATTCTCTAAAGGGTCAAGTGATCCAAAAAATGGGATTTCAATCCTTTTCTTCAGGCCACTTAGCATTGGGCCTTTAGGCTATGTAATGGGTCTCCCTCTACCCTAACAAAAAAAGGTCTTTGATTTCAAAATAAAATGAGGCTTCATCCCCAACCTTTAAAAAAAGTCTATACAGAAATTGTGAATAAAAATAGTGGTGAGTATAATAAGGAAGAGTTTAGAAATTTTCATCAAAAAATTGAATTTTTCATTAGTTCAATGCACCATATACACCACAAAAAATGGTTTTTTTGAAAGGAAAAAATATATGTTTGGTTGAAATAGGGCATACTATGTTATTTGAACATGATCATTCCCATTACTTGTAGCTGAAATCTAGGAGAACATAAATTTATATTCATAATTTATATTTCTATATACCAATTTCAAATATGACTCATTATGCAATGTTCTATGAAATACTCCATGTTTGAAAGACTTAAGAGTTTTTGGGAGTCCATGCATCATAAAGAACAAAGGTGGAAAACTTGGTATGTTTGATTTGAGAGGTGAAGATATAATATTTCATGGATATACTCTAGATGGAAGAGGATATATTTATTTAATCAAATATACATTAAGATTATTTGTCTCTTTTTTTAAGAGTTCATGAAAAATATGAGGAAGATATTTCACAAAATCATATAGATAACGAAGATGAAGAGGATAAAAGAATTTTTTTATGAAACCTGAAAATGATTCCAAAAATTATGTTGCTAGAAAAATATAGGAATAAAACATAGTAATTTATATTGACGAGGAATAATTTTGTACATTCATCTTAGGCTAAAGAATAAAGTGGTAGCTCAAAACACTATTGGTGGCCAAAATTAAATAGTTTAGAAAAGAATAACAGAAAAAGTTATTAAACATTATTCTTTTCATTCAAAAGAGTGGCCAAAATATTTAAGTGAATATTATTTGCATCCAAAATGGATTCATGATGTGAATGAAGAGTTGGATCAGATTAATAATAATTATACATGAAAACTCATAACTAAAACAAATGAAAAAATGTTATTGGTATAAATTGGGTTTTTCATAAAATGATGAATAAATATGGAGAATTTATAAGAAACAAATGAATATTAGTGTTCAAAGGTTACTCAAAAATTGAAGTTACTTATTTTGATGTGACTTTTATCCAAAAAAAAATATTATAAACAATTAGAATCATTCTTGCAACTTCTTCACAATGAAGTTACAAATTTTTTTGATGGATGTAAATTCAGAATTATTTAATGTATAACTTCATGAAGAATTTTATTTTGAAAAAATTTTGGGTTTTGTTAATGGTATGGATGAATTTTTTTTTAATGTTGAAGAAATCCTTCTATGGTCTGAAGCAAGTTCAAAGGGAATGGTTACCAAATTGTATACCTACTTATGAAAGTTGAACTTCAAGAAATAAAGGGTTTATAGTAATATGTACATCTAAAACACAATATATTTTTCTCATTTTATTGTGTATATTGATGATATTATATTTTACAGTAATGGTGAATGAATGTGTGAAAGTTTTTCTGATGATATGAAAAAGTTGTTTAAAATGTCCCTAATTTTTGTAATGTAATAATTTATTGGGTTACGAATCTCAAAAATTAATAAAAAAAAATTTATCCAGAAATTTATACTATGGAACTTCTTAAGAATATTGGTATTGGAAATTATAAATATATTTCCACACTAATTTTCGTAGTAACCAAGTTCACTAAAGATGGAGAACTTAGGGAAGTTGACACTATAGAGTTTTGGATACTAGGTGAATGTTTTTTGTATCTGACTACCTCAAGACAAGAACTTTTTTATAATATTACCTTATATGAATGATTCCAAAGTTCTCTATAAGAATCAAACCAATTGGGTGGAAAATGCATTCTTAGATATATCAAAGGCACCACATATTTCATAATTAAGTATGATATTTTAGGAAGAATTGATTTGTTTGGCTACAAAAATACTGGTTGGGAAGGATGTGTTGATAGTAGAATATACACAATGGGTGGTGTTTTCATTCTAGGGGATGGTATGTGTGTTGGAATACTATGAAACAAAACTCAGTTACCCTTAGAATGACGGATTCTGAGTATGTTTCTTCCACTCATGCTTCCACACAACTTATGTGGATGATGACTCAGTTGGAAGACATACTTTTTGAAGAAAAGTTACCTATTCTCTTGTTTTGTGATAATCCATGTTCAATAAAACATAAAATTATTCTAGTACAACATTATCATTAAAAACTTATTGATATCAAATATCACTTCATCAAATATCATGTAGAGAATAATGGAATCAATTTGTTGTATCTTTCGGCATTAAATCAAGTTTCAGCCATTTTCACAAAACCTTTAATGAAGGAAGCATTCTTCATGTTTTGTTTGAACATGGGAATCCAACCAATTTCTCTCTATGGTTTTGGTATGTGTTTTTTCCACTCTCTCATATTTTATTTAGGTATTTTTGTTAGGGGGATTATTTTTCATAAATCTATCAATTGGTATGTGATAAATCTTTAATGGAATCGTGTATGTATGTGGAGTTATAGGAAATTTGTGAACTCAACATATAATTGTTTGGATTGATTAAACAATCCATTGAGATGGTTGTATGAATCATTTTATTATAATAAGTAAGAAATAAATAAGTTGTTAAGAGTGATAGTTTGAAAGATGAAGATGTTTTGTATTTCACTACTTTAGGACAATTTTCTTTTATTATTAATAATTTTTTTTCATGTAATGAGTATGATCATATGGGAATGGAATTATTTATTAGTGGTTCATTTTAGGATATTACAAAGTTAAGTAATTTCTGATCCATGGTAGATAAAAAATTTCAAAGGGATAATTATTGGGACCAATTTGGTTGAAATTGTTTTTTTAATTCTAAAAGATGTTTGTGTTCATTGTTTTTAATTTTGTGTTCATTATGAAGAAATAATTTCACTTAATGAGAGTTAGGGATTAGATGAAATGGATAATCATAATAAAAAAGATCAGACATATTTTTTATGAGAATGTTCGTTTATATTGGTTTTCTATTTTGAAGAAGTTTTATAGGGAATTTAGTTTTCAGACTCACATTCTGTTTAGAATGAAAGTTTCAATCAGTACAAGAAATTGTATTGGTGTATGAATGTCATTCAAGAAAATTGATTCTGAATCTGACGATGGTTTTATATTTTTAATTATTCTATATCATATGTTTCCTGGAAAACATGTGATCCAAGCATTGTGAATGAAATGTAGAGAGCATGTGTTTTGTACCTTAATTCATATGATACAATTCAAATCATATTGATCTAAAAGTCATCAGATGGGAAGAGGTGTCGATTCATAGAAAAGAGAAAGTGATTGATCAATCAGAAACATGTTGACCCTAATAATCCATCAGATGTTTTACTTCATCGAATATGGTCTGAGGAAGTTGTAGGAAATTGAATAAAAGGTGAAATGTTACAAATTTATTTATAATGTGTTGTCAAGGGGTATTGAAATTGTTTCCAAATTATTAATGAGGGGTTCTAGAATATTTATATGTTTCAATGATGTTTATGGTAGAAGATTTTCATGCATCTCAGATGGTACTGAGAATCAGAATGAGTAGTTTTATTTTTAATTGGTATGAAGTTCTGGAATAAAAATTCATTCATCATTAAAATAGAATGGGGAATCATAAGGAGAAGTATTCAGTTTATATTAGTTTTTAGTTGGGTAATGAAATTTAGAGTGAACATATTTTTTCATTGTAATAAAGACTAAGTCAAAATTACATTAATATTATACTAAATAAGTTTTATAAAGTTTTTAGAAGGATGAAACATTGAGAATATTTGAAAAAAAATTAGTAGAATCTTCAAGAGTTGAGAAGCACTGAGTTATTCAAAGATGATGCTGAAAAGAAGGTGAAATTTGAGTTTTAGGAAATTTGGTTGAGTGAGAATAAATTTTTAGGTCCCTTTTTACCACTTTTTATATCCTTTATATAGAAAGAATTACATTATATATTATGAGGAAGGAACATTTTTCTTGTGTAGAGAGAGAGAGATAGCACTGAATTTTTTTAGAAGATATAAGATTTTTCCAGATATTGTTTTCTGAAGGATTTTTCCTAATAGAAGAAGAATGAGAAAAAATAGTTACAAGATTGGACTAAGTCATCCAACATAGTTTTCTAGGGGATTTATGAAGTGGTTAATAATTATTATCAAATTATTTTTTTCATATCTATTTTCTAGATAGATTAATCGTAATGCAAAATCAGAATGAGCCACTATATTGTATTTTTGTAATGGTTTCCAGAAAGGTTGTTTTTACCTATCACTGGGTAGGAAAGTGAATATCGTTTTTTATTTTTTTCATGTGGATGTTGATAAGGGAGAATAATAACTTGTTTTGAACCAACTTATGAAGGTTTTTTAACTTGTTACACAAAATTATTTTACATCATTTGTCATAGAAACAGTACATGCACTATTATACCAATCAATGTGTGCTAAAGTTGTATGGGTATATCCTTCTTGTCGTATCCACAGAAAATGATGTTTTTCTAGTGTATTGGGTGGTATTATATTATTTATAAACCATTCAAAGGACTAGATAATTTTATTGAGTATTGAACCTTTTAAATAATTTTTTTCTTGTGGATTTTTGAATGTTTTGTTTTCATCAAAGTTAAATATCTTCATCAAGAGGTGGAGTTTGTTATAAAATAATGATAAGATAAAAGAAAAAGTTGTCACTAATTCAGCCCTCCCACTCTCAGTGATACCTTGATCCTAGTTGACACATTTCAAGATGTTATATAATTTATGTTACCTATAGAACTAATCTCAAACCTCATCTACTCTTTATTTCATTCAATATTATGAATTTTGATTGTGAATTTCAATATGAACAATATAGAGAATTCACTTTAAAAATTAACATTGATTTTACAAGATTTAAAATACATGCAGTTTTAAAATCCTTCAACCCTTATGGTGAACAAAAGTAAAGAAAATTTCAAAATATCTAAGATAGGTTCAAAGCTAAAGGAATCACTGGAATTTCTTTTGAATAAGTGAAATATCAAAAGAGAAGAAAAATAGTATTATTCTAAATGTTTTTCTTTGAAAAATAAATCCCACTGGTGAAAAAACTATACCTTAGTAAATAATAAAGGTTTAGCATCATTTATATTCAATATCGAGTGTAATTTTTGTATTTATATAAATTGGGTATTAGATATTGCATAAATTTCTCACATTTGAATCCAAAAATAGAAATGAATATTATTTTTAAAGATTTAAAAGGTTAAGGTGGATCTTTGAGCTTCCAAAAGATATATTTTAGATATACTCTCTATAAGAGACCACTATCTAACATTACTAGATAGAATTATTTTATTTTAGAAGAAATGTTATTATATACCATGTTTAACCAATAAGATCATTTCTATTTTTATTTTGGATGGGGTGGTTTTATTTTAATGTTCAAAATTAAAATATTATACTTCGACAAAGATAATATATTTATCGATACGAAACATCTGAGTAATGGTCTTTACATGCCATAATATAAAAATAAATTTATCTAAATTAATAACAAATCAAGTTCAGATTACTCATATCACACCATGTTTTTACATCAATGACTTGGTTGTATAAACTACATGCATTTGACTAAATTATATCAAGATGTAAATTTAAATTATTTTGAGATCAAACCATTATATATATGTTATTCTTGTTTATATGAAAAAATTGAAAATTCTTCTTTTTTGTGGAAATTGTGATAATTCCAAAAAAACATCTAGAGTGTTTTCACACTAATGTGTGTCCACCATTTTGTAGAATAAAAAAAATTCATTCATACTTCAACACTTTTACAAATTTTTCTTCAGATAAGGATATATTTAATTGATGTGGTATACATATGATTCATTTTAGAAATTTATGGTATGAAAGAATGATTTATAGAATCAAATTTTTAAGAAAATAAAGAAACATTTATTAGAAAGATGTGGGGAGAATCTTAACCAAGAATTTATTTATTATCAAAACAAGTTTGTGATATTATCCCAACACACTCCACCTTCTACACAAAAGTGGAATGATGTTAGCAAAAGTTGGAATCATACCTTGTAGGATATGGTGATATAAATGACGACTCGTGTAGATATTCCATTATCCTTTTGTGGATATGGATTAAAAACAGTGGAATGTATACTAAATAGAGTACCAAGTAGGGCGAAAAGCATAATTATATATGAGTTATAGTATAGAGAAGAATATGATTTGTCGCATATTTTTGCATAGGGATATGTAACAATTTTTTAATATAATTTCAAAAATATAATTTCATCATGAGGAAAGAAGTGTATCATTATAGGATCTACTAAGGAACCCGAAGGATACTACCTATAAAATCCCTTAAATAAAAATTCATATTATATAGATGTTCTGTGTTTTTTAAAAGAAAACACATATTCAAAAAAATTATTGGGATGAAGGTTGAATTTTATAACCTTTTAATCAAATAAAGAAGTAGTAAATAACATATAAGTTACAAAGGGGGAAGAAAATATGAATTTTTAAATGTATTTTATTTACCAAAATCATCCTTTGGTTTTTATATATCCTATAGTTAATGTAATTTCTTTTAACTGAAAATTTGTATTCAAGAAGAAATTGAAGATGGATCATAAAGTTATTACCTATAAATTATGATTGGTAAATAAATAGTTTAAGAAATTTCCTGAAGTATACTATATGGAAAAAATTTCACTAGTAAATATACTAAAATCCATCATAATTCAATCTTCTATAGATACTTTCAATGATTATAGAATTTTGAAAATGTATGTCAGGACTGCATTCCTTAATGAAAATCCTTTGAAAGATTCCTATATAAAAAAACTAGAAGATTTTGAGACACAGAATAATTAAAATATGGTACGAAAGTTATATAAATCTATTTCATGATTAAATAATGTATCAGGGTCATGGAATATTAATTCTGATGAATCCATAATAGATTTTTGTTTTGTTAAGAATGAATGTTATCCTTGTGGATACATGATGTTTAGTACGAGTGATATTTTTTCTAGTAATATATATATATATATATTGATGAATTATTAATGATGGAGAGTGAGATATCAATATTATAGTCTATTAAGATATGTTTTAAGAAATTAATCTCTATAAAATAATTTGACAAAGAGTTCTATTTTCATGTGATAAATATCCATTGAGATTAATCAAATAGGATTCCTCGACTGAGTCTAGGAATATATATTGATAATGTTTTTAAGGGATATAATATGTAACAATCCAATATAATATTATTTCCTACACAACATGGTAAATATATCTCCCAAAAAATGTTTCATTAGACCCAAGAAAATAGATAATCAATGTGTATAATTACTTACATGCCAGTGATTAGATCTATCATCTATTTCATGCTATGTTTCAGGCCTAATGTTTAAAATATCTTGGTTATGGTGGGTAGATATAAAGTAGACCCAAGAGGGAAACATTGGTTAGTTTTATGTACCATCTTATAATAACTTAAGTATACCAAATACATGTTCAATAATTTTGTAAAAGAAGTGTAACTAGTTGTGATAGGATACACATAAGGTAGTTTCTAAATATATTGTAATTTTTTAAAATCACAATAATGATATGTGTTTTTCCTCTATGAATGATCAATTGTATTTAATAGTTAAATGAAACCATTTTTCACAAATTCTATATTAATATCTAAGAATATATGACTTTTAATGCAACTAAAGAAGAAATATGGATTTGTATCACTGTTTAAGATCTTAGTGTTTTATATAGTGTTTCAAATCCAATTACTTTGTATTGTGATAATACCATATCAGTGGTCCCATTCAAGTAGCCCAATTCACTTAAATTATATAATCATATACATTGATTGTATATTCTCATGAGATATTTTAGTCAAAGTGCTGAAGTTATAGTTAACAGATTTTCTATAGTGGATAATGTGGATGATCAGTTTACTATATCCATATCTCAATAGAATCATGTTTTGTGGTTTCATAGAAATAGGGATAATATATTTTATTATATCAATAAATCATAGATAGTGGTGATAGAATTATGATTCCCATGTCATATATTACAATTGATCACCATCATAACATACTATGGATATGTGATATATGATATCACATTCATGAATCATTATCATCTTTTAAAATTGGTTAATTTGGTTATAAATCAATGAGATAAATTCCTTAAATTTATAAGAATTCATAATTATTTTATGTTTTAAAATATTTATAGATTTTATTCAATGATAAGGTTCACATGATGAATTCCATGAGATGGAATTTGACACACCAATACATTAACTCACCAAATTTAATTAAATGAATCTATAAATGGGATAGGATCCATCCAATTCCTTTGACTAATGTTGGATTTGGTGGCTTAGAACCAACTAATTTGTACTTTATCCGTTAATAAAATCTTATCACATCTTGATTGTTCTTATGTATTTCAATGCATGTGATAATTTCCTAAGGATAGTTGTTGCATTAAAGATTCATAGCAAATCCCTGCTATGATGAGAACCCGGAAGTGCCATAACACTGTTCTTGAATATATGTTCTATGGAAAGATGATGTTATTTGAGGGTAAAAAATACTACATTTCATTAGGGTTGAGGACTTATAAAACATTAAGGAACCTTCTCATGGTGTGCGCCCTTGTTAATGTTTAGGAGGATATTATGAGAACGAGACCTGCCAGTAGGAAATCCTTATTTCTTAGTTTCATTGGATATTCCTATCTGCAGACGTGTGTATTGGTCCTTAGACTTTAATATTATTATTAATGGGTATTAAAACTCACACACTTATACATATTGATGAAAACTGTGAAAAAACACAATTCGCAGTGAGGTAGGATACATTGGGTTCATCCCTAGTGATATTGCATTTATAGATAATGTGAGAAACGATTTGTCCCTTTTGTTCAATAATGAAAGTAGATATCTCAGGCCCTATGATGGAATTGATATTTCCTATTTAAATCCATGGCCATCGTGAGGAATGGTAAAGTTCAATATGGGAAAGTCAAAGAATGAATAATCGAGCACATGGGTTGATGGAACTAGCATGCAACCCGCTTGATTCGAGATATCGTGACAACGAGATTACATTACATGGTAAGCATTAATTGGAGGTGACACATCATTGTTGCATTAAATTCTTTCTCTATGGGTGTCTTGGCATGTTGCTAGATAGTAACCTTTGACTTTAGATAGGCTCCACCTATTTCCACTAAGAAAGAGGCCTAGAAGGTCACACACTAAGTGTGTCCAAGTATCTCAGTTAAATATTAATTTAACAAGTTGAATAAAGATTATTCCAAACTGTGGTTTAATAATTATTAAAGGATGCCTGATCGCATTAATTTCGACACTAATTATTCAAGAGTATATATTGTCGATGAAATAATATATTTATTAGTGAGTAATGTAGTGATATTTATTTGAGAAATAAATATTCATTATTTATAGTCTAATAAATGTGGTGGAGAAAATTAAAAAAATGTAAAATAAAAGTACACGTCGTGTATATTAATATATACACACCATGTATTTTTTCTAGGAATTTATGAGAAATAATATTATTTACTTAATTAAATAATATTAGGTGTAATTCGCTGGGCGCATGTCATGTAATAATAATAGTCAACTGTTATTATTAGACATGGGGTATTACTAAGAATTAAATGAAATGAATAAATGATTTTGGGTAATTAATTCATTTTATCATTAAATGTAATTGAAAATCCCAAATATATATTTGTCATTATCCTAGCCATTTTGAGTGCTTTTTTGGGAACAACGGATTTGGAAGAGCTCTTAATCCATGAGAGAATTCTTTTTCCACCAAGAACGCTCTCAAGCTACGAGAGAGAAATCCACCTCTACTGGATCAAGGTGATCAAAGGTGGACATTGCAATCAAAGTCACTTCTATGCTAGCACTCGGAGATCCCTTCGATGACATCCAGAGATACGTGGAGCACGTGTGGATTTCCACTAGAGGAATCCTACACTTGGATTCTATGACACAACGATGGATCATATCAGATCGTGACGAGATACATCAACAAGGAAAGAATTGCATCAAGGTAATTCTTGTCAATTAATTAATTTAATTATAACCAAAATATGATTATCCTATATATTGTTCCAAGACTCCCCTATTTCTTTTTCGAGCTTTATTCTATTCTGAAGATCCGGAATTTTTTTATCGTGATGGATCTCTGATTGATCATTCCTTTCACTAAAATTATTGTTTGTTACACCCACCGACGCACTTCTGATGCACCCGGAACATACAAGTGGTAACAGAGGGAGCATATAATTGATTATAATTATTTAGTTTTTCATTGGTGATTTATGAATTTAATAATTTAGTTACATCAATTAAAATTGATCATTCTCTAAATCAGAATCCTGAGATCTGTTCCTCCTCTTTCGTTTCTCGTTCACCTTACAGAAACAAAATTTTCTTTTTTTTATTAAAATAATGTATAGGTTCTCATACGGAGGTTCCCGACGTTCCTATCCGTACAACACTAGAATACACGAAGTGTATTCAGAATTACACACCGTGTAGTCTAGGTTCAATGCATTGGACTGGTCCACCAAATCATGTAGTGTAAATGGATCATATCTACGTCTTTAAGACTTCGTGTTTTGAATATGAACAGGTGGAACATAGTTTCTAGATTACATGCCATGTGGCCCATGGAACACAATGTGTAGTCCCTTTGGGATATGGTTGGAGCATGTACCTCGTACATGGCTTGCCCGGCTGGAAACCATGTAACGCAAATACTACACGGCATGTGTCCCATTGAACACACCGTGTACTCCAAAAATTTACGAAGTATATCTACACGCCATGTCCCCAGGCGTGTACTTAGGATGGAAGGTGAAGAAAAGTACATGTCGTGTAGTTGGAACTACACGTTGTGTACTCATTCATATTACACAGATTTATTAAAATTTATTATTATATTATATGAACCCTTGAGATATGTGTCATAGTACAGGTGTAAAGTTGAGTCACAACACGTGATAGGTGTTATATATATGTGTTTAATTTAACATCTGTGTAATGTTTATTTCTACTCATTGGGTAGTTATGAATAGGAATTCACTGGGTTGCCTCCAAGGTACAAGTTACGTACAAAGATAATTTTACATAAATTTATTTGTTTAAAATTATGATGGATGATAATCTCAAGGAAATTAATAAAAGGTTTAAAGATAAAATGATTAATTAATTAATGATAATTAATTTATTTGAGCATGATTTGTCTAAAGCCGGGACAATTAAAGAATTTAATTCTAGTTTTATTTATGCATAAATATCATTTCATTCATGGATGATCATGAGCTAGGCCAAGACCTTTGTATGTGAATGGTTTCTTTTAATTTACTTATTTAATTTAAATTTTTTGGCCTACGAGCCTTCTCCTCATTAATATATACGGCCTACGCACCTAAGGTTTCTTTTATGTAAAACCCCATTTTACCCCTCACCTACATGTGATATAAAAGCATATGTAACAGATGGAGCTCCCAATCTAGTGGAGGTAGCTCAAGTTAGGAATCAAGGTGAAACCAATCTAGGAAGATACAATGTTGGATAGGTGGAAAGCTGTAAACATGAACCCAAAAGGTTCAAGGTGTTTCTCCCTTAGGTCATGGGTTAGTTTATCAACTTCTAGATAAACTAACCAATAGAACATGATCATGATCATACAATTTATTTTATTTATGTCAGTTTCATGGTTTATTGATTGTGGTGTGTTGTCACGATCACCCAATTAATGAATTAAACAAGCATGCAAGATGGAACTAAAATAAGACCAGATTGTGCGTAAAATATTATCTTAGACATGGTTAATCACTTAAGTATATCCCACATAATATTAACCATTATGTAATCAAAAATAATAAAATGGAAATTTACGTATAAGGATAAAATCCATCAATGAAATATTAAGTCGGTATAGCCTTCCATAATCTTAGTTAGAATCGAACCATAGTTCTAAGTGCTTGACCACCCCTAGTTGGGGTGATTTCAATTATCAGGGAATTATAATTCATGTTTTTAGGTTGAATTGACATGGTTCGCATCAAGGGTTGACTTCCACAGCAGGACTTGGTGTGACCAAGAGGCAAAGGTTGAGGAAATCCAAAATAAAAGGATTTTAGGATTGGGGAGTCCACTCAACGGATCAAGGAGCTGCGAGTTAATGTAGTTGGAATTTGGAATTCCTACCTAAAACCCTTCAAGTTTCTTGACCATCCCTAGTTTGGGTAATGCGGTGGGAAATATGGATCCTCTCCACTAGAATATTCAGCCAAAAAAATATTCCGAAGTCAATGGTGAGGGATATTGGATTATATAAAATAGTGGGATACTAATAAGTATTAACTTATTTATTTGTCTCAGTTTTATCTTAATAATGTACTAAACCTTTTATTATCTTAATTTCTAGAAACGAAAAGAATATGACATCAAACATATCATTGAGAACCATACTCGAGAAGGAAAACCTTCTAACCAACACCAATTTCCAAGAGTGGAAGAGGAGTTTATGCGTCATCCTTCACCACGAGAGGAAATTGTATGTGCTGGAAGAGCTTGTTCTAGTTTCACCTAGGAAAGAGCCCATTGATGAGGAACTATCCCTCTATATAAAACATATGGATGATTCCACATATGTCCAATGTTTCATGCTATCGTCCATGTATAATGATCTCTTGAAGAAACATGAAAACATGGACACATATAGCATGATGTCTCACCTTAAGGACCTCTACCAAGAGAAGGCGACACAGGAGAGATATGAGATCTCCAACGCTATGTTTACAACTAATCTTGGGGAGTATGCACCAGCTAGGCCTCATGTGGTCAAGCATATTGGCTACATTGAACGCCTGGACAACTTAGGGATTAAGTTCTCGAATGAGTTGTATATAGATCTCATCCTATCATCACTGACCAAGACCTTCTCTAGCTTTATCATCAACAATAACATGAGAAACAATTATAAGATCCTATTGGGATATCTGACATTAATTCACCAGGTATATAAGGATATGGGGCGTGACAAACCTATAGTCCTTATGGTGAATAATAAAATCAAGGCCAAGGAAAAGGGTCCAAGGACTTATAAACAGTCTAAATACCCTAAGAACCATCCGTCCATGAAAGGGAATATCCAGAGGTAGGGAAAGGAATGGGAGGCGGTGTGTTTTTCATGTGGAAAGAAAGGCCACTAGAAGAGGAACTGCACCCAAAAGCATGGGTACGCTAAAGGTGCGTTCGTTATCAATTTTAATCATTCCATTTCTATACATTGGGTATTAGATACAGCGTGTGGGGATCACATCTATATTCAAATGTATGAACCAAGTAGAATTAGAAAGATTTCCAAAAGAGAGGTGGATATTCGAGATTACTATGGCGCGAGGCTGACTGCATTAGCCATTGGCAATTACCACCTCTCATTGCCAACTGGGATGATTTTTGTTTTACATAACTATGATTATGTTCCTAGTGTTACCAAAAACATAATTTATCTATCATGTTTGGATATGGATGGATTTATTTTCAAATTTGGAAATAAGTGTTTCTTCTTTTATAAGAACAACGTATGTTATGGTATGGTGAATTTAAATAATTAATTGTATGTATTAAATTATGTAAACCAAGTGTTGGAAATTGATAACGAAATAAACTCACATCACTCATACCTCACCCAGTTCTGGCATCACCGTCTCAGTCATATAAATGAGAAGCACTTGAAAAAGCTATACCAAGATGGATCTTTAGACTCTAAAGAGCTAAAACCACTTGATAGATGTTACGCTTGTTTACAAGGTAAAATGACCAAGCCTCCTTTCAGTGGACAGGGTGAAAGGGCCACAAAGCTTCAAGGATTGTTGCACATGGATGTGTGTGGACCATTTCTAGTAGAAGCTAGAGGTGTATATTCTTACTTCATTACTTTTACTAATGATTAAAGTAGATATGGATATGTCTACTTAATGAGGTATAAGTCATAATCCTTAAGGAAATTTAAGGAATTCCAGAATGAAGTTAAGAATCATCTTAGTTAGAAGATAAAGAAGCTTCGATCAGATCGAGGTAGAGATTATCTGAACCAAGAGTTCATCGATATTCTACGGGAGTCTAGGATTATGTCTCATCTCACTCCTCCTTATACACCATAGTGGAATGGTGTTAGTGAAAGGAGGAACCACACATTGTTGGAAATGGTGTAGTCGATGATGAGTCATGCAGGTCTTCCATTATCCTTTTGGGGATATGAATTAAAAACTGCAGGATACACATTAAATCGAGTACAAACTGAGGCGGAAAATGGAATTCCTGTTGAGTTATGTAATGGAAAGAAACCCATTTTTTCACACACTTGTGTATGGGGATGCGAGGAATTTGTTAAGGTCTTCTCAGGAAACAAGCTAGCACCACGGGGCATGAAGTGTATCTTAATAGGCTATCCTGAGGAAACTAAAGGATATTACCTATATAACCCTTTAGAAAAGAAAGTGATTGTCTCCATACCAGCCTTGTTTCTCAAGAGGGAGAACATCCTCAAAGAGTATTGTGTGAGAAAGATTGACTTCAATAAAGTTGATACTCAAGATACATAGGAGTTGGTATAGGAACAAGTTCAACACGTCCTTGTTGAAGAGGTTCCAAAAACACAAGTACTGCATTGGATATGAAGAGAGGTAAGAGAACCAGAGAGATTTTCTTTTTTAGTCACCAAGGTTGGTGAATCATTATTGTTGGAAAATGATGAACCTCTCTCCTACATGGAAGCAGTAGAAATATCAGAAGCTACAAGATGGATAGAAGATATGAATTTTGAGATATATTCTATGTATCAGAACTAATTCTGGGTTCTGTTCGATGATCCGGTTGATGTAAAGCATGGTGGATGAAAATGAGTATTCAAGGGAAAATTGGACATGGAAGGTCAAGTTAGCACCTATAAAGCAAGGCTAGTGGCTAAAGGATTCGAACAGCATTAAGGAATTGACTATGATGAAACATTCTTTCTAGTTTCCATGTTTAAATATATAAGAATCATACATGCCATATCATCTTACCATGACTACGAGATTTGGAAAATGTATGTCAAAACAACATTCCTTAACGGGAACCTTTAGGAAGATGTCTATATGAAACAACCAGAAGGGTTTGTAACACCAAGTGAGGCCAAATGGGTTTTCAAGTTGCAGAAATCCATTTATTGATTAAAGAAAGAATCTAGGTCATGTAAAATACAATTTCATGAAGCCATAATGGAATTTGGTTTCATTAATAATGAATGTGAGACATGTGTTTATATGCAGTTTAATGAGAATTCATTCGTTATCTTAATAATATATGTTGATGAAATATTTATTATTAGAAATGATGTACTAGTCTTACAGTCTGTTAAGGACTGGTTGAACAAGTGTTTCTCCATGAATGACTTGGGTGAAGCAGCTTACATTCTAGGGATCAAGATCATTCGTGATAGATACAAGAGGCTTCTTGGACTAAGTCAGGGTATATACATTTACCAGATACTAAAGAGATTTAGTATGGAACAATCCATGAATTGATTGGTTCCACTGTCTCATGGCCTACATTTTTCTAAGAAAATGTGTCCTCAGACACAACAAGAGAATGATATAATGAGTAAGATCCCATACACTTTAGCTATAGGATCAATCATGTATTCCATGTTATGTACCAGGCTTGATGTTGCCTATGCACTAAGCATGGTAGGAAGATATCAAGCAGATCTAGGAGAACAACATTGGACTATTTTTAAGTCTATCCTTATGTATCTTAGATGAACTAAGGATATGTTCCTAGTGTATGGGGGAGATGATGAGCATGTCATCAGAGGGTATGGTGATGCTGGTTTTCAAACATATCAGAACGATCTGAATTCACAATCTAGATATGTTTTCTGTCTAAATGGAGGAGTTGTGAGCTGGAATAGTTCAAAGTAGCTTGTTTTCGCGGATTCTACAATAAATTCTGAATATATAGAGTATTCTAATTCATCTAAGGAATCCATCTGGATTTGGAAATTTTTCCAGGAGCTTGATGTTGTGTGTAGTAGTAATAATACTATCACGTTGTATTGGGATAATACTACAGTGTTGAATCTTCCAAAAGAACCAAGGTCACATCAATATACAAAGCACATAATCCGTAAGTATCACCTCTTGAGGTATTTCTATAAAATGGATGAAGTTTTATTGAGCATTGTGTCCACAGAAGAGAATGTGGTGGACCCCATGACAAAAGGCCTATCTCAGAAGAAGCATAAATATCATGTGAGAGCTATCGGGTTAAAGGTTGTAAGAAGTTAGCTCTAGTCCAAGTGGGAGTCTATTGGATTTGGAGTGCTAGAACCAACTACTTTTTACTTTATTCATTAACAAAATCTTATCACATATTGATTTTTCTTCTGTAGGACAATGCATGTGAAAATTTCCTATGAATATTTTTTGCATTAAAGGGTCATAACAGATCCCTACTATGATGAGAACCCAGAAGTGCCATAACACTATTCTTGAATACATATGTTCTATGACCAGATGATTTTATTTGAGGTACACAAATAATACAGGTCATTAGGGGTGATGACTCATAAAACATTGAGGCACCTTCTTCTAGTGTGCACCATTGGTAATGTTCAGGAGGATATTATAATAATGAGACCCGCCAGTAGGAAATCCACATTTCATAGTGTCATCAGATGTTCATATCTAAAGACGTGTGTATTGGTCCTAAAACATTAAGATTATTATTAATGGGTATTACAACTCACGGACTTAGATGTATTGATGAAAACTATGATGACACACTATTCACAGTGAGGTAGGATATGTTTGGTGCGTCACAAGTGATATTGCATTAATAGATAATGCGAGAAAGGATTTTTCCTTTCTGTTCCATAACGAAAGTAGATATCTCAGGGCCTTTGATGGAATTGATATAGCCTAAATAAATTAATGGACATGTTGAGGAATGGGAAAGTTCAATTTCGTAAAGTCAAAGAAAGAATAATCAAGAACATTGCTCGAAGGAACTAGCATGAAACCCGCTTGATTTGAGATATAGATACAAATGGATTACATTACACGATAAGCATTCGTAGGAGCTGACACGTCATTACAGCATTAAATTATTTCTCTATGGGTGCCTTGGCGTGTTTCTAGATACTAACCTTGGACTTTAGGTAGGCTCTGCCTAATGCCACTGAAAAAGAGGGCTAGAGGGTCACACACTAAGTGTTTCCAAGTATCTCAGTTAAATATTTAGTTAACAAGTTGAATAAAGATTATTTCTGATAGTGGTTTAATAATTATTCAAGGATGTCTGATTACCTTTATTTCAACACTAGTTATTCGAGAGAATATATTATGGGAGAAATAATATATTTATTAGTGATTAATGCAGTGATATTTATTTGAGAAATAAATAGTCATTATTCATGGTCTAATAAATGTGGTGGAGGAAATTAAGAAAAATAGAAAATAAAATTACAAACCATCTATATTATTATATACACGCCTTGTAGTTTTTCTGGGAATTTATGAGAAATAATATTATTTATTTAATTAAATAATATTATGTGTAATTCGATGGGTGCATGTCAAGTAATAATAATAGTCAATTATTATTATTAGACATGGGGTATTATTAAGAATTAATTGAAATGAATAAATGATTTTAGGTAATTAATTCATTTTATTATTCAATGTAATTAAAAATCCCAATTATATATTTCTCATTAGCCAAGCCATTTTGAGTGGTGTTTTGTGCACAACGGATTTGGAAAAACTCTCAAGCCAAGAGAGAATTATTTTTCCACTAAGAACTCTCTCAAGTAATGTGAGAGAGAGAGATCGACCTCCACCGGATCAAGAAGATCGAAAAAGGACATCGCAAGCGAAGTCTCTTCTACGCTAGCTCTCGGAGATCCCTTCGACGATGTCCAGAGATACGTGGAGCATGCATGGATCACCTCTAGTGGAATACTTCACATGGATTATACGATGCAATGAAATATCACATCAGATCATGACTAGATACATCAACAATGAAAGAATTCCATCAAGGTAATTCTTATCAATTAATTAAATTACTTATAACCAACATATGATGATCCTCTATATGGTTCTGGGACTCCCCTCTTTATTTTTCGTTATTCATTCTATTCTGAAGATCCGACATTTTATTATCATGAAACATCATAGATTGATCATTGTTAACGGTAATATTAAAGTAGGGTACACCCACTAAGGGACTTCTATTGCGCCTGGAACCTACAACTAATTCATGAAGGAAATGTTTAAAATATCTCTTTGTATTTAGACATCATATTTTATTGAGAAGAAAGAACTTACACCCTTTTTGGTGATTTGGGATCCTATCATTTTGAATGAGGATCCTATACTGGTGTAATCCCTATTAGGAAAGATTAATTTGGATTCTATTATAGTGATCTCCATCAAGTATACAATGTTGAATATTAAATGATATAACTATTATAAATAGTTGTACACACATTTTATGTTCATCAAATATACGTGTTGAATTAGTTAAATATTGATCTTCTAATATGTATCTAAATTTATGAACACCCTAAATCCCATTAGTGGTATAAACTACTTGATCTCTAATAGATCAACATGTTTCTATATTCGTATTTTAAAGAAAAATTATTTTATAAGGTGTTTGGGGCTATATCATAGCCTATGATATATAAGATTTCTTATATTTTTCTTATTTGAAGCGTAAAACTACCTTATATCATAAGTTACTCTATTAAAAATCTTGTTATTTGTATTCTATACCATTGGTTATGATATATGATACCATAAGATATGACTGAACCCCAAATTTTACTGAAATTGAGAATTAAGTCATATTGATGATATAAGTGATAACAGAAAATACGGTTAGATACTTACAACATCACCTATTATATGTGAGGACATCAATCATATTTTATGATTAATAATTACCACTATAAATTTTAAAATATACTACATATTTTATTTTTTATAAAATTAATATTTTTCAGGAATTTATTATTATTAATAAAATTTTATTAATAATAAATTTAAGTCATTGTACAATGTGATTTTTAATGAATAAAGTAAATATAAAAGTATATATTTTTATATCATGTTTTTATATGAATAAAGTGTTTATTTATTTATTTATTCCTCAGAATATTCATGTTTAGAAAAAAAAATTATGAAATGGGAATATTATATATGCTTTAATTATTGAGATAAATTTCTTACTATAAATTTATTTAGATATGAAATTCTAGGTAGTCTGAAAAAAGATTTTGTTTTTCTTTACCTTGACTATGGATTGTGTTTGGATATGAAATTCTAGGAATACATGAAGGGGTAATTATTGACCCTAAGGAGTGGGATATTTTTGTTAAAACTGAGAACGTATTTTCCTTTTCTTTTGTCTCAATTCTGCTTAAACATTCATCAACATTAATCTTGCTGAAATGAATTTTTTCATCTTGAATACAGGGAAGGAAACTCAAACCGGTTCCTAGATCAACAAGGTATGTGCATGCAGGTTCTCTCATCGACGCATCGAATGATCCTCCTAGATCTCAAAAACTTTCTCCAGGAGATAGAATCATGACTGGGGTAATGGAGACATATAATCTTCAGCCATTACCCCAGGTTTCTCCTATCAAGGAGAGAGTCTCAATTTCTCCTCAATCTTATGAAAATAAAACCAAGAGAGAAATGAGATTAGTATGAAGTGTTTGATAATGGAGTAAGTACTTATATTGTCCTCAAGGGATTATAATTTTCTCGATACACTCTGGTAATCAAATTTATCCTCTTGCAGGATCTGTAACTCTCTCCTCTCTCAAGGGACTAACAACTAATTCTTCATGACTAGATAAGGAAACCTCAGGAGAAACCAAGGTTCATGTTGATGGATCTACTACCTTAGTAGATAAAACATCAAAAGATTCAGTTGTATCCGATGTTGGCTCTATTGAGGGAGTGAAAAACCATGGTAAGATCAAATACATTTCTCTTGAATATTGAATTCTTTTCTAATATTATTATTTTAAACTTATCTCAGATCAGTTGCCTTTGAAAAGGGATCCCAAGATAATCAATACTGATATTCCTATTTATTTGTGGGGAAGGAATGAGGATCCAGGGAAATCTGAAGTAAATACTGATGTTGAACCAAACATAACAATATCTAATGATGTTGTACCATTTGAAGAACCAATGGAACATAATGTTAGTGGAACCAATTTGGGAATCAACCAACACTATTTTGTTACCATAAATGGTGAGGATGCTATAACATTCCTAGCCACATACACTAAAATGATGGAATATCTTAATCCAAATATTGATATTCCAAGTTCCATCAAGAAGTTTGGGGATTTTCATGAGGAATTTCAAGGATGTAAGTTCTCATTCTTGAATTTTCCCAACATAATTTCTCTTCTTTTACATGATACTTCACATCAAAGTTCACCTTATTCAGCTTTTTCTGTAGAAAATGTTGCAAAGGGTCTTCATGAATGGGTCATTCCACTATATCTTTATTCTACTGAAGTTGGAGAAATACCTACTTAGGACCCCTCATTGAGAGACGTTCCAGATCCTTCAACTATAAAAACTAGGCAAACTAGGGAGAATGCCCCTTCTCAAGAAATATCTGTCCAAGTTACTGAAGGTGAGAATACTATAGATGATTCTGATCAAGTGGCCGACATATTATTGGGTAAATGTTATCAATTGTCTGGATCATACTATGTTTCTACATTTTTTTGAAATTGAAAATGATATTGATGTATCATTTAGGGTTATCGTCTCCCTCAATTAGATCAGAAGGTGAAGCTTCTATGTTGGATTAAGCATCAGAAAAAGGTGAAGCATATATTGTTCCAAGAGAAGAAGAACAAGGCATTTCTTTAAGTGATATATTTCAAGAGTACATTTTACCCCATGGTAGTGACTCAGATTCTGACTTAGATAAGAAATATTCTCTCGGAATGGCATGTAAGAAGACATGGCAACATATCTGGAGCATAATTTCTTTGAATCCTTTAGATGAACTATTTTCCCATTTTTTACAAACTCTCAACATTATTCTGTGTATTGGTATTTGGTGGATTTAATTATCGACCAGTCTATCATGCAATGAAAGAGACCATTCACCAATGTTAGTAGGAACATGAGATGTGGTATGATTTTGAAAAGGATAAACATCTTATTCATATTGAGAGATTCCAAGATTCATTATCTAAGGTAGAGGAAGATCATAAAAAGATGTCGATTGAAATCATCCAACAAATTAATGAATCCACAAAACAGTTATTATATCTTCAACAACAACTGAACGTTATTCATAAAAAACATGAGCAATTAAAACAGACACTGGTAGAAACCCAATTGGAGGGGATAACCAACATTTCAACTGCTAAGGAAGCACTTTGTCAAGCCGAGAAGGCTGGAGTTGCTCAACTTTCTCAAATTCAACAGGAGTTTGACAGGGCTCATGAGGTCGTTCAAAAAATGAGAAATCATATTGAGAGTTTATTTTAAAACATGATAAAGAGGCTCCATTTTGTGGATGACCCTCTGATTTCATATGAATGAAATAAATTTTGTCTTCAATCATATATATCTTTATTGTTTCCCTCTTTTTCTTTGATTTCAATATTAAAGGTAGTAATTATGAAGATTTATTTTAAACATAAAACATTCATGTTAGATAATCATGAATAAAATAATAACAATGGGGGTGCTCATAATTTTTTTATTAAGCTGATGGGCTTAATGAGCATAGTTTCAATTTTACTAGGTTTATATGGACAACACAACAAACTTTGTATCTTTTGACATTCTATTTCTCAATATTACCTAAATCATACAAAATGTTTGATTAGTGAGTTCGGACTCAACTTTTGTTTAGAGTTTCCTTTATGGTTTCCCAATCTATTAAGTACCATGTATCTTTTTGTTGGCAGTTTAGAGTCATATATGTAGGAATATAATGGGTTAGTGTTTAAGGTTGAACAACATTGACCATAAATATTGAAATTAGATCCCAAACAAAACTCAGTGAAAAATAATTGCTCTAATATTCTTTAAATATTTTCAAGGGTAATATTAAGTCATGATTTTTTATAGTCACCAAATATAAAACTTGTATAAATATAAAGGAAGTCTCTTCCAAGAAAAAATTTACCATAATTTGACAAACCCGTTATGGGGGTTGAATTATGTAGGTCCGACTAGGGCAAATGATACATATCCAAATAGTTGAATATTTTGACTCACATGCTCGTTATGTAGGAAACTTATGCAAGGCCACATAAGGGCACATACTGCATAGTCAAGCAAGATATCTCTTAGGAATCTGATATTTTACTATTAATAGATAAGGGAAAATATGATTTGGGTGACTCAAGGCCACAATGTGTGGTTGTTACAAGGAAAGGGGTTTGCAGAATAAAGGGTTATCTAAGCCAACATATATCATGAATATTAAAATCACTTCTACACAAATTTGGTGTATAAGGAAGGGTGAAAACTTTTCAAAAATATAATTCTTGACATCATGTTATGCGGTTTTAATCATGCAGTGAGAAAATTATGTTGTGCAGTTTTTTATCATGCAGTGGGGGCATTGTACTGTGCAGTTTTAATTCATGCAGTGTGGACATTGTACTCTGAAGTTTTAATTCATGCAGTAAGGAAATTGTATTGTTTAGTTTTAATTCATGCATTGAAGACATTTTATTGTGTATTTTTAATCCATGCAGTGGGGACATTGTGTGGATTTAATTTAAGGTATTTATCTTTGATCATAGGTATGATACTCTCCCAATTTCATGATAATTTGTTTGGAAACACACTACCATATTCAATCATGGAAATGAAAATTGTAAAATGTGATTTGGGAATTTCTGGATCTGAATAATTATATAGGAAAAGGTAAAAAAGCATTAGAGGATGTTTTTTCCAAGAACGAAGTTACCATTATTTAACAAACCTAGTATGAAGGTTGTATTATGCACGACCAACCGGGGAATATGCTGCTTAGCCGAATAGTGTCATATTTATAATAACATGCCTGTAATGTAGGAACATTTTATGTAAGGTCACTAGGGGAATATACTACATAGTCAAAAAAAGATCTTTCAGATGTTTGACATTCTATTGCTAATAGATGAAGAAATTTATTGGAGATTCAGATTTTAAAAAGAACAGAGTTTGGTTTATAAAGAAAGGTACCTAGAAATGGAGAGAGTATTTCCAATCATTATTTCTAAATAATCAGAGGAATAGGATTTCTACGAAGGTCTGACCCAAAAATAGGATGTATAGTGTTTGTAGTTTTAGTTCATACAACTAGGACCAGAAATGGAAACAATATATGATATGCAGTCAAGTGATCCAAGGTAATGTCATATTGCTTTGAACACATAGATAGAGAGATGTGTAAACCATGGACATGATGACATTCATATTGAGGAAAATATAATGGGAAAAATATACATGAATGACTATTTTAAAATACAGATTCTTGTATATTGTCATCAAAGTTTGAAGGGGACAAGGACACTATAACCAAGAATAAAATTACCGATATTTGAAAACCATGTTATGAGGGTTGTATTATTCAGGGCCAATTGGGGCATATACTACATATCCAAATAGTGACATATTTTGATTGATAGGCACGTTATGTTGGAAAATTATGCAAGCACACCTAAAGACACGTACTGCATAGTCAGGAAAAAGAGTTATCAGATATTAGAAACTCTTTCACAAGAAACCGTAAGAAATATTATGAAGATATAAAAATATTATAGATTAAGAGTGTGAAATATGGAAGGGGTTATTCTCAATGCACATGAAAAATATTTTTATCAATATTGTCCATGAGTTTTATGTCCTTTATATAAGTCTGACTCATATGTAAAAACATAGACGTTTTTTGTTTCCTTAGAATTAATATTATGTTGTGCAGTTTAGAGTCATGTAGCAAGGACATTATACTGGGCAGTTTTAACTCATTTAGTGAGGACATTGATAAACCCATAATAAATTGATACACCATGTTTATACAGAGAGTATTTTTACACGATTCCATAGACCACGTAAGCTATGCTCGGTGTGAGAAACAAGGAGCAGTAAATACTTCTTCTATAACACAAAGGTGATAAAAGTGAAAAATAGGGGTATTATGATTAAGTGATTTCTGAGCCAGGGCATAAGATCTAGGATCACTACATATCTCATTGGAGCAAGAATCAATAAAAACAGTGTACTTGGATTTGTGTGAATTTTAATGTCATGCGATAAGAATGAAGATGAACCAATATGAAAAGAAAGACATATCGTAGGTGGACTAAGGAACAAAACCCAAATGTCTCTACATATCTTGTTGGGGGTAAGAATCAAGTCATATGTAGTTCTTTAAACATTCCCTATAAAGGTTTTTATTCTTACATAAGAAATAAAGGGGGGTTATATCATGGTTGGGCCCAATATTGGAGATCTGGGCATCTCTACATTTCTCATTTAGATGAGAATCAAGTCTTGCATAGTTATTTAAACATTTATTTCCAACACCAATCAAGTTTGATTTGGGAGAAGGGGGGTTTTAACACATTCTAGAAGAATGATTAAATTTATGACAAAAGATGGTATGAAAATCAAACCATGTATCTTAAAAGAGCACTCTATATAGATCTTGTTCATATACAATAGAAGAAAAGGGAAATAAATTTTTTTTGTTACAGTTGGGACCATGATTAGAGATCCCAACATCTCTAAATATCTCATATAGATGAGAATAAAGTCATACATAGTTCTTGAAATGAGGTCCTTAGGTGGATTTGATTTAGACATAGGGAATAAAGTGACTCATGTTCCATTAAGGAGCAGTAATTATGTCAACGATGCTTTCATCTGGAAGCTCCTAAAATCAAGTAGAGAATATGTTATTTTTACCGTTTAATGTCTTTTAATGAGGATAAATGATTTCATGTAGTCTAACATCATGTGACAAAGACAAAGATGCTATGCATCTTATCATTGTGCAGCATGGACACTTATGATTTTAGGTAGTTTAACGTCTTGTGACTAGGAAATTGTGTTTTTCAGTTTATATTCATGTAACAAGGACCTCTGTGAAATTACAAAAAGTATTTCTTCAATAATTTCACATTGTTTGGAGTTTTAATAAGATCTACATCCATTGATATTAAGTTATAAGCTTCATTTGAGTATACCTTATGTATTTAATAAGGTCCTTTTCACTTTGGCTCAAGCTTTGGAGGTTTCTTTCAAAATATCATTGGAGTCATGGGAACCAATACCAATTCTCCTTGAAGAAATGAATGGATGTGAACTTTTTTATTAAAGGCTCATGCTATTATATTCTGATATACTTCTAAATGATGAAAAGTTTTCAATCTTTTCTCATATAATCATTCCAGCTTATCAAACCATTTTGGAGACATCTCATCTGTAGACAATTGGTCATAGATTGAAATTCTGAGTGAAGGTAATTGAATTTCAATTTGAAAAACTACTTATGTACCATATACCAATGAATAAGGGGTTTCCTAGGTGTCAGTACGGGTAGTAGTATGATAAGCCCATAAAGCATGAGAAATTTTATCAGGCTATGATTTCTTATCTTTATCCACTATCTTCTGGAGTATATTTGATAGGTTCTTGTTGAAGGCCCCTATCTACCCATTGGTCGCCACATAACAGTGTGATGAATGTTTGTATTTGATATTGTTATCCTGATATAAATTCTTTACCTCAATAGAATAGAAATTGGTTCCATTTTCCATTAATATATTTTGAGGGACATTAAATCTGGTGATGATGTTAGTTTTGAAAAAACTGATAATGATTTTAGCTTTGACTTCATTGAGAGGTATTTCATTGTCCCATTTGGAGAAGAGGTCAATATAAGTAATGATATACTTTAACTACTTAGTCGTAGCTGGAGGATGAGGTCTTACTATATCCATACCCCATGTTGAAAATGGAAAGGATTATTTTGTTGTATGTATAAACTCAGGGGGGTTGATTAATGAAGTTTAAATTCACTTGGTAGGGATGGAATTTGTTAGTAAAATTTATAAAATCCTCTTCATTGAAGGCCATAAGTATCCTAGCCTTCATATTTGATCAGAAAACCCATGACCAGACTGGTGAGAACCACAAGCTCCTGAATGTACTTCTTTCATGACAGCTTCAATTTCTTCTCCATCAGTACACCTGAAGAGGATTCCATCAAAGCCTCGTTTCTTGGAAAATCTTCTGGTGATCTGGACTATCATAAAGAGTAAAAAAATTCACTCATCATCTAATATGTTCTTTTTCATCCTTATCTCATGGAATTACTCCATTTTGAAGGTATTACATGATGGGTTCTCTCCATCCCATGGTATGACCATATGGCTCAGAAATAGGGCTAATTTCATTAATTTCCTCCATTCTAGTTTGAACGATATTTGAGATTGCATGTTGATGGGATATAATAATGATTACCTCATCCTGATTTGGATTTCCCAAGGTTGTAGTTGCATTATCCAGTGCATCATCTTCAGTTATTTGTGAGTGAAATGCATAAGAAAATGTCATATTTGAGGGAAATTAATCCATTAACACTCTGACGTAATCAAAAAAAGGGATTAACTCTTCTTTTCTTATAGAATAATCCCCATTAATTTATTTGATTACCAACTCTGAATCACCTTTTACTTTCAGGTGATTCACATGTACCTAAATTTCTAATTCTAGACCTATAATGAGAGCTTGATATTCTGCCTCATTGGTTGTTTTGCATTCTGACAACTGGAAAGAATAAGAAAACACTGCCTTTTCTGGGGAGATAAGTACAATTCCTAACCCAAAATTGTTGAGTTTAGGGTTTTCCATTTTCTTCCCTATTAGACTTCTAGATGAACCATCAAAGTACATTTCCCATGATTGGGAACTATCTTGAATAAATAATACCTCTTCATCAGGAAGTTCAATATCCAATGATATATCTTCTATAGATGCATGTTCAGCAAGAAAGTCAGCCAGATCATGTCCCTTTATTTCTTTTTGTGGCATAAACTAGATATAAAACTATTGAAAAACAACTTCCCACCATTCCAGATGCCCTATAAGCATAGGACGACTGAGGATAAATTTTAGTGAGTTATTATGAGAAACCAATTAAACCTCATGATGTAGTTGTTAGTGCCTTAATTTCTGAATTGCAAAGATTAATGCCAGGAAGCACATTTCAATACTTGAATACCGACTTTTTTCATCAATCATCATTTGAATGAGATATTAAAGGTTGTTTTCATTCTATTCATCATTATTTTGGGAAAGGAAGACACCCAGTGGTCACTCTAAAGCTTTTATATAGAGAATAAGTGGTATTCCTTCAATAGGTTGAAAAAATACCAGTGGAATCAAGAGATATTTCTTGAGTGTATTAAATTCCTCTTGGCAGTCTTCAGTCCATTGATTGGTGACCCCCTTCTTCATTAATCTGGTGAAGGGTAAACACTTTCCTACCAAATTGGCGATAAAGCACCAAATATTGGCCATGTTTTCTTAGAGTGCTTTTAATTCATTCAAATTTCTAGGAGGTGGCATGCCAAAAAAATATTTTGTTTTCTCAGGATCAAATTCGATACCACGATAGCGTAAAATGAAGCTGAGGAACTTCCCTGAGGTTACCTAGAAAGCACATTTCATGGGGTTCATCTTCATGTTATACTGCCAAAGTTTGTTGACTATGATCTTTAGATCAGAAAAGTGATGTAACTTCTTTTGGATTTAACCCTCAGATCATCCACATAACATTCGAAAAATTTCCCTAAGAAGGGTTTAAAGATATGGTTCATGGTACGTTGATATGTTGCACCTGCATTCATTAAGCCAAAGGTAATTACCTGATGGAAAAACACACCATGAGGGTCTCTGAAGTCTGTAGATTCTTCATCCTCTAGGGTTATGAAGATTTTATTATACCCAGAGTAACCATCCGTAAAGAAAAGAGCTTCACATCTAGCTATTTCATCAATTAAAAGCTTTGTGATTTGAACTGGAATATCATATTTAGGATAATGCTGGTTAAGATATCTGAAATCAATGAAAACTTGGATTTTACCATTTTTATTTTTCATTGGGAAAATTTTGTCAAGCCATATGGTATTTTTAACCTCTCTAAAAATGTTAGCATTTATAAGCTTATCAACTTCAGCTTCAATTTTAGAGGCGTGAGTTGGGTGTGTTCTTCTCTCTGTTTTCTTGAATCCTCAATGTTGTTCTCACAAACTCAAATGATAAATAAATACATCAGGATTAAGTCCTAGAATTTTTATATAATTCCAAGAAAATATATCTCGATGTTTCCTTAGAAAGGAAGTATATGTCTTTTTCACTTTAGAACTAAGGGATTCTCTAATTAGAGTGGGGCGTGGATCTTCTTATGTACCCAAATTTATTTCCCTGAGCTCATCCATAGTGGTAGATACACCTTCCTCAAATTATGGGGGAACATCCCTAAGATTTTCTTCTTCTTCTTCATTACGTGTTACTTCTTTTGTTTCTACTTTCATAGTATATGATGAAGCAAAACATTCAGAGTTAGGGGAGGAGTTAGTATTTGAACATCCTGAAGAAGAAGCCATTATTTCTAACCCTACTAATGATGATGGGTCTTCTTGGGGTAATAAAGAGGAGATGGTGGATTGAGAATCAATATCCTTTTCTTCCTCTAGTATTGCTACAACTTATTCTAATCTAATTAATGAAGTAGAGGCTTTCTGAAGTTCTGTGGATGAAATTAAGACATATCCATTTAAGCTTTCACCACTCCTTAGCGAATTAGTAATTTCTCCAATGCTATCAGGCACTATTTCCACAATTAACATTATGGAAGTTAATGGAAAAATTCTTAGATTTGAGTTTACCCTTTCAATTTGATTGATAGGTAACACATAACATGTACTAAAATGTATAAATGGTTTTACTGGGATCTTTTCCAAGCCATTCTGAACATTTATTTTGGTTACCTTCTTTGTCAGGGACTTTGTTCCCTTCATGTGATAAAATTTGTCCTCAATGTATTGAGATTCACATGTTTTTAATGGATCCTAGTCACTATACAATGTCCCAATTTGACCATTGAAACAATAAATGAGACATTTGTGGTATGAAAAGGTATGGATGCATGTTTATGTAGCCAAGTCCTACCAAGAAGAATGTTAAATGATGTGTCCTCACAAACAACCATAAAATCTAAATTAGACACAAGATCCTAAAGCTGAGTTCTGAGTGTAATCTCGCCTAGAGGTTCTTGGTCATTTTTTTCATATCCTTGTAACATAAAAGTTGAAGGAGATAAGTTAGATTTAGTGAGGCCTAATCGATGAAGTGTACGAATGGGAATGAGGATGACTCATGAGCCATTACCAATGAGGGCTCATCAGATATATAGGTCATTGAACCTTATAGATTGATAAAAGGGCCCGATATATCCATGTAAAAAATCATATTCATCTTCATCGGTAAGAGATATAACTACATGACATTCTGAAGGATCATTCTCTATATGGTACACCTCAGTAGCAGAAACTTCGGTTTCAAACTCTTGAGGACCTGAAAAAACCTCAATAATTTATTCTCAAAGATCTTTTCACATATTCAGGGAATCCAAAATTAACAACATGGATAGTACTTGAGCTATCTATTTTAAAACATCATACTTTTGGTCTACAGGTATGTGTTTCCCAACATAGATATTTGTTTTTATAGGTGCCTTGTAAGTTGACACTTCCAATATAGATGTACCCTGTGTTGGAGAAAAACATTAAATACTCCTGGTTTTGGTATATTAGTGTGACTAGGTATATCTATTTGCTGAGAAAAAGATGGTGTGACCTCTAATCAGTCCTCAAAAATAATCATGTCAAGACCGAACCTATCATGAATGGAATAATCTCCATGTTCTTGTTGATCCTTCTGAAGGGATCTCCCATGAGTTTCAACCACATATACGGTTCGATCAGCAGTAGAGTTAAAATAATGGATTCTAGAATACCCACATCCTTCCATGTATCTTAAAACATGGCCTCTTTATTTGGTTTCCTAGTTAGGTACATGGAACATAGGCTCATTATAATAAAAATAACCATTGGAATAAATATATGTCAAGTGAATCACATTGACGGAACAAAATATAAATTCTTTATCTAATGAAGATTATTCTTGACAGGCCAGTTCTAGTTGTGTTGTTTGGAAGGGTTTTGCATGTGCTTTTGAAACAAATGGCATGAAATCTGCCATATTTAAAGAAAAATTTGGCCTTGGAAAGATCTCATCTTCTTCTAACTACACTTTTTCCTTCTGATCGTGTCTCCTATTTGAGTATTGACCATTAGAGAACTGATCATTTTATAAATTTTGTTTTGTTGTAGTGGTAGTGGAAAAATCTACAATTGGTTGTTTACATTGTGTTTATAGAATTTAGTGAGTTCAGCTGATCATTTTCCTGATCATCCAATCATCATATATCTCTGCATTTTTACTTTTGACTCCCTGTCATTCGCCTTCTTCCTCTGGATCAGTAGCAATAACATAGGCTACTTGGGCTAAATAACTTTTTAGTTTTACTTGTTGATCATATACCATTTTTTCCATAAGGTAGTTGAAAATAAAAAACGCTTGAATAGGATGCGCCAACATCTCGATAAAGAGACAATAGTTCGAAAGATCTTCATCTCCTTCTTTTTTTGGTTTCTTCATACTTGGATGTTGTACCAAATTATTTTCCAGAGGTGTGATAAAGTAACTTGGAACTTGTTCATTCTGGAAATAATAAACTTTGTTCATTAGCTACTCAAATTGTTTCAACATTGATCTCTTTGATCATCTTAACGAGGCGGTCATTTCTACTAATACTCAGGAGGTGGATCCATTCGATATGATGAAGTTTTTGAAGTGTAAAAAGGTACATGTGCTTGCTTAAGGGTAACTGTATCATCTTCTTTATTCTCTATTCACCTTCCCTGAAATGATTTAATTACATGAGTTTTATCTTTAGTTTCAATAATGGAAACTTCTATATATTGAAAAATTGAAGCAAGGTCTCGAAACCCACCTGTGTATTTCATAGGGATCAGTTGTGTTTGTATCTCATCATGTATATTTTACACAATAATTGTAAGAAAATCTTATTGAGGGAGTGCTAGATTTAAAGAATATGTTAATCCTTTCTATTAAGAAATGACATCTAAAACTCTTTCATTATCCCTCTATTTTTAATTTGTAAGATAAAATTTTTTTTTCTCTGGTAGCCTAAAGATGAATTGAAGAAGGAATTTATGATAGAGATATTTTAATCTGGTAATTGATCGATATTAAAAACATGTATATTATACAAAATCTGGTCCTTGTAATGACTAAAAAAACACCTAAGCTTTACTACATCTTATTATTGAGGATTTCCCATCATGGGATCACAATGTTCAACGAATTGTGTTACGTGTTGTTCTGGATCTCCCAAAAAATTAAATATTAGGAATGTGGTATTCACAAAATTTGTTGTGGGAGGGATCAAATCCACCCACTTAGGCTGAGATTTCTTTTCTGGATGAACTGGTGCACGTTGTGCTTTTATAGCTTCCAAACGAGTTTTCAATGCCTCAATTGTGTTAATAAGAACATGGGGAATAAATGGATGAGCTAGGACCTGTACTGGTACAACATTTGGAGCTTGAACTGGTGAAACGATGGACAACACCACTGGTTGTGGTGCTGGTATTTTCCTCAGATAACCTATGGGAACGAACCTATAAATATCTATTTGATTCTACCCTGGTTGTATACCCAAAGGAAGAAATTCATTATCTGCATCTGTAGTTACCAGAAATCTTGTTTGATGAGGAACACTTATAGGATGTGAAAGTTTAGGATCTGCCTAGGGAGTATGTCTAGTAGAAAGTTTTCTTTTAAGTAACACTATATTGAGTCTTTTCAACTCTTTCATCTCCTCTTCTTGTTGTGCAAGTCTTTCTTCAAGTGAAAGAGATTGACCTTATCCAGTGGAAAAGTGATACGTGGACTGACTTTTACATTTCCCCTTGTTAGATACCTTTTTAAGGGGTGTGAGTTGATTACTTGAAGGCATACCTATATTTTGGGTAAGCCTCTGATTTTAGGTATGCACACCTCCTTTATTTTTTCAGTGTGTACCATATTATGGATAATAAGTTCAGCTTTTGATTCCCCTAATCTAGACTCATTTTTGGAGGATCTTATTTAATGGTATTAATGAAATTTAATAATGCATAATGAATTAATGGAATCCTATTAGTAACTTTGTAAGATCTAATCCATCTATATCTTCCATGAGCCTTCGCTCTTTTATATGCTGAATTCCTAGGATTTTCATGGCAGAAAATTACCCTAAGGGAATCCTTGGATAGTTCTGTTGTAATCTCTATGGGTGGATTCTTCCCTAGTTGGGAGAAAATGACTTCTGTTGAGGAAGGGATTTCAGATGTGAAAAATCCCCCAACCCTATAGGATGAGGTTGTTCCTGTTCTTCTTCTTCAAACCTTCGAACATTGTTTACTGAATTCAATGGTTAAATTAAACAGGCCCCCAACCCTATAGGATGGGGTGTCTCTTGAACTACTATATCTACGATTTGTGCAGCTTCTCTTATGATTTTTTGAATTTTGGATTGGACATTATCTGGGTGAATTATCCTAAAACCACTCAAATAACCTATTTCAGAAGATCATTGTGCTATTTCAGACATTTGTATTATCTAACTTCTAACATCCTCTAAGAGGGAGGCCAGATAAAAATTCTCATATGCTTGATGAAAAAGTATCTCAACAACTTTTTTTCGTTGGTCCTGACTCTGATGAGATCTAGTTGGGGCTGGTTCTTGAGTGTACATTTGATTATATACAAAATCTGTTGATTGTAGCTGGTCGTGGGAAATAAAATTTCATGAGACAACATTTTATGGGATTTTCTGATTTTAAAGTGTAGTAAAATTAAATGCACCATGTTCACCCCATCCTCTTATATAGATACCAGATGGGGTGTCAGAAATTATTAGGCATAGACTCGTTAGAGCATTGGATCATGCACACAGAAGGGTTCTCCACTATTTTTCAACCTTCATATGTCAGGAAACTGAGGGAGATTCCAAGTCAATTTCTCATTCCAACCCTTCTATTACCTTTACATAATTTTTATATTCATCATATGGTAATAATTTGGTTTTCAAATGATGAAGCGTCTTTCATAAGATGAGGCGTACATCATGAACACAATATTTTGCCATCAATTCTAGAATATTGTATCAAGGATTTTACAATGTTCAGAACATGACTGGTACTTCTCCTTTATCCAATTTCTTTCTCATGTTTAACATTTCTTCATCATCTTTCGCTAGAATTTTCTCCACATGGTCTGACAAAAATTGGATGCTTCTCGGTTGTTTTATTAAAAACAATGGAATCACTCACATTTTAATCTATTGTATTAGAAGAAAAATGAACCAACGGAGGTTCAAAGAATGAATATTTCTTTAATATGTATTCAGGTTGATAAAGTATTTCACCTGTTAATGACAAGGCATTATACATGTCTAGCTTTGTGTTAGAAAGTTCCTCTAGATAAGAGGGATTTTTCATTACTACATTGTCAATTATAGAATTATCTTGACAATTTTAAATACTAATAAAAAGAGAACATTCACAATGAAGGCCATCATGAGGAGGAACACCATGGTGTATTACAAAAAGGAATATATCCTCTTGATATTTGGTCTTTTGGACACACATAAGGTTGTTGTGGCTCTCATCTGGAGATTGGCTCTACGGATTGACTGAATTTTCATGAAGTATGCCTTCATGATGAAGTTTCTTATGGAGAATATTATAATTACTACTATTACTATCATAATATTGTAATTATATGGTAGGATATAGAGCTGCAATAAATAAATGTTTGAGGGATTCAAGAACTCCAGCATTAAGAAGATCCAAATTTCAGCTTGACTCTTGATTTTCCAACTATGTTTTGTGAGATTTTTTCATGGATGATATCTTACACTTAGTTGGGTCCACAAATTTGGAGAAGTTTCTATCATGGGTAGTTGTATGTTCCTGCCTTGGAGTGGTTATCAAAATGGGCTTATTACCTCTAGTTGGAAAGGATGTATGTTCCCGATCCAGTTGCTTGTATGATATTGGAGAGTATTCTCTATGACCCTCTTGGACTAATACAGAGGTATGTATCCACTCCAGGATAGCATGCCGATGTGTCATCCTAGGTCTATGGATTGATTTATGTGTCTGTTTCCCTGGTAGTACTGAATTTCTTGTTATGATATCCTGGCATTCTTCTAGAATATGGGCAGGAATTTGTGTATGCCATTTCACCATTGATAAGATGTGTTTGGTGACTTCAGCATTCATAATATGAATATATGTCCATTATGTGTCTATAGTAGGTGTATGTGTCTACTCTTGTCATCATTTTAATGTTAATGGGTGTTGAAATTACTCATGTATAGGGGCAGAGAGTTGGGTATGCCATATATTTGTCATCAGAGCTTTCCGAATAACTTCTTCGGGTGCAGCCAAACGAGACTGTTGGCATGCATGATGAATGCTACCAGTTCTATGAGCTTTCTGGTTGTTTTCCATCAAGAAAGGTTGAAAAAACTCCTTCAATACTGACAGATGAGACTTCTGGCAGAATCGGTGATTGTAAAAAGGTCTATGTTCTTGTTTACCAGTTGCCACCACGATTTATTGGAGGGCTTATTTAAATGTAGTCAGACGAGCCTGCTGACTAGCTAATAATTTTTAAACACGTGTATGTACCTATTCATAGTACTCCACTTGATTTTCTTGGCGGGATTTTTGGTTGGCTTCCAGACGAGTCTTTTGGTTAGCGTAATTAGGACGGACGAGTGTATGCACCAGCTCTTTGTTCTCTATCAAGGTAGGTTGATGGACTTCTTCAGAGGGGAAGAGGTAAGAACCTTCTCCCTATTGGCCAGAAGTTATCCCTGGTGGTTCTTCATATGAACGCATGCCTAAGGGACTTAGGTCAAAAGTCCATAGGCAAAACCCCATCATTTTTAGGGATCACTACCACACGATTCTACTAGAGGTGATTATAGGTGGGAATCCTGATGATGGACCCCTGCATCCCTAGATTGAAGCCTTGAGTGACCTCTCGATCCACCTCCCTATAGTACATAAGGGACTACTTATTTTGTTCAGTGGATAAGGACCTAAAATAGATGAAGATGGTGGTTGGCATCATATGCTTCTTGATCATCAGTCATCATTGGTCAGACGATTGAGGATTGTTATTGACCTGGAGAGCCTGTCAGACAGCCTCCAAGGTTGGTATTGTACCGTGTTGATGGTAGTCCATTAACATCAAATTGGAGACCCAGTGTTTAAGATTATAGGTGGGTGATGGATTTCTTCAAATGGATGAGGATCCATCTTGATCAATATTCAGGAAGTTCATAGATATCGTCTTGAAGAAATCCATTTTGGATTGAAGGGAGTACTGAAAAAGAAATGAGAAAAAAACAAACTCCATTAAAGAGACATATTTTAGATGGATACATACATGATAAATTCCTTTGTCTGTCCTTCCTTTAATAATTAATAGGGTCCTGAATGGTGAGTAGAATTATTAAGTTGGTTAAAGATTCACATCGGGTTCACCATCTTTGTTTCATAGTTCCTTGAATGGGTGTTCTAGCATTAAGAATCATTACTTCCAGGCAGTTTCCATTGGATTTATTCAGGGAACCAGGAACACCCAATATTTCTTTATCTAAAAGGGTACTTCATTCCAAAGGGAGGTGTTTGTTATGTTTTAACTTTACGATACTTAGGAATGTGCATTGGTCGAGAGGATGGGAGGCCAGACTCATCACAACCTTTTTAAGGGAATTATTGTCTATTCTGGGACTCTCTTTATAAATATAAAATATTTTCATGAATCCTTATTAATTCACTAAGTATAACATACATTTTCCTTGGAATTTTCAATCACCTATTAACATGTTCAAAATTTAGATCATATTCATGTATTCGAGGCTCATCATTGATGGAGATATCTGTATGTATTTGAGGTTATCCATCAATGGTATCCTTCCAAATACTATTTCGATATTCTTTTAATCATATTTATGATGATACTGGTTTATAATCCACTCAGTGGGGCACTCTGGAATTTATTGTCATATTGGGAGACAAATTTTTGTTTTGATATAGGGATAATACCCATAAAATGGTCTACCTATGTATCCTTATGAAAGAAATCAAAACCCTCATAGTTCGGTGATTCTTAATGGGACACATCATATCTTTTAAGGTTACGTTATAAGGACCTAACCATATAGTTTAATGTCATGTGGTATGGAAATATAAGTGAAAGGTTCTTTGTTAACGTTTGGTGTGGGACTTATGTCGAAGAAGACCAAGGAACATGGAAAAGATGTGGGTTTTCAAGTAATATTAGACCATGTTGGGGATATGTCCCTAAGAAAACATCGTGGATTTGAAGTGTTGGGTTTGAACCTCAATGAGGCTTCCTAAATATCCCATTTGGATGGGAATCAAAGACAATGTAGTTCGATTAGTCTCATGGGAGAGTATAGTCCTTTGAGAGAAATGAGTTTGGGCTTACTTCTTGAAAAGGATGCCTTGGTGATTTGGGGGTTTAATTTGGGGATTATTACTTAAGAGGATGCCCAGATTAAGGGAATTAGGGTTGGATTCCCCAAGAGGATATCAAAAGATATTTATCGCTAAGAAAGGATCCCATCACATCCTGGTTTGAATATGAATTAGAGTTCTCATAGTTAAATTTCTTGTTCTAATGTTGTGGTCATGACAAATCTCTAAACCTACATGAGTCATACTCAGTGTGAGAAACAATAGGATGTCAAAGATTCGACAAAGTCACTCAGACTTTTCCTCCTATACTGGTGGAAGAGGGTGCACCTACAGCAGTGGTGATGGATGAGGGCGAGGCAACCTGGGAAGATGGCGAGGTGACAATCCATCCCTTATTTCCCTTAACATTGGACAATAGTCCAATGTAAGGAAATAGTGAAGGTGAATGAATTATAGAGGAGAAATAATTAGATAGGATAAATATTATAACCTCCTACATGAAAGATTTGGGGCTTAAACCATGATGGCTACCCCAGTGGATCTCGGTAGGGGAGAGAGACTTATTTTTTATTGCATGGAAAATCAAGTGTGAACCGTACCTTCCCTAATAGAGACCTAAGGTTCTAGATCTTAGAGATGAAAAGGGAAGGACATAACCCAAACCCTAATCCTCCAAACTGGGAACTTCCCAACACAATTCTTGGGATAAAGGTCTATATGACTGTGGATATACAAACCCATAGACACTCCATGAATCCTAACACCATTGTGAAACAAATGTGTGAAACCTCTGATTGTGGATACAAAAACCCAAATAGGAGACACGTTGATCTTCCTTTCCTGAAGTTTTCCTAAGTCAGGTGGTTTTGGTGGAGGCTTCAACTTAGTACCATTCAGATAAGGGAACCAAGGAAGGAGATACCTTTCCAGGAGTGGCCTTAAAGAGGGTACCTAAGCTGATATGTAGGCCATATACACAACTCTGTTGCGTAGGTACTCCATGTAGGTATGCCGCATAGGTACCTCACGTAGGTATTCTACATATCTCTACCACACAGGTGTGTCATGTAGGCCTTTTTGTTGACTAAAAAGTTCATCACATAAGAGAACCAGACCTACGTGAGCTTGGAATTGTGAAAGACTTTCAATCCATTCTTGTCCCATCTAATTATCTCTTCTCTCGTGTCTTTAGATAGCTACCTGAGACAATTGGAGGTATCTAGGTGAATGATCTATTCAATTTGAGGTTCAAGAGGTCCTTCAACTTTTTATGTTCCTGAAATGGTGAGCCCAAGGGTCCATTTATAGGCATGGATGGGGCCTGGTCGAAGGGAAGTTGTCTACATAGGTCCTTCGTGTAGGTCCTCCATAGAGGTCTTCCATGTAGAGGTATATAAATTATTCTTCCATGCAGGTATGTCATGCAGGTCTGCCGTAGAGGTATGACGTGTAGGTATGATGCGTAGGTCTTCCACATAGATCTTTAGAGGATTTATCTTTACTTGAAATTATTTGAACCTCGCCTTGGGATTTTAAAATATCAAGGAGAATATTTATAGTCTTTTGGTATTATTAAGTTGTGTCAACAATTATGAATCATCACTTATATTTGAGAAAAAGTTACCCAAACCCATTTAATGATCTAGATCCTCTTGTAATGAATTATTATCCAATAAAATATTAATACCTCAGTGGTGGGATTTATTTGAATAATTCAATTATGATCCTCATGAAGCATACTATGTTGAAGAGTAAAATTTTGAACTCATAGTAGTATAGGTACATTGGTTTTATGTTCTTCTCTTCTAAATATTGAATCAGTTGAAGATAGATTAAGGTATATTATGGGTTTCTTCTAGTGAATAAGTTTATTATATAAGCACCATAAATCCTATCATTACGAAACTCAAATGAGATGTATAGCCCCAGGTCTGATCCAATAAGGGGGGGGGGGGTAAATTAGTTGTTACATTTTTAAAATTTATTTATTAATACATCATCCATGGCATGTTAGAGACTTGATTTCTTATTCGATGATGTTTCTAGTCTCCTTTATAGAAACAAATAAAAGTATGGAAAAGTAAACATTGATTTTTACAATGTTTAGAAAAATCCTACTCATTTTCATTATCAACCCATGGAGGTTTCATATATTCTCTTATAAATATAGTTTTTTAGTGATTACAAATGCCTATAATTGGAATACGATGTTTATAAAGGAAACAATCAGTCATCATGAGTTAGTAGAGTTATTTATAATGAAACCACTTGTATTCATGTGAAATCATCAAAATATTTTAACAATATATGTTTAATGTACATGATAAATTTTCATCTACTCAAGAAATTACTCCTTAACTAAGGTCATAGATTTCAAATTTAATCAATAATGTTCTATGCATGTCAGCCAAGTACACTTTATGAAAATCGATCACAACTTTGTCTTCATAACTTCACTGCTTCATGCAAAGCACATGACCTATCCATGGTTATATGAAGTGCATGTCCTAGTCATTAAATTGTATCTGTCTCCTCAATATCATCAGCTATAAAATCATGGATCTTCTTACAAACTCAATTACCTATTTCTGGGTCCTTTTTCTAACAAGATGATTGTTCTCAGATCCTTTTCATGTACGTTCGCATAATCAAGAGGTACTGTATGAAATTAATTTATGTGACATATGATGTGTATGCAGATTATCTTTTGTAGGATACACATTTTTTCTGTAAGTGCCTCCTTGGACAACATCATGAGATAATAGGTAAAATCCATGACATATTCCTCAAACCTTTAGTGTTACCAGTATTGATCGTAATTTATTTATGCGAGATAGAGGTTGTGTGTAAAAAATCATCCACCATCAATTGTGTGATCCAAGTATGTATGATCATGCAAGATACTCTTGTTTTACTTCAGAAAAATTGTGATTTATTGAAAAATAATCTTCACATGATTAATATAATGTGGAAAAACTAGTATCTAATATAATAATTATCTCTCTCAATGTCTAAATATTTTGATAACGTTTTCACTTAGATGAGCCATTATTGTTGTATTGGATAATGACTCCACTTTTCATGATGTGCCAAGGATCTATTCAAATGATTCTAATTATCTAGGTTCTCCTGAATTCTGATCTTATAAACTTCTCCAAACACTATCAAGGATATCATGTGATTTCATGATAGCTTCACATGATCATGCGGCATCTCAGTAATCTTATTTTGATGGCATGACATTTATGCCTTCATGTAACGGCTCTAAAATTATAGGTGTACATATTCTTGATAATTCAAATAACCCATATTATAGTACCTACAAAATTCAAAATCATCTCATTATTTTCCTTCTTTATGAGACAATGTCAAGGTTTTCTTTATACGGTTTCATATTCCATGTTTATCATGCATTGACATGTGGATTTTCCATCATGGAATCATGAAAAAACTTGGTAATCTTCATAGGTTCTTGAAACATCTTCTCATGTTGTATTTTTTTCAGAATTAATAATTAGGTACATAAGACAAAGTCGTGTGCCTTTATTTGGTATGATCGATCTTGTATCAAGCCTTTAACAAGCCGAGTGAGGTTTGTAAGTTGTCTAGAGCTCACATGGGAAGATTCTTCATTGATAGGAAGAAGAAAATGACACTAGTTGAAAAATATTTGTATAATTTGAAAATATATTCTTGGGAGTATGTAAGGTGCTTTAATTCAAATATTCCCATTGCAATATTCAAATGAACAGAATATATTACACTGATCAGATGGATGTAGTTATTTCAATAATTTTATTGATGTGGTAATAGTTACTAAGCATTGGTTATCCCACATAAAACATGTGATGTGGATCCTATCTGATTTATAATAAAAAGGATGATAGTCATTTTATTGAGATGGCTATTTGTAGAGACCCGAAGCTTGACGTACACAGACATTACATTACTTTTTCAGAATACTTAATACATAACAAAAACAGACACACAAGGACCATAATAGTTTAGTGTCTTCGGAAACTCGGAAAAATAATCTTCTAATCGTGGCGAAAGATCTTCAACATCTCCCATAAAGATCTTCCCCTTTTTTTTTCTTTACCTAAATTCTTTCTTTTAATCCTGGGGGAAAATGAAACATATAAAGGGTGAGCTCAAATGCTTAGTAAGGGTAAGCATGGAGAAAATAAAACAAACCATATACATTTGAACATAAAAACATGAGCATAATGTTTAAACATCGAAATCTTGAGCAATGACATAAAACATGGCAGTACGTAAGGCATATATCATAATAGAACATCAATCATGATAAAATATCTTGGGAATAAAACTTTTAATTGTGGAAAAAAATTAAGCACATGATATGATTTCCATGTTAGCCAAGGTATTGCTGCCAAGACCATCTTAGTGGACAAAGTCCCTTTCTGAATCGAGTTCACTCCTCGTTTCAGTCCTATAACACTGAACCGGATTTACTTACTGTTCCAGACTTGTCTATCACATGAGATATAAATCTATACCTAATGCATTGGAGGGAGATACAAGTCCCACAAATCTCATAATGAAATCATTCTTACTTGTTCCATAAAATAAACATACATCATTCATAAAAACCCAATAAATAAAATGGGTTTCATAAACATCATCCCATCATCAGATAATCCATATAAAAGAAATGGATATCATTTCATAATAACAAAATTGAAACCATGTAAATCATAAATACATTATACTTGAAACATACACATATGAAATAATATCATCTTAGATGAAAAATGGTTTTGATAAAACACTTGAAATGAATTCTTAAGGAAAATATCCTTTCTTCTTCAAAATCATTTTCTTTTTACAAAATGTCATGACATTTTAAAAGAAAAGTATTTTGTTGAAAATATTAATGAAATATTTTGGAGGATGCTTCATAAAAATAAGGCTTTATAAAACTGTAAAAATCCTTTCATGCCGTATAAGTTAAAAATAACATTCTTCTCGTACTTTTGTCAGAAAAGTCAAAAAGTACCTTGTATGGTTAAAAAAAGAAAGATTGCTTACATACAATGTATTAAAAGTAAAAAATGGTTAAAAATGACTTTAAACATACATGAAACCATTTTTAGGAAGCATGGACATGGATGATAACAATAACCCCAGTAAATACTTACGAATAAACAATCTCGAATAAGAACGAGATTGGAATAGTTATCCCTTACCATAGGACTGATATGCTTCATATGTATCTGAACCTCCTGTATATTAATTTAAATAATGTAATTTACTTATTACAGAATCATATTTATTGTTATGATATCATATATGGTTCACTTATGACTTTATATTACCCATTCTTTTGTAAGTTCCATGTTAAAGCAGCGTTTTGGGTAAAATCGTTTTATTTATCATACATCTTTGCACTTGTTGTTCTGGATATTATTACTTATATCCTGATTTAATTAATTAAAAAGTGTAAAACATGATTCATATTTAATATATATTCATCATATACATATATATATATGAAGGATCGATAAATGGAATGAAATACACAGTTCATGAAGTTGTTAGGCCGTATGTACGCATGAACGTTCTTTTCGTTTCCTTATTGAATTGAATAGAATTAAGTAGATGACATACATATATATACATAAATCCAGTATCATTATTATGTCATATATTTCATTATTACTTATTATATATACTTTATAATCATTTATGAATGGTTAGCATGGAGAATGAATCTCATCGCGTCATGGAGATGGTAGTCCGTACGTACGCACAGGTGATTAAATCATTCCCATGATCATGGAATTGTATTGAAGTGTATGTATAATATTTCAGAATCAATATCACTTTAAAATAATCATATATAGTTATTTATTTACACCATTATACCCATCCAAGTAAGGTGGTGGTGGAAAATAGATTACACCACGGCGTGGAGACTGTATTCCGTACGTACGCACGCGCGATGATTTTGCTTTCCGTAGGATGGATAGATGGTGAAATAGGGTTGTTTCATATCAGTATATTATTGATACTGATGTTTTTACTTCATAATGACACAACTAAATAAGAAGAAGTAGAATAAGAAATAAATTTGAAATAATCGGTAACGGACATTACCACTTCTTTGAAGCGCCTCTTCTTAACCTCCTCTTAGGGCACTAAAGATGGTCTTTAATAAAGAACAGAACCTATAGTATGTTTATAGGGAAGTGAAGAAGAGAACTTGTCAGGGGTTGGCCGAGAATAAAGGCTCAAAATGGTGTGAAGAGAAGAGGGAAGGGGTGCCCTTTTATAAGGGAGGAGAGGGGCACCTTTGGAAAAACTAAAAATACTATTATATTATAAAGTCATATTTGTTTTTTAATAGCTCCAAGTTGAATTTTTTCAAAGCTAAGGTGGGTATATGTCGAAATACTCTCATATAATAGAATTTAGAAAAGTTTAGGTTTCCATTTTAACCTTATCATTTAGATATAACTTTAAGATAAATAATTTTACTTTTACCGTGTCTTCTTGTTTTCTTACACTATATGGTTAATAAACATACTATAACAAGCCAAAAGAACCCCAAGTTGTTTATTATTAATATATATATCCTTATATATGTCATTTGGATGATCCTTGGATTTTTATTAATAAAATAACAATTAATAATATAATTTTTGTTTTAAAAACTATTTTATGTTAATTTTGACACTATTTGGTAATTGATTTTTCTAAAAATCATAATAGAATTATCAGTTCGAAAAAATATAATTAAATTAATAATAACATGTCCTATTAACCTATAAAATTATTGGAATTCATAAATGGTCGCAAAATTACATTTATTTGGGTATTTATAATATCAATTATTTTAATATTTCATTATTTAGGCAATTACTGCATCACCATTGTGTCATAAATAACTTAAATTATTTAATTTCTAAAAATTATAAATAAAATACCATTAGTTAGGAAATATTTTTATATTTATAATTATTATTTAGAGTCGAATTTATCTTATTAATAACCACATATTAAAAATGATTTAGTTATTAAACATTGATTTTAACTATTTTAACACTTCTTTAAATAAATTAATAATAAATGTCCTAATCTGATCCAAGTGGACCTAAATGGTCATATTTTATTACTAAGGTTGTTTTTAGTCGAATTACACTTATCCAATAGAATTAGGACATCTGTTAGGGTAATAATAATATCATTTTTACCCTTAATTATCCTATTTACTTTTAACCGTGGTAAATAAAAGTAAAAAGTTACTATTCACAAAGAAATATTTTCATCTCATTGAACAACATTTTAGTCCTTTATATTAACCGTGTCTCTCGGATTTTTGAAATTCAATTCACAGAAGTGGTAAAATTTCATTTAAATGAAAAAGTCAGTTTTTTATCTACCACTAAGTGGTTTCACTATTCATCGAAAATTGAAGTTTTTCAGAAAAATACCAAAAATTCAGCCTAAGAATTATTTGATATTAGAAATTCAAAATTGATGTCTATTTTTCCAAATTCAAAACATAGAAGTGGAATTAATTAATTTTAAAATTAATTCTCGTTATCAAAACAAATAGCGTGTTTTTATGAAACAATAACTATCAAAAGATTGATACCTTTTTATATCCAATTTCAAAGTGAAATTAATTCCAATGAACAACATTGGATTAAATGGTAAAAATATATTCTAATTACACTTTAAAACCTATTAAAAACATAATCTAACCATATAAATTATTGCGATGAAAAAAGTTGTTTTTAATTAAAATATAGAGTGTTTTTACTATTCTTTAAAATATGAAAGTTATCAGAATAATAGGAAAATTTTATCCAAAGTAAATTTTTATATCATGATTCTAAAGAATAATTTTATTTTGTTAAATTTAACTTATAGACATGTCAAAACAAGATTTAATGTGGGTGCGCCATCAAAATGTGGCAAAACTGTATTTTTTGAAAAATACTTATTTTATCCGAAAAATTTATTTTGTTCTCATACCATATTCTAGAAAATATGTAAGATGAATAATAATGTTATAAAATTCAAAATTTAGTTAATACTATTCATAAAGGCTTGTCTATAATATTATAACAATATATCATTGTTTAGTGAAACCTGATATTGCGTACAACACACGCTATCGAGGAAGGTCGTGATTGCGTGTAATGAAAGCCAAGTCAGGGTTGCGTGTTGTTCAAGACTCTTTTGTTGTTTCATATAATAGAATCCAAACATATTTCATTTATTCATTGAATATATATATATATATATATACTCTCAATGTTGCGTAGAATGACTACTATCAATCAAAATTGAAATTGTGTGTAACACAATCCATGAATAGTGTTTTGTATACTGCAAGATAATATGGTGTTGCGTATAGCACAAGATAATCTTGGTGTAGCATAAAACACATGACATAAAATAAATTAAAAAGAATAATTATCATAAAATATCGGGTTGTTACATTCTACCCCAGTTAAAATGAATTTCGCCCTCGAAATTTGTCAGGGTTATACATGGTATTCTACTTAAAAGTTTCTTTAATTGAAACCCACATCGTAAAATGAAATACCAAAACATAACTTTAAAAACTAAAGTATGAAACATAACTGTTACCCAAATTAACTAATCACTTGGTTTCCACATAGGAGAACATAGGTGAAAATATGGATATGGAAGAGAAACCTAACCATCAAGTTCTGATGGAGAGTGGTAGAGAACATGGCTATGAAAAATCCAACAATCACAAAGCCATAAATTTGTGATGATCTAAGTTACCATCTGATTCATCAGATATAAGGGCACTAGGACAACATTTTTGGTTTTCAGGATCATTTCCCTAATGTTGAAGAATTTTCGAATCAAAAGAAATACTTACTTGATTTTGGTTCAATCTCACTGTTGTTCGTGCCTTGAACAATTTCCACTTCATCTCTTAAAGAAATGAAGTTGAATTTTTCATTCATGAAGTGTTAGCATATCATGTGATAGAATTATGAGTCATTCCATATGTTTCAAACAAAAGGTTAGAAAAAATTATCAAATATATATAAGTCTATCTACGGTGTGGTTAATCGTATATGATTCCAAAAATGGACTTATAATTCATCTATCATACTGCTTAATAAAATAAAACTAGTTTCTACTAACCAGGGACTTCCTATATGCCAGTGGTATGTGATAAAGGCTAGTCGCACTTCTGTTGTGGGTTCGATACCCACAACTTTGTCCGATGCGACGGGTTGTCGCCCATCCTGCAGGTTGTCCTTTTTCTAAAATTACATCCTTATAAAATTCCATCAATAATATTGAAAAAAAGTTCTAGACTTAAACAATACTAACTTGTGTCCAACATAATCCATTCCAATCTTTAGGCTTATCCAAAATACATATGTCCAATCTCATAGTATAATGAAATCAATTACTAGAAATGTCATCTACTGAGCATGTGAATACCATCATTTATACCCGATATATCTTGTTGATCGCATTCCTATCATGTGAATACCTTAATCATGTATTCTCTTGAAAAATGAATACACATTGAACCTTAGTGAAAACATGAAATTTTGTTAAAATTTTACTCTTTCCACATACTAAAATCCAAAAAATTCTATATACTCAAACCATGATATCACTTTGTCCTTATATAATTCCTGAGCTCATTAATACTATCAAATATTTCATTATCTCGTTAGCACTTATTTATGCGCATAATAGGTTCTTTCCCAAAATATCTGAATAACCTTTCATGGTTACCAGTATCATTCATCATACACTTTCAAAACTTAAGGAAAGAAAATAGTGTAACAATCCTTAGATGTCTCTTTATTCCATACTACCATGATATTACTTATACAACATTACTCTTAATAAACAAGTAATCATTCCACTACCTTCTTAAACCATTGACCGAACTTCAACAATTCTTTCATCTCACATATCATTTTTAGTCTCTTTATCATCCTCCACATAAATACTACCCATATGACCATGTTGATTCTATTTATGATATTTTCCCTTAGGTAATTGGTTTTCCTAATGCCCATACATTCCACATTTAAAACACTTAACCATTGTTGATGTCTTAGCAATACCATTATCCTTGTCCATGGTGTTAACTGAACCTTTTCCTTTGCACTTACTAGATTTATGTCCTTCTTTTCTGCACCCAAATCATCTTCCAGTTCCTTTGAAACATTCCCCTTGATGCCTCTTCCCACATGACTTACATGGGGGAAATTGAACTTTCTTTCCTCTATGATCATCATGAATCTCCATCTTTCTCTTAATAGTTGAGTCAGGAAACTTACCAAAGCTGAGATTATTGATCATATTATGAAATTTCTGATTAGGCATAATAATGATGTTTCTCCTTCCGAATCCCATTTCATTTTCTTGATCATGAATAATATGATTCCATTGTCAATCATATTCTCCATTATCACGAATCTTCCTATTTCCAGCCATTTTTTGAAACCCAAAAAGAATAGTGTGAGAGGAAAAAATCATGATAGGTAAAACAACATAATAAAGGGGAAGTAACTTCAATATATAACATCTTAGGTTTAATTCTAAGATCATTACCATAATTCTAGTACTATAACCAATACTTATACTTAACCTTAGGGACATCCCTAGACATACCTTAGAAATATTTCTAGGGATCTCACTAAAGTTTTCGCATCCTAGATTCCAAAGGTTAACTAAACCTTTCCTCTGATACCAACTGTAGAGACCCGAATCCTGACGTACATGGACATTACATTACTTTTTAAGAATACTTAATACATAACGAAAACAGACACACAAGGACCGTAATAGTTTAGTGTCTTTGGAAACATGGAATAATAATCTTCTAATCATGGTGAAATATCTTCAACATCTCCCATAAAAATCATCCCCTTTTTGTTTCTTTACCTAAATTCTTTCTTTTAATCATGGGGGAAAAGAAAACATATAAAGGTTGAGCTCAAATTATCAGTAAGGGTAAGCATGGAGAAAATGAAACAAACCATATACATTTGAACATAAAAACATGAGCATAAAGTTTAAACATCAAAATCTTGAGCAATGACATAAAAAATAGCAGTACGTAAGGCATAGATCATAATAGAACATCAATCATGATAAAATATCTTGGGAATAAAGATTTTAATTGTGTAAAAACATTAATCACATGATATGATTTCCATGGTAGCCAAGGCATTGCTGCCAAGACCATCTTAGTGGACAAAGTCCCTTTCTGAATAGAGTTCACTCCTCATTTCAGTCCTGTAACACTGAACTGGATTAACTTACCATTCCAGCCATGTCTATCTCATGAAATATAAATCTTTACCCAATTAATTGGAGAGAGATATAGGTCCCACCCATCTCATAATGAAATCATTCTTACTTGTGCCACAAAATAAACATACATCATTCATAAAAACCCAATAAATAAAATGGGTTTCATAAACATCATCCCATCATCAGATGATCCCTATAAAAGTAATTGATATCATTTTATAATAAGAAAAGTGAAACCATGTAAATCATATAGAAATTATACTTGAAACATACACATATGAAATAATATCATCTTAGATGAAAAATGGTTTTGATAAAACACTTGAAATGAATTCCTGAGGAAAATATCCTTTCTTATTCAAAATCATTTTCCTTTCACAAATTGTCATGAAATTTTAAAAGAAAAGTATTTTGTTGAAAATAGTCATGAAATATTTTGGAGTAAGCTTCATGAAAATAAGGCCTTATGAAACTGTAAAAATCATTTCATGCCATATAAGTTAAAAATAACATTCTTCTTGTACTTTTGTCAGAAAAGTCAAAAAGTACCTCGTATGGTAAAAAAAAGATTTCTTACATACCATGTATTAAAAGTCAAAATTGGTTAAAAATTACTTTACACATATATAAAAACATTTTTAGGAAACATGGACATGGATGATAACAATAACCCCAGTAAATACTTACGAATAAACAATCTCGGATAAGAACGAGATTGGAATAGTTATCCCTTACCTTAGGTCTGATATGCTTCGTCTGTGTCCAAACATCCTGTATAATGTTTTAAATAATGTCATTGACTTATTACAAAATCATATTCATTGTTATGATATCATATATTGTTCACTTATGACTTTATATTACCTGTTCTTTGGTATGTTCCATGTTAAAGCATCGTTTTGGGTATTATTGTTTTATCTATCGTACAAGTTTGGACTTGTTGTTCTTGATATTATTACTTATATCCTGATTTACTTAATTAAAAAGTTTAAAAAATGATTTATATGTAATATATATTCAGAATATACATATATATATGATAGATCGATAAATGGAATCAAATACACTGTTCATGGAGACGGTAGGTCGTACGTACGCATGAACGCTGTTTTTGTTTCCTTATTGAATTGAATAGAATTAAGTAGATGACATACATATATATATACATAAATCCAGTATCATTTTTATGTCATATATTTCATGATTAATTATTATATATACTTTATAATCATTCATGAATGGTTAACATGGAGAATGAATCTCATCGCGTCATGGAGACGGTAGTCCTTACGTACGCACGAGCGATGATATCATTCCCATGATCATGGAATTGTATTTAAGTGTATGTATAATATTTCAGAATCAATATCACTTTAAAACAATTATATATAGTTATTTATTTACACCATTATACTCATCCAAGTAAGGTGGTGGTGGAAAACAGATTACACAATGGTGTGGAGACGGTATTCCGTACGTACGCACGCGCGGTGATTTCGTTTTCCGTAGGATGGATAGATGGTGAAATAGGGTTGTTTCATATCATTATATGATTGATAATGATGTTATTACTTCATAATGACACAACTAAAGAAAAAGAAGTCGAAGAAGAAATAAATTTGAAGGAATCGGTAACGGACATTATCTCTTCTTTGAAGCGCCTCTTCTTAACCTCTTCTTAAGGCACTAAAGATGGTGTTTGAAGAAAACCAGGACCTCTAGGATGTTTCTATAGAAGTGGAGAAGAAGAATTTTCAGGGGTTGGCCGAGCATCAAGGCTCAAAATGGTGTGAAGAGAAGAGGGAAGGGGTGCCCTTTTATAAGGGAGGAGAGGGGCACCTTTAGAAAAAACTAAAAAAATTATTTTATTATAAAGTCATATTCAGTTTTTAATAGCTCCAAATTGATTTATTTTAAAGCTAAGGTGGGGAGGGGTAGAACTACTCTCATAAAATAGAATTTAGAAAAGTTAAGGTTTCTATTTTAACCTTATCATTTAGATTTAACTTTAAGTAAAATAATCTTACTTTTACCGTGTCTTCTTGTTTTCTTACACTATATGGTTAATAAACATACTATAACAAGCCAAAAGAACCCAAAGTTGTTTATTATTAATATATATAACCTTATCTAAGTCATTTTGCAGAACCTTAGATTTTTCATAGTAAAATAACAATTAATAATATAATATTTGTTTTAAAAACTATATTATGTCAATTTTGACACTATTTGGTAATTGATTTTTTTGAAAATCATAACAGAATTATTAGTTCGAAAAAATTTCATTAAATAAATACTAACATGTCATATTAACCTAGAAAATTAGTTGAATTTATAAAAAGTCTCAAATTACATTTATTTGGGTATTTATAATATCAATGATTTTAATATTTCATTATTTAGGTAATTACTGCATCACCATTTTGTCATAAATAAATTAAATTATTTAATGTATAAAAATTATAAATAAAATACCATTAGGTAGGAAATATTTTTATCTTTATAATGAATATTTATAGTCTAATTTATCTTATGTATAACCCTATATTAAAAATTATTTAGTTATTAAATATTGATTTTAACTATTTTAACACTTCTTTAAATAAATTAATAATAAATGTCCTAATCTAATACAAGTGGACCTAAATGGTCATATTTTATAACTAAGGTTGTTTTTGGTCGAATTAAACTTATCCAATAGAATTAGGACATGTGTTAGGGTAATAATAATATAATTTTTACCCATAATTATCCTATTTACTTTTAACTGTGGTAAATAAAGGTAAAACGTTACTATTCACCAAAAAATATTTTCATCTCATTGAACCACATTTTAGTCCTTGATATTAACCTTTTCTCTTATATTTTTGAAATTCAATTCACAGAAGTGGTAAAATTTCATTTAAATGAAAAGTCGGTTTTTTATCTACCACTAAGTGGTTTCACTATTCATCGAAAATTCAAGTTTTTCGGAAAAATACCAAATATTAAGCCTAAGAATTATTTGATATTCGGAATTCAAAATTGATATCTATTTATCCAAATTCAAAACATAGAAGTGGCATTAATTAATTTTAAAATTAATTCCAGTTATCAAAACAAATAGCGTGTGTTTAAGAAACAATGACTATAAAAAGATTGATACTTGTTTATATCCAATTTCAAAGTGAAATTAATTCCAATGACCAACATTGGATTAAATGGTCAAAATATATTCTAATTACCCTTTAAAAGTAATTAAAACGACAATCTAACCATACAAATTATTGCGATGAAATTTTTTGTTTTTAATTAAAATATAGAGTGTTTTTACTATTCATTAAAATATGAAAGTTATCAGAATAATATGAAAATTTTATCCAAAGTAAATTTTTATATCCTGATTACAAAGAAGAATTTTATTTTGTCAAAATGAACTTATAGACATGTCAAAACAATATTTAAAGTGGATGCGCCATCAAAAGGCGGCAAAACTGCATTTTTTGAAAAATACTTATTTTATCCGAAAAATTTATTTTGTTCGCATACCATGTTCTAGAAAATATGTAAGATTAATAATAATGTTATAAAATTCAAAATTTAGTTAATACTATTCATAACGGCTTGTCCATAATATTATAACAATATATCGTTGTTTAGTGAAACCTGATATTGCGTACAACACACGCTATCGGGGAAGGTCGCGATTGCGTGTAATGCAAGCCAAGTCAGGGCTGCGTGTTGTGCAAGACTCCATTGTTTTTTTGGATAATATAATCCAACCATATTTCATTTACATGTTGAATATATATATATATATATACTCTCAATGTTGCGTAGAATTACTACTATCAAACGAACATGAAATTGTGTGTAACACAATCCAAGAATAGTGTTACGTATACTGCAAGCTAATACGGTGTTGCATATAACACAAGATAATCTTGGTGTAGCATAAAACACATTACATCAAATAAATTAAAAATAATACTTATCATAAAATCTTAGGTTGTTACACTATTGGGTTCAACAAACATTCCACCTACATACACCATAATCCGGGCTTCAGCCATGTGGGCTTCAGAACCACACTATGTGCTTCTATGGGTGTACCAACTCTGCGGGACTTACACATACGCTAGCTTGTACCAAGTGCGTGTTATTCCTCCTTCCACCCATGGGAACCCTAAGAATGGAATTCCAATGGGGGTTGACCCCACTACTGTAAATTCATGCTATAGCCACGGTTTGGGGAACCGTGGCCAAGTTCGATGTGGCTATAGGCCTATACCTATAGACACGGTTTGGAACCGTGGCTATAGAGATAGAGCCACAGTTTGAACTGTGGCTCTAGGTATACAGCCATGGTTTGAACCGTGGTAATATCACTATAGCCATGGTTTAGAACCGTGGCTATATAAGAGGACAGACAGACCCTATAGCCACGGTTTCAAACTGTGGCATTAGGCCTATAGCCACGGTTAAAAACCGTGGAAATAAACCAATAGCCACGGTTTCAAACCATGTCTATAGGGTCTGAAAATCCATAAAAAAAATTACCCCCCCCCCAACCCCACTGCACAGCCCCCCACCCCCCTTGCAGCCCCCCTCCCCCCTGCAGCCCTCACCCCCTGTAATCCACCCTAGAAAACCCCCCCCCCCCCCCCCAACTCCCCTTGTAGTAGACAACCCCCCCTGCATCCCCCCTCCCCCTGAAAAGTGTTGCAGAATCGTCAGGAGACACAACGACAGAAACAAGAAAAAACGAAAGAAAGCAAAGGACACAGCTATTTACGTGGTTCGGGCAACACCAATCCAACATGAAATGCATGAGTTAATGCATAGAAATATCCGGAGTGTCCAGAGGGATATATAAGAAGCAATAACCATCAATATGTTTTTCATTCATTGCTTGCTCAAGCCTTGGTTGATTTTATCCCTTCCTCGAAGCTCTATTTCTCCCTCACCCTTTGCCCAAGAAAGATACTAGCATATTGTGGGTGTCAGGAGAATCCTACCCACATGATGGGTGATTCGGTTCAACCCATGGATATACCATGGAGGAGAGATTATGATAGCTATCTCTAAGTGTTCTTGAAAAAGCATGTGAATGAAGACTATAGGAGTGGATATAAATGATGAAAGGTACACAAAGTGGTTTCTTCATTTTATACAGTTTTATGGTTTTGGGTATTCAAACATTGTAGATCTTGGGTTTAAGGTTTCTAATTAATTTCATTGTGATAAAAGAATGTCATTTATTCCATAGATACCTAGAACTAGGATACTAGTGAAGGGAGTTAGTTATTTAGAGTGAAGAGTAAGAAGCCAACGGATGGATGTCATGGGCTATTACTAAAAGACCGATTCCGGCTGCTGAAATCGTAGAGAAGTAAGAAGAAAAAAATTAAATGGTTTTAAGAACTCAAATCTGAGTACATCTCACTCCCTTGAGTCCTCTATAAATGGAGGTGGGAGGTCACGACAAGGATGAGGAAAGAAACTAAACAGCACATGAAGAGAAAAACGTGAATCTGAATTTGATGATGAAAAAAGGAGAATGAATAGAGTATGAAGAATCTGAAGAAACATGAAATTAACAGAGAATAAGAAATCACATAAAAAGTGAGGGGGGAACATAAACATAGGGAAAAAGGACCCAACACATAAATAAAAACGAGAATAAAATAGAATTACAATGAAAATGGCAGCATGAATATTGGGAGAAGACATCATGAATGAAGAAGAAACAGTCACTTTAACACTTTCTAGTATGCAAGTAGCATGGAGAAAGATACTTCAGCAATAAGTAAGAAAAAGTAAATGAAGAAAAATGAATATTATTTTCCCAATATACTTGGGGAATTTTATTCATCAGCAGGAAGAAGAACAGAAGAACGGTAGCTAAGAGTTCCTTCCCCAGAGGTGGAGAATGATTTTTTTACATAGGATCTGTCTAATATTTAATAGAGGAAAGAGGGAGAGGAAATTAATTACATCATTACCAGTGGAAGCATCGAACAAATTCTCTTCCAATGGAATAAAATATTACAAAAAAATCTATAAACCTTATCTATCCTCTTGTGGATTCCATGTGTCTAGGTGGTTAATAATTTGGTTGAGGTGAGGTTGTGGACTCATGGGGGAAAGCATGAAGGAAACTAGGTTAGACTGGATTTTAAGTAGGCTGCTCTTGTTTTTCTGAAGTGGCAGGGCTGATTGGGTCTAAAGTAAGTGAGTCGGAATAAGAATTTAGATGAGGGATTCAAATGTTAAGGGGTCTGATTTAATTGGTTAGAATTGGGTGAGGTTTTTAATGGTTTTAAAGTGGGATGTCTGGTGGAAAATGTGGGGTTGGTGGCTTAGAATTTGAGAGGTGGGTAGGCCTGATTGGTGGTCAAGTTGTGGATGGGTTGCCTAGGTGGATTAAAAAATGGTGGGGGACTGCGAAGGAGTTCGTAGTGGCTAAATTGAAGTGGGAGCTTGGAATTATAGTAGGTCTTGAGATTGGATTTTTTAGTGAGAGTGGAAATGGCCCTGGAATAGCCGGTTTGATTTTGGTGGGTTTGCCAGGGAATTTTTATAGTGCATCGAAAAAGAGTCACTAGCAGGGCTTGGTTTGGTGTGAAATTCAGTCAAACGGTTGTGGGAACCATCATGGAAGCAACTACCAAATACAGACCAGATCTAGTCCCCTCTACAGTGAAGACCCTTCATGGAAACACTTCAAGCAAACCAGGTCTCCAGTTGCATCTCTGTCCATAACAAACAAGCCCTGTTTGCATAGGCCCAAACAGCCCTCCATTTGACAGCTTGTGGGGGAAATGTGCGAACTCCATCATTAAATAGGCCCTCAGAATAGAACAGCCTCTTTGGAATTGCATCAAAAAGATTGTGTGTAGCCTTTAAAACTCAACTTGGCAGTGATCGATAGCAGTGTACCCCCCTTCAGCATGAGCATCCAATCATTGGTAGCAGGTCAACCCAATTCGTCTCCCAGATGAAACCACCAACGGACAACAGATAGCACAAGGTCCAATAGCCAGCCTCTACGAACATGAGCGGTGTTCTCCCCATGGAACCTAATCAAATCATCATCCAGATTCCCATCGCAGCGGGCTCACATATTATTGTAGTGGCCTCAAGGACCTCCTCGATTGATCCACAAAACAACAGCGATATCTACAAAGCCAGATCATTGAATCAGAACGAACAAGCCCCTAATTGTAGTGATCCATTCACGGCTCCATGTTTATCTATATTGCAGCAAATCAAGATGAAAACCTATAATTGAGAACCATAAAAAGACATTGGACTCCCAATCTGAGCCAGTGGAACATCTCCCCACGTTTCTTGTGGGGGTTCTTGTAGGTATTGTGGTGTTGGGTGGGTGTGGGGTGTTTATAGTGCAAGGATCATGTGCAGAGGATGCCTGATTTTAGTGTGTGGGGATGATTCTAGAGGGGCTTCTAGTGTGGTGCAGATAGAGTCACATGTTATTATTCTATGTACAGTTTTAGAGGATACGTTTCATGGTGTGAGTGATTCAAGTGGGGATTTATAGTTTTTGGTTTATTGGTTTCTTTTTGGGTTTTTGTTTTCCTATTACATGGCTACATGTAGGGGATTTGTTGTGGATGGTTGTGGTTGAGTTTGTGGTTGACTGGTTGGGCGTTTCTTTGGTGGCTGGTCTTTTTCATATGGTGATGTTAGGATATGTTTTCTTGAGTCTTTGAGTGGTCGAATGTGCTGGTATGGTGCCATGATATTGTAGAATGTTTCCTTGGCTTCAAGGTTCACGAAGTAGTTGGTGGTTTGAGTTGCATATGGACTAGTGCTATTGTTCCTAGAGGAAGGTTTTCTTTATTGGATGGGTTCTTTCTAGCAGCCTTTTGGGTTGTAGTAGCTATTCTAGTGTGAGTGGCTATGAGGGTTGGGTTTTTTTTGGTTTTGGGTGGGATGACTGCAATTATTAGTGTTTAGGGGAGCGGTGTTGTGGTTGGGTGGTAGGTGTATGGTTTGTGGTTTTGTAAGGGTACAGGAAGGTGGGTTTGATTGATGGTGATTATTGTAGGTGATTTGAGTGCTCTGTTGTAGGGATTATGTGATTCTAAAACTATTAAATTGTGGTGAAAAATACCCACAAAGATTGGGTCATATTTTATATGAGGGTTGATGGATTTTAGGATCTGCACCTTCAGTACATATTCAAGAAGAAGATAATTAAATGTCCATAATATATTGCCAAGTTCATGAAAAGAGAAAAAGAATTAGATACAACATCTCTAATATAGAACCTGAAATATATTACCTCAATCTATAGAATAAAATTTTGGGTAAACATGGTTTGAGGCCCTTGTAATATGTAATAGTCAGAGGAACAAACCTACATTTTAGGGTACAACAGTTCTTGCACAAAACATAGTGGTTTCTGTATCTAGTGAAATTACTCAACCATAGAACAGAGAATAGAAAGAGGCTTTTATTATCAATCATGATGAAAATGAGAATCAAATGTCTTTTACTAAAGAACAAGTTAAAGACAATGATAAAATAAATCATCAAGATCAACTAGTGGTCTTTGACACTAAAATGATAGTCCAAATCCAGTCAATTTCTATCATAAATGACTACATAAACATGGAATTGTTTAAGAATCTGAGGGAGTTAAATTGATAAAACTGAACTTTTTTTTAGATTCAAAATCAATTTCATGGTATCACACCACAAATCTATCGAATTTCCCTAGCATTACCCTGAAAAAAAAATTAACAGATTCATGTTTAGGTTGTTCTACTGCAACTTGTTAAATATTGTTTAAAGTTCTTTGAAATATTCACATCTCTGTTGAGATTTGATAACCATGTCATTAAAAAAATAATTCATCTATTCTTTCTAATAATGTATTAATGATATAATATGTGTAGTGTTGGTATGTAGTGTCATCATTATTTAATCCAAAGGGCATGACCTAAATGGTGCGGGCTGGATTGCAGGTGGTTGGGGGCTGGTGCGGGCCCAAATGCAGCTGGAAGGGGGCTGGTTGCAGATGTTGGGGGGATGGTGCGTGCTGATTCAAAGGTGGCAGGGGGGCTGTTGCGGGCTGGAATGCTGGGGGCAGTGGGCTGAAATGAAGGTGGAAGGGGGATGATGTGGGTTGGATGTGGCTGGAGTAGGGCCAAATCACAGCATTACCGCGGCGTGACCGCGGCGTGAGCACGACGTGACCACGGTGTGACTGCGGCATGACTACGGAATGTTGGCCCGGTCTAGCGACATCCGCGGGGAAGAATCTTCCGTCCATGAGCGAAGGGAACGAGAGGAGGCGGGGCAACATTCTGATCGTCACCCCACCGGAAAAAATTTTGATTAGTCAGTCTCTACATTGATCACAAGACTCATGGAATACTATCACTGCGAACGGCCGCAGGGTGTCGTTCTGGAGCAGGGCCAAATCATGGTGTGACCACGGCGTGACCGTGGCGTGACCGCGGTGTGACCGCGGCGTGACCGCAACGTGTTGGCCCGGTCCAGCGACATTTGCGGGGCATCATCTTCCACTTAGTTTCAAATATGATCATATGGATGGCATGAGAGGATGTTTTCTCAGAATATTTAAAGAAATGAATGCTAATATGTGATGACTAGAGGATTGGATGACCCTGATATACCTAATTCGGTGAGGGCTCGAATGTAGGTGGAAGGGGGCTAGAATGCTGGTGGAAGGGGGCTGGTTGTAGGTGCTGGGGGGATGGTGCGGGCAGATTCGAAGGTGGCAGGGGGGCTGTTGCGGGCTGGAATGCTAGTGGAAGAGGGCTGAAATGAAGGTGGAAGGGGGATGGTGTGGGATGGATGTGGCTAGAGCATGGGACAAATCACGGCACTACCGCGGCGTGACCACGGCGTGTTGGCCCCGTCCAGCGACATCCGCGGGGCATGATCTTCCAGACAGGAGCAAAGGGTGCGGGAGAAGGCTGGAATGCTGGTGGAAGGGGGATGGTTGCAGGTGCTGGGGGGGATGGTGCAGGCTGATTAGAAGGTGGCGGGGGGGGGGGGGGGGGGTTGTTGCGGGCTAGAATGTTGGTGGCAGTGGGCTGAAATAAAGGTGGAAGGGGGGTAGTGTGGGCTGGATGTGGCTGGAGCAGGGCCAAATCACGGCATTACCGCGGTGTGATTATGGCGTGACCGCGACGTGTTGGCTCGGTCCAGTTTCATTATGTTATTTTATGGGCCTTTTGATGAGTTATAGGGTTTAATAAAATTGTTCAGGAATGTTCATTTTTATGGTTTTCTTGAGTGGTTCACTTGTATTCTTAAATGAATTTTCATATAGAACATGGATAAACATCCAGAAATGATATTTCAAGTTATTAATGATATTCTAGAAGTTTAAATGATCTTATAATAAATTATATGATATTCCATGTCAATGAATCATTAGATAAGAATTAAATGATGATTGTTTCGGTTAATTTGGTCGGTTTTTCGACCACAACGAAATTTTTTTGATTAATCATATAGTAATATGTACATAAGATAGTTAAATAACATTAAAGTGGTCACCCACCCCCTTCCAGTCCCCCCTGCCCTCCTCCCCACTGCCCTGCAGACACCCCCCCCCCCTTCCCTCCTTCACCCTCCCCCTCTGCTAGGTTTCCCTCCCCACCCTGCCTTCTGCCTTCCCTATGCACCCCCCCTGACCCTACCCATTCCCCCCTTCCATCCCCTCACCCCCTGCAAGTCCTCCCCTACCCCTGAAAATTCCCCTCTCCAGACCCTGGACACCCCCCCCCCCCACTCCCCCCTACCGTCCTTCACCTCTCCCATGCAGACCCCCCCTGCCCTCCTGCACCCCTCCCCTATGCCCTACAGACCCTCCCCCATTGCACCCCTCCCCACTACCCTGCATCCCCCCTCCCTCCTCCCCACTGCCCTGCAGACACCCCCCCTGCCCCCCTTCACCCTCTCCCCCTGCCAGTTACCCCCCCCCCCCCCCCCCTTTCCCTCCTACACCTCTCCCCTGTAGACCCCCCTGCCCTCCTGCACCATCTCCCCCTTCCAGTACCCCCCTGCCCTCCTTCACCTCTCCCCTGCAGACCCCCATGCCCTCCTACACCCCTTCTCTATGCCCTTCAGACCCCCTAAACCCCCCCCCCCCACTGCCCTCCTCCCCACTGCCCTCCCTCACCCTCCCCTACCAGTTCCCCCCCCCCCCCCCACCACGGATAGATCCCCCCAAACCCGGACAGGACCCCTTCCCCTTGCCTACTGCCACGTCAAAATCATCATAAAAAATGAATAAAAATGGATTCTTGAAACTACTGCATTGAACATCCTGCAATTACAGGACATACCTGACTATATAGACTTTGAGAGAGATTCCCAAGCAGGATTTGCAGCATGAAAAATTAATAGGGACCATCCTCAATCAGGAACGTTCCTAAAACTGATGATGAGTGTATCCCTTCACTTCTACAATACCATAAAATACTTAATAACTAGACAATTCATAACTAAATATTAGAATAATACGTGAATTATTGAAGAAAGGGACGGAAAAAAGGGGGCATAAACACTTACATAATAGGCCATTTAATCATGTGGTAGGTCAAAGAGGTGAGTGACACATAACAAATAAGTTTTTTTGGATTAAAATAGCATTTCATACATAAATATACAACACACATGGCCTAGAGGATTTGTCTACAACTCAATTCAAAGTGTATAATTCACTAATTGTAATTTACTGTGGAAAGTATAGGTGGGTTTAAAGAAAGTAGTTCTAAAATTCAAAATAACAAAATCTAGAGAGAGTTTTGTAACCAAAGAGCTTGTGTGTTGGTTTTTTAAAAATCAAAAATTATGAAAAATGTTTAAAGCATAGGAATATGTTAATGACATTATAAAAAGAGAATTCTTAAAGAGATATAGAGAATTGGTTCACATGGAAGTATATGGATGCGCTTGTGGAGGTGGAAAGTCGAATGGTGTTTGATGTTTTTTATTATGTTTATTAAAGAATAATCAGTAGTTGGAAGGATTTGGAGCTTACAATGAATTATCGGGAGCAAGATAAAAGTGATATGGTGAATGAAAATTTCACAACAGCCTGCCCCATTCCATGGTGAATGAGGCTGAGAAATTTTGGAGATGGAAATGGTTGGATATTAAGGGAACTAGTTATTAACAAAGATCCATACCATGAAGAGGAAGAAACATTCCACAATTCCAGATATGGTTAATGATCAAAATAAAGAACAAAGGGCAAGGATTTTGGGGAGTTAGTTGAACCATTTTATAAGACCACACAATAACGGACATCACAACACTAATATGAAAAGGAGAAGATCATGGAACAATATCTTGAGAATTTATATGAATTAACAGGAAATTTCTTGAACAAAATAATACATTGTGCCACACCTAGAATGAGTGTGGAAAAATTAGAATAGAAGATTAACTATCAAACCTTGAATGAAAGTTGTATGTTCATGGAATATATAAAACGGATATAGCAGCATCCCCCCCTATTGGAGCCCCCTGGACAGCCCCCCTGTTGGACAGTAGCCCCCCCTGCTGAAGATTTTTGTGTTGAATGTTCAAATTTTTTTTGGAAATAACTGGTTAAACTAATATGTGCATAGTGGAGATGTAACAGATATGCTAAAATAAAAATCTGTTTTAAACATGATGAAATAATAAAAACTTACCCTACATCAGTGCTGCAACTAATTTGTAAAGATACACAGCTCCAAAATGTGTCAGTACTCCCCTTTCCAGGATGTTGTATTTCTCTAAATTGTAGTGTGACTCCACCCTGTGACCGTGTATGTAGGATCAAGAACATCTCAAAACAGTTAATTTTTACTAATGATTCATCACCCATTCTCATTATAAAGCCGTTGTAATGTTATAATAATAGGTGCAAATTTTAAATTTTCATCAAAACAAATAACATATAAATGAACAGACTATTCAAAAAACCACCTGCACACCCCCCCCCCCATGCCCCCTCCCCTGCCCCCCACCTGCACATCCCTCCCCCCAGTAACCCCCCTCTCCCTATCCCCTTCCCCCCACCTGCACACCCCCTCCCCCTGCCCCCCCCCCCCCCACCTGCACACACCGCTCCCCCTGCCCCCCCCCCACCTACACACACCCCTCCCCTGCCACCAGCACACCCCTACCCCCCCCCCACCTGCACACCCCCTCTCCCTGCCCCCCAGCACACCCCCTTCCCCTCACTCTTAGTGGTGGTTTGGGTTCTGATTGTATTGTGTCTGGTTCTTTTAATTCAGAGTGGATGCTGGTTAAATAATTTTCACACATTGAGATACCTATCTACTTGGTGACTTATGAGGAGAGATTTTTGAGTCTATAGGGATTGGGTGTTGTCAGCGATGAGAAATTTGCTTCTCCAGTGATGTATCCTTTACATGGTAGGGTATATGGTGGAACATCAATTGATTCATGGAGTAACCCAGTGTTCTTTAGCAACTTTTTTGCAGCGTTTGAGGATTATTTTGTCCATGTGGAGGTGTTATATGATTCTAGCTTCATGGATGGAGGTGTTAGAAGGTTTTTTTCCCATTCTAATGGATCATGGTCCAGTTACATGTTCACGTTATAAATAATATTCTTTCAAATCAAGGTTGAATATAGGAACTCCCACAGGATGAAAAGCAATCACTCCTATTATTCTATGATTTATATCAGGATTTATAATGAGATAGTTCTGTGGGTGAGGGGAAAATGTGTGTATGTTTTTAATAAACCTAATCATTTACAAGTATCAATTATTGATGTTATCGAACATATGAAATATAATACATGTATTTAGTATATTTTAAGAAATTTATGGGCTTTAAAGATTATTTTCATGCAAGTTCATGCAACTAGTCTATATGAATTTTCTGGAAGTAGTGTTTCACAGTAGGTTGAATTAATGCATCATTAAAGAATTATTATACTATTATGGTTATGGGTGGGTCAGAGATCATTTTATCTATTGTTTATGCTAATAATTATACAAATGGATGGATGGAATAGTGGTAGATGTCAGGAAAATTCAACCCAGTGAGGTGAGACAGGTTTGTAAGAGGCGATTTCAATAATATCATATATTATTGGGCGCTTAAAATACATTTCACATATATATTGGGTGCTTATTAATATCATTATTATGATTATTATAATTATTTCATACTTGTATTATGATTATTCATGAATTGTGAAATAATCACTGTATGATAAAAAAATACCCAATTGTGTTCTATAGTTGAATGTGACATAATTTATATAATGGAATGTAAATAAACAAATTTAGTAATATAGTTAATCAAATAAAAATTAAAATCATCTTTTCTTTTCCAAACTACCACAACTCTTCATTTCTCTTGATTTAAACAACATTTACCAATAATACATTTCATCATTAAATAACATGTATTCGATAATGGTATAACATAAAACAAAATAATAAGATTGATTTTATCAAGTAACTGACCAATGTATTATATAGAACATGTTAATACCCCATCTCTTTCATTACATCAAATAATGGAATATCATATCATGTGGTTATACCACACATATTATCACATATATCAAAATTAATTATGAAAATATAACATAACAAACCTGGTCAACTAGACTAGTGAACCTAATCAATAAAATAGGGTATGGAGTACAATAAATATAACAATACAGGTTTTTTATATAAGGATAACTAGAAATACAACCATGGTGAAATGTTGATTTAATAAAACATACAACATAGGTGAATATGAAAACCTATAAATTATGAAAAATAAAGACAAACTAGTCTCCATGTTTCCAAATATCACATCCAAACCCAAAAAAATGTATTGATATCCCTACATGCTATATATTTCACTTACCTTTAACTGTATCCTAATAAAATACTTAAGGTTTAAAAAATTCAACAAGAATGGTGGATGGGGATGAAGGAAGAGACAAGGGATTACCTTTGCAGTTGAGGGTTGTGGGGGAGAAACGTTGGGAATGGAGGAGGAGGGGAGGCAGCTCAGAGAAGCTTCGCTGGAGGAGGGTCGGGGTGAGGAGGGTCACAGCGAGAAGGGGTCGAGGGTTTTGAGGGTTGCTGGTGAAAAGGTGTCGAGGAGGGCGATGGGGGTGTCGACCTCAGCGTTGGAAGAGAGTCGTCGGGGAGGAGGTGTCGGGGAGGAGGGTCACGGTGAGGAGGAGGGTCATGGCGAGGAGGCGACAGAAGAGCAGCGTCGAGGAGGAGGGTTGCGGTGAGGAGGCGTCGGGGAGGAGGGTCGTGGTGATGAGGAGGGCGCGACATGGAGGCGTCGGGAAGGATGGTCGTGGTGATGAGTAGGGCGTAGCGAGGAGGCTTCGGGGAGGAGGAGGGTGCAGCGAGGAGGAGGTCACGGTGAGGAGGAGGGTGCGGCGAGGAGGAAGAATCGCGACGGTGGGAGGGTCGCTGATCCGGAGAACGGATAAGGAGCCCGACGGATTTTGGGGGAAAAGGGGGATGACAAATTTTAGGCATGGTTTCTTAATTAAACTGTGGCTATAAATTGGTTATAGCCACGGACCTATAAAACAGTGGCTAAAGGTTCATGGCTATAGTCTTATTTTGTAGTAGTGCCCCTTGGGTCCCCCTATGAGTGGTTGAGGGCTAGATCATTAGGGATTGAGTGGTTGGCCTATTATATATGGTAAACTATACAAAATATAGTCCAATCATGGATTAGTCAGGCCAAAAATGCCATCCTACATTCCAAGAATTTCCACTTCATTAAAATTTTGTATTGACTTATTGAAAAAAATTGAAACTTGGGCTCTACAATATCCATTTTGTATTTTTTTCCAATATCATCACATATTAAAAGTAAATAATTGGTACAAACCTTTATACCATATATTGACAATCAATATGAAGATGAAAAATGGGTTCTTATCAACTCATATTTTTTCTCCCATGATTCTCTTAGAAAAGAGTCCTTATTTAATCAAATCTTAGTCTATATGGGATAAATCGGTGTAGAAATAAAAGATAGATACAACCAAGTATTTATAATCTATCCATTAACAACCATGCATGTGACAACATTCTTAGAAATTATCATCAAAGGGATTATGAAAAGAACTCTCTTGTTGTATCATCCTATCACACCCCATTTTAACAGTGAGAATCAATGCCTTTTGGTGGTTTCAACAAAGGATTTTTAGTCTCCTAGAAGGGGTTGAACACCATTGTTCAACCATTGTATCTCAAATCCAACCTTAGGAATAGCCTTGGTGAATATATCTTCCAATTTATATTGATTTGGAATAAATTCGAACATAATGTCTCCATTTTCAACTTTCTCCTTGATGAAATGAAATCATATATCAATATTCTTAGATATTGAATGGTTCATATGTTTTTTAGAAATATCTATTTCACTTTTATTATCACAGTGAATTTTCAGTTTTCTATAAATTTTAACCCCTAAATAATCTAATTTTTTCTTTTATCCCAATCATTTTTGGCCAAGAACTAGTCGCAAAAACATATTTTTCCTCAAAATAACTCAGTGTTTATGAGTATTGTTTTATGTTGTTCACACTCACATAACTATCTATGAATAAGAAAATTCCACCGAAGGTGGACCTTCTATAATCATAGTCACTCTCCCAATCAGCATCTGTAAACCCAAAAATAATAGTCTTCTTACTTTCTTTCAAATAATCCCATAATTTATAGTCCCATTGATATACATTATAATTCTCTACGATGAAATAAAATGTGAGTCCATTGGATAACTTTGATATCTAGAACATAGACTCACAACATAAATATGTCTCTTTTGGATGTTGTGAGATAATGTAGACAACAAATAAGACATCTAAATTCTATTTTATTAGCACTCTCTCTGTTTACATATTTTGACAACTTCAAACCCCGTTAAATGGGTATAGACACTGGTTTTGATTATTCCATTTCAAATTTCTTCAAAAATTATCTAGATTAATTATATTAGGATTAGAAATTAAAATCCATTTTTCATGATTTATAATCATAATAATTATCTAAAATCACTAATAATGGACTTCTGAAACTATTTCTTAATTTGGTTTCAAAATTCTTGACAACAATTTTCATGATCACCAGCAAAAATGATATTATCAACATAGACAATCAAAATATGTGTAACTACCTTCTTTTAATTGATATAAAATTTTCAATACACTTTTACTTTGAAAAATTTTACCTCTCTCAAGAAGTATTATAGATTTAAATACTAGTACCTTAGGTCCTGTTTCAATCCATAAATATCCTTCTCCAATTTTCATACTCTTATATAATAATTTTCAAGGAAATCCCAATCAGGTTTCTCAATATACACATCTTATTCAAGATTACCAATAATGAAGGTTGACTTGACATCCATTTGATAAATCTTATATTTATTAAGGAATAAAATGGAAATGAAAATTATAATAGATTCAAACCTTGAAACTAGAGAAACGGTCTTTTAAAAATCAAATCCTTCTACTAGTGATTATCCCTTTAATAATAGTCTGACGTTATTTCTAACATCATGTCCCTGATCATTTAGATTGCTTATGTATACCCATATATTTCTAGTTAAATTTTTATCATTTGGGCTTAGAATAGGACCCCATGTGGATTTCTTTTCAATTTTAATTATATCTTCATTTATAGCCTCAATCTATTCATCGTGTTCCAAGTATTTTATTATTTATTTGGGTTTAATTTTATAGATAAGTTATGTTTGGTTTTTAAACCTCGAACATATTCTAGTTGAATCTACAGTGCCTTCATTATATCTCATCTTCCTCCGGTTCGTCATAGGTGTAGACTGTTCTCCAATTATATTGTTTATTTCCATATGTTTCAAAAATAGTCAGTACTTCTTAATTTCAACAATCTCATTTCAACATATATCTAATCTAAATCAACAAATTCTATACAGAGTTCAACTTGAGATTGTTTTTTATTAACCTATTTAGGAACCTAATTGTTGTTAACACCATATTATTCAATGGTTATTACATCTAAATCATGCATAATTGATTGTTTTTCAATGATTTTTACATCATAATGGCCAACCATTTTTTGAAGTTTTTTATTCCATCATTTGTAGCCTTTCCCATTAGACAGATATCCAAGAAAGATACCTTCTAAAACTTTCTCATCAAACTTCCAAGTATTTGTTTCTTTAATTTTGATGATGTTGTGACTCCAGAGACTCAAAAATATTCTCCTGTAAGATTTTTATTTAAAAAAATAAGATGAAGATTAATTTTAATTTCTTTTTAGAAAAATTCAATTAGGAATATGTATATTTATACACACAACTTCCCTCTAAATGAAAATTGATAGATCAAACTCATTAATCATATACCTTTCCATTTCTTCAATGTTTCAATTCATTCTTTTAGAAATGACATTATGATATGTTGTGTGGGATGTTTTTTATTGATGTATAATTTTATATTTTGTAAGATAGTATTCAAAAGAACATCGGGATTTTCCCTTCCCATTTTCATATCTCTATGTATTGATGTGAATTCTGAGTTATCTTTGAACATATCTCCTATACATCATGAACATATCAAATTTCAGTGACTTTTTCATAAAAAAAACCTTTCATTCTTCTGAAATAAATTAAAAATGTGATAAAATATAAGACACGTTTTTTAGATTGTTTTCTCATAGTTCCACACAATTATAAATGAATCAACTCTATAGGACATGATGATTGTGTCTCCACTCTCTTGTGTGTACCTCAACCCATTTCCCCTTTTTGATAGGTAGTAAAAACATGATCATTATCTCAGATTAGATGAGTAAAATACCTAACCATATTCTATTTATAAATCTTTATCAAATTATATTGATTTTTGTGACCAAGCCTTCAGTGCCATATATAATTTTCTTCTTTTTCACTTGGAAAATAAAAATTTATTTGATCTCCAATCTAAAATAAATTTCCTCCGATTCTTTATCCTAAGATAACAATTTTTCTATAAAAAATCTCTTGATAAGAAAAATATTATTATTGAATATGAACTAATTTCCTTCATCACATAATTGTTTGACACACAATAAGTTATGTTTAATCCCATCAACAAATAATTACTACCATAAATTGCATCTGAATCATTCAATTCCAGCTGAACCAACTCCCTTAATTTTTTAAAAGATCTATTTTACCAAGGTCAACACACCTCCATCATGTTCCTAAATATTTTTCAAAATCATAGTGTATCCATTCATATGTGAATAGAAACTACTATCAAGGATCTAGGGCCTTCTCCATTTGATGGATTTTAATGTAACTTCTATAACTAATGATTTTTTCAGTATTCAACTTTTTTTATTCATCTCATATTTAAGAATTTTTGGTTGTTGATAAGGAATAATAGTCATAAATTCTTCAACATAATGAACTTCATAGTCACATCTTCCATTAAATTTTTTAATCCTGCCAAAACTATTTTGATAAAAAATAATATTAGACTTCTTATTATTTTTTAATTTTAAAATAGGCCTATTTCTCCTATTATTTAAGAAACTCCACCTATATTATTGACCTTTTTGATTGATGGGAAGAGATATATTGTAACAAAATATGAGTGTTTTATGTCCATATGTTCCAAAGCATCGGTAGTAACCCCTATATTTTGATCTACCAAAAAACTATTAATTCTTTCATTCAAATTCAACATGTGATTCTAAAGAAAAACATACCTTATTGTGTTTTAGTTTTAAGGAATCTTGATTATTATAGCCATTCTCTATCACACCAAGTGAGGAAAATTTTCTTTGAGTTTTTTTAATAATCTTTTCTTAGTAATGCACATGAAACTGATATTATTATGTTGTGGAAATTATATATTTTCAATTTTAACAAGACGGGAGTTAACTTAAGAATTAATAAAACACTTATAATAATTATAATATGATTCCACCATATATTGAACTAATTTGGATGAATTAATATGAATCTTTCCATAAGTCTTCCTATCCTTGAGGAATCTTGAGTCATATTTTTTATGATATTCCTCTATAGTGGCTATCTTCTTCCCTGATTCTCTTACGACTCTTTCTTTCTCAACCACTTTTACCTTTATAATTTTAATCTCCGAAATGTACTCATCATAAACCACCTTCAGGGTTTCAAATTACTTATTATATAATTTTAATTTCTTCTTTATCTCAGTGATTCTTTCCTAACAAAATTCTAGTATTAATTTCATTATACAAATCATATATACCCCATTTCCTTATTCTTCAACACTACTAGAACTGCCATCTTTTCTTTTAACATGTTCCCAAAAGGTAGTATCTTTTCTAGAATATTCATCATCTGAATCATCACTTGTAGAATAACTATTTTATGCATCTTTTATAAAATTTATTTTATTTTTTTTCTCAGAAGACTTTCATTATTTATTAAATTTTGTATAGCTTTCACAATATTTTCCTTTTGAATTCCACTATGGTTTTTAATCTTCTTATTTATCTGATTTCATAGATTTATTATTATTTGGAACATCTATATAAAAATTTCCAATTCCAACAAAACTAAAACATTTAATTTGTATCTTTCATTTATACTTCCCTCTTCTACGTTTATGATTTTTTATTTGGAGGGGTATGATTTTTTTTGTGATTCTCATCACACTCATCATCATAATGTGAATCACTTTGGGGTTAAATAATTTATTCCTCTTGGATCTTATGTTTATTCATATATTTGAAAGCCATTTATTATTTTTAATTTTTCTCAAAAATTAGATGTTTTCTCATCTCGTAATTCAGGTGAGTAATGTGCAGTTCATCAAGTTTCTTATCCCAGATTTCTTCCAGATCTAAAATATTTATGTCAAATCTCTCTGTAAAGCTTATAATTAATTTTTTCACCATTTTTAAATCATCTAGTTTATCAATAAAAAACATTATATTTATAAAAATATAATATTACTTTGTGAAATATTCATTCACACTTTTACTTAAAACAATCCTAAAATCCTCAAATTTGGGCCTCAAAATTTTTAATTATTATTCTTTGATTTTGATGTTTCCTTAATACATATTCTCTAGTTTTCATCACATATACTTAGTTTTCTACAATTCTATCTCATTGTTGTATAAATATTTTTTAAGAGATGATATTATATCATTTCTTACTTTCTCTTCAAACCCAAGATTTCTTTTTTTTTTCTTCAAAATTAATTACACCATCATTTTCAAATGGTGGATATACAATAGTGAAAAAATCACTAATTTTCATCCCTTATGATAGTATATATGGAAGGATTAAATTATTCCACCAATAAAAATTCTTTCCAAAGAAATAAAAAATCCAGGTTGATATTCAAAGAATTTTGAATATCCATAATATAGATCAAAAGGTAGAAACTCAGAGGAACATCATTTTCTTCTATAAAAATTATAGATCCTTGTGTTAGATGCACTAAAAGGGGGTGAATTAGTGACCACTTTTTCATAGAATATTTTATAATTCAACCTTTGTGGATTTTTAGAGCCCCAATTTCTCATTATATGTAGTTTCTATTATCTTGTATGTAAACAAAATAAAGTGATGAAAATAGCAGAAGGATTTTTTCATGGTTTGGTAAAATCAAACTTTTTATGATAATCAACTTTTAGTTGTTACACATATTCTCTTATCTCTATTTTTTATAGTGATTATAAATTCCTATAATTGGAACCTTTGGTTTCTGTAAGAAATAATCAATATTCTTGAGTTAGTAACATTTATTATATTTGTACCATGAGTCTTTGAATACAATCAATAAACGCTTTGAAAAATATCTATTTTCTAAACAGGATTACTTTTCATATAATGAATATATTTTTCCTCAATGAAGGTCTTTGACCACAACATTATTCATCAATGTTCTATGCACATCTGCCAAGCACCCTTCAAGAAAAGTGATCACAACTACAGCTTCACAACTCCACTATTTGATATAAAGAACATGATATATACAAGGTTTTGAGAATTTCATGGCCTAATCATTTGATCAAATGTATCTCATAAATATCTTCATGTTGGTATAATGGAGCTTCATATGATCTCAATATACATTCCATGGGACATTCATCTAAACAAGGTGATTGATCACATACCCTTTCCAACTATATTCACATATGCAAGTGGTGTTTTGATGAATGGATTTGTGTGATAGTCAATGTGTTCACATATTGTATTTCACAAAACATAGGTTGTGTCCATGGGTGTCTCCTCAAATAACTTAACAATCCAATAGGTATTGTCTGTGATATGTGCCTCAAACCTTTTGTGAGACCTTTATGGCTCACATATTATTTTCATGTTACATAGTTTGTGTCTGTAGGTTATTCCACATACCTTTGTGTGATCAAAGTATGTATGATCACATGTTATACTCTTGTTGTCCATCATGAAACCAGATAGGTTCTTAAAATCACCTTATCCTGATTTATATCATATAAATACACTTTTATCAAATACGATAGGATTCTCACTCGATGTCGCAAAATTTTGAAAAAATTTACATTCAAGTGAGCTTCACTTTTTATGGAGATTAATTCCTACACTTTTCATGAGGTTCCAAGGATCTATTAAAGTTATCCTGATTATCTTTGGATCTTATGAATATCAATCTTCTTAAATTCTTCAAATATCATTGAGTTGATAATGAAATCACATTATTGCTTCGCTTGATCATGAAGCACCTTGGTAATTGTTGGACTCACCTATTTTAATAATCACAAATCATGTTTAATATTGATTACAATATATTAATTCAATCTTTAATCCTTTTAATCTATATATACAATTATCTTATTCTCAACAATGTATATTATTAAGACTCGTGACTTTGCAGCATCAACTTATAGTCCATATTTATCTAAATATAAGCTCACTATTAAAGGCTACTGGTAAGAGCCTTTTATTCAAAGTCACCGTTATAACATACTATCACCTTAAGTCATTGTTGCTAGAAGATCACCGTTGAAGATTTAAAGTCACTGTTGGAAGCTACCGGTACACGGTTACTATCACAAACCTACTGATTATCTACTTATCAAAGCTCACAGATAAAGAGTTACTGTCATAAGGTCACTGCTGTAACAAGGTTTCTGCTAGAAGTCCACTGTCAGACTCTTTCTCAAGTCTTCTGTTGACAAATTTTTTGTTCAAGTCTGCAGTTGGAAAGGTTACTGTTGAAGTAGTCTGATGTTAAAGAACTACCAATTAGAAGCTTACTGTTAAAGGTCTACTGTTGAGCTTACCGATGGAGTTCACTAATGAGGATCCACTATTACAAAGAATAAAACAGCTACCGTTAAAAGACTACAGTTGAAGTCTACAGTTGGAAAGACTACAGTTCACAGTTGGAAAGATCACAGTTGAAGCCCTCAGCTAAACAGTCTACCAATGAAGTCCACAGTTGTAGAGATTGAATTCTACCCTGTGACATGCATCTGCTACCAGTCTAATGATATTACATTATTTTCTTTACCTATTTTATTAATACTATTATAACGGTCATGTCTAGATGAATTAATTCACCTGACATTATTTAATGTTATTTGCAGGGATATCAGGAGACAGTACGTTGTACGAGGAAGACCACGCGTGGTTGAAACATTTCTCTTGTCGGCCTCTACTGGACAACAAAACACAAAAACAAGAGACTATATAAAAGACATAGAATAGTGACACAAAGAGAATAAGAGACCCTGAACATACTGGAAAGAAGAAGGGAACTCTCAAGCACTAATTGAAAAAGAACAAGAGCTTCATGAAGATCTATGGAAAAGAACCTTCTAAAAACTGTAGTAGTGTGCTGCAAAGAGATTTTTGAATCCTAGAAGCTGTTTATCTCTACATCTGGAAGACACAACCTGGAAGTTATGACACTCTGTTTTGGAGGCAACTTGCAGAGAACCAAATCTTCATTTCATTCATTCAAAAGAGTCCAGAGCTGATCTGCCAACATAATAGAGCACTTCAAACATATCCCTACTATCTTTAACTCTACTGTGTTTAAATACTATACATTTGTGAGCAGTGTGTATGTGTTACACACACTGACTTTTGTGCTTGAACTGAGGGATATTGAAAATCCCCATACCAAACTATTCTTACATTTGATTCCCACATATAACTGTGGAAGAAGCCTAGTGTGGATTGGTAGTTTATTTGTTTACCCACGTAGAACTATGGTAGAGGTTGAAAAACCTGGATAGTTTGTGAAAGCTGTTGTAAAGCCCGATATAGGCTGTGTATCGCTTTTAATATAATTGTTTCATGGAAGGTGATCACCAAGTGTAGAGGACTATGTATTGACTTAAGACTGAACCTATTGTTTAAATTTGTTGTGTTTATCTTTTCTTTACTCTGTTTAACAAATAACCGCTGTGCTTATATTTTCATTGACAAAAATCTGTTTTTACATTCACTCTTATAGTTAGTTCTGGTTAGTGTGTATATCTGAGTTATTTAGTAAACCTGTTTCGAAAGTCGAATTAGTTCTCATGCTGATTCAATTGAGGAGTAATCAACCTTTGAGAAACCTATTAAACAATAACTCACTTATAGCTCTGCTACCTAAATTGACTGGGCTATTCTAATTTGGGGGATTTTAATCTTAAAAGTTTTTAACAGAAATTTTAATTGGAACTCAATTCACCCCCCTCTTGAGTATCCACTCTAACCAACATTTTGTATCAAAGGTTTCATTCTTATTTATAAATAAAAGGTTTTCAAACCCTCTGTTTTCAAATTGTGATTTTAGTTTTCCTTAAAGATCTTAAATTTCTGTTAGTTCTAAATTTTCTCTCATTATAATATTTTCTAAAATCTAGTTATGGACAATAGACTAGAAGGTGCTTCTACTAATAGGCCGCCTTTCTTTAATGGTGTGAATTATGGTCAATGGAAAATTAAAATGAAAATTCATTTGGAAAGTATTGGTTTTGATATTTGGTCTACTATAGAATGAGAATATGAAATTCCCAAAACTGCTAGATCTACCTGGGATGATGCTACAAAGTCTGACTATAATAATAACTATAAAGCTATGAATGATCTTTACTTCTCTTTAGGAGATGAGGAATTTAACCAAATTTCTTCATGTAAAACAGCTCATGAAATCTGGGACACCTTGGATGTTTCTCATGAAGGAACAACCAATGTGAAGGAAATGAGATTAAATACTTATACTATTAAATATGATAATTTTAAGATGAGACCTGATAAACCCATTTCTGATATGTATCATAGCTTCAATGATATATTCAACACCATGAGTTCACTGGGAAAAGTTGTTACAGAAAAGGAGCAGATCGTGTGAATATTGAGATGTTTGCCTAACAGATGGAGAGGCACTTCGGTGTCTATCCGAGAGTCATGTGACATCAGAAAGCTACCGGTTAAGGAATTGATTGGTAAACTAATTATGTATGAAGAAGAATTGAAGGTTATCAAAGAAGAAGATTATGAACCCAAAACAAAATCTATAGCATTTAAATCTAGTGCCTCTAAGAGTAAAGACAAGGAGAAAATACATGTATCTACTGTAAGTTCAACTAGTGAAGATTCAGATTCATACCATGATGAAGAAATGGCTCAAATTTCTAGGAGATTTAATAACTTCTATACGAAGAAAAAGTTTTTTAGAAAGTTAAACTACAAGGGTATGTATGATCAACAAGGTAAGTGGAAGAAGGATTGGAATAAATATGATAAGGAAGATGATATAGTCTGCTATGAATGAAAGAGGAAAGGACACATCAAGGCTGACTGTCCGAAGTTAAAGTTCAAAAAGAAATATTATTATAAGGATAAGAAGTACAAGAAATCCATGAAAGCAACCTGGAGTGCTTCGGAAGACATCACAAGTGAATCAGAAGCTACTGACTCTAAAAATAATCATGTCAACATGTGCTTCATAACTAACATATCTGAGGTACTTGTTTTCCCTATTCTAAATGACTATTATTCTGAAAATAACAATGACTCAGATAATGGTGAAAATATGTCTAAGGATGAACTGTTTAAATATTGAAATGTACTGGAAGATACCTGCAATGAACTAAAAGATAAATACAAATCGTTGAAGAAATAGCATGCCTTGACTAGTAATATTAAAATAGATCTAAGTGTATAAAAAGAAAATAATGCTCAATTGTTGAAAGAAAATACTCAGATCAAATTATCTAATGAACAATTGAGAAAGGATATTGAAAAGTTCATTGCTGGTCAGGATACCTTGACATAGTTTCTAGGAAGACATATTGCTCCAAAATATACAACTGGTCTAGGATATCAGCCTAGATAGAGACACATTAGCAAAACCAAATTTGTTCCAAAATCAGGATAGTTCACTGCTAGTTCTAGACAGTCTTTTGAGAAATGATTTTCTAAAGGACTGAACAAAGTATTTATGTCTCAAAATATGTTTGTTGATTTCAGAAATTCTATAAATAAAATATGGGTTCCCAAAGATTTATTGGCTAACCTTTCTGGACCCAAGAAGATCTGGGTACCAAAATTATCCCATGTTTAATCTGTTTTGCAGGGAAGGTGTTTAAAGAGTTCCTGTAACACTCTATGGTATTTGGACATTGGATGTTCCAGACATATTAGAGGAGACTATTCGTGCTTTAAGAGTCTAATTAAAGTTGATGGTGGGAATGTCACCTTTGGTGACAATGCAAGAGGAAAAATCATCGGCTTAGGCCAGATTGGTAACCCTGATACAATATTAATTTCTAAAGTACTTTTTGTTGATGGATTAAAGTATAATTTACTTATCATATCTCAATTATGTGATGATGGCCTTAATGTTAAATTTTAAAATGATTCATGCAATGTTTTTAATTCAAATAATGACTTAGTTTTCACTGCATGTAGAAATGAGAATGTATATGCTGTTTATTTAAACATCTTAGCTAAACAAAATGTTTCTTGTTTAAATGATTTTCATAAAGAATCTTGGTTGTTGCATAGAATATTAGGACACTGTAATGTGCACTCACTTAGGAAGCTATCTAAGAAATTTTTAGTTAGAGACCTACCTAAGTTAGAATTCCCAAATGATAAAGTGTGTAATTCCTGTCAAAAGGGAAAACAACACAAAGTTTCTTTCAAACCAAAGAAATAAGTCTCAACTTCTCAACCACTTCAATTGGTTCACATGGATTTGTTTGGACCATCAAGAGTTTCATGTTTAAATGGGAAGCACTATGTTTATGTTCTTGTAGATGACATTTCTAGGTATACTTGGGTATACTTTCTAGCTCACAAAAGTGAAGCTTGTTCCTACTTTTTCAAATATTCTAAGTCTGTAGAAAACCTTGGTGGACTTAAGATTAAAACCCTAATAAGTGATCATGGCTGTGTGTTTGAGAATCATGAGTTTGAATCCTACTGCTCGCATAATGAATATAGTCACAACTTTTCTACCCCTAGGACACCCCAACAAAATAGAGTTGTAGAAAGAAGAAATAGGACCCTTCAAGAAATTTCAAGGACTATGCTTAATGAGTATGGCTTACCTACTTATTTTTTGGGATAAAGCTATAAATACATGTTGTTAAATTATTAATAGAGTCTTAATTAGACCTATTCTAAAAAGGAACCCTTATGAACTTTGGAATAATAGGAAGCCTAAGGTTAATTACTTTATAGTTTTTGGTTGCAAAGTCTTTATTCTTAATACTAAAGATAATCTTGAAAAAATTTCTCCCAAAAGTGATGAAGGAATTTTCTCGGGTTATTCTATTTCAAGTAAAGCCTATAGAGTGTTCAATAATAAAACCAAATGTGTGGAAGAATCAGTTAATATCAAATTTGATGAGACTGATCCACATGAGCCTAAAGATTCTCTTGAAAATCTTGAGGAAGATTTATCAAATTTGAACCTTAATGATAAAAATAGTTAATCCCCTGTAAAAGTATCAACTTCTGGAAATTTTCCAGAATCTGCACCTGCTGATCTTGAACCAACAGACAACTATGAAGAATCTAGTTCAACCCTTCCTAAAGGTATTAGAACTCTCAAGAATCATCCTCTAGATGTTGTTGTAGGTGATTTAAATAGAGGAACACAAACTAGATCTTCTCTAAGAAACAAGGTTGAACATCAAGCTTTTCGTTCACAGCTTGAGCCCAAAAATATTAATGATGCAATCAATGATGAATTTTGTGTAATGGATATGCAAGAAGAACTAAATCAGTTCGAGAGAAACAAAGTTTTGGAATTAGTGGAAAGACCCAAGGACACCTTAACCATAGCAACTAAATGGGTGTTTAGAAAAAAAGTAGATGAGTCGGGGAATATAGTTAGAAATAAAGCTAGTCTAGTTGCACAAGGATATAGTGAAGTAGAAGGAATAGACTATGAGGATACCTTTTCACCTGTAGCTAGACTAGAAGCCATTAGGATACTACTTGTCTATGCAACACATCTGAATTTCAAAAAATATCAAATGGATGTTAAAAGTGCTTTTCTAAATTGATACATATTTGAGGATGTGTTTGTTGAACAACCCCCTGGTTTTACAAATCCCCATCTTTCCAATCATGTTTTCAAACTGTCTAAAGATTTTTATGGCTTAAAATAAGCTCCAAGAGCATGGTATGATAGGCTCAGCTCTTTTCTTATTTCCAATGGTTTTACCAAAGGGATAGTTGATCCTACTCTTTTCATTAAATGGATTTATAAAGATGTTTTGATAGTACAAATTTATGTGGATGATATTATTTTTGGATCTTCTAAAAGTTCATTATGTGTTGATTTTTCAAAAATGATGCAAAATGAGTTTGAAATGAGTTTAATGGGAGAACTAAAATTTTTCCATGGATTTCAGATCTTTCAAAATAAAAATGGCAATGTTTTGAATCAAAGGAAATATATTAAAGATCTTTTAAAACGTTTTTATTTGGATGGAAGTAAAGGTATTGACACACCTATGAGTACCACCTATAAGTTGGATACATATGGAGCTTGAGAACCAGTGGATCAAACCAACTACAGAGGTATGATAGGAAGTCTACTCTATCTTACAACTAATAGACATGACATAATGTTTAGTGTATGCATGTGTGATCGCTTTCAAGACAATCCAAAAGAGTCTCATTTAACTGCTGTTAAAAGAATTTTTAAATATCTCAAACATACTCCTAACATAGGATTATTCTATCCAAAAGGACAATCATTTGATTTGTTGAGTTATTTGGATGCTGATTTTTCCGGTTGCAAGTTAGATAGAAAAAGAACCTCTGGGATATGTCACATTTTAGGCAAGTCACTAGTATCTTGGTGTAGTAAGAAGCAGAATTCTGTTGCATTATCTATTGCCGAAGCTGAGTACATAGCTGCTGGTAGTTGTTGTGCTCAAATTCTTTGGATGAAACATACTTTACTAGACTATGGATTTCAATTCAGACATGTCTCTATAAAGTGTAACAATACAAGTGCTATTAACATTTCCAAAAATCTAGTATCTCATTCTATGACAAAGCATATTGATGTGAGACATGAATTTTTGAGGAATCATTATCAAAAGGGTGATATCACTCTTGAATTCATTGGCACTGAACAACAATTGGCTGATATATTCACAAAGCCATTGAATTCTGAGAGGTTAAATTACATCAAACATGAGTTAGGTATGATTAATTTCAGCATAGTAACCCTCACAGTCGACCCTCACAGTTAGACCTCACAGTCAACCCTCAAAGTTAGAACTCACAGTCGACCCTCACAGTTAGACCTCACATTCGAACCTCATTGTTAGACCTCACAGTCGAACCTCACTATTAGACCTCACAGTTAGACCTCACAGTCGACCCTCATAGTTAGACATCACAGTCGATCCTCACTGTTAGACCTCACATTTGGACCTTACTGTTATACCTCACTATTACATCTCACCGGTGTACCTCACTGATACATCTCAATGTTGGATACCTCGCTGTTTGTTTTTATTTTTGCTGGAATTCGAACTATTTTATTTCTTTTTATTATTTCTATTTTATTTTGTTTTAATCCCTAAATGATAAAATCAATGTCAATGAACACATTTCAATCCACATTCTTCTCCCAATCTTGAACCATGCTCTCGAAATTCCTAAAACCTAACACTTCACCTGATCCCTCAAACATCTCTCAATATCTATGGCCAGAACCAAGCGACCCTTGACTGTCAATGAGGATGCACCAAGGCCTGAGAGAACTCGAGCTGAATCCAGTGGCACCAGTAAAATCCCATTGGGACATGTAAACCCGCATCTGACCAAGAGACAAATCTCTGTTGAGAAGGAGTTAAGTGAAGAATGGTTGTTGTCGAGCAAGTCATTAGTACTGAAAGTACTAGATGCCCAAGGATGGACCGAATGCTTTTCCCACAACAATGGACCTTACTACCCAAATCTTGTGAAAGAATCATATGAATATTTGACGTTTGAAGAGGAAGAGTATATGCATAATCTAATGTCCAGAGTCAATGGAAATGAAGTTAGCTTCTCATCTGCTGAGTGGGCTGCCTGTTTGAAAGTTCCTCATAAAGGAATATTTGATTACTACTCTGGAGTGGCTCCTCTAGACAGTGTTTTTTTTTAGTATGAAAAATTTCTGTAATAACTGACAGGAGATTGAAAATCAAGAAGGATCATTATAGCTGAGATTAATGGAGAAGACATGCTCTTATTCAAATTCAGTCACCATGTACTTAGTCCGAGGAGAGGGGACTTTGTTGTACTGAAGTACCAGGACATATTCTTGATGTACTTATTGAAGCATGGAAATAAGATTAACCTATGTAGGTTACTGATGGTAAAATTGGAAGATATGACCAAGGAAACCTTTAAGTCCAATTACTTATTCAATGCCAAGATTATTTCAATTATGCTAAAGGTAAAAGGTGTGGTTGGAAGTCAAGAATAAATGATAGTATCTAAGAACGGTGTCTGTATCTCCAAGGTAATTTTCAAGTTCATGAAAATTAACTGGAATCCCTGGAAGAGGACATGGGTGAATGATGAAGGAAATGTGTATGAAAAGTTTGACCCTAGTACTCATCCAACTAGGCCAAAAGACAAAAGAGATCCAGTCCTGAAGCCTGATGAGCCAGAACCGGTTTACTCTAATGAGGAGGAGGCTGAATGAGGTGTGGACCCTCAAAGAGAGAACACCCCCATTAATGATGGGAGTATTCCTGATTTACCTCATAGTCCTGTAAGGACTGTAGATTTTGGAGAAGCTATCCCTCCAAAATAATTACCAAGGAGAGAAACTTTTTTGAAGGATAGTGATACTGAGACCACTGAAGAAGAAGAAGAATCATATCAGAATTTTTTCAAGGATACCTCTGAAGAGGATGAAGCAACCGAGTCAGATCATTTTTTTCATGAAGAAAAGGAGGTTGCTGCTGAAGCAGATGATGAGGAAAATGAAGAGGAAGAGCTCAGTTTGAGCCCTCTGATTGATAATACAGAAATTATAGTGCCTGACCAGGAAGCTGGAGTGGAATCTACTACCATTTATGAGGGAGTCATTGATGACTCAAAAAAGGATAGGACTCTCCCCATAGTTGAACTAGCAGAGAAAATGGTTGTTGAATCTGCTGATGTTGTAGAGGAGTCTGTGGAGTTACCTCAAGCAGAACAGTTAGAGGAGATTCCTCAGGAGAATGCTCTAAGTGAGGGGGAGCATCTTGGATCAGTTTCTGTATTGTATGACATCGAATTTTGGTCATGAGTTCCAAGATATATGGTACTTGGACTCAATTATGGAGATTCTGATGAGGAGGACCAACCCCAAAGGGATTCAGTTATCCTACCTGTTGTGGCTGAAAATTTAGCAACCAAGGAGGTCCTTGAGTCCCTAAAGGCTGAAATGAAAGAAGCACTGAGAGATTCAGTGGAAGATTTGAAGAAAAGCTTGGTTGAAGAGATGAGGAGTGTGGAGCAGAACCTGCAGCTATATATGGGATGTTCTGTGTCTAGTCCAGTAAAGGAAATGATTGATGAAGTTAAAGTATGCCATATTCAAATTGAGAGTTGGACAGGAGCTGTGGTTTCTCTAAGACAATCGATTGCTTCATTGACTGCCATGAATAGTTCTCAAACCCAAGTGAATGCTGATATTAGATATATCAAAGAAGTAGTCAAGCATTTTGTGGAAGTATTTGAGGATTTTAAGACATCAGTCAAAGAACATTTCAACATTAAAGATGCACTTGTTCATAAGGTGGTTAGTAATTTGACACAGTCTTTCAAAGAGATGGCAGCTTTCTCGGTAAAACCCCTTCCCTCAACCAGCTCCACTATGAACATTGACCAGTTCAGAACTGTGATCCAGGAAGAGTTGGCTAAAGCCAGTACCAGTGGAACCTCTGATACTCAGATACTTACTACCACTAGAGAAGTCAGCAGTTTTTTTCGTGATCCCCTACGGGAAGCTACTGCTTCTCAAGAGTCCATTAAGAATAAAGTGGATTCCTACTTTGAGAAGGTCTATACCATGCATCAAATGACCAACCACTTCAAGATCTTGATATATAATATGAAGTTTCCTCCAGTGACTCAGGCATTCAGATAGCAGGTTAGCTAGCTGAGAGAATTGGCCCCTACTTTGGATAAATTCTTGGAAAATAAAGATGATTTATTATCTTCCATGGAAGGATGAGGAAGCATTATTATGGATTTCAGAAACCTTCTTCTCCCCTTTCTTTATATGGACTGCACCCCTATCATTATCCCCACTGCCTTACCTACATCTCTACCCAGTGGTTCTTCTTCCATCATGTCTCCTACTGAATCTATCAGAAGCCTTACTCCACTGATCCCTCAGAAATCTACCCACTACAGACCCACATGATCTTCTGTTACTGCCCCTCCAGTCATTCCTACAACCATTCCTAAACCTGCTAATCCACAAGCTTCTACTCCATCTTCTTCTTCCAAAGGGAAAGACCCCTTACCTACGAATAATGTGGATTGATTTTGTTTATGTCTTTTGATAGGGACTCTATATTCTTTTTTTAATGAAATGTATTGTGTTATTAATATAAGCCTTCTCAGTTTTTCTCTCATTTGTAATTATTTTTGCTAATCACAAAGGGGGAGAAATACTGTGCTTGCTGTGCTAATTTAGAAACCCATATGAAAATACTATGATTATTACTCTCTAATACTTAACAAATTTTAATACATACTGACATAATTTGTGATTATCAAAAAGGGGGAGACTGTTGGAATCACCTATTTTAATAATCAAAAATCATGTTTAAATATTGATTATAATATATTAAGTCAATATTTAATTCTTTTCATCTACATATACAATTATCTTATTCTCAACAATGTATATTCTTAAGACTCAGGACTTTGCTGCATCAACTTACAGTCCATATTTATCTAAATATAAGCTCACTGTTAAAGGCTACTGGTAAGAGCCTTCTGTTCAAATTCACCGTTATAGCTTACTATCTCCTTAATTCACTATTGGTAGAAGATCACCGTTGAAGATTTACAGTCACTGTTGGAAGCTAATGGTACACGGTTACTGTCAAAAACCTACTGATGATCTACTTATCAAAGCTCACAGACAAAGAGTTACTGTCATAAGGTCACTACTTTAACAAGGTTTCTGCTAGAAGTCCACTTTCAGACTCTTTCTCAAGTCTTCTATTGAGAAATTCTTTGTTCAAGTCTGCAGTTGGAAAGGTTACTGTTGAAGTAGTCTGATGTTACAGAACTACTAATTAAAAGCTTACTACTAAAGGTCTACTGTTGAGCCTACCGATGGAGTTCACTGATGAGGATCCACTGTTACAAATAATAAAATAGCTACCGTTAAAAGACTATAGTTTAAGTCTACAGTTGGAAAGACTACACTTCACAGTTGGAAAGATCACAGTTGAAGCCCTCAACTGAACAGTCTATCGATGAAGTCCACAGTTGTAGAGATTGAAGTCTACCGTGTGACATGCATCTGCTACCAGTCTAATGATATTCCATTATTTTCTTTACCTATTTTATTAATACTATTATAATGGTCATGTCTGGACAAATTAATGCACCTAATATTATTTAATGTTGTTTGCAGGGATATCACGAGATTGTACGATGTACGAGGAAGACCACACATGGGTGAAACATTTCTCTTGTCGGCCCCTATTGGACAACAAAACACAAAAACAAGAGACTATATAAAAGACACAGAATAGAGACACAAAGAGCAGAAGAGACCCCGAACATACTAGAAAGAAGAAGGGAACTCTCAAGCACTAATTCAAAAAGAACAAGAGCTTCACGAAGATCTATTGAAAAGAACCTTCTAAAAACTGTAGCAGTGTGCTGCAAAGAGTTTTTGAATCCTAGAAGCTGTTCATCTCTACATCTGGAAGACATAACCTGGAAGTTATGACACTCTGTTTTTTAGGAAACTTGCAGAGAAGGACCAAAGCTTCATTTCATTCATTCAAACAAGTCCAGAGCTGATCTACCAACACAATAGATCATTCCAAACATATCCCTACTATCTTTATCTTTACTGTGTTTAAATACATTACATTTGTGAGTAGTGTGTATGTATTACACACACTGACTTTTGTGCTTGAACTGAGGGATACTGAAAATCCCCATACCAAACTATTCTTACATTTGTTTTCCATGTATAACTGTGGAAGAAGCCTGGTGTGGCTTGGAAGTTTTTTTGTTTACCCATGTAGAACTGTGGTAGAGGTTGAAAAATCTGGACAGTTTTTGAAAGCTGTTGTAAATCCCAATACAGGTTGTGTATCACTTTTAATATAATTTCTTGGTGGCAGGTGATCACCAAGTGGAGAGGACTGGGTCTTGACTTAAGACTGAACCTCTTGTTTAAATTTTTTGTGTTCATATTTGCTTTACTCTATTTAACATATATCTGTTGTGCTTATATTTTCAAAGACAGAAATCTATTTTTACATTCACTCTGATAGTTAGTTCTGGTTAGTGTGTATATCTGAGTTATTTAGTAAACCTGTTTCAAAAGTCGAATTAGTTCTCCTACTAATTCAACTGAGGAGTAATCAACCTTTGAGAAACTTGTTAAACAATAACTCACTTATATCTCTACTTCCTAAATTGATTGGGCTGTTCTAATTTGGGAGATTTTAATCCTAAAAGTTTTTAACAGAAATTTTAATTGGAACTCAATTCACCCCCTCTTGAGTATCCACTCCGACCAACAGTAATCTTCTTGTGATGGAATTGTTTTCATGCATTCATGTGAAACCTCTTGCAAGCTTGGTGAACATTCTCTTGATAATCTAAATAATCTATACTATAATACATTAAAATTATATACACTTATCTTGGTCATTATTTTTTATGTGAAAACATCATGTTTGTCTCCATACTATCAGACGATCCATGACCAGCATGCATCAACATAGTGATTGTTCTTCATTTCATCATGTGAAGCCTCATTAATCATCATAGGTTCGTATTATAGGTTATTGTGATATCTTCTCACATTGTATTCGTTATTATAATGAATTATAATAAATGAAATATGAATTTTCATGCTTTGTGTTAGTTTGATCGATCTTGTCTTAAGCCTTCAACATGCTGAGTGCGGTTTATAGGTTGTCTCAAGATCATGTGGGAAGATGCATTACTGAGAGGATGAAGAATATGGTATTGTTTGAAAAAATCATGGATGGTTATAAAATATTTTTCTGGGATTTCCAAAAGTTCCTCAAATAAAATATTAATAGTATGATATTCAAATGAATGACCATATTCCACAGATCGGATGAAAGTGATTATTTATATCATTTTAATGGTGTAGGAATAGTAACTATAAAACATCTATACCACATCAAAAATGTGATTTCACTCCAATATGATTTATAAGAAAAACAATGAAAGCTGTTTCTTTTGCTAAATGTGTGGTTTGGAACCTATTTCACCTACACACGCCACTATATGGGATTCATCCCTATAGGCTTCAGGCCCACACTATGTGCACCTGTGGATGCGCTTATTCTACCAGCCTTACTATAATAACCCTACACTTTATTATATATTTAAACATGATTTATTACATAAAAATGCACATAAGAAAAATCTGAGGATTGAGAGGTATAGTGTCTTGGGAAATTAGAAAACATTACATTACAACTTAAATCATAAAATAAACGTCTTTATTGAAAACTTCTTTTACATGACAGCAACATTCCTTCATACTTAACATTTCATGGGATAACCTGAGGACATACATAAGATAAGGGGAGCTATAAAACCCATTAAGAGAGAAAAAATGCATAACATGAGTAATATTGTACATGTTATGGAATAGGCATATCAATGGAGTATGAGAGAAGCATGAACATAAAGGCATGATATTTCATTATTATCATAACATGGAAATGTGGAAATAATATACAACATGATATTAGCATGATCCAAGGATCATTGCACATGGATTAGAATGAGTAAACCCTCATTGCATTTGATTGAGCATAAGTAAACCGTCATTTCTCTTGATTTAACATGAGTAAATACTCATTTCACGTTATGTGTCATGATACTATACTTTAACAAATGCATTGGAGCACTATTAGGGCGCACCCTTCTTAATAATTTCATTTCATGCATAAGTGTGCCATATATATCATACAACATGGATTCATTAAACATCATAATTTATTCCATGAATAAGTTAGGTTGAATAAATAAATGTAAGTTCTCAATCAACAAGTACATGTGCATAACGGTGAATACCCTTGATAAAGAAATGGTTATGGTATTCAGTTACATGATGATTTAGGCATGGGAGATTTTGGGGTAACTTTGGTAGCATAAAGATGTCAAATAGAAATCATAAAATTTATTGATGAGAGAGAAAAGGTTCTCTCATCATTTATACAATAAATGAACAATAAGGGGTTATGGAACATAATATAAAATAATTGTTTGAATGTAAATGAGGAGAGAGAAATTCCTTACGGAATTTCAGCATGGTAATAAGTGTACATGAAAGGAATTAATGAGAGATAAAGGGGTATATAAACATTAAAACATAAGTAGAGTAGTATAGGGTTGGTTAAAAATCATACCACATCATTTTTAATTGAAAATAAAATGGCATAACAATATAAGGAAACTAGGACATAAATAAGGAAGGAAGGAAAGTGAGGATCGCTTACTTGAATGTGTGACTTCAAGAGCTTGATGGGGGATTATTGAGAGCATTGATTACCTTGGGAAGATTATATAGAGAGGACGGAATATTATGGACTTTCTCTAAGAAATGTTATTGAATTTAGGTGGGATCATGGGTGGGTTAATATAGGAAATGTGAGGGGAATTCTTTAATATTTCACAAACATAGGTTTTGGAATCTATATAATTAAATATTCAAAACCACAAACCATACCATGATTTTTTCCCATGGTTTTTGATAAATAAAAGTGGAAAATATTATTTTATAAGTAAAATTTTCTAAATTATTAAAATATTAGGCTTACTTATGTGGAGGTGAGTCACACTCACAAGGAAATCATTTTAAAATGTTATAATATTTTATAAGTCTTGTAGGGTCCACTAAAAAAACATAAATTTAATCAAAAAAATCTAAAATAACATTATTTTAAAGTTAATACATATATTTTCCTAATAACCCTTTTATAGTATTTTATTACATCACTGTTGTGACATTATGATGTCATAAAACATATTATATATTTAATTGGTATTTAATTTTTACCGAAAACATCAATTGTCTAAGAAAATTATGAAAGATTCACTATTAGATAATTTTGAAATCCTAAATCAAAAAATAATATTCATTTTATCTAAATAATCTTCTAAATATTTGAATTTTCACTTTTAAAATAAAAGCTGACATTTATTGAAAATTGACGGGTTTTGACAAAAAAAGTTTCTAAACATTAATAAAAATTACATTTGACTTCATAATAATTATATGATAATTTATATTTAATAAAAATTATATAAGAATAATATTTTATTCTAATATTATATATTCCAAAAAAATAATTAATTCTTCAATATAAATACTGTAACTAAAAATACAAATTCAGTTTTATCGTATGAAAATATAATTCTTATCAAACTGAATATTTAATAATTTATAGAGTAAAAACAGTATGGAATATAATAACAACTTATAATTAAAATGAGTGTTCTAATAACACAATTATAATACCAATATTAATAAAACTTCAATTTAAAATAATTATTTATATATTTATAAAAAGTACCATTTTACCTGAAAAACAATTTTTCTAATTCATTATATTTAAAAAAACTATTCTCATACAGAAATCGATAGAATACGAATTTTATTTATAAAAATGATTACAAAAAAATTAATTAATACCTTGTTACATAACCCCTTATAACACCTGCATAAGACCTATTGGTGAGGTGTGCTATGGTTACAGACTCTTGGGGTGGCTCAGATAACATCATTCAGGTTGTAATTTATACTAACTTACACTTCTCCCATAGGCAATTTCGTTCAATATTAACATGTTGAAGTTTGGTCGGTACTTGGTCCAGAGAGAAGCTCATTGACACTACCTTCTTTCTGAGCTCCAACAAATGAGCTTCGTATGGCTCAAGTCTACTGGATGAGGCCATCCTCTCCTTTGTTTGTGTCGAAAGGATTCTTTTTAAAAACATTAATTTAATATAAGTTTTGTGGTCACTATTCAATAGCTATATTATCAACATTAATGATACTTAAAGGTCATTTAAACGCAATTTATTAAAATTAATAAATAAAAATAAATGTGTTTTCTATATCCATAAGTCGTTTAATTAAATAAAATAAAGGGAATTTTATTCATGAATGTTCGGGTCATTAAAACCTTCCCCCTTAAGAAATTTTTTCCTCGAAATTTCATTTTCCCACACTAAAACAGATGTGGGTAACTCCACCTCATCACTTCCTCTATTTCCCATGTTGATTCTTCAAACTTTTGGTTTCTCCATAACACTTTGATGAGGGGAATTGCCTTGTTTCGTAGAACTTTTTTCCTATGATCCAAGATCTTCACTAGCTTCTCTTCATACAAGGGGTCATTCTCCAATGGTACCACCTCTGGATTGAGTATATATGATGGGTTAGGTATGTGCTTCCTCAAGAGTGATACAAGGAATACATCATGTACTTCATATTGGTTTGGTGGGAGTGATATTCAATAGGCCACTGCTTCAATTCCATCAGGGATCTCAAAAGGGTCGATGTAACTTGGACTAAGATTTCCCTTATTCCCAAATATCATAACTCTCTTCCAATATGATATGTAGAGGAATAACATGTCTCCAATATCAAACTCTAGGACTCTTCAATGATTGTCAGCAAATCTCTTTTTTCAAATCTAATAAGCTTTAATTTGATGTTGGATAGTCATAACTTTCTCCACCATTTCTTTGACCATTTCAGGATATAGGAGTTGTCTCTCCTCAACTTCATCCCAACATGTATGTGTTCTACACCTCTTCCCATAAAGGGCTTCATAAGGATATATTTGGATGCTTGAGTGGAAAATGTTATTGTAAGACAACTCAACCAAAGGAAGGTGTTGATCCCATCCTTCTTTGAAGTACATTTAGCATTATCTCAACATGTCTTCAAGTGTTTGGATACTCAACTTAGATTAGCCATTAGATTTAGCATGATAAGTCGTACTTAATTTTAGCTCAATATTTAGAATGTGTTGGAGACTCTTCTAGAGCATTGAGATGATTCTTGAATATCGATCGCATACAATAGATAGTGGTACTCCATGAAGCCTTACCACTTCTATGATGTATATATGTTCTAGTTGATCCAATGAGAAATCATATCGAACTAAAATAAAGTGTGCAGTTTTTGTAAGACGGTCCACAATAACCCAGATAGCATTATTTCCTTTGGATGTCTTTGAATGTCTGGGTACAAAGTCCATGGTGATATTTTCTCATTTCCATTTTGGTATGGGTAATGGTTGAATCATCCTCTTATACTTCTACCTCTCATCCTTCAATTGCTGACATACCAGGCACTTTGATTTAAACTCAGTGATCTACTTATTCATGTTATCCCAGTAATAATTCTCTCATAGAAATTGATACATCATTGTGTTTCTTGAGTTAATTGAGAAATTTTAACAATGTGCATCATCCAAAAGTTCTTTCTATAACTCCGAACATGATGGAACACATAATATTGACCCAAATCTCACAATTCCTTCTTCATTAACATTGAACTCTGATGATTTCCCTTTTATGGTAGTTTTCGATTTCTTTTGAATTCCCACATAATCCTTTTGAGCATCCTTTAACCATTCCAAAAGAGATGGTTGAGAAATCATTTCTGAAAGGATGTGTGATGTTCCCATATTTATGATTCCCATTTCCCTCTTCATCAAATCTAAAAAGATATGATACTTTTAAATTATCATCAATAATAGAATCATTGGATCCTTTCTACATAGAGAATCTTCCACCTTATTCACATTCCTAGGGTGGTAATGGATTGAACAGTCATAGTCATTGATCAACTCTAATGATCATCGTTGGTGTATGTTAAACTCTTTCTATGTGAATTTATACTTGAGGATTTTTGGATCTGTATATATTTCACACTTCTCACCAAAGAGGTAATGTCACCAAATTTTTAAGTTGAATATTACTATAGACAACTCAAGATCATGTGTTGGATATTTTATCTCATGAAAATGAAATTGAATTGAAGCATAGGCAATTACTTTGTCCTTTTTCATCAACACACAGCCTAGTACCTTCTTTGAATCATCACTGAATACCACAAAATTTCTCCACTTCTGGGTAGTGTGAGCACGGGCACTGTGATAAGCCTCCCTTTCAACTCCTTGAAGTTATCTTCACATTCATCACTCCAATAAAACTTTACTCCCTTCCAAGTTATCTTGGTGAGAGGGTTTGATAATCATGAGAAATGTTTTTACAAAGTAGCGATAAATATCCAACTGACCCATGGAAGCTATGGATTTCTGTCACAGATGTTGGACTCGACCATCCCTCAATTGCATTTTTCATAGAGGGATCCATATACATCCCATTTCTTGTGATGATCTGACCCAAGAACTAGATTTCCTTCAAACTTATTTCACACTTTTTTTACTTTTCGTAGAGATTATCCTTTTTTAAGGTCTCTAGTACAGTGATTAGATGCTCATCATTCTCCACCTTAGTTTTGGAGTATGTTAGAATATCATCTATGAAGGCTACCACATATTTGCTGAGGTTATCTCTAAATACACTATTCATCAAGTCCATGAATATTTTTGTACCATTAGTGAGTCCTAAAGGAATTACTATGAATCCATAGTGCTCATACCTTGTACAAAAATAAATCTTTGGGATATCCTCCTTCTTCACCATTAATTGGTAATATCCCAATTTAAAATCCACCTTGGAGAAGTATTGTGCTCCACATAGCTAATTGAACAAGTAATAAATTCATGGTAGGGGATACTTGTTCTTTATCATGATTTCGTTGAGCTTATGATAATCAATGAAAAGGCGCATTAACCCATCCTTCTTCTTGATGAAGAGGATTGGTTCACCCCATGGTGAAGCACATGGGCATATAAACCCTTTATATAGATACTTTTTTAGTTGTTTCTTTAGATCCTAAATCTCCCCAACATCCATTTTATATGGAGTCATGGATATTGTCAAAGCCCCACGTAAAAGATCAATCAACAATTCAACATCTCTTCTTAGAGGAAGACCATGCAATTCATGGAGAAACAATTCAGAAAATTCCTTCAAAATAGGCCTGTCTTCAAGGATGGTTTCTTCCTTAGACTCAATCATCTGATCAAGATACGCATTCTCATAGTGAAATAATATCCATGATTAAGATTATGCTGTTAAAGAAGATTCATCCTCCTCCTAGAACATGTATAGAATCGGGGGTTGATTCTCCATGTGGAATGTGATTTCCCTCTCATGATAATTTATGTTGTCTCTATATCAGTAAATCCAATCCATTCTATGAATTACATCAAATTCCATCAAAGGGAGTATGAAAAGGTTTGCCGAGAAGTTCAATACACAAATTGTGACAAGGGAGGAGTTATACTCATGGGATTCAATAATTTTCCCATTTGTTATTCTCACTGACATATCTACCTCCATGATTTGTGGTGGTGCTGGGATTTTTCTACTAAACTTTTAGTATATAAAATAATGCATTAAACCATAATTAAAAAGTATGTTCAATATTCTCGAATGAATAACTATCGTACTTGTCACCACTTCATTGTAAGGACTTTCTTTGGTGGTAGTGATGGAAAAATCTCCCTCTTGTTACCTTGGAGGTTGTTGGTTACCTCCAGAAACCATTATATTAGGGAACTGGTTTGAAAAATGCCCTAGTTATTTTTAGTTGAAGCAATGAACAATTCATTAATGGTCGAATGAAGTGTTCCTCTCCTATATCGCAATAGTAGTTTTTTCTTGTCGGTAATTAATGGTTAGGTGACCTTCTCTTCCACACCTAAAGCATTTCCTCATCTTCTTAAAGAAATTTTTTGGGCACTTCCTTCCACGACTTTGATAAGTGGGGTGATAGAATTTATTATCATCATTGGATTTATCCATCAGAACACCAAAATTAAAGTCCAGTTTCCGCTTATTATCCCCATAATACCACTAAGATTCACCAATATTCATTTCCACATTGAGGGAACATTAGATAATTTCCTCATAGATATCCAAGTCACGGATCACAAGGTCTTTATATAAACTAGGTTTTATCCCACCAAAGAAGCAGTGAACCTTAGAATCAGGGGTAAAGACAAATATGAAGGCGTATCTTGCAAGCCTTGGGAAGTATTTCTCGTAAGCTCCAATTGATTCAATGTCTTTTTTCTTGTGGGAAGGAAGTACCTTTCTATCTTATGTCAGGGGGTGTGAGGAAAATATTTATCAAAAAATATTTTCCAAAAATCCTTCAATTCCAATGCCTTGATCTCTTCCTCAGGATTCGTTTTTTTATCAATGTCCACCATTGATCAGATTCACCCTCCATATGATAAGTAACTAGAAGAACCTTATCTTATTCAGAACATTTTTGGATGGAGAAGATTTTCTCAATGAACATGATCCATTGTTCTAAGATTGAGGGGTCAGATATTCAATTAAAAGTAGGAGGCCTTTGTCTCATGAAACTCATGATTATGGCTTTAACTTTCTTAAGAGGGGTAAAACTTTCCTCTTTACCTAGGTTTCTATTCAAAACTTGAGTTAACTGAGAGAGTATCGTGATAAATTTTGCGATCCCCACTCCTATCAGACTGGGAATCTCACTAGAATAGTCATCACATTGATCTTCACATCGTTTGTTATCCTGAGTCCTCTTATTACCGGCCATTAGTTAGAATAAAATGAAATTTAGGGGTAACACATAAATGGGAATCAAAATAAAAAAAAGTGATAACATATAAATTACATTTATTTCCTTAGCTTAAGAATGAATAGGCTTTAATCTATGTTATCTATGATCTACTTCCCAACATATATTATTAGGGTCATTTTTTATACCCTTGATAATGCTTCATACTAAGATTATGAATTTACTGAAGTCTATACCCTAGGAGTGTCGAACTAAGAGTGTATCATTGCCCATTTTTGTGCACCAGTTCTCATTTGAGTCTAGATCAAAACGATGTTTTTAGGTTTTACCCCTAGATACATCTGTGCTAGAGCTACCTCTACATGTTTATATCCAACAAGGATGTATTTTCTTGATGAACCACTTAATCTATACTCACAAAAACTTAGGGATGTTTTTATTATGATTAGTATTATCCCTAAAGCTTTCAGTAGGGTTTTATGATCTAAATAAAAAAACTAAACTTATCCTTTGATACCAACTATAACAACCCTACTCTTTATTACATATTTAAACATGATTTATTACATAAACTGGAACTTAAGACAACTCTAAGTATCGATAGATCTAGTGTCTTGAGAAATTAAAAAACATTACATAACAATATAAAAAATAATATAAACTTCTTTATTGAAAACTTCTTTTACAAGAACACAACATTCCTTCATACTTAGCATTGCATGGGATAACCTGAGGACATACATAAGAAAATGGTGATCAATAAAGCCCAGTAAGGGAGTAAACAAGGCATAACATGAAGAATACAGTACATTTTAGGAAATCAGAATATCAATATATCACAATAGAAATATGAACATAAAGTCATTCTATAGCATGATTATAATAACATGGAAATGTGGAAAAACATACAATGTGATATTAGGAGGAGCCATGGCTCATTACACATGGATTTTCCTGAGTAAACCCTCAATACACTTGATTTAGCATCAGTAAACCCTTATTGATATTGATTTATCATGAGTAAACACTCATTTCACATAATGTATCATGATACTATACTTTACGCAATTCATTGGAGCTCTATTCGGTTTCACCCTTATTAATCATTTCATTTCATGCATAAGTTTACCTCATAGATCATACAGTATGGAATCATTAAACATCATTATTTATTCCACAAATAATATATGTTTAATAAATAAATATAAGTCCTCAATAAACAAGAACATGTTCATAAAAGTGAATACCCTTGATAGATAAATTGTTATGGTATTCCATTATATGATGATTTTGGCATAGGAAATTTTGGTGTAACTTTAGTAGCATAACGACGTCAAATAGAAATCGTAAAATGGGTTGATGTGAGAGAAAGTGTTATTTCATAATTTATACATAAAATGTATTGTAAGGGGTGATAGAACATAATATTAAAACATATGAAATGGAATTTATATGAATAATATAAAACAATTTATTGAATGTAAATGATGAGAGATAAAACCCTTACGGAATTTCGGTATGGTAATGGGTGTACATGGGAGGAATTAATGAGAGATAAAGTGGTGTCTCATAATTAAAACATAATGAGGTTAGTATAGGGTTGGTTAAATATCATAGCCCAAATTTTTTAATGGAAAATAAAAGGGCATAAAAATATAAGGAAACATGGATCTAAATTATGAAGGAAGGAAAGTAAGGATCCCTTACTTTTGTGCATGACTTCAAGAGATTGAGGGTGGATTATTGAGTAATTTGTGTTCTTTGGGGGATTTTAGAGAGAGGATAGAAGAGTAGGGATGTGATCTAGGTATTTTTTGTAAAGATAACTGGGATCTTGGGTGGGTTTATATAGGAAATGAGAGGTTAATTATTTAATATTTCACAAACTTAGGTTTTGGGATCTATATAATTAAATATTCAAAACCACAAACCATTCCATGGGTTTTTCACATGGATTTTTCCAAAGGGGATTGGAATAAATTTTTTATAAGTACAACATCCAATATTATTAAAATATTAGTCTTTCTTATGTGGAGGTGATTCACACTATCAAGAAAATCGTTTAAAATTGTTAAAATATTGTATAAGTCTTAGAGGGTCCAATAAGGCATCATAAATTTAATGAAACAAATTTAGAATCATATTATTTTAAAATTAAAACGTATATATTACGATATTAATTTTATGGTATTTTGTTACATCATTATTGGGTCATTGTGATGTCATAAAACACATTATATATTTAAACGGTATTAAATTTTTATCCATAACATAGACTGTCTCAGAAAATTTTGAAAAATTCACCATTAGATAATTTTGACTTCCAAAATCAAAAAATAATATCCATTTTATCTAAAAATATTTCTAAATATGTGAATTTACACTTTTAAAAAAAATTCCCTTATTTAAAATTGATGGGTTTTTTAAAAAATACTTTCTAAACCTTACTAAAAATTACAATTGACATCATAAAAATTATATGATCATTTATATTTAATAAAAATTATATATTAATAATATTTTTTAAAATTTTATTTATTCTAAACAATCATTAATTCATCAAAATAAAATCTTTAATTATAATTCAATTTCATTTTTATCATATGAAAATATAATTCTTATCAAAATGAATACTTTATCATTTGTAGAGAAAAAACTATAGGGAATATAATCTACCCATATAATTAAAAGATGTGTTCTTATAACACTATTATAATTAAAATATATTAATAAAACCTCATTTGAATATAATAATTCATATATTTCAAAAAAGTTCCATTTTAATCGAAAAATCAATTTATCTAATTCATTATATTTCATGAAAAACGATTCTCATACTGGAATTCATGGAAAAATACTTTTATTTATAAAGGGGATTACACAAAAAAAATAACTAATTCCTTGTTACATAACCCATTATAACACCCACATAAGACCTATGTGTAAGGTGGGTAATGGTGATTGGCTCTTGGGGCAGCTCAGATAAGATCGTTCAGGGGGTAATATTTATTAACTTCCACTTCTCTCATAGGTGATTCTATTAATGATTAACTTGTTGAAGCTCAGCTTGGGATTGGCCAAGAGAGAACCCCAATGATGCTACCTCCTTTATGAGATCCAAAAAATGAGCATCATATGGCTCGAGTCTACTAGAAGAGGTCATCCTCTACTTTTTTTGTGTCGAAAGGATTCTTTTTAAAAACCATACTTTTATATCAGTCGTGTGGTCACTATTCAACCTCTATAATATCAATAGTAATGAAACCTAACATTCATATAATCCCAATTGGATAAAATAAATAAATAAAATTCATGTGTTTCTATATCCATAAGACATTTAATTAAATAAAATAAAGGGAATTTTATTCATGAATGTTTGGGTCATTACACTTACACATGGGATCATTCATACCTAGTGGATGTTGTGCCTTATGAAAACCACGGGCTCCCTTATGCAGGCTCCCACATGGGGTTTTCCCCTTAGGTTCCCCTATAAGTGGTTGAGGGATACCCCATCAATTCTAGGATGGTTGGCCTATTATTTTAGGTAAAATATCATAAAATATATTCAAAATTTCTAATATTCAAGCCCAAAAATTCCAACCCATATTCCAAAAATCACTACTTCATTAACACCACACATTAACTTATGAAAAAAATGAAACCATGGACCAACATGAGAGTTATTATTTTAAAAAATTTCAGTAGTTGGATCGAGTGTAAGTGAGATTCAAATAGAGTTTGTTCTATAGAACCAACTAACTTTGTACTTTCAATTACCAAAATTTAAAAATATTTTATCTTATCACATAATGATTTTTCTCCTCAATGACATTTATGTGATAATTTCCTTTTAATATTCATCATATTAATATGATATAACATTTCCCCACTAAATTGATAACCTATAGATAGTAGAGATACATTATTTAATAAATATATCAAATGATTTAGAAAACTTCTGTCTAAAATGCCATAGATAATGCTTGATTATCATTTTTAGGGGTACATAAGACATTGTGATCTCTTCTAATGACATTAATATTTCATGATCTTTAATATAGGTTGTTATGAGGGAATACACATCAATATGAATTCAAGATGTTTAATGTGCCATTGGATATCCTTATCTAAAAATAATGTATCGGTCCTTACATAGGAGATCATTTTTAATGTGTGTCAAAAATCATGTACATAGATGTGTTGATGAAAACCATGATTAAATAAGCATGTGGAAAAGAATTATACATCTAATTATTCATAAATTATAATGAATTAATTGAATTTTTAAGAAATGAATTGTCAATTCTATATAAATTGATGAAAATATATATGTTAATTTGATTTAATTATAATTATCTAATGAAATTCTTGTTTGGGGTAGTTTATAGAAAATTTCATTATATAAAGTTAAATAAAGGTAAATAAATATTATATGTTTATGGCACAAGTGTACATTATACTTTATGTGGTATTAGTTGACAAGGGGATTATATAACATAGTTTAATTCTTAATAAGATTGTTATAGTTTCAACTTTAACATCATTATCTATGGGTGACTTGATGTGTTACTAGATTCTAAATTCATTATTTGGGTATGTTATCCTATTTCTATTGAGAAATGGGCCTAGAGGGTCACAAAATATGTTTATCTAGATTCTTATTAAATTATATTTAATATATATATATATATATATATATGAATAAATGTATTTAGTTTTTTGTATAATAGTATTTATTCTAGTAAATGTGGGTTGTATAAATTTATTTATGAGATATTCATGTTTATACTGTGTGGGTTGAAAAAAATTATGTGAAAATGGGATCAGGAAAATATAGTGGAATTAAAAAAGAGGAAATGGGATGATTATTGCAGAGATGAAGAGGCTTTAAGTGGTTTGGGGAAGAACCTAATATTCCCTTATTCTAGATTTGGGGAGCACATTTTTTTCAATGTGTAAGAATGGATATACTTCATCATTTTTGTCCATACGATACAAATGAGTGTCACTTATGTGGAATTATGGTCAAAATTTAGTTGTTCTATCGACCACTTTCTTAGTATATTTGATGATGTGGTTTAGATTCTAATATAGCATCACATGCATGAGGTAGTTAAAAATTTCATAGTGTAATCCATATGATATCTGTGTCACGACCCGTCCTCGAGGCCCATGCCGTGACTACCCCAAGCCTGCCTTCCATAGGCCAGGGGTTGGCGACTAGCACCAAGGCGTAATTCCTGATAAAAAGGGAAGGCATTTCCTTTGTAAAGTAAACAAACACCACAGAGCAAGAAAGTAGTAGAAGTAAACACTAAGTAAAAACTGATAAAAAAGTAAGTGCGGAAAAGTAAGTGGGCCAGTATACAAACCCAAACTGAAAGTAAAGTAAAACTAGAAAGGGAAAATAGCAACTGAATGTAAAGCCGCAGCCTCGAGCCATCCACTGGAAGTCCCACCTGAAGGTTGAGTACAGATAGCTTCCACATTTCCTCGGGTCCAGCCGTCCGCTCCAAGTACATCCCGCCCAGTGGTCCACCTCCGGGTACCAACCTGCTCTGCAAGACTCAACCGCGATCAGCGCTGTCCGTCGTCTACAACCAACACAACGTAGTACGGGCATAGCCCATGCAGGGGTGAGTACAAGCTACTCAGTAGGGACCCCGAGACCCTCAAAGGTCTTCCAGAATCCATAAAGGATAATCCACAAAGGAATGATACAATCACGAAGTAACATCCGACACTACTTTGGTATATTCCCATACATATACCTAAGTCATCAATTCTAGTTCGCTCCAACATCTGAGCCCAAGTTCGATCACATCCACACAGGAAATAACAACCCGGTCCACACAGGAAAGAATAACGTAATCAACATAAGAAATCAAGTCAAGATTCATCTCACACAGGTATACTTCTTTGTATGACAATAGAGATGATCAGATATAGCCACTGATTCATCTAAGCCTTCGGACCCACACATGATCGATAGGTACTAACCCCCGCAATGACCCACAAAGGATCAATAGGTAAATAACCACCGCAATGACCCACACAGGATCATACCCACACAAGATTTGTAGGCGCTGGCCCACATAGGACCGCTGAGCGCTGACCCGCATAGGATCTGAACCACACAGGATCGGTATCACTGATCCACATAGGATCGCTAAGTGTTGTAGTCGTCTCCATCGAATCCACGGAGGATTTCTGTACAGTCTTCATCGTCGTCACAGTCGCAGCAAGCTCTAGGGTTCCCGCACACATCAAGCTCATTCAGGAGGGTCTTCTCCACGAGCCAAAGGGTTGATACATCAACTGACACATAGTCCAAAGTTGATGTATCCAAAAGTTTCGTATCGTCAAAAGGAACTCAACGTGATAGATGGCGCGTCAATCGGACGCCCGGTCAGAGAGTTATTGGCTTTTTTGTCTGAGGGACCCGGTTGGTTTTTAAGTCAAAACCAACCCAACTGTACTCCAAATGCATCCAAACCTATAGTGGAGTAATCCAAAAGGTCTGTCTCACTAAGAGAAATCCAACATAGTCGATGTCACGTCAATCAGACATCCGGAGCTCAAGTTATAAGTGTTTCCGCTCCGAGGGCCCGGTTGGTTTCGTGTAAGAACCAACCTGCCCGAACCCCATGTTCTATGAAACCTTGAGTACAATATACCGAAACGACCGTCTCGATCCAACGATCGCTACATAGCTGACGGTGCGTCCATCGTAGGTCTGCAGCCCATGTTATGGGCAAAAGACCGAAAGAGGTTCGGTATTAGGGGGTTCGGGCCCGGTCCGACCCGGCCCAATACCCTCTGGGTCGGACCGAACCGGTTCGACCCATCCCGGGTCCGGGTCCAGCCCGCTTGGGCGCGGTCCGGCCTGGGCGCGGCCCGGCCCGGCTGGCGCGGCCCGGTCTAGCGGACCGGCCAGGGCAGCCGGCCCTGCGCGCTGGTGCCAGCATGTGGCTCGGCCGTTTGGCCGAGCAGATGAGGGGGGGGGGGGCGCATGCCCCTTGTTTTGTAACTGCGACCCCCTTAATGGGGCCGCTCAAGATGGCCAGCCGGGGGTTGTAACCACCAGCTCATCCCCTATCCGGCCGGCCGGCTGTTGCCGCCACTGGACCAGCAAGGCCGGTCCCCCTGCTCCGATGTCGGTGGCCCGGAACCGGCCATCGGTTCCCCTGCTCCACCGCGGCCCAGAACCAGCCGAGGCCTTGGTTCATCCGGCACGGCGCGACGTCTCCGCGCCCTTCCGCCGTGGCCCCGCTCCAGCCGCGGTGCTTTTGTGGTTCTCCGGTGCGGTGCGACGGCACCGCGCTTCTCCCCCTTTCCTTAACAATTCTCGCACAGTGCTTCGGCACCGCGTTGCCTTACTCATGCCGCATCAATATCAAACAACCAAAAATGGGAGGAGAGTCGGACGTGTTCGTGTGGTTTGACCTCCTCCCGTTATTGCGATAACAGACGGCCACAAAAAGTCGATAAGCCAATGTTGAAGTAATCAGGAACAAATGAAATAATAATTCCCCTACCTCGAGCGTAGCTTGAACGGAGGTTTGTCGCGGAAATAACCACCGCGAAATGAGGCGTTGCAAAAGGATAATCGTCACGGAAGAAGGCGTCGTCGGCGTCGCGGTACACGACGTTCTGTAGTCGATCTATGAGGATTCAGCGTTCTTCGTTGGAGATCGGTGCGTTCTTCGCGTTCTTCACATTCTTCGTGTTCTTTGACGAAGAAGACGAAGATCTTCAAGCCCCCTTTAGCATTTCTCCCAAACCACTCAAGCAACAAGACTTCCAACCAAAAATAAATAAAGTTCAACACTTATTTTATTAACATAACTTAAGCATTTGAATTTCAAACATTCAAATTAAACTCACCAATTAATTAACTTAAGTTATCAAAATTAATGGTGAGTTGAAGGAGTTATAGAATATGAAGGGGTAGGTTTCGTGTGGTCCCCACCACCCTCATAACCTCCCATGGGAAGTTGGGTGGTTTCCCCCAACTTCCACTCAATGGTTTTAACAACATAGAAATAAAAATTTCAGTTAAATTTTTATTTTAACTTCCACAATTTTTAACAACTTCTCTCGTGAAAATGTAACTCTGGAAAAGGTGTTACTAAGCAATTACTAGCGCTGCAAATCTATCGGTTCCCTCGGAATTCGATTCCGAGCATCGGTTAAAAATTCAGAAAAACCCGCTCATTCGTTCATTGAACGTACCCGAGCTAAACATCGGATAGAAATTATGGGCACACCGGGCCTCGGAATCAAGTGCCATTAGAAACCGCGTCCTTGTAAAATCCCAATGAAAATTAAGAAAAAAAATCCCTTGAATTTTACGGGTCTTTACATTAGTCCCACCTCAGGTCTTTACGTCCCCGTAAAGATACATAAAAAACTAGGGGAACAAATGTGGGTACTGAACACGCATCTGAGCCTCCCGCTCCCAAGTGTTCTCCTGTAGGTTCCCGTGATGCCATCTGATACGCAATAGAGGAATCGACCATCCACATAGGACCCGCTCCTGTCGATCCTCGATCTCCACTGGGACCTCCGCAAAAGTCTCCCCATCATCAATGACCAGCTCCCCATGGTCAATGATATAATTCGAGTCGTGCACGTATCTCCTCAGCTGAGATACGTGGAAGACGTCGTGCACTCGGTGCAACTGAGGTGGTAGAGCCAGGCGATAAGCCACCTCACCAATCTTGCTGAGGACCTGGAATGGTCTGATGAAGCGTGGAGACAACTTACCACCTCGGCCAAATCTCTATATACCATGTTGAGGTGAGACCCGCAAGAAGACGTGGTTTCTATCCTCGAACTCTAGTGGCCTCCACCTCCTGTCAGTATAAGACTTCTGTCGGCTCTAAGCTGTCCTCATCCGCTCTTGGATGACCTGAACCTTCTCTGTCATGGCCTGGACCATCTCTGGTCCCACAAGTGCTGACTCCCTAGGGTTTGTCCACCACAGAGGTAACCTGTAAGGTCATCCGTACAACGCCTCGTATGGTGCCATCCCGATGGTGGAGTGGTAGTTGTTGTTGTACGCAAACTCCACCAAGGGTACATGGTCCTCCCAGCTGCGAACAAAGTTGAGGACACATGTGCGGAGAATGTCCTTGACAGTCTGAATGGTCCTCTCCGTCTGACCATTTTTCTGAGGGTGAAAGGCGGTACTCAGACGTAGCTGCGTCCCGAATGCCTCCTGCAACCCCTTCCAAAGCTGGGAAGTAAAGTGAGCATCTCGATCGGAGACGATGGATGATGGCACACCATGAAGCCATACAATCTCCTGAACATAGAGACGTCCCAAGCTCTCCATTGAGCCCTGCTCTCTGATGGGTAAGAAGTGAGCCGACATGGTGATTCGGTCGACAATCACCCAAATGGAGACGTGACCTCTGGAAGTGCGTGGAATTTTAGTCACGAAGTCCATAGATATGTCATCTCACTTCCACTATGGGACCTCCAAGGGTTGTACCAAGCCTGCTGGTACCTGGTGCTCTGCCTTCACCTGCTGGAAGGTGAGGCATCGAGAAACAAACTCTTCCATAGCCTTCTTCATGCATGGCCACCAGTGCTTTCATCAGAGATCCTGGTACATATTCGCCACTCCAGGATGTACCGCCAAAGGGGAAGTGTGAAACTATCTCATCACCTCCTCTCGTAAAGAAACGGGTACCAAGGTACGTCCTTTGAAAAGGACATCATGCTCTCCTCCCACGGAGAATCCATCAGGTGCTTGTCTTGAGGATATCTGTGCACGTCACGTCACACAGTCAGTGTCCCCACGCTGTGCCTCTCTGACCTGCTGCAGTAGTTGAGGAGTGACTGTGAGTGACTGAAGGAAGGCTGCTCTATCTCTATCCACGAAGGATATCTGCAAAGCAGCTAGCTTCTCTATCGCCTCCCCAAGTAGCTGAATGCCCGTCCTCCTACTGAGAGCATCGGCTACTACGTTCCCCTTCCTAGGAGTATAGACTATCTCAAAGTCATAGTCCTGGAGAAACTCGAGCCATTTCCACTGTCTCAGGTTTAGGTCCTTCTGAGAGAAGATGTACCTGAGACTCTGATTGTCAGAATAGACTGTAAAGCGTTTTCCCATCAAATAGTGTCGCCACATCTTCAGAGCGAAGACCACTACTGCTAACTCCACGTCATGGGTAGCGTAGTTCGGCTCATGCAGCCTCAACAGACGTGATCCATAGGTGATCACTACCCGCTCCTGCATCTGGACACATCCGAGTCTGGTCCCTGATGCATCGCAGTAGACTAAGTACCCTACCCCCTCCTCTGGTAGCCTCAAGATAGGGGCGCTGGTCAATCTCTGTCTCAGCTCCTGGAAGCTCTGATGACATCTTTCTGACCACACAAAGGGTTTCCCTTTCGTCGTCAAATCTGAGAGTGGCACCACATCTCTGGAGAAGTCTGGCACAAATCTCCGGTAGTATCCAGCTAGTCCCAAGAAACTCCGCACCTCCATCATGCTTCTGGGTGGATCCTAAGCTAGCATTGCCTCGATCTTCACAGGATCCACTGAAACTCTAGCCTCAGAGATGACGTGTCCTAATAAGTGGACCTCACGTATCCAGAACTGACACTTAGAGATCTTTCCATAAATCTGGTGCTCTCAGAGTGTGTCCAGTACAACTCACAAGTGGTAGGCGTGCTCCTCCTCTGTGGTCGAGTAAATCAAAATGTCGTCAATGAAGACCAAGACAAATTGATCGAGGTATGGATGAAATATCCTGTTCATGAGGCCCATGAACACTACGGGAGCATTGGTTATACCGAAGGGCATAACCAAGAACTCATAGTGGCCATACCGACATCTGAAGGCCGTCTTCTGCACGTCCTCGTCCCGAACTCTGAGCTGATGATAGCCTGACCTGAGGTCTATCTTTGAGAACCACCGTGCTCCCTTGAGCTGATCGAAGAGGTCATCAATCCTCGGTAGAGGGTACTTGTTCCTCACTGTCACCTGGTTCAGGTGACGATAGTCGACACAATGTCTCAAGCTCCCGTCTGCCTTCTTGGTGAACAATATCGGGGAAGCCCAGGGTGAAACACTGGGTCGGATGAAACCCTTGCCTTGCAAGTCCTCTAACTGTACCCGTAGGTCTCGAAGCTTGGCGGAATCCATCCGATATGTTGGGGTGGATATAGGGGTTGTCCCATTGTACAGATCAATATGAAGGTCTACCTCTCTGCGAGGAGGTAGTCCTGGAACGTCGTCGGGAAAAACGTCCGCACACTGATCCACCACTGCAGGAAAACCAGGACTCTGCACGTCAACTGCTCCTAGGATGAGGCTAGCCAACTGATGAGTGATGGGTTTTCCTCTCCTCTGCGAGAGTCCATCCTATGCTGCGAAGGATCCCTTCCTGCCGGTGAAGGTGAACCTGCTCCCGTCGGTGCGTACACATCGCACCTTGCGCCTAATACAGTCAATCTGAGCATGGACTGTAGATAACCAATCCATGCCCAAGATGATGTTGTAAGGCCTCGACGCCGCTAAAAAAAGATCCCAGCCAAAGCTCTCTCCTCCTAGAGTAAGCTCACACTGCCGGCACCAGTGCGTAATCATCGAGTCTGCTCCCGTAAGAGTCTCTAGCTATAAGGATCGAGCCAATGGCTCCGTTGGAATCTCCGAGCTCCGAACAAGGGCAGCGGCTATGAAAGAATGACTCGCTCCTGTGTCTATAAGAACTGAAGCAAGGCTGGAATAGACATAGATAGTACCTCGAATCATCTCGGGCACACCGTGGTCGTAGGCCTCCGCTACCTGAAGTTATGCTTGTCTCTGCCCGCCAGCTCCCTGTGGTCGGGGTGGACCTCTTGGTGGAGGTGGTGGTAGAGCCTCAAAGCGTCGCCCACCACCTGCTCCTCGGCCAGCTCCTCTGCCTCGTCCGCCTGCTCCCTGCGGACTGCCACGGTCATCCCTCTGCCTCTACCTGGGTGGTCCCTCAACTGTCTGATTCTCCTCTGCACGGAGGGTCGGGCAGTCACGAGCCATGTGGCCCTGCCCGCCGCATGCGTAGCACTGTCTGCCTATCAAAAGACTAGCTTCGTGCTGTGTGCCCCGCACTGCTGAGCCAGTGTCCTGAGGTCGTCTTCCTGAGGGTCTGGTCTGCCTAAACCCATGAGTCATCTGTCGACTGACTGCTACAGAAGACTCTGCTATGTGCCGCCACGCGGTAGGTCTCGCTGCTGAAGAAGGCTCAGCAAGGAAGCTCTCGATCAAAAGAGCTCGCTCCAGTACCCCTTCCTAAGTCGGAATGCTGAGGGAGATCAGCGATTCCCTGATCTCATGCCTCAATCCCTGCTCAAAGTTCCGGGCCTAGAAGAATGGGTCATGTACCATGTCTGTCGAGTAGCGCGAGAGATCGGTAAATCTCACCGAGTACTGGGCGACCGTCATGCTGCCCTGCCGCAGCTGTAGAAGCTCCTGGATACGCACCGCACGGAGGGTGGCCGGAATGAACTCCGAGCGGAAGAGGCTCCCAAAGTCCGTCCAGAGAAGATATGACTCGTCATGCACCTGGAGCATCAAGCTCCACCATCTGTCTGCTGCCGCGTGCAGTAGGCTCGCTACAAGGATCACCATGAGATCCGATGGTGTCCTCACTAACCAGAAAACCCGTACAACTACCTCCAGCCAATCCTCGGCGGCCTAAGGGTCCGTCTCCCTGTGGAACCTGGGCGATCTCTGATGCTGAAACTCTAGCAGTGCACTAAGGCGACATGCATCGTCAGCGGTTGTGGCTTGTATCATCGGTGGCTCAGCGGGTAGAGGTACCGCTGGTGCCTCTACTGTCAAAGGGCCCTGTACCAAGGCCTCGTCACTCGGTGGGATTTCATCACGCACAACTCTCGAAACCCTAGCTGGCTGCCGTCGTGGGGCCATCCTGAAAGGAAACAGGTGTGCCAAGGTCAAACATTATACCTGGTGAGCTGACATATAGTAATCACAAAGAAACTTGAAACACACATGCAATCAATTATTTCATGCATTAAGTCAGAAATCAGAAGTCAGGGTCCTGATGTACGGATACGTCATCCGCCGTACCAACACTGGACTCCCTGGACTGATAACCACACTCAATACACTTAACACTATTGCTTCACATAGAAGAATGATCAGAGTCCAAAGTTCTGCGGTAGAACCGAACTCCTCTGATACCAATTTGTCACGACCCGTCCTCGGGGCCCGTGCCGGGACTACCCCGAGCCCGCCTTCCATAGGCCAGGGGCTGGCGACTAGAACCAAGGCGTAATTCTCGATAAAAATGGAAGGCATTTCCATTGTAAAATAAACAAACACCATAGAGCAAGCAAGCAGTAGAAGTAAACACTAAGTAAAAACTGATAAAAAAGTAAGTGCGGAAAAGTAAGTGGGTGAGTATAGAAACCCAAACAGAAAGTAAAGTAAAACTGGAAAGGGAAAACAGCAACAGAATGTAAAGCTGCAGCCTCAATCCATCCACTGGATGTCCCACCTGAAGGGTGAGTACAGATAGCCTCCACAGCTCCTCGGGTCCAGCCGTCTGCTCCGAGTACATCCCGCCCAGTGGTCCACCTCCGGGTACCGACCTGCTCCGAAAGCCTCAACCGCGATCAGCGCTATTCGTTGTCTTCAACCAACACAACTTAGTGCGGGAATAGCCCATGCAGGGGTGAGTATAAGCTACTAAGTAGGGACCCCGAGACCCTTGAAGGTCACCTAGAATCCACAAAGGATAATCCAAAAAGTAATGATACAATCACGAAGTAACATCCGAAACTACTTAGGTATATGCCCATACATATACCTAAGTCATCAATTCTAGTTCTCTCCAACATCCGAGCCCAAGTTCGATCACATCCACACAGGAAATCACAACCTGATCCACACAGGAAAGCATAACGTAATCCACATAGGAAAGCAAGTCAAGATTCAGCTCACACAGGTATACTTCTTCGTATGACGATAGAGATGATCCGATATAGCCAATGATTCATATAAGCGGTTGGACCCACACAGGATCGATAGGTACTAACCCCCTCAATGACCCACAAAGGATCGATAGGTAACTAACCCCTGTAATGATTCACACAGGATCAGACCCACACAGGATCTGTAGGCGCTGGCCCACACAGGACCGCTGAGCGCTGACCCACACAGGATCGGTAGCACTGATCCACGTAGGATTGCTGAGTGCTGTAGTCATCATCGTCGAATCCAGGGAGGATTTCTGTACAGTCGTCGTCATCGTCACAATCGCAACCAGCTCTAGGGTTCCCGCACACAGTGAGCTCATTCAGGAGGGTTCGCCCCACAAGCCGAAGGGCTGATACATCAACTAACACATGGTTTGGATTTGATGTATCCAAAAGTTCCGTATCGTCAAAAGGAACTCAACGTGACCGACGACGCGTCAATCGGACGCTCGGTCTAAGAGTTATTGGCTTTTTCGTCCCAGGGAACCTATTGGTTTTTAAGTCAAAACCAACACGACCGTACTCCAACTGCATCCAAACCTCGAGAGGAGTAAGCCAAAAGGTCCGTATCACTAAGAGGAATCCAACAAAGTTGACAGAACGTCAATCGGACGTCCGGAGCTCAAGTTATAAGAGTTTCTGCTCCGAGGGCCCGGTTGGTTTCGTGTAAGAACCAACCCGGAAGAACCCAAAGTTCTCTGAAACCTTGAGTACAATACACCAACATGACCGTCTCGATCCAAGGATCGCTACGCAGCTGACGGTGCGTCGATCGGAGGTCCACAACCCATGTTATGGGAAACAGACCGAAAGAGGTTCGGTATTAGGGGGTTCGGTCCCGGTCCGACCCGGCCCGATACCCTCTGGGTCTACCCGAACCGGGTCGACCCATCTCGGGTCTGGGTCCAGCCTACTTGGGCATGGCCTGGCCTAGCTGGCATGGCTCGGCCCAGCCTGGGCGTGGCCCAGCCAGGGCAGCCGGCCCGGCGCGCTGGCACCAGCAGGTGGCTCGGCCGTTTGGCTGAGTGGATGAGGGGAGGGGGGGGGGCGCATGCCCCCCATTTGGTAACTGCGGCCCCCTTAATGGGGCCGCTCAAGATGGCCAGCCGGGGGTTGTAACCTCTGGCTCATCCCCTGTCCGGCCGTCCGGTTGTTGTCGCCACGGGACCGGCAAGGCCGGTCCCCCTGCTCCGATGCCGGCGGCCCGGAACCGGCCACCGTTTCCCCTGCTCCGCCGCGCCCCTCCACCGCGTCCCTGCTCCGGCCACAGTTCTTTTGTGGTTCTTCAGCGCGGCGCGACGGCGCCGCATCTTTGGTTCATCTTCAATGGCACGGCGTGACGACACCTCGATTCTCCCCCTTTCCTTAACAATTCACACGTGGTGATTCGGTACCGCATTGCTTTACTCATGCCGCATCAATATAAAACAACCAAAAAGGGGAGTTGAGTCGGCCGTGTTCGTGTGGTCTGACCTCCTCCCGTTATTGCAATAACAGACGACCACAAAAAGTCGATAAGCCAACGTTGATGTAATCAGGAACATACAAAATAATAATTCCCCTACCTCGAGCGTTGCTTGAATGGAGGTTCGTCGTGGAAATAACCGTCGCGGAAGGAGGCGTCGCGAAAGGAGAATCATCGCGGAAGAAGGCTTCGTTGGCGTCGCGGTACATGGCGTCGCATAGTCGATCTCCGAGGATTCGGCGTTCTTTGTCGGAGATCGGTGCGTTCTTCACATTCTTCGCGTTCTTCATGTTCTTTGACGAAGAAGACGAAGATCTCCAAGCCTCCCTTAGCTTTTATCCCAAACCTCTCAAGCAATAAGACTTCCAACCAAAAATAAAATAAGTTCAACACTTATTTTATTAACATAACTTAAGCATTTGAATTTCAAACATTCAAATTAAACTCACCAATTAATTAACTTAAGTTATCAAAATTAATGGTGAGTTTAACGAGTTAGAGAATATGAAGGGGTGGGGTTCGTGTGGGTCCCCCCACCCTCATAAACTCCCATGGGAAGTTGGTTGGTTTCCCCAACATCCACTCAAAGGTTTTAACCACTTAGAAATAAAAATTGTAGTTAAATTTTTATTTTAACTTCCACAATTTTTAACAACTTCTCTCATTAAAACACAACTCCAGAAAAGGTGTTCCTAAAAAATTATCGGTGATGCGAATCCATCAGTGCCATCAGAATTCGATTCCGAGCACAGGTTCAAGAGTTAGAAAAACCCGCTCGTTCGTTCACTGAACGTACCTAGGCTAAACTTTGGATAGAAATTTCGGGCACACCGGGCCTCGGAATCAAGTTCGGTCAGAAACCGCATCCTTGTAAAATCACAATGAAAATTAAGAAAAAAAAATCCCTTGAATTTTATGGGTCTTTAAAATCTTGGAGGTCAATAAATGGTGGAGATATGGGATCTTAGGGATATGATTTATATGTTGATGTTAAGAAATGGATATAGGTAGCCTATATCTAGGGTTATAGTTCTTGTTCAGAGATTGTTTTTTTTGTAGTTGGACAAGAGTCAGTAGATCTCGATGAGGTTTATACTATGGATACTGGTATAATTATAGTTACCTCTACCATGGATAGTGTATTGTTTAATTTTTCGACATCTTATTCAATTATTCTTGTAACTTTGTATCTTAATCTATCAGAGTCTATTGAATTCCTTCTTTGTTATTTATCCATGGATTCCCTATTGGGGATGATATAAAATCCTCATAAATGGTGTTTTCTTGTTTGTTTGATGTATGTGGTCATGTCCCTCTATTGTATTTTTGTTTCATTGAGTTTATGGGATTTTATTTGATTTTTATGATAGTTTGGTTATTGAATTTTTTGAAGAATATTGGTTTTAATTGAAGACATGTGATAATATATCACTCTAAATATGAGTTGTGAGTCATTACGGGAGAGTGGGATTTTAATTCTAGTAGGGTTCGTTATGATATCTGTAAAATGAAGAGGATTACATATTAGATAGTGGGAATGTATCATGGGTTGGTTAAATATGATTTTATTTATTTTCTTCCTCTTTTGGTTGACCAGTATTAATTGATGTTTTATAATGATTTCCTTATGTTACCGCATAAAGGGGAGGTGGGTCTCATTATTGATGTGGTACTTGGTAATAATGTTATTTATATTTATCCATATCACATGGAGTTTTCTATGAATCAAGAGAGAAACACCCAGTTATAGGATATCAAATCCAATGGATTAATTTGATGTAGAGTATCTTCGTGGGGTTATCTAAAGATTTTTCTAAGAAGGATAATTAGAGCATGTAGTTATATATTGATTAACACTATTTTAACCAAGTAACTATCAAGTAATAATATAATTTTCTAAAAATTTATGTTTTCTTTGAAAAGTTGAGATAATATCATTGGATCTTTAATATTGATCTTTGATTAGGTTATCATCAACTGAGGGTACAAACTGAGGTTGTGCTTAAGATGGATTCTTGGAAACTATATAGTCATCATAAAATTATAGTGATTCTATTTGGTGTTAAAAATTTTATAATGGTGTTATGGATTTAATGAATCAAGTATTTCATCCTTATTTGGATTCCCTTATGATTTTGACTGTTGATGACATTATGGAATGTTTATGATCCTTTGAGGAGTATGGTGAAAATGTGGCTCTCATATTTGGAACATTGAAATCTCACATATTTTATGGAATGATATTTAAATTAATGTTATGGATATATGAGGTTATATTTCTCAATAATCTTATCTCAAAATTGGTTATATTAGTAAACCCTGGGAAGATAATGGATTTGAGGTATTGGGAAACCCCTCATAACATCTTTGAGATTCATTATTTCTTATGCATTAAAGGATATTATCATCACTTTATTTAGGACTTCTCTCACCCAGCTAAACTGATTACAGAACTAGAAAACAAGGGGGTGATCTTTTAGTTGTTTGGTAAGTGTGAGGCTATATTCCCTGAGCAAAATAAAAGGATGACTTTAGTTCTTATTCTCATGTTTTTAGAGCTTGAGATACAATGTGAGGTATACTGTTATATTTCCAATGTGGGATTGAGTTATGTTTTTATGAAATATAGTTAAGTAGAGGAATATGGTTCTTGAAATCTTAGGGTACATGATAAGAACTATCCTAGTAATGATATTGAGTTGGATATGTTTATTTAGGATTTTAACAGTTGGGAACATAATTATTTATGGAAATTTTGTTGTTGTTAACTAACTATAATTTATTTAATTATATATTTTCACAGATTAACTTGAATATATGGTATCAGAGATGGGTTGAATACCTATAGTCATTCGACTTTGACATGATATACATACCTAGAAAGTTTAATGTTGTTAATGATGCTTTGAGTATGAATTCTTAGTTGAATGTTGTTTAGGATTTGAAATAGGAGAAAAAATTATTAAAATTTTCATCGAGATACATCTTGAAGGATGGAAAGAACTCAGAATCTACCATCCATGATTCTAAAATAAATATATATAGTGGGGGTGTATATTATAAGATAGGTCCATAGAGATTAATCTCTCCTATATTAACATGGTATGATATATGTTCCACTTGTTAATTAGATAAGGTAATGAGATATATTTTAATTTATCTATGGGAATTTAATTTTGGAATAACTATCCATCCATCCAAATTAAATTTTTATTAAGCCATTTTTAAGGAAAAAATGGGAAACCATAGTTCACAAAAGAATCACTACATGCTAAAGGAGCTTAAAAAATGATTAAAAACAAGACAAATTTTCCTGGACTCAGCTACTCTATAAAGTTCCAGGTGTAGCGAACTAACCTGGATTTTTAAATCCTCTCTAATAATCTCTTCAAGGTGAGAAATCATCCTTTCCATTATCTGAATAAATTCCTCGGAGGATATTTTACTCTGATTGAAGCATCGGGCTAATATTCTATCTTGCTTATCTAACAACACTTCTTGTTACTCTATGACATCAACTCGTAACCTTCATTCATAGATTCTATTGAGCTCTTCTTATGGTACATTGGGACGTAAAACCCACTCAAGAATTTCTTCTTAGGAATGCTGGATAAGTTTCAAGAACTCCTCATCCTCTGATTCTCTGTCTCTTGATTGTCTACTTGATTATTCACTTTCCCCTTCTGAAGGACTGGGCCTTCTTTGTTTCTACCCTTCTTGACCAACCTGTTCTCCATTGGTTTTGGAAAGTGAGAGTAGTCTTTGAGACCCTTTGGCATTTTCCCCAAAACCACAATACACCTCCCTGAATCTTTGATGCTTTTCCCCTTCTTCCTTCTAGGACTATGAGGACCTTTCCCTTGAATTTGGTCAATGCTATCCACTGAAGGGTGGTTAAAGCTGTCATCACCTGAAGACACCTCCTCTTGAGACACGAGAGGTTCATGAACTTCCAACCCCTCAAATCGGTTTTGCAGTTTCAATGACATGCCTTCATTGAAGGGCATCTGCTTGTATAGACGTTCCTCCTTACCGGCCTTATTGTCCAGGCTAGATTGATTCCTCCCAGTTCCAACCATCAGATGGGAATTGGGGGAGACACCAAGGGTGTTTGGGTCTAAAGGGCCCAATACACACTCTCCATCCAGCCTCCCCTATCCATAGTGTGATCCTGTTGCATCCAACAAAAAGGATTTTCCCTAGACCGAGTCTGAGCCTGTAGGTTATTCATACCCATGACCCATGAACTACAGTTGCTTGTTAGAATCCTCCCAGCCTCGGCCCTGAAAGTCACCGAGATCATGAGTATCACTCTCTACCAAGCTTGCATCACCTTCTGCAATATAGCTGGATGTAGCTGCTAAATCCATCGATGCATCTGCTAAGGGACCCTTATTTTCAATACAATTTATCCCCAAATCATGCTTCAACCGGTAAAATATAACTGCTACCCACAGATTTTCCTCCTTATTCTTAACATTCTTCACACCTACTGTAGAAGGTAGGGGAGGCCACTGCTTCTGAGGTTCCGGATTACGGGCCTCCACACCTGGATCATCCTGTTGCCTGGCTACTACCATCGCATTTGGAGCATCCCCGCTCACCTCCTCTTGCTGACCCATTACCTCACTAGGACGCAACTGGTGACTCATCACAATAACAGCCAGCACTATAATACCCCTGTCCCTGGTCTCGCAAACATTCCTAGAACGGGGTCACCCTCTTGCTTTGAAACCTTTCCCTTATCCCCCCGCCTACATTTAATGGATGAATGGCCCAGTCTTCAGCAAGAAGAACAAAACTCTACCCAATTATCAAAGATAACCGGCTGCTTGCACCTGACCTCCTCACCGGCTTCAATCCATACAGACTCAACCTGCGGTCCTGATATATCAACCTCCACACACATCTTCAGGTTGATCGGATGGCTCACTGAGTAAGTACGCGAGTCGACACGAAGAAATCGGCCCACAAGATTACCTAGAATATGTATGATTGCTGTATTTTGGAAAGGGAGAGGAAATTGAGGAAGACTAACCCAAACCGGAAGAAGTAGGGAATCACGATTCAGGAAGAGATCACAACTCTAATGAAAAAGGAAGAAGCTGCTGCCATCACATCTTCTAAGGGCATAGGAAAAAGCACAGACGAGATCCTCCGGTGAAGAGCAACACACCATCATGTTCCTTCTGTCCAGTAGGCCGACAACCGCTCGATTTGGAAGCCCCCAATAATCGAAGACAAAATTGTCAAAAGCATCCACCGAAGGCCAATTGCAAAAGAATCGTGCAGCCAATGTTAGGTTCAAAAGACTCACCATCTCTGTAAACACCTGAAATGAGAGCGGGATTATGGGGGATTCTTCCCTGGAGTCAGGGACCTTCGGACCAAGATGAATCTTAGGAAATCTTGGAAAATAAGCAGGGTCAGAGAAGGGTTGGTTGTCACGTCCCCTGCCACTGCGGGGAAGCTGTGGATCATCCCACATCGCGCCGTCTATCAGCGGAGGGAGGGGCACCGCCGACCCCATTAGGTTTTTCTTTTTATAACTAAGATATACCAGAGTGTTTGATGATGCTTTTAGTGGCTATATTTCCAGAAAGTTCTGCTCAAGTTGGTTTTTAGGTGTAGCACTTATCATAGAGTTAATGTTGACAATAAAAGCTCAGTAAGAAAGATTTAGACCATTCTTATTCTATAATGGAAATGATAATATATCAATATAGATTTCATGACATATGTGTAAGGATATATTATGGGTTATTGTTCCTAGTTAAAAAACATTTCCCACTTTTTGTGATCAATGGGGCCAGTATGGTTGAGAAGCTTGGAATGATCTATGTCGAAGATGTTCTAAGGTTTCATGGGATATCCCATAATAATATGTTAGATCATTATGTGATATTGATTTCATAGTTTTGGAAATACATACAGAAGGATTTAGTTTCCAAAGTGAATTTGATGACAACATATCATCCATAAATGGATGGCCAGTCAAAGTGTTTTTACTCTTAAGTAAATTCTTCAATAATTTTTTCTTGACATATATTGTTAATGAGAATATAATTTTCCTTTGGTAGAGTTTTTTTATAAAAATAACTACCAATTTTTTTATCAAGATGTATCTATTAAATGATTGGTTTGTTATGCCATAAAAATAGACCTTATGTTGATTGAAATATGAAAAATTGTTATGGTTTTAGACCAAATTAATGCATGAGACCTCTAATCTTGTGTAGATGAATAAGAAGAGGTTGATTTCTTCCCAAATCAAACAAGATTCTTAATCTAATCGCATGCATTTAACTCATTAATTTAGGTTAGGGATTATATTTTTAGTCGATTTTCACCATATCTAAGACATCATATGATTTGTAAGTAGTGAAAGTTGACTCCATGGTCTATTGGTAACTCATTAATTTTGGTGAGGATTAGTAAAGTTTATAACTATTTAGAACTACCTATGATGTGTGGTTCTAAACATGATGTATTTTGTGTGACTTAATTATGTAAGTATGAACTAGATCCAACACATTTAGTTTTATATAATGATGTGGATCCAGATATAAATACTTATTTTTAAGAGAAACTTGTGCATATTTTTTATCACAATGACAAGAAGTCACTGCGAAAGGATGCTTCACTTATATGCATTCTATACAAGTATGGAAATAACCAAGAGAATACCAAAGAATGAAAAGTTTATATGAGGACCCAATGGATGGATTTCTTCATTTTTGATGATCGATGACACTTTTCTAGGTTGAGAATCCTTATTGAGGGAATTTTTAATTACCCCATTTGTTAAAGAGAATATTTAATTTTATTTTTAATACTTTGATATTTTTTTTTATTTAGAAAGTTTTTTGGGAGTTTTGGGTGATGATATATTAAAGGAGGATGGAATTTTATTAGATGTAGAATGATTATCCCAAAAAAATACATTGGGTACCTAGTGGTAGGGTACTAGGTACCCACTAGTGGAGAGAGTGGTATAGGTATACTACTCTATCCATTGGGTGGATTATGTTTATGTACCGGGTAGCGGATCAGAAATTATGTTTTCGGTGTTGTACGGTCTGGCACTTGATGCACACCCTGAATGTTTATTTTAATAGGGGTACATTAGTATTTTTATGTTTGGGGAAATGGTTCCTTAACATGGGAATTATTTGGTTTAGGAGTTATTTTTATGGATTTTTATAAAGCTTTTGATCTTCAAAGTTCTCTCTTTATCATCAAGATTCTAGTCATAATTACTTCACTATTTAATCGTTGATTTTTGGTTTAATTAGTATATTGAATTTTCCTCAGTAAATTCATCTTAAATATTGCACTTTTATATTAAGGAGATGAGATCATTGTTAATGTGTATTCCTAATCTCATTTCTCATGCTTCTAGTTTTGAATCCTTGAGTTCTTAGAGTTACTAATGGAAAATACCCAAAGTGTATTTCTTGTATTTGTTATGGTTGGTGGACACTTTCTCTATCATGGATTTTGGATGTGTTTTTTATTAATTTATTACCACTGTGATGAATTAGTTTCTTCTTTTTTATTCTCATATTGTGATTTGATCTATTTAATGATAAGTGAATTATTTTTTAATTTTAAAATGTTAAAGAAGGCCTTAAATGATGTCCAATGTTATAATTATGATTAGACATTCCTTAATGGGAGAAATGGTGGTGTAAATTTCCTATTTAATAAGAGCTATAGAAATGAATAATTATGGGGTATTTAAAATGGATGAAAAAGTGAGGGAAATTAATTATATAATGCAATAATTAATGAGTTTCGTGTTAAACATTTTTTGGGAAAGTTGTGTGATAGAATTAAAAAATTTGATGCACTTTTGTAGTAAAATAGACACATACTTGTGTGATTAAAATATGATAATGTTGTTTCAATTGTTCAATTTCACATGAAAAATGAAATGTTAAATGTGGTATATGTTTATATCATACATTGGTAATTAAATTTCTTCTTAAGATGAAAATGTGTGTGTTTTACAAGTTTCATAAATGCTTGTGTAATATATATAAATGAAATTTTATTTGACCAATGAGTTGAATAATTTGGTATGTTTACATAATGAACCTTAGGTTGAAATGTTAGACAAAATAAATTTAAATTGGGTTTCTTGATGTGTGTTTACCCACATAGATTTTTTTGTAAATACTAGAAATGAATTTATGAATTCATGTTTTCACATATGTTTTTCTAGGTGGTTGAAATATAAAACAAAAAAAATTGGGTTGAAATTGATATGAGCTGATGAGGTTAAAGTGATACATGATACCTTCATCACCAACCATTTTTTGTTATAATTAACCACTGAATATTTTAAATTAAAGGTGAACTATAATGGGTATTCCATGATATGAAATTATTAGCCTTAGAAGGTTGAATATATTTTATGAAATGATATATCATGGTTGTCCTTGAATTGTTGAATATACATGATTTAATGGGATGTAATGACCTTGAGAGGATTGAGTTTTTTTACCAAAAGAACAATTTTCCTTAGGGGGTGGAATTATATGATAAGCTATGGCCTTATATTCTTGATCTCTTCAAACAAATTCTTTTTCAAGTAGAATTAGTTTTTTTGAGTGTCTTGGTTTACACCCACCTTTTGTTACTTTATTTAAATGATATCAGGTTAGTCATTTAATTTTTTCAATTTTTTATATGAATATGTTAAATCCTAGAGATGGAACGGGTTTTAGTAATTTCTATTGAAGACTATATTCTAACTTATATTTTAACACACCTCGTATATATATATATTTATATATATATATATATTACATGCATTAGGCTTAAGAAAAAACAAAGAGGCCTCTATTCCTTGGATATAATTTCTAGAAAGATAGGGATGTGGGATCACATGTGTTTGGAGTTGTGTCGTAGGAGATTTTATCTTATCCTTTCATATTCTATTTTGATTTTATCAACATTATTTTTTATTGGGATGTTTTTTTAGTATTTTCAAACTGTATGATATTTAGAGGTATATTAGGATATTAATTTGATATTATAAAATTTATATTGATGTAATCTATTTTTTATTGTTTCTGGGATATCTATTTTTAGGTTATTTTTTTGATATATCCCATTAGAAGGTAAATTTATCCCTAAGAATTATTATTAGACCCTTTTCAATATTTGATGACCTCTTGTGATTATGGAGTAAACTTGAGGCCATGAGATATATCTTCTCCGTGGTGTTTTCATTATAATAACATTCACAAAAGAAACCCACAATTATGAGTTTAATAAAATTTATTATGAACCATATTACATTCCCATGATATTTTGGGTTTATATTTTTATTTAATTATGAAAATAATTACATAACAAAGTAGATACTTCAATGTAATTTTTTTCCAACAAAAACAAGTTCTTAATTTTACATGCTTGTTTAAAATTATGATACACATACTTCATTCAAATAAATCTATAAATAGAATATTGACTTTATTAATGTACCTAGTCCTCCTTAAGGCCCTTGAAAAACATCTAAAAAATTTGATGATTACACAAAAACTTAATAAGGGATGTAAAAAATAAAGGATACCATTTATCCCTTTTAAGTTTAAATAACCCATATAAAAATTTTCCTTTTCACATAATAAATTTTGAGCATAAATAATCACCAACTTTCCCATCAAATAAACTTATTTTCCCAAATATTTTCATAAAAATTCTCATAAGATATAATAAGGTATAAAATATTAATCATATATGTTACTTGGGATATCATAAGCCTATCATTCTTTCAATCACCCTTATAATAAAAAAACCAACCCGGTTAATTCCAATTTTTTCATAGAAGTAGTTGATGTTCAGTGAGAATCATCATCATCGCATATTTATATTATTAACCTATATATAGTTAACTTTATCCACTTTATAGAAGAAACTTATAACTAGTTAAATCCTTACACATTAATCAATGCATTGGAGGGATAAAATGAACCCACATATCCTCATATACAATTTCCAAAAACTATAACATAAATAAAACACATAGGGATTTCATCTTCATCATAAAGATCATAAAAATATAATTTTAAAAGAATAATCATAATCACATTCTATTGTCACATAAAAATATGGGGATATTTCAATTTCATCTAATAAATCTTAAAAATAAAAAATTCCTTGAACAATGGGTGTATGATTTTCTTTGAAAAGACATGGAAACTTATTGATGAAACTTGATAACAAGTAACAACTATAATTTAAGAATTAGGTAGTTAAAAACATTCCATTTAAAAAATATTTAAATAAATTCAAAGATAGATGAAAATGAACTTAATCATTCATTTTGAGTATAAAGAAAAAAATAAAAGGAATATTCATATGAAGAAAATATATTTGAAAGGAAATATGTAAAAATAAATTTCATCAAATTATATTTCAAATTATATTTATACGGTAGTAAGTACACCATATAAAATAAGGCGCAGTGCATAGCATGTAATGTGTCTCAAGAAATTGAAATTGATACCGGGAAACCCAAACAAATATCATTACATTTATAGTAAGAATGAATCAATGAATTTATTATGCCAAATAAATGTATTTAACAATAAACAATATTTAAATTAAACATAAAATTATTAGATTTCATGACACATATAAACTCAGAATTATATAGTTAGTGAATAAGTGATATAACCCAATAAAAGGTAATTGAGTTAATAATCTCCTTACCTAGAACCCTGAGTCACTAATTATTTATTCTAATTTATTGATTTAATGAAATATAATAATAATATAATTTCATAAAAAATATTTTCATGTTTTTTTACTTTTTTATTTTCTCTTTTATTTTATTTATTACAATTTTATTTAGTTACTAAATCAGTTAAGACTGCTATAAATTTTTATATTTTTTAGTTCAAAATATCATAAACAACATCAGTTCATATATTGTGGTCAAAGGTTTCATATATTAGACACTTCCAAAATAATAATTTTGAAATAATTATTAATTTTATACATTAAATATTCTTTTGGAACCAACTATTCAAGGTCATTATGAAAAATAAAATATTCCAATCATGGGGGTGGTAGTCTACAGATACACATGAATAATGACTCCAAATTACAATAGATCGGTGTAAAATAAGGTAGATAATGAATTTCCTTTATAGAATCATAATAATATTATAAATATCATAATTTTTAATTTATCTCATCATTATATCCATCTACGTGAGGTGTAGATGAAAAACAAAATATGTCATTCATGGGGTTTGCACACACATATAAAATTTTCATTTTTCTAAGGATGAAAAGAATGTAAAGAATTATTCTTCCATTTATATAATAAAATATTTTTATATGATACTTATTTCATTGTTTTAGAATTTTTTAGAATATTTGGATGAAGTTTGTAAAGATTGAAACTTAAAAGATATTGGTTATAACATATATATCTTCCTCAGATAATCTCCATTGAAAACGCTTTATGGAATCTTAGATTAGTATTTTGGAAATACCAGACCATCTAGAACATGGATAATAGTGTTTAGAGGTATTTGGGTAGGTTTGGGTCATGATACGGTGTTCAACGTGTGTGGATAATTGAGAATTTAAGGGGTCCATTTTTAGGTGAGAGGAGTGGCACTCATGTAAATAATCTTAACATTAAAATATTATGAATGACTTTATTATGTTCAAGTGGAAAAAAATGTAAGAATAATTTAAATTGGGATAATTAAGGTCTAAAATAAACTAATATAATTAAATTTATATAAGTTTTATATGTATTTGTGTCCTTATCTCTTTGTTTAACCATTTACCTTATTTAACCTCAACTACGATAACTAAATTTTTTCCGAGGTAAATTATATTTATAAAAAAATAAAATATAAATTATTACCTAATATAAAAATATTGTTCTAGAATTTGGAATCTAGTTTATATGATTAAAATTTTAGAGGTTGTAGGAATTAATTATAATATATGTACATGTAATTAAATGATAATTGTTTTTAAAAAATTATGTTTTTAAACATAAAAATGAATTCACACCAAAACTAAGAATATGATTTATTCAATGGACATTAATTTATTTATTAATAAAAAAATTAAGATATTTTGAATTTAAAGAAAATTCAAAATAGAATGTATCCTTGTAAATAATTAATTGAAGAGATGAAAAATAGAACTTTATTAAAATTAAACACAACTTAGGTTATAAAATATCCAACATGGGTTTCTAAATTAAGAATAATATTTTTAAATGATTTATTTATTTATTAAATATATATTTTTATTATAAAATAGGTTTTGAATAAATTAATTTCATTATTTTATCATTATGATGTCATAAAAGTGACAATATTTTTAAAAAGAATATTTTCTCATTGTCCAACAAAAAAATCATCCTTTTTAGAATAATTTAGAAAATTCACGCTATACTAATTTTGATATTATAAATAAAAAAATTATGTTAATTTCATAATATTAAAATTTGAAAACATAAAAATTTATATTTTTTATGTAAATACAATATATAAAGAAAACCCACTTTTATTGAGAGATGGCTCATTTAATCATTATGATTTATGAAACATTTATCATCTACCAATGTGTGTTAATTTATTTGTTTGATCATTATATATTTAAATTTTATTTATATTTACCTTTAATTTTAATTAATTATTATTCACTTTAGTTTATTGTTGTCTATATCACACACTATTAAATAATGTATTTACTTAATGTAATTAATACTAAAATCTTGGAGTGCTACAATCATATTAGGATGAGAATTTACAATGGACTACATAAATTACTAAAATTTAGAATAAATTCCAATGTGACCTAATATTTATTGAAATTGATATTATCCCACTAAATTGATATAATTTATGGGTTCATTATCTTTAGTTGTAATATATTAATTAAAAAAAATTATTCAAATGATATAAAACATGACACTCTCCAAAAGGTATGTCTTATTATAGATAATAGAGAGAATCATTAATATAATTTTGAGATACGTTATTTTTTGGATCAATAACTTAATTGATTGGATTATAGGATTGAGATAAATTCTCAAAGAGAATCATTATAAGAATATGGATGTGTATAATAGATAAATTTATTTCTATATTTACAACTCACAAGTATAGGATAACATGTGTGCATCATAAATTTGCACTGATAAACATAGACTCAATAGTATGAGATTATTTTTTAAAGGATAATTATACTAACAAGTAGGTAATGAGTTAAGAGTTTCTATAATTTAGGGTAACACTTAGGATCTAATTATACACAGTGGATTTGGAAAACTATTTCTTTGTTTCTACTATAAATAGAAATTTGATTTCTTTAAAATTTATATACAAGAAGTGATTTTCATTCATGAATAATAATAAGATATTATATATATATATATAAATAAAAAAGTTTATGGAATTTTGAATATATTAAATGGTTTATAAATTTTATATATAGATAATATAGTCTATAGAATTCATGATAATAGGGTTATGGTTTACTCGAACACAATTTATCTTTAGGATTAGTATCTTGGGAATATAATGAAAATACACATTCAAGGAATCTAAATATATGGATTGTTATAGTTATTCAATTACGAATCATCTAGAAAATATGAATCATGTTTATTTTTAAAAAAATAAAAAATCAGTTTTTAGTGAAAAGGATAAAAGGTATATTAGAATATTTTATCGTATACATATTAATGTTTGTAGACAAAATAATGACTATAAATTGGTTTATATATGTGTTTTGTAACATTTTATAATGGATTAAATTGGTATGGTAATGTTTTTCTAATGAAACATTACTTTTAAATCTGAAAAAAAAATTCTAAAGTGTTTAAGAACAAGATACAAAATTAACTATGAAATGATATTAATATTTTTTATTAGATCGGATTGTTCAATACTTGATATAGAAATTTATTAGTCAAATAAGAGATTATTTAATTATTTTACAAATCACTCTTCCTAACAAACCATAATGGAATGAAATGTCTTGGAGAAAGAATTATACACTTCGAGACATGGTCTGATTATTGATGATTCGGTGTGATCCTCCTATATCATTTTTAGGTATAATATAGAAACCATTACATTACTACATGACCATATTCTATCTAGAGTATTTACAATGACACTATATGGGTTATTAATAGGGTGGCATCATATTTTTCCATTTTTGGGGATTTTGTAGGGGAAGTAAATATATGAATTTTTTTAACTTGTTTAACTTAATACTGAATTTGAAAGAAAATGTTGGATATCTCAAGAAAATTAAGTGATATTACTTCTATTAACCAACCAAAAAACATGTTTTTAGAAAAAATTGGAATTTTTCTAGGGAAGGAATAAATAAATCATGGATTTAGGGGTACGAAATTTAAATAAATAGAATTTCAAAGATGATAAATAAGAATAGTTTTAGAGATGTAAAGTGATCTGGTTCCGCAAGTCATTGTGGAAGAAGAACCAACGTAAGTTACTAATGAAAAAAACAATATAATATATGGTTCATCATGATCTTAATAGACATGAAAATAATAATCAATTATTTTTTATATATGATAAACCTATTACAGAAAAACTGGGAGAAAAATGAAACAAATAATTCATAGAATAAGATTAAAAGGGAAAAAAGAACAAGAATAAGATCAAAGGACACAGTTATTTACATGGTTCTAGAAATAATACCAATGTATATATAATGTTAGAAAAATTCTATAATTTATAGTTCATAATTACAGGGTACAATCTAAATGTATGAAAACATACCTTGAAATGATATTATAAAGAAGATGATGTAATTATTCCACCAACCGCAAAGTAATTCCACTATGCTACAATAACTGGTGGCTGAAATTCTATGACACTATAGTGACCTATTAGTGTCACCAGTTACATGATTATATAGTTACATGTCAAAGTTCACAATGCTACCGTGTCATATAACATGTTTCTATAGTTATTCTACACTGCTACAATTCCCATTGAGTGTCACCAACTAGATATTATAAAGTGAGAAAATATTTCTATAATGCCCCAAAAATTGGGCTAGGGGGATTTTATAGTTGGAACCTTGAAAAGGGGTGTGTTACCACCTTCAAAATCCATCAACCTCACAATGGTGGTTGAACCGTGGGAGTTGTATCCTGGTGTGTACTATGGGCCACAAATAGTTATCCCAACTTCATCCAAGGATCGGGTTAAACTAATCCAAAAAAACAAACTACCTACCAAGAGGTTATTGACAATTCAAATGTTGAGAAATGTTTAAAAGATATGAAATCATAGATATAATATATGGAACCATAATAATTTTATAACATGGTGGATACATCTAAAGGGATGAGATGCTTATTTTAGTATAATTTCTTCATATGAAAATGGACATGAATGGTAGATTTTATACCAATAAAGATCACTTGGTGGTAAACTATTATAAACATATTAATGTAATTTACTATAATATAACATTTTCACTAGTAGTGAATGTAATTTAAAATTTTATATTACATTACATAGATTCACATTATTATTATGAGGTATATCAAATTGATATCAATCCAATTTCATTAACAATGATTTATTGAAGGGTGTGTATATAATACAATCAAAAGTTTATTTCCCAAATTATGGTTTTAATGTTTAAAAAAATATAATGATAAATTTATATATTAAAGAAATTATATCAGAGTTTTAATGTCATGTTTAATGTTTCTATCGAGTTATTTTATTGTAAATTAATGTGAATGAGTCTTGTATAAAAAATATATTGAGTAAGAGTTTATTTTTATTTCTAGAATTTTTTTGTATGATATACTAGTAATAAAAAATGATCCCAATTTCACAATAAATAATGGTAGAGTTAGGAAAGTTCTTCCCAATAAAATCCATGGGTGAAGCATTATGAATAATGGGTATAGGTGTTATATATATATATATATAATAGGATTGTAATACTGGGTTAGAATATATAAATTATTAATTTAATTGTCATGAAAAACTTTAATAAAGTTTATTTATCAATGATTCATAGATGAACTATCATAAACACTCATTGTCCTTTTACAGAGTTACAAAGGAGAAATAAAGATAATAATATTTTTATAAAAATAAAATAGTATTTATCATGTATCTTATGTTGTGTACTTTTATAGATATCACTTATGAATTAATGATAATAAATTAATAGGGATCCAATATTGGTGAGATTCATTAGATTTTAGTGAATAAATTTATTAAGTACATGATAATATGGATGTGTTCCTTTTGTTTGGATGTGAGGAAGAGCTCATTGTAAGGGGTAACACTAATGCTAATTTCTAAATAGGAAAGGATGATATGATATCCCAAAATTGCCTCTTGTTCTTCCTCAAATGTGGAGAAAACTACTAGAATTGTTCCAAAAAATACATCATGGTAGTCTTGAAAATATATGGAGAGTATATCACTACAATATATTATTTGAAAATATTTTTTGGATCAAGAAATTCTTCATTAAACATGGGGCGGTTCCTAGTGCTAAGGAATAAATTGAGTTTTTTGTTATAATAATGAAGTTATTTCTAAATCCATTGAACCTAAATCCCATAAATAGACCAAAACATCTTTTTTAAATACCATAACATTAAAAAAATATAGTTGAGATGGGAAATTTAAATATCCATTGGGTGGATGTAGAGGAGAATATTGAATATAAATTGGAAAATAACTAACAAATTATGAGAATGATAGTCATGTAAATTCTATAGGTATTATATACATGATATATTGGTTTAAATAGTTATTAATAATGTAAATAAATCATGGTTTTTTTTATAAATTTAGTCTCCATTTATAATCCATTAATATATGTTGTATATATTTCATGAAAACCTAGGTAATAAAATACCTTCAAAGTACGGATTTAATTTACCCCTAATAAATTATCATCATAAATTATTATGGGATATGATGATATTGATAAATTATCATTAGTTGAATCTTTTATACAATAAAAGTAGACTCTTGATACTATCGAACTCCTCGACAAGTGGCATACCATTATTTTATTCTCCTCTTTGGAAGATCAGATCACTGTGTTTTCTGGGGCTCCTCAATCACGCAAAGGATACCACTTATATATTTTGAAATAGGCTTTCGATTTTCATAAGAAGTGGGATGAATTGAAAATATATTTTTGGGTATGTTTTTCTAAACACCCTCTCCCCTTTTAGAATCCTTCAATTATCAAAATTCTTGGTAACCTGGTTGGTCGCTTTATTGGTTAAGATTTGAGAACCGGTATGGTTTTTCATGTGATCTCCCCATGCAAATGTGTCTAAGTCGATGTGTCAAGACCCTTAGTTGAATAAATTTGGATTTTGATAGTGAATGGATTTTGTTGGAATAAACCAGTGATCTTTGAATCTTGGACACAGTTTAGTTCATCATGCCCACATCTTGGGTACATGTCCCCTTCATGTCGGTGAAGTTGAAGGTTATACTAAGGGGGTCAGCTTCCAGGGCCGGTGGCCCTCCCTTGGGCTCGGCTGGGTCTAATGAAGCATCTATTGCTAATAAAGGTGGACATTGGTTAGAGGATGATCGCTCTACCTATCCTATTATAGGGGACCTATGTGAAGAAGTAAAGGTTCCCTAGAAGATGCCTCTAGTTTCTCAAGTTAACCCAATAGTCACTGATATTTTTCATCATCTGAAATGTGATTTGGGTGTGGTATGCTAGGATGGGGATGATTTTGTGCCTCTATGTGAGAGTGGGATTAGAAGTGTTGAGAGTTCTGAGGTCATCGAGAATGAAGGACCAGAACAAGAAGGGGTGGGTAGAAAGATAGGGAGGTCCTCTTAGATGCTTCACAAGCAATGCAGATGGCCACACGAAATACAATTAATAAATCTTTGGTGACTGAAGTTGTCTAGGAGGTTCAAAACACTATTGAGGATAACTAGTGTCTGGTAATGGAGAACACCTCAATGAATTTTCAATTTATGGGTCAAGGAGTTGAACAGTTGGGAGTTTCAAACATGTCAAAGTAGGGAACAGAGAGTAGAATCTCTTATGCTGAGAAGGTTAAATCTGGGTGATCAATTTTGACTTCTCAAAACTAGTTTGAAGTGTAAGGAGAAGAAAAAGAAGACTTCCATTCTAGTGAGGAATTTTAAGGGGTGGTGTTCATCCATGGGGAGGACCCCTTGTAGGATGTAGAAGATTCTCAAGAGGAAATGGGCGAGGAAGTGGAATATTTTGTGTTAATGGACCTAGACATTACATAGGACTATCTAAGATTATCTCTACAGAAGGGAAAAACATTTTTATGGAATCTGACAACTTCATTATAAAAAATATGAGGGCGCGACATAAGAATTATTACTCCAACATTACTATTCCTTCTATTACTAGATCTGCAAGCAAGGGTAATATGCCCTTCAAAGCTCCTATAAGTGCAGGTATCACCCCCATGAGAAGGTGAAAAAGTTATAGTAATGTTCAGGTTGCCGGATCCCCCAATGACCTAGTGTCTTTAGGTTGCGAGCATGATACCCTTGGTTATAAGAAGATAAGGTACCATGTTCAGTAGTTTGATTCAGGATCTAAGGAACTCTCTTAATGACAGATATCCTTGGTTCTAGAGCACATGGATCTCCTTATGAACTCAGATGAAGAAATGTTAGAGGAAGTGGTGGATATTAAGGTAACAAAGAAGCTGTGAAAATCGATTTTTGTGATCATTACATAGGATCAAGGAGAGTGGATTGATAAGAAGGGTGTATTCTTATTATACACTTCAATAAGGGTAAGATTAATAAGGAGTAATACATTAAATCTTGTGTCGCAATGGTGAATCGGTATGAAGACATCTTAAAGGACTACCTAGATAATCAGGTAAATTCTATTCCTTGGATTTTGTTTAGGGAGATTGGTTCCAATCAAATCAAGTTATTCTTTAACAAATTTTTAGTTTCTTTTGGTGATGAAACTGGTAACCATTAAGGTTTCTCACATTCCCATTAAAAGTGTTTTATAATAGAAAATTATGTTAGAGGATATTTGATCAATAGATGTAATTATTGACATGTTGTTTATTCATTAATATTGGATAGTCTGTTTTATATAATCATGAATGTTTTATATGACTTATACATGGTTAACATATTTCATGTCTAGTGTATAGTATAATCCCTATAAAAGGATATTGTAGAATAATTATTATAATATATATAATTATATATTGTAAAAGAAATAATCATATAGAAATATGAGTTTGATTATTGAAGATCACAATAGAACACTTTGAAGCTTAAGTAGTAATAATATTTTTTTAAAGTCTTCTCTTTTCATAAAGGTATGAATTATAAATTAATAATTATTTTCAATAATATAAATTCTCATAGGGTCATTAAGTAGGTCCAAGAATAATGGTTAAATTTGATACAAAGTGCTTCTCTATAATTCGAGAATCCTTTATATGATAATAATTTTCAAAAACACTCTGTTGGATTTAGATATAGTTTTCATTTTTTGTATACAGTTTGAAAGGATTTAATATAAGTAAGAGATTAATGGAATTATAATGTAAATAATAATCTATTATGTAGTGGGGATCACTAATCTATAGTTTTTCTTTGATCAAGGATCATATAGCCATATCATGGTGTTCATATTGAATAATATTGGATATCATTTTAATAACTCTCTTATGATGATTAATTCACCTTATGTCATATCATATGTTGATGTGTGGATTTTATAAGTGTTAAAAAAGGTTTTTTTTAAAACATATACATGAATTGGTAACCCAACTCATATTCCTAAGAAATTTTAAAAAAATATCAATGTTACAATACATGAATGAGGTGTAATGAACTTACACCATCAAGTAATTGAGGAAAATACATGGTGAAGAAATAGATGACATATCAAAAACACATAGAATCATACCAGTCCAAAAACAGTCGTCCATCTATCTCCCACATCCAATCTAGAAATTCATTCAATGTGAATAAAAACTCACCATAATCATGAATCTACAATCTATCGGAGGTGCATCAGCAATAATATCATTCACTCCATGTATTTTCCCATTACAGTGAGGTTGCATTTTGGAGATCCCATGAGTTTGCATTAACACAACAGTATAGGGAACAACAAATAATCTTGTGAAACCAACAAGTGTATAAAAAACAGACAAGAAAAAATAAACTAGAAATCATTAAATCAAGGATCTCCATATCAATATAAAGTATACATTGACCCCCTAGTAATTTCACAGATAAAGTGTAATTAAAGGTCACTACCGTCATCTTGTAAATCCAATCATCATCATGATAAATTTTAGATATCTATGAAGCTTCAAGAATCCAAGACAATGGTCTAAGAGAAGATAAGAGAACCACTAGATCAATACAATCCTGATCGGTAACAATATTTATAAAAAGAATTCCAAGATGGAAACAAGTTTCAAAAGAATTTCAAAAATAATGTAAAAAATTAAATTAGTATCTCCACAGCACTGAAACCATAGATATGTGACACCCTTAGATATGGTCTAAACTTACCTCAAGACAACCAAGCACAGATAGAGAAAACCCCCTTTAATTGAAGTGTCACAACAAGACTCCAATCAATAATACATGAATAATAAATATCGTCTTTCCAATCCTTTATATTCAATAGTGTAAACCTTCATCAACAAAAGCCTCCATGAACCCGTAGAATTAAAGAAATTAACATAGAGAAACTGAAGCAGGTTATCTCATAAAACATCAAGATTATCCATCCTTCATAAAATGACTATGGAATTTGTAAAACATGATCATGTGTCTAGGTGAAAGATAAAGGGTACAAGATTTCAAAAATAGTATAAGTTAAGAAGAAATATCCCTCCAAACACACAAATAAGGTTGAAAGAAGATAATATTGAAAAACCAACAAACCATACCTCCAAATTGGGAGTCCTTTTATCAGTATTTAAAACACAGAATGTGGTCCTCAAACATTGGGAAATAAAAAGATTAATTTCAATGGAATTTCTCTGAAATCAAGGGTAGAATTTTTTAAAAATTACTCCAATAATTTGATGAACATTCTTTTCCTGATTTTACGGTAGAGATATATAGTAATTTCATAATTCCTATACTGAGGAATACTATTGTGTCTTTCTCATCCATCCATGATTCCAGTTATTCAATCACATCCTCATAGAATTTATAAGAATCCCTCATATCCAAGACACAGTCTTCATTGTCACTAATATCACTCGAATTATGTTTACTAGAGGATGTAATAAAATTTTTAGCAACCTCAATCTATGGGGGAATATTTGTATTCATAATTCTAGAAACCTCTAAAGATAAATTAACAAATTTTCACTCTATATTAGAGTAATATCGACATTTTTTAGTCTTCTTGGGAATTGTAGTGATGAATCCATATTAGTCAATAATATATATTTTACCTTTGTTGGAGATCTATTTCAAGTAATAATCCTCAACTCTGACAAGATTGATCAGATACATAATGTTAATACTCACAAGATTTAGAGTGGACATGGGTGTCCTCCTCTTGAAAGGCTTTATGAGGATCCTTGGGTTCCTCTTGAACTCTAACTAGGGTAGGGGAATCAGTGACAGAACCTAATGCAATGTAAAAAACATTAAAAACACAAAAGTTCATTGAAATCAGAATAATGTCTCATAGATTTCCCAATTTGGTCATTTTACACATCTTGATTTATAATCACATTTGGATTTATATTGACCTAATTTTGTACTCCATGATGATCCTGAACCCCATACGGGATAGTAGTAGATGTATGCCTTTATTTTCATTCTTCTAGGTCCGTATTGAATTATCCATTTTTAATATATGTTCATTTACACTCTTGAGGTAATTCTATCCTATTATCACAATCATTTGTGGATTGTACAATCTTATAGAAGGCTCTACAATAATCAAGCATATGTTCATAAACCACTTTCTAAAATAACCCATAATTTCCTCATCAAACCTATTTCTTGGATAAGATCATTTTTGAAACATCAATATTATCACAAACCCTAACACAAAGGGTCTTTTAATTTTACTCATAGCAAAGTCTAATTTTATTGTATTTAAAATAAGGATGGAAATCAGAAAAAAAGAATCTTGTTTAAATAGATGAATGGGTAACCCAGGGAAACCAAACCAGACCGAAACAATAAGAGATTTGGTATAAGAATCAAAATATGGTGTACATTTGAGAAATTTCATAGAATAGACCCCAAAAATCCACAATAATCTTGCTTAATGTCTATAGTAGTCATTTTCATAATATATGGAAAAAATAATGGTGGGGGAATTTAACAATCCAGTTGGGAAACATGTAAAACCTATTTCTCAGATAAAATACCTCAAAAAATTCAGGGATAGCCTATATTTGATGAATTTATCAATGAGTGAAAATAATAATTCTAAAGAAATACTTTTTACCTCATTAGATGAGAAAACAATTATATAGATGATCTCTATAGGAAAAATTATTTTTGTATCTGTGTGAAACAGTATTTGTGGAAACACTGATGATAGGTTTAGCATGTTTGATGGATTTTCCAACAACAACATTGATGAAGGATCTAAATTTTTTGTTAGGTTTTCTTGAATGATCTCCCCAGAGCAAGCTTGATGTCTACGACTCCATCCGTCTATATGTGAAAAACAGTTTCTACATGTCACTTAATCTTTATATTATAAGAGTTGCAATAATAAATTTAAAAGGTCTTCCATTCAAAGATGTTTGAAACATTATAAATTATAATATGTTTTTTCATTCAATAAAAGTGACTTATAAATTAGGATATATTTATTTCAATAGAGTAAACTAGAATTAATTCACCCTAAGTTAATTCTTTCAAAATGTTTTTTACTTAAATCATCATAACATAGAAGGTTCTGGAATAATTTACCCATTGAAGCATTTTGTTATTATATTTCTCAATTTATTCCTTTAGAAGTATAAACCCATTGGTTTCTAATGAGGTAACTCGGTCAAAATCACTTTTTGTGAATATTTAGTAAGGAAAATAGTTATGAATTTTTTATGGTTATTAATTTCATATAGATTGTTTCTCTCATTATTGAACTTGTTTGTATGTTTCTTTCATTTCTTTTATTACATTAGTGAATGAATATATCCCATATAAACCTTTAAATCCAACCAATTATTGACTGATCAATATGACATATAGGTTACTGGATTCACTCATCTCTTAGATGGGGTCTTGATTTGTTAAAGATATAATAGATCAATGTGATCTTGTCCTTACTATACTATATTCCACCCTCACTTTATAAGAGAGGTGGATGTTGTATCTATAACTCTTTGGTAAGGTTTTACATTGATGGAATACCTATATGATCATCAGGATTTGGTAAAACCCCAAGACATTGAGGTATAAAAATTAAAAAATGTTTTAAAACCCACATTTATTTTCATGGTTATACATATTTGAGGATATTTTAAGGGATTTAGAGAAGTTTTGAAAAGATGGAGGTGGTTTTATGTTTAAATTCTTATGTTTGTAGGTGGAATTGACATGAAAATGAAGTTTCGTGACACGACACTTATAAGAGGATTATCATGAAATGGGAATGAATGGGAATTCCAAGATAGAGTTTACTTAGTGAGATAGGACCACTGCCTATGAATGGTTGTGTTATGACCCTTAGGGGTGGTTCTACAATGGATCCTGGTGTGGTTTCAGGTTAGGATCCTCAATTTTATACCATAACCTATTCACTTTATAGTTTTTATAGGGAAATTTGGAATTTCAACTTGGAACATTATCTACTATCCTATCCACCACCCACCAATTAACTTTGAAATAATTTGAAGATCCCCTTGTTATTATAATCCCCTTATCATTCTTCATTTTACAGTTAAAGGTTTCGTTTGTCCAAGAGAATATATTTTAGTTAGGTTTAGTTTTTTAATCTATTGAATCGTCATTATTCCTTTATTTCATTGATTTATGTTCTAGAACCCAAATATAATAGGGATGTGGATTATTGTTTAGTTTTATATGTTTGAGTGTTAATTAAGAAGCATGTTTTAGAATACATTATTCATCAATAACTTGGAATGAGGTCATTAAGTTATCCCTTATTCTATCACTATTTTCCTTGTGCATGTAATAGGTGGTTTCACCGACCAAATGGATCACGATAGAGAAAGTAATAAAAAAGTATTATGGTTGTTTTATTTTTCATAAAATCACATTCTTAGAATTTTATAATTCTATGAAGAAATGAATGGATAAGAACTAAGGCTTCAAAAATTTGAGTTTCCTCAACTTGTGAAATGAAGGTAATTTAGTGGGAACCCAATGGGTTCCCTAAAATGAATTGTGATTCCTTGAAATGTTGGATAAGGGGTAATATTGGTAAATTTTTATTAATGTGTGATGTAATATATTGTGTGGATTTACTGATATGAAAAAAAAATTGAATAATAAAAGTGATTATTGGACAAACATGTAAATTTAAATGATGTATTAAATGTTGAAGACAAATAATTATGGTTCTAGGGAAGTGTGGGGTTCCCTTGGGTGATATGTTTATCATTCTAATGTAAGGTGGGGTCGGTTGGGTGATACTCATATGGTTTTGAAGTAGGAAGGTGTCCCCTTAGATGATATTCTTATTTTTTAGGGATGGTATGAGGTCCCAATGGGTGATAGTCTTTTTGTTTTATGGTGGGATGTAGTTCCCCTTGGGTGATACTTATAATACTCCATATCTGAAAAAAAATCATAATTAAATTATTTTAATAGGGTTCCACTATCTTACATTTACAATATCTTTTAGTTTTATATATTTGGGGAATTTCGGAAGCAATTACATAAAAAAGTATACATTTCCATATAGTTTACATTTTCTCCCAAAAAATTTCTTTTTAAATTTATAACCATGTTTCATTCAATAAACTTCTTCTTATTTTTATATAAGATACCATAGTGGAATGATTTACCTTGATATGACTTCCATACATCTATAGATCCTATGAAAAAACAATTAAAATATGTGATGTAAAAAAACCTCATTAAGGGATATAAAAATAAATGAATCATGATAATCCAATGAAAATTTTGAAAAATCAAGAAAATGATTAACTTTTCCACAATAAAATTTTGAGAACATAAATTAAAAAATCCTAAATATAAAATAATCATTTTCTCAAAGAAAAACATTTAAATAAATTATAATAATATAATTTCTTTAATAAAACGTGATTTATATGAGAACTAATGAAAAATTACCTAAAACACCATTCAATTTTAAAATTTTATATATTTTTTACCCTTCATGTGGTCAAAATAATTCCATAAAAAGCCTCAGTAAGAATGAAATATATTTTTTTTGTATTATATTCATAACCCATGTTTACTTGTGTTTAACCCATTTTATAAATAATCAAGGCCTAGTAAATTCCATTTTATAAACCTACCACATTATCTCATTCATTTTTTACTATTGTGGATTATTCATTACCCAATGCATTAGAGTGCTATATTAGAATCAACCATTATCAAGAGATATATCATTCTAAAAAATCATGATATATAATTTTGAAGTAAAATATCATGAAAAGATTTATAATATTTCACTTTTCATCATAAAACCCTTGAAAAAAATCTTTTGCCCCTATAAGAAACTGTACTTTCCATTTTCAAGTAAAAATAAAAAGAAATATCACATTATTTTAAAAACTCTTTAAGATAAATATTCCATGATGAATGGAAATATGAAATTCTTTAAAAACATTGAAAAACTTTCTCAGAATATTTATAATGTATACTATCTTTGATGAAATTATAAGGATTCCAAGTCATATATGTTAAAAATATTCTTTTTCAATTTGATAAAAAAAGTCAAAATGACCAGTATGGTAAATGTTTAAAATATTCCTTTTTAAACCTTTTTAAATAATGTAAAAGTTCGATGAAATTAATTTAACAATGTTTTTTTATAAATAATAAAAAAATTTGGAGAATTTTGAAGCACTTGATATAGAGGAAAAGTATTTTAATAGAATACTTTAAAACACAATTTTAAAGAAAACTCCCTTGCCTTAAGACCTATTTAGATTCATATGTTCTCTAAATCCTAAATAACAAAAGAAATAAGTTATTTATTTATATAAAAACATTTTCCCTGTTATTTCCATTATCATTATTCTTTTTATTTCATTTAATAACTTTATTTCTATATTTACTAAAATGGTTATGTTCGCATGGGTCATTTAGGGTAATTGATGTATAACCTCAAATAACTTCATTGCATTGACCATGTTCAAATGGTTTACTACTCATTCATATAAGAAGTTTAAATCTGTTATAGTTTCCATGTATTTACATTCATTATACTTTTATATCCATCTATTTAAGGTGTTCTAGATAAATTAAGTACACCATTTCATGGAGAAGGTAGTTCGTATATACACGTTAAAGAAGTTTTAATTTTTCTACAATGTGTAAAAGGCATAAATTATATAATACATTACTTTTATAGAAAACAATATGTCATAAATTTCATTATTTTTTATTATTTCCATCTATATGACCATCCATTTGAGGTGGGAATAAATAAATCACATCGCTTTATGGATGTGTTAGTCCACACGTATTAAAAAACAACATTTTCATGTTAAAATAGTTTGAAAGTTAAGAAAATAGTTACCGTATTATTTTTAATGAATCATAATTATGTCATAAATATAATATATATTCTTTTTATCCATCATTTTGTTTATCCACGTGATCTGGTTTTGAAAAAAGAAATACATCTTCATAGAGGTGGTAGTCCACACATACATGTGAACAAAGTATTGATTTCCCATGGGATATAAAAGGATATGAAAAAGGGGTATTCCAAAAAAATAATAAAATTTTAGGTTAATGGATGATAATTATATATTTTTATAAACATTGTTAATAAATATTTGAAGGAGGTAGAAGAAAAAATTAACATGAAAACACTAGGTTAAGTGTTAGACCTCACCTTTTTAAACCTCTATTGACTTACACCTTAAACCTTATATAATTGGTCTTTTGGTGAGACAAGGACCTATAAAATATTGGATGGATTTTGTTTTGGTATTTGGTTAGTTTTTAGTCAATCTAAATTTATCATAGTATATGAATAATATATGAGATGATATTCCCATTTATAAGTGAGGGTAGTGTCACTCTTTTAATTATTGATAAATTTTAAATTTTATAAATGTATTTATAGTGTTCCATTGTTTTATAACATAGATATCACATCTTAATAGATGAATATTCATTAAATAACATAATTATCCACATCATAATTGTATAGGCTTAGTTCCCTTGGATAAATAAATACATAAACAACATGTTTATAAGTTAACTACATCATCTCCCAATAATTTATTGACCACTAGCACAAGTCTTAGACTTATCATACAAAAGAACATTCTTCATAACATGGGGAAAATAAACATAAGTTGGGTTATGATATAATACTCAATAAGGGTATATAGGTGAGATAAAAATGATCACATAATTATACCATGATCATAAGGGTTTGAAAACATGATTTTGACATTTGAAAACTGTACCCTCCATACCATAGATCACAACCTTGAGTCATGGAATAAATCTTTGAAGTAAATAAAAAATGAAAACAAAAAAAATTAAATAATGAAATCTATGAGAGAATAAAATTATAATAAGAAATATATTTTTTATATACACATAATAATATAATTTTTATATCAATTATAATGACCTATACATTAATAACATGTTAAAAATCAGACAAAAATATGTGTACCTGCTTCAGGATTGAGATAACCACTCATGTGCCCTATTTTGGTCTTGAGATAACCTCCTTTGTACCCTCTCTTTTATCCTTAGGATAAATTCTCATATAATCTTTTATCTCATGGGATAATAATCATTACCCAATGCATTATAGGGGAATATAATTCCCAACCCATCCATATCAGTTTATAATGGAACCTGACTTCCTTGTTTATAACATAACCACCATCTTCAGTTATAATTTAATCACCTTCCTTGATTAAAACATAACCACAATCCTTGGTTTATAATAGAACCCCTCATAACATAATTAAAACCAGACACAGGTGTTCCACAAGATCATAAAACATTCATTATATCATAGATCATTTAAATAAATGGGTTTTATTAACATTTCATCCTAGCATACCCTATGGAATATAAATGATCTTCTTAAACATTTCATTATTACATCATATCATAACCCATGGAAAAGGAATGGGTTAAAGAAATTTCATCATAAATATAAACTATACAATGGAATAATTAGGATGGTATCATTTTATCATATCCCCATTAAAGGTTATGTAATATCAAAGGGTGTTATCATATATGTGAAATGGTTTGAAAGATACTTTGGAACATTTCTTGAGGAAAATAGGCTTTTCACTTTAAAATAAATTTTTTAAAATATTAAAATTTCCCAAATATTGAATTAAATTATTTCCTATATAATAATATTTGAAACATTTAATGTTTTCTTCAAATCATTAATTAATATTGATAGTTGAAAATAAATTTCATATTGTATCAGTTAAAATAATGATTTCTTTCATATTTTCTTTGAAAAATTCAAAAGTTACTCATTAAAAAAATGAAAAAATATATTTTGTTAAATTTTTTAATAAAAAATAAATAAAGGTAAAAAAAATTATACAAAAAAACATTCATTAAAATTAAAAAAATTCATTAAAACATTTTTAGAAAATATAAATATCGAAGAAAAATAATATTCAACCGAAGAGAGAAATAATGTTAGGTTTCCTAAAGATATTATTTGGATAAAATTAGTAAATAAATAGTGGAAAACAAAAGTAAAACATGTAATTTCAGTAAATAATAAAAGGAGAATAAAATTCATGACTATATTGATACATAGACATAGTATTTTAGCTTTGAAAACTTAATCATAAACAATCCAAATAATCAAGGAGATTTTAACATAAAACCATAACCACTTTGATAAATTTTGAATCATAATCCACATTAAATAAATAACATTATATTGATATATAAATCCAATTAATTTCCATAAAATATATTCATGTTTAGTATATACACCACACAAAAGATACAATTGGTGAATATGGCATGTGTCCCACAGAAATAAACGTGAGATGAAAATCCCTTCCTTGAAGTCTCGCCATTCATCTTACATGTTTGAAACACCTTTATAATATATACAAGTTCACTATATATTTATTACCAATCAATAATCATAAATATCACACCATATATTATTTACTTATGACCTTCTATAATCCGTTTATTATAAATTCTTTATTAAAATCATTATTTTAGGTAATAACTATTTTATTTTTCATGTATGTTCTGGTATAATAGTTATAGTTCTTATAAATTAATTATGGTTAAATCATATAAATACCGGTAATAAAGATATAAATATCATATATATTCATTATTTAAATATTTATAGTCCTCAATAATATTTATATATAGAAAAATGGATTACACTTATAATGGAGACAGTAGGTCGTACATACGCAAGAAAATTGTTTCCATTTTCACGATGGATAGAAAAAAATGAAGGTAAATATTAAATAACCTTTATATAATAATTTTTATATCATTGATATCATATATATATTAATTAAATCTACCCTTATTACCATCCATTTAAAAATAAAAGGAAAATCATATCACATTGCTACATGGAGTTGGTAGTCCAAACGTACCCACTGGAGACATTAAAGTTTTTCAATAGAATAGAAGGTAAGAAGGTATATGTGATATTATAATTATAGAAGTATAATTAAGAAATAAATATAAAATATATATAATTTAAATATATTATTATATCTAGCCATGATGGGTGGTGATGGAAAAAAGAATTAAATCAGTTCGTGAGGTGGTAGTCCTCCATACACACGATCAAAAGTTTCATTTCCCATTTGATGGAATCGATCATTGATGTAGGTTATAAAACTAAAATAATAAAATATATGTATATGGTATATAATTATGTAATTATATAATCTTTTTTAAATAATATTTTAAGGATTTTTTATTGTAAATAAAATAAAAATACTTGGTTAATAACGATACATCTTCTTCAGATAACATATATTGGTTAACACCAAAAGCCTTCTTAAGAGGGGTTCCCAATCAAAATAAGTCATAGAGAATGTGAGGAGGGATTTATAGAAGATATTTTGGACATTAATTCATAAATAAAGGATTTTTATGTGCAAAGAGGAGACGATAAGGGTTTTTTATAAGTAGGGGAGAGGACACCCATAGAATATTTAAAAATAAAAGGTTATACACACATTTTCAAAATTACCCAAGGTTACTAAAACCTCAGAAATATAATTCTGAAATTTTAATTGAAAAAATAAATTTTATTTATTAAAATAAATTTTCTAAAAGATGAAGAAATTAATTTTATTATATTTTAACAAAAACCAATAAAAATATTTAAAAAATATATTTTTGAAGAACATAAAGTCTTTATTTAAAAAAAATAGTGATATTTCTCACTATATTGAATTTATATAAAAAGTTATACGTAATTTTAAAAAATTGTTGATTCCTAATCTTACCTCTATTTTTATCAGTCAGGCTATAATATCCATGTTTGAATAATAATATTAATAGTATATTATGGTTCGTCAAAACATATTGTTGCGTGTAACCCAAGGTATTGACAAAATTAAGTATATTTGAAACAGTATTTTATGAAATATTATAATGTTACATTAAAACCCTTTAAAAATAATTTACACTTAAAAGTTATATCACTTTGATATAAACAATGGAGAATATTTATGCCTCATCATATCCTTAGGTTCCCGCATAGCTTATTTAAATTAATGATTTTGACACGAAACATTGACCATGTGAGTGGTCTTGTTTCAAAGATCTTTCTCTCTATAATCCAAAATATCTACCTATTTTTCCTCAAAAGAATGTTTATGATCCTATTGTATGACCTTTGAGTTCACTACATGTGAAGGATCTGACATGTACCTTCTTAAGAGAGATACATAGAATGCATCTTGGACTTGGGAGAGGTTAATTAGAAGTAAAAAGTGATAAGCCACCATTCCTAATCAATTAAGAATCTAAAAAGGTCCAATATTTTTAGGGATTAGCATTCCTTTCTCCCAAAAAATTATAACCTTCTTCCATGGGTATATTCATATAAATTCATTCCCACCAACATTAATCTCCATATCACTACAACGGTTATCAACATTACTTTTCTATCAATTATAAGATGACATTATCTTGTAATTTGTGGATTTCATATTATCTTCTATTTCTTCAGCATGCTTAGGTCCTAAAACATTTCTTTCTATTAAATTATTCTTAAATGTTGGAGTTCTAGACATATTTCTATATATGAATTCATAGAGTCATCTGAATGCTCGAGTGAATCCTATTATTGTAGGAAAACATGACAAAAGTAAGGTGTAGATACTAACCACCATTTAAATCCATATAAAAATATCTCTGAATTTCCTATAGGGTATGAAAAGTTATCTAAGACTGACAATTTTTTGAGGATGATACACATTGCAGGAATGTAACTTTATATCAATTGATTTATGAAAACATTTTTAGAACATTGAAGTAAACTTCATATCCAAATTAGATATAGTATAATTTGGCGCTCCATGAAACCTCACAAAATAATTTATATCCTAGAAAGCTAAAATATAGATAAAAATTCCCTAATAGAAATGATTTTTTTACTTTTTTAAGGTGATTTACTATAACCCACATAGCATTGTTCCTGTTAGATTTTTTGTGGAGTCTAATAATAAAATTCATGGTGATGTTTTCCTATTTCCATTACGATATTAATAATGGTTGTAAAAAACCTATAATTTTGTCTCTAAGACTTAACTTTATGACATACCAAGCATTGAGATACAAACTCTGAAATATCTCTCTTTATTCCATTCCACTAGAAATTCACTTTTAGATCTCTATACAACATTGTACTTCTAGGATGAATATAGAGGAATTAAATATGAGCTTCCTATAATAGTTCCTTCAAATATGGTATAGATGGAATACACACACAGTTCCAAAACCTTATCATTCCATTATAATCAATCTTAAACTCATGAAAATTTATGAATTTATTTTATACCATACATCTCCCTTCTGAACAACATTAATCTTCACTTGGATATATTATTGAACACTAATTTGAGAAATATAATATTTATTCAGTTTAATCTAGATTTAAAGATTAATCCTTTGAAAATACAAAAATATTGGATCATTTATGGTCCTCATCATAGATAATCTTGCATGATCCTTGTTACTCAAAGCATTATCCACCTTGTTCACTTTCCTAGTGTGATATTGTACTGAGTAGTCATAATCTTTAATCAGTTCTATTTATCTCTTCTAGTGAATGTTGAAATATATTTTTTCTGAATAATTTAAACATTTATGATTAGTGTATATATATCACACCATTCTCTATAAATATAATTCATCAATATCTTTAATGTAAAATTACCTGAACTTTCTCCAAATCATGAGTTGTGTAATTGTTTTTCAAAAAAATTCAATTATTGTGAGGTATAAGATATCACCATATCATTCTTCATAGAAAATCATCAAAGAACCTTATTTTATCCATCACAAAAGATTTAAAATCCATATCCACTATAGGGAAATTCAAGTATTAGTGTGCTAACTAATATTCTCTTCAGTTCCTTGAAATGTTCCTTACATTCATCCATTTAGAGGATTACGACTCCCTTCTAAGTTAACTTGGTCAGTGGATTATACAGAAATGTGAAATTCGCCCAAAATAATAAATAATATCTATAAAAATCAAGAAAACATAGAATCTTAGTTATAGTGGTTAGGTTGGGTGAATTTTCAATATCCTCCATCTTTTTGGGATCCACCAATATACCCTCACTTAAAATTATATGACCTGGAAATGAAACTATTTTGTAGCCAAAATTCACACTATTTAAATTTTAAATAAAACATCTCCTTCTTTAGGGTATTAAATATAATAATAAAATGATATTAATGATATTTCTTTCTCTTTTAATATATAATAATTTCATCTATAAATACAACCACAAACAGATGAAGGTAATCTAAAAAGACACTATTTATTTAATCTATAAATATATAGGGTGAATTAGTATGATGAAATGAAATAACTATATGATCAAAGTGTCCATACATCCCATGGAATGTCACCTTGTGTATATACTTCTAATTAACCCTTCATTTATGACATATATAATGTAGTTTTATCTTGGAAAATTATTTAGTTCTACACAATTAATTATAAAAGTCATAGATACAGGTTGTAGATACTTTTTCTAGATTTTGATCTTTTTCCCCCTAATAATCAATGAAAAGTTGCATCGACTTTTCCTTCTTGAAAAAAAGAATAGGTGAACCCCAATGTGAGACTTGTGGATGAATAAATCCTATGTCAAGAAAATCAAGGATTTTATTATTTAAATTATGAAACTCAATTGAAGAAATTTTTTAGGGATTATTTTAATTAGATGTAGTTCCTATTATAAGTTCTATGGAGAAATCAACTTCACATTTCAATGGAAGATAAGGAAAATATTCAGAAAATACATCAAAAAACTCCTAAAAAATTGGTATATCATCGATGTTTAGTTTCTACCCATTCATCTGAGATAAACACCACTTCTAAAATTGAATCAAGACACATAAAATGTGTGAAATTTACATTGGATGTTCATGTTTATCATCACACTGTTTAAAAATAATAGGTTGGTTAAAAATTATCATATGTTATATACCTTTATTGAAAATTGATGTGGGATTTATGTATATAAAGCTAATATATTACAAAGGTAACATAAAATTCAAATAGTGGGTGAATAAAAATATTTGGAAGAGGCACATTTACACAAACTTTAACTGAATATGAATCTAAGAAATAAGATTTTATCTTCATACCATTAAGTTTTTTCATTGCTAATTCAACTTCTAATCATTTTGGTGTAATTTCTATATCCATAAAAAATTATTCAGATATAAAATATTTGTTAGATATAGAATCAAATAGGACATTACTAGTTCTAGAGTGGATGATAAGTGTACCTTTGAACACTTTATTATCATTTCTCTCATAATACATAGTGATAACTTGTGATTTTCATTTTTCTCTCAACTTAAGAGGTTTATGAAATTTATCATCATCATTAATATTCATATTTGATAAGTTCTTAACATAATGACCAAAATCCATGCATTTAATTCACTTATTTTTTTGTGGTTTATTCTATAGATTTTTATCCTTATTCATGTTATTAGAAAACTTATTCCCATCACATTAGCATTCATCCACTCGATGACCTTTCCTTCCATACATAAAAAATTTACTATTCCCTATAAGATAATTTCCTCCATGTTTCATTCCTGAATTCATGATGTAATGAAATTTAATCCTTTTATCTCCATAGTTTTTTGAGTTTCCCTTGAATTATGTCTTTATTTTCTTACCAAAACCATAAGATTGATTGGTAATAACAATATCTATTTCCACCATGATAGAACATCAAATTCTATCATCATTCCTAGTAATGTCCCTTATGGTCACCACCCTTTTGAGACTTGGTTTTAATCCCCTAAAGAATTGATCAACCTTATATTTAGGTTGGATGATAATACGAGTTGAATACCTTATAAGTTTTGTAAAATTTTCCTTATAGGTACCAATTGATTCACTATCCATCTGATTTAGATCAAGGAATTCCTTCTCTATTTTCAAAAGGAATATATGGAAATTACTTAATAAAAAATGTTCTCTTAAACTCATCCCACTCTATAGAGTCAATTTCTCCCTTTTCCCTCATATTCTTGATAAGATTCCACTATTGAACAACTTTTCCTTCCGAATAATATATATATGAAATGAATTTTCCATGTTCTAAACACTGGATAATGGAAAATATCTTTTCAATGGTACTGATCAATTTATCAGCAACTAATGGATCAATAGAAACAATAAAAGAAGTTTTTTGTTTCCTCATGAGGTAATCAATCGAATTTTGTTCACTTATTTTCTAATTTAGAAGTTAATCATGATTTATAACTTGAGAAAGTTGTGTGAGCTTAATTGTGACATTTTTCATTCCATCTCACATAACATTTTTTCTCCAGAGGAAAATCATTGGATTTTCTATAAAATCCAGTATTAACATTGTTTCTTTGGGTTCCAACCATTGAATAAAACCAAAAAACATAGTGTAAGTAATAATAATCATAGTTCAGAACCACATAATCATGAAAAATAACTTATAGGATGTCTAAATCCTACCATCTTCTTTTAATTCTCTGAAACCTTCAGCTTAACCAAGGTAATTCATGGTAATATATAAATCCTTTATGATGGTTATTAAATTCATTTTGTATTTCCAAAACATATCTTTTATGAGTTTCAAAATAGGTGTGTAGCAAGGATCATTTTCGTGCACTAGTTAACGATCGATTCAAATACCAATGATCCCTTTTTAGAGTTATTACCCTTAGGTAAAACTATTTTAATGCTATTTATCTTCAATACCAGCATTCCTGTTTTATAATGAACCCACTAATCCTTGGTTATAATGAAACAACCATCCCGATTTATAACATAATAACATTCCTTAGTTATAGATTAACCACTATCCTTGGTTTATAAAAGAACCACCCATCACATAATGAAAAGAATACATATGTGTGCCAAAAGTTCCTAAAAAATTCCTCATATTAGAACCCATGAATATAAATTGGTTTCATAAACATTTTAATTAAATAAAAAATCCACTGCAAAGAAATCAGTTTCCAAAACATTCCATTATTTCCTCATATAATAACCTATAAAAAGGAATGAGTTTTATAGGCATATTTTCATCATAAATATAAAAAATCAATAGAAATTACAAGGATGGTAAATTGGATCATATACCCCGTAAATATTATGTAAAATCAAAGTATGTCATCTTATATTGAAAATGATTTTCAAATATCACTTGGAACATTTCTTAAATTATATACTTTTTCAATTTGAAATAAATTAAATAAAATATAAAGATTTTTTAAATAATAAAGAAAAATATTTATCTGAAAATATACATTGAAATAAGTAATGTAGTCTTTGAATCAATGTGTGGTCATTAAATTGGGAATTTCCCTTCATTCCTTTCACATTAAAATAATGATTCCTCTCATATTTTTAGTAAAAACTCAAACAAATTTCATTACTAAAATGAAAAAATGTTATTTTGAAATTTTCTTAATAAATTAAATTATGGGTAAAACTTTTTATGAAAAATCATTTGATAAATGTAAACAATTTCTTATAAACTTTTTTAGAAAACTTTGACAGAGAATAAAAAGGATTTCTGACTGAATGGAGAAATGAATTTTGTTTTCCTAAAAAATGTTATTTTAATATATTGTGTTCATAAAGAGAGTAAAATAAATGGAATAATTTAATTTATATAAATAAATATAGGATAATAAAATTATTTATTTTCTCAATATATAGTTCATAATATTTCATTATAAAAAACATAATCATAAGCAATCATGAAAAATTATGTGTTGATAACATAAAAACTTTACCACTTTGGAAAATTTTAAATAAATATCCCCATGAAATAAATTAAAATATATGGATATAAAGATACAAATAATTTTTATAATAATAATCATAAAATGTATCAAGGTTTTATTTATAAACAACACAAAATAAACAAGTGGTTAATATGGAATGTGTCCAACAGAAATTAAAGTGAGACGAAAACCCTTACCACAAGTCTCAAATTTATTAATACACATTAGAACTTCATGTATAATAAATATATGTTTATTATAAATAAATTATATTACCATAATAATATATATCATTCCATTTAGATCTTACTTATAACCTTTTATTACCTGTTTATTAATAATTCCTTGTTAAAATCACTAGTTCGGAAATAACTAATTCATTTTTCACTTATATTTGAGTTTGGAAGTTTTGGTACTTAATTTTTTATTATGGTAAAATCATATAAGAAATATGAATAATGATATAAAAACCATATATATTAATTATATATGTCTTTATATTTTTTTAAAAAAATTAGAGATAGAAAAATGGATTCCATTGTTTATAGAGACGGTTGGTCATATGTGTGCGTGAAAGCAGTTTCCATTTTCTCAATGGGTGGAAAACAAATAAGGGTAAATATTAATTCACCTTTCCAGAATAAATTTTATATCATAAATATAATACATATTCAATATATATATCCTTATTACCATCCATGTCAGAATAAAATGTAAATTGAATAACATCTCTTTATGGAGGTGGTAGTTCACATGTACGTACATGTGACGTTATCATTTTTCAATGGATTGGAAGGTAAATATTTTTATATAAATAATGAAATATAAATATTTCATAATTATAATATATATATATAATTTAAATATATCATTATATCCAACCATGATAGGTTTTTATGTTAAACAAATTGCATCAGTTCGCAAGGCGGTAGCCTGCCGTACAAACGATCGACAGTTTCTTTTCCCATTAGATAAAAGTGGAGATGTATGTAGGTTATTGTAGTAAGAAAATAAAATAAAATATTATATAATATTATTATTCTATTATATAATCATATTTTAGGAATATTTTAAGGATTTGGATGAATAAATTAAATAAAAACACTCTGTTAAGAATGATACATCCCCCTCAAATAACCTACTTTTGTGAGCATGAAAGGCCTTATGAGGAGGGGTTATAACCCAAATAAGACATTAAATATGTGGGGATGTATTTAAGTAACATTTTGATTACTTATTTTCTAAATAAAAAGTATTTGGATGTATAAATGGGATAAAATAGTGGTACCATTTTATAAGTGGGGGAGAGGACATACTTGGAATTTTTGAAAATAAAATGTTATACCAACATTTTACACATTCCAAGAAGCCTAAACTAGATCCCTCACAAACCTTAGATGATATGAGGTCAAAATATTGGCTTAAAATCGGGTTTGGAAATTTTTTTGTTTATTCATTTTAACTCTTATCTATTTAGTTTAACTCGAAAACCCGTTTTAACTTTAACTGTGATAATTAATTTTTACTACTTAAACATTTCATTATGAAAAAAAATAATTTGAAATTATATATTATTAATAATTTTAACTAAAAATATTGAATTTTTTTTATAAAATTTAGTTCACAAAATTAGAAAAAGTAAATTAAAAATTAAACTCATAGACGTGAAGAAAAAATGGTTTTCCAATGAAAATGCTTTCAAAAGTATAGAACAAATTGTTATAAAAAAATACATGAAATTTTTTAAAATGACCTAAAATTTATTAATAATAAAATAATTGAACTTATTTTAATTTGAAAACATTGTTATTAAATATAAATTTATATATTATTTGAATAAAAAGTAGTTTTTAATTAAACCCAGTATTTTTCAATATTCATTAGAAAAATAATTTTTTTATAAAAATCCCTAAATTAATTCTAAAATTATTTTTACATTTTGATTTAAAAAGTTAGGTTTATTTTTGAAAATTAATTTTTCTAAAATTTAAAAAATTAATTTCATTAATTTTTTATAAAAATAAATTAATATCATTTTTTGGAGAAAATTTTATATTCAAATAATATAAAGAATATACAAAATATTTATTACTTATTTATCAATATATTTTCATTATCTAATACCATTATACTAAATTTTCAAAATTGAATTATTCTTATACATACCTATTTATTTAATGGGTATTTTATGAGGGTTGTGTTTAAATAATAATATTATCATTATTAGAATATTATGGTTCTTTATAACTCGTTGTTGTGTGTAGCACAAGCTATTGAATAATTTAAACTTATTTGAAAAAACTATTTCATAAAATCTCAAGGTGTTACCATCATACTCAGGGTAAAGTGAAAATAAATAAATTAATTTTTTAATATATGGTGATAAGGGTATAAATAATATAATACAAAAATATTTAAGATTATATTTTATGACCTTATCACAATTTTTAACCCTTGTCAACTCGTAATGTCATTTTTCATGGTGATAACAATTCACCCTGATTATTATTCATTTTAAAAAAAATGAAATTGAACTCATTACAATATTTATTCCTCCAAATTTAAAATATAAAATATTTTATTAAATATTAAATTTCTAAGAGTATAATAAATTAGTTTTAATATAAGAACTAAAACACAACGAAAACAGTTTCTATATAAATATGTTTTTTTAATCTTAAAATGAATTTATACAAAAATCATGTATAATGTTGATTTCTTTGGAATTAATTTTATTTTTAGTCATAATTTACTAATTTTATTTTCAAACTAATAAAAAAATAGATGATACTTTTTAAATACTTTAAAAGAAATGACAGTTTTTATAAAATAAGTGGTTTTTTCATTATTCACCCAAAAATCAATCTTTTTAGAAAAATTCCAAAAAATTCACGCTAAGAAAAATTTGATATAATGATATCAAAAATTTATTAAATTTTATAAAATCAAACACTTATAATTAAGAAATTAAAATTATAAATAAAACCATAAATTTCATGAAAAATATTTTTATTAGAAAAAAATATTACTTCTTTGGCTGAAAAATTACATAAAATCTTTATAATGAATATAGATCCATAAAATGTAATCATAAATATTTATAAGACCAGAAATTGATTTTTTTATTAAGTTTAATTTTTTTGTAGCATTCTTCACCCTTTATGAAATTGATTAATTAAAATTTTACCCATTACATAAATAGGTGAGGGTGTTTTCCCCTCATATATATTTTTTATTCACATGTTTCTTCATCAATCATAAGATTTTTTCTAAAAACCATAAACTAGTAAATCTAATCATCTTTAAAAAAATACACTATGTGATTTAAAATCTAAACTACCTTTTCATTATATGAAATATTCTCTCATAATTGTACCATTTAGTGATCAAAAAATGAGATTCATCATGTATATATTTCATTAAAAATGAAACACGAAACAACATCATGTACCTGAGAAAAAATATAAGGTAAGAAAGATTTGTATACAACTGATTCCACTTTTTCCGCCATTTTATATAGACCTATATACTATATAACTAATTTCCATTTATTTTTAAAATGAATAACACTTTTTCACGGAGAAACATTAAGAAAACATGATCTCGTTCCTCTAATGACTAATCCTTCATTAATTTATTTGAATAAATTTTCTTCTTATTCTATGTTTCAATATTATTGAGATAAATCTTATTTATCTTCTCAACCATCTCTTATATAAAATATAGTCCCGCTAACTTCGTTTCACTTACTTCTTCCCAACATGATGGTGTTTTAAAATACATTCCACATAATTCCACAAAAATTTCCATTTTTATACTATAATATAATCCTTTATTATAAGAAAATTACACCAATGAAAGTTGTTGATCCCAACATCTCAAATATTCCAATGAGAAATCCCAAATAATATATTCCAATGTTTTAGTTTTTCATTTCAAATGTCCATGATATTGAGGATGGAATGTTCTACTGAAATTTAATTGAATATTTAATATATTCTTAAGTACTCTCCAAGAATTTTAGGTACATCTGGGATGATGATTAGATATGATAGATAGAGAGAATATATGTAATATGAATACCTATTTAAAATAATTTTTGAAAATTTGATCCTAATACCTATTTTCTATAATTGGAATAAAATGAAAATATCTAGTCAAATTATCTACAATAACCCAAATCACATTATTTCCTTTATATTTCAATGGTAATACCACCATTAAATATAGGAATATATTCTCTCATTTCCATTCAAGAATTGAAATAATGGAAAATAAACAATTTTAGTAATTGTTTTTTATCATTAACCTATTGGAAAATAAAATATATCATGGTAATATTTTTAATATCATTATTCATCCCACCCCAAAAATAATAATCATTATGGTTTCTCTACATTTTATTAATTTCTAGGGGAATAGAAATTAATGAGTTGTGAGCTTCAATTAATAATTATTTCTTTACCTGGGAATTAATTCACACACACAGCCTCTTTCTAAATTTCATAACACCTTTTTTATCTGCATTAAATTCTTGAAACATATACTTATTGACCAATTAATCCATTTTTTAAAATCAAAATATTCTGGTTGAATGTTATTAATTATTTATTATAAACCTAACTACACTGACACCTGAACCAAAAGAGTGAGATTTCAAGTATTAAAAATCTCTTGAGTAACAGCCATTTAATCCATAACCAAAGGATAATGTCAAAAATATTACATGGTTTATGATACATTATCATTTAAACTCTATTTTTTATTTGTAGAGTTTGAACCTATTTTATGATGTTGGTATGAATACTTGGGAACTGTATTATACACCAAGACCAAATTTTGGAGCTACAATAGTAATTATGACCACTATAGAAAAGTTGAATGGTGACACTATCAGGGTATCATAGTAGTGTGGTCTTAGTATAATATCATTTGACATGGTATTTTATCACCACATAATTTTCAAAGTAATTTTAGAAGGGTTAACTACCAATACTAATAAACCACTATATCACATCAGACTTTTCCACCACCAGAGTTATAAAATAATGAACATATAGTGCGTAAGATATTGAAATTTCTGTTTCTAGTCATCATGTTGTTTTATGATATATTTTTACCTAGGGATGATAGGCATCTTATATAATTTCATTATAATTATTATCCGGAAATATAGTGAAATCTCTACCTCTTCGTGGATGTTTTGATATTTCTAAACCACATAAATATTTATATTCTTTATATTCTTGTTTATGTTTTTTTTTTCTACCATGTACTCTTATTTATGGAATCATTATTCATTTAAAATCTTATAGTTTCCATACTAACTAGTTTTGGAGCTTTAATTTTGAAGATATAGGTTGGATTTATTGATTTGAGTGATAGATATCAAATAAAGAACGGTGAATATTGATCATTTTGATGGAATTAATTTCAGTTACAAGAGGATACTGATCAAATATTATCTTTATCAAAAAAAATATTCACTTTATTCTCCTTGGTGAAAAACAAATGTTGATGGATTAGGCCAAGTGTGAGTTACTAGATTAAAATTTTATATGAGTTTTGTGGCTTAAATTTGTAATAAACGATGTGTAACATTATGGAGTTTAACATGGACACTGGGTTGATGAAGGTTCTCATGAAAATGTATGAGAATTATTCTATGTAATACAATTTTTTTATTGAAATACTAATAAATATAAAGTTGAATCAATTAAAAATTGATGCTTATCATGTTAAGTAAATTAACACCATCACATGTCTACTTATATTGGTGGGAATTAACCTAGGTGATTAGGCATTTTTGTTGGTTTTATTTAATTCAATACCCAATAGATAGAAAGAATATATAATTAAAATGAGTAGTCTATTAGTGAATTCAACATTATTTTGAAAATATATGTGATGCCTAATCTTTAGTAAATATCTTTAAAAAATATAAAAGAGTAGATTCCCAAATCTCTTCACTGAATATGGAAGGAAGTGGAAGATATGTGAAAGAAGATAATAATTTAATGTGAAAAAAATCAGTACAAAAGGGCTAAGATAAGGAAAATTTGAATTGTCCTACTTTTTGAAATTTTGGAATAAAGGAATCAATAATAAAAAGTGTAGAGAAAAATGTAAGGCATCTAAAAGGAATGTATAGAGGACAATAGTTGATGGAATTGATGATTTATTACTAATGAGAGTGTAAAACACTATAGAGTCTTGGATTTTAAACTCATGGAATCATTATATTTTATATTCGAGAAGGTTTGTGTTTATAATTATAATTTTTTAAATTTTGGTATGGTACATATTGCTAATAATATACCTATATAGATTACCAGAAAGGGTGGTTCCCAGATCCAAACCAATAATAGAATATTTCTCATTCTAAATAATGTGAGGTATATTCTTACATTGGGAGGAAAATTATATATATTGGAAAACATGAAAATGAAATATTTAGTACCGAAATCACTAGTGGTGCATGGAATATTACGATGGGAGTTATGGTCATAACTAATAGAGTGAAGATTAGAACCTTATATAACATGACAGAAAATTTCATAGAAATGCTTGCAATAAAATATTTTGTTATGTATTTATAAATATAGAATTATATCTTAGAGTTTGTGCTCTGTAGTTGTAATTATCACAAATCATGTCAAATCATGTCTAATCGTGTCTTATGTTTTATGTTTGAATATGATTAATTATGATTATATATGTTCAACTATAAGTTTAACCTATTTTGTTAATGTTTATAATATAAGATAGGAAAATAGAAAAAAAATTCCTAGTATGATTCACTGATATCATGACTCACCGAAAAAATAACGAGTCACTGATATATGAATGAGTCACCAACATAAGTAGGATCTACCAATAGGTTGAGTCACTAACTCAAGTCTAAGTCACCAATAGTCTGACATACTCAGAGACAAGATCACTGAATCTAGACATACTGATATAACGACATAATGATGGAAGGACTCACTAACACATCGACCTAATGACCAATGGACCCACCAACAGAAGGACCTACTGACAGAAGTACCTGTTGACTGACTGAACTATTGATAGAAGGACCTACTGATAGAAGGACATACCGACACATCAACCAACCGACAGAAGAACATACTGATATAATTTCCTACCGATCAACACTTGAAAATATTCGTTATGCTTAAATTCCAAATTAATTCTAACTATCATATTTATGAAACTTAGTACTATTAATGACTTTTTCTGTCTTTTGCAGACATTGTAAGAGACTAGTATTCGGTATGAGGAATCCCTCATGTTATGGATCATTCCTATTGTTGATCTATGTAGTATATAAAGAAATCACCTAAGAAACAATAATAGGATCCATATAGAGAGATTTATGAAGTGTAGAAAAGAATATATGATAAAAAAACTTATTATTTTTAGTTGTGAACAAGTAATCATATGTGGTGAACCAAATATTCCAACATCCTTATAGAAACAAACCCCAGTGAAGAGCACCTTAGAGGAGCATCAAATCTCACTATAATCTTGAACACAAAGCTTCCACAACACTCTCTTTGGGTGTCTATTTCCAGAAGTGGACTCGAGCTTCACATCTACTACACCTAAGAAGTCCAAAATCTTCAACAACATCACACAGATCATTCTAAACCTTTTATTATTATTTATGCTCAATTTTTTAAATTCATACTATTATTTTCCGCAGTATGTGTGTTTGTATCATAAACACATACTGTCTACTGAGATAAACTGTATGATAAAACATATCCTCACTTACTCATCTTTCTACACCATTATTCACCCACGTATAACAATAGAAGAGGTCCATGTGTGGAATGGTTATATTTTTTCCCCATGAATAACTGTGGTAGAGGTCTAGTATAATTGGACAACCTTCGGTGCAGTTGTGAACCCCGATCTTGGGTGTATAACAAGTTCATTAATATAAAATTCTTGGTGGTAGGTGATCACTAAGTGGAGAGGATTAGGTACTTACTTGAGACTGAACCTCTTGTCTTCTACCCACTGTGTTTTTCAAATTTAGTTTTCTCTCTTTTCACATATATTTCTGAAAACTAAGCATTATGTTGATATTTAATCTTAGTTAGGGTTTATAACTATTTTTATTTCAATAAATTACTTTCAAAAGTTATATTAATCTTTTAAATTGGTGTAATTGAGAATTAATCAATCTTTTGAGAAATTAATTAAACATTCAAGACTCTTATAAATCTGCTACTTTGGTTAACTGGTCTATTTAGATTTTAAATAGAGGAAAATTTATAAATAATGTTTTTAACAGAAATTTTGAAAAGAACTCAATTCACCCCCTCTTAAGTTTCCTACTCTGACTAACATTTGGTATCAAAGGATTTTTTTAATATTCTATTTTAAAAAATTTCAAATATTTTTCAAATATTTTCAACTGTGATTTTAGTTATGTCAAAAATATCTCTAAATTTATGTTAGTTCTAAATTTTTAGCACTTTAAAAATCTATTCTTATTCTTTTTTATGGATTATAGATTGGAAGGTGTTGGTACCAAAAGACCTCAATTTTTCAATATAAATAATAATGATCAGTGGAAAATTAAGATGAAAATTAGTTTGGAAAGTATGGGTTTTAAAATATAGTCTTGAATTGTAGATGAATATAAGATTTCTGGTACTCCTCGAAATACCTGGGATGACCCAACTAAAGAAGACTATAATAGTAACTAAAAAGTAATGAATTCCTTATACTGTTATTTACGATATGAATATTTTAATAAGATTTCTACATGTAAAATAGCCTATGAAATTTGGGATACTCTAGCTGTTTCACATGAAGAATCCACTAATGCTAAGGAAATGATACTCAATACATATTTATTAAATATGATAACTTCAAAATAAATCATGATGAACCTATCCCTAACATGTATCTTAGGTTTAATTAAATTGTAAAAATTGTGATCTCTCTGAGAATGGATGTTATTACAAAGGAGAAAGTCATGTTAATTCTTACATGTCCAATAGACAGATGGAGGGGAACCTCAGTGTCAATTAGAGAATCATGTGATACCAATAAGTTACTAGTAAAGGAGATGATAGGTAATCTGATGATGTGTGAGGAATAATTGAAGGTAAAAAAATATTAGGATGGTGAACCAAAGAAAAATTCAATGGCTTTCAAGACCACTTCTTCTAAACACAAAGAAAAATAGAAGGAAAAAAATTATTTTGATAGTTAAAGAAATGAAGAATCGCCTTCTGATAGTGATGGGGAAGTGGATAAATTGTCCATAAGGTTTAAAATATTCTATAGAAAGAATAAGTTATTTCAGAATCCCAACTACAAAAGAAAGTATGAATATAAGGTAAACTGGAAGAAGGACTAGAAGAGAGGTGATGCCTCTAATGAGATAGTAAGTTATGAATGTAAGACAATATGACATGTAATGTATTACTATCCGAAGATAATGTATAAGAAGAAATACGAGGACAAAGATAAAAACTATAAGAAGGAAATTAATTCCACCTGGAGTTATTTTGACAATATATCCAGTGAGTCATGTTCTTTACGTTATGAGAATAGTGAGAATTTTAACATGTGCTTGATGACATACTTATGAGGTAACCCTTGAATCTCCTGTAAAAAATCATATTATTCTAGAGATGAATCTAATTATTAAAACATGAACAATGATAAAATGTTTGAGTAATGTAAATTTATTGAAGGAACATTCAATGAATTAAAAGATAAATATAATGTTTTGAAGAAAAAAATATTCTCTTACTTTTACTATTTTATCTGAAATTACTATAGAGAAAGAGAAAATGCACAACTGCTTAAAGAAAATAATGAGATTAAATTATCAAATGAGTAGTTAAAAAGGGACTTATTAAAAGTTTACCAATCAAAATAACACTCTTACTAAAATTATTTGTAAATATTTTGCACCAAAATAAGCTTCTGGTATTGGTTATCAACCAGGGCAAAGACACTTCGGTAAAAACAAGTTTCTGTCAAAATCTAGAAAATTAGGCTTTGTACCTAGATTTAAAAAATCTACCTCAAGTTCCAACTATGGAAAATCTTTTACTATTTCTAGTTTTTCTAGACCAAATAGAATTTATTTCTCCAATACTTTACAAACTATTTATAGGAAACCCATGAAGCGTCTATGGGTTCCCAAAGCATTAATTACTAATATTATTGCACCCATGCATGTGTGGGTACCAATATATTTTCTTGTTTGAATTGTATTTCTAGGAAGCATGCTTTAAGAGATCTTGTAAAAGATTATGGTACTTGTACAGTGGATGTTCAAGGCACATGACAGGGGACTACTTGATCTTCAACAAGCTTATAAATATTGATGGTGGGCATGTCAATTTTGGTTACAATGCTACATAAAAAATAGTTGGCCTTGACCAAATTAGTAACAATAATTTAATTTTAATTTGAAAAGTACTTTTTTATCAATTAAATTAAAATATTCTTAGTATCTTATAGTTATGTGATGATTTTTTCAATGATAAATTTTAAAAATATGAATTTAATGTGTTTAATTCTAAAAATGAGTTAGTATTTACTGCTTTTAAAAATCATAATGTTTGTTCTGTGAAACTAGATTCTTTATCGTCTCAAAATTTTTCTTTCTTAAGTATCTTTCATAAAGAATAATGGCTTTGGCATAATAGATTATGTCACTATAACACTCACTCACATAGAAATCCTATAAATAAAGGGTTATTCAAGTATCAACCCAAACTAAAATTTCCAATCAATAAAGTCTAAAATCCTTGTCAAACTGGAAAACAACACAAAATATCTTTCAAACCAAATAATATGTTTCAACTCCTCAACCACTTGAGATGGTTCACATGGATTTTTTTGGAAAATCTAGATATTCAAGTCTTAATGGGAAGAACTATTCCTATATTCTTGTATATGACTTCTCTAGGTATACTTGGACCTCCTTTTTAGCTCACAATAGTGAAGATTGTTCTTACTTCCTTAGGTATGCTAGATCTGTAGAGAACCTATGTGGTATTAGAATTAAAACCTTAAGTAGTGACTATGTTCATGAGTTTTATTACCAAGAGTTTGAATATTTTTGCACACAAAATCGTTATAGTCATTAATTATATGCCCCTTAGACACCCCAGAATAATGGAGTTGTAGAAAGAAGGAAAAGAACCATACAAGAAAGTGCATGGAAAATGCTTAATGAATATGACTTACCTGATTATTTTTTGGATGAAGATATCATTATAGCTTGTTAAATAATAAATAGAGTCTTGATCAGAACAATTCTTATGAAAACTCCCTATGAGCTATGGAAAAATAGAAAACCCGAATTTAGCTACTTTATAGTTTTTGATTTCAAGGTTTATATTCTCAATACAAAAGAGAATATTGATAAATTTGCATCCAAAAGTGATAAAGGAATTTTCTTAGGTTACTAAACCTCTAGTGAATACTATAAATCTCTTAATAAAAGAACTAAATTTGTGGAATAATCTGTAAATATAAAATTTAATGAAACAAATCCACATAAACCTAAAACCCCTCCTGAAAATATTGAGGATAATATTTCCAATCTGGAAAAAATGCTAGACCCCCTAAACCTACTTTTAAGTAAACTGTTAAATCCTCCAATTCTATAAAATATCCAAACACTGACCATAGTGAACCTAAACCTACGGATGAACCTGAAATTACTAGTCCTCCCTTTTCAAGATATTTTATAACCCTTAAGAACTATTCCATTGATTATATAGTTGGAGACTTAGATAAAGGGTGTCATGACCCATCCTCGGGGGCCGTACCGTGACTACCCCAAGCCAGCCTTCCATAGGCCAGGGGCTGACGACTAGCACCAAGGCGTAATTCCTAATAAACACAGAAGGCATTGCCTTTGTAAATTAAACAAACACCACAGAGAATGCAAGCAGTAAAAGTAAACACTAAGTAAAAACTGCTACAAATTTAAGTGCGGAAAAGAAAGTGGGCTAGTGTACAAACCCAAACTAAAAGTAAAGTACATCTGGAAAGGGAAAACAGTAACTGAATGTAAAGCTGCAGCCTTGAGCCGCCCACTGGAATTCCCACCTGAAGGGTGAGTACAGATAGCCTCCACAGCTCCTCGGCTTCAACCGTCCGCTCCGAGTACTTCCCGCCCAGGGGTCCACCTCCTGGTACCGACCTGCTCCGCAATCCTCAACCGCGATCAGCGCAGTCCGTTGTCTGTAACCAACACAACGTAGTGCGGGCATAGCCTGTGCAGGGGTGAGTATAAGCTACTCAGTAGGGACCCCGAGACCCCCGAAGGTCTCCCAGAATCCACAAAGGATAATCCAAAAAAGGAAAGATACAATCACGAAGTAACATCCGACACTACTTAGGTATATTCCCATACATACACCTAAGTCATCAATTCTAGTTCGCTCCAACATCCGAGACCAAGTTCGATCACATCCACACAGGAAATCACAACTCGATCTACACAGGAAAGCATAATGTAATCCACCTAGGAAAGCAAGTCAAGATTCAGCTCACACAGGTATACTTCATCGTAAGATGATAGAGATGATCAGATGTAGCTACTAATTCATCTAAGACGTCAGACCCACACATGATCGATAGGTACTAACCCCCGCAATGACCCACAAATGATCGATAGGTAACTAACCCCCGCAATGACCCACACAGGATCTGACCCACACAGGATCGATAGGTAACTAACCCCCGCAATGACCCACACATGATCAGACCCACATAGGATCTGTAGCCGCTGGCCCATACAGGATCGTTGAGCGCTGTCCCACACAAGATCTGAGCCACACAGGATCGGTAGCACTGATCCACGTAGGATTGCTGAGTGTTGTAGTCGTCGTCGTCGAATCCACGGAGGATTTCTGCACAGTCGTCATTGTCGTCGCAGTCGCAGCCAGCTCTAGGGTTCCTGCACAGAGCAAGCTCGTTCGGGAGGGTCCGCTCCACGAGCCGAAGGGCTGATACATCAACTGACACATAGCTCGGAGTTGATGTATCCAAAAGTTCCGTATCATCAACAGGAACTCAACATCACTGACGGTGCGTCAATTGGACGCCCAGTCTGAGAGTTATTGGCTTTTTCGTTCCAGGGGCCCAGTTGGTTTTTAAGTCAAAACCAACCCGACCATACTAAAACCGCATCCAAACCTTGAGTGGAGTAAGCGAAAAGGTCTGTCACACTATGAGGAATCCAACAAAGTCAACGGCACGTCAATCGGACATCCGGAGATCAAGTTATAAGCGTTTCCTCTCTGAGGGCCTGGTTAGTTTCGTGTACGAACCATCCCGGACAAACCCAAAGTTCTCCAAAACCTTGAGTACAATATACCGACACGACCATCTCGATCCAAGGATCGCTACGCAGCTGACGATGTGTCGATCGGAGGTCCACAGCCCAAGTTATGGGCAATAGACAGGAAGAGGTTCGGTATTAGGGGGTTCGGGCCCGGTCCGACCTACCCGATACCCTCTGGGTTGGCCCGAACAGGGTCGACCCATCCTGGGTCTGGGATGGGCCCTCTTGGGCACGTCCCGGCCTGGCTGGCGCGGCGCGGCCTGGCATCCCCGCGCGCTGGCGCCAGCAGGTAGCTCGGCCGTTTGGTCGAGCGGATGAGGAGGGGGGGGGGCTGCCCCCCGTTTTTTAACTGTGGCCCCCTAAATGGGGCCGCTCAAGATGGCCAGCCGGGGTTTGTAACCCCCGGCTCATCCCCCGTCCGACAGGCTCGCTCCGGCTGGCCGGCTGTTGCCGCCACAGGACCGGCAAGGTTGGTCCCCCTGCTCCGACGCCGGCGGCCCGGAACCGGCCACATGTTCCCCTGCTCTGCCGCGGCCCGGAACTGGCAGCGGCCTTGGTTCGTCCAGCAATGCACAACAGCGCCACACCCCTCCTCCGCGGCCCCACTCTGGCCGCGGTGCTTTTGTGGTTCTCCGGCACGGTGCGACAACGTCGCGTCTTTGGTTCATCTTCAACGGTGTGGTGTGATGGCGCCGCGCTTCTCCCCCTTTCGTTAACAATTCCCGCGTGGTGCTTAGGCACTGCGTTGCCTTACTCATGTCGCATAAATATCAAACAACCAAAAAGGGGAGGAGAGTCGGCCGTGTTCATGCGGTCCGACTTCCTCCCGTTATTGTGATAACAGACTGCCACAAAAAGTCGATAATCCAACGTTAAAGTAATCAGGAACAAACGAAAAAAATAATTCCCCTACCTCGAGCATATCTTGAACGGAGGTTTGTCGTGAAAATAACAGTCACTGAAGGAGGCGTCGTGAAAGGAGTATCGTCCCGGAAGAAGGCGTCGTTGGCGTCGTGGTACACAGCGTCGCGTAGTCTATCTCTGAGGATTCGGCATTCTTCATCGGAGATCGGTGTGTTCTTCGCGTTCTTCGCGTTCTTCGTGTTCTTCGACAAAGAAGACGAAGATCTTCAAGCCTCCATTATCTTTTCTCCCAAACCTCTCAAGCAACAAGACTTCCAACCAAAAATAAAATAAGTTCAACACTTATTTTATTAACATAACATAAGCATTTGAATTTCAAACAGTCAAATTAAACTCACCAATTAATTAAATTAAGTTATCAAAATTAATTGTGAGTTGAAGGAGTTAGAGAATATGAAGGGGTGGGGTTCGTGTGGGACCTACCACCCTCATAACATCCCATGGGAAGTTGGGTGGTTTCCCCCAACTTCCACTCAAAGGTTTTAACCACTAAGAAATAAAAATTGTAGTTAAATTTTTATTTTAACTTCCACAATTTTTAACAACTTCTCTCGAGAAAATGAAACCCCAGAAAAGGTGTTCCTAAGCAATTATCGGTGTTGCGAATCCATCGATGCCCTTGGAATTCGATCCCGAGCACCGGTTCAAAAGTTAGAAAAAACCTGCTTGTTCGTTCACTGAATGTACCCGAGCTAAACATCGGATTAAAATTTCGGGCACAACGGGCCTCGGAATCAAGTGCCGTCAGAAACTGCGTTCTTGTAAAATCACAAAGAAAATTAAGAGACAAAATTCCCATGAATTTTACGAGTCTTTACATTACTCCCACCTCAGGGCTTTACGTCCCCGTAAAGATACATCAAAAACTAGGGGAACAAATGTGGGTACTGAGCACGCATCTGAGCCTCCCTCTCCCAAGTGCTCTCCTGTAGGTTCATGTGCTGTCATCTGATGTGCACTAGATGAATCGACCGTCCATGTAGGACCCGCTCCAGTCGATCCTCGATCTCCACTAGGACCTCCGCAAAAGTCACCCCATCATCAATGTCCATCTCCCAATGGTCAATTATATGTATCAGGTCGTGCACGTATCTCCTCAGCTGAGATACGTGGAAGACGTCGTGCACTCGGTGCAACTGAGGTGGTAGAGCTAGGCGATAATCCACCTCCCCAATCCTGCTGAGGACATGGAATGGTCCGATGAAGAGTGGAGACAACTTTCCTCCTCGGCCAAATCTCCGTATACCACGTCGAGGTGAGACCCGCAAGAAGATGTGGTCGCCATCCTCGAACTCCAGTGGCCTCTGCCTCCTATCAGTATAAGGCTTCTGTCGGCTCTGAGCTGTCCTCATCCGCTCTTGGATGACCTGGACCTTCTCTGTCATGGCCTGGATCATCTCTGGTCCCACAAGTGCTGACTCCCCATGGTCTGTCCAGCACAGAGGTGACCTGCAAGTCGTCCATACAATGCCTTGTATGGTGCCATCCCGATGGTGGAGTGGTAGTTGTTGTTGTACGAAAACTCCACCAAGGGTAGGTGGTCCTCCCAGCTGTGACCAAAGTCGAGGACACATGCGCAGAGCATGTCCTCGAGAGTCTGAATGGTCCTCTCCGTCGGACCATCTGTTTGAGGGTGAAAGGCGGTACTCAGACGTAGCTGTGTCCTGAATGCCTCCTGCAACCCCTTACAAATCCAGGAAGTAAAGCGAGCATCTTGATCGGAGACGATAGATGATGGAACACCATGAAGTCGTACAATCTCCTAAACATAGAGGCGTCCCAAGCTCTCCACTGAGCCCCACTCTCTGATGGGTAAGAAGTGAGTCGACATGGTGAGTCAGTCGAAAATCACCCAAATGGAGTCGTGACCTCTGGAAGTGAATAGAAGTCCAGTCATGAAGTCCATAGATATGCCATCTCATTTCCACTCTCAGACCTCCAAGGGCTATACCAAGCCTATTGGTACCTGGTGCTCTGCCTTCACCGCTGGCAGGTGAGGCACCGAGAAACGAACTCTGCCATAGGAATAGACTGCAAAGCGCTCGCCCATCAGATAGTGTCGCCACATTTTCAGAGCGAAGACCACTGCTGATAACTCCAGGTCATGGGTAGCGTAGTTCTACTCATGCTGCCTCAACTGACGTGATCCAAAGGTGATCACGGCCCACTTTTTCATCAGGACACATCCGAGTCTGGTCCCTGATGCATTGCAGTAAACTACGTATCCAACTCCCTCCTCCGGAAACCTCAAGATAGGCGCGCTGGTCAAACTCTGTCTCAACTCTTGGAAGCTCTTCTGACATCTACTTGACCACATGAAGGGTTTCCCCTTCCTCCTTAACGTTCTTCAAAGATGCAAAGATTTCTCCTTTGCCGAAAAGGGAAATCTGGTCTCATCCCCTGGATGAACCACGTTCCTTTCCAAATACAGTCAGTCCCATCATGATTAGTTAATTCATTCCATGGATGACGTTGTAAGGCCTCGACGCTGCTACCAAGAGATCCAACCGTTACTCTCACCTCCAAGGGTTGAGTCACACTGTCGGTATCAGTGTGTGGTCACTGGGTTTCTTCCAATAAGAATCTCGTAAGTGAGGGTCAAGTCAACAGTTTTTAACCGGTATCTCTTAGTATTAACATACAAAAGTCAAGAAAGAAAACTTCACCAAAGAAAGTGTATTTTATAACTTCAACTCAAAGTACAAGGACATAAGGAAAGGCAAAAAAAGAAGCTACAGGCATTATGGTCAAGGGCCTTTATTCCTGGAGCTAGTCCCGCACTTTTCCACCCGCTTCCGGGGCTCCATGATCGTAAGCTTCAGCTGCCTGAAGTTGTGATCTCCCATGTCGTCGGGGTGGACCTCCTGGTGGTGGTGGTGGTAGAGCCTCAAAACGTCCCCTACCAACTTCCGCTCAACCAGCTCCTCGACCTAGTCCGCCTGATCCCTGCGGACCGCCACGTTCGAACCTCTGCCTCTGCCTGGGTAGTTCCTCAACAGTCTGCTGCTCCTCTGCATGGCGGGTTGGGCAGTCACGAGCCAAGTGGCCCTACCCAACGCATGCATAGAAATGTCTTCCACTCGTAAGACTGGCTCTGATGCGTGTGTCCCGCACCTCCGAGCCAGTATCATGTGGTCGCCCGCCCCGATGGTCTGGTCCGCTTGGACCTCTACGACATCTGTCTACTGCCGGCTGCAGAAGACTCCGCTACGTGCCGCCTTGTGGTAGGTCTCGCTACTGGTGTAGGATCATCAAGAAAGCTCTCAATGAGAAGGGATTGCTCCAGTACCCCTTCCTGTGTCGAAATGTTGAGGGAGATCATTGATGCCTTGATCTCATGCCTCAATCCCTGCTCAAAGGTCCGGGCCCAGAAGAATGGGTCTCGTACCATGTCCGTCGAATAGCGCGAGAGGTCTATAAATCGTGCCGAGTACTGGGCGACCGTCAAGCTGCCCTACCGCAGTTGAAGAAACTCATAGATGCACACCGCACGGAGGGTGTCTGGGACGAACTCCGAGAGGAAAGGCTCTCAAAGTCCTTCCAGAGAAAAGATGCCTCGTCGTGCACCTGGACCATTAAGCTCCACCATCTGTCTGCTACCGCGTGCAGTAGGCTCGCTGCGAGAATCACCATGAGGTCTGTTGGTGTCCTCACTAACCTGAAAACCTGAAAAACTACCTCCAGCCAATCCTCGGCTTCCTGAGGGTCCGTCTCCCCGCGGAACCTGGGCAGTCACTGATGCTGAAACTCATGCAGTGCATTAAGGCGACGTGCATTGTCAGCAGTCGGGGCTGGTAGCATCGGTGGCTCGGTGGGTAGTGGTACCGCTGGTGCCTCTGCTATCAAAGGTCCCTGTACCGAGGCCTCGTCGCTCAGTGGGCTGTCGTCACACACAACTCTCAGAACCCTAGCTGGCAGCCGTCGTGGGGCCATCCTGTAAAGAAACAGGTGCGCCACGGTCAAACAGTATACCTGGTGAGCTGACACAAAGTAATCACAAAGAAAACTTGAAACACACAAGCAATCAATGTTTTCGTGCATTAAGTCGAAAATCAGAAGTCAGGGTCCTGGTGTACGGATACGTCGGCCGCTACACCAACACTATACTCCCTGGACTGATAACCACACTCAATACTCTTAAAACTATTGCTTCACATAGAAAATGATCAGAGTCCTGATTTCTACGGTAGAACCGAACTCCTCTGATACCAATTTGTCATGACCCGTCCTCGGGCCCGTGCTGTGACTACCCCAAGCCCGCCTTCCATAGGCCAGGGGCTGGCGACTAGCAACAAAGCATAATTCCCAATAAAAAGGAAGGCATTGCCTTTGTAAAGTAAACAAACACCACAGAGAAAGCAAGAAGTAGAAGTGAACACTAATTAAAAACTGATACAAAAGTAAGTGCCGAAAAGTAAGTGGGCCAGTGTACAAACCCAAACTGAAAGTAATGTACAAGTGGAAAGGGAAAACAGAAACTGAAAGTAAAGCTGCAGCCTTGAGCTGTCCACTGGAAGTCCCACCTGAAGGGTGAGTACAGATAGCATCCACAGCTCCTTGAGTCCAGCCGTCCGCTCCGAGTACGTCCCGCCCAGTGGTCCACCTCCGGGTACCGACCTGCTTCGCAAGCCTCAACCGCGATCAGCGCTGTCCGTCGTCTGCAACCAACACAACGTAGTGCGGGCATAGCCCGTGAAGGGGTGAGTATAAGCTACTCAGTAGGGACCCCGAGACCCCTGAAGGACTCCCGGAATCCACAAAGGAAAGATACAATCATGATGTAACATCCGACACTACTTAGGTATATGCCCATACATATACCTAAGTCATAAATTCTAGTTTTCTCCAACATCCGAGACCAATTTCGATCATATACACACAGGAAATCACAACCTGATCCACACAGGAAAGCATAACGTAATCCACATAGGAAAGCAAGTCAAGATTCAGCTCACACGGGTATACTTATTCGTAAGACGATATAGATGATCAGATGTAGCTACTGATTCATCTAAGCCGTCGGAACCACACAGGATCGATAGGTACTAACCCCCGCAATGACCCACAATGGATCGATAGGTAACTAACCCCCGCAATGACCCACACAGGATCTGACCCACACAGGATCTGTAGGTGTTGGCCCACACAGGACTGCTGAGCGCTGACCCAAACAGGATCTGACCCACACAGGATCGGTATCACTGATCCACGTAGGATCAATGATCCACGTAGGATCAATGATCCACGTAGGATCACTGAGTGTTGTAGTCGTCGTCGTCGAATCCACAGAGGATTTCTGCACAGTCGTCATTGTCGTCGCAGTTGCAGCCAGCTCTAGGGTTCCCGCACACAGCAAGCTCGTTCGGGAGGTTCTGCTCCACGAGCCGAAGGGCCGATACATCAACTTATAGATAGTCCGGAGTTGATGTGTCCAAAAGTTTCGTATCGTCAACAGGAACTCAAAGTCACTGACGGTGCGTCAATCGGACGCCCGGTCTGAGAGTTATTGGCTTTTTTGTTCCAGGGGCCCGGTTGGTTTTTAAGTCAAAACCAACCCGAACGTACTCCAACTGTGCCCAAACCTCGAGAGGAGTAAGCCAAAAGGTCTGTCTCACTAATAGAAATCCAACAAAGTCGACGGCACATCAATCGGACGTCCGGAGCTCAAGTTATAAGCGTTTCCGCTTCGAGGGCCCGGTTGGTTTCATGTACGAACCAACCAGGCCGAACCTAAAGTTTTCCGAAACCTTGAGTACAATATAACCAAACGACCGTCTCGATCCAAGGATCGTTTCGTAGCTGACAATGCGTCGATCGGAGGTCCGCGGCCCAAGTTATGGGTAACAACCGGAAGAGGTTCGGTATTAGGGGGTTCGGGCTCGGTCCGACCCGGCCCGATACCCTCTAGGTCGGCCCGAACCGGCCCGGCTTGCGCGGCCCGGCCCTATAAAGACCCGAAAATTTCAAGGGAATTTTTTTCTTAATTTCTTCAGAATTTAACGAGTACGCAGTTTCTGACGGCACCTGATTCTGAGGCCCGGTGTGCCCGGAATAATTTTCTGAAATTTTGTTAACCTTAAATTAACGTGCATAAACAGTTTTACTGAAAAACTGTAATAACTCAAAAACGGATACTCGAATCAGAAATATGAGGGCACCGTTTTGCTCAGGATGGTAGGTTTACCCTAGGCGCGACTTAAGTGTAGTCGGCGCGGGCCTCCTGTGAGAAATTCCAAAAATGGCATAACCGTAAATAAAATAATTAAATAAATTATTTTATTTTTCAAATACTTATAACTCACAAATGGTAGCTCGGATTAAAAATCCGAGACAACCTCTGAACTCGTGAGGGCATGGTTTATTTAAGCAGATACTAACTTTGGCCGGTGCGGGCCACCAGAAAAAGTTAGTTTTTGGCTGCAAATAAAATAATTAATGAAAATTATTTTATTGTAAAATTCTTATCTTTTAAACGGTAACTCAGATTGAAAATCTGAGAGTACCGTTGGATATTTTGGGGCGTTTTTCACTTAGGCAGAGCCTGACCTTGTCCGGCGCGGGTCGAGGGTGACTGATAATAATTTTCCGAACTTTTTTTTGGGTACGTTCAGTAAACGTACGTGTGGGTTTTCCTATCTTTTGAACTGGTACTCAGAATTGAAATCCGAGGGCACTGATGAACTCACAGAACCGGTAATTTCTTAAAGGGACCTTTACAGCAGTTGCGTTTTAAGCGGGTTGAGAATTAATTTTTGGGGAATTAGTTTAAAATAAATAAAATTAGTGTGTACAATTTTATTTATATCTGGGGTGGTTAAATTATACAAAGAAGAGTTAAGGGTGGGACCACAACCACCTAACTACCCTTTTCTGGATATTTAGAAGGTGGGTCCCACACGATCCCCAACCTTTCATCTCCCCATAACCACTCTTAAACCCCCCCTTAAACCCCCTTTTAAATTAATTTGTTAACTCCTCAACTCCTCTATTAATGAGATCTCTCCATATTCCTCTAATTAAGTTTGTCAACATAATTAAATTAATGGTTTCATTAATTAATTTGCTACATCACAATTTGAATTATTTTGTGTTGCATGACACTTTTTTAAATGGGAGAAGTCTTTTGTAATATTTGCGATAGCAAATATTTCGATGGGAAACCTCTGGAGGATTTGAAAGAGAGGTGTTCTTCCTCCGATGATGAATGTGAAGTCCCGATGACAACTCTTACTCCGACAAAGGAATCAACACCATTCTTCAGCGACGTCCGACCACAGTGATGTTCGTCTTCTGCGGTTTGACAACATGCGACGTCTTTGCGAGGTAGGGGAATATTGGATATTTCTCATTTATATGGTTTATACCCTCGAGTTTGAGTGTTTATTTGTAGGATTTATCTTTGTGGATTCCTTACCCCAATTGAATTTTCATGACGTACACGAATTAAATTAATTAATTCGTGGATCGAAAACCATGGGTAAAATCAATCTCTTATTGTTTTTATTGAAAATATCGAAGTATGATGAATATCTTTTTGTCAATTCCCCATGTTCTTGATTCTCAAAAACGATGGTCAAACCAACACGGCCATCGATCCGCTCATCTACCATGCCTTTTCTATTCCATTCTACGTGCGTTCTTTGGCACGCCAAATAATTAAGCGCACTGGAAACTCAGTGCTTCGTTGAGCGTGGCATACGGACGCGGAGATCTTGACCTGAGGATCACAGAACCACTTTATTCTCTTATTTCTGATTTAAATCGAACCAGGTATAGCATGCGGAAGGATCTCGTGGTGCGGGTGCGACGAGGGTTCCTACGGTCCAAGGCGATAGTTCGGTTGGGAGAGCAGGCGACCGTGGCGGCTGGTGCAGCACGAGCAGCCGGTGCGACCGAAGCAAGCAGTGTGCAAGGCGGAGGCGCAGTGGTTCCCGGTTCGTGAGGGCCGCGTGAATTTTGGCGGAGATGAAACATGAAGTTGGGGGGAGTTAATTTTGGGAGAACAAATCATGAGAGGACTTTAGATTGGAGAGAGAAAGATGAAAAATAAATTAATGATGTTATAAAATAAAGGAAAGGATTTTGGGGCGTGATTGACATAAAGGAAAGAGGAGGCGCTAGTTTGGGTGGTGCGTGGCTTTTGGGTGTGTTATGTTAAGAATTAAATTAAATTCAAAATAATAATAATATAATAATGTTATTATTATTTTCATTGAGAAAACCATATTTTGACGGTATCTTCTTCGCGCGACCTCGGTTTCACGAACCGTCAGTGGAAGTGCGAACCTGAATTCGAGACGGAATTTATGAGTCCAATATTGGATATCTTATTCGGGTTTTTCGATCGGGTACCCGAAGAGCTCGGAAAATAATAGATTTAATATTATTATTAAATCTTCGACTTGCTATAACTTGAGCTTCGGACGTCCGATTGACGTACCGTCGACTTTTTTGGATTCCTCTTGATGAGACAGTTCTTTTCGCATACTTCACCTGAGGTTTGGACATAGTTGGAGTAAGGCCAGTTGGATTGTACCTGAAATCCAATCGGGCCCCTCGAATGGAAAAGCTGATAACTTTCAGACTGGACGTCAGTTTGACGAACCGTCAGCGGCATTGGTGATCATGTTGAGAAACCATCCCTATGAGTATACCCAATGAGAGTTTGGGGTACAGTTGAGATACGGCCGGGTTGGTTCGCACACAAAACCAACCGGTCCCCTAGGATGAAAAGGCTAATAACTCACAGACCGGGCGTCCGATTGACGTGTCGTCTGTTGCATTGAGACACCAATGACGAGGCGGTCCTTTGAGATACTTCCTCGTGGGACTTTGAGATACTTGGAGTATCGACCTGTAGCTCGTGGAGCGGACCCTCCCGGAGAGGATCGTACGAAGTACGGAGACTACGTAGCCGGCTAAGACCTGACGACTGCTTGACCGACTCGACTTGGGGTGAGTTGACTAGCCCAGTGGACGGAGCACTACTTTGTTTGGGTGCAGACCCATGGCGGACGGAGCACTACTGTGTGACAGTGCAGACCCGCGGTACTCGTCCGGAGAGTACCTCTGCAGACTATTAGGGGGTGTGAACTACTATGTTTGGGTGGCATACCCCAGCAGGAAGCACTACTGTGTTTGGGTGGCTGACCCGCGGTACTCGATAAGAGGAGTACCTCAGCAGTCTTAGGTTAGTGAGAAGTACCTCGGAGTCGTGACAGGACCACTGTACACTCTAGAGACGGGGCTCTTCAGCAGTTATGGTTTCGATAATGAAAATCCTGGTTTGAGCTAAGTCTATGATCTTTGTGTTTACCTCATGATTGAGATGGGTCACTTGATAAAGTAGGTATATGTATGGGCATATATCTGGGTAGTGGTTATCCGTTGATTTTATAATCTTTGTGTTTCATCATGATTGAGATGGTTTACATGATAACTTAGGTATATGTATGGGTATATACCTATGTAGAGGTTAACGGTTGAGTTCTTTCTTTGTGGTTATCCTTGTTGGGTTTAGTGAGACCTTGAGGGTCTCGGGGTCCCTACTGAGTATCGTTATACTCACCCCTGCATGGGCTATGCCCGCACCTCGTTGTGTTGGTTGTAGATGACAGGCAGCGCAGACAGAGGCTGAGTGTTCGAGGACTGGACGGTACCCGGAGGTGGACCTCACGACGAGACAGTATTCGGTGGTGGACTTCACGATGAGACGACACTCGGAGGAGGTTGACGGGCGAGAGCGTTGTGGAGGCTATCTGTACCTACCCTTCAGGTAGGATCCATGGTGGATGATCCAGGAGATGCGCTCTTTGTACCTACCCTTCCGGTAGGATCCGAGGAGGACGACCCATGAGCTACTTCCTTTCTTCCAGCTGTTTGTCTTTTCTATTGTACTTTTGTTCAGTTGTAGTTGTACTTTCGATTGGGTTTGTATTCTGGCCCTCTCACTTTTCGGCACTTGCTTTTGTACTTAGTGTTTACTTCCGCTTGTACTCTGTGCTGTTTTATTTACTTTTATAAAGGCAATTCCTTCCCAGTTATCGGGATTTACGCCTTTGGTGCTAGTTGCCATCCTCTGGCCTATGGAATGGGGGCTTGGGGTAGTCACGGCACGGGCCCCGAGGACGGGTCGTGACAAATTGGTATCATAGGAATCAGTTCTACCACAGAACTTATAACTCTAATATTCCCTTTCTATGAAGCAATAGTGTTAAGGGTACCGAGTTTGGTTTTCAGTTCAGGGAGTCCAGTGTTCGTGCGGTGGCCGACGTATCCGTACACCAGGACCCTGACTACGGATTTCCGACTTTGTGCATGGAAAACACTGATTGAGTGTGTGTTTCCAATAGTTTTAAAGTTAGCTCAAACCAGTTCAGCTCACCATGTATAAATCGTTGACCGTATCCCATCTGTTCAGGATGTCTCCACACAGACAGTCAGTTAGAGTTCCGAGAGAGTACTCGTTGATGGCCCACCGAGCGACGAGGATCTGGTGCGGGGCCCTTTTTACTATGTTGGCACCCTCGGGTGGTGTAACAGTAGCACCACCACCTGTTGGGAAGCAGATGTCACTAGCTAAACTAGTGAACTGTGCATGCTGGCAGAGCGTGTTTCACGAGTTCCAACAGCAGCGGCCTCCAAGGATATGAGGTGAGGCAGATTCCTAGACAGCAGAGCACTAGCTAGAAGCGATTTCTAGAGTTTTCCACCTAGCTGAGACATCAGTATGTGGATGGTGGACTTGGCCACTAGTTTTTTCCAATGAATGACCATGAGGATGGTCCGCATAGTGATGAGGCTTCGGTACATGGACCAATGCCTGAGATAGTTCCTTCGGGTAGTCTGTTAGCTATACATCACTACTTGTTGGTCAGCAGTTACAACCGGCAGTACTGGTAGGTGACACATGTAAGCTTACTGCCTTACACGTGTTCCAACATCAGATACCCACAAGTTCCGAGGAGATCCCGACGCACATGCAGCTGAGAACTGGCTTGAGGAGGTGGCTGAGAGTTTTTCTAGAGCTTATACAGCTTCGGCGGGATGATGTTTCAGTAGCTTAGTAATCATCGAGGCGTACTGATCGTTCTTGGTACTTGATGACTACGATATGATCAGTGCTTTAGAGATCGGACCTCAGAACGAGGTGTGTTTAAAGGATATCTAAGTAAGAACTCTTTTCTCTATGAATTCCTACTTATGTTAGGGTGCTAGAAAGAACCTTTGTGGTTGAATGTTCTTTGGCTGATCGGTTTCAGCCAGTGAATGTTAACAGTGGGAAGATGTGAACTGGCGTCAGTCTCAAAGACTTGGACGTGTAAAATTTTTCAAGAAGAGGAAGTGTCAAGGAAAGATGAATATGCAGAGCAGCGGATGTGGAAGCAGAGCTAGGAGAGCAGCATGTGGTGGTGTACATTTCAACATGTTACAACCACCCTCCTTTGTTGTCCCCACCAGGAAGGGGAAGAGAGTAGCTGCATGCGGTCAAGGAGAGTGACCCAATGATTCTAAGAATGATTCGAGGGGCAGTCAGTGTCCACTATTAGTTGTCATAGTAACAGACATTGATACGAATCATTCCTTCCTTATACGAATCTTGTCCTAGACCTAGAGTTACCAGTAAGCCATAGACTTGACCCTCGCGTCTGGAGATACCATGGGATGAGACTCGATAATCACACTTACGCCGATAGTGTGATCTGACCCACGAGGCGAGAGTTTCGGTTGGAATCTCTTGGTGGCAGTTTCGAGGCCTTACCATGTTGGTCTGAGTATGGATTGGATCCATAGTTCATACACGGATTGACTGTATTAGGCAAAAATGTTGTGGTTTATATACAATGTTGTGATGGTGTTTTCCATGGTCAGCGAAAAGGAAAACCCAGGAAGCAAAGGATGAAATCATGCATAAGAGGGTGCATTCAATCACTCAAGAGATGGCCAAACTTAATTTTATGCCAAAATTCTCCATAGTTATGGCACCACTTCCAGTAGAGCTTTCAGAAGCTGGGATGATCAGTGTGCCCGGCCTGTGGGCATTGGTTACATAGTTCACTGCGACGCATTAGGGACCGGACTCGGGTGTGTCCTGATTTAGGAGTGGGCAGTGATCGCCTATGGATCACGACATATGACACTGCACAGAGCTGAAAGGGAGACCTCTAGAGTTTGAGGATGGCGACCACGTTCTTATACGAGTCTCACCTCGACGACATTTACAGAGATGTAGACGAGGTGGTGAGATATCTCTAAGGTTCAACGGATCTTTCTAGGTCCCCAGCAGGGTAGGCGAGGTGGTTTACCGCTTCACCTTTCCACCTCATTTGCACCGGGTGCATGAAATCTTCCACGTACCTCGGATGAGGAGATACGTTCATGATCCTTCACACATCATCGACCATAGGGAGTTGGATGTCGATGACAGGGTGACATGAACGGAGGTTCCACTGGAGATCTAGGATCGACAGGAGCGGGTCCTACATGAATGGTCCATTCCTCAGGTGCACTTTCACTGGCAGCATGGGATCCTCCAGGAGAGCACATGGGAGCGGAAGGCTCAGATGCGTGCTCAATACCACTTTTGTTTCCCTAGTTTGTGTTATAGCTTTATGGGGACATAAAGCCTTGAGGTGGGAGTAATTTAAAGACCCGGAAATTTCAAGGAAATTTTTTTCTTAATTTCTTTGGAATTTTATGAGTACGCAGTTTCTAACGGCACCTGATTTCGAGGCCCGGTGTGCCCGGAATAATTTTCTAAAGTTTTGTAAAGCTTAAATTAACGCGCATAAGCAGTTTTACTGAAAAAGTGTAATAACTCTTAAACAGTTACTCGAATCATAAATCTGAGGGCACCATTTCTCTCAGGATGGCGGGTTTACCCTAGGCGCGACTTAAGTTTAGTCGGCACGGATCTCCTGTGAGAAATTCCAAAAATGGCTTAACCGTAAATAAAATAATTAAATAAATTATTTTATTTTTCAAATGATTATAACTCACAAACGGTAGCTCGGATTAAAAATATGAGACAACCGTTGAACTCGTAAGGGCATGGTTTATTTAAGAAGATACTAACTTTGGTCGGCGCGGGCCACCAGAAAAAGTTAGTTTTTGGCCGTAAATAAAATAATTAAATGAAAATTATTTTATTTTAAAATTCATATCTTTTAAACGGTAACTATGATTGAAAATCCGAGAGTACCGTTGGATTTTTTGGGGCATGTTTCACTTAGGCAGAGCATGACCATGACCGGCGTGGTTCAAGGGTGAATGATAATAATTTTCTGAACTTTGTTTCGGGTACGTTCAGTAAACGTACGTGTGGGTTTTCCTATCTTTTTAACCGGTACTCGGAATTGAAATCTGAGGGCACCAATGAACTCACAGCACCGGTAATTCCTTAAAGGGACCTTTACCGCAATTGTGTTTTAAGCGGGTTGAGAATTAATTTTTGGGGAATTAGTTTAAAATAAATAAAATTGGTGTGTACAATTTTATTTATATCTGGGGTGGTTAAATTATACAAAGTGGAGTTAAGGGTGGGACCAAAACCACCTAACTACCCTTGTGTGGATATTTAGAAGGTGGGGCCCACACGAGCCCCAACCTTTCATCTCCCCATAACCACTCTTAAACCCCCCCCCCCCCCTTAAACCCCCTTTTTAATTAATTTGTTAACTCCTCAGCTCCCCTATTAATGAGATCTCTCCATATTCCTCTAATTAAGTTTGTCAACGTAATTAAATTAATGGTTTCATTAATTAATTTGGAACATCACAATTTGAATTATTTTGTGTTTCATGACACTTCTATAAATGGGAGAAGTCTTTTGTAATATTTTCGATAGAAAATATTTCAATGGGAAACCTCTGGAGGATTAGAAAGAGAGGTGTTCTTCCTCCGACGAAGAACGTGAAGTCCCGACGACGACTCTTCCTCTGACGACAACGGAATAGACACCATTCTTTTGCGACGTCTGACCACAGTGACATTCGTCTTCCTCGGTTTGACGACGTGCGACGTCTTTGCGAGGTAGGAGAATATTGGATATTTCTCATTTATATTGTTTATACCATCGAGCTTAAGAATTTATTTGTAGGATTTATCTTTGTGGATTCCTTACCCCAATTGAATTTTCATGACGAACGCGAATTAAATGAATTAATTCACGGATCGAAAAACCATGGGTTGAATCAATCTCTTATTGTTTTTATTGAAAATATCAAAGTATGATGAATATATTTTTTTCAATTCCCGATGTTCTTGATTCTCAAAAACGATGGTCAAACCAACATGGCCATCGATCCGCTCATATACCATGCCTTTTCTATTCCATTCTACGCACGTTCTTTGGCACGCCAAATAATTAAGCACGCTGAAAACTCAATGCTTCATTGAGCACGGCATATGGACGCAGAGATCTTGACCCAAGGATCACGTAACCACTTTATTCTCTTATTTCTGATTTAAATTGAACCCAGTATAACGCGTGGAATGATATCGTGGTGCAGGTGCGACGAGGGTTCCTGCAGTCCAAGGCGACGGTTTGGTTGGGCGAGCAGGCGACCGTGGCGGCTGGTGCAACGCGAGCAGGCGGTGCGACCAAAGCATGCTATGTGCAAGGCGGAGGCGCTGTGGTTCCCGGTTCGTGAGGGCCGCATGAATTTTGGAGGAGAAGAAACATGAAGTTGGGGGTGTTAATTTTGGGAGAACAAATCATGAGAGGAGTTTAGATTGGAGAGAGAAAGATGATAAATAAATTAATGATGTTATAAAATGAAGGGAAGGATTTTGGGGCGTGATTGACATGAAGGAAAGAGGAGGCGCTAGTTTGGGTGGTGCGTGGATTTTGCATGTGTTAAGTTAAGAATTAAATTAAATTCAAAATAATAATAATATAATAATGTTGTTATTATTTTCATTGGGAACACTGTATTTTGATGGTATGTTCTTCATGCGAACTCGGTTTCACGAACCGTCAGTGGAAGTGTGACCCTGACTTCCAGACAGAATTTATGAGTCTAATATTGGATATCTTTTTCGGGTTTTTGGATCGAGTACCCGAAGCGCTCGGAAAATAATAGATTTAATATTATTATTAAATCTTCGACCAGCTATAACTTGAGCTCCGTACGTCCGATTGATGCACCATAGACTTTGTTGGATTCCTCTTGATGAGAAGGTTCTTTTGGCATACTTCACCCGAGGTTTGGATGCAGTTGGAGCAAGGCCGGGTTGGATTGTATCCGAAATCCAACCGGGCCCCTGGAACGGAAAAGCTGATAACTTTCAGACTGGACGTCTGTTTGACGAACTGTCAGCAGAGTTGGTGATCACGTTGAGAAACGGTCCCTATGAGTATACCCTATGAGAGTTCGGGGTAAAGTTGAGATACGACCGGGTTGGTTCGCACACGAAACCAACGGGGCCCCTGGGACGAAAAGGCTAATAACTCACAGACCAGGCATCTGATTGACGCGCTGTCTATTGCGTTGAGACCCCTATGACGAGGCGGTCCTTTGAAATACATATTTGTGGGACTTTGATATAATTGGAGTATCGAACTGTAGCTCATGGAGCGGACCCTCCCGGAGATGAGCGTACGGAGTATGAAGACCGTGTAGCCTACTGAGACCTGACGACTTCTTAACCGACTCGACTTGGAGTGAGTCGACTAGCCCAGTGGATGGAGAACTACTTTGTTTGGGTGCAGACCCATGGAGGATGGAGCACTACTGTGTGATAGTGCAGACCCGCGGTACTCATCCAGAGAGTACCTCTGCAGGCTATTAGGGGGTGTGCACTACTGTGTTTGGGTGGCATATCCCGGCGGGAAGCACTGCTGTTTTTGGGTGGATAAACCTTGATACTCGACAGGAGGAGTAACTCAGCATTCTTAGGTTAGTGAGCAGTACCTCAGAGTCATGACAGGACCACTGTACACTCCAGAGATGGGGCTCTTCAGCAGTTACAGTTTCGGTAATGAAAATCCTGGTTTTAGCTAACTCTATGATCTTTGTGTTTACCTCATGATTGAGATGGGTCACTTGATAACTTGGGTATATGTATGGGCATATATCTGGGTAGTGGTTATCCGTTGATTTCATAATCTTTGTGTTTCCTCATGATTGAGATGGGTTACTTGATAACTTAGGTATATGTATGGGTATATACCTAAGTAGAGGTTAACTGTTGAGTTATTTTTTATGGTTAAATTTTTGGATTCAATGAGACCTTGAGGGTCTCGAGGTCCCTACTGAGTATCATTATACTCACCCCTGCACGGGTTATGCCCGCACCTCGTTGTGTTAGTTGTAGCTGTACTTTCGATTGGGATTTTATTCTGGCCCTTTTAATTTTCGGCAGTTCCTTTTGTACTTAGTGTTTACTTCTGCTTGTACTCTGTGGTGTTTTGTTTAGTTTTATAAAGGCAATGCCTTCCCAGTTATCGGGATTTATGCCTTTGGTGCTAGTCGCCAGCCCCTGGCCTATGGAAGGCGGGCTTGGGGTAGTCACGGAACGGGCCCCGAGGACGGGTCATGACAGGCCTGGCCTGGGCGTGGCCCGGCCCGGCTAGCGTGGCCCGGCCCGGCCTGGGCGTGGCCCGACCTAGCGACCCAGTCTGGCAGACCGGCTAGGGTAGCCAGCCCGGCGCGTTGGCGCCAGCAGGTGGCTCGGCCGTTTGGTTGAGCGGATGGGGGGGGGGGGGGGCGCTTGCCCCCTGTTTTGTAACCACATCCCCCTTAATGGGGCTGCTCAAGATGGTCATCCGGGGGTTGTAACCCCCAGCTCATCCCCTGTCCGTCCGGCCCTCTCCGGCCGGCCGGCTGTTGCCGTCAAGGCTGGTCCCCCTGCTCCGACGCCAGCGCCCCGAAACCGGCCGCCGGTTCCCCTGCTCCGCCGCGGCCCGGAATCGGCCGCGGCCTTGGTTCGTTCGGCGCCGCCCGACGGCGCCACGCCCCTCCGCCGCGGCCCCGCTCGGGCCGCGGTGCTTTTTTGGTTCTCCAGCGCAGCGCGACGGCGCCACGTCTTTGGTTCGTCTTCAACGGCGTGGTGCGACGACGCCCCGCTTCTCCTCCTTTCCTTAACAATTCCCGTGTGGTGCTTCGGCACCGTGTTGCCTTACTCATGCCACATCAATATCAAACAACTAAAAAGGGGAGGAGAGTCATCCGTGTTCATGCGGTCTGACCTCCTCCCGTTATTGCGATATTAGACGTTCACAAAAAGTCGATAAGCCAACGTTGAAGTAATCAGGAACAAACAAAAAAAAACTAATTCCCCTACCTCAAGCATATCTTGAACAGAGGTTCGTCGTGGAAATAACTATCGCAGAAGGAGGCGTCGTGAAAGGACAATCGTCACGGAAGAAGGCGCCGTTGGCGTCACGGTACACAGCGTCGCGTAGTCTATCTCCAACGATTCGGCGTTCTTCGTCGGAGATCGGTGTGTTCTTCGCGTTCTTCGCGTTCTTCGCATTCTTCATGTTATTCGATGAAGAAAACAAAGATCTCCAAGCCTCCCTTGTATTTTATCCCAAACCTCTCAAGCAACAAGGCTTCCAACCAAAAAAAAAAAATAAGTTCAACACTTATTTTATTAACATAACTTAAGCTTTTGAATTTCAAACATTCAAATTAAACTCAACAATTAATTAACTTAAGTTATCAAAATTAATGGTGAGTTGAAGGAGTTAGAGAATATGAAGGGGTGGGGTTCGTGTGGGCCCCACCACCCTCATAAACTCCCATGGGAAGTTGGGTGGTTTCCCCCAACTTCCACTCAAAGGTTTTAACAACTTAGAAATAAAAATTGTAGTTAAATTATTATTTTAACTTCCACAATTTTTAACAACTTCTTTCGAGAAAACGCAACTCCAGAAAAGGTGTTCCTAAGCAATTACCGACGCTGCGAATCCATCGGTGCCCTCAGAATTTGAATCCAAGCACCGGTTAAAAAGTTAAAAAAACCCACTCGTTCGTTCACTGAACATACCCGAGCTAAACTTCGGATAGAAATTTCGCACACACCGGGCCTCAGAATCAAGTGCTGTCAGAAACCGCGTTCTTGTAAAATCCAAATGAAAATTAAGAAAAAAAATTCCCTTGAATTTTACGGGTCTTTACAAAGGGACACATACTAGAGCTTGTCTTAGGCACTAGGTTGAACATCAGGCCTTCTTGTCACAACTTAAATCTAAAATCATTAATGATTCAATCAATGATAATTTTTTTATGATGTCTATACAAGAAGAGTTAAATCAGTTTGAAAGAAATAAAAGTTTTAAACTAGTGGATAGACCTAAAGACACATTGACCATAGGTATAAAGTTAGTCTTTAGAAACAAAGTAGATGAAGCAGGAACCATAGTTAGGAGTAAGGCCAGATTGGTTGCACAAGGATATAGTCAACAGGAAGGCATTAACTATGAATAAAACCTTGAGCTATTTTCTATACATGAAGCCGTTAGAATCCTACTAGAATATTCAGCTCATCTCAATTTCAAATTCTCTCAAATGGATGTTAAAAATGAATTATTAAATGGGTATATATTTGAGTATATTTTTTGTTTAATATCCCCCTAGTTTTACAAACCCTCATTTTCTAAATCATGTTTTTATGTTAAAAAAGTCTTAATATGGTTTAAAATATGCTTTAATATCATGGTATGACAGGCTAAGGACTTTTCTTTTATCTAAAGGTCTTACAAAAGGTATAGATGATGCTAATATATTTATAAGAATAATTTCTAATGATTTTTGGTATTTCAAATAAATTTTAATGACCTTATTTTTAAATATTCAATGAATTCCTTGTGTATTTATATTTAAATAATGATGCAAAATAAATTTGAAATGAGTTTAATGGGGGAAATAAAATTCTTTCATGGATTACAAATATTTTAAAATAAATAAGGTATTATTTTAAATAAAAGTAAATATACTAATGATATTTTAAAATGATATGGATTTGATAGTAAAAAAAGTAGTCATACTCTAATGAGTACCACCTGTATGTTGGACCTTGATGAAAATGGTAAATCTATTGATCAAACCAATTACATAGGGATGATTGGAAGTCTACATTACTTGACTACTAGCCGGCCTGATATTATGTTTAGTGTATGTATGTGTTCCCATTTTCAAGAAAATCCCAAAGAATCTCATTTTAATTCTATTAAAATAATTTTCAAATACCTCATGTATACTACCAACTTTGTATTATTATAACCGAGTTGAAAATAATTTGATTTAGATAGTCATTAAAATGCTGATTTTGGTGGTTGTAAGTTTTATATAAGAATCACCTCTAGAATATGCCACTTTTGGAAAAATCATCTAATATCATCGTCTAATAAAAATCAAAATTTTGTTTCATTATCTACTATTGAGTATGAATACATAGTTTCTGGTAGTTATTGTGCTAAATTTTTTTTGATGAAACACACTTTTCTATATTAAGGATATTAGTTTAGACATGTCCCTTTAAACTGTGATAATACAAGCGCTATTAATATATCAAATAATCTTGTTTCTCATTCATGAACAAAACATATTGATGTAAGACATAACTTTTTTAGAGATCATTATAAAAAATGTGATATAAATATTGAATTTATTGTCTTAAAACATCATCTTGCTGATATATTTACTAATCAATTAAACTTCGAGATAATAAGTTACATCAGAAATGAATTAAGGATGATTAATTTTTGAGGGAATGTTGTTAATAAATCTCTATTAAAACTTAGTATGGATGACTCACTGATAGGAACCTAATAGTTTCATGCATAAAATGTCATAATGAAACTGATAGTTTTAGGCTGACAATGACATGTCAGCACTGATAGGGTCACACTTATATTGTCTTACTAACAACAATGATGTCTCACCAATGGATACTCACTAATAGATCTCACTGAATATTTTTATTATTTTTCATATTGATGTTGTTTTACTTATTTTATTTTATTTAAATTAGATTACTTGATTTACAGTTTATAAAACCCTAAATGATTAAAAAGATTCAATCCTACTTACTTCTTACTCTTTGTCTTCCACTCTCACACTCTTACCCTTAAGCTATCGTTACCTTAGACCCTTTCACCTTTTAACCTTTAATCGAACCCTAAAAATAGTTAGAGTTAAATGATTCTTGGAAGGATCTAGAGATGATTCACAACCCGTGAAGAGACATAAAATAGAATTGAGCAAGTTTACGCCTATTTGTACAGGACTTCAAAACCATGCAGTAACACCTGAGACAGAAGTAGAATCAGAATGGTTATTAACAAGTATATATCTCCTGTTAAATGTGTTGCAGATGCAAGTATTGTTGGAATAGTTAACAAATAATGATATACCATATTACGCTAGACTAGTACATGAATTTTACCATTATGGTGAATTTATTCTGTAAGGTAGTTATATCCACTAGATTAAATATGTGGTGAATAGAAGAAGAGTATTGTTTTCTCAAAGGTATTGGGCAGAATTTATGAAAGTACCTCATGAATGGATTTATGATGACTATCAGGGGATTACTCCTCCCAAAAGTAATTTCTTTTTCTATGAGATACATTTGGGTGGGATAACTCGTAATATAGATCATAGAAGACCAATTTCCACTGAGTTGTATGGTGAAATAAGGTCGTTATTCAAGTTCATCCAAAACCATTTGTGTCCCCGGAAAGGGGACTTTGCTTCACACAATTATCAAGATGCATATCTACTATATTTTATGAATAAAGGACATAAGTTAAACCTTTGTAGGTATTTTATAGTCTATATAAGTGAGATTATAAAGCCTTATTGAAAAAAAAATTCCCTATTTTACCCAAGAATGATATCTATCATACTAAAAGAAACTGGATTTTTAAGTGAAGATTAAGAAACCATCTATGATTGTAGTGGTATCTACCTCAGTAAGGATATTTGTAAGAGAATTAGAATAAATTGGAATACCTAGAAGTGGTAGTGGGATGGAGATTATGAGAAACTATATGATAATTTCAACCCTTTTGATCATCCATATAGGCCGAGAGATGTATTTGATCATGGTATGCCACCAGATGCTATTATTGTCTATTCAGATGAAGAGGAAGAAGCTGAAATTGGTAGAGGAGATGAGTCTCCTATAGATAATAGGAGTGACCCTTATATTGGTGAAAGTCATAAGAGGATGAAATTTAGACATTATAGTCCACATTTATCTCTACCTTCCAAGGAACCTATTCTAGATTAGGATAATTATGATGAGACTGAGGAATCAGGAAGTGTGGGGTAAAAAATCTAATTCAATGGTCCAGTTGAGGAAGCTGGAGAAGAGGAAGAAAATAGTGAGGAAAATAAATTTGGATGTGAATATGAAGGTAGTGGTAGTGAGGAAGAGGATTAAGAATATGGTGATAAAAATGGGTATGATAGAGAATATGAAGCTGAGCAGGAAAGTGGTGGAAGTGAATGTAGTTCAGATCATCCTGACGATGATCAAGGTGCTAATGAAGAACCTATTATTATTATGGATCAGGAATAGATTGTTGAACCTCTTAAACCTACTATAGAAGAAATGGAATTAGTTGAATCTTGTGGTGAAGTAGAAGCATAGGCAGCCCATGTAACAAGAGTAGTTTATGCAAGTAGGAGACTTGGAATTTAGGGGGACCCCAAGCCAAGAAAGTGAGAGTTGATATAGTCACTCATTTTTATTCTAGTGTGCGATATGAATGGGAAAATATACTGGTTATATTACTATCATTTTTTATTATTCTGACTTAGATGATGAGGATGGTGTAGTTGTTCCAAGGAGACCAGTAGTTGAAGAACATGTTCATTCCAAGACACCTCTAGTAGTTTCATCTGCTTCTGATCCTACACCTCAAGTGACTTCAGTACCTAGTGACTATGTCGCCAAATATTATTTTTAATGGTTTAAGATAAATCTAATCTCTCTAATTAGAACTTCATCCCAACCTCAAAATGATCTTGTTCCTACTCTAAGTGAAAGAGATATTTTTGTTCTGATGGAAAGAGTGATTTCTCAAGTGGAACCTAGGTTGATCTCTTTTTTTGAATCTATAGTGAAGGATAACTAGAGAATGTTAAATGAGTTAACTAAAATGGTTTCTGCCTTGAACAGATTGACTATAGATTATAAGAAATCCTTTGATAAATTGATAAATAATTTTGAGGTTGAAGTCTCTAGAAATATTATTGCTTAAATTCAGACCCCTAATATTGATATGAATCAATTGAGATAAGAACTTAGAGTTATAGTGCAAGGTGCACCTAGCTCAGTAGCTCTAGTTTACCACCCTCCAGATATTGATAGAGTTAGGGATGTGATCAGAGAAGATCATCAAACAGTGATGGGTGGAACTAACCCGGATAGTCTCTCCATGATTAGAAATAATTGTGATCAAATCTATGAAATGGTGAGATTCTATACTAAAGGTGATACAACTTCACAAAAATAAATAACCCAGAAAGTGGATTTTTATTTCAAGAGAATTTATACCATGTATTAACTCGCCATCCACTTCAAGTATTTAGTTGAGAATATGAGACTTCCTCTTGTTCCAATGGCTTTCAGAGATCAGGTGAAGCTACATAAGAAGTTTACTCTTACCATTGATAATTTTTTGGAAAATAAGGATGATTTCACCAAGGCTATGGAATATGGTGGGTAGGTTTTGATGGATTTTATCAACCTTCTCAAGCCTTATCTACATGTCTAGAGTACTTATTTTTTTGTACCAGTTGCCTCACCTCTTATAATATCTCTCTGATCGGTTTCCTCTCCTTCTATATCCTTACCTCCTTAGGCACTCTCTCTTTCTCTAGATTTCAGGTAGATCCATCCTATCATTTTTAGGGAGCTTACATGCCTTCCTTCCTCCTCTATCCCATGCTTATCCCTTTCCATGTTTCCTAAAGTTCCTATTTCTCATCTCATAGTTCACTCTAAACCTCCAACCACTAAATCTATATCTACTGATCCTACCCCTATAACTTATGATAAGGGAAAGTTAGTTATGGACTCCTCTTTAAAGAAGAGGTAGTTTGGATCACTTGTTTGATAGGGCTGCATTGTTGCACTTTTTCTCTGTTTTCTTCTCCAGTGTAATTTCACAGGATCATCAAATTTAGTATCTCTTCATTGCATTCATTGTGATCTGATTATTTTTATTCTTATTTATCCAATATTCTTTGATACAATTTATACTTATTTATAATCCCAAAAGGGGGATAAAGTATTATGCATTATTTTAAGTTTTGATAATATGGAAACATAAAAGGGGAATTCTATTTCTTTGTTTAAAAAAAATATTAATGGGGGATATGAAGTAGAATGACTACTTTGATCATTATGAATCAAGTTATTTTTATTTATAATGACATGATTTGTGGTCATTAAAAAGGGGGATATTGTTATCCCTCTCAAGTTTTAATTCTAAGAAATCTTTTCAAATAATTTTTATTCATGTCTTACATTTTATGTTCCAATATACTAAATTATGATTATCCATGTTAAACTATAAGTTCAACATATTCTGTTAATGTTTATAATTTAAGGCAGGAAAATCGAAAAAATAGCGAATTATGAGTCACTAATATCATGACTCACCAACATAACAATGAGTCACCGACAGAAGAACGAGTCACCGAAAGAAGGATGACTTGCTGAAAAAAGAATGAGTCACTGACAGAATTATAATCTACTGACAAGTCAAGTCACTGATACAAGTATGTGTCACAAATATTCTAACTTATCAATAGACCAAGTCACTAACACTATACATACTGATAGAAGGACATACCGATGGAATGACTCACTGACACATTGACATACTAATAGAAGGAACTACCTACAGAAGGACCTACCGACAGAAGGACCTACCCACACATCAACCTACCAACAGAAGAACATACCAACAGAATGACCTAATGATCAACACTTAGAAAATGTTCTTTAAAATTAAATCAAATTTTTTTTCTAATGGTCATATTTATAAAATTTTATAATGTATATTATTTTAATGACCTTGTTTTTATTTTGTAGAAATTGTCAGATACTAGTACATGTTACAAGGAATCCCTCATATTGCAGATCATGCCAATTGTCGATCTTTACTGTATATAAATAAATCACCTAAGAAAAAATTGAAGGAACCATATATAGATAACTTAAAAAGTGGGGAAATTTATAAATGATAAGAACACTCATTCTTTCTAGCTATGAACTAGGAAGGATATACTGTGAAATAAAAATTCTATCATCCTTACAGTAACAAACCTTAGTGCAGAGTATCTTTGAGGAGCATCATAACTCACTAGATACCTGAGCACAACACTTCCACAACACTCTATTTTTTTGTATCCTTCTATAAGTGGACTCGATCTTCACACATGTTTCACCTACAAATTCCATAAGCTTAAAGCACATAACATGAAGAATTATAAACCTTTTCTAATTATTTATGCTCTGTTTTGTACATTATTACTATTCTTTTGAGTAGTATGTGTGTCTGTATTACAAACACATACTGTCTCCTATGATAAACTAGAGGATATAAGATATCCTCACTCACACATCTTTCTACACCATTTTCACCCATGTATAAATGTGCAAGAGGTCCCTGTGTGGCCTAGTTTTATTTTATTTCCCACAAATAACTGTGGTAGAGGACTATTTAACCTAGAAAAAATTGTGTTCTATTGTAAACTCTGATCCATGGTGTGGATATACTTTATTAATATAAACCACTTGGTGGAATGTGATCACCAAGTGGAGAGTATTATGTCACTTCTTGGGATTGAACCTCTTATCTTTTATCCACTCTATTTTTCAAATTTATTTTTCTCTATTATCACATATATTTTTGAAAACTAAACATTACTTTGATATTTAATCTGAGTTAGTATTTATAAATATTTTTGATTTAGTAAATTATATTCAAAAGTTTAATCAATGTTTAAAATTTTTTAAGTTAGAATTATTCTATATTTGGAGAAATTAATTGAAAATTCAAGATTATTATAAATATACTAATTTTGTTAACTGGGTTATTTAGATTTCAAATTGGGGGAACATTCTAAATAATGTATTTAACAAAAATTTCGATAGGAACTCAATTCATCCCATCTTATGTGTCCTAATCTAACAAAAACCAAAGCCACATGAATAATAAGGGATTTAAGGTGATAGAAATAGTAGGAGTGATTCCATAGATGAATTTAATTGAAGTTTTCTTTAGTGGAAGTGTTATATTTGGAAATTTGATGAATGTATATTTTGAGAAAGGATGATGAACACTAAATGTTGGGAAGCTAGACCTAATTCACACTAATCTCTAAGGGACCAAAAAAGTAAATTCCCTTAGACGATTTGTATATTATGTGACATTTATTAAAAAATAAACAAGGATGGTATGGGTTTAATTCCTATAAAGAATATACGGTATATTTATGATGAATGAGAAGTTAAATACTTTGGTGAACAATGAGTTGGGATCAATGATAAAATGCTTGAGGTCTGATAATAAAGGAGTGTATGATAATAAGAAGTTCAAGTAATTACATGCTAATAGTTGAATTTATTCAGAGAAGACTATTCCAGGTACACTATAAAAGAGATGTGTGGCTGAGAGGTTTAAAAAATATTCATTGAACATTCTAGGAGTAAGAGACTATACTCAAGGATATCAGTGGCCTTTTAAGAAGAGGTGGTGTATATGGAATATAAAATCATCAATATAAGCCTATCTGTATTAATGGTATAATACCTACTATAGGATATAAGTTTAGGAAATAAGGTAATACTCTCTAATTTAAGAGACTTTTGTTTTTTGGTATATGTAATTACATATGTTGATGCAATGGAACATCTTGATAATAAGTCCAAATCATGTTTCTTTGTAGCCTATGGTGTTGAGGAGTTTTCATATCACTTCTAGGATGATAAGAAAAATATTTTCATCAGAATCAAAAAATTTATATTTAATAAAGTTCTCAAATGAAAGAATTTTAATTTAATTTAATGTGACAATGGGAAAAAAGAATCAAGGTATCAAAGTTAGTGGAGCATGATGGTGTACTTGAGCATGTGACACTAGAACCAGTAGAGCATAATCCTCTAGTAGAGTTAAGGAGATGAAAAATGGTAATAAGACCTATATATAGGCATTCATCATCATTAATATATTTTTTATTGATTTATGGTGATGAATATAATGTTTTGTAGTGGTAATGGAGTTAATGAAATCAAGTAAGTGGGATATTCCTGTGAAGTAATAGATGTATTCATTGTATAATATTAGTACTTAAGTTTAATACTTTTCTTCACGGGAAGAAATAATGTCATAAGAAATGGTTATATTGGTTCAAGGAATAATATGATGGAAATAAGAGATATATGTAAAGGCTAGTGATGAATGGTTTTCAACAGAAGGAAGGTGCAGATTTTACTAAATTTTCTCATCTGTGGTGAGGCATTCCACAATCTGGGTAGTTATCATTATAATTGGATTGCTGTAATTAAATATTTAGCATCTAGATGTAAAAACTACATTACTTCATAGATACATAGGGGATGATATTTATATGGTGTAATATGATGTAATTTTTGTGTCAGTAAAGGAAGTCACATTGAGAAAACTCAAGAAAACTTTATTTGGGTTAAAGAAGACACCTAAGTTGTGGAATAATAATTTTTTTGAATTAATGAGTAAAAATTAATAAATATTGTGAAGAATATATGAATACTTATATTTCAATTATTTTGGTGAAATATATATTATATTTATTCTTTATGTTTACAAAATTTACATTGCAAGATCATATATGAAAAGGATTGATGAATTGAATGGGAAATGAGAAGAGGATTTTGAGATGAAGGATATTAGAGAAGATAGAATGATTCTGGGGACAAAGATCAATATTGATCTTGTATATGGAACATTGATCATATCACAAGATAAGTGAATAGGAATGTTTTTGAGAATATTCAGTATATTGGAATAAATTCTTTTTTCTATTCCAATAGTAAGTCTTTTGAAATTATAAAAGGATCAACACCAAATACAACTGAATAATATTAGTATATGATAATGTTTCCTTATGAATCCGCTATTGGATGGTTGATTTCTTCCATGTTCTATACATTACCTAATATTTCTCATATAGTGTGAGTTTTGAGAAGGTAATAATTAATAATTAACTCTAAACGATATCATTTTGATGCATTTATTAGGATGCTGAGATACCTAATAGAAAGTAAGTATATTTTTACTTTGGGAAAGAAAGTCATTATTGTGGTATGTGGATGATGAACATAGATGTGATGTTGATTTAGTTAGAGTACCACATGGTATGTATTTAATTTTGGAGGATTTGTAATATTTTATATATTTCAACTACATAAGGTTGTGAATTTTGAACCATAGAAACAATCACATTTTTGAAATAAAATCTACGAAAACGATGGTTTGGATAATGAACATCTTGGTTAAGTTATGTAGAGAGAGAGATAAAATGTATTGAACTATAACTGTAAGAGTGAGAAATATCCTATAAATAATAAAATATTTCATTCTTGGATGAATAATATTTAGTTGGATTAAAATTTTATCATAATCCTTACATGGTATGGGTTGTTGACATTGAAAATGTATTATGTAACAAACAATCTGAAACAAATTTTAATTGATCAATTGGTGAGAGATGATTTTAGGAACTATTATTCATTTGTTTTTCTTCATTTATGAAGGGAGGATGAGTGAAAGAATATGGGAGAACACAATTGGAACATAGAAGGGAAAATAGTATGTATTTCAAGAATTTCCAGCTTGAAATTTATTATTGGATTGGAAAGAATCAATTATTGGCTGAAGAAGAGGAAAATATTCGATTGAGTAAGTTTTCTAAGTTAGTATAATCGAATAAAGATAACCTGTTTAATTAGTCTCTTTATGGGATATTGTTGGATTAGTGGAGCTTAATCCTATTAAATGAGGTTGGGATTAATACTTATGTTATTTACATCCCACTATTCCAAAACATGGGAGTTTCTTTAATAATTATGACCACTTTAGAATATTTTATGATTGACATTGACAAGGTATTGTGGGAGTGTACACTTACTATAACATCATGTGATAAGGAACTATATTAGTTTGGGATTTTCATAGTCATTATATCATGAAGGAATTTCAATTCTAATATATGACTACAACTCAATAGAATTTTCTACCACAATTATATAAATATAGTTGACTTGTTATATATGCACTATTTTACAATAGGTTATTGTTCATCATATTTCATTATAAGCTCATTCGATATAGGGTTTTCGACACTTTGAAAATTTTACCTTGTAATTTTTCTCTAAATAAATAGTGAAATATATGGCTCTCCATGGATGTAAGGATATTCTTGAATAATTTCAATCTCTATGATCTTCATAATCATCTTGTTCTTTTATTTTTTCTCACTTTTACTCAAATTTCTAGAATCATTCACTATTGTTACTCCAAAAATTTCAATAAAAATAAATGTATCGACTACTTTTTTAGACTTACCTAGATGATATTAACTTGTGGAATAACAATCATTTAATAGTTCTAATTATATTAATTTCCTCTTATTTAACTCTTCTTGAGTGAATATTTTATAACAATTGGTTTTAATTTATAAAGTTGTTTTAATTTTTTTCTAAAATTTTTATGTCAATGTTTTTTTTGTTTTAAATTAAAATGAGTTACTTCATTATCAGATGTTGATTAAACATCTATTTTTTAAGTCAGAAAATTTTATAATGATCCTAGATGTTTTATAATTACAATTACTTAAAGATTTCATAGTTCATGATGAGTTTATTCAACACATTTCTTGAAAGACAAAACATAGAGTTCTAAATAGAAATTTATTGGTACAGGTATTTAATTTTACGAGATGAAAATTAGATAGTTCATTAGACATAAAAATATAAAGAGAATAAATATTATGAGTTTACTGGATAAAAATTCTTGAATCTATCAGGTGGATATCACCAGATGGATAAACATGATCAGATCTCTTAGTAGAGGATAACATAAGGAGATTCAATTTAAAAAAACAATGAATATCACGGATATAAGAAACACATAAATAAAATTAGAAAGAGAAAACCTATGAATATCACCAAATGGGGAGCTATAAATATTATCAGATAGATAAATATAAGGATTACCAAAAAAATTATGTTAATCTTCAGAAATAGATCACTAGATGAAGAAACATGATTAAATCACATAATATTGGAACATGTGAGGAAATGTGAATAGATAAACCTGTGAAGATGACCAGAAAAAGGAACATGTTAATATCCTCATATGGGTATAGCCAATGGAGATCATTGGACATTGAAATATTAAGATTATTGGATAGAGAAATATAAATATTATTAAATAGAAAAATGTTAGGACCATCAAATAGATTAAACCGAATGTTGGAAACCTATAGAGATCACCATATAAAGAAACCTTATTATTTATATTATATTGATAGATAAATCAAGAATTTTTTAATGGATATTACTATATGTTTTTATACTCTAATAATTGTGATGAAATTTCCAAGATAAATATTCATGATGCTAAGAACAGAAATATTTTTTATATTTAATGATGAAATGTGGTTTATTTATACTATGATTTTAGAAAGTTCTCACATAGTTTGTTGAATCTATTTTTTTCATAGTCTTTTAAGGTAGTCAAATGAATAATGAGTTGTTAGGGAAAGTCATATATAGATTTTGTGATTATTACTTTACTTTTAGAGGAATTATGTGTATTTATAGGGATATAGATTCATTATGATAAATATTTAATTCCATGTGTTTTTTGATCATTTAGAGAGACAATTTTTAATATATAAGTTTGATAAGATAATAATATCAGGTTTCAGATTAATAAATTCTAGATGGAGAGGGTCAAATATAGAAGCACATAACAAAGTATTTCTAAATAGAGGGGAGCCATACTATGGAGTTTCTAATAGATTTTATAGTGGTTATCACTCAATGTTTAAATATTAAATTATCTCGAAAAAAGAATCAAGTATTTTCATTAGTGAGAAATAGTCATATTTTTCATCGAGATATATAAAGAGGTTAATCAGATTTGTCTCATTTTTATTAACTTTCATCATACAAATAATATTTTTGGATCAATGTGATTTGACATAATATGAACTAGGTACCCACATTGGGGTTGAACCTTGAAAATATTTATTTTATTAGTATTATTTTTTTTATCATTTTGTATGAATGTGGTTGAGTTATAAAGTTTATAGGATCAGAATTTTAACATGTAATAGAGGTTGATTTTAGGTGGAAGTAAATTGTAAAAAAGATCAAAAATGAATCACCCCCCCCCCCACCACACTCGATTCTCAATGGATAAAATAATCCTAGGAACATTAATTGTTATTAGATGAGGTTACCTATACTATATCCTAATATGATTTATCATGGATAATATCAACACTACCAATAAATGAGGTATTCCAAATTTTGATCAAAAAAATTATCATGGATGAAAAAAAAGAATAATACCCTAGCTTATATCTCTTATGCTAGAGTTGATTTATATATCCACTATAGTATTTCTTCACCTTGTCAAGTGATTCTCTAATGAAAATTACCAACAAAGAAAATATCTTGTTTAAGGTAAAATATCAGAATACAACTCAAATTTACATATCCAACAATTCATATATGAAGGTTATGGTTCTAAAAATACTGAAGGAAACATTGAAAAAGCTTGAAATAATATTTTAGAGGATTAAAAAGGTAAAGGAAGTAAATATTAAAATATGGAGAAGCAATTTTTATGAAATTAGGACGGTATAGGAATAAAATATTTATGATTAATTTTTCCATGTAAATGAAATTTTTAGAAACATCATAGGATTCAGATATGTCTTGGAAGATTAAAATGTTGTTAAAAATTTGATGAGTAAATATTTTTATAGGTTTGATCATGAAGTCTCTACATTAGAAGATACATAAAAGTTATAATTTTATGAACTATATAACATGATTTTTTCATATTAAATGAGTAAAGATCTAGTATTCTAAAATAATAATCAGGAGGAGATAAATTTTAAATCTATAAGGAAGTTGAAAACCTATGAACCAACAATTGGATAGGTTTGGTTTAGAAAGGATATGAGAAATAAATCACATCCAAAAATGTTAAAAATAGCTTATGGAAGAATGATTTCACATGCTAGGGAAAATAAGATATTGTAATGTATGTTGAATCACAATAAACATATCCATGCAAAAAACCATAATTTTATAGAAGATCAAGGTTAAATGGATATTTTTGGTCTATTAAAATACTCAAAAACTAATAATTTCATTATTGGAACATAATATATATCCCAAACAGTAGAAAAAAAACTATTGGGGATAAATATTTTTGAAAAGAATGAATCTTCTAGAATTTAATTTAATATACACAATATATGGTATCAAAAGTTAAAAACTACATTAGAAAAATCAATTTGACTATTTGGATGAAATTTTCAGAAGGTGTGACCAACAAATTAATTTTTCTTATGATTTTATGAAAACACCTCTACAGAAAACTACTCATACCATAAAATAAATGAAAGTTTAGAAAATTAATATTTAAAACAATATTATTTTTTAGAAATATCTAAAATCTAGTAAAAGGAATAAACTATGGGTACAAGATATTTGTTTTTCCTCACACATTATAGGTGATATTAAAATCATGAAAAATAATGAAGAACAGGTGGGAGGATTATTTACCTTTTGAAATGATTGTTCCTTAAAAAATAAGATGAATTGGTATGGATAAAATTGAATCTCAAGAGTTAAATCCAAAGTTAAATATATTTCTAGATAGAATTAATCATCTCTTACATAGTTTTATCTAACTCTGTGATGATGTAAAATATGTTATCTTTATAAAAGAATCACATATTATATTATTTTTTAAATATGGAAATTTTTTTACCAAGATATAAAGAATCAGAAATAATATATTCCATATTGGATATCCTAGTAACTATTTCTATAGGAGTACTAAGGATAAAAAAAATGATGTTCGACCAAAGGATTGACCATATTGTCAGGAAAATTATGGTAAAATTTTCAAAGGATAATGTAATACATTTACTAAAACTAAATATGATATATTGTTTTATTCTCATAACCTACCAAAAAGGAAGGATGGTTAGTGTATGTCTTATTAAAGTTGAAATTTAGTCCACATGACCACTTAAACTCATAAATTCCAACTTATGTGGCACAATGAGACATAAATAAATTAAATTTGATCATTAATTTATTACATTCATTGATGATTTCACCCTAATGAACTACCTAATATTCTTGAAATATAAATTTGTAGTTTTAGAGTTATTTAAAACATTTATAAGGGAATTTCATAAGGATATGGGTTTATATTTATCAATATTGAAAACATGCATTGTAAATAATTACAAAAGTAAGTATTTCAATTCTTACTTTAATAAAAATAGAATTAAACACCAATATAGTTCTCCCTACACTCCATAAAAATGGAGTAGTGGAAAGGAAAAATAAATGACTATATAAATGGATACATAAGTTGGTTGATTCCATATATCTAAAAGTCATGGAAAAAAGTCCACCATCATGGAAGTTTTTGAATATAATTTGAATGGTATAATAGAATATATAATGACAAATATATGAGATATTAATGAAACAGAGTATGATTACAATTATAACCTTGTACATGTTTATTCTGATCAGTCCATGGATGTGAAATGTAAGACAAGAATAAATACAAAAAAAATAATAAATCTAGAAATACAAGTCAAAGTTTATAATATCATTAAAACTCATGAATACCCATTTCAAAATAGATTAAAATTGATGTTTTAAAATAAATTTTCACTTTTCTCATTGGTGGAACCACAATCCATTTTGATATTATTTGATCATAAATAATGGCTAAATGAAATAATAGAAGAGTTGAATCACATTAATAAAAATGAAACATGGGATGATGTTACTAGATTGGAAGCAATGGATTTTATAGGATTGAAATGGGTTTTTATAAATAAACTCAATGAAAATGGATAAATTTTGAGGAATAAAGTTTGTATTTTATATAATTGCTATTAAAAGTAATAATTTTTTAATTTTAAAGAAACTTTTTAAAATGATATGATAAAAAATGGTATGATTGTTTTTGGATATTACTACTTATCAAAATTGTAGATGATATCAGGTGGATTTTAATTCATTATTCATGAAAAAATAAAATTGATGAAGATATTTATGTTTAGAATCCCCTTGGATTCATACTTAATAATGATTTATCCATGGTGTATAAACTAAATTATGATTTTTATGTAATGAAACAATAACATCCTTATATGTATTTAAAACATGATAGTTACCATGAGTAGTTAAAATTTTCTATTAGAAAATTGGATAGGAACATATATGTGAAATAAATGATTATAGGTAACCTGATAGTCAATGTTTGCATTATTGATGTAATTTTCACCACTGAGTGGGAAAAATATTTTGAAATGTTTATTGAGCATATGAAATAGATATTTGATATTATACTACATGGATAATTGAATTTCTATTTGGCACTAAAATTTCAACAAAAATGATGATACATATTCCTTTTAAAAAATATACCATATAATTATTAAAGAATTTTTTCATAATAATTTTAAATAAGGCCTATACATTTATTTCTATTTATAGGAAGATAACTAATGATGAAGCTTTCCAAAATTTGAATCAGAAGGACTATCAAAATATGACTAGAATATTTCTTTATCTTGCATCATCTCGACTAGATTTTCTTTATGTTGTAACATTATGTGATTGGTGTCAAAGTGATCCTAAATAATCTCACATTACAACTATGAAGAGAGTTATGAGGTATGGAAGAGTAACATTGAATTATGGATTTATATATAAGAAAATTAATAAGTTTAACATACTTGGGTTCATGGATACTGATTGGTCTGGAAATTCTGATAATTTAAAATCAATATCTAGAGGATCATTTTTCTTGGGAGATTGTATTGTTAGATGGCATAGTAAAAAATCAATGTTAAGTTACATTGAGTACAATATAAGAATAATATGTTTCCAAACCCCATTCTTAAACTCAAATTCTATGGTGAAAGTAAATATTAATGATTTTATAGTTAATTTTGAAAATCTATTAAAAAATATTTTTTGTTTTCAATGTGTAATTGATCTATCTAAAAATTTATTACAACATTATATTTCTAAGGACACTGATATTTAATTTTATTTCACCAAAGAATGAATTTTATATTGGTGATGTAATGCATGAATATGTTCCAATGAAATATAAAATAGTTAATGTTTTCCCCAAAACCAAGCCAATAAAAATATTTGATGAAATAATGTAGAAAATATATGTTTAGACTCCACCACTAACTTAATAATATTTTAATGTTACCCCATTTATATGATTTATATTGTCAAAGGGGGACAAAATTTATAACTCTATTCTTTATCATTTGTGAATATGAATCTAGTGTTATCATATAAAGGGGAGTAAGGGATATAGAAGATTCAATTTTTTGAAAACATTTTAGGGGAAGTTATTAAATATCATGGAAACTAGAATTATATTCATCGAGGATGTAATTCTTTCAAAAAAACATTCTTAATATAGTAGTGGGGTGTCAGCATACATCACTATGAAAAATGTTGTTGTGTGATTAATGATTAAGAATATATTTGTGGATAATATTTCAAAAAAATCCAAAGGGGGAGATTGAAAATCTTTGAGTTTTATTTTTTAATTTTTTTATATTTTTTCAACATATTATCTATGATTTTATTTCTCATTAAAATATGATGCTACATTAAAAAAAGAATAATGAACTATTATTTTATAAGTTTGGTGAATATTCATCCATCCTTAATGTTTCTATCATTATGTTACTAAAAGTATTCAATGTTAATTTTTGAATTCACTCAAAAATATTATAGTAAGTGAATACATGGAGTATCTGATGGAGAATACTTATAAATGTTTTAGATAGATAATGTATCTTTTACTAGATGGTCATATGTGAGTTTAATATATTGATGAACACTATACAACAGAAATATTATGAGTTTACCAAACCAGAATTCGTGAATCCATCAAATTGTGATTATTGAATGAAGAAATGTGATAAGATAATCATATGGAGTAATATGTAAAGAACTAAAAATTTAGAAACCTATAAAGATCATTGAATTAATAATCTAATAAAGAAATTTGGATTAATGAATATTTAAAAGATCATCGGATGAATAAATTTAACGATTAACATATGGAGAAATATGGACATTACCGGATTGGATAATATAATGATCATCATATTGAAATCACCTGACAAAGAAACATGATAAGACTACTAGATGGAAGAACATTTTAATAATATAATATGGATAAACCTATGAATATCACCAGATGGAGAAACATTTTAAAACATCAAATGGAGGAAACCTAAAAGGAACACTAGATAGAGAAATGTTAATATTATTGGGTGTAGAAATATGAATATTATCAAATGAAATAATTTTATGATCATAAAAATGATAAAATCAGATTAAGGAAACCTATGAATAACTCAATAGGTAGAATCCTTCTTATTTATATTAGTTAGATATAGAAACCATGATATTTCAAATAAATAATCCATCTTGGTTTTGAAATCTAAATGTTGTCATAATACTGTGATGGATAGTCAATAAATCAATATTCATGGTGGAAAGATAAAGATTCTATTTGATAATTCAAGATGAAATAAATACCATTTTTGTAAATATTTGAAGAAGTTATTATGATTTTTTTTGAATCTGATTTGTTTGAAAGATTATAAAGAAATCAAGTGAAAAATGAGTTGATTGGGAATTAGTCGCATATTCTTTCTTATTTTTTGGAGGAAGTGTGAGTACTTGAAACGGTTCATTATGATTTTGAGAATTTATTGTTTCAATAAAATTTCCAATCATTTTAGAAATACCCTTTTAAAGAGAGAAGATTGAGAATACCAAAATATCAGGTTTCAGATATATTAGTTATAGATGTATAGGGTTTGATAGAGAATAATTGGATGGATTAGTTCCAGATTGAGAGGAAAAGATGGTGTTCTGGATAGAGTTACGGGTGAGAAAATATCAATATTCTAATACTATGTTTGATCTAATGAATAATCAAATCTTTTAACTGGTGGGAACTAGTAATATTTCCATTTGTGAGAGAGAAGAGTCATGATGGGGGTTTCCTCATTTGTTGTTACTTTTGTTATATTTTGGATATCAGTGGTTCAATGGGAGTTGACAGGTAAAGGACTCGGAATCTATATTGGGATTGAACCTTGTAAATATTTATGTTCCTTGAATTATTTTTTAGTCATTTATTAAGTTAGAGTATGAGTTTTAAGGTTGATAGGATAAAAACATTAACATGTTGTAGAATTTAATTTAATGTGGAATAAAATTTAATAATATCACCACTACTTCACCCCCCCCCCCCCATGGTTCCCATGATCCTATAAATATTAAATATAGACTTTACATGTATATAGTCAATATATATCACATTTTACCTAATATAAAATATGCCTCAAAATTTTAAGGAAAAATACACCACTATAAGATCAATATATTGTGTGGGGAAATTATACTCATAGAGTTTCAATTTTTGTAAATAATAATCAATTAACCAATAATACTACATCAAGAAACAATCATGTCCGTTCAAGGAAAAATCATTATAAATAAAAAAACACTATTTTTAAATGGAAAGGATAACAGTGAAGTATTAATTTGTTTTGTATTTACCTCTTAAAAATGTTCATCACATTCTGGTGTCTTGATAAATTGAAGTCATTTTTTAGTTAACATATTTATTGGGATAGATAATCATGTAACTTTTTAGAAAATCTATTAGTAGTAACCTAATGATCCAAAGAAAATAGGAATAGTAGTGACATTTACAGGTCTTGGGAACTATTTCACCATTACAGTTTTAGCATGATAAAAAGTTATCTTATATTTTAAAATAATATTCCTAAGTAATGAAATTTATTCTAGCTAAAATTCACATTAGAAAAATTTTATATACAAATTCATTTATTTTAATAAATTTTGAACAATACTTGTATGTTTCTCTATTCCTCAAAAAATTTAGAATTGTATAGTATGTTATCATTGAATGTACCCACAAATATATCCAAACAAAAATAGAAAAAACTATTCAAAAGATCCATAAATATATTGGTTCATTCTTCAACCAAAAAAATATCTAAAAATCATAATGTTCGTTCCCTTTATAAAATGTAATAATCATAATTTCTTCCTCCTTACATTTAGCAGGTGATACCCAAACTTGGGACCAGTCTCTAAAAAATCATGAGTACCCTGGATTGGATTTATCAAGTCATCGATATGAGGAAACATATAATTTTCCCTAAATTTGATGTTATTAAGTGAAATATAATCATTTAAAAACATCATATAACTATCCAAAATTTTAACATAAAAATAGTACCACCTCAAGGTGAAGTGCTAGAATGAATAAAATCGATTATAAAGAAAATCCATTAACTTATTTCTCAATTAAAAAAGTTCTACTGGTGGCATTTGATAAGGGGGATTCTAAATTGGATTATAACCAGGCACTAAGTTAATAGTAAATTCAACCTTCTATTCAGAAATAATAGTAAATAAATCATCAATAAATATATTAATATACTCATTTGATACTTAATCATCACTAATTTGAACAGTTCCCTTCTTTTAAATGATATTTTGGAGATACATTTCTCTCTCATATATAATCAGTTTCATTGATTCTTTATATGTTATCAATAGTTTAAATTCATTATTATATATAAATTTAAACTCATTCTAAAAATTGAATAAGACTTATTTATCTCAGTAATCTATCTTATCAAGATAAAATTAAATCGAATACATACCTAGGATAACATCAAATTTTAAAATGGTAAATTTATCAATGGTTGTAGAAAAAAACCTTCCACATATGATATTAATAATATTAATATAAATTATGTTTCCTTAAGAAACCCCCTTTTAGTTATCACCAAAAATTTTGACTTCATTTATTGAGATAATATTTCCATTATAAGTGAAAATTACCCAGAAATAAAAGAAATTGTGGATATCGATTCATACAAGACATTGGAATAATTTGAATAAACAAGTAATGAACCAAGAACCACATCATTTGATAGTCTAGAATCTTCCATAGTAGTAACCAAATTAATTTCCAAACCTTTTTATATTTTTTTCTTTAGGATTCAAACCGTGAGTTACTAACTTCAGACATGCATTTTTATAAGGACCTAACTCATTATAATTTAAACATCTCACTAAATTATGAATATCTGTTTTATCATTAAATGTATGATTAGAAATATTTTCCTTATATTCATGATCCAATTTAATGATCTCACAACAGTAGTAATAATTTCATGATACTCTAAGATATTATTTAAAATAAATTTTACCACATTTGGAACATTTGGTGGGATTTACCTCTAGATTTATGAGTTGAAATATTCTATATTAATTTCCACCTTTACTAGTTATTATTCTTATTGTAAAAAACTACTTAAGTATCTAAATAATCTTTCTCAACATTATCAACACTATAAACAACCTCCTCATAACTTTTTAATTCAAGAGAGGCCAACGATATTCTTAAAATTTTTCTTATCCCTATATAAAATCTACTAATTTTACCCTCATGGTCTAGAATGAAATTTAGTTAATATCAGGATAGTCTGGTATAATTTGTTTTGGAAACCAACCATTGATTCTTATTCCTTTTTCATTAATTATAGAACTTTTATTTCTATTACAAGTGGAATAATATTATGAAAATATTTCTCATGAAAAATATCTTTAAAATCCATCTTCCCCATGGAATCAATATCACCATTTTCCTTAGTATTTTTAATCAAATATTACCATCTATTAGATTTAACTTGAAAATGATAAAAAAAGAGTTAACTTTTTCTTTTTCTTACATCCCAAAAAATATTGTATTTTATCTAATGAATTCTTTCAACCTTTAGATTTAACTGGGTCTGAACAACCACTAAAATCTGGGGGGTTATTATTCTATTAACTCCTCTATGATATATTTTTTATTCTTCAGAGAATTAGATCACTCCCATTTATTCATTCCACTGTTAATAGCCTTTATCTACTAAGTTTACACCACCAAACACTACTCTATTCTAACCATTCTAGGTTGTTTATTTGTAAGTAAGACTATATAGATATATATTAGATGAATAAACATGGAAATCCTAAAAAATATATATCACGATAACATAACCATAAATTATAATATCTATAATTCTTATTCTAACTTCATCCTATCCTCAAAAAAATTATAAACTGCTGCTCTATTTCTAATTATAACAGCCTATAAGATAAAAACCCATAATTATATGATTTATAATAAGAGTTTCACTTTATTAATATTCATGGATCTTTTCATCTTAGAGTTCTAAAGAATTTAAAAAAAACCATTACATAAAACAATATACACTTTTACACATCATAAATGTTTTTCCTTAAAATTGGTTCATAAATTTACTCACTTGTTACATTCAAGAAACTTATTCTTCTTTAATGATTTTTCAAGATAGTGTACATATAACTCTTCGTTACATTAAAAAAACATAAATATGTTTTTAATAGAAAATATTTTACATTTTTTACATTTGCATGATCTTTTTTAATTTAGGGTTTTATAGAATTAAAAAAAACATTACATTATATATAGTACACTGACACACAATATCTATTTTTTTACCACAAAATAAGGTTCTATAGTACAAAACCTTGTTTCTTTTATGGTTCACTTTATTTTTATAAGGACAATTTACTTTATTTGGATATAACCTTCATAATAGTTCTTAATCATAATTAGGACCTGTTAAAATTATTTTTAAGGCATATGAAGAGAATAAAAATATCATTAAGTGATATAACATTAATATAAACTTATTGGTTGAGTCAAAAATATAAAAACACAACATGATGGTAACATTTTTTGTAATATAACTTTGAACACATAAATAAAACATATCCAAATTATAAAATTAATCTTTCCTTAAAGAAAACATTTAAAACCTATTAGAGAGAATATGAAAACCCTAAATTCATCATGATAAATATGAGAACACAAGAAAACATTTCATTAAAGAAAAAAAATAGTTCCACCTTTAAAAGTTATTGAACTTTCCTTACATTAAAAATTCAAAATATTTTTATGAAAAAAAATTTTAAAACATTAAAGAGTATATTTTTGAATTATTTTCATAAACTATATTCAATTATTTTTAACTTATATTATAATAAAGGATTCCTGGTAAAATCTTTAGGAGTAACTTACCAGTTTATATCCCTTATTTTCACCTCTAAATACTTGATTATTACCTAATTCATTTGAGAGTTATATCAAACTAATCCATTATCATAAGATATATTAGACACACTATCTGTTATCTATAATTTAAAAGTAATATATTATGAATAGTAGTTTTATAATATTTCACCTTGTCGTAATGAACCCATTTAAAAAACCTTTTAACTCATAATTAGAACACTTACTATTTTCAAAAAACCATAATTAGAAATACTAATGTTTTTCTTGGAAAACTATTATAAATTAAATATTACTAAAAGAGTGGGAATGGTATATTCTATTAAAACCCATGTTAAATTGTAAAATATTCATGGTAATTAATTATATCTATAATAATAGTAAAATATATTCATTCTGTATATGTTAAAAACATTCTTTTTTTAATTCAATAAAAATTTAAAAATAACCCATACAGAAAATTTTAAAAAGATTCATTTTAAAAAATTTGTAAATAAAATATAGTTTAAAAATAAATTTACCATTATTAAACTATAAATAATAACATTCATGATAATTTAAGAGAACATGGATATTGAATAGAAAGAGTTTAAAATTTTAAAATTTCACTTTAAAGGAAAACCCCTTACCTTACGTAACACTTTTCTTCGTGTGTTCTCTAACTCATAAATTAAAAAATTATTTATTTACAATATAAATAAAAAAAAATTATGTCCATTACATTAATATTATTCCATTTATTTCATTTATTAGTTGGTTTAATTTAGTTACTAAAATGGTTAAGTTTACATTGGACATTTTTGGGTTGTTTGGTTTATAAAATCAAGACAACATTTTTGCATTAACCTATGTAAAAGGGGTAATGAGTATATTAACTAATAAATATTAAACATTTTATAATTATCATATTTATATATTAAATAAATTTTTAAAACCAACCATGCAAGGATGTCATGAAAGATGAATCACATAATTTATTGGGGACGATAGTTTGTGAGTATAAATGAATGACATTTTAATTTTTATTTTCAGTGGAATTGATATAAAGTAAATAATATTTTACTCTTAAAGAATAATAAATATTTTATAAATTTTATATTTTTTCAATATTTTCATCTTTAATACTAGTCTTTAATGGTTTAAATTTAAAATTAATCACATCACATCATGGAGGTGATAGTCCAATCATACGTACAGGTGATTTTGTTGTTTTCAACCTATGGTTGGGTAAAAGGGTAGGTAATATATTATCTTTAACAAAAAATAATTATTTCATAAATATAATATATTTAAATTCTCTAAAAAAAATTAACCATCTATATATTCTGGTAATGATAAAATAAAACACCTTTCTTCATGGAGGTAGTAGTCCACATGTATGAACAAGCGATGTTTCCATTTACATAGGATGGGAAATAAGATGAAAAATTATTTTAAAATAATAATAACAAAATATAAGTATATATAATTTTTTTTGATATTTCCTCATGGTTAAATAATATTTAACATAGTTAGAATAAGAAATAAACATGAAACACTCAGTTAAAAATTATACATTTTCATTGGAAAGTCTCCATTACTATATAACTTAATCATTATTATAATGGTATTTTGATGATAATATGACCTATCAAACATGTTTAGGTGTTTTGTAATGGTATTTTTTTAGGTATTTGTTGATATAAATTGCAAAGAGTATGTTAAGAAGTGAATAGAGGATATTTACATTTAGAAGTGAGGGGACTAGAATTGTTATAAATACTTAAAAATATAAATTATATTATATGTATTTATTAATAGAATGTGGAAAAAATTTACATATGTTATTTATATGATGATTATGAGTCCACATTAACTAATACAATCAAATTTAATCTATTTTCTATGATATTTTAAACCTTATCTACTATTTTAACCCCTACATTAACTCTTTTCACCATTATCATGCTCATAATAGTTTACTAAATTAACTATTCATAATGAAAAAAATAAAAATGAAAATATTAAAAAAATAAATACTCATTATTTAAAAAAATAAATCCATTTTAAAATATTTAATTTTCTGAAGTGGTAAAGATTAATTTTAATATCAGTATACAAACTGCAATAAAAACATTTTATAAAAATCCTTTTAATGGTTAAAAATAATTTCATACCAAAATAAAATATAATATGAATTTATATATAATTAATTAAATTAAGTTATATTAATAGATGACTATTTTACTTTCAAACCAATCCATAATATGAAATAACCTTGTAAATACATGATTAAAAGAAACATGGAAAAATAGTTTTTATTTGGATAAAAACATTAAAATTTTAAAATGTTTAAAATTGATTTTGAATCACAAAATATTATTTTAAAATGAATTATATTAATTTTTAAATATATATTTACTATATAAGTTTTTTCATAAACATTCAATTCATTATTATATCATGATAAGGACCTAAATGTGGTAATACTGTAAAAATAAGTATTTCTCAGCATTCTTTTAAAAATCCATCAATTTTTAAAAACACAAAATATTTATCATAAGATTAGTTTGAAAAGTTTATTTCTTAAAAAATATTTCCATTTAGTCAAATTAAATTTCTAAAATTGTGTGAAATTAATATTTATATCCATATTGAAAAATTAATAAATAACATTTTTGGAAAAAAACTGTTTTTGAGTAAAAAAAGAATTTATACTCAATACATATCTAGTAAACACCATTAAATGAATATTAATATGTTAGTACAAAAATTTAATTATCACATATTCTCATAATGAACTTTTTAAAGTGGTTTAATTATTAGGATAAAATTCACAACACATTAAAAATATTTCCCTAAAAAATATGATTTTAATCATCTCAAATTATTTATATTTATAAATAATTTACTATTATTGAAACCAATGACTATATAAGACAAAATATCATTTAGTTTCAATGGATATATAATCAAAACAGATATATTAGCATAGAAAACATATTACCATCCTATATAATATTAAACAAATCCATAAAGTCCATACATCTCTCTTATCATGCTAATAATAGTTATAATTCTCTTCATTTAATCTATTATTGTGATAGATATTTTGATCTTATTGGTGGACCAAGAGGATAAATATTATATTATTATTCTATTTTTATATATTTTGAATTTATTATGAATTTATTTTAATTTTTTTATTTTCTATAGATGCCTTATAATTTATTATTGTTTCTGTAGAATTATAATATTTTATCTCAATATAACATATCATGATTGATTTTATGTAGTTATTTCATCAAAAAAATGTTATCAAAAAAGTTTTATTTAAATAAATATACATTTAATCCTTAGGTGTTACATTTTACCCCTTCTAATGAAATTATGTCATCACAATTTTATCTTCGACTTCATTACTAAGGGATTATGAAGTGTAGAAATTAAAATATTTTCAAAATGAATTTTAATGGTTGGGAGAGGAATTTAAAAATAATAATTTTCAAATGAAACCCCAAAAATGAATTTTGAAAATGACATAAGTTTTATCTAGAGGAAATGTGGAGTGGAATATTGAACATGTGGTCTTGGAAGGGAACCCCATTTTAATTTTTAAAATTATCTTTGATTAAAGCCACATAATAAAATGGGATAACAAAACAACCACTTGAAGTGGGAGAAGAAAACATGAAGGTTTCCTTGGATAAAACATATATTAGTTTACCAAATAAGAATGAGATAATTAACATTAATAGAAAATATAGACACGAAAAGAAGAAGTATTTAAGTGATAACGTTATAATTTTATGAGAAAAAAATTATTTTCCCTTGAAAGTGAGAATACAATAAATTCATAAAAATGATTATAAAATGATTTAATTCTATTTAAATATCCTTTTGTTTGAGTTTAGTGATTACTTTACCATCTAGTTAGAGAAAAAATTAAAATATACTTACTCGATTTATTCAATTAAATAAATGAAAATTCATCCATTTTTTTCATTTTTTTACAACATTACACCTCATTTTCATCTAAAATTTATAATAGTGAATGAACATAATGTATTTCTATTCTCTAAACCACAAAAATAAACACTTAATGGATCATGATATCTGAAAAAATGATGATATGTTATTCCTAATATCTTAACTAGAACAAAATAAATGTTTTCACAAGGTAAAATGATAATTAAAATGAATGTACCTTCATAAATATCGAATGGTTCAAAAATATTTCCCAATATTCAACATAAATAATTCTACAAATAATTAACACTGAAAATATGAAAATTTTTCAAAGCTAAATTTGAATCCCAAAAATTGAACAAATATTTGATAAAAATTTATTCTTAAAAAAACATAACTTATATCTTCAGATATCATTTATTACTCATCAAGTCACATACCCAGAAGGATATCAATAATGATAAATTTATTTCCCAAAAATATTATAGTTATCTTCCCAAAATAATTGTGACACTAAATCAAATGTTAAACCAAAGGGTTACATATAACTCAATCATTTATTAAAAATCAATAAATATCATTAACAATATCAGCAATCACCTTGATATTACAGTTACATAAACCCTCAAAAAGTCTATCTATACATTTTAAATTATGATTATTCTTAATATTATCAACCCTAACATAATATAACACTACATCATAACTTATGGAACCCAATATGTAAAAACTTCAATCTTCAACGTACTTCAGAAACTTTCATCCAAGATTTGACATCTTATTCCCTTATACTTCCTTCCCATATTCAAAAATATGAATTATGTTCTTAAATTTCTCAATATCAATATTATAATATATCCTTATTAAAACATAAATTACTCATACCATTTAAATATATATCTCCATTCATTCCAATCTCAATTTCAAATATTGATTCCCCATGATCTACTAGCTCAAGTACATACATTTTCAGAAGGCCTTAAAAAAATTTCAAGTAACATTTATTCTTTTATCCATGCATAGTTATTAAATATTTATTGAAAGGGATATTGATAGAGACTGAAAATTTTAAATATTTATGTGTTTTGAATATATATCTTTGTGACGTCATCTCAAAATTGTTTCCCATAATACATAAGGATATGTATTGACTTTAGTTTTAAAAATACGTTTAGAAGTCTATACTAATAAAATGTTATAATAATAATAGAAATACATAAAATACATCAATGTAACCTTAATTTATTTTTTATTTGAGGGTTAGAAGTCTTTTTTCTAATCCATGCATTTTAAAAAAATTATAAAGTCTTTTATAGTATTTTTCCAAATGGGTTTGATGAGATTTTTTTTTCAAAACATGGTCAAATGTATCACAATATCCTTGAAACAAGCTCGATTTTTAATATATATATATATATATTATACATAAAACTCTATTTTATAATGTTTTATTTCAAATTTGTAATATATATAATATTAATTACGATAATTTATTTCTGAATATATATATATATATATATATATATTTATTTATTTATGTGTGTGTGTGTTAAATATAATGCTTGTAAAATAAATTTTATGATATAAGAAGTATAAAATATAAATAAATAATGGTTATATGTGAATTTTGAAATGATAAAATTTAGATATAATCAATTTAAAACCATTTACTACATTAACTATAATTTATATTATCAAAATCATGTAAATATTTTTAAAATAAAATATTAATAATATTATTTTTTTATTTAGTAATAAATATGTAGTAAATCATTCCAATACCAATTTGTTAAAATAAATCAATTATTAATAATGAATAATTATTTGATGATATGTGATTCCCAGTTCCAAGTATAGATTTTAAAATGTAAAATAAAATTTTCTAATAAATATTGACATTATAAAATGCACTAGAAATTTGAAGTAAATATATTTAATTATTGTTAATAATATAATATTTTGAATAGAATATTAATCTGATGAGAATATTTTTTTTAAGATATAAGACTGTGTGGAGGTATGTACTTGTTTAAATTTCGGTTTATATCTTTTGATTTTTGTTAATTTAATATTTACAAGATGTATGTGGAGGTTTTAGGGTGTTTCATGGGTTCGAGACATGAAAAAAATTGCCATCCAGTTCAAGTCGCATGGTTGGCGTATGGTTAGAGTAAATTGTGAACCCAAACTGTGCAACCTAGGAGGAGGGGTTCCCGATTAGTTAAACTATGTGGTCCTCCCTAGGTAATTGTGTGACTTAACCCTTCTTAAATAGAGGTAGGAGCATGGTTTGCGCATAGTTTGGAAAATCAGGTGGCCAAACTATGTGCCGCTATAAAAAGTAAAAAATTACCATTCCCCCCTTCGGAATTTTAATTTTATCACCCAATTTTCTCCCCTTTTCTGTAACACCTTGATATTGTGTAATTTTTTTTAAATAAATTTATCCTTTGTGATATTTTGCATTTCACACAACACTAAAAATAGTTTATTTTGTATTAAATTACAACATTTGGCTTAAATTATATAAAACACCAAGTTAATTGTGCACAACACGTGACATAAATTTTATCTTTCTCTACACAAAACACCAATGTTAGTTTTCATTAATGCAACAATGACTTTCCTCGATGGCTTGTGTAACACGTAAGACAGAATTTTACCAAACAATAATGTATTATCAAAATGTTATTATTTTATATAATATGATATAACCTAGTTTTCAAATTAGTGGTTATGAATAGTATTAACTAATTTTCTAAAATTTATAGTTTAAATAAATATAAGTGGAATTCATAGGTTACTAATTAATTAGAAATGAATATGAAAACCAATTGAATATAAAGGAAAATATTATTATTTTTATCATCACTATTTTTTTTTCATTAATAAATTAAATTAATTATAATTAGAAAAGGATATTAATGTAATAAATATGTCATATATTAAATAAAATATTTTTTGATATTCATTCAATATATTTTATGGAAATAAGATAAGAATAAAGTCAATTTTTTGTCTAAAAACCAAAATTTTTTATAAAGGTATTTTTATCACCTTTTAATGGAGAACCCATTTTAAATAAATTTTTTGGAACTATCATATATTTTATATGTTAAATTAAAATTCATATTATAAAGTGACATATAAAATAAAATTGTGGAAAATTTTTGGTATTTTTTGTGAAGTTTATGTTCTTAATGAACGGTGAAAAATACTAAATTTTAGTTCAAAACAACATTTTCATATAATTAATTTATAAGGATAAAATACATTTAATTTGTTTTAAAGTTTAATTAGATCATATTTTTATCAATAAACCTAATTTAGTTCATTATAATCAATTTCACTTCAAAATTGAATATAAAAACATACCAAAATTTTGAATATGTTTACTTTAAAACCCAACATTTTCGACCCGACTGTGGGATTATATTTAAATTAAGTTATTCCACTTATAATATTATAATTTAGAAAATTAATTATATATTTTTAATTATCATTATTTATAATTTCAAATAATTTCAAATTAATTTTTGACCTAAAATATTAGTGAAATTAATTAAAATTAATTTCATCAATTAAGGTAAAATTAATCTTAACAGAGGAACAAACCTTAAAATTAAGGGACCAAATCACCTATCCACTTGTACAACACCCATTTGTTTACTATATTTCCAAACTAAACATTTAGTTAATTATTTTTTATGAACTGTTTTAGGTAAAAACGTTGGTACTACTAACTTGTTCTCAAAAATGCCAAGTAGGTCCTTTCACTTCCTTATAAAAGCACACCACATATACCTCTTCCTCACGCCTACCAAACCACTTATGTTAAGAAAAACTCTAACAATAAATTTAAAAAAATCATACCTTCCTCCTTGAATCCTCACATATGTCATAAATACTTTTAAGGAAACCCTTTGGTGCAAACCAAAAGGAGTTACCGATTAAGAGGTAACACCCTCCATCGAGATCCTTTCTTTTATTTCCATTATCCACTCCCCAAACTATTCTTATTACATGATTTTGTAACAAACAAGTCATTCTAAATATTCTATAATACATTTATGCCATGTTTTTTATCCAAAATTACCCACACTTCCATCTAATGTGTAACAAACATATTGCTTACGTGTATGATGGACTACTTCCTCACGAAACAATGATTGTTCATTTTTCCTTTACCACCTTTCAGGGTGGAATTTATAATGGACACTATATTTATATATTTTATATAGTATATTTATTATGTATTTAATCTACTATAATCTTTTAAAGCATGTATCTTTATAATTTCCATTTTGTGTGAACATGATAATTTTATTTTAGGAAATGTGTACTATATCCCCCGCAAAGCGATGTGATTCATTTAGACACTACATGGAATGTATTAAGGATATGTTTAGAGAAATTTTATGATATAAATGATATAATAATTATAATATAATAAATATATATATACATATATTTCATTTAACTTCTTTTAGTACTACAAAAATGGGAAAGGGAAGTGATACCCTATTATCAGGGCTAAAAAAAGCGTTGATAATGGGTGCCTTTATCAGCGCTAAAAAAACTCTAATAAAGGGTCACTTTTAACAACGCTGTTAAAGGTCCCCATTTATCACTGCTTTTTTAGTGCTGATAAAGGCCCCCCTTTATCAGTGATTTTTTTAGCACTGATAAAGGGAACCCCTTTATCAGCACTTTTTTTTACCGGTGATAAATTTTATGTTTCAAAAAAAGTCATGAAAAAAAATATTGTTATATAAGTATATTTATATTGATATAAATATAATATATATTTTTTAAATATGTTTTAATAATTATAAATAGACTACTACATTTAATATATAAGAAATTTAGTGAAAATGGCTTTAAAATATTTTAAAAAAATAATAATAATTAATAATTTGCTGATTATTATTGATTAAAAATCATTTAATAACAATTTGAAGACACAAAAAATCAAAAAAAAAATACTAAAATTAGTTGAAAATGTAACTTAAACTTCAAACGGCCATAACATTTGATCTGGGTGTCTGTTTGAGCTCTGCAGCATATCAAATTGAAGCCTGAGACGAGCTTTACGCGTTAGTGACCAAATAAAAGCTTTTGTCACATTTTTAGAGGATAAAAAAGTCCCAGAAGTCCTCCAAAACATAGTTTTTATTCGGGATACCCTGATTTAATAACATTAAATCGAGAATAACTTCTGATCCAAATGTATTTTAGGCCTATACCACATATCATATTGAATATTTTTTCATTTTCTTCGATTTGACTGGTTGTGGAGTTGAAACGGGTTTCTGGATTATATGTTATGGTCATTTTAACATTTTATGGCTTTTTAAATACACACACACACACACACATATATATATATTTATTTATTTATTCTTAAATATATACTTGTCTTTGTGTGTGTGTGTGTTGTATATATGTATATATTTATTTATTTATTTATTTATAAACACACATAAAAAACACATTTCATAAATGTATTTAAAACTAATATTATAAATATATATTAATATACAAATAAATATACGGATAAAAAATTATAACTAAAAATATATATATAAATAACTATTAATATATATTAATATTATAATGAATATATATATACTAATATATGAACAAATATATTTATATTAATATGAATCTATATCAATATACAAATAAATATAACTAGATATATATAAAAATAGATATATCATTAAATAGAGAAAAAACGAAATGGCTTAGTGGTAAAGGTGCCGCCGCTAAAGGGGGGACGTCATGGGTTCGAGTTTGGGTGGAAAAAAATGGGTGCATGCGTGTGAGGAAGCACGGTAAGGGCAGCACGTAGGAGAGTGTGAGGGGGGGTCTGCCTAGCACTGATAAAGGGGGGGGGGGTCAAGCATTATTAAAAGCTCTCCCCATATTATATAATTATTTTTTATTATTTTTTATTTTTTATTTTGACTTTTATTAGATCTTTTTAAAAGTGCTGATAAAGATCCCATTTATCAGCTCTAAAAAAAGCACTGATAAAGGGGTCTTTTATCAGTGTTTTTTTTGTGCTGATAAAAGGGGCCTTTATCAGCGCTTTTCAGGGTGATGATAAAAGGGACCCCCATATATCAACATTAAGATTTACATTGCTTTTTTAGCACTATTAAATCCCATTTTGAGCTCTGATAAATCTGTTTTTTTATTAGTGTTTCTTTCAATACGACAATAAAAACGGAAACAGCATTCATACGTACGTATGGCTTACTGTCTCCCGGAACGGTGTATTCCATTTCATATTTCTATAATCTATATATTATTATTATAAAAATATAATAAATATAAATTATATTTATATAATGGTTTACATTCTAGAAATCATGATAAATATATAAGGACCAAAGATATTACAAATTAAGACACATGCAAAGAACAAAGTAAATATTACCTGAATTGAAACCTTAACAAAGGATTATTAACAAGAGGGTAATATAAGTTCATAATCAAACCATATATGGTATTACATATAAGAATATTATCTATTGTAATATATGTAACAAACTTACATTTATTATACTTTAAGAATTTTGGAGTAAGAAGAGAGTCAAAACACACGGTAAGGGGATTTCTTCTCACTTTTTATTTCCATGAGATACATGTCATTTTCACCACTCTTTCATTTTGTGTGGTGTATATAATTCCCATGAATATATTATATGATTATTATTCTAAAATTTATGTGTAATTACATATCATTTATATTATCTTCCTTTCATGGGGTTTATGTTGCCAAATTGGTAAGATAGTTCGGTCTCAACTTACCTTCTTTGACACACAAGTCATGTTATGCACCTATATATTTATATGAAGTGTAAATTATTTTTTAAAATTTTATATCACTAATATCATTCCTTTCACGATATTTTATTCTTAATATAATTCTAATTTCTTTTATGGGTAGTATGGTTCAAAATAACAAAGTGATAAGAGTTTATTGAAACAATATCATCTCTTTTCAAGATTATTTATGATTATGCTTCCTTTATTGAAATATTATAATCCATATCTCAAGAAAAATAATTGATTTTATTCTCCTATGGTTATTAATGATATTTTCATGTATTGGTGCCATTTTTCTACTCATTGGTACATAATATAGTTAATAAAGTGTTTTTAAGAAATCCCAACATTACCCTCTATTCTATCTGAAATATGTGTTCCTTCAAAACCATGTTTTCATAAAAGGGTTTCCAAGAATATTGTACTATTATCCTATAATATTTAAAATAAATTTTTCCATTTTTGTATTTTACCAATGTTTTCAAAGGAATATTCTTGTCACTTTACAAAACTGTCATTTTTCTAACCTTTTGTCGTGAAAAAAAATGTTCTTATTATATAGTACGACATTTATGGATTTTCCCACTATCATTTCGATGATGAAACCTTTACTTGTTTAAAAGGATAATTTTTAAGATCATTTTTTAAATAAAAATTTTCAATGAAATGGTTTTAAAAAAATTTCTGATTTTTTCTAGGTATTCAAAGTCTTTTTCATGGAAAGTGTTTTTCATAAGGTTTTTAATATTATTTTATAAGTTATTATGGAAAATTATTTTCAAAATTTTTTCAATATTCTATTATATTTTTTCAAGTAATTTTTTCTTTCAAAATGTTTTCAAATATTCTTCAAGGAATTTTTTTTTCAAAATGTTTTCAAGATTATTTTATAAGTATTCAAGAAAAACTGTTTTCAAATTTTTATAAAGCTTCTTTTATAAGTTTTCATGGAGAATTTTTTCCAAAATGTTTTCAAATATTCTTTTATATGTTTTTAAATAAAATAGTTTTGAAATTTTTTTCAATTTCTCTTTATATTTTTTCAATGAAAAATGTTTCCAAATGATTTTCAAATCTTTATTTATAATATTTCAAGTATATTTTTAAAACAATGGTGTTTTGTAGGATTTTTTTTAAAGAGACTTTTCCAAAGAAAAAATGATTTTTTTAATTAAGAAATGTTTTCAAAATATCATTCCAATTTATTTTCCATATATGATGACATATTTTAATGTTAGTCACATCTATATAATAAATGATCAAATGGTTCCAGTCATATTCATTATAGAATGGTTTATGTTTTTATGGAATGATGCTTATGACACCTGTTTCTATTGCACAGGTTATATACCTTTGAAATCTATATCTTTTCATAGGTTATGATTTTGATGAAATTATTATTAAACATTTATTTGTTTTCAGAAGTTATTATTTGATTTTATGTTTATAATACCCATTTCATTTTACAGGTTATGATATCATTATTAATGATTTTGTGGCACATGTATATATGATTTTTTATGAGATTGTTGAGACCTATATCACCCTCCAATTTATTGGGTAAAGATTTATATCTCATGAGATAGACATGCCTAGAATAGAAAATGAACTTGAATTAGTATTATAGGGATGGAATGATAAATGAACTTGCATCATTATAACAGGGCTGGAATGATAAATAAACATGGTTCAGTATTACATGGATTGAATGAGAAATAAAATTTGTTCACTATTATAGGGATGGAATTAGTATTGAACTTGGTTAAGTAATATAGGGTCAGAATAGGGTGTGAAACAAGTTCAGTAAAGGAATTTTTCTACTAAGATAGACTTAGAAGCAATGCCTTGGCCATTATGCAAATAATTATATATGCTAATGTGTCTTCCACAATTACATTATTTATTCCTATGTTATTCGTTATGGAAAATTCTATTTATTTTCTTATGATTCGTGGCTTATGAAATTTCAATATTTATTCCATTATTCAGGTTTATAATCTTATGATATGTAGGGTATGATCATCTAATTTTATGATGACGTTCTCATACACTTATGCTCATGTTTATACTTTCATGTCTCCCTTGTTTACCATTACAAATCATATAAGCTCACCCATTTTTATGTTCCTCTCCTAGGATATCAATATATTTATTATGTTTTATGTGTCTATGAAAAGTGAAAATCAATAATAACCTAGTGGGAAATAATGTAGTTTATTTATGTACTACTGTTTATGTTTCTATTTTTTCAAAGGCACTATAATAATACGGTATTTGGGAATCTTTTTTAATAGTGTTTTAAGTATTTCACCAAATATGTTTAATGTTAATGTATGAAAATTTAGGGTCACTATAATTAGTATTAGAGAAAAATTTTAGTTAACCTTTTGAGGCTATGATGAAAAAAACTAAGTGAGGATACTAAGGACATTGTCCTGGAATTTTGGTAAAGGAGTGAGTGAGTGGTTTCTTAGAAATAAATCCATTTATAGATACTAAAAGTGGACTGGATCTAGCAAAAATATACATATGAGTAAAAAATATGACAAGATGTTTCGGGCTTGACTCAGGGTGATCTGGTACACAAAAAATGGCTTTGCTGCACACCTAGTTTAACACTCCATGGGAATGTGGTTTGGGAATTCACATACTCTTAATGAAGCATAAAGAATTATTTAAATAGAATTTGTCTATAAATAGCCCACTACAAACTTTAGGGTTCATATTTTATGGAAGCTGTCCTAATTTATACATCTAATAAGTAATTCTTTTGCATGATTACATGGTTTCCACTATGATAAGTGTGTATCACAATATTATTTCTAGTTTTAGTCAATGGAAGGAACAAGAAGGTATTGTATTATTGTTGAATGTGATGGACATTTTCTGATGAGAATTCAAATGGAATGATCCCTGGAGTGAAGTATGTTGTTTTCATTATTAATCATTTTTCCAAGACCATGATTAACAATATATATCTTAACTAACTCTCTGACTCACCAAGGAAGAGAATTAAAGAGTTCACTCAGAGTTTGGGTAATAGATACCATATAGAAAATAATATTTAGTTTCCCTTGTGTTATGAACATGGAAAAAATAAACCAACTGAATGTCTTAGAGGAACAAAAAGATGTTTTGACTGTGGAAAATACAGTCTGAAAGCATGTAAATGTAAAGGGAAAATGAAAAGTTTAGTTAACGAAATAGATGGTAATATTGGCCTCCCTAATGTATTACTAATTGATGACATCTTTAAATGTGAAAATTATGGGCATTATGAAAATCTATGTTTTATATGGAAGGATCATAAAGAGAATCAGCATGGTGGTATAAGTAATGGTTCTTCTGTTGATGATGAAGAAACCACAAACAACATGTGAAAGGTATGTCATGTTATTCTACTATTTTTTACGTTAAACATAAGAATCATGATTGTATTTAAGTTAAGGAACCATAATACATGATTAATATTTAATATTTTAGGAAATAGGTATTAATTAATATGTTGTTGAATCTTGGGTTATGGTTTAAGAATAATGTTGGATGAATAAAGTATTTATGTTTTGTAATTAAAAGATTATGTAATTTGAATCACGAAATATATAAGTATTTTTAATAAATTTTTTCATTGAGGAATGAAAAGGATGTGTGAATGGTGATGAAGACATAGAAAATTAATTTCATGGAAGGGGTATTTTTTTATTAAGGGAAGGTAACCATTAATTAATTCTTGACATTGAGATAATTATGTTTTGATAAAGATATGCTGGATATGAATAAGTAAATTGGATGGTATAGATTACCCTAGAACTTATCATTGAAAAAGTGGTATATGCCATCAAGGATGATGTTTGCATCTTCTTAGATTTAAATAATGTATCCAGTAATCATTAGAATAAAGAAGCATGCATGTTTTCCAAAAGGATTTATGGTAATTCATGTTATTTCCATGTTTTAAGGGAATATACAGTGATGGCGTTCCGATTTTTTGAATGTGACAATAAAGTGTTAATTTTTTATATATGGGGGATCAATGTTAAGCTAATTTTATGACTTTATTTCTAAAATTTTGGATTTTTATATTTCATAAGGGTTATAAGGTTAACCATTAATGGTGATGTTATGTTAAAATTTGAGTGATGTTTTGGAGATTAAAACATTATCTAACCACATGAGGATTTATTAATATTGGATAACTTATTATAAATTTTTTTTATTATAACTAATGATAAATGGGATTTCATATCATGGATCTAATTATCTCTTAGTACTTTAGGAATGAAAATTTCCCCTTCCATTTTGAGAAAGAGGTGAAGTGGATCAAGGAAAAACAAATGGTGAGGTTGTCCTATAATCATGAAAGCATATATTTTCATGGAAATTCTACAACTTTAGGAAAAAGGATCATGAAACCAACAAATTTATCCTAGTACCTTGTTTCCAATGGATCAGATGGTCCTTTAGGTCATCGCTAATTTATAGCTTTATGATTGTTATCATTTTCTTGATCTTATTCTCTATCACTCTCCATCTGAAAATGATGGTTATATTTCTCTTCCATGTCCATTTTTCACTTCCCACCTATCTTCTCCTATGTGGGAATCTAGTTATGAGTTACTTTGGGTAACCATTATGGTTCTAATGTTTTTTTCAAGGATGTTTTAGTATTCATTTTTATGATTTTTTGTTTCTTTGAAAGGAACTTTTAGGTATTAAACCTTTGAGAAAATAGATAAATTTCATGGAATAAATTCATTTTAAGGGGAGTATAATGTAACACCTTCATATTTTTTGAATTTTTTTGGAATTAATTTATCCTTTTTATATATTTTCATTTCACAAAACACAGAAAATAGATTATTTAATATTAAATAATTATGTTTTTCATGTGTTATATGCAACACCAAGTTAATCATACACTACACACAACATAAATTTTATCTTTATCTACATAGAACACTAATATTATCTTTTATTACTTGCAATAATGACTTTTCATGATGGCTTGTGTTGCATGGAAGACCGAGTTTTACCAAACAATAAGAGATTATTAAAATGTTATTATTTAATATAATAAGATATATCATACTATTTAAATTTTCATTTATTAATAGTACTAAACAATTTATTAAAATATATAATTTACATAAATATAATATGAATTAATAGGTTACCAATTAATTATAAATAAATATAAAAACCAATTGAATATAAAGGGAAATATTAGTATTTTATAGTTACAAAGTTGTTTTACCATAATAAATTAAATTAATTACAATTAATGAGTGATATTAATTTAATATATATTTATATAATCAATAAAATATTTTTGATATTCATTAAATATATTTTATGGGCATAAGATAAGAAAAACATCAATTTTAAGCTTAAACCCCTATATTTTTATAAAGGAAATTTTACCATATTTTATTGGAGAACCCATTTTAAAATGATATTTGGAAACTTTTATATATTTAATATTTAAAAATAAACATCATAGTTGAAATTGAAACATAAAATTTAGGTTATGATAATTTTTTGGAATTTTTATGTGAAGTTTGATTTTTTTTAATGATGAGTGAAAAATATTGAATTTTAGTTAAAATATTATTTTACATATAATTAATTTATATGGTTAAATTAAGTTTTAAATTGGTTTAAGAGTTTATATATATCATATTTTTATCAATAAATATAATTTAATTCATTGTAATTAATTTCACTTTGAAATTTATTATAAAAACATAGCAAAGTTTGGAACCTTTTTACTTTAAAAACTTGCATTATTGACCCGACTCCAAGATTATATTTAACTTAATTTATAAAACTTATGTGATTATAATTTCGAAACAGGGATTATATATTTTTAATAATCATTATTTATAATTTTTAATAAGTTTGACTTATATTTTTACCAAAAATATTAGTGAAAGTAATTAAAATTAATTACATCGATTAAGGTAAAATTAAGCTTAATAAGGGAATAAATCATAAACCCAAGGGCCCAAATGACCTATCCACTTGTCCAAAACCCATTTTATGGCCATATTTGATCCAAAAACCTTACATTACTGTGATTGGTTTGTTTTTTATTACTTTTTTAGGTAAAAATTTTGGTACACCTAACTTGTTCTAAAAAAGCCAAGTGTGACATTTCCCTTCCCTAGAAAGGCCATCACATCTCCCTATTCCAAAAACATCTCAAGACACATATTTTTAGATAATATCTATACAATTCAAATCCCAAATTACCTAACTTACACCTTGAATCCTCCCGTTTGTCATAAATATTTCCTTGGAATCCCTTTGGTGAAAACCAAAAGAAGTTACCTGATTAAGAGGTACCCTCACTAAAGATCCTTTCTTTTGTTTCCATTATCCAAAACATAAACTCTTACTATTAAATGATTATATAACAAAAAAAATTATCCTCAATAAGATAATATGTTTTAATTATAATGTTTCTACCTACACATACACACACTTCTATCTAATGAGTAACGAACATATCATTTACTTGTATGGAAAACTACCACCTCACGAAATGATGATTGTTCATTTTTCTTTTATCACCTCTCATGATATACATTATAATGGAATATAGTTTTATATTTTTTATTTTTTATATTTATTATGCATTTAATCTTATATAATCCTTTTAAAACATATATATTTATACTTTCCATTTGGAAAAAATATAATAATTTCGTTTGAGGAAGTGTGAACTACCACCCCCTCAAAGCGATGTGATTCATTCACACACTACATAGAATGTATTAAGGATGGGTTTAGTGAAATTATATGACATATATTATGTAATAATTCTACTAAAATATTGATATATATACATATATAAACACATATTTCATTTACATTCTTTCTTTCAATATGACAATAAAAATGAACACAATGTTCATGCGTATGTACAGATTACCGTCTACATGAATGGTGTATTCCATTTCATAAATATATACTCTATAGAATATTATAATAAAAATATGATTAATATACATGATATTTATATCATGTTTGACATTCTGTAAATCTTGATATAAGTATAAGGTCCAAATATATAATAAATTAAGACACATGAGAAGAACAAAGTGAATATTAACCAAAATGAAACATTATCATAGGAATATTAAAAGGATGGTAATATAATGTCATAATAAAACCATATATGGTATTATATATAATAATATTATTCTATTAAACATATATAATAAACCTACATTTATTATACGGGAATCTTGTACAAGTATGAAGAGAGTTAAGACACAAGGTAAGGGGATTTCTTCTCACATTTTATTTCTAGGAGATACATGACATGTTCACCAATAATTCCTTTTTCATGATTTATATAATACCCATGAATGTATTATATGATTAATATTCTTAAATTTATGGGTAATTACATATCCATTCTATTATATTCATTTCATGGGGTTTATGTTTTAATAGTTTTTCAAAAACATTTTAAGATTATTTTATATGTTTTTAAAGGAAATGGTTTTAAAAATCATTTCAAGGAAAATTATTTTGAAAATGTTTTCAATGAAAGTTTTTTACAAAATGTTTTCAAGCTTCATTTATAAGTTTTTAATTAAAATTGTTTCTAAAATATTTTCAAGCATCTTTTATAATTTTTCAAGGAAAATTATTTTCAAATATTCTTTTACATGTTTTCATTGAAAATGGTTTTGAAAATATTTTGAAGATCACTTAATTTGTCTTCAAAGAAAAAAAAATTCAAAAGGTTTTCAAAAATTTATTTATAATATTTCAATTTTATATTCAACAAAATGGGTTTAAAAAGGTTTTTATGATTTAAAGAACATTTTTTCAAAGAATAAAGAATATTTTTCTCAAAAAATATTTATAAAAAATATTTTAAAGTAATTTTCCATCTAAAATAATATATTTTATTTTTAATAAATCCATTCTATGAAATTATCCATAGTTTCCATTAATATTCCTTCTTGATTGGTTTATTTTTTAATGGAAGGATGTTTATGACGCTTGTTTCTCTTCCACATGTTATATGCTTTGGAAAACCACTACTTTTAATGGTTTATACTAGTTATAAAATGATTATAAAACCTATATCATTTTCCAAAGTTCGGGATATGATTACATTTTTATGATATTCATTTAATTTCTAGGATATGATATCATTATTGATGATTTTGTGGAACATCTATATATGATTTCAATTTGATATGGGTGGGACCTATATCACCCTCCAATGCATTGGGTAAAGATTTATATCTCATGAGATAGGAATAGATGGAATGAGAAATTAACTCAATTAAGTATTATAGGTATAGAATGAGAAATGAACTTGATCTAATATTATAGGGATAGAATGAGAAATAAACTTGGTTCTGTATTATAGATCTAGAATGTGAAATAAACTCAGTTCAGTATTATAGGGTTGGAATGAGGAGTGGACTCGGTTCAGTAATACAGGGATGGAATGAGGTGTAATATCGATTCAGTAATGGTCTTTTTCCACTAATATGGTCTTGGATGTGATTCTTTAACTACTATGTAAATAATTATATGTTCTTATGTGTCTACCACAATTTCATATTTTTTTCCTATGTTATGATTTTATGGATTATTTATATTATTTCCTTATGATTCATGTCTTATAAACTATCAAGATTTATTCCATGATTTATGTTTATAATCTTTAAAATATAGGGTATGGTCATATAATGTTATTATTACATTCTCATACCCATATGATCATGTTTATTCATACATGTCTCCCTTATTTACCCTTATTGAGCATCTGATCTCACCCCTTTTTATGTTTCCTCTCCCAGTTTATGAATATATGTACTATGATTGATGTGTCTATGAAGGGTTATATTGAAGAAGAGCCTAGTGGGAGATAATGTAGCTCATTTATATAATAGTGTTTATGTTTCCATTTTCCAATGTTATTAGACTTACACAGTCTTTGGGCGTCTATTTTTATAATGTTTTATGTATTCTGGAAACTTTATATAATATTAATGTATGAAAAGATAGGGTTGATATAATTTTTTCCTCATCTATCCGTAGTGATTAACCAACACTCTATAATATTCTCAAGTGTCATTATCCTTTTATTTTAGGCCATTTGGAGTGTCCTTGGGTGTAGATTGAAGTTCCGGGTAAGTCTACTGATCTTCTTTCTTATTTTTTCTGGATTACGGATTTTGGTTTATTTCTTATTCTCCCAAATTCCTAAAATTATCATTTTATAGTGGATCTTAGGTTGGGGATTCAAAGTGTGCTTGAATATGAATACAGGGTCATGGTTAATCATGTTTTCATCTTCAACTTCAAGGTAAGTGGTCTATAAGTTATATTTCATAGTCTTGTTGTAGGTTTGTTCTTGTATGGTTGGGTGCTTTCTTTTATCCTGTTGTTTATTTGATGTCTTTGGTAATATTTGGTAAGATAGTTGTCTAAATGATTAATAAAACCCTAAATGATCCCCAAGGGATTTATTAAGGTGTATTAAACCAATTTAGGACACCCATGGGGTGTAGAAACATTATTAAACATGGAAAATTGTGATGTTCAGGATAAAATTTACTTTTGATAAAGTAGATCCCATAATGAACATGTTGATATGTCAGTTGAGTTGAAAGTAGAATATTTATGGTTGTTTCTATAATTTTTAATGGCTTAAAGGATCATTTGGCATGGTTTGGAAACAGGTTAATTGGATTAATGTTAATGTATCAAATGGATTATAAATTTGTTATTTAAATGAATAAATGAATTTAGTAATATGAATTTATGAACATGTAAAATTAGTTAATTTTGGGGAATTGATGAAAGTTTAAATGGGATAATGTAAGGGAATTTTTTATCATGGTAAATGGTTTAATCTATAAGAAGGTAAATGGTTCTGATGGGATATTCAATGTAAATGGTGAATGTGCTACTTGGTTAAGCCTTGAAGTTTATTTATATGTTGAATTTTTATGAAATGTGAATTTTATGTGTATTGATTTTATAGGGTTTGTGATATTTTATATGTGGTTAATGGATAAATAATAATTTACAAGTGGCTTAATGGTGTGGGATAAAGGAGTGAGGCTTTAACCCCAACCCTTGAATTCATGGGTTAGGGAGTCGAACTGATGATCTAGGCCCCTAACTATTGCATTGGATGTGACTGCCTAGACTTCGGATCCAAGGAAAGTTTGTTATAATTATTTAAGAAATTATTATCCCTAGTGAGATAGGGAAATTTACTTATAACCCTATTCAAGATAATTGGATGACTTAGGCCATTGTGAAAATTATGTAAATTCCTAACCCATGGATCCAATGATGGAAATGGTTAAAGATTATATTATTAAATAATGAGACCTGAGTTGTCTTTTGTTTACCTTGTCATTTATTTAGTAATTTCATGTACTATCTATTTAGACAAGATATTTTTTAGGCACCATGGGTGGTTTCCTACTAAGTTGTACTCAAACCATTCTCAGGCCACTATTGGGTACCTGATAAATTTTCATGGTTGCAAGTTAGGAAAAGGGCATGGGCCCTATTCTAGGGAGTTGAGTTCGGAGTGGGATAAGCATTGAGGAAAGATCCAGACTAGGAGTCAGGACAAATTTTGGGATGGTTCCATTATTATTTATTTTCGGTTTTCTTCACTTTTGTAAATGTTACCATGACATGACATATTTATTGTTTGGTTGTGGTTTGTACTTGGTTTTGGATATTGGTTGGTAATGCATATTTTTTTGTTATTTTTTATTTTTTCCTTTATTTATAATTATTATCTATTTTTTAATACTCTAATTATGAGGGTATAGTATCCCAATGTTTTAATTAATACCCTCACTTATTGAAAGTAATTTTTAGCGTATGTGGAGGTGTGCTTGAGGTCATGTGGCGACCTGGATCAGGGCATCGGTTTAGTGGCCTCTAGGTTGGGGAAATTACAATTTGGTATGAGTGAAATTATTTTTTTGGGCCTTAATATTTGGGGATGGTAGATGGGAGATTAAAATGTGTCGAGTCTTGGAAATTATATTGAGCATGGGAGTATTTAAACCATGTATGATGGAAAACCCTAGTACCCATTATTTTAATTGTTGTTCTTTATATATGTTGTTATAGTTTAATTATATTCCACCATTGGGTGAAGAAACTATTGTGAGATGTGACTACTTTATGATATTTTACTCATTGATAGAATAGTATGAGGTTGTGAATTCATGAATCATTTTAGGAACCTAGTGATATAGGTGGAATACATCATGATAGTCACACATTGGATGGTTTTGTGGGTAATAAAGAGTATAATTCATTTCACTTACTTGAAAATTTAAAGAATGTTGTGTCAAATATAAAATATGAAGATTGTAAAATAAAAATAAATTTAAAGCATGGTTAAAGAATGATTCTTAATGAAAGGGTTTAGAATGAGTTAAAATGTTTATTATAACATATGGTTAAATGTTAAATGTGCCTATGAGGGAGGATTTAAATTATGACTATGGAAATGGTTTTAAAAATTTTATAATGAAAGGATTATGACTATGTATTTCGTTTTACCCCATGTTAACCATGACCTGTAGTAAGGATGGTAGAGTGTAGTGTTATAGATATGACAATATGTTTTTTAATAGTTTATGAAAAATGGGTTGTATATGGATAGTTTAGAGCCTTCTTTAATTTATATTGTTGAAGACTTATGTTATTTGTTCCATTAATTGTGTTTGGAATTGTAGAGAAATTCCACCACAACAATGTGTGTCAATTTCGTGATAAAAGGATTTTTCCTTGAAAAATACTCTAGAGGTGTAGTAAGGAAACCCGAATATTTAAGGTAATAGGGGAGAAGATAAGTTTCATGATAAAATCACTGATTTTATGCAGAAGATGGAATGGGGCTAGGATGGGTTGTGCCGAGTATGTTTGAGCCAACTATGGAGTTCCAGCTGCAACACCCTCCTATTGTTGCTAGAGTGGGTGGACCAAAAGCAATTGACTTCTAGATATATTCCATCTAGATAATTCTATATCACTTAGAGACTCCTCCTAAGATGAGGTTCAATATGAAAACTTTTATATTTCAAGGCTAGGAGAAACAATGGTTATATATTCTGGTTCAGACCCAGCAAGCTGACAGTAAGATATATAATGATTTCCAAAAATGTAACTAGAAAATTTATATATGATGGCCTTGAGATAGAATAAGGTTGTAGAGTTTATAATATTGACTAGGGTCTATGTAAGTAATGGATTATGTTTTTTTTAACTGACTTGGAATGTTTTGTTCTGGCATTGGTTGGGGTTGAGGCAACCATGATGAGACATTTCTAGTATGGACTTAGGCATGAGATCAAATCAAAAGAAAATATTTTTTGTTTAAATAGGGTGGATGAGTTATTAGATCAGGCCATTATTTCATAAGGGAACCTCTAGAAGAAATATGTTGGTAGACATTCAATTACATTTTGGTGATCTAGTGGTGCATCTTCTAATGGTAGGAAGCACTATTTTGGGAGTTTATACTTTGGCGGTGGTAGATAGGGTAGTCAAAAAAGGAAATCAACCTAACAAAAAAGTGATCTTGATTTCTATTATCAGTGTTGAAGGTCAGGACACATGGGAATTCAGTGCCCCTAACCACCAGTTTAGTGTCAATCATACGATAGAATGGTGCATGTGAAGAGGTTCTATAGGAACCCTCAGTAGGTGGGTAAAGAGAAAGGCCCAAGCCTAGTGCATAGTACAAGAAGGGGGTGGTTTAAACCATATAAATTAGGTTGTTGGAGATCTACTATTCATTCCCATAGAGGTAGAGGACTTGGTAATATGAGGTGAGATCATTCATATCAATAGGTTAGTGCAACTCCAATAATTTAGAATAGGGCCCAAGGTAGAGGGTAGTTCAACTTCATGTAGTTCATACTATACTGGGAGGTAGAGAGGATTGTCCATCAACACTTTGAGTTACATTTCTTATGTATTCCACTGTTTCTAGTGATTTTTTGGATACAATTTCTTCACATTATTTTCTATATTCTAAATTTCTAAGTGTTTGGGCCTAGTGGCGAGACATGTGTGTAGTTTTATCTCAATTGATACATCATTAGGGGTGAATGAATAAGATATCTGACATTTTGAAGAGTTTTCCCTCGATTTTGGTGGGTTCTATTTTTTATGGGACTTGTTTTTGATTGAGATGGTGAGTTTTGATCTGATTTTGGGTATGGACTGGCTAGTATTATGCCATGTCCATATTGACTATTACCATTATAGGGTATTGTTCAAATCTCTTGAGGTAGACAGGTACTTTTATCACAGTGAATGGGATTTATGGGAAGGCTATTCTGGGCCATTTTTTCCAACGGTTGGGTGAACTCACAGCCCAAGATTCTGATATTATGCTTGAAGATGAAGGGGGAGAGTAGCTTGTATTTCCTCCTGAGGTGGAATAATTTCAGGATCTTTTTCTTGAGGAATTCTCAGGGTTGCCTCTCGAGAGAGATGTTGAGTTCATGATAGAGTTTATTCTAGGAGAGAAACCAATTACAATTTTTCAATTCAAAATGGAATCGGAAGAACTCCATGATATTATGACTCAGTATGATGAAGTAGAGAATAACCGATTTATTCTTCCTAATACATCACCAATGGGATCTCCAATGTTGTTTTCCAAGAAGTATGATAGATCATTGTGGTTGTGCATTGAATATATGAATCTGAATAAAATGATGATTAAGAATTTAGATCCTCTTCTAGGAATCGATGATCTTTTTGACTAGTTGAGAGTTGCTTCAGTTTGTTTCAGAAATTGATCTAAGATCAGGGTATCATCAGCTGAGGTTCAGACCTTCTAATGAACCACAGACTGCCTTCAGGGGAAGGAATGTGTTGTATGATTTTTTCGTGATGTTTTTAGGTTGACCAATGAGATAATAGTATTTATGGACCTGATGAATCAAATCTTTCACCCATACCTAGATCAGTTCATAGTTGTCTTTGTTGATGAAATATTGGTGTACTCAAAGACTCATGATAATCATGCCAAACATATTAACATCAACCTGAGTACAATAAGAGAAAATAGGCTATATGAAAATCTATCTAAATGTCATTTTTGGATCGATAAGGTAAATTTCTTAGGGAATATCATCTCTAAGTAAGGTGTGTTAGTGGACTCAGAAAAAGTGTAGTTAGTTGTGTCATAGTAACAACCAAAGAACATTTATGATATCTAAGATTTTTTGGGTCTGTCATGCTATTACTAAAGGTTCATCTTGGACTTATACCATTTAGAAGCACCACTTTTGTGTTTAATTAAAGAGAGTATCTAGGTTGAGTGGGGTTTCCATGTGATAATTCCTTTTCGTAGTTAAATAAGTGGCTGACTATCACATTGATTCAAATTTTACCAGATCCAGGTAAGGGGTATACAATGTATTGTGATGCATACAGTGTTGGGCTTAGGGTGATGTTGATGTAGGATGATCGGGTGGTTGTGTATGGTTCATGATAGTTGAGTACTGATGAACGAAATTAATCTACACATGACCTTGAGTTTTCCATGGTGGTGTATTCTTTAAAGTGTGGGTGTCGCTACTTTTTAGGTAAATGGTTCATGGTGTATACTGATCATAATAACCATAAGTACATCTTTTATCAGTGTGATTTGAATCTTCGGTAGAGAATATGGATTGAGTACATGTATTCTTTTGACTTTTAGTAGGTTCACACACTGGAAAAGGAAAAAAAATGTTGCAGATTCCTTTTGTTTGAAGACTCAAGATCAGGTGGTTTATGAATCTAGTTCTGAGTGAAAGATGGTGGAGTTGTTTGTTAATATGAATATGGAGGTGTATGATGTCAAAGGTAAGATGACCCTTTCATCCTTGGTAGTTGATTCTATTCTTATGATCTGGATCAAGGAGATGCTCTGTGATTATACTGAATGTTTGGCTTCGAAGGAAAGTCTTAATAGTGGGGAGTCATCAACTAGTTTAACTATTGATGAGGATTGGGTTGTTTATTTTCATGGTTGTATTGTCATGCTTGTGTGTATGTGAAAATATTTGATGATTGTGATTCATGAATTGAAGTGGTAAGTGCATCCTAGTTTTACCAAGATGTATTATGATCTTTGTTGGCAATGTTTTTGTCTAGTGATGAAGAAGGAGGTTTCAGATTTCATGGCATGATGCCTTACCTTCCTGTATTTGAAGCCTGAGAATTAGTATTTGGGTGGTGTGTTGTAGACATTACCCATTTTGTAATGGAAATGGGATAATGTGGATATTTATTTAGTGGTGGGTATATCGTGGACACCTTAGAAGAGTGATTCAATTTGGGTATTTGTGGATCAGATTATTAAGGTGGATCGTTTCATTCCAATTCGATAGACTTTCACTACAGATCAGTTGGGTGAGTTGTATGTTCGATTTGTAGTGCAGTTTCATGGGTTACTATGTAATGTAGTTTTGGATCAGGTTCAGAATTTTTCATTGCGCTCCAGGAAGGGATTATAGAATGTTCTTGGAACATAGGTTCTTTTAGTATGTATTTCCCCCCCACAGATAGATGGGCAGTCAGATTGCACTATTACGGAATTAGAAGAAATATTGATAGCTTGTTTCTTGGACTTTGGTGGATTATTGTAAATGAATCTAGTAATGGTTGAGTTTACCTACAATAATAATTAACAGGTGATGATTCAAATGTCACCATTTTAGGTTCTCTATGGGAGACCATTTAGATCTCAAATGTGTTGGGTGGAAGAAACAGAATCATAGTTGTTGGGACTGAGTCATCTGAAGGAGAAATTTGAATAGATTCATTTGATCCAGAAGCATATGAAAATGGATCAGGGTAGGAAAAAATTTTATGTGGATCGATGTCATAGACCTCTTGAGTTTGTGGTGGGTGACTGTGTGTTTCTTCAGGTGTCTCCTAGGTTGGGTCACCGTTCGATTCAGAAGAAGGTTAAGTTAGCACCCAGGTATGTGGGACCATTTGAGATTGTGGAGAGGATCATATTGGTGGCATACCAATTGGCTCTTCCATAGTGGTATAGTGGTATGCCTGATATTTTTCACATGTCACAACTTTGTTAGTATCACCCTAACCCATGACATGTGATTTATTTTGAGGCTGTTGAGTTTGAGGCTGATGTGTCTTTTGATGAGTATCTCGTTTGTATTGTGAATCATATTAAGAATGTATTATGGGGAAAATATGCCTTTGATTATAATTTTGTGACAACATGGTAATTTTTTTAAGATACTTGGGATGTGGTGTTGTATATGTGGGATTAGTGGCCCAATCTATTTGTTTTTGAAACTTGGTAATTCTTGAAAGTGTGGCTCAAGGATGAGTTGTTGTAAGGTGTGGAGGTTATAATATCCCAGACTTCATAGAGGTATGTCCTTGTTTAAATTTGGGTTTAAATATCTTGATTTTTGTTAATGGATTTTTTATGGGATGTACAAGGAGGTTTGGGGTCTTTCAGGGGTTTGAGACATGAAACAAAAGGGAGAATGGTCACCCAATGCATGTTTCATGGTTATTTAACGATTATAGAAAACCATAAACCCAAACTATGATAGCTAAGAGGAGGAGTTCACGGTTTGTTAAACCATGAAAGGGGGAGATCCAAATTGTGCGAGCTTGAATAGAGGCAATCTGCATAGTTGGCACATAGTTTTTCAAACTTTGTTTTCCTCTTTAGGTAACCATTCAACATAACCTCTCTTGGATAGAGTAAGGTTCACGATTTGTGCACAATTTGAAAACATGTGCGGCCAAACCATGTACCCGATTAAAAAATGAAAATTGCCATTTTCCCCCTCATGATTTTATGTTTCTCAACCATTGTTTTCTCAATTTTTTTCTCCTACAGCCCATGTGTTGAACCAAATCTCTCAAATATTACCAAGGTCATTATCCTTTCATTCTAGGATTTTTAGAGTGCCATTGGGTGTAGATCAAAGCTCCAGGTAAGGGTAACACTTCTCTTGCTTCTTTATTCTGTATTAGGGATTGTGGTTTTGTTCCTCTTCTTCTAAAGCCCTAAAACCCTCATCTTTTAACGGATCATATGTTGGGGATTCAAAGGGTTCTTGAATCTGGATCTAAGGAAAATGTTAAGAATGAATTCATATTTAGATTCAAGGTAGGTTTTATTTAAGTTATATCCCATAATCATGGTGTTTATTTGGTCTTTCATGGTTGTGTGTTTTCCATCCGCTTATTATGAATTTGATTACTTTGGTAATATTTGGTAAAATGGGTGGATAAATGATGAATAAACCCCTCACGATACCCTTGGGATGCATTAAGTTATATTATATTGATTTATGGCCACCCATGGGGTGTTCCAATATTCCAAAACATGGAAAATTATGATGTTAATCATAGAATTGAATTTTGATAATTTAGATACCATGATGAACATGCTGATATGTTAGTTGAGTTGAAAAATGGAATATTGATGGTTGTTTCTTGACTTTGTTAATGGCATAAAGGATCATTTTGAATTGTAGGGAAACAGTTTAATTGGATCAATGTAAATGTGTTAAATGGAGTATGGATTTGTAATTGGAATGCATAAAGGGATTAAGTCATATGCATTGATGAAATTCTTAAATGGGTTAACAAAATGGAGTTGATGAAAGGATAAATGAGATAATGTAAGGGAATTATTGACCTTGCTAAATAGTTTAAGGTATAAAAAGGGAAATGGGATAAATGGATTATGCATTATAAATGATAAATGTTCTACTAGGTTAAGGGTTGATGTTGATTTATATGTTGAATGTTTATAAAATTTGAATATTATGCATATTTATTTTTTATGGTTTGTGATATGGTCTATGTAGTGAATAGATAAATAAGTATGTGCACATGTCTTGGTGGTGTGGTATAAAGGAAAGAGGATCCTCCCATGAGTCGGATTGGACTAAGGCTCTAAACCCCAACCTATAATGCACAGGTTAGGGAGTTAGACTGATGCTCTCGCCCCCTGATGGTTGCATTGGATGATAATAAGTAGAGTAAGGCTCCAAGGTAAATGTGTTATAATTATTTATGAAATTATTATCCCTAGTGAGATTTGGAACTTTACTTTTACCCCTACTCATGATAATTGGAGACTTATTCCGTTGTGTAAATGATGTAAATTCCTAACCCATGGATAAAATGAGTGAAATTGTTAAAGATAACATTGTTAAATAATATAACCTAATTTTTATTTTTTTACCTTTTCATTTATTTATTATATACATTCACTATCTATTCAGAATAGGTGTTTTGTAAACATCATTGGTGGTTTCTTACTAAGTTGTACTCGCACCCTGCTTGGGAAACCATTGGGTACCCAAGCATATTTCATGGTTGTAGGTGAGGAAAAGGGAATGGGCCATATTCTAGAGATTTGGGTTAGGAATTTGATGATAATTGAGGAGGGATCCCGACTAGGAGTGAGGTCTTATTTTTGTGATGCTTCTATTAATATTTATTTTTTATTTTCATCACTTTTGGCACTGTTAGCATGACATGAAATATTTATTGTTCTGTTTTGGTTTGTACTTTGTGTTGGTGAATGGATGTTAATGTACGGTTTTTGTTATTTATTTTTATTATTTACTTTATTATTAATTGATATCTTCTATTTGGTACTCTAATTTGGAGGGTATAATCTCTCAATGTTTTTAATCAGACTCTCACTTCTAGTCAGTAGCCTATGACATATGGGGAGGCACGCTTGAGGTCAAGTGGTGACCTAGCTCAAAGAACTGTTTTAGTTGCCTCTAGGTTAGGGAAGTTATATATTTAATGATAATAACATGTTTTGATAGAAAAATTGTACAAAGAAATCATAAGTTTATTATATTAATGAATATCATATAATTAAAAAAAGTTGTATTAATTTTATAATTAATTTGAATAGAGGATTAAGATATGATGAAAACTATGATAATTATAAAAAAATTATTATTAAGCTGAATATGAAATGGTGTGTATATATGTACATAATTTATCCTAGTAATTAATATTAGGTGCATAATAAAAAGAAGTTTAGGATCATCCATTAAATTAAAAAATGGTTAATTAAGTATACATATATATACATATGGGTATTAGAAAAAAAATAAAAATATATATATTATATAAAAAAGGGGAAAAGGGAAAAAATAAAAGGGGGTGTTATATCACTCACCGCATCGACAATGATGCACCATTTAAACCTTAGTGAGACACCAACCGGGATGTGTTGTGCCTTCCTCAATGTCTTTCCTAATGCATCCTCATCTTTTCGTCACCTGTATAGAATCCTCAATGAAACAAGTATATATATATATATTTATAAGGAATATCATTGGGATTATAATGATCTCAAGAGGATTAAATGAAGCTCACAAGGCCATGTTATTATCCTATGCACCTAGAGAAACTATAAATAATAACCTACAATATTATATGGACACACACACACAAAGTGAAAGATTGATACATAAACGTGTGTGTGTGTGTGTGTCTATGGGTCTGTGTGTGAAAATGAAATATAGAAAATAACAAGGTATTCCCTTGTGAAATACATGAAATAAAGTGACATAGGGCATAATTGTCTTCTTACCTTCAATGTTGGATCTAGACACTCATGGATACGATGGAAAAAAGTGCATTTACGCATATGAGCAGAAGAAATTATTTACACACACACATTAATGATCTATCCAACGTTGTTGGAACTAATAAAAAATTAGTTGAATAGTTTTTTGTGTAAGTTATATGACATATACATCCAAATATAGTGAAAATTATATTCATTTCACACAAGAAATAGTCTAATAAAAGGAAGGCTCCTTTACTGAGTATTTTGGGAATAAAAATTTATTTTAGTGTATGAATATATAAGTTTATGAAAGAGATGGTTATTAAGAAGAGTAAATATATGGTTTATATTCTATAGGGTTCTTAATAAAAACTTTATTCAGTAAGGTTTAGTTAGAAGTTTATGGTAAGGGATAAAAATAATTTGAAATGTTGTTATTTGTTAATGTTTTCCAAACACCCGTTTTAATTGATGTTTTGTTTTTAAATAAACCTTTCTTAGTTAGAATGATTTATTGTAAGGATATTTTGTTTAAAATAATTTGTGTTTAAGATTATAATATTTATCTGACCAAGTTCAAAATGTTTTATTTCGAAAAATATTATCTCATACATAAAATGATAATTTTTTAAAAAATAACTTTATTCTTTATTTGATACCTTATTTATGTTGAAATAATTTTTTTAAATGGGTGTATTATATGTTTAAATTGTTTTATGTACATAAAAAAATTAATTCTATTTTGTTCTCCATTTCATTGTAAAATTATTGTTCTTTTAGTTTCCTTTAATTCATTTATAAAAATATATACACATATTTATGTATATAAATGTTTATTTCTAAATATAACTACGGTTAATTTTTTTAGAATAATATTTTGATTAAAAACACTAGAGGAAAAAAGTTAAAGCTATAAAAATTATTAATAAATTATGGAACTTTGGTATTGTAAATATATGAGGAATGTAGAGTGAAGAAAATCCTCAAGGTAATTTTTTCAAAAAGTGATGGGAAGAATCTATAAAGCCTTAAATATTTTTGGTATCCTCATAGTATTATTATCTAAATTTACAAATGTTTTTGTGAAACTCATGAATTTTTTTAAGATTCATTTTCAAATTTCTCAATATGTGATTACTTAAAAATGGTATCCCATTGATTTTAAATAAATTAAAGTATTTGACATAAAAATAATATCTCAATGTGTTTTTAAATAATAATCTTGATATTTATATTCAAAAAACCATATATGACTTTTTAATTAAAATGTTATTTTATATTTAAACAATTTTTATTAAAATAAAAAATCTCGATGTTCAAGAAAATATTTTTTGAGAACTTTTTCTAGTATTTAAAAAATGGATAATTTAATTTTAAAGCCCCTTAATAATATATTTTATCATCCCAAATATTAAAATATTTTTCATAGGTCTTTAGAATGAGTGAATGTTTCCCTTGAAAATGGAATCAATTATGCAGATTAGTTAGAGTGAAGCTAGATTAAAATTTTAGAAAAGTATATTATAATTTTTTTAAATTTTCCTAATTCGTCAAATATCTAGACCTAAAATATTCTTGATAATTTATGACTCTATATTGTTAAATTATGTTAAATATTTTTTGAAGAAGAAAATATATACAATGTTTGACACCAGATCTAAAAGTTCGGGTCTGGGGAATTGTAGTATTAATTAGAAGAAAGTATTTGATAAAACTGGAGACTTTGATGATATCAGTTATTGATATTTAATAATATAATTTGGAGGTTTGGTGTAACAACTAATTTTTTTAAGGAAATATGATGTTCTATAGTATACAATAAATTTCACATCAAGATTAAATGAACAATTAAATATTATTATTTAAATGTTAATGTTATAACCTATCAATTAGAATGGTGGGTATGAATATGATTAACTAAATTATGAAAAAAAATTGTTTAGTCTTTTATATATAACGAATTATTTGGTTCCCAATTAACTATAAATTAAAATAAAACCCTTTTTGAAAATAAATGGGAATCTTTTTCTAAAAATTTATTTTAATGTGAATATGTGTGTTTTTTTCAAAAAATAATAAATAAATTACTCTTTTTGTATTATATTAATAATATATATATATATATATGAAATAAAAAATTTAACATTCATATTATATGTTTTCTAGACATGATATAAATATTAATCGAATTTTACTCACACAAAGCTGTATTCTTCTAAAGGTTGTTTTTCTGCCTTTTTAGGGCGTACTTGTTTTAAAACTAAATTTTAATGGTTTTAAAAATTCTATGTAACAGAATAAAATTAATTTTTAAAAATTTAATTTCAAAATTATCTTTGGGTTAATTTTTTCTATTTTTTTGAAAATATTTATTTTCTAGTGAATAGTGAAAAATACAGATTTTTATAAAATAGCCAATTTCTATATATAAAAAGTACATTTATGAATTAAATTTGATATAAATGTAACTAAAATACTGTTATATTATAAATAATATAATTTATTTCATTTTAATTATCATTATACTTTATTTTGGTATAATTACATTTTTTTTGCTTAAAGATGCATTTTCATGAAAAATGTTTTTAATTGTGTTTTATAAGTTTAATTTTAAATTAAATTCAGAATATTTTGTGTTTTGAATTTTGAAAAAATGATTCAATATTTGAAATCATAAGGTCCCAATTTATTAAATTGGTTCTTTTTTTTCAATATAAATAGTGTCATTATTTAATTTTATGACCACGGTAAAGGGTAAATCAGTTAATTTGGGTTATAAATAAAATGATATGGATCATAAAATTTCCCTAACACTTGTACCAATTTTATTATAAGATATATATTTAAATATTAAAACATAAGATCCTAATTTGAGGTATTTCATTGACACTTTTACATGAAAATGACTTTGATATTATTTAAATTAAAGAAAATCACAAAATGTCTCTTTCTTCATCTTAAACATGCCTTATGTGTCCACATGGGGACAAAGGTATGTTATGAATGAATCTAAGTGTCCATTTTAAAATTAATAAATTTATTTTATTTATATTAATTTACTTATTACTTTTGGGGTCTCTTGGATGAGATTATGATGTTTAAAATATTTTATTTAATGAAAAGTCAATGTTGTCACATTCATATTTTTATTAACTATACTATTTTTAAGACGGTGTTTTTGAAAATATATATTCTATTATAGATACTATTTTGAAAGATAATATAATTATATATATCATGGTATTATATTTTAAATTTTTAGTGAAGAAATAATCACCTTAAATAATTATAAAATGATGATGCAATAATTATTTTATTAATGAAACAACCAAATTAATGATATAAAAAATAAAAAAAATTAATTTGAATAAATAAATGTTCTATATGATTTTTATGGATGATTATTATTGAAGTTATATTTTTTATCATATTTTTCTTAATTTCAATGTAATGAATAGTTTAAAAATTGACACTAATGATATTTTATAAAAATAATAATTTATTAAATTATTTTAAAATTATAAAATCTTTAAGTTAAATGGTTATTATTTAGATAAAACTTTAATTATGTATTAATTTATTTTATAATTTAAATTTTATAAGTAAAAAATTACCAACTTATAATAATAAAAAAATTATTACCATAATTAAAATTACAATAGGTTCACTGAGCTCAATCGAATTGATAAGGTTTAAAATAAAACCAAAAAATATCAAACTTTTATTGGATGATGATATTTAAAACTTATATCATATTATATTTAAATCCATTTTCAATTTTTAGTATTTAGATAGAAAATTAATTTATTATAATTTAATATTTTATGGATTTCCAAATATGTCCCTCACCTCAATTATAAAAGAGAACTACTTCAATCATTTCATTCCACAACCTTGGGCCTTCTAACTCGACCAAAATCTATCCATTTATCTTTCAAAAATACTTATCCAAATTCTATAGTTTATTTTCCTTCCAAAATATCATCCCTAGATCCCTTAAGAAAAAATTTAATGGAAGTCCACTAAAGAAGAAGTAATCATCTTTACTAACGCTTTCATGTTTATTTCATCTTCAACCTGTACATCATGTTTTGTTTCAATGATAAAATAATAATTACTATATCATATATAAAAAAATATATTATTATGAGTATTAGGTGAACATATTACACCTTTTATCCATACTATTAAAAAACCATAGAACTGTGCTTGCATACGTACGACAAACCGTCTCCACATACTGGTGTGATTTTTTTTCATTACCATTTTACTTAGATGGTTATAATGATTGAAATTATATATATATATGATAATTATATAATTAAATAAATTCTATAAATTCATTATATTATACACTTCCATACTGTTTCACCCATTAATGGAATGATATTGTCGCTTGTGCATATATACGACCTACCTTCTCCACGATGTGTTTTGATTCCTTTTCCATGTTCAATATTCCTGAATTGTTATAAAAATACATTAAATCATGATGAATAATATTTAAAAAATAAATATAATTCTATAAGTGATGGATATATATCCCATTCAAAAGAACCAGGACATTTATGACAAAACATGCATGCAAAAAACAACGCGGTTAACACCTAAAACAAGGGTTATAACAAAATATTATTGAAAAATCAGTGATAATATGATATGATAGATTCATATATTATATTATAATTATGAATATAGTTTTTGAGTAAATTAATAACACACTTTAATCCATTAAACAGGACATTCTAACATGTTTAAAGGAAGTGGAACCTATGGTAAGGGACTATTTTACTAAAAAAACCTCATTTTTAATTTTTTAGAGATTAATTTTATAAATATTTATTTTTAATTTCCTTGTTTTTTAAATGATTCATATGAATGTATTTGAAAATTAAATTTTATAATTTCTCTCAAATGTTTTAATAATTAGATCTCTTTATGGTTTTATATATAAGGGACTTTCTTTTAAAAATAATCTTTTAAATTTTACTTTTTACAAAACTTAAAAGGAATGTTTCTTTAACATATAAGACATGAAAGTAATTTACTAATTTCATGAAACCATAATGTTTGTATTCCTTTGTTATAATATTATTTGGATATTTTCAAGGAAAAATGTTTCTTTTATGAGTGCGCAAATTTCTTTCAAAATGAGGGATTTTCTTCAAAGTAAGTTTTTATGATGCAAACCTTCATGTTTTATGATTATGTTGTGGTTCATGAAAATTGTTCATTATAAATAGTGGTTCCAATATAAACCAAAAGAAATTTAGGTTCATGATAGCCCTACAATTCATTGGTTAATGATGGTAGTTGACTGTAATGGTTATTCAAGGTGTAACTACAATAGTTACATCATAAGGTAGTTATGAGGGTTACATCATAAGATAGCCATCTAGGTTACTATCATATAGAATCCACTATGATTACAACATAAGTATTATCATAACCATTATGGTATAACGATTTCATTATTTTCTTTTTATGTCCCTTACTGATATTTTTTTATCATACCATGTTTTAAAAAATATTCATAGGTTTTAAGAGATATTTAAAACAAGGATGAGGTAATGAAGAAAATTGGAAATATTTACAATGAGAAGAAAGAATTATTTATTTTAAGGATTATTTTTATTGAGAAAATGGATATTGTATAGTGGTTTCCAAATATAATGTGGGGGTTTATTTTATATGATTTTATCTTAATTATCCAAAAATATAAACCTAAATGATATTTTGTAAATGAAAGGTATTTATTGTTCTTAAATAACTAGAATAGTTTATGTTTAAGGTTAGGTCCTAATATCTGGTATTAGACCAGGGTTTAAAAAACCTTAGATATTAGTATGTTTTCTTGAGAGTTCTTCTTAATAGGAATGGGTATCCTTATAGGTTTAAAATTTAAAGTTTTATCATAAGTTAAATGTATTATAAAACCATTTTGAATCTTTAAGTTATGAAATTTTAATGTGACTAATGGTATTTTTGGAGACATTCATTTTTGAGATTGTTTCCAATGCTTTCGCCAAGGCGCACGCAACCGTCTGTTCGAGTTCGATGACATTGTTTCCCCACATTCTTGTTTTATAAAGTCATGCAGCATCTTTTCCTTATTCAGGGACTTTTTCTCATTGATTGGAACAGGATGATGGGATGTCAGTTCTTCCTTCCATGGATTCCTCCTTGGAACTTGTTACCTAGTCCAGGTCTCCCTTAAATATTAAGTTTTGGTTCATGAATCTCATACCCAGTGCCATATCTTTGTGGATGATGGTTAATTACACTACTTCTATCAGGACATTCCATGGGGTCTTGACATGGTAGCAACCATCGATCGGAGTAGACGGTAACATCGGGCATGTTGAGGCATATCTGGATGTGTGGACATTGGGGAACCTATATTCTTCCTCATAAGAGGGAATCTCAAGGGTACAAAACCCAAGTTATACCATGTTAGTTGTGGGGTTTCTTATGCCAGAGGCATGTCTCTATGGTTTTCCTTATCTTCCCATGGTTAACATGAGGTGCGCCGTGAGATTAACATCTAGTGGAGATGATTATGTGAAAGGTGTGTATTCTGAGGTCTTCCTCGGGCATCTCTTTTTTAACACAAGGTTGGTCGCGAGTTTAATGTCTTGCAGACACGAAATTAGGGTGATCAGAATGTATCATTGAGATGGATCAGATTGGTATATCCCTAGGAGGGATCTCCATGAGTGTTTACTATACAGATGGGTCAGAACACTCAATAAAAGAAGACCCATGATGGTGTGTCCCATAAAGGGAAGTTGTCACACTATGAAGGCTGATCTAGACATCATTGAGGGAGGATCAGGGAGTGTACACCCTAGAATGGGGGAACACCAAGGTTTACCTTTGGCTGGGATTGAACCTCATAGAGGTTTCCTACGTACCCTGTGCAGATGACAGGTATCAAACCCCATGTAGTTTGAAGGGGTTATGAATCGGGGCTTATAGAAAGCACATCAACCCAGATACATGCTTGAGCTTATGCATAGAAAGCGGCCGAAGTACTGCTAGGATCATTGAGGATGAGGATGACATGATACCACTAGGATGTAGTGCCCCGTGTGAGAATTAGGATGGATGATGGGAGTCGAATAAAGTGGAGGGGGAGGAGATGGGACCGTCGTGAAGGTGACGGTAGTGTTGGGATTGAGCCTAGAAGATACTTCTTATGTATCCCCATGGAAGGGGATCAAAGTCCACATAGTTTGGTGGGAGATGGGATACCTGAGGCGGCGGCTTGTGAGAATGGACACATGGATGGGATCCGGAGGAAATGGAACCTCCAGGTTGGGGCATGATCTTCCTAGAACACATGGGATCGAGGGATATATTAGTATGAGACATGGGTGATGGTCTTTAACCTCATGGAGGCATCCTAAGTATCCCTATAGCAGGAAATAAAAGTCTGCTTAGTTCATATAATGAGGGATTACTATCGATTGGGGACTTCAATAGCTTACCGCCGAATGAGGTTGATAATGGATTACCGCTGAATGGGGTCAACAATGGCTTACCGCTAGATTGAGGATTGACAATGGCTTACCGCTAGATAGGGGACTGGAAACGGCTAATCGCTGGATAGGGGATTGACAATGGCTTACCGATGGATAGGGGATTAACAACAGCTTACCGCTGGATAGGGGACAGTTTAGTGTCATGAGGGACAAAAGGTGAGTATAGTTTAACATCATGGAGTACAGGGGTGGACTGACATCAATGGGGTCTGAACTAATGGATGGTGGGATTGAATCTCAAGGAGGCTTCCTACATACCTTTCCTTGGCAATTATTAAAGACCACGTAGTTTAGGTGGAGTGTTTGGTGAACCGATGTGGAGATAGTCAGGACCAATGGGTGGTGGGATTGAACCTCGGGGAGGCTTCCTACGTACCTTGCCTTAGCAAGGGTCAAAGACCGTGTAGTTCAGGTGGAGTGGGAGCCGATGTGGATATATTAGGGACCAATGGGTGGTGGGATTAAACCTCAGGGAGGCGTCCTATGTACCTTGACTTGGCAAGGATCAAAGACCACGTAGTTTAGGAGGAGTGGGTGTCGACGTGGAGATAGTCAGGACCAATGGGTGGTGGGATTGAACCTTAGGAAGGCTTCCTACATACCTTTCATTGGCAAGGATCAAAGACCTCGTAGTTCAAGATGGGTTTTGGTGAGCCGACATGAAGAGATTCTGGACCAATGGATGGTGGGATTGAACCTCAGGGAGGATTTCTATATACCTTACATTGGAAAGGATCAAAGACCACGTAGTTTAGGTGGGTTTGGGGATTAAACTGTCAGATGCTCAGAGAGGATTTCATAGTCAATGCTTATTACTATAAGCCCATGTGAGCCATTATCAGTGTGAGAAACATGAGGCGGAAAAGACCTGATGATCACAGTGAAAAGTTGCATCCATGAAGGGCGGTGAATGGGGCTTACGCAAGAAAGATGCCCAGGTGATGTTAAGGAGAGGCAATGGTGAATGGGGTCAACGCATGGATGCAGCCCATGTGCTGATATGGAGTGACAATGGTGAATGGGTCTTATGTAAAGAAGTTGGCCAGGTGCTGCTATGGAGCGGCAATGGTGGATGGGGCTTACGTAAGGAATTTGTTCGGGTGCCACTATGGAGTGGTAATGGTGAATGGGGCTTATGAAAGGTAGTTTCCTGGGTGATGCTATGGAGTAGGAATGGTGAATGGGGCTTACGCAATGGAGTTTCTCGGGTGTCTCTATGGAGTGGCAATGGTGGATGGGCCTTATGCAAGGAAGTTGTCCGGGTGCCACTATGAAGAGGCAATGGTGAATGGGGCTTATGCAAGGGAGCTACCTGGGTGCCGCTATGGAGCTGAAATGGTGAATGGAGTTTACACAAGGGAGCTTCCTGGGTGCCGCTATAGAGAGGCAATGGTGAATGGTGCTTACGCAAGGGATCCGCCCAGGTGCCACTATGGAGCGACAATGGTGAATGGGGCTTACTCAAGGAAGATGCATGTAATGTCTTCCTCATGTTTGTCCATGTGGGAATCCCAACTCACTAGTGGGTTAAAGAATATAATTGGGGCATGCGCCTTGTGCTAGTGCACAAGCAGGATAACACCAAGGGTGTTAGAATCAGTCCGATGAAAGGGGGATGAAAAGTTTGAATCACATTCCCAACATTCAGAATGCAGTGAGGGTGGTGTGATGATGGCGGATAACTATTGATCGTGTTCAAAACATAGCATCCATATCGTGTTATCCTAAACTGGGGACAAACAAATGAAGGTCGACTGTTGACCATGTTTGAAACACAGGACCTGACTAAAAGTGTCATCCTAAGTCTTCTGGGGTGTTGGCCCAGGATGGTAGGTGAGCCGATGCATCAAGGGACCATGCTGTTTGGTGGTCCCATCAGACATGGAAGAGGATAAAAATCCGAATGAACGACATCCAAAGCGTGAGGTGGAGTGATGGAATGTTTGAACGGATTCCAATGCTCTTGAAATTAGGACACTGCGATCATGGAATGAGGCATATTATGCTTTTCACATAGGGCATCTCTTTTTTGGAACAAGAGGAATCATATTATTTAATGATAGGTCATACTGTAGTTTATATTCATGTAGAGGGGACTGTAGGCATCTTATGCTTGGAGCATATAGAATCTCTCATTTACAGCAAGAGGCATCTTATGTTTGGAACATAGGGTGTACTATAGTTTATAGTCATATAGATAGGACTGTTGGCATCTCATACTTGGAGTATACGGCATATCTTTTTTAGAGAAAGAGGCATCCAATGTTTGGAACATAGGTTGAACCATAGTTTATAGTCATGTAGATATGACTGTTGGCATATTATGCTTGGAGCATAAGGCATATCTTTTTTGGAGCAAGAGGCATCCTATGTTTGAAACATATGTTGCACTACCATTTAAATTCATATAGATAGGACTGTTGGCCTTATGCTTGGAGCATAAAGAATCTCTTGTTTGGGGCAAGAGGCATCTTATGATAGGAACATAGGGTGCACTACAGTTTAATGTCATATAGATAGGAATATTGGCATCTTATGCTTGGAGCATAAGGCATATCTTGTTTGGAGCAAGAGGCATCCTATGTTTGGAACATAGGATGCACTACAATTTAATGTCATATAGATAGGACTATTGGAATATTATTCTTGAAGCATAAGGTATCTCTTGTTTGGAGAAAGAGGCATCCTATGTTTGGAACATAGGGTACACTACATTTTAAAGTCATATAGATAGGACTATTGGAATCTTATTCTTGGAGCATAAGGCATCTCTTGTTTGGAGAAAGAGGCATCCTATATTTGGAACATAGGGTGAACTACAGTTTAAAGTCACATAGATAGGACTATTGGCATCTTATGCTTAGAGCATACGACATCTCCTGTTTGAAGCAAGAGGCATCCTATGTTTGGAACATAGGGTGCACTACTGTTTAAATTCATATATATAGGACTATTGTCATCATATGCTTGGAGCATAAGGCATCTCTTGTTTGGAGCAAGAGGTATCCTTTTTTTGGAACATAGGGTGAACTACAATTTAAAGTCATATAGATAGGACTATTGGCATTTTATGCTTAGAGAATAAGGCATATCTTGTTTGGAGAAAGAGGCATCCAATTTTTGGAACATAGGATGCACTAAATTTTAATGTCATATAGATAGGACTACTAGGCCTATGGATCCTAGCAATGGTTGGTGTTGGGACTTACATAAGAGCGGCCCTTTCTAGTTCATCCTGGTATATGAGCCATGTGATGGGGTTTGGATGATTTACTTGAGGGATGGTTCAACTCAAGGTACATAGGGGGATTGGTGATGAGAATATCAACTCACGACATAGGAAACAGACCAAGAGGAATATGCAGAGTCAAGGTGTTTCGTGGTGTGTGGATGAGTTTCTCAAATCATGGTATCCCATAGGTGGAAGGTGGCTACGCATAAGGGTGCAATGGAAATTGCCGACGTCCCAGCCTAAAAAGTTCATGGTGTGACTCTCCATTTTTCATGGGGGTTAGTGATGGTAGTGAAGGGACAGGCCCAGAGGGCCGAGACTACAGCCTGACACTGACCCCGAGGAGGGGTGGAGGGGCTGCGCCTCTATGGTATGGACCGGCGGGCGCGAAGGTAGGAGCCTCGCAAAGGATAGGTCTTCACAAAGTATATTCATGGATAAAAGGGGCTCGTGGAACATGGGTTCTTATGAAGCACCTTCATGATGGTCTCGCGAAGCAGCTTTGTGAAGGAAGCTGCTCACAGAGCATGGACTCATGGAGAAGCTTCACGAAGGAAGCTGTTCGCAGAGCATGGACTCGTGGAACAGCTTCGTGAAGGAAGCTGCTCATGGAGCATGGACTCGTGGAGCTCAAGAGCTCCATGAAATGGGAGCGATCAGCTACACAAGGGGCGGTGCCACCATCTGTATGAAGGAGGTGAGGTAGGTATTTATAGGCAAGATGCACCACGTAGCATATCTCTCTCAGTTCGAATCTAGAGTTTGCTTCTCGGTGGGTCGACGTCAAAGGGATTCGTGGAGCATCTCACCTCCTCACTTCGTGGCAGGTCCACAAACATCAAAGGGGTTTATGGAACATCCCACCTCCTCACTCTGTGGTGGTTTCGCAAAGGAGGAACTTTGCATCGGTTCAGGTCCTCAATCAGGTTTCCTTGCTACACGATCGAAGAGGGAGCGTCAGGAATGGGCTTTGCGAACCTGTTTTCCAGCCCAACATCAAATGTCCATATTTCCTAATCCGTAACTCCATTTGGGCCCTACAACCTTCCAAATTGAAGCTTTCAAATTGGGATATAATATTGGATCATGTGTGGAAGCATTTGGAATTTTTTGGGGATGCGTGTTTTGGTGAAAATAGATATAATCATGTATTATTACAATTTGAGAACATATGTATTATTAGAAATTGATTTAGTAATCAATGTTATTTTTGAATAAATTCACTATTTTAGAAATCCCATAAGATTATGACAAATTGAGTATAATGGGATTTTATTTGAGGACTAAAGGTTGAATTTATTTTTCAAGAATATATTATTTCACTATAGATTTATAGTGATTCATATGATTTATAGAAATGATTAGAATAACATGGAGAATATTTCATTAGGGAAATTACATTTTAGTATGATACATTAAGCATGATTGTTGTTATATGGTTATAAATTTATCTCAGAAAATTATGTGATCAAATCCTTCAGATTATTGGGTTTCAATTATAGTTAGAATATTTTTAAGGAATATTAAGGATATTTATTTATTGAAGGATCAAATTTGAACTTTGGGTTTCACTTTTGATTTTTTGAGATTGAAGTAGTTTTTCTTAATTTAATGGTATATCCTTTTTGGAGAATTTTATTTTATTATACTAAAAAAAAATTTGGTTATTTTTTCAAGATAATAAAAAAAATATAATTAATCATTCTAAGATTATATGACTCTCTTAAAGTTGATTCTAGTGCTTCAGGTGTGAAAATGTCAACCTGAATACTCATCGTTTGGAGAAAAAGATGAGATTATGGTGGGAATCAATTAAAAATTGAAATCATACTTTTCAAGTAACTATATTATTTTATGTTTTACTCTATTATGTAACTTAATTTATTGACTCTGCGAAAGTGGTCTTGAAAAAAAAATGTCTATTTACTTTTTATAATGATAAATCAACGGACTTTTAAACCATCACAAATTTATTCGTTTTTATTGTTAACATTATAATGACCATGTTCTATATCACTCTCCTTCAGGACATGATAGTTGGTTTTCTCTTCCATGTCTATGTTTTATTACATGGAATCATAGTATTTTTTTAACCCATGTAACCTTTATAATTCCTTTTATTTATATTAAAGTGTAAGTTTAATTAATCCTTTTTCTGATGTGCTATTAAAAAGAATGTATTTTGAAAATTAAGACCCCTAATTTCTGATATCATGTTAAAATTGAGATGATGAAATTTATTAAATGGGGATAACTAACATCCCAATGTTTTTTTAAAAATTAATGATGATGTTTAATAGTGTACGTGATACGCCACATCAAGATTAAACAAATAATTAAATATTATTATTTAAATGAAATCATTAAAACCTATCTGTTAGAAGGGAAGTTATGAATAGGATTAAATGAATTATGAAAAAATGATTTATTGATGTATATATAATTAATTTTTTACTTCCCAATTAATTATAAATGAAAATAAAACTCTTTTTGAAATTTAAAGGGAATATTTTATAAAAAACTATTTAATAGTGAACATGTGAGTTTCATAAAGATAAAATAATTAAATCAGTCTTATTGGATTATATTAATGATATATATATATATATATATATAATTTTTATCAACCATCTTATGTCTTTTCTAGACATGACTGAAAAATAAATCCAATTTTACGCCCAAAAGGTTGTATTCTTCTAAAGGTAGTTTTGCCGTCTTTGATGGAGCACTTGTTTTAAAACTAAATTTTGAACATTTTATTAATTTTATTTAACAAAATAACTTCATTTTAAAACTTAAATTTGAAAAGTATCTTAGGGTGAGGTTTTTTTATATTTCTAAAAATATTTATTTTCTAGTGAATGGGGAAAATACTAATTTTTATAAAATAATCAATTTATTTATATTAAAAGTACATTTATGATTTTAATTTCATCTTAATATAAATTAAATAATATTTAGTTATAAATAATATAAATTATTTAATTTTAATCATAATTATACCTTATTTTGGTAAAAGTACATTTTTTGGTTTAAATATGCATTCTCAAGAAAACTATTTTTTGTTCGGTTATATCAGTTTAATTTAAAATTAAATTCTTCAAATTCAATGTTTTGAATTCTTAAGAATGGAGTAAATATTTGGAATAATAAAAAAACAAATTTATTTAATATGTTCCTTTTATTTTTTAAAATATTAAGAGTAACTTTGGCACATTTTTAATACAACAATAAAGGGTGAACCAGGTAATTTAGGTAACAAATAAAATAAAAAGGAATATAAAATTACCCTAAAACTTGTCCCAAATTCATTTGTTTTTTTATATTTAATCATTAACACCTAATATTTAAATTTTAGATATTTAATGGATAGTATTCCACGAAAATGACTTTGATATTATTTAATTTAATGAAAATCACAATAATGTCAATTTCTTTGTCGTAAACATGTCATATGTTTCCACATGGGGAAAAGTAGGTTATGAACAAATATAAGTTTACATTTTGAAATTAATAAACTTATTTTCCTGATATAAATTTATTTATGACTTTTGGGGCCTCTTGGATCAGATTATGTTGTCTGTATTATTTTATTTAATGAAAATTCAATGGTGTCACATTCATATTTTTAATAGTTCTATTATTTTTAATATGGTTTTATTCAGAAGATATCTTATACTATAGTTATAATTTTAAATATAAAAGATTTATCTAAATCATATTATTTTATTTTAAATTTTTATTGATAAAATAATTACCTTAAACAATTATACATTGATGATGTAGAAATTATTTTATTAATGAAACAATTAAATAAATGATATTGAAATATTAAAGTGAATATAATATTAATTAATTAGGGTACTTCATAAATTTTATGGAATATTATGACATGTTATGGGTGTATTAAATGTTTTTGTTCCATGTTATATTGTTATCTTTTATTCTTAAAGACGATGTAATGAATAGTGTTAAAATTGAATCTAATGATATTTTATCAAAAATTCATTTTATTAAATTATTTACAAATCATAAAAATATTTAAATATAAAACTTTATTTTTATTTGGTATAAAATTTCATAAATTATTCACTTATGTTTCATTTGAAATTTTATAAGGAAAAAATTACCACCTTTTAATATTAAATATATTATTACCATAATTAAAACTAAAATAAGTTAACTATGGTTAATCAAAATGATAAGGTTTAAAATAAAATGAAAACATGTCAAATTTTTATCGGATGATGTGATTAAAAAATTATCTTATTGTATACTATAATACATTTCCATTTGTTGTTATTTGGATAGAAAATGGATTTATTATTTTTTTAATGCTTTGAGTATTTCAAAAGGTGCCCCTCACCTCAATTATAAAAAGGCCCTCCTTCCTTCATTTCATTTCCCTGCCTCGATCCTTCTAGATCGACTAAAATAGGTCCATTTTTCTTAATAACATCATTATCCAAGTTTATTATGTTCTGTTCCTTCCAAAAGAGATACCATATATCCATTAAGAGGAGATCTAAAGGATGCTCTCCTAAGAAGAGGTAATCATTTTTATTGATTCCATCATGCTTATTTCATCTTCAAAATCCACTAAATTTGTTGTTTCCATGATAAATTAATATATGTAGTATAATATATATGTGGATATGTTATTATATGTATGTTATAACCATATTCCACCTTTTATCCATCCTTATAAAAACAAAATCACCATGTGTCTGTACATATGACATAACGTCTTCACGTAGTGGTGTGATTTGTTTTTCATCACCAATTTTCAAGAATTGTTATAACAATGGAAATAATTGATATATTTAATAGTTATAGAATTATATAAATTATTTTTATTTAGTATATCATTATCTTTCTTATTATTTCACCCATTAATGTAATGATAATGTTGCTCATGAGTATGTATTTCCTACCATCTCCACGATGTGTTGCGATTTATTTCCCATGTTCAACATTCAAGAATGGTTCTAAAACTATAGTAAATGATTAAGACTGATATTATAGAATTAATATCATTCTGTAAGTTATGAATCTTTATCCAATGAAAAATAATTTGGATATTCATGTAAAAACATACATGTGAAAACAAGGAAGCTAACATCTGAAACAAGGGTAATAAAAAAATATTACTACCAAACGGGTGATAAGAGGACAAATGTGTTTCATATATGATATAATAGTTATGAATATAGTTCAGTAATAAATTAATAACCTTATTTAAAATATTATAAAGTATATTTGAACACATTTTTAGGAAGTTAAACTTGAGGTAAAAGACTCTTTTACTAAAAAAACCTCATTTTAAATGCATTAAAAAATTATTTTCTAAATTTTTCGATTTCATGTACATATTTTGGAAATAATTTTTATGAATGTATTTAAAATCAAAATTTTATAATTTATCACAAAAAATTTCAAAAATTGATCCCTTTAAGGTTTTATATATGGCGATTTCTATTAAAAATAATCATTTAATGTTTCTTTTTACAAAACATAAGAGGAATGTTTTTAAAATATATGACAAGAAGGGAATTTACTGATTTCATAAAACCTTAAGGTTTTAAATCCAAAATTAAAATATTATACAGATATTTTTAAAGAAAAAATTTTCCTTTGTGAGTGCATAAATTTATTTCAAAATAAGGGATTTTATTCAAAGTATTTTTTATGATGCAATCTTTCATTTTTTGTGATTATCCTATAGTTATTAATAATTATTCATAAATAATCATGGTTATTCTATAAAACAAATATGGTTGCGTCCATGATATCCCTCTAATTTAGTTGGTATTGTTGGAAGTTTATTGTAATGGTTATTACAAGTGTAGCTACGATAGTTATCTCATATGGTAGTCGCGATGGTCACATCGTAAGGTAGTAATGAGGGTTACAATAATATGGTCTCCATGAGGGTTACAACCTAAGTAAGTATGATATAAAAATTATGTCCGATGTTAACTATATGTCTTATTATTCTTACGATTTTATTACAGAAATCTCATGATTTCATGAGGTATGTTTTTATGTTTATATTCAATGTAATACTATTATATGTATTTATGGACTAATGATTTAATTTTTTTTTGTACCTTACTGATATTTTTTCCTCATCCCATGTTTTAAATTTTTTTCATAGGTTTTAACATATATTAAGCACAAGGATGAGGTCATGATTTTTTTTTTAAATATTTATCATGAAAAGAAATCATATTTTATTTTAAGGAATTTTATTTTATTGAGAAAATGGTAAATGTATAGAGGTCTCCACATATAATGTATGGGTTTTTTAGATAATGGGGGAAGATCCTAAAAAAAATATATAATCAAATCCTCTTTTCAGGAATGGAAAAAGAGGAAACCCATTATAGACACAATGACAAAAAATCCAGAAGAAATAACCGAAAGGGAAGAATGAAATCCAAAGTGATCAATGAGTAGCAAAAGTCAAAGGGAAAGAAGAGAGTGTCATCGCCACCCTGAGAGAAATTGCAATAGTGATATTGTCAAAGTGAAAGTGTTTCCCCCCTACCAAGAAGTTGCACTGTGTTGGCAGCACAATGAGGCAGAGAATTCCTCCCACACAAATAAATATGCAGAGGGAGGACCAGACGATAAATGCCCGCACATCTATCTCTCAAATGAGTCTCTCACCCGAAAATACTTGTGAAAAAATCATAGAGAGTCAACCTGATGCAACAAAACACAATACGAAAATCACATAGAAAAATAAAAACAAGGAACCCATCCGTCTGAGAAGATAAATCGATGCATGATCGGTTTCAACACACCCATCCCTCAAAAGAGGCCTCCCACTCCGCATTACAAGTAACTGCATTGCTCCAAATGCGATAAAAACAGTTTTCAATCCCCAAAAGACTTCAAAAACATATCAACCACCCAAGAACATAGAAAAAAATTTATTGAAACAAAAAAGCACAAACACTGACCAATCTTCACCTGAATCATCAATAAACAGCATCGACATCCGTCAACCAAATCCAGATTGCCAGTGAAGATGAAATAGACTAACCAAGATCAGTCATGATCCATCTGTAGAAGAACCAAGAGACCACCATTGTGTCTGGAAAACACACAATGATCATTGGCCACCACTATAGAGGAGTCCTTGCCACCTCCAGAAAACATATCTTCTTCATTCAAAGAAATAATTGGAAAAAAATTATAGTGAATGGCCTCAACCTGATGCCAGATCTTCAACATGTACAGATATTCATCTGTACATAAAAATCGATTTGACCAGGGGATCCAGATAAAGAGATCCAGGGAATAATGGTTCTAGTGAAGCGTCATTTGCAACCCACGTCATCACCTCACCAGAAAAATAACAGGAAAAATCCATGACTTTGAATCATCCCGGAGGAGTTAGATCTGAAAAAATATGAAACAAGTGGAGGCCAAAGGACCACCAGACCATCGAACCATTGTTGAGACAAGGATAAGACCACCATGAAACAACATCGAGAGGAAAGGTGGAAGGGAGAGTCTTGTAAGAACCTGATTTGGAAAGTGGATAATATAATTTAAAGGAAAATGAACCAGTAGAAGAAGAAAGCTCTGATGCAAAGGAGAATCACGCTCGGGGAAGGGAAACCCCTATCCAAGGTCTTAGATCACTTGGGAGAGAGATCCAGGTGAGAACAGCGCCATACTTACTAATGTGTGTGTTTATTTTGTAAGATTGATTCCAAATTCTATAAAACTATAATCATAAAATATATTTGGGAAAGGAAATTGATTTATAGTTTTTAAATAACTAGAATAAGACATTTTTAATGTAAAGTCCTTACATTTAGTAATTATTATTTTAGATGATTATTTATATAGGATACCATCTTAGCTAATGTAAAATCCTTTGGTATTTCTTGAGTTTCAATGTTTAAGATGTCAGAATCGGTAGGGTTCCGGATTAAGAATAAAATATTCCACAAGGAAATTCCCTATAAATTTTTTATAATGTTTATCTTAAATACACTAATTTATCAAAATTAGGGATAATATTAATATTATTTGTTCTTTATTTAATCAGGAAATAGAAAAATTATCAAAGATGATAAAAATGCCAAAGAGAGAATTTAATTTTGGTGGGGGTGTAATGGTTTAGGTTTTATGTATATTTATTTATTTATTTATTTGATAAATAATATAAAAATTATACATATAACTATATTTTATAAGGTTTTCTTATAGTTTTTTAATTTATATAATTTTTATTTAGATAATTTTTTTATAATTATATATATGATTTAAATATAATTTAAAAATTAAAATTTTAGGCTGCAAGAAGCATTAAATTGAAATAAATATTGATAATATGATAATATTATTAAATATAAAATGTATTGCTAATCAATTTAATGAAATTTACTACCTTAACTGTAATTTATCTTATCAAAATTTTCTTTTCATTTTTAAGTGAAAATTAAAATTATTATATTATTTATTTAATAATATGTTATATAGTTATTCATTATTATATATATGGGTAAAAGGTGAATTATTAATATTTTGGTACTACTTGATGATAAGTGATGACAAGTGCTATATATGGATTTTAATATGTAAGAAAACATTTTTTTAGAAAAATAGACATTATAAAATGTTATTTTTATTTAAAGTAAATATATTTAGGTATTGATAATAATATAATATATAGAATAGAATATTAATATTATGAGAATATATTTAATGATAATTATAGGTTTTGATAGAAAAATAACACCAAAAATCACATAATTTGATTATATTAATGAATATCATATTATGAAAAGAATATTACAGTAATATAATAATTAAAGTGAATAATGAATTTAGTTAAGATAATAACTAAGATAAATATAATGAACCAAAAATTATGAAGAATTTATATTGAAAGGGTTCTTATATAAATAAAATTGACTATAGTAACTAAAATTATGTGATTAAAAAATAATAATGGTTATAATAGACTATTAAATTAATATATATTTAATTAACAATATCTATACACAAACATATTATAAAAATAAATAAATATATATATATATTAACATAAAAAGAAAAAACAATGAAAAAAGGGGGCATCATCTTCCTCACCGTGCTTACACCGCCGCACCCTTGAATCCTCGACAAGCCATTACCCAGTATGTGGTGTGCCTTCCGTAGTGACCTAACTGATGCTTCATCTTATATTAGATACTTGTAAAAAATCATCAATAAAAATTTCACATATATATATATATATTCTTTTATATGGGCTGCTAGAGGGATGTTCATGATTTCTATATGATCAAATGAAACTCAGGGGGCCATGTTGTCATCATCTATAGTTCAAGAGGATATTACACGTAAAATAAAAAATTATATGGATATATATCTATGTGTGTGTGTGTGTGTGTGTAAATAAAAATTGTAACATATTAGGTATTCACCCATGAACCACATGAAATAAAGTGAAGCAGGGCATCATTATCTTCTTGCTTGAAATACTAGAGGCTTAAACTCATAGACAGTATGGAAAAAGGGAAAATGTGCATATAAGATAGGAAAATTCTTTAAATAAACACATTTAAAGGTCTATTCTATGTCAGCTAACTTACTACAAAACCAGATGGTTTCTTTACTATATAAGATAGGTAATATCCATGTCTGAATATAGTGAAAATTATTTTCATTTCAAATTGAGCTATAATTATAAAAGGGATGTTATTCTCTTGAGTATTTAGGGAATATAAAAAATATTTTGTGTGTGTATATTTAGGTTACTATTGGATATTATAAGAAATAAGTGTACAATTTTGGTTTTATTTTTTTAAGGGTTCTCAATAAATAAAAATTTATATAGTTTCATTAGGGAGAAAAATAGTTTTAAAATTCAGTGTTTTTCAATGTTTTTCATTATTTTTAGAACCCTCTTTGTAAGAAAAGTTTTTTTTAAAATAAAAATCATCTTTATAATATTTTCTTATAAGGAGAATGTGTTTTAAATATTATGTATTTAAGATTATAATATTAATCTAACCATGTCTAAAAAATTTTATTTAAAAAATAAAATTTTAATATATTAAATATTTTAATTTTCAAAGATTTTAATTTGGATTTATATAAGCCCTAATTTCTATTAAAATAATTTTATTCCATTGGTGTCTTCGGTTTTTAACTTTAAAAGATTAGGATCTTGACAATGTTGATCATAAAAAAATATAATATAAAATAATAGGGATTTAAGCATTTTAAGGGGTTTTACAAATGTGGGAGTGAATAACACCATGCATGTCTATATCATAGTGATAGTCAATCCATTGGGGAATAACTCTCCATAGAACATTCCTGGTGCATGTCCTAAGGGAATTGAAAATCAACTGAGAATCAGATTTAATCCATATATGATTCCAATTATGATATATATCATACTTGATGGCATAAATCAAGTGGCACAATTCCTCTTCATAAGAAGTTCCAATTCCAGTATAATGTGAGAAAAATCCCTTCACGAAACCATGGGGAGTGCGGAAAACACCACCACACCCAAACAAACCAGGTGCACCAAATGTCGCACCATCAATATTGACCTTTATCTATGGATTGATTGGTGGAATCTAATGAATGAATTTTATAAAAACCTGTCTTTTTTCCTTTCCATAAACACCAAGAATCTAAAGTATATTAAGTTCATAAAAGAAATTTTTTGTATAACTTTTTTGGGTGAGAGAGGCTGCAAATACATTTTTATGAATTTCCAAATTGATAACATAAGAAAAGGTCATTTTATTGCTGAAATCCACTACATTCCTAGATCTCTATGTGTGAGCAACAACAAGTTCCATAAAAGAAAAAATCATGCTATGGACCTGTAAACTATATTTGGTAGAAGTGATGGAATTCATAAGCTGATCCATACTTCCCTCCCTTCTCAACTACAAGTCGAAGATCAATTGAATGTATCCCTACATCCTAGAGATAAAAGAGCATTCAAAAAATACATTATGACTTTCTTCCAAAGCTCGCAAACATAAATTCCACAATAAGGCTAGCTCAATACCCACCCCCTGAAATAGATCATGAGAAGGTATGTGCATTCTCTAATTTCTCTAGAGAAGAAGTGCCCTTTTTGTATGAATAAAACGAGCTTAAAATTTATGTCGCAATGTCAGGGTATTGGGACTTCCCTCACAATTAAATTTATAAAAATACCTAAATTTAAAATGCCAATTCATGTTCACATTCCACAAAAATGGTGTCCATTTCCATAAAGATGCGCCTCTTTATCTCAGAAGAACCATGAGGTTGAATATTCACATCATGCCTATACTTGGTGGATGAAAAATTAGCAATGGATAGATTACGTATGTTATGAGGGATAGGCATGAATTCTTCATGGGTTCGGTCGAGCTAATGTGTGGTTCAACAATCTCTACCCCAGATCTGGGAAAAGGTTGCACAATCTTTTATCAGCGTTAAACAGAAAGCGCTGATAAATATTTTTAAAAAAAAATATTACTAATTTATATAAAATTATTATTTTTATATTCAAAATTAATGTTTATTTGTATACATTAAATAAAAAATGCATGTTTATAATTAAAATATATTTTTTAATAATTCAAATATATATATAATGTTTGAAAAAACTTATTGTTAGTATTTTAATTAAATAAATATATATTTAAATAATTAAAAAATTATAATAAATTTCATTAAGTAATAAATATATTTATTAGATTTATTAAATTTATTTTATTTATTATATTTATAATTATATATATATACTTTATAAATATATATATTTATAATTATAATTATAAATAAATAAATAATTTTTTCCAATGAATTTGGTTTATAAATATATTGATGTGTGAGTATAATTGGCATGCATATATGTTATTATTCCTAATGAATGTTCATTTATACATTACACCCTTTTTATTATTCATGTTTTCCATATGTGATGACTCGTTTTTTATTATCTATACATTACTAGGTATATGATTTATTCATGTTATACCCATGAATCTATTAGGTTCTAAAAAATACTTATAAAATTAGAATAAATATATTTAAATAATAAATATATTTATGATATTTATAATTATAAAATTTTAATTATATATAAATACTTTTTAAATTTATTTATTTGTAATTATAATTATAACTATATATATTTTTAAATAATTATAAAATTAAAATAACTAAATCTATTATAATTTTATAAACATATATATATATATAATTATATACAAATATTAATAAATATATTTATTTATAGTAATAATTATAAATATATATATATGTGTGTGTGTAAATAATTATAAAATTATAATAAATATATTTATTATAATTATAAATTTATAAATATACGTAATTAAATAAATATATTTATAAATATATAAAAATATTTATAAATAAATACTAATACTTATAATTATAATTCTAAATAAATATAGATATATTTAAATAATTATAAAATTATAATAAATATATTAATTATATATATTTATATAAAATAATATATAAATAAATAAAAATATTTATTATTATAATTCAAAATAAATATAGATATATTAAAATAATTATAAAATTATAATAAATATATTAATTATATATATTTATAAAATTATAAATATATTTGTTATAATTATATAATTATTTAAATAAATATATATAATTATTTATAATTATAACTATAAATAAATATATATTAAATATAATTTTTATTTACAAATAAATATATAATTAATTTTAGTTGTAATTATAAATAAATAATTAATTAATTAATTAATTATAAATTAACAAAAAAAATATTTATTATTCTTACAATTTTATATATAATTTAATAAATATATTTATAAATATATACAAATATTGATAAAAAATAGAATATTTATAATTATATTTATAAATAAATATAGATATATTTAACAAGGGGTGTGTGAATTTTTAAAGGAAAATTTGAAAAATATAGAGGTTTTTACTCATTTTAAATGATTAAGACCGTTGGGTCATGAAGTTTCCTTGAAAGCATTGAAAGAAAGAAATTTTGGTTTTTTGAAAGTGTGATTAGAATTGATTGGTTTATTTTAAAAAAAGGTGTGTTATTTTAAAGAAGAATTTGTGTAAATGGTTAATGGGATTTCAAATTGGATTTTATAAATAGTTTTGAAAGGAAATATGAAATATAGTTGTTCCATAATCTTTTATGTTTAAATTTTTATACAATTAGGAAACCCAATACATTATATAGGAAAGATATGTAGATTGATTATAACACCATGGAAAGGGAATGTCACTAACTCTATCCAACCCATAGGATATCCATCAAGACCTCACTACCATAAAAGATGAATTAATTTTTAACCCCATTTCAACTGTTAAACCAACTTTGCATCCAACATCACATGTATAGTTTAAATTAGGGGCCCCTTGTTTGATATGTCTTTTTAGTAATTTTCCCTTATAGGGATGTGATTGATTATTAATATGAAATGGTTGGTGCATATTCATGGATGTAAAAATTGTAACGAACCGGACCTGAACAGCCACCCAAAGAGTGCTAAACGGGTCGGGTGTTACTAACTTAGGTGCACCTCCCCGAATGCCAAAGGCTGCTAACTAGCAGCGAGGGTCTGATAGATATAGTGGGGAGGCTATACCCTCTAGAAGGATAATAATAATAATGGTACTGGTCTGAGTATAATAGTAAGGATGCAGCGAAATAAAAGACTCAGCAGACTCGAACCAGACCCGCAGAGAAAAAGCATAATCAATATAGATAAATAGCGAAAGCAATAATTATAACAACAGCAGTGAAAATAAATACAACAACATGATAATCACTTGTAACTACCACTGAAACAAACGTGCATCCAAAACAGGACATACATGTATTTATATATATAAAGGCGCCAATGGCTAACCAAATGTAGCTACATAACAAATAAGCATGATAATACAGGAAAGGAAAAAAACAAGATAAACTCCTACTAGGTAAGACATCAAGGTCCATACCATCTGCATGCAACAACTAATGCAGCCCATCTCCTGAAGTTGTCCTCTTCCCTACAGGTAAATCCATAATGTCTGCATGCATCCCAAATGGCCTGTGTAGGGTGTGAGACAAATCTCAGTAGGATACCACCCAACGGTGCGCACCTAATATAAGTGTTTATGAAGGCATGCCTTTATAAGGAAAACAGTAAATCGTATGATGTACAAATAAACAGAAACTCCACTGGTGCTCAACAGCCACCATGGAGCGTCACCTGCTTCAGCCAGTGTCGGAATCTCTGTCATGTAGCCCGACACCATGTGCCCCCTAACACCACATGTCTTAAGTACTAACGTCCCGAAGACTTGCCCAAGAATAGTAACCTGGAACCTAGTGCCTCCTGACACCTCGTGCCTCTAGTACCGATGTCCTGAAGGCATTCCCAAGAAGTAACTCGAAGGAACAGTGATGCCTATCATCAAATAAATAACTGGAGGGACAGCGATACCTGCCCTCAATTCAAGTAACCGGAGGGATGGCGATATCCGCCCTCAAATCACGGCAAGCCTCAGCCCCCAACCTGATAGACTCAAAGCTATCCCCAAGAGGCTCCCCACATCCCACGTGGATTCCTATGGAAATCACCCCCAACCAAGTACTTAAACCGTACCTACGGGGGCCTATACCCACACAAGTGGTCAAAACCACCTCATCACGGAGTATCTATGTGTGAACAGTACTCAAAGTTCCGGGTGAGCGGTAATCACCAAAATAATACCTAATCCACCACACATCTGACACCTCGTGTCCTTACGACCATGCCGCTCAAGTCTGATGGCCTGGCCATCCAAGTAACACGGGCCATTCCCAACCTGACAATCATCATGCCCCAAGTCGACGTCCATGACGCTGAATCTCGTGGTTTAAACCACCCAAAGTAACCTTGGGCCAAGCCCAACCTGACAGTCGTACTAACTCAATCTGATGTCCATGATGCCCAATCCCATGGTCAAAACCACCCATGTAACTCAGACCATGCCCATCACAACCTGAAGGTTCTAGAATGTGCAAAATCACACATCACATATATAATCTCATTTTAACAGAACACATAATAGGAAAAACCATCTAAACAGATGAATTGGTCTAAGTAAGTGTTTCCCCATACCAGCACCGAAGTTTCTAAGGTCTCTAACAATTCATATAAAGGTTTAAATAACTAAACCTAATAGTTTAAACCAATACACTTCAAGTATTATCATTTTGGAACCCCTGGCCAAAATACCCCATGTGAGAAACGACCTCTCACCCGGCCTTGATCAATCAAGACAGGACAAAGGGCATACTCAACGGTGTCCCATAGGTGCAATAAACAACTTAAAATGCAATAGTAGATAAATTAGGATCTCTCTAAAAATACCCTAAAATGCGCCATACGATGTGCCACACAAATGTCCATGAAAACACGAAAGAATATATGCACCACCTACCTCGTACTAGTAAGATGTTACTCCTTAGATATCAGCCTCCAATTAGTTCTAAAACACTGTAGATCTAAAAAAGAATCAATACCACTCAAACCCCTGTAACTCATTCTGGAACAGAAATCAAGAAGAACGGCTGAAGAGGAATCAAGGCCTTACCGAGGGGGTTACAAACGCATCAAACGATGTTCGAAACGGAGTTCAGGTGAATATCTGGGTGTTATTTGAAGGTCTAGATGGCTCTCCCCGTGTAGCCCCAACTAGAAGGAAGAAAACGAGGAGAATGGGAATTCCCAGGTGGCCCGAAACATAAAACCCCTAATTTTAAGTGGTCACACGGTTAACCCACACAATTTAGCAAACCGTGCGCCAACAATGCGGTTGTCACTGCCTCACCCAGGAACTTCGCACGGCCAACCTGTATGGTTTGGAAAATTGTGTGCCGCCCATGTGGAGCCCATTGTCTCACCGAGAGACTTCGCATGGTTTTTCCTCACAGTTTGTTCAAACCATGCGCCAACCTTGTGCACCTGTACAACCTCCCCAACTTCAAAATTTTAACCCAGAATTTTCCAATTTCTCTAGTTTTTTCAGAAGTGAGTCAAAATTCAAACAAGGTCGGGATTTTGACCCGTTCCAAAAACACGGGTTCTTAAAATCTCCCCACCTTAATATAGCTCGTCCTTGAGCTATCAAGTGAAACCCGGATATGGAACCAAACATACCACCCCGATCAAAGCAACCCGAACTTCCCTGGTCAAAATGTTCTGCCTAAATTCCTCAAGGGGCTCCCCAGCTTAAGAATCACCTAACTCGGTCTCCACATGAAAAAACTCAGAACAAGAAAAGGTTCGTAAACCTGTGTTCCAGACTCAAGGTCCTCCCATGATGCATCATCACCCCTGACCCTCATTGGACCTCCCATATCATTTCCGACACCCAAACGTATGTCACACCACATCGTTGTCTGCCTCCACGAGGTCTTGCATCCCATGGATGCTCAAAACAAACTTGGTGCCTAGCGCCTCAAGTAACCCGAATCCTCAATGCCCCAATGCCCCGATGCCCATGGCACCTCAAGTAACTTGCATCCTCGATGCCCCAATTCCCATGGAACCTCAAGTAACCTGCATCCTCGATTCCCCGAAGCCCATGGAACCTCATACAAAAACATATATAAAAACATCACGCACCTAATATGTCACCAATCCCACTGACCAACATCTAGTCAATCCACATAGGTCATGTGTATCACGTGCACCCAAAACAGACATACCTCTACAGGTCATGCCAAAAGAGAACGAGGGAATCACGGCCACACCTGTGGTGTACCTCTAACAGTCATTGGCTCACCAGCCTGCTCAGCCTCTGGTAGCTCCACGACGTGCAGTTGGCTCGAACTACAGCTGCCTGATGCCTGACCTCCCTGCGGTGCTGCTCCATCCACTGGCCACTAACCCCTCAGCTGGATCCCACTATCTTTGTCACATCCGCCACGTGCAGTTGAACCTTGGCTACCCACTCCTAGTACCGAACCTGAACCAACTCCATATGCCACCGTCTGTCCTGGTCCCTATCTTCCAGCTATCTCGAAAGGATTCCTGCAAAACCTCTCATAATTCCCGACTTGTCCACATGCCCGACACTCCTTTGGAGGCCTATCACACGGAGTCCAAACATGTCCCGACTCTCCACACTGAAAGAAAACCACTGTAGAACTGCTACGAGGTGGTCTAGCTGAGTCCCTTTCCTGACTGTCCTACTGGAACTCATCCCGTCCTCGCTTCCTGCTATCTAAACCCTCACCAGAAGTCGTTGTCTGGTCAACTTGAGACTTATCCCTCTGGTTTCATTTAGCTATGAGTGCCTGGTTCACTGCCTCTGAGAAAGAACCCAGCCTGAAAATATTCACCTATTTCCGAATGGCATGTCGTAAGCCATCCTCAAAGCGCCTCACCCTAGTCGTGTCATCCCTTACCATACCAGGTGAAAAGTGAGACAGCTCAGGGGAAGTAGTTTCATAGTTCATGACGGACTTGTCTACCTGCTGAAGGCTCAAGAACTTCCGATCTCTCTCTGCTCTCGGTGTCTCTAGGTAAAAGTGCTTGAAGAACATGTCCTCGAAGTCCTTCCATGCTAGCCCCTTGTGCCTACGATCCTGAACCTGCACATCCCACCAACGTTTTTTCAGTCCTCGCAGCATGTACGTCGCCAACATGACCCTTCGCCTTGGAGGCATCTCGAGCCGCTCGAAGATCATGTTCATACTCTCTATCCAGTTCTCAGCCACCTGAGGACCACCCTCACCCTGAAAAAGCGGCGGGTGCTATGATTGGATGTCTCGGGTTAGGTGCTCCATAGATGGATTTGTACCCTGCACGCCTCTGTCGATCCCCTTCAAAACACGTACTAGGCTAGATCAGAGCTTCTCGTCGAGCCATGGCCCAAACGCTGCCAAACCTAGCTGTTGTCCTAGCTACACTGGATCCTAAACCTAATCATGTCCCTAAGCCTGTACCTACGGCTCGGGCTCTTCTAATAGTGAATCCTAAACCTGATCCTACACCTGTGGAACTATATCCTCACTTGCCTGACGCTCCATCGAGACGTGTAGGAGGAAACCACCGAATACTATAAATGGTCAGACATCCCATATACATATATATAACAATATATATCCTACGAAGATAAGGAAAGCAGTAAATGGTAGTTCATTACTACTACCCTTACTCTCCCCAACCGCAACTGATGCCCCACGGCATCCTGGCTTCATGGCCTCCTTACCCTCCCTTAACAGAGCCAAGTATCAAAAGTACCTTGGGCCATGCCCGTCCTGAAAACCAACGTTATCTCAAACCGACACCCGAGTCACCCAATCCTGGTGATCAAAATCACCTCAAACGATAGTACCTTCCATCTCTCATAAGAGCCAGACCCAAATGCCCTGCCACATGCAATTCTACAAATATATAAGGTCTGGCTTAACAAATTTTAATAAACAATCAATTATATCAGTAATTTCACCAATTCACATTTTAGAGCATACAAAGCATGGAAATTGATTTTTATTCACATGGAATTATCACTTCACAAAGCATACATGCAATTATGAAATTAAAATACCCTAAAATGTGCCTATAAAAAGCCAAGCAAACAAGACTTGCCATACCGGGCCAAGGTCCAATTCTCCCTTAACGCACTAGGTCAAGGGTTACATATCACAATCAATAACATCACACACCAAGTGAGCCACCGAGAAGGAAATCATATAAACTGTAATCTGAGAAAAAACAAATAGCAATTCCCACCCATGGAAACTAGGTCCATCCCTCGTACCTGGGGCTGCAGGCACCCAAGCACAAGTTAAAAACCCAGTTTTATTAAAAACTTAACTTCAGTATACCATATCCCAAATAGTAAAACTAGAAGTAATAGAAGGAGAACTCTCAAACTCATTAGTAGTCAGCAAAGCAATGCTACTAAATATCTATCAAGAACTCCTTTGATACCACTTTTTAACGACCCGGACCCGAACAGCCACTCGAACTGTGCTAAACGGGTTGGGTGTTACTACCTTAGGTGCACTTCCCCAAACGCCAAAGGATTTCGACAAGTAGCGAGGATATGATAGGAATAGTGGGGAGGATATACCATCTCGGAGGATTATAAAAATGGTACTGGTATGAGTATACCAGTAAGGATGCATCAGAATAAAAGACTCAGCAAACTCGAACCGGACCCTCAGAGAGGAAGCATAATCAATATAGATAAATAGAAAAAGTAATAAATATAACAACAACAGTGGAAATAAATACAATAGAATGTTGATCACTTGTAACTAATACTGAAACAAACATGCATCCAAAACAGGTCATACATGTATTTATATATATAAAGGCACCAATTGATAACCAATTGTAGCTACATAACAAATAAGCATGCAAATATAGTAAAGGAAACAATACAAGATAAACTCCAGCTAGGTAAGACCTCAAGTTTCATACCATCTCCATGCAACAACTAATGCAGCCCAGCTCCTGAAGCTGGTCTTTTTCTTGCATGTAAATCCACAAAGTCTCCATGCGTCTCGAAGGGCCCATGCATGGTTTGAGAAAAATCTTAGTAGGATACCACCCAATTGTGCATACCTAATATAATTTTTTAAGAAAACATGAATTTATATGTAAAATAGTAAACAATACGATGCACAAATAAACACAAACTCCACTAGTGCTCAACAGCCACCATGGAGTGTCACCTGCTTCGGCCAGTGCCGGAATCTCTGTCATGTAGCCTGGAAACATGTGCCCCCTCACACCACATGTCTCAAGTACCGACATCCTGAAGTCACACCCAAGAATAGTAACCCGGGACCTTGTGCCACCTGACACCTCGTGCCTCAAGTACCGACGTCCTGAAGGCACGCCCAAGAAGTAACCCAGAGGAACAGTGATGTCTGTCCTCAAATAAATAACCGGAGGGACAGTAATACCTACCCTCAAATAATGTAACCATAGGGACAATGATATATTCTCTCAAATCACGGCGATCCTAAGCCCCCGACCTGATAGCGTCAAAGCTATCCCCTGGAGGCTCTTCACCTCCCATGTTGCTTCCTACAGCAAGCACCCCCAACCAAGTACCTAAACCACATCTACAGGGGTCTCTACCCACACGAGTGGTCAAAACCACCTCATCAAGGAGTATCTATGTGTGCACACTACTCAAAGTTCCGGGTGAGTGGTAATCATCAAAATAGTACATAAGCCACCACACATATGACACCTCACGTCCCTGTGACCATGTCGCTCAAGTCTGATGGCCTTTCCATTCAAGTAACTCAGACCATGCCCAACTTGACAGTCATCCAGCATCAAGCCGACGTCCATGATTCCCAATATCATGGTTAAAACCACCCAAAGTAACCTCAGGCCAAGAATAACATGACAGTCGTACTGCTTCAAGCTGATGTCCATGATGCCCAATCCCGTGGTCAAAACTACCCAAGTAACTCGGGCCATGCCCATCACAACCCAAAGGATCCAGTATATGAAAAATCACACATCACATATATAATCGCATTTTAATAGAACACATAATAGAAAAAACCATCTAAATAGATGAATTGGTCTAAGAAAGTGTTTCCCCATACCAGCACCGAAGTTTCTAAGGTCTCCAACAATTCATATCAAGGTTTAAATAACTAAATCTAATAGTTTAAACCAATACACTTCAAGTATTATAATTTTGGCACCCCCGACCAAAAATCCCCATGTGAGCAACATCCTCTCACTCGGACCTGCTCAATCAAGATAGGACAAAGGGCATACCCAAAGGTGTACCATAGGTGTAATAAACAACTTAAGTAGCAATAGAAGATAAATTAGGGTCTCTCTCAAAATACCCTAAAACGCGCCATAGGATGCACCCTACAAATGTCCATGAAAACATGAAAGAAGATATACACCACCTACCCCGTACTAGTACGATGTTACTCCTTCGATATCAGCCTCTAATTAAATCTAAAACACGGATGATATACAAAATAATCAAAACTACTCAAACCCATAAAACTCATTCTAGAACAGAAATCAAGAAGAACGGATCAAGAGGAATCAAGGACTTACCGAGGGGATTCTAACGCATCAAACAATGTTTGAAACAGAGTTCGGATGAATATCTGGGGGGGATTGGAAGCTCCAGACGGCTCTCCCTGTATAGCCCTAAGCGGAAGGAAGATAAAGAGGAGAATGGGAATTCCCGGGTGGCCCGGAGCTTAAAACCCATAATTTTAAGTGGCATCAAGTTAACCTGCATGGTTTATCAAACCGTGTTCCAACCGTTCGGTTGCCACTGCCTCACCCAGGAACATCGCACGGCCAACCCGCACGATTTGGCAAACCGTGCACCCCCCATGCGGAGCCCACTGCCTCACCCAGAGACTTCGCACGGTTTGTCTGCATGGTTTTTTCAGACCGTGAACCAACTGTGTGCACTTGCACGACCTCCCCAACTTCAAAAGTTTAACCCTGAATTTCCCAATTTCTCTCTTTTTCTCAGAAGCGAGTCAAAATTAAAACTGGTTTGGGAATTTGACATGTTCCAAATACCCGGGTTCTTACAAAAATGGACTCTTTTTTAGAAGGGTGTTATAGTTTACATGTGATTTACTACTTATGTTATATTTATTCATGTGATGATAATTGTCTTATTGTTTCTCACTTCCACTTGTTTGGCTGCATTGGAACTCTATGAATCAAAAAATAGGTCCAGATGTATACTACACTAGTTATCTCACAAACTATCCACTTTCCCCTAGTTGTATGGTTTGTTTAATCTATAGGAGTTTCCTAATGAGAAATATGTAGATAATTCAAGTGGATTTTCTATTTTTTGGATTCAACATAGGCGGACTATTGACCTCATTGTAGAGTGAGTACAAAATGAAGGAATAATTGAATTCCCTCTATGATTTTGATACATTAGTGGTAATAGAATTGGAACCATGAAAGAGGGATCTATAGAACAATTAGTTTTATCATATAAAGGAGAAAGTATATGATATAAAATATTGAAAGGTGTCTCTATATATAAATGTATTTCATTAAATAGAAGGGTTATATTTCAGTTAGATTTTTTCTCCTACTGTAAAGCATATAATAATTCAAATGGTTCCCTTCTTGGTTTCCGTTGAAGGTTTATTTCTAGAAAAAATAGATGTCATGATTATATTCTATCATAGATATTTGGATGAAGATATGTATATAGATAAACTATAAGTTTTCATGCTAAATGGAATATAAGGTTCAGTTTCAGTTTCAGTCTCAAAATGGAGTTTTTGTGGGATTAAGTAGGCACCAAGATAGTGTAACTGGAATTTCAATACTTTTATGGTAGAATTAATGTTCATACAGTGTAATGTAAATAATTTATACTATATGAAGGTGTATTATGATGGAATTTTATCATTTTAATTCTTTATGTGGATGAATTTATCTTATTTGGACCAATTAAGGACAGGATGGAAGAGATGAAGATTGATTTATCTATAAGATCCCAAATGAAGGACCTTTGTTCTGGAAGGTGGATATTGGGGATAAATTTTGAAATAGAATTAAAGTCTATTACTTTTTTTGCATTGGTTAATTTTTATATCAATTTTTTGTGTATTTATCATCTTAAATATTAATATTACCAAATCAAATAGGATGGATATGAATAAAGAATGTATTGATTCCAATCGTATGAAAAAATAGTATGAAGATGGAGTGAAATATTTCATCAAGTATGCAGAAGATCATGTATATGAACCTCCTCAAATCCATTTTCTATGTTTATGTTTTTTCTATTAAAGAAACAGTAGTCTATTGGAGTTCTAAGAACACTTTATCTATCATGGAATAGATTGATGTTATAAATGTTCGAATAAACATGGGGAAAAGTGAATGTAGCTAGTGGATGTGATAACACTGTGTTTTTTGGATCATTTAATATGATTACAATTTTGAACAATAAATAAGATCATATTGAGGATTTCATAATAGATGTGAATGATGATAAATATCATATTGAGTAAATGAAAAGGATAGTTAAATATGAACTTCGTGATTTCCCAAAATCATTTGAAAACTTAAAGAGTTGTGAAAATATTTCATTGTATGTTGGTTTCACTAAATATACCGAATTTTTAGCCATACAGAAGCTGAACAATTTGAAATTAGGAAACATATGGAGTGATTCTAGTTTTACGAAACAATATTCTCTCTTGAATGACATGATCCCAAAACATAATGAGATCATGCACCGAACATACGATGACAAAAAAAATTACAGTTGATGGGTATGATCTCTAAAATAATACACACCTACCTGAATGTTTTTATACTATTTTTCAATGACCAAAAATCACTTTCAGAATTCCCAAATTGTGGCGCTTATTGATACAATAAAGATGAATCTAGTCCCATGAAAGTTGTGTTGTACTTTCTATTAAATATGGGAAACTATGTCACCCAGTAGACTCTCCTTAGTGGAATATAATTGATCATGAGTATCCTGAATTTGGAATCGAGATGAGAAACCTTTGTCTTGTGTTATATACTTATAGAGTGAATCCTTTTGGTTTTCAAAGTAGCACTCACAGTACATGGATGGTTATATTGGTGAATTATAAATTTCCATTGTGTTTATACATGAAACAAAAATACATCATGTTATTTATGCTTATATCGGGACCAAAACAACTAGGTAATGACATTGATATTTATTTGGATCCATTGATCAAGTATTGGAAATTATTTTGGGATTTAGGTGTTATGATGTATGATTCCTAGAGAAAATAAGATTTAATATTGAGATCCATGTTGTATGGGATGAGAAATGACTTTCCTGTTTATAGAAATTTTTCAGGATATAGAATTAATGGAAATCAAGGGTGTCCCATTTGAGAACAAGTTACACACTCAATTAAGTTGAAACATTCATTGAAAACTATGTTTCTAGGACATCATATATTTCAACCCCGATGTCATAAGTACCAATCCTGGACAACATCATATGATGTAATTTCAAAATAACATACAACATTGTATCCACTAACAGGTGATAAACTGTTTGATAAAATATAATATGTGGACAATATTTTTAGTAAACTATTTTCAAAAACCCTTACAAAATATAATTGGAAAAAGTGATCAATATTTTTGAATTACCCTACAAGAATTGTATGCACATTTGGAATTTTCTTTATGTTATGCATGTTGAAAAAAAATATCTGATAGTTTCATTGTCATGTTGGTAAATGAACCCGAAAAAAAAAGGATGAAATTAATGCTAGGTTGGACATAGTTGACATGGGAATACGATAAGATTTGGTGATAGTGAATGGTGAAAAAAACTTTTCATCTTCTAGCTACTTATAATCTTTCTAGGTATGAGAGATATCAGTTTTAAAAATTCTTAAAGAATGTAAAGGTTCTAGAGGGGTATTCATCGTATATCAAGAACATCGTGTCAATGAACGATTTATAGTTAAAGGGTCTGAAATCACATGACTCCCATTTTTTGATGCAAGATCTAATTCCTATATCTTTACGTTGAATTTTTTCCAAAAAAATCATACATAAACCAAGCACTATTTCTTCTTCAAATCTATATGCAGTGAAGTTATAGACCTGAAAAAATGGCACACTATGGGCAGAGAAATTATCTTCATATTATGTGAATAGTAAATGTTCTTCCATCCAAAATTATTTTATATGATGGTTCATTTTATGGTTCACTTGGTGAGAGATATTCGACTATTTTTTTTTGTACACTATATATGGATGTACCCCAATGAACGATATATGAATATTTTGAAAGTGTATGCCAGATATCAAAGTCGGATAGAGGTTTGTATTGTGAAGTGATATATTGTTGAGGAAGACATTGAATTATATAATGAATACCTATTCTGGTTGGAAATAATTGGTCTACCAAAATCTCATCACACTGGGAGACTTGTGGGTAAAGGAATTTTTGGAAGAGATGTTATCACGTTCAATATTACAAATTGGGAGTAGTCCCACATTTTTAATTTTCATAATATTTTAGTAGTTTTCCCATATGTTTAATCCCGCAAAGAAATTATTGGAAATTAGAATAAATCATGGTATGAAATATGGATATCAAATACACATAATCAATAGTTTATAGGATGGATTCAATATCATATTTTTAAGGAGTCAGTTGAAAATATGGATTCAATTTTAGAATGACTTCAATGTCTAGTAGGAGGACCAAGTGTGTATGTATTATCATACCATGGTTATGTAATTAATAGTTATATGTTCTATAAAAATGAACATGGTAATGAAAATACCATGAAAAATTTTGGAGTTACACTTGTGGATGAAGTTATGCATATTTCTGGTACTAAGGAAAGAAATCCAATTTATGTGAATAAGTTATACTTTGTAATAATCAATAAAATATGGGAGTTGGATTATACAACATTCCAAGTGCCAATTTTTCAATGAAATTAGTTTGATAAAAGGATTTCTATTAAAATAGATGAATTGGGATTCATGAAAATTGATTTCAATCAGGAAGGTTACAAATACAAACTGTTTATAAAGGCATTACAGGGAGTACAAGTATTTCATATTTTAGATCCCGTAAACTAAAAGTGGTCATGTAACGACCTAACATTTTATCAATGGAATTCCCTTATTAAAATTATTTCATATAGTATAACCTCATAAAATCACATTAAGAACACAATAATAACTTTATAAAAGTTGAATTAATGAAATAAAAGTTTTTTCTAGAAGTTAAGAAACATATACAAAAGGAATAGTAACTTGAACTTTGGAATAGTAACATGACCCTTATAAAAAGTAAACCAGAAAATTGAATAGTCACCTCACCAATGAAAGTATAAATAAAATTTACCCATCTTATAAATGAAAATATGATATAATTATATCATAGTATAAGTAAATAAATATTTTAAAAAATATTAATTAAGTGTTGGTATTTTTTTGTAAGTCATAAACATTTAATTATAATTTTTTGATTAATTTAATAATTAAAATAAAATTTATTTTTATAAAATGAGTTCATAAAATAATATTTTTATTTCTTATGATTATAAAATAATTTTATGAGACTTTAATTAATTTTTCAAAGTATTAGAAAAGCAGTTTTAATTTTAAAATTTATATTTTAAAGTAAATTATGAATTTAATTAAAATTTTAATTTCTGATATTTAGAAAGTAATTTTTATAAAATAAAGTTCATTTTTGAATTCTATACATTGAAAAAAATTTAGGTTTAATTTTTTGGAGTCTTCTGAAATACTTTAATATTTTTTGAATGGTAAAATATGATAATTTACAACAAATACTAAATACATGAATTATGGAGTTATTGATGATTTTACACTGATGTAAGAACCATTGGTTCAAAATCACTTGATTTAATTATAATTTCTGGTCTCAATAATCATCATTATTTCTGGTCTTCAGAAAAATGATAAACAAATGAATTAAATATTGAGAAAACTCCCCTCTTCTGTACTATAAAAACCACCTCTTCTACTCACACCTATCAAGCCTTGTGACTTGTATAAATTCTACTCAAATAGCTTACCAATACCCCACCCCATGACCATGATCTTTTTATCTTAATAAAATACCAAAACCAAAACCATATGTAGTTTCTCAAGATGAGTGAATCAAGAGGTAAAACTATCTTCTATTTTCTTTCAATTTCTTTTCAAGTTCCATTGTTTTTTCTTCTATCATCACGTCTCCTAATCCAAATGGTTTGATAACTCTATTACATTAAATGTACTAGAATGTTTTTATTCTAATGGAATAATTCATCAATATCTCTAATTTCCCCTCCTTTTATACTAGAAATGAAAATAACATCCGAGATGTATTAATTTATCACATTCAAGGATGATGGGTTTTCAATTTGTATTACCGTCTTCAATTATGGTCATGAAACCATTTTTATTGTTGAACCAGAAAATAGTATATGTATTATATCTTATTTAAGGTTCTGGAATATATTTTTACACATTATATTAATTTTAAAAGAAAAATTAGTTCGTTGTGATCAAAAACTTCCATTTAACCCAAATTGTTATCATTAAAGTTTTATATAATGATTCATCATCTCTCCAAATAAAAAAATGGATTATATGACCATGTAATATTATGTATGTTTACAAATAAAATATAACTTCAATTCTAGGCAACCAGTATTATTTTACATGTTTATCCATACATGTTTATAAGTAAACTGATCATGAAAACCAAGGAAACAAACACTCCCAAACCATGAAATTGAACCACTTAAACCCTTCAAAAAGGCCATGAATGAAAATAATAATGTTATAATAAATAAATTACATGTATAATAGGTTATTTAATTATTAATTAATGAATCCAATTTGATTATCCATGACATTAATGTAACATACCAGTTAAATAAAGAATAAGACATTTTCAAATTTATTAATATTTTTGGATTAAATATTAATTTTACATTAAATGGTTTGCTATGTTCGATGGCATACCCGATAGGCAACAATAGATTTCTTTGAAATATTATATTGCACACTAATAATATAATAATATTATTCTAAATGGTTATTAACATGTAGCCATTGTATTGGCGGTAATGAATATAAATAACTAAAATATGATTATATATGTTTGTTAAATGTTTTTACATTTATCCAATAAATTTTAGAGGCTTAAAATGAGAATGATTCCAATTTTAAGCATGGATACTCTAATATTCACTAAAAGGTTGATTTATCGCCTTTTTGATGGAGAACCCTCTTTAAATATAGTCTTTTTCAGTCTTATAAGTTCTATTGGACCAAATAAAATTCTTCGTTATAATCGGGACATCAAAATTTACTTTGTGTATGTTTTTGATATTTTTCTAATAAAGTTCATTTTTAATGAATAATTAAAAATGTTGTATTTTAATTTAAAAGCACCATTTAATATAATTTATTTAGATGGTTAGATTATATTTTTAATTTGTTTTAAAGTTCAATTAGAATATATTTTTACCATTTAATCCAACGGTGGACATTAGAATTAATTTCACTCTGAAATTGGACTTAAACAAGTGTCAATCTCTTGATATATATTGTTTCTAAAAAACACGCTATTTGATTTGACAACGGAAATTAATTGTAAAATTCATTAATGAAACTTATATGTTTTGAATTTTTTAAAATAGACATAATTTTTAAATTCAGAATATCAAATATAGCTTAGGGTGAATTTTTTGTATTTTTTTGAAAAACATCAATTTTTGGTGAATAGTGAAACCACTAAGTGTTAGTTAAAAAAAACTGATTTTTCATTTAAATAACATTTTACAGCTTCTATGAATTGAATTTTAAAAAACCGACATACATGGTTATCATTATTAAGTAAAATGTGGTTCAATGGGATGAAAACATTTTCTGGTGAATAGTAACTTTTAAGTTTTTTTAACCGTGATTAAAGGTAATTAGTGTAATTAAAGGTTAAAATAATGTTATAATAATATGAAATTACCTTTACACTTGTCCTACCCTTGTTGGATGAGTCATGTACGACCAATAAAATCGATGGGTCAATTTATGGGACCGTATGGAGCCACTTGGGTAAGATAATGACATTATTACCTTTTATTTAAAGTAAAAATAAAAATGGCACAAACATGTATTGTTTCACTAAAACAATTTTACATGGGGTTATATAAGTTATATTTTTTACCATAAATATTCATTAAAAATATAAAAATATTTCCTAAATTATAATAATTTTTTTATAATTTTTAGACATCAAACAAATAAAATTTTTTATGACACAATGATGATGCTGTGTTTACGTCATTAATGAATGATTTAAATAAATAAGAAGATAAAGTTTAAAATAATATCCAACACTTACCCAATTATTATTGGATGCTTTTATTTAGAACATGGGACACCTTAGATTCGAATTTAATGATTTTTGGACATTTAGAAACCGAAAAACATTATATAATAAAATAATATTTTCAAACATTCCAAAAGAGCCCCTCCTCTCCCTTATAAAAAGACCCCACTTCCTTCCCCTTTCTCACACTTCTCAAGCACTTTAGATCATCAAAAATTTACTCACATAAGCTCCCAAAACCCTCTCTTCATCCTAGAATCCTAACCTTAGGCAGAAATGTCTTCAATAAACCCTTTTGGTTCAAACCAAGGGGAGTTACCTGATTTAAAGATAATGTCTCTCTTATGTTCTTTTGTTTTATTTTGCTTCTCCAACCCCCTAAACTCTTTTTATTCTTTTCTTTTGTAAAAACACCTGTATCTTCAATATACTAGTATTTTTTTATGGGAAGGATTTGAGCTACACTTACACACACCTCCATCTAATGGGTGAAGAACATACTGTTTCTGTGGACGGCGAACTACTGCCTCACGAAATGATGATTTTTCAAATATCTCCTACCGCCTCTCATTGTGGCCATTAAGATGTCACTGTATTTATATATGATATATATTATGTTTAGGTTTTCTTTATGCTTCTGTATTTTTCATTAATGGCATACCTTTATGGTTTCCATAATGCATAAATGCAATAATTTCATTTTAGGAAGTGCGGACTACCGCCCCCTCAAAGTGATTTTAATCGTTAATGCCATATGGGGGACGTATAAAGGATAGAGTTAATAATATTATATATAATATTATACAGAAATTATAATTTACCTCTATATCATAATTTTTTCATTACATTATTTCACATACATAGCTTATTTTAAATGTTTTTTTATTTTAATTTCCATTAATGATTTTTTTTGGGGGTTTTCAAAGGTTTTATGGAGAATAGGTGAGGTTTCATGAATTGGGCCAAACTGTGAGCCCGATTCCAGATTTAAAAAAAAATTGTTTCTTTTATAAATATTTAATATTTTAATATTTTTCACTCATTCCAAATCCTAAATTTCATCCCCTGATATATTAACACCACAATTAAAATTTGGAGCCTTTAGAAATCCATAACCAAGGTTTATTTTGGTTTTTATTTAAGGGATTGGGCCTGACTGGAAGCCCATATCCTGTTTTAAAAATTAATTTTATTTATTTAATAACTTATTCAATATTAGTTATTTTTTTGTGAATCTAAGTCTCACACGAGCCCCTTACACCCAGTCATTCCCCTAACCTCTTTCCCCCCTTTTTGGAGCTCTTAGGAATTGCGATTTAGGGAAGAACTTCATAGGGTTCCTCAAATCGTCCAGATTTTAGAAGTTAAGTTGATTATTTCATAAATCTTTTATTTTTCACTCGTTTTTCCCTATTTCAGTCCCCACATGACCTTCTCATCCCCATTAGAGACTCCATATCAGGTTTGGTTGATTGGATATTCAAATTTTGGTGTATTTGGTTCATTTGATTCAAGATGTTTCAAGTAAGTGTTTCTTTCCTTGATTTCTTCTCCTTCCTTAGGGTTTCATTGACCCTTTATTGAAGTTACTCGTGTCCAGAAGTTGTGGTTCGAACCTAGTGTTTTATTTGGTGTCTTTTTGGTCAAATATTGTGGTCTAGGTCTGGATTTATCTTCCTTGAGGTGCGGTGGTGGTGCGGTTGATGTTTCGCACCATGTTTTGAGGGTTTCGACATAAAATGTAGATGACTCCTTGTGTAATTATTTCTAGATGAGTTAGTTTTCTTGAATTACTTATTATGAATGTTCCTAATCTGATTTTTGTGCTGCAAAAACTGTTTATGTTATATTTGGTTAAGCATTTATTTTATAGTTTCATTTTAGCTTAAAATTGGGTGTTTTTCATGTGTAACCCTTTGGGTATTGTTTGGGTGTGCTTTATAACATATAAAATTGGTTTAATAAATCTTTTTTGGGATTAAAATTCTGATTTGGTAGGTTATTGGTGTGCCATTAGGTTTTAAAGAGTTTTTTAATGGGTTTAAGGTGTAAAATCTTATTGTACTTCTTGAAAGTGATTTTGAAAACACGTTCTGTTCAAGTGGATATTTTGTGGTATTTCTTGAGGTGTTTGTATAACACTTGGGGGGGTAGTTTAATAAATGTCTTTGGGGATTCCAATTCTGATTTGAATTTGTATTGGTGTGATTTTGTCCTTGAAATACGGTTTTGAAATGGGTTTTATGTGAAAAGCATTGGTGCACTCTTTGGAATTGTTTTATGAACGTTTTGAATGGTTTAATGATTTATGTAAGAGGTGAAACCATATTGGAAAACTATTTTGGATTATTTATGCTTTCAAATGGAACATTTTAAATGTGAATAGGTCTTTCATGTAATGTGTATCCTCTATTAAATGTTTCATAAAAATGTTAAATGGATTTACTGAAATGTGAAAGAGGTGTGAAAGTGGTGTGGGTTGTTTGTGTGAGTGCGATGTGAAAAATGGATTTTGTTTATAAAAAGGATTTTATGAAACATGTGAGTGGGATGTTGTGTGATTTTTATCATATTTGGAGGGACTTTATAAAATTTTTAAAGGATGTGTTGAATTGTGAAAGTTATGCAAAAAGTGTTGTGGGCTATTTTGTGGTCAGTTTGATTTCAAAATGAATTTGAATGAAAATTGTAATTTATGAATTTTGGGATGTGAATGGTGATGTTTGGTTAATGTGTGATTTAGAAGTGATATTTTTATGTGAAAAATGTATTTCTTGTCTTGTTGAACTTGTTTGAGCACAAAGGGAAAACCTGGGTATCTAGGTGGGTGGACGTGTACTAGTATGCTAGTGAATCTGTGAGGTTTGGCCTCAATTTCACTTAGAAATATTGATGCTTAGAACTCTAACTAAACTATGATGATGATGATTTGGGACCACTAGGTTATGGGTATGTTCCCTACTAGTGGCTCGTGCACGAGAATGGATATATTTTTGTGGTTACTCTCACCGAGATACGAGGTACCTGGGACCCACAACTAGCTAGTGCCTAGGGGTTATTTCCTATTTCTTGTGCTCATTAGATCCTTTATACTTACCGTCAGCATATGGTATATTTGGATGGAAAAATTCAGTAGCTTTTGAATTTATATTAAAAGGGTTGATTCTTTAAATCGTCCCACTTGAAAACTTGTTTTTTTTAAGTTGCATCTTTTAGAAATTATAACTAGAAATTACTTGTTTTTTAAAACTTGCATGCTTTTCATCTTTGAATGATTATCACATGGAATATCTTAGTGGTGGTATCCTACTGGGCATTGGCTCACACCCTACTTAGACCCTTGGGTGTAAATAGACTTGGTTATTTTTGTTGTCATAGGTTTGGGTACAAATTTTGTGCCAACAGTTCGGGTTTTCACCGGTCATTCATGATGTGTTGTTGTGGACATGGCTTGAGGGTGATGCCTCTTGCCATGTTGAGTTTCTTTTGCTGTTTTATTTTTGGTTTTGTACCTTTTTTATAGTATTGGTGAGTTGTTTTAGACTATGTAATTCAGTTCTGAATTTTTTTAAAACATTGTTTGGTTTGAAAAATCCATATATGTTTCATTGGATTCTTTTATTGTTTTATATTTATAAACTCGGGTAAATCATTCCCAATTTTCATTTAATGATACTCGGGCACTTATTCTAGCCCATGGAGATCAGGAACACCCTTCGGGACTTGTCACGGGCTGGGTTTGTTGTAGGTTTTGGTGGAGATCGATTCGGTTCGTGACAAAATGGTATCATAGGTGGTTCTCTCTCTTTGGGTTATGTTATTTCGGGAACAGTCGGGATAGTATGTAGTTAAAATTGTCAGTACATGGAATTTCAGTTATGAGTAGTGTGGCTAATCACCACACATCGTGATGGGATTCAAGTCTCTGGGAGAATTCGGGACCTTTCATAGTCCTTTGGTTTTCTTGGTTTAATGGTGATTATGGGAAATGAAAAGAGAGTTGGGTTAATGGTCTTAGTAAGCTCACAGGGCCTGGAAGGCCATGTGGAGCTGAGGATATTCCCTAGAACACTTTTTGTGATAGTTAAGTGATTGTAATTTGACGTCCAACCATATGTCCAAGTCACCCACTGAAACTAGTTTCCTCTCACATTGTCTTGTGTTCTTTAGTTTTGAAATCTTGGAACTTTGGTTTTAAAGTGACTTGGTTTTAAGAAGTGTAAAGTTTTTGTGAAATGATTTTCAAATAAATATGGAATGGTTTGATTTATAAAATAATGGAACTGAATATTTAGAATTATTTTGAAATGGAAAATGGTGTTCTTACACCTTTTTTGAAAGCAGAAACTATACTAAAGTTAGTTTTGAAAAAGTGTTTCAAATAGAGTTTTCTAAACTATCATAGGGTGTTTTTTTGGGATGAGATGTTATGAAATTGATGTGAATAAAATTAAATTGAGTTCTTGTATAAATGGTTGTGTCTTTCTGAAAATTTTAGTAATATTTGAATTGGGATTTGGATCTCCTGGTTAGCAGTTTTGAGAAAAAGTATGTGTTGGTTGACCGTTTTGGTTTTGAAAAGTGGAAAGAATATTTGTTTTATACTTTGGTATTTCCATGAGTGACCACATGCATGGGATTATATGGGATGATGGATGGTTGATGGCATTACTGGATGAGTTCTGGGATGGATATGAGGAGGGTACTTGGTGTGGCACAAAAACATGCATGTGTGAGGCCCATGGGGTACCATTGGTGGATACGCTTACTGCTAAACCATTTGTTTTCAAATAAATAGTTTTAAAGAAAAACATGATGTCTTGATGAATATTTTTGTATGGTTTGTATTATGGGTTTTTGAAAATGTTGATGTTGTGGGATGTTTTGAGTCCATGAACCCCTCCTGTTTGAACTATGTTTTGGGTTTGTGTTTTGTTGGTAAGATGTGTTGTAGGGACAGTTAGTGGTCTCTTTTGAAAAATGTTTTGGTATGACTTTACAGTGGTTCCCTTCATGTGCTTGGATCTAGTTTATGTGATATTTTGACCAATAGACCAGCTTGGTTGGGTCCTTGGGTTGTCTCATTGGATAAGGTATGCCCCCATTAAGGGTTAATGCACAACTGAAGTGAAACCCGTATTGTTTAACCATTGGGAAGTCCTAAAGTTGATCAATATAAGGAATATTTTATCGATATTTTTTTATTGAGTCTACACCCAGTCATTTCATTGATTTTTTGATCCTCTTGTAGTGGGATAGTGCTTGTGGAAGGTTGAAAGAGACCTTAGTTTCTTAAGTTTCCTAATTCATCGAAGGTGGAAGTATTCTTTGGTTTTTAGTATGGATGAGTGTCTTGATGGTGTCTAAGAGGGCCTCTGGTTTCTTCATAGTTTCTTTGAAGCAAGAGTTATTATTAAACCACCAATTTTGGGATTTTGGTCACGATAGGCTATTGTGTCCACTTTTTGGACTTGTCTGTTGTTTAGGGACTTGGCATAAGGTCTTGTTCCCTGTATTTTTTCTATCAATCGCAAGGGTCATGTTCAGTGATTCATTGTGATGTAGGGTGCTCATTTGACTATAAAGGTGAAGGTCACACAATCCTATGAGGTTCTCTGTTATGTTGGGAGTATGTCTCCCTTGGGAAAAACATCAAATCCTCTATCTTAGAAGAAGGTGTTTATACGTGTCCTGCCCTTATGTTGTTTCTCACCCAAAGAAACAAGGTTCGATGTGTGTGCATATTCTGATCCCTTGTTTCAGTGAAATGTCTAGTTTTGGTAAAGTGAGTTATGGAGTGTGTTATGTCTTGATGAACCCATCGGGGTATGCGGTCTAGTTTTTTGTGTCACCGAAAGAAGAAGTTCCACATAGGGGTTTCCACAGCCTAACTGTGAGGACGAAGATGCTTTAATATTTTGAGCTCCAGCCATAGGTCCCGGAGAGAAGCTGGCGCGTAGTCAGGGGAAACCCCAGTGTCGTTTAAACCCTTGTACAAAGTCCTATCCTCGGTATGAAAGATAAGAAGATTTTAAACCTATGGTGTCATCATATTTCTTATGTTTTTCCCATTCAATGGAAATAGGTGGAGGGTCTTGTACCTATGTCATCACACAATGTTATTCCCTCCCCCTTTGGTTTTCGTTGAGTCTTTGGAGAAGGGTTGGAAATTTGGCTAGACAAGTTGAGCACATGGTTTTCACATGGTTAGTTCTTACCATGAATAAAAAAAATAACCATGCAGATATAAGGATCGACATATTTATCACATAGTTTCCCAAAATGTTCAGACTAACCGTGTGATCGTCCCAACTCCTTAATTTTGGGGTCTTTTCGTGTCAGCCCATGTTGGTCGGTTAATATGGTTGGTTCTTGTGGTGTGGAGACCCACCATGGATATCATAAATATTATTTTGTAAATTTATAATGGATGTATACCCCTTGTACTAGGGATTCTATTTGGGCCTCCCCCTATTAGTGTCTTGATTCTATCTTGGGAAAACAATTTAAGTTGTCTCTTATGGTGGAGATCCCATTTGTGTCTCTTCATACGAGTAACTCAGATTTTTCCTTGGTCTTGACTGGGAAGTAGGTATTATCATTTGGAGATATCTAACTACCTAAATCTTCCTTGGGTAAACATTGATATTGGATAGTGCCCAATGGTTTGGTTATAGTAGGGTATGTGTAACCTTGTTCGATTTTGTTGTTTATTTGGGTAAATTGATTGAGTATTGTTCAAATTTTGTTTGAGGAGTTTTCATTTGGGATAAATCCTGAATGTGCTTGATTGATTCAGGAAAGTGGTGCAAGTTTGTTTTGTAAGACTATTCCTTCCTTCATTGATCACTGGAGGTGTTTTGGCCTTTGGTGGAGAAACCTAGCTAGGGAGTACCTCTTGGTTTCTCAGTTGGGTTTGGTTGTTGCTTTGGCCTTATTGTGACATTCTAGGGCGGAAAGTTTTCATGGTGGGGATAATTTTTACATTAATAGCTTATTTTAAATGTATTATTATTTTAATTTCCATTAATTCTTTGTTTTGGGGGTTTCGAAGGTTTTATGGAGAATATGTGAGTTTTCATGAATTGGGCCAAACTGTGAGCTCAATTCCAGATTTAAAAATAATTTTTTTTATTTTATAACATTTTCATTTTTTAATATTTTTCACTCATTCCAACTTCTAAATGTCCTCCCCTGATATATTAACCCCAAAATTAAAATTTTGAGCCTTTAGAAATCCATAACCAAGGTTTATTTTGGTTTTTATTTAAGGGATTGAGCCTACCCGGATGCCCATATCCAGTTTTAAAAATGAATTTTATTTATTTAACAACTTATTCAATAGTAGGTTTTTTTTGTGATTCTAAGTTTCACACGAGCCCATTACACCCAGCCGTGCCTCCAGCCTCTTTCCCCCCTCTTTGGAGCTCTTAGGAATCGCGATTTAGGGACGAACTTCTTAAGGTTCCTCAAATCGTCCAGATTTGAAAAGGTAAGTTGATTATTTCATAAATCTTTTAATTTTCACTATTTTTCCCCCATTTCAGTCCCCACATGACCTTCTCATCCCCATTAGAGACTCCATATCAGGTTTTATTTCTTGGAGATTCAAATTAGGGTGTATTTGGTTCGTTTGATTTAAGATGTTTCAAGTAAGTGTTTCTTTCCTTGATTTCTTCCCCTTAGGGTTTCTTTCACCTTTTCTTAAAGTTCCTCATGTCCATAAGTTGAGTTTAGAACCTAGGGTTTGATTTGGTGTCTTGTTGGTCAAATATTGTGGTATAGGTCTGTATTTATCTTCCTTGAGGTGCGGCGGTGGTGCGGTTGATGTTTTGCACCATGTTTTGAGGGTTTCGACATAAAAGGTAGGTGATTCCATGTGTAATCATTTCTAGATAAGTTAGTTTACATGAATTACTTATTATGAATGTTCCTAATATGACGTGTGTGCTGAAAAAACTATTTATGTTGGATTTGGTTAGGCATTTATTTTTATAGTTTCATTTTAGCTTAAAATTTGGTGTTTTTCATGTGTAACCCTTTGGGTATTGTTTGGGGGTGTTTTATAACATATGAAATTTTTTTAATAAATCTTTTTTGGGATGAAATTTTTTATTTGGTAGGGTATTGGTGTTCCATTAGGTTTTAAATATTTTTTTAATGGGTTTAAGGTGTAAAACTTAATTTTACTTCTTGAAAGTGGTTTTGAAAACGTGTGCTTTTCAAGTGGATCTTTTGTGGTATTGTTTGAGGTGTTTGTATAACACTTGGGGGTAGTTTAATAAATGTTTTTGGGGATGAAAATTCTGTTTTGAATTTTTATTGGTGTGATTTTGTCCTTGAAATATGATTTTGAAATGTGTTTTATGAGGAAATCTTTGGTGCACTCTTTAGAATTGTTTTATGAAAGTTTTGAATGGTTTAATGATTTATGTAAGAGGTGAAACCATATTGGAAAACTATTTGGATTGTTTATACTTTCAAATGGACCATTTTAAATTTGAATAGGTCTTTCATGTTATGTGTATCCTCTTGGAAATGTTTTATAAAAATGTTTAATGGATTTACTGAAATGTGAAAGAGGTGTGAAAGTGATGTGGGTTGTTTGTGTGATTGCGATGTGAAAAATGGATTTTGTTTATAAAAAGGATTTTATGAAACATGTGAGTGGGATGTTATGTGATGTTTATCATATTTTTAAGGAATTTATAAAATTGTTAAAGGATGTGTTGAATTGTGAAATTTATGAAAAAAAGTGTTGTGGGCTATTTTGGTGTCAGTTTGATTTCAAAATGCCTTTGAATGAAAAGTAAAATTTGTGAATTGTGGGATGTACATGGGGATTTTTGGTTAATGTGTGATTTGAAAGTGATATTTTCATGTGAAAACTATATTTCTTGGCTTGTTGAACTTGTTTTATCACAAAGGGAAAACCCGGGTATCTAGGTGGGTGGATGTATACTAGTATGCTAGTGAATCTGTGGGGTTTGGCCTCACTTTCACTTAGCAAGATTAACGCTTAAAACTCTAACTAAACTATGATTATGATGATTTGGGACCACTAGGATATGGTTATGTTCCCTACTAGTGTCTTGTGCACGAGAATGGAAATTTTTTGTGGTTACTCTCACTGAGATACGAGGTACCTGGGACCCACAGCTAACTAGTGCCTATGGGTTATTTCCTATTTCTTGTGCTCATTAGATCCTTTATAATTACCATCTTCATATGGTATATTTGGCTGGAAAAACTTAGTATTTTTTGAATTTATATTAAAATTATTGATTCTTTAAATTATCCCACTTGAAAACGCATTTTTTGAAGTTGCATCTTTTAGAAATTATAACTAGAAATTACTTGTTTTTTGAAAACTTGCATGCTTTTCGTCTTTTAATGTTTATCACATGGAATATCATAGTGGTGGTATCCTACTGGGCATGGTATCACACCCTACTTAAACCTTTGTGTGTAAGTAGGCTTGGTTATTTTTGTTGTCACAGGTTTGGGTACAACATTTTTTCCAACAGTTCGAGTTTTCATCGGTCATTCAGGATGTGTTGTTGTGGAGATGGCTTGAGGGCGATGCCTCTTTCTATGTTGAGGTTCTTGGGATGTTCTATTTTTGTTTTTTACCTTTTTTATAGTCCTGGTTAGTTGTTTTAGACTATGTAATTCAGTTAATAATTTTTGTAAAACATTTTTTGGTTTGAAAAATCCAGATTTGTTTCATTGGATTCTTTTGTTGTTTTATGTTTATAAACTCAGGTAAATCGTTCCCAGTTTTCATTTTATGATACCCGGGGACTTGTGCCAACCCATGGGGATCGGGAATGCCCTTCGGGCCTTGTCACAGGCTGGGTTCGGTGAAATTTTTGGTGGCGATCTATTCGGTTTGTTACACATTCAATGCGACATAGAAATGAAAGTAGTGTTCATGTGTACGTACGGCTTACCGTCTCCATGAACGGTGCATTTCATTTATTACCTATAAATGTTATGTAATATTATAAATTCATGTATATACTGGATATATATGATATATATGATATCTACATCAGGAATATAATTCTGGATATAGTGGATATTTTACCACATGAACAACTTGTAATTATAAGAAGTTTATTTTTGACTCAAGTACCAAATATCGACAAAATGACTATTATTAACTTAAATGATTACATAATGTACATAACATGTTAATAAGTGATATAAAAGGAATAATGAACTTGAAAAGGGTTATTAAGAAAGTATAAATTAACTCTAGTTTATTATTCAAGAGATTAAAGAACGATCGAGTCAAGTCAGACATGAGGTAAGGGAACTTCTTAACCCAATTTTCATTCTTTGGGTTGATCTTCTCTTTCTTATTTATGTCATTCTTTGATTATAAGAGAAATGAATTTTTATGTATTTATACTTTCTTTATTAGTTCTTATATTGAATACACATAATAGATCTATTTTATTTACAAAATGATCTTTGTAAGGGACTTCATCTCAATCTCCTTTCATTGAGGCATATTTTGTTTTAATACACGACTTTCTTTTATATGCTGTATAAACACCCTTGACTTTTCAAAGGGAATCTCTTTCTACGAAGCGTTTTACTAAACGACAAAAAGGAATGTTTCTTTTAACATAAGTGGTGACAACGACCTTTTCTGCCTCCGTGAGTATTATTTGATCTTTGGATTCCTCAACAAGCCAAAATGTTTTTAAAAGAAAATAAATTCCATATACTCTTTTATGTATTTTTGTATTGAAAATGGTTTTGATAATGGATTTTTATGTCAATATATTTAATTGATATATTGTGATTGAAATGTGGAAATGTTTTCTTTCCTTTATATTTGTTTTATGTCTCATGATTTTATAATGGTACTTAGACATTTGATGGGTGGTTATGTGATAAACCAAATGACGGGTGGTTCCGTGAATACCAGGACAGGTGGTTACGTTATAACCTCTAATGCATTGGGTATGGAAGTCGGTTTTATGGCTATTCCATTTAGTGAAATGTGTGAAAGTCGACTGTATGGTTATTCCATTTAAGTATGTTTATGTTCCAAGTTACCTTTATATGTTATGTGTTCTTTATATGGGTTTTATGGTGATCCATTGGTTATAAAAGGGTAAGCAATGATGTTTTATTCAGTGAAGATTATTTACTACTTCATATAGGTGAAAAGTATTACTTATGATTAGTTATTCATAGTTTACTTGTTGTTTGGAAGAAACTAACAGTTTCCTTCTTTTTTTATTCCTTACTGAGCTTTTTATGCTCATCCCAATTTTTTGAAATGTTTTTCACAGGTCATAAAGTGGAATAGGGTCAAGGATGGGATCAAGGAAATTCATGCTGTCTAAAACATGGAACTGGACATGACTCTTTTTTTCAAGAGTTTTTATTTAATGAAAAAAAATGGAAACTTAGTAGAAGTGTCTACTTTGTAAATTTTGAGATGTAGTAGTTATGGAATAATTCTCTAAAGCTCTAAACCTGAAAAGATCCTCAATGTGAATTATTAATTTAATTCAAGATTATGTAATGTTTTAAGGTCGGGTCCCTATAGTTGGTATCAAATGTCGGTTTAGACAACTTTATTAGTTAGAATATTGTTAAATTCATGTCCATAAATTAATTTATGGTATGATTGAAATGATATAGAATTTAAATATTACCATGTTTCTTCGCCTAAGATATTTCTATGTTTAGAATGGTTTTATATAGAGGAAACAGGGTAGGTATGTTGGGATGACATCAGGAGGAAAACAACCTTCCAAATCTGCAACCTGAGACGGTCGGAATCAGAACTAAACAGTTTGTTGCAGTGATGGTACATATTACTTAGACTATAAATGGTGGTGGTAACCATACATGAGATCATCCAGATCAACCACAGAGGATATGTCAGTAGTGGAGCATTTTATAAGGCAACATCCCCCATCATTCAGAGGATCATCTAACCCTGTGCTAGCAGAAGGTTGGATTAAAGCACTGGAGAAGATTTTTGATGTCATGGGGTGTTCATAACATCAAAAGGTTAGTCTCGCTGTTTAACGTTTTGAAGGTGAAGCTGATCAGTGGTGTTCGATGGTGAAAAATATCAGGGATAGTGAGGAGATTGATGATCTTGACTAGGATGAATTCAAAGGTATGTTTCTTGAGAAATATTTTCCTAATGTGGTTCTTCTTAGGATGGAAAAACAATTCCTATAATTGAGGTAGGAGTATGACTCAGTTGCTTCTTATGAAGAAAAGTTCACTCGACTGTCAAGGTATGCTCAAAATTTCATACGAGATATTTATAGTAAAATCAACCATTTTTACTCAGGGTTAAAGCCAAAGTATAGAAAGTATTTAGCTTCTCGTGAGTTAAAAAGTTATAAAATACTTGTTCGGTGTGCGGAGAAGGTAAAAATGGAGTTTGACGATGATCAAGTGTTCTTTTTCAAACAATAGAATAAGAGGTCCAGTTGGATGGAAAAGGGAAAGAACTCATCAAAGAAGCCTGGAGGTAAGAAAATGAAATATCCATCTTGTGATAAGTGTGGTAAAATGCATCCTGGAGAATGTTTATCCAAGTCTGGAAAGTGCTTTAGGTGTGGTAAGTCTGGTCATATTTCTCGTAACTGTAAGGAAGATAATCAAGCAATCAATGAAAATCCAGCGGTAAGATGTTTTAAGTGTAATGAAATGGGTCATTATGAAAATGAGTGTCTAACAAAGAACTCAACTGAGGGAAAGAAACTGTACTACAAGCAGAAAGGTGTGGTGAAATCCTTTGCAATTACTTCAGTAGATGTTGGGCCATCGAATGAAGTGGTATCAGGTACATTGTTTGTTTGTTCAGATTATTCCAATGTGTTGTTTGATTCAGGGTCTACACATTCATTCATTTCTGTGAATTTTTCTAGTAAATTGGGAATTCCATCTCAAGATATGAATCTGAAAATTATGGTAAAACACCAGGGGGAAATGTTGAGACAAAAAGAAATTATAAGAACCTTTTTATCCATGTGTGTGGAAAGAATATACTAGAAAACCTTATTGTTTTTCCTATAGTAGAGTTTGATATTATTTTTGTCATGAATTGGATTTCTGTTTATCATGCTAATATTGACTTCAGAGCTAAAGAGGTTTCTTTTCAGAAAGATTTTCTATTTGTGTACAAGAATGAACCCTTTCTTTTGATAACATATTAAGAAGTTGAGAAACTAGTAAAAGATGGAAATGAATGTTACCTTGCACATATTGTTGAAAACAAAGGAACTGTTTAGATTAATGACGTGCCAGTGGTAAATGAGTATCTTTATGTTTTTTTTTGATGAGTTTCCTGGTATTATACATGATCGAGAAGTTGAATTTACTATTTAATTGGTTCTTAATTCTAAGCCAATTTCGAAACCCCATTATCGAATGGCTCAAGTTGAACTTTTAGAGTTAAAGAAGCAATTGCAAGAGTTATTAGATAAATGTTTCATTAGACCTAGCACATCACCATGGGGTGATTTTATCTTGTTTTATAAAAATAAAGATGGTTCAATGAGACTTTGCATTGATTATAGAACATTTAATAACATCACTGTTAAGAAAAAGTATCATTTTCCACATATCAATGATTTGTTTGATCAGCTCCAGAGAGCTTAGTGTTTTTTGAAGATTGACTTGAGGTCGGGGTACCATCAGTTGAAAGTAAAATAAGCAGACATTTTGGGGAACACGTTTCGTACAAGATATGGCCATTATGAATTTGTAGTTATGCCTTTTGGGTTAACCAATGCACCTACTGTATTCATGGATCTAATAAATATAATTTTCCATGAGTTCTTGGATAAGTTTTTGGTTGTGTTCATTGATGATATTTTGGTTTTTTCCAAAATTAAAGAGGAACTTGAAAGTCATTTAAGGGTTATCTTGAGAATCTTAAAAGAAAAGAAACTTTATGGAAAATTCAGAAAGTGTGAGTTTTGGTTATAACAAATTTCTTTCTTTGGTCACATTGTTTCAAAAAATGGAATAATTGTTGATCCTACTAAAACAAAAGTTGTTGAAGAATGGCCAAGACCCACAAATATAACTGAGATATGTATTTTTCTTGGTTTGGAAGGTTATTACCAGATGTTTGTTGAAAAGTTTTCACGGTTATCTATTCCAATGACTAATTTAACTCGAAAAGGTGTTAAGTTCATTTGGATAAAAGAACGTGATGATTGTTTTCAAGAAATGAAAAAAGGATTCCTGAATGCATCAGTTTTGGAAATTTCTTCTATAAATGGTGAGTTTTTTATCTACAGTGATGCTTCATTGAAGGGAATTGGTTGTGTACTTATGTAGAATGATTAGGTAATTTCTTATGCTTCACGTCAGTTGAAAAGTCATGAGTTAAATTACCCTACACATGATTTGGAATTTTCTACTGTTTTTTTTCTTTAAAAATTTGGAGGCATCATTTTATGGAGTAAAGTGTGAAATATATACCAATCACAAAAGTTTAAAGTATATATTCATTCAGAAATAATTGAACATAAGACATAGGAGATGGCTGGAATTAATCAAGGATTACGATTGTACAATTCATTACCATCCGAGAAAATCAAATAATGTGGCTGGTGCTTTGAGTCTAAAAAGTAATGATTCATTAACCGTGCTACATTTGGAACGAGATCCTTTGGTTTTTGATTTGATTAACTTTGGCATAGAATTTGTTGGTGTAGGAAGTTCATCTTTTTTGTTTCAAGTGTTAGTGAGATCATCTCTATCAGACAGAATTAAGAAAGCGTAGAAGAAAGAAAGTGGGTTACAGAAAAAGGTAGAGCTAGTTTATAAGGGTAAGTTTCCTGAATTTAACATTGATAATGATTGTGTTTTTAGGTTTTTGAAGATATTATGTGTGCCTTGTGATTCACAGTTTAAGAATGAGTTTTTATGTGAGGCTCATAGTTCCCCGTTTTCAGTTCATCTTGGAAGTACTACGATGTACCGAGATCTGTGGGAGTATTACTGGTGGGATGTAATGAGAAGAGATATTGTTGATTTTACTGTGAAGTGTTTGACTTGATAGCAGGTTAAAGTAAAGAGGCAGTTACCAAAAGGGATGCTTCAGTCTTTACCGGTGCCAGAGTGGAAATGGGAAAATATATTCATGGACTTCATTGTGGGATTACCAAAGACATCTCGAGGTAATAATGCACTCTGGTTTATTATTGATCGATTGACTTAATCTGCTCATTTCCTTCCTATTCGAGATACATTCTCTCTAGATCAACTTTCTCAGTTGTATGTTAAAGAGATAGTCAAGTTACATGGAGTTCCCCTCTTCATTTTATCTGATTGTGATCCCAGGTTTACTTCTAACTTTTGTAAAGGCCTTCATAAGTCATTGGGTACTGAATTAAATTTTAGTACATCTTTTTATCCGAAATCAGATGGGCAGTCAAAAAAAACAATTCAGACCATGGATGATATGTTATGTGCTTGCACGATGGATTACCAGGGATGTTGGGACCAACATATTTCTTTGTTTGAATTTTCTTATAATAACAGTTTTCATTCCAATATATAGATGGATCCGTTTGAGGTATTATATAGAAAGCGGTGTCGAACTCCATCTTTTTTGGATGAATTAGGGGAAAGGAAGCTGATCGGACCGGAATTGGTAGAAGAGATGGAAGAAAAAGTTCAGTTGATTCAGAATAACATGAAAACAGCTCGGAGTAGGACAAAATGTTACGCAGATAACCGGAGGAAGGATCTATCTTTCAAGGTAGGTGATCATGTTTTTCTCAAATTTTCTCCATGGAAAATTGTGATGTGTTTTGGTAAGAAGGCAAAGTTGAGTCCAAGGTTCATTTTACCTTATGAAATCCGGAAGAAAGTTGGAACAGTAGCATATCAAGTGGCTTTACTTCCGATTTTATCTCAGGTACACAATGTTTTTCATGTTTTATTGTTATAGAAGTACACGCCAGATCCATCTCATGTTTTGAGCCCAGACATAGTTCAGTTGGAAGAGAATATCTCTTATGAGGAACAACTGGTCCAGATTATTGAATGTAGAGATCAAGTGTTGCAGAATATGGTAATTCTTTAGGTGAAGGTTTTGTGTAAAAACCATATGGTTGAAGAGGCAACATGGGAATCTGAAAATGCTATGAGGGATAAATACCCCCATTTATTTGATAAGTGAATAAAATTGAGAGGATGAAATTCCCAAAAGGGGGGAAGGATGTAACATAATAGTTAAATAAAGAATAATAAATTTTCATATTTGTTAATATTTTTGGATTAAATATTAATTTTACATTAAATAGGTTTCTATGTTCGATGGCGTACCCGGTACACAACAACATATTTCTTTGAAATCTTACGTTGCACACTAATAACATAATAATATTATTTCAAATGGTAGTTAACACGTAGCTGTTATATTAGAAGGAATGAATATAAATAACTAAAATATGATTGTATATGTTTGTTAAATGTTTTTACATTTATCCATTAAATTCTAGAGGCTTAAAATGTGAATGAATCCAATTTTAAGCATGAATACTCTAATATTCACTAAAAGGACGATTTATCGCCTTTTTGATGGAGAAACCTCTTTAAATATAGTTTTTTTCACTATTATACATTATATTGGACCAAATAAAATTCTTCTTTAGAATAAGGACATCAAAATTTACTTTTTTTATGTTTTTTTTATTTTTCTGATAAAGTTCATTTTTTAATGAATAGTGAAAAATGTTGTATTTTAATTCAGAAGAACCTTTTAATCTAATTTATTTAGATGGTTATATTATCTTTTTAATTGGTTTTAAAGTGAAATTAGAATATATTTTTACCATTTAATCCAATGGTGGACATTGGAAATAATTACACTTTGAAATTGTACTTAAACAAGTGTCAATCTCTTGATATATATTGTTTCTTAAAAACACGCTGTTTGATTTGACAACGGGAATTAATTATAAAATTAATTTATGAAAATTATATGTTTTGAATTTTTTAAAATTGACATAATTTTTGAATTCAAAATGTCAAATATATCTTAGGGAAAATTTTTGGTATTTTTTTGAAAAACTTCAATTTTTGGTGAATAATGAAACCACTAAGTGTTAGTTAAAAACGATTTTTCATTTAAATGAAATTTTACATCATATATGAATTGAATTTCAAAAATAAAACATACATGGTTATCATTAGTAAGGAAAATTTGGTTCAATGCGATGAAAATAATTTTTGGTTAATAGTAACTTTTAAGTTTTATTAACCGCGATTAAAGGTAATTAGTGTGATTAAAGGTAAAAATAATCTTATAATAATATGAAATTACCTTAACACTTTTCCTACCATTATTTTATGAGTCATGTCCGACCAAGAAAATCCATGGATCAATTTTTGGGACACTATGGAGCCACTTGGGTAAGATAATGACATTAATACCATTTATTTAAAGTAAAAATAAAAATGTCACAAACATGTATTGTTTTAATAAAACAATTTTTACCAGTAGTTATATAAGTTATATTTTTTACTATAAATATTAATTGGAAATATAAAAATATTTCATACATCATGAAAAAAATTTATAATTTTTAGACATCAAATAAATAAAATTATTTATGACACAATGATGATGCAGTGTTTACATCGTTAATGAATGATTTAAATAAATAAGAAGATAAAGTTTAAAATAATATCCAAAACTTGTCCAATTCTTATTGGATGATTTTATTTCGAACATGGGACACCTTATCATCTACTTTAATGATTTTTGGACCTTTAGAAACCGAAAAACATTATATAATAAAATAATATTTTCAAGCTTTCCAAAAGAGCCTCTCCCCTCCCTTATAAAAAGACCCCACTTCCTACCCATTTCTCACACATCTCAAGCACTTTGGCTCGTCTAAACTCTACTCACATAAGCTCCCAAAATCCCTATATTTATCCTAGAAGCCTTACTTTAGGCAGAAATCTCTTCAAGAAACCTTTTTGGTTCAAACCAAGGGGAGTTACCCGATTTAAAGGTAATGTTTTCTCTTATGTTATTTTGTTTTATTTTTCTTCTCCAACCCCCTAAACTCTTTTTATTCTATTCTTTTGTAACAAAAAGAGTATCTTAAATATATTAGGATGTTTTTATGAGAATTATTTGAGCTAAAAGTACACAAACCTTCATCTAATGGGTGAAGAACATACTATTTCAGTGGACGGCGAACTACTGCCTCACGAAATGATGATTGTTCAAATATCTCATACCGCCTCTCATGGTGGACATTAAGATATCACTATATTTATATATGATATATATTATGTTTATGTTTTCCTTATGATTCTGTATTTTATCATTTATGTATTACCTTTATGGTTTCTATAATAGATAAACGCGATAATTTCATTTTTGGAAGTGCGGACTACCGCCCCCTCAAATTGATTTGAATCATTAATGTCATATGTGGGATGTATAAAGTATATAGTTAATAATATTATATATTATGTTATACTGGAATTATAATGTACCTCTATATCATAATTTTCTCATTCCATTAAATGTGAAACAGAAATGAAAGTAGTGTTTATGGATACGTACGGTTTACCGTCTCCATGAACGGTGCATTTCATTTCTTACCTCTAAATGTTATGTAATATTATAAATGCAAGTCTATACTAGATATATATGATATATATGATATCTAAATCATTAATATAATTCTGGATATAGTGGATATATTACCACATGAACAACTTGTAATTATAAGAAATTTATTTTTGACTCAAGTACCAAATATCGAAAAAACGACCGTTATTAACTTAAATGATTACATAATGTTCGTAACATGGTAATAAGTGATATAAAATGAATAATGAACTTGAAAAAGGTTCTTAAGGAAGTATAAATTAACTCTAGTTTATTATTTAGGAGATTAAATAACGATCAAGTCAAGTCGGACATGAGGTAAGGGAACTTCTTAACCCAATTTTTGTTCTTTGGGTTGATCGTCTCTTTCTTGTTTATGTCATTCTTTGATTATGCGAGAAATGAATTTTTATTTATTTAATCTTGATTTAGAAGTTATTATATTGAATAAACATAATAGATCTATTTTATTTACAATATGATCTTTGTAAGGGACTTCGTCTCAATCTCCTTTCATTGAGGCATATTTTGTTTTAATACACGACTTTCTTTTATATGTTGTATAAACACCATTGAATTTTCAAAGGGAATATTTTTCTACAAAGAATTTTACTAAATTAAAAAAAGGAATTTTTCTTTTAACATAAGTGGTGACAACGACCTTTTCCGTCACCGCGAGTATTATTTGATCTTTGGCTTCCTCAACAAGCCGAAATGTTTTTAAAAGAAAATAAATACCATATACTGTTTATGTATTTTGGTATTAAAAATAGTTTTGATAATGGATTTGTTATGTCAATATATTTAAGTGATATATTGTGATTTAAATTTGAAAATGTTTTCTTTCCTTTATATTTGTTTTATTTCTTATGATTTTATAATGGTACTTGGACATTTGACGGGTGGTTACGTGATAAACCAAATAACGGGTGGTGTCGTGAATACCAGGACGGGTGGTTACGTTATAACCTCCAATGCATTGGGTATGGAATTCGTCCATATGGATATTCCATTTAGTGACATGTGTGTAAGTTGACCGTATGGTTATTCCATTTAAGTATGTTTATGTTTCAAGTTACCTTTATATGTTATGTGTTCTTTATATGTGTTTTATAGTGATCTTTTGGTTACAAAAGGGTAAGAAATGATATTTTATTCAGTGAAGAGTATTTACTACTTAATAAAGGTCAAAAGTATTACTTATGATTAGGTATTCATGGTTTACTTATTGTTTTGAAAAAACTAACAGTTTCCTTCTTTGTGTATTCCTTACTGAACTTTTTATGCTCATCCCAAGTTTTTGAAATATTTTTCACAGAACATAAAGTGGAATTGGGTCAAGGATGGGATAAAGGAAATTCATGCTGTCTAAAACATGGAACTAGACATGACCCTTTTTTCAAGAGTTTTTATTTAATGAAAAAAAAATGGAAACTGAGTAGAAGTGTCTACTTTGTAACTTTTGAGATGTAATAGTTATGGCCTAATTCTCTAAAGATCTAAACCTGAAAAGATCATCAATGTGAATTATTCATTTAATTCAAGATTATGTAATGTTTTATGGTCGGGTCCTTATAATTAAGACCAATTGAATAACACCTTCAAACCTAAGGTAAGGGATTCTACCTGAACCTCCATTACTCCTTTAGGTAACTATCTCCTTATTTTTACCCAAATGAAACTATATTTTACATTTATGTGAGTCTTATAAATTTTTTTTATATGTTCAAAACTCAAGTATCATGATCTTTCCCTCCTTCTTTTCATGGATATACATTTTTTTAAAAGGATCCTTATACAATTATTCCCGATAAGCTGGCCTAATTTTTGGAAACTTCTCAAATTCTTACCCAATTTCAAGTGCACTCTATAATATGTTTTAAGTCACCATTATTTTTATAAAATAAAACTTTTTATTATGAAAACATTATTAGTTCACTTATATTTTTATAAAAAATAGTATTCCATTTTCTATTTTAAAATATATTTAATATTTTCATTAAACATCACTAAAAGGTTTTAATTCTAAAGTTTATTAAATAATATTTTTCCATGTTTTCACTTCAATTTTACATATCTTATAATGATATATTCCTATGTTCCCTTATAAATGTCCATTTAATATTTAAATCCTTTCTTTCATGGACACCATTGTGATATTCCCTTTTTTTTATTCCTTTTAACAAGGTTATGATACCCAATTCTTATCATAGGTAACCCTTACGTTTTAACTTGATTAATTATGTATGATTCTTAATTTGGAACATATATTCATGAACATGTTATTATGGGTGTTCCCATATATCTCTCAAATGCATTGGGTAAATTTTAGTCACATGAGACGTTATGTGAAATGGTATTGGTTGTTATCCTTGACTCGTGCTCCATGTTTAATGGTCTCTGTGGTTAGTCTTGACTCATGTAACTCTCTGAAATGATCCTTGACTCATGATAATGTCATTTTTTATATTGTTGTCATATTACAATGATTCCATGTTTATATGATCCCAGGTTTTATATATTATGATTCCATATGTTCAATCATGTTCCATGCCTTTTATATCATTATGTCATGCCTTTTAACCCATGTGCTTAAAGCTTTATTCTTATGTTTATTCTCTTACTGATATTTTTAGCTCATCCATTTCTTCATGTTATCTCTATGTTAACCTATGAATATTTATGAGAAAAATAGAATTATGGAGATCTTTATAAAGATTAAATAAACACTAGTACAAATATGACTTTTAGCGGCCGCCAAAAGCCGTCTCTAAAGGTCTATAGTGGCCGCCTAGCATCTGCCAAACGGTGGCCGCTTTTGGTCCATCATTGTTGCTATCAACGACCGCCATTTGGCGGCTGCTGAAGGCCAGTAGGTATGACCAACAGCGGCCGCCATTTGGAGGACCCTATAGGGCTAACCAACAGCGGCCGCCATTTGGCGGCCGCTCTAGCTGACCCGAACATAGGCTACAATGGCCGCCAAATGGTGGCCGCTGTTGGTCATGCCTATAGCAGCCACCAAATGGCGGCCTCTATAGCTTTTAATTTTTTTTAAAAAAAATATAAAAATTACTATGAATACCACATAAATCCCATCATCATCTTCCATGATCCAGAACCCTCATCAAATATAACTATATATCAAAATTTAATAATAAAATTAGTACCAAATAAAGCCTATAAACATATAATTGAAACAAATTAACATATTTCAATTCAAACTTACTATAACAGATCGAAAGAGTACAATTTTCAAAATATATTCATAATTTCTTTTATAGTTTTAAAAATATAAAATCGTTAATTATATGGTTCTAATTACAGTGTTCCCCCTCTGATTTCAGGTCAATCTGATGTCGTACGCTCTGAATTCGACAGTTTGAGGCCCGTTTTGGCCGCTTATGGCACCAGAAGTGCATTCTCGGTCACCGCAGGCACACGGAACCTCCGATTGGTGTGTCGTCAGCCCGACCACTTCATAATTCACTCACCCATTTTTTTCTTCTGATTTCAGGCCAATCCGACGTCGTTCGGCTGGTTTGGACCACCCCACGTGCCTTTCGGAAGCGCGTCCAACACTTAAAAAGTGAATATTGAGCCGTTGCGTGAAAACCGCACGTCCGATTGACGTTATAACTCCTCGTAAACATCAAGAATAATAATTACAGTGTTCCCCTATGATTTCAGGTCAATCCGATGTCGTACGCTCTGAATTTGACAGTTTGAGGCCCGTTTTGGCCGTTTATGGCACCAGAAGTGCGTTCTCGGTCAGGGCGGGCACACGGAACCTCTGATTGGTGTTCCGTCTACCTGAACACTTCACAATTCACTCACCTGTTGTTGTCGTCCGATTTTAGGCCAATCCGACGTCGTTCGGCCGGTTTGGACCACCCCTCGCGCGTTTCGGAAGCGCGCCCAACACTTAAAAAATCCATATTGAGTCGTTCCGTGCAAACCACATGTTCGATAGATGTTTCGTCTCCTCTTACACGTCAATAATAATAACTACAGTGTTCCCCCTCTGATTTCAGGTCAATCTGATGTCGTACGCTCTGAATTTGACAGTTTGAGGCCCGTTTTGGCTATTTATGGCACCAAAAATGCATTCTCGGTCACCGCGGGCACACGGCACCACCGATTGGCATGTCGTCTGCCCGACCACTTCACAATTCACTCACCCATTGTTTTCGTCTGATTTCAGGCCAATCTGACGTCGTTCAGCCAGTTTGGACCACCCCACGTGCGTTTCCGAAGCGCGCTCAACACTTAAAAAGCACATATTGAGCAGTTGTGCACAAACCGCACGTCCAATTGACGTGTCGTCTCCTCTTACACGTCAAAAATAATAATTAAAGTGTTCCCCCTCTAATTTCAGGTCAATCCGATGTCGTACGCTCAGAATTTGATAGTTTGAGTCCCGTTTTGGTTGTTTATGGCACTAGAAGTGTGTTCTCAGTCACCGTGAGCACACGGCACCTCCAATTGGCGTGTCGCCTGCCTGACCACTTCACAATTCACTCACCCATTGTTTTCGTCCGATTTCAGGCCAATCCGACGTCGTTCGGCCGGTTTGGACCCCCCCATGCGCGTTTCGGAAGGGCGTTCAACACTTAAAAAGCACATATTGAGCCGTTCCGCGCAAACCGAACGTCCGATTGACATGTCGTCTCCTCGTACACATCAAGAATAATAATTACAGTGTTCCACTTGTGATTTCAGGTCAATCTGATGTCGTACGCCTTGAATTTGACAGTTTGAGGCCCGTTTTGGCCGTTTATGGCACCAGAAGTGCGTTCTTGGTCACCATGGGCACTCAGCACCTCTGATTGGTGTGTCGTCTGCCCAACCAATTCACAATTCACTCACCCATTGTTTTCGTCCGATTTCAGGCCAATCCGACATCATTTGGCTGGTTTGGAACACCCCACGCGCCTTTCGGAAGCGCGGCCAACACTTAAAAAGCGCAATATTGAGCCGTTGCGTGCAAAACGCACGTTCGATTGATGTTCCATCTGCGCGTACACGTCAAGAATAATAATTAGAATGTTTAACGGTTGTTTAAGGTCAATCTAAGGTCTTCTTCTATGAATTGGACCGTTTGTCGCCCGTTTTGGCCATTTATGACACCAGAACTGCGTTCTTGGTCACCGCGGGCACACGGCACGTCTGATTGATGTGCCGTCTACTCGAACACTTTACAAATCACTCACCCATATTTGTTGTCTGATTTCAGGTCATTCCGACTTCGTTCGGCCTGTTTGGACCCCCCTCGCGCGTGTTTTTGAAGCGCGCACATCACTTAAAACACGCATATTGAGCCGTACCGCGCAAACCACACTTCCGATTGACCTTCCTTATGCGCTTATACATCACGAATAATAATTAGAATTTTGAACGGTGGTTTCAGGTCAATATGAGGTCGTACGCTATGAATTTGACCGTTTGACGCCCGTTTTGGCCGTTTATGACACCAGAACTGCGTTCTCGGTCACCGCGGGAACACGGCACGTCTGATTGATGTGTCGTCTGGTCGACCACTTCAAAAATCACTCACCCGTATTTTTCTTCTGATTTAAGGCCATTCCAACTTCGTTCGGCCCGTTTGGACCCCCCCCCCCCCCTCAAGCGCGTTTATGAAGCACATGCATCACTTAAAACACGCATATTGAGCCGTACCGTGCAAACCGCACGTCCGATTGATGTTCTATCTGCGCGTACATGTCACGAATAATAATTAGAATGTTGCACAATGGTTTCAGGTCAATATGAGGTCGTCCACTATGAATTTGACCGTTTGACGCCCGTTTTGGCCGTTTATGACACCAGAACTGCGTTCTCGGTCACCGCGGGCACACGACACGTCCGATTGATGTGTCGTCTGCTCGACCAGTTCAAAAATCACTCACCCGTATTTTTTTTCTGATTTGAGGCCATTTCGATATCATTCGGCCCGTTTGGACCCCCCTCACGCGCGTTTATGAAGCGCGCGCATCACTTAAAACACGCATATTGAGCTGTACCGCGAAAACCGCACGTCCGATTGATGTTCTATCTATGCATACATGTCATGAATAATAATTAGAATGTTTCATGGTGGTTTCAGGTCAATATGAGGTCGTCCGCTATGAATTTGACCGTTTGATGCCCGTTTTGGCCGTTTATGACACCAGAAATGTGTTCTCAGTCACCGCGAGCACACGGCATGTCCGATTGATATGCCGTCTGCTCGAGCATTTCAAAAATCAGTCACCCATATTTGTCGTCTGATTTCAGGCCATTCCGATTTCGTTCATCCCATTTGGACCCCCCCACGCGCCTTTTTGAAGTGTGTGCATAACTTAAAACACGTATATTGAGTCGTACCATGCAAACTGCACGTCCGATTGACGTGCCGTTTGCACGTACACGTCACGAATAATAATTAAATGGTTCACGGTGGTTTTAGGTCAATACAAGGTCTTCCTCTATGAATTTGACCGTTTGACACCCGTTTTTGCCGTTTATGACACCAGAACTGCGTTCTCGGTCACCGCGGGCACATGGCACATCCGATTGACGTTCCGTCTGCTCAAGCAATTAAAAAATCACTCAACCGTATTTGTCGTCTGATTTCAGGCCATTCCAACTTCGTTCAGACCATTTGGACCCCCCACGTGCGTTTATGAAGCGCGTGCATCACTTAAAACACGCATATTGAGTCGTACCGCGCAAACCGCACGTCTGATTGACGTTCCATCTACGTGTACACATCACGAATAATAATTAGAATGTTGAACGGTGGTTTCAGGTCAATATGAGGTCATCTGCTATGAATTTGACCATTTGACGCCCGTTTTGGCCGTTTATGACACCAGAACTGCGTTCTCAGTCACCGCGGGCACACGGCACATCCGATTGACGTTCCCTCTACTCGACCACTTCACAAATCACTCACCAGTATTTTTTGTCTGATTTTAGGCCATTCCGACTTCGTTAGACCCATTTGGACCCCCCTCACGCGAGTTTATGAAGCGCGCACATCACTTAAAACACGCATATTGAGCCGTACCGCGCAAACCGCACGTCCGATTGATGTGTCGTCTACACGTACACATCAAGAATAATAATTTTAATGTTTCCTAGTGGTTTCAGGACAATATGAGGTCATACGCTATGAATTTGACTGTTTGACACCCGTTTTGGCCGTTTATGACACCAGAACTGCGTTCTCGGTCACCGCTAGTACACGGCATGTCCGATTGACGTGACGTCTTCTCGACCACTTCAAAAATCACTCACTCGTATTTTTCATCTGATTTCAGGCCATTCCGACTTCTTTCGTCCCATTTGGACCCCCACGCGCGTTTATGAAGCGTGCGCATCACTTAAAACACGCATATTGAGCCATACAACGCAAATCGCACGTCCTATTGACATGCCGTCTATGCATACACATCACGAATAATAATTATAATGATGCACAATGGTTTTAGGTCAATCTGAGGTCGTCCGCTATGAATTTGACCATTTGACGCCCGTTTTGGCCGTTTATGACACCAAAACTGCGTTCTCAGTCACCGCGGGCACACGACACGTCCGATTGACGTGTCGTCTACTCGACCACTTCAAAAATCACTCACCCGTATTTTTCGTCTGATTTTAGGCCATTCTGACTTCGTTCAACCCATTTGGACCCCCCTCACGTGCGTTTATGAAGCGCGCACATCACTTAAAACACGCATATTGAGCCGTACCGCGCAAACCACACATCCGATTGGCGTGCCGTCTATGCGTACATGTCACGAATAATAATTATAATGTTTCACGGTGGTTTCAGGTCAATATGAGGTCGTCCTCTATGAATATGATCGTTTGATGCCCGTTTTGGCCGTTTATGACACCAGAACTGCGTTCTCGGTCACCGCGGGCACACAACACGTCCGATTATCATTCTGTCTGCTCGAGCACTTCAAAAATCACTCACCCATATTTTTCATCTGATTTCAGGCCATTCATACTTTTTTCAGACCGTTTGGACCCCCCCCCCCCCCCCCATGTGCGTTTATGAAGTGCACGCATCACTTAAAACACACATATTGAGCCGTACCACGCAAACCGCACGTCCAATTGACGTGCCGTCTGCACGTACACATCACGAATAATAATTAGAATGTTTCACGGTGGTTTCATTTCAATCTGAGGTCTTACTCTATGAATTTTACCGTTTGACGCCCATTTTTGCAGTTTATGACACCAGAACTGCGTTCTCGGTCACCGCGGGCACACGACACGTCCGATTGACGTGTCGTCTGCTCGACCACTTCACAAATCACTCACCCGTATTTTTCGTCTGATTTCAGGCCATTACAACTTATTTCATCCCATTTGTACCCCCCTCACGCGCATTTATGAACTTCGTGCATCACTTAAAACACGCATATTGAGCTGTACCGCGCAAACCGTCCGTCCGATTGATGTGCCGTCTGCGCGTACACGTCACGAATAATAATTAGAATGTTTCACAGTAGTTTTAGGTCAGAAATACTAAAACAAATTAATCTAGTTAAAAAGGGAAAATTATATTCACCAAGGTTATCTAAACATCTAGAGAATTCATCAACACAAATTAAATTACCTCATGCATGGGGTTCATTCTCATCTGGATCACCAATATCACTACGATGTCCACCAGCTGTATTCGGAGCCTAAAATATATATCAATATTACGTATCTTAAACATATCAATAAAATTCAATCTGAGTATGGTTTGTTTTATTGTTTACCTGTGGCGCCACTTGTTGCGTTGTCATATCATCGATACGTGATGACATCTATTGCAACCTCTCCTCATACTCTGCACGTAACTGCTGAAACTGTGCATCAAAATTGCACTGCATATCCTGAAAGGAAGCATCTATCTCATCCTGTGTGTGCATCCCAGACTCTCTTCATGAACCCATCACATCTTCTCTAACAACTGCACGTCGTGGGACACCACCACCATAAGTCAAAGAATAACCATGACCATCACGCCCCACGACACGATGAAATATTTCATCTCTACGAACAGTACTACGCCGTTGCTCCTCTGGAAACTCTGCTAAATGAGCATCAAACTGAACCTGTAGCATATAATGAATCAATGAACAAATATTAATAATTTATATAAAATAAAAATACATTTACTAGTAAATACTTTTTTTACTATAACACCGACAACATCGGGATCACCCACCCTACGAGTCCTCATCCATATAGACATTTGATCGATTGGATAATCGCGTTGGTGTAACTATAATAAAGGGTTTCACCATGTTATACTACAATATTTTTAAAATATGAATGAAATAGTGAATTCTAAACTTACATCATGTCTGGGCTGTGACACATGTCGAGTGCCAAGTCTGGAAGGTGTGCCCTGCATCGCCCGATTATGTGAATGACGAGAAGACTCGGCCTACATTCAACGTATTTACTTAGTAAACATTTGAAAAATTAGTCATTTATAGATTAAAAGTAATAAATCTTACCATTGCTGCCTCACTCGACCAAAACACAACCAAATCCTGCCACTGCGTGGGAAGAATGCCCAGAGGGACTCGCTATAGAATGTCTGGCACACCCGCAAATGGTGTCCAGTGATCTCTCTTCACCCTTGACTTATAATCCTTCCATAATTTTCGGCATTTGGACATATATAAAGCCCGAAACTCATCTGGACAGGATTTCAAATTATCCTGTTAAAAAAATTGTCAGTATATGGGACAATAATAATAACAATATATCATGAAAAATTAAACATTTAATTTACCTGAACCTCCCTTCATAATCTTTCCATCGTATCCTGGGGGAAAGAACTCCAGTCACGATTCGTCAGAGGGAATCTATGTGAGTCTCGTATCATATGCCCAAACTGACAACTCAATGCAGTAGCACTATCTCCAACTGGATGAAATGTGTTGTCAAATAACACATCCAATCAGGCTCCAGAGTTCCAGGATCGAACCCCTCTACCAGGACCCCTACGTCTGCTGGTAGAAGCACTAGATCCTGATAAACATAAATTCATAATTCAATTACAATATAAATTAATGATTAGAAATATTTAGGGAAATATACACAGAAAATTACAATCAATTAATTTAGAAAAATGAAAACATACATACCGACAACATTAGGTGAACCACTGTGACCACCCTGTGACATACCTACATTAAAAGAAATTATAGTTAAATCAAGAAATTTTTATACATATACAACTTAGAAATATTTTACAAACAATAACTGGGGATATAATTACAATTTTCACTAATCATGAAAGTCTATCGTATCTCTTTCAACTGTCTCTCTGGCCCATGGTATATCTTCATCTCATACAACTACTATTGTTTGGTCAAGTGTTTGATCAGGAAATGCGACAATGTCAGGTTCTTCTTGTTCAATCAGAAAAACCCCTCTTTTAGACATTTTCACCACAACTTTCCAATCAGAATCAATGCCGACAAAGTAAACTTGTTCTGCCAGGGATGTTAGTATGAAGGGCTCACTGCTTACTCGGTCATCAAGTTGTGAAAAAATTTGAACCCCAGACAGTATTTTTGGTGATGGTTCATACTCTTTATTCCCATCAAACGATACAAGGTCTTTTCTGAACCTGTGCAATGGAGGAAGAAATTGCTTGTAACCAAGATATGCCCACTTTCTACAGTTCTTAAGCCATATATATTTCTTACTCTTATTACAACAAGGGCAAGAAAATTATCCTTTTGTACTCCAGCCTGATAAGTTAGCATACGCTGGGAAATCATTAATTGTCCATAATAAAGTGGCCCGAAGTCTAAACATTTCATTAGCTTCCGAGTCAAAAGTCATTACACCATCGGCCCAAAATTCTTGTGGCTCATCAATCAAAGGTTGTATGTAAACATCTATTTTATCACCAGGTCCTCTCGGTCCATCAATTAGAATTGACAATAACAAAAAAGGTTGCTTCATACATACGCATGGGGGAATGTTGTATGGAACCAACACCACTGGAAACGTACTATGTGTTGCACCAACCATGGACCTAAATGGGTTAAAAACACTTGCTGCCAAACCCAGTCAAATATTACGATCATCTTGGTAAAAGTCTGGGTGTCTTTGATCAAAATATTTCCATGCCAAAGAATATGTCGGGTGAGTTAATTTATCAACCTCTTTCTTTCTCTCTGAATTCCAAGTCATCAATTTAGCAATTTTAGTTGACATGAAGAATCTCTTCAGTCTCGGTTTTAGTGGGAAATAACGTATCTATTTAGAGGAAACTTGTTTCCCTTGATTCAAGAATCTCCCAGGAAGAATCTGACTACCTTGATTAATCTCATTGGTCTTCCACCTGGATGTATAGCAAACAGTACAATTATTTAATTGTGCATTCTCTTTTCTGAACAACATACAATTATTGCGACACGAATCAATTGTATCATATGTAAAACCAAGATCACCAGTCAACTTCCGAGATTGATAGAATGACTTTGGAATCTTCGCTCCAGCAGGGAGTACTTTCTTCAACAATACCAACAACATGTCGAATGAGGTGTCTGACCACTGGTTCAAAGCCTTCAAGTGTAACAATTCAATGATGAATGACAGTTTACTAAATTTAGTGCATCTAGGATATAATATACTACGCGCATCGTCAAGAATTTCAAAGAATTTCAATACCTCTCCATCTGCAGAAGAACGGGGATTACTCGATCAAACATCGTCATTTACGACATTACTATCTTCAGGTTGAAACTGGTGCATCATATCATTGAGCATTATGTTCATCGGATAAACTGTTCTCGAATCAACATTCATATGAATACTTTCCGAGTGATGACATGAAACAGAATCTTCTCCAGGACGTGTCCATGTCTTATAGTTTTTCAAAAACCCACTCAAAAACAAATTCTCTATAACACTGTCTTGTTTTAAGAGATATCTATTTGCACATTTTCTTTATGGAGAACTAATCATATCTCTTGGAAATCTGTTGGTAAAATCCATAAATTTCTTAATCCCCTCAAAATATTCATCCGAAAAACTATCTTGCATATCAATCCATCTCTTATCCATATCTGTATTTATAATAGAAATCAAAAGTGTAATATCTTATTTAAATTATAAATAAACACATATCATTAAATTTAAAAACCAATGACTTCAAAGCTAAATTTGAAGGATAAAAAACATTACCTGTAGAGGACTCAACCGTGGGTAAAGGGGTGCGACTCGATTATGGATTCATGACGGCGCATCGACTTGAAAAAAGTGGTTCGATGACTGGAATCAAAAGAGGCGGAACTGCTGGACGAAGTTTGGGAGGGTTATACACGGTGGGGCACGACGAACCGGAAGGGTTCGACAGAGGCAGGATGTGAGGACTCGCCGGAGGGATGCAGTGGGGCCGAGAGGGGATGAAGGGGGCAGGACTGTCCGAAGGTGCAGCACAGACTGTCGGGGTCGTGGGTGGCATAGCACGGGGTTGGGGAAGGACTGTCCGAAGGTGCATCGCAGGCTGTCGGGGTCACGGGTGGTGCAGCACGGGTTTGCGGGTGGCACAACGTAGGGTTGCGGGTGGCGCAGCGTGGGGTTGCGGGTGGCGCAGGGGGTCGCCATGGTTGCGGGTGGCGCAGTGCGGGGTCGGGGTCGTCGGGGGTCGCTGCGGGTTGGGGTCACCGGGGGTCAGGTCGCCGGGGTAGCCAGGGGTCACCGGGGCTCACAGGGGCTCGCCGGGAGTCGAGGTCGCAGGGGTCACCGGGGGTCGGGGTCGCCAGGGGCGGGGTCGCCGGGGGTAGGGTCACGGGGGGGCGGGGTTGCCGGGGTCAGGGATGGTCGCCAGGTTCAGGGTCAAGGGGTCAGGGAGGGGTCGTCGGGGTCGGGGTCACTGGGGTCGGGGTCGCGGGGTCGGGGTGCGGGGTCAGGGAGGGTCAGGGTGTGGGGTCGGGGAGTGTAATTGGGGGGGGAATGGGGTAAAATTAGGTATTATGTGTAGGGGGTTCCATTTGGTGGTCGTTGTTGATAGCATTAGCGGCCGCCAAATGGCGGCCACTATAGGTCTCCCGCCTCCAAAAGTAAAAATTCTAGTAGTGAAAGAAATGTTTTTATTTAGTCCCATAGTTTTAGTTTTATTTACCTGGTCATCCAAGACACAAGACATTACGATCCTTGCCTTGTAATCTAAAGTTTAATTATGCTTAAAATCATGTAATGATGTGTGTCAAAGGATAGGGACACTATAGTTGGTATCAAATGATGTTCTAGTTATTTTTAGAGATTAGGAATAGAGAAATTTAGTAATAAACTTATAGATAAGACTAAGTATAAGAAAACATCCCTAAATTTTGGTAAGTATACAATAAGTGGTATATCAAGAAAATACATCTCTGTCATGATACTATAGTTGGATGTGGTTCTGGGACAAATGTACCTAGGAGTAACATCTCTGATAAGGTGTTCCAAGCCTGACTCAGGGTAACCTAGTATAAGAAAATGAGCCTTATTGTGCACCTGGTTTTCCACTCTTAGGGATATGATTTGGTAAATTAATAAGCTCATTATAAAACATTATTAAGGGAGAAAAAAATCCCATAAGAATATATGTTATCAAATAGATCATGGGTAACCTAGAATAAAACTTAGGCAATCATGTGTTAGGATATACTTTTCCTTTAAGAGTTTATCCTTTTATTTTTAAAGTTTACTTTCTAAGATTATTAATTAAGTATTCAAGACCGCTAATTCACTACCACAAAACTGGGCAAGGCCAGTGCCACCCCTTTATCAGCACTAACGAAAAAGCGTTGATAAAGAGACCCCCTTTATCAGTGCTTGTTTAGTAGCGCTGATAAAGGGGGGCCTTTATCAGCACTTTTTTTAAAAGCACTAATAAAGGGTCGACTTCAAAAAACTTAAAAAAAATATTAATATATAAATATAGTTATATAGTTATATTGATATAAATATAATATATAATTCTTAAATATATTTTAGATAAGTATAAATGTACATTTACACTTAATATACTTAATATATAAGATATTTAGTGAAAATGGATTCTTAAAAAATTAAAAAAAAATTAATTAATAATTTGATAATTATTATGCAGTAATAGTCAGTTAATAACAATTTGAAGAATAAAAAATAAAAAAATTAAAAAAAGATCCAAAATATGTTGAAAATGGAACTCAAACTTCAAACGGCCATAACTTTTGATCCGGGTGTCCGTTTGAGCTCTACCACATATCAAATCAAAGCCTGCGACAAGCTCTACATCGGTGTGACCGGGGGTACCCGGGTCAAATGTGTTTTGAGGCCAAAATAGGCCCAGAAGGTCTCCAAAATGGAGTTTCTAGTCAGGGTACCCAGATTTTTTAACATTTTGTGGATTTTCAGCCTCGTTTAAGGGGGTATTATTGGATTTTTTTGGTGGGGACTGAATTTATTCCAAGGTATTACATTCATATTGATATTATGTATTTGAAATTTTATCATTTTTTATAATGCACTGCTATTTATAATCAAATATATAACTATATGTACATATTTTTTATATATTCACACCTAAAAATTAATTTTTTAAATAAATAATTAAACATATTTACATATAAAATATACTAGCTTTATCTAAATAATTACTAATATCCATTTTATTTAAAATATAAATATATGAATATTTATATAACTACTTTATATTAATATAACTATATATATATATTAATATAACTATATATATATATATTAATATAACTATATATATATATATTAATATAACTATATATATATATATTAATATAACTATATATATTAATATAAATATATATTACTATACGAATAAATATAACGAAATATATATATATAAATAAATAGATATATCATGAATAAGAGAACAAATGAAAATAGGGTAGTGGAAAAGGCTTTAGGTGCGCACGGGGGAGGTCTCGAGATCAAATCCAGGTGGAGGAAAGGGCACGGGCGCAAGGGTGATTTAAAGGGCTAGCAATGATAAAGGGTGTAGGCCATGTGGGTGGGTGCTGGATGTGCGGGAAAGTGCTGATAAAGGGGGGTTCAAGCACTGAAAAAATCCCCCCCCCACGAGATTGGTAGTTTTTTTTATTTTTTTTATTTTTATCAGCGCTAAAAAAAGCGCTGATAAAAGGGGTCTTTATCAACGCTTTTTGGAGCACTGATAAAGGGGACCCCCCCCCCTTTATCTTCGCCGGCATTATCAGTGCTTTTTCTAGTGCTGTTAATGACCATTTTTAGAGCTGATAAAATCCATATTTGTAGTAGTGATTGCTCTTTATTTTTCTTAGTTAATGGTGGGAAATATAATAATATGTTCCAATAACCAATATGATAGAAAATGTGATGATTTCCCTAATGATATTCCCAATATGATGGGAATGGGATTTCAAAACATTATGACAGTACTTGATTAGTTGGATCAAGTTATGATTAATAACATTAATCAAGTGGAACACCCACCTCCTCAAAGGAAATATCAAGTTGCCATCAAATACTTCATCTATAAAAGGCCTCTCATGTTTAGTGGATCTTATGATCCCCTCCTCATATAATAGTGGATTAACTCCATTGAAAAGGTATTATCTTCCCTCCAGTGCTCAGAAGAAGATAAATTTGTACTTGTGGTCTATTGTTTTGATGGGGAAGCTGATCAGTGGTGAACACAGATCAAGAATACAAAGTCTTGGGAGGAAATGTATTCCATGGATTGGAAGAAATTCAATAAAATATTTTTTAATAAATATTTTCCCAAAACCCTCTATCTCAATATTGAAAGAGATCTCCTTAGACTTAAGCAGAAGGATGATGAGTCTATCGGGGAGTATGAATCAGACTTTACAAGGATTCCAAGAAACACCTCTATCTTTTTCATGAATACAGAAAGAAATGTGGATCTCTTATTTAGTGAATTAAAACCGATTCTATGAAAATAGTTATAGATTTGAGACTTCGACGGTTATGAGGATATTTTTTTATTGTTCCCTCAAAGTTGAAATGTAGATCAGAGACTCCCATTGGTTTTATGTACCTGGTTAAAAAAAGAGGAAAATAAACTCTAATATGGATGGTTAGTAAAATAAATCCCGTGATGGAAATAAGATTGAACATCCCACATGTAAAAATTTTGATAGGAATAACCCTGGGAACTATCTAAAAAGAACCAGGAATTTCTTCAAATGTGGAAGAATGGGACATCTAGATAAGAAATGTCGAAGGGATATGAATAATTCCACTAATGTTGATGAAGAAAGGAAGGTTCACATCCATGTTCATCTTGTAGTGCAGTTTTTCAACTTTAAGGAACATGGTCATTATACAAAAAATTTCCCTAATCCAAGGGTTATCAGAAGGAATCAATATCAAACTCCATAGAAACAAGGGATTATTCTATCACTACTACTGAGGTGGATCCAGAAAACTGTGTGGTGATAGGTATGCTGGTTATTAATTCAAGAATATAAAATGTACTACTTGATTCTAGTTTTATGAATTCTTTCAAATCTTGCAAGTTTAGTAGAACTATTCAATCACCACCTCAAAATTTAGAGGTTGAGTTATCTGTGAGTATAAAGAATGGGGAAATTATTATGTCCAAAGTTTATAACTCCTCCCCTGTAAATGTTTGTGGAATAAACCTCCCAGAAAACCTTATCATACTCTCTTTGTATAGTTTGACTCTATATCGGTCATGGATTTTCTATCTTTATACAAAGAAAACATCAATTATCAGGAATGGGAGATAACTGTTCACATCCAAAAGCATACTCAAAATCTATACAAGTGTAAGAAGGAGGATGAATCTCTATTTATATATCATTATCTCAAGTGTGGATATTGTAGCCTTATGAGAAATAATATCTTGTTCCAATAATTGAGACAAAGGAGAGAATCATGCTCGATGACATTCCCATTGAAAGGTACTACAATAATGTGTTCCTCGAAGAGTATCCTGGTCTTCCTTCTGACCGAGAGGTTGAGTTCTCAATTGAACTTATTCCCAGATCTCTTCCTATATCAAATACACCTTATAGAATGGCCATTGTAAATCTGGAAGATCTAAAGAAGCATTTACAAGAGAATATGGAGAAGGTTTTTATATAAATGAGTGCTTCACTATAGGGTGCATCAGTCCTCTTTGTTAAGAATAATGATGGATCAATGTATCTCTGCATTTATTATCATGAGCTCAATAAAATCACTATAAAGAACAATTATCCCCTTCCTAGTATAGATGAATTTTTCGATCAGCTACATGGGCCCAGTTATTTCTCAATGGTAGACCTTTGGTCAAGATATCACCAATTAAATTTGAGGAAGGAGGATATTTCCAAAACTACCTTTTGAATGATCTATGAACACTATGAGTTCATAGTGAAATCTTTTGGACTCACTAATGATTCATCAATTTTTCATGGATTTAATTAATTGAGTATTTTTGGATTAACTCAAAAATATTTTGGTATTCTTTATTGATGATATTCTGATATACTCCAAGAGGAAGGATGAACATGAGAAGCATTTGAATATTATGATGAAGACTTTGAGAAGGTATAAGATATATGAAAAGTACAGTAAATGTGAGTTTTTGATGGAGGAAGTATCATTCTTGGGGAATGTTATCACCAGAAAATAGATACCTGTGGGCCCTTCAAAGATAAAGGCTATCAAAGAGTGGCCCATAAAAACATATATAATGGAGATCCAAAGCTTCCTTGGTCTAGCTGGGTATTACCGATGATTTTTGAAGAACTTATCATGATTTTAAAACCCAATAACCAAGATGAATTTGAAGGGAGTAATGTTTTTCTGGACTCAAGAATGTAAGGAAATATTTAAGGTGCTCAAAAGGAGGCTTATCACTATTCTAGTACTCACACTCTTGAAAAGTGGAGAACTCTTTGTGGTGTACAATGATGCTTAAAAAATTGATTAGGTTGTGTACTGATGCAAAATGATAAAGTGATAGCCTATGCATCAAGGCATTTTAAAATCCATGAGCAAAACTATCTCACACATGATCTGGAGTTGGCAGCTATGATCATTGCTTTGAAAATATAGAGGAATTATCTCTATGGGGAGAGGTGCGAGATATATACTAATCACAAGAGTCTCAGATATATATTCACATGAAATGAGATTAATATGCACCAAAGTTGATGGTAAGATCTTATCAAGGATTATGACTTCTCAATCCACTACTATCTTAGAAAGACAAATAAGGTGACGGATGATCAAAGTAGAAATGAACCTGCATCTTTATCAATGATGATAATTTAAATGGATCTAGTCTTCTTATAACTGAAAAGTATAGATATGGGAATCTTTAAGGAAGTAACATCATTAATCCTTTCTCAAAAGATTACTCAACCATCCCTTATGGTGAAAATAGAGGATGCTCAAAGAAATGATGTGGAAATTAAAAAGAAGGTGGAATCCATGGGAAAAGTAAATTCCTCATATTTCAAAATGGATGAGGAAGGATTTGTAAGATTTGGGTCACAATTATGTGTACCATCTGATCCATAGATAAAGAAGGATATTATGAATGGCGCACATAGCTCAACCTTCTCTATTTACCTTTGGATCACAATGATGTATCAAGATCTTCAGGAGAAAAATTGGTGGGAAAATGAAAAAGGAGATTATTGAGTATACATAAATGTGTTTGGTATGTCAAAAAGTGAATGATGAAAGGAAAAACGTCTAAGGGGATTATGTAACCACTACCCATACCAATATGGAAGTGGGAGAACATTACCATGGAATTTGTCACTCGACTTTTAAGGACATCAAGGGGAAACAATGCTATATGGGTTATCATGGATCATCATACAAAGACAACTCACTTTATCAAAATTCAAGAGGTCTTCTCACTGGATCAATTTTCATTGATATAAATCAAAGATGTGGTAAGTCTGTATAGATTACCACTATTGATTGTATCTGATTGAGATCTGAGATTCCCCTCGATGTTCTAAAAAAGTCTCCAACATTATCAAAGCACTAAGCTGAACATTACTACGACCTATCATCCTCAAACAGATAGAAAATATGAGTGAACTATTCAGAAATCAGTAAAAATGTTGAGAGCATGTTCTATGGACTTCAATAGAGGATGGTACCAACATCTTCCATTAGTCGAATTATCCTACAATAATAGTTTCTACTCATGCATCCAAATGGATCTATATGAATCCCTTTATGGGAAAGGATGTAGAACACTGGTGTGTTATGATGAAGTTAGTGAGTATAAGCTTCTGGGACTTGAAATGGTCGAAGAAATGGTGGAAAAGGTAAAAACCATTCAATAGCGCATCATGACATCCCAAAGTCGATTTAAGAGTTATGAATACAATCATCGACGAGACCTTGAGTTCAAAGTTGGATATATGGTATTCCTCCACATATCTCCATGGAAGAAGGTCATGAAATTTGGGATGAAATGAAATCTATGTCTCATATACATCGGTCCCTTCTTGATCCTTTATCATGTTAGAGTTGTAACCTATTTACTAGAAATTCCACCTACCATGTCAAAAGTACATGATGTATTCCATGTATCCCTCTCAAAGAAGTACATACCATATCCTTCACATGTACTGACTTCATAGGTGGTATATTGGGAGAATGATATTTCTTACAAGGAGCAGTCAGTGAAGATCTTGGATCATAGAGATAAAGTTATATGCAACAAGACCACTCACCTGGTCATAGTTCTATAGAGGAACCTTAATTATGAAGAGGCAACGTGGTAACTGGAGGAAGCAATGAAGGAGAACTACCCACACCTATTTTCATCTTAGATTGTAAAATGAAATTTCAGGGGAAATTTTCATAAGAGAGGAAGAATGTAATGACCCTATGTTTTATCAATAAAATTACATTCTTATGACTATGTATTATATTATAAACACTTAAATAACATGAATAAAACAATAAAAACTTTATAGATTATGAATGAATGAAATAAAAGGTGTTTCTATAAGTTTAGGAACATATACCAAAAGAATAGTAACTTGACCTTTGGAATAGTAACATGACCCTTATGAATAGAAAACTGGAAAATTAAATACTAACCTCACCAATGAAAGTATAAATAAAATTTACACATCTTATAAGTAAAAATATGATATAATTATATCATAGTATGAGTAGATAAATATTTTAAAAATTATTAAATTAGTGTTGGTAATTTTTTATAAGTCATAAATATTTAATTATTATTTTTTGATAAATTTAATCAATTAAAAGAAATTTTATTTTCATAAAATAAGTTCATAAAATAATATTTTTATTTCCTATGATTATAAGATAATTTTATGAGATCTTAATTAATTTTTCCAAGCGTTGGAAAATCAATTTTGATTTTAAAATTTGTATTTTTCAAGTAAATTATGATTTTATATAAAAATTAAATTTCTCATATTTATAAAATTATTTTCATAAAATGGAGTTTATTTTTTAATTCTACACATCAAAAAATGGTTAGGGTAAGTTTTTGGAATTTTTTTGAAATACTTGAATTTTTTGGGAATAGTAAAATATGATAATTTTTTATAAATGCTAAATACAAGATTTACGGAGTCATGGATGATTTTCGGATGATGTAAGAACTATTGTTTAAAAAACACATGAAATAATTAATATTTTTAGTCTCAATAATCAGTAATATTTCTTTTATTGAGTAAAATGATAAAAAAATGAATTAAATATTGAGAAAACTCCTCTCTCCTCCACTATAAAACCCACCCCTTGCCACCTCTTCTCCTCACACCTCTCAATGCCTTTTTCCTTGTCTAAATTCTTCTAAAATACCTTCCCAAGATAAGACCCCATGATTAGAAGATTTTTCTCTTAACAAAATACCCAAACCAAATCCCTAAGGTGGTTCTCAAGAGGAAGGAATCAAGTGGTAAGACCCTCTTCTGTTTTCTTTCAATTTCTTTTCAAGTTCCTTTGTTTTCTTTTCTATCCTTTCATATCCTCATAAAAATTGTATGATAACTCTAGTAAGTTACATTTACTGTAATTTTGTTTTTATAATGTAATAATTCTTCATAATCTCTCATTTATCCTCCTTTTTTACTAGAAATGATAACACCATCTGAGATGTGTTAATTTATCACATTCAAGGACGATGGGTTTTCAGTTTCAATTACCATAATCAATTCTGGTCATGAAACCATTTTTATGGTTGAACCAAACTATAATATATTTATTATATATTATGTAAGTTTATTTAATCTATTTTCACGCGTGATATTTATTTAAAAATAAAAATTATGTTATTGTGCTCAAAACCCATCATTTATGCCAAACGAATATCATTAATGTTTTATATAATTATTCATCCTTGCCTCAAATAACCATATTAATTTTATAACCATGTAATATTATGGATGTTTAATAATAACATATAACTTCAATTCTGGAAAATCATTCAAATTTTAAATATTTATCCATACATATATATAAGTAAACCGATCAAAAAAACCATAGAAACAAATTCTCCCAAACAATGAAATTGAACCTCTTAACCCATCAAAAAGTCCATGAATGAACATAATAAGGTTATAATAAATAAATTACATGTATAATAGGTTCGAGAATTATTAATTAATTAATATAATTTTATTATCCATGACCTTAAGATCAAGTGAATAACACATTCAGACTTAAGGAAAGGGATTCTACCTCAACCTCCATTACTCATTTAGGTTACTCTCTCTCTCTCTCTCTCTCTATTTTTACCCGAATTAAATTATCTTTTAATTTTTTTATATTATAAATTATTTTTATATTTTCAAAAATCATGTATCATGATATTTCATTCCTTCTTTTCTGGGATAAAATATTTTTAAAGGGATCCCTACTCAATTATTCCCGATAAGCTAGCCCAATTTTTAGGAACTTCCCGGATTCTTACCTTATTTGAAGTGCACTATAAAATATGTTTAAAGTCACCATTATTTTTCTAAAATCACAATTTTTTTTATTAAAACATTCTTAGTTCACTTCTTGTTTTATATAAATGATTATTCCATAATCTGTTTTAAAATCTCTTTAATATTTTACTTAAACTACACTAAAAGGTTTTAATTCTAAAGTTTCTTAAATACTCTTTTTACTTGTTTTTACTTCAATTTGATATATCTTATTTTGATTTATTCCTATTTTAAATTATTAATTTCTATATAATATTTAAATCATTTCTTTCATGGAAACCATTATGATATTCCTTTATGTTATGCCTTTTGATAAGATTATGATACCCAATTCTTACCATAGGTAACCATTATGTTTATGCTTGATTACTTATGTATGATTCTTAATGTGGCACATATATTAATAAACATGTTATGATGGGTGCACTCAGATAGAACTATAATTCATTGAGTAAATTTTAGTCTCCTAATACGTTATATGCAACGGTCTTGGTGGTTAGCCTTGAATCATGCTCCATGTACAACAGTCTTAGTGGTTTGCCTTGAATCGTGTTATTCTATGATCAAAGATCCTTGAATCGTGATATATTTATGTTTAATGTTGCTTCCACATTACTATGATTCCATGTTTATATGATCCAATGTTTTATATTTTATAATTCCATATATCCAATATAACTCTATTCCTTTTATATCACTATGTCATGCCTTCTAACCCATGTTCTAAAGCTTTATTATTATGTTTGTTACCTTAATAAGATTTTTAGCTCAACCATTTTTTCATGTTAACCCCAGGTTATCCTATGCTGATGTATGAGCATAATGGAAGTTAGTATCTATTTATGGAGATTAAATAAAGAAAAGTTTTATTTAGTCCCATGTTTTCAATTTTATGTACCTAGTCTTCCAAGACACAAGACATTACGATATGTGGCTCGTAATTTAAAGTTTAGTTATGCTTAAAATCATGTAATAATGTGTGTAAAAGGATAGGGTTTCTATATGTCAATTTTTATGTTATCAACCAATACCATTGAAGGGTCAGATGAAAATTCAATTGAGGTTGATGCTTTCATTGGGACGTCATAGTCATTTTGTAGAGGTCCCAATGTAGATGGCATTTATTATGTTAGAGGAGACCATAATGAACGGATTTGGATAGTTGATAGAGGGGTAAAATCCCTTCAACCTTTAAAAAATAAATAGATTTCAATAACTAGGTTAAATATCGTTTTTAATATACATCATGTTACCTCATGTTATTATCTGTTTTCTGTTATATTTATGTAATATAAATTAAATGTTAAACCACTTCTATAGATAATGACTTCTACACATGTTAGTTCTCCCAATACCAAGGCACAAAAAGTCTCTCAACCTGTTTTTTCTCATAGAAAAAATTAACAATGAACATTTTCACATACTAGTGCTCTCATTCCCAAGGAACAACAAGTTTCTCAACCAACTAATGCACCCAGTATAGAGATACAATAACCATATACACATGTCGATTCTACTACTCTAAAGGAACATATCGAATATTTTGAATCTGAGGAAATGGTAGGAAATAAAGTCCCAATGAATTGGAAAAAATAGGAGTGTAATAGTTTTATGGTGTTAATAAAAATCATTAAGAAGAAAATCAAAGGCATCAAATATGAGGTTGGATGGAATGCGTGGGGCCAGCATGTTAGCCCCAACAAGGCCATGTTTAGTAGTTATATTGGAATCAACACTCAACAACGTGTGACGATTGATGTAGATTCATGGAACCATGTTGTTCACATGCTTAAGTCACTGATTTGGGGACAGATTATGGTAACATTATGATATCATTTCTTTATTTTACTAAAAAATTAAATAATGAAACATTGAATTACTCTTCATCATCCATTGCACAATGTATTTATAATGTATTAATCCCATAATAAATATGTATTAATGCATGTTGGAAGGATTAAAATAGGATTTATAACAATTATAATGATTTTTCATCTTAAATATGTTGAAGGTAAAATAAACCTACACCCACCACTAATATTTTACACACCTGATAACCTATGATGCATGGGGTGTGTTTTCTAGTCATTATGCAGATGTGTCTTTTCATGTACATTATTGATAGTAATACATTGTTTTATGATACATGTATTCATCACTTTGATTTATAGTTTTTTATTTATGAAATAACAACTAATTTATGGAAATAAGGAAATGCTAGAAAAACTGGCATACCCCTACCATAAAGTAAGGATGGTGTACGCTTCACTTAAAAAATGGTACATATTTTAAAAATATACCGTAATAATTTTATGTGACATGAAAAAACCACCATAATTATATTTATCTATTTATATGCAGATTGATGACTCCAAATCCAAATCCACTTCTATCCCACGCCATGTTCTATAGAATGAGGAGCATGTAAATAAATATGGGGTAATAATAGATGAAAACACAAAAGAAGTGTGGGAAACATGTGTAAGTATTACATAATAATTTTTTTTGTTTAAATCTCTATTAGATAATGACGATCACTTATTTTCCTATATTTTTTATCCTAAACAGTCATATGAATCAACAACACATGTAATAGTTGAACACATACGATCAGTGGCCTTGAAACGTATAGAACGGTATGGCTTTATCAGAGGTGTGGGTTTTAGGGTGACACTCTGAACATATTTTTAGGGGGAAAACAAGAGGAGGATCAAAGTAATGAAATGAAATTGATGATATAAATACAATATACCCTTTAATTTGAATTCTAATTTAAGGTAGAGATGATGGAAAATTGTATGGGGGAAATAAAATAGAAGATATAACTCAAGAATAACAATTGTGTGGAGATGTTGCCCCCTCCCACCAGCTTTGAGGTGATCCATTCCCCTCAAAGATCTATTTTAGCTGAGGTAATCAATATTCTAATAATTTTATCTATGAAATGTGAATCAATCAGATACTAATAAATTTCTCATAATGATATTCTATAGGGTGATAATGACTGTTATTTATATCTATCAACACCTAACCACCACCTTATAGTGAGGGCTACAGTGTTCAATCTTAAAAACTAAAAGCTATACAATAGACCACTTAAAATATCATGTGAGAGTATCGATTATTGTATCCCATGATCCAAGCGCTGAGCTACCTATTCCAATTGATGAGGAATATATTCATATGGTAGAAAAAAATGTTTGAACATTCATCACATGGCTATGAAATCTTTTAAAAAACATGTCAATAAGGTTCTATTAATTTTCAATTTAATTTTCAAGCTAAAACTTTAAAAATTAATTAAAAATATATGAACTGATAAATATTAATACAGACAGACAAAGGGAAGGAGGTGAAATGAAATATCCACTCAAAACCATCTAAGGAATCAAAAAACTGATTGAAAATATTTACTGAAAGCACCATTACCATTCTCGCTCTATATCCGCATTTACTAGCATTGAATGTTTATGTGGATAAAATGATAAAAGATAGTAGTAGTCAAATAGTAGATTTTGAAGAAAATATGTATGGATAGTAATTTTAATACTTCATTTGTGTTGAAAATGAAAATAAAATCCTTGACTATGATTGGATAGGCGGCTCGGTTGCAAATGTATACATGATATGTGTTTTCAATATTTGATTTTTCAAAAGCTGATATAATTTGTTAATTATGACTAAATTAATTTCATATTTTTGGTAAGTGTGTATATGAAAAACAATTGAATGGATTTTACCATGAAAAAATGGACTCGCTGGTCTTCACATCATCTCTATAGAACGACCAAAAATAGATACAAAAAAAGGGATGAAATAGTGGAAGGTCTGGTTAAATCATTTAAAAGTAAAATTTCAGATGACAAAATCAATTTAATACCAATTATTCATGGGTAAAAATTTACAATTTAATCATATAAAATATATTCTCATTTATTTCATTACTTATTTCTTTTTGTGTTTTTGGGCAACATTGGATTCTTATTGTGGTAAATTTGGATTCTCCAAATATTTATTTCAAAGATTCATTGCATGGATATTCAAAAAACCATCCACACATGATGGTGTTTTTCAATTTTTAATACACTACATCAAAAAATTTATAACTAAACATCAATTTATATAATTTATATTATATTTTAATGAGGATTTTGTTATGATAAGCTGGTGCATCAATATCTTGAAAGAAACATGAATGAGGTCGGGGGCTAAGGATGAGGATAAAGACAAGTTCTACAACTAGAAAAGTATCAGGGTATATATAATAATATTTCACTATCCAAAAAATATCAAAACAAATTACTTAGTCTACTCAAAGTTTCTATATTGTCTGATACAATCTAAGGGAAAAGATTGTGGTTACTATGTTTATAAATTTTTGAGAGAGATCATATTCCATGAAAAAACTATCATCCTTGAAGATGTATTTTTTAAGATAATTACTATTTTATTTAAAATATTTATTAATCCTTTGTGTATTTATATTTTTTAGAACTACTATGACTGTCAAAAAGACTCACATTCACAAGACGATATAGATGTTCTCAGAAATGAATGGGTAGCATACCTGATAGAAGAATGTACAAAAATAACATAAATATTTGACTTAAATAGAAGTAGTGGATTGTTAAATATTTATGTTTAATTTAATTCTTTTTATTATTACTCAAATAATAATTGTTTCCTTAAACAAATGGATTCATTTGTTCGAGTTGGGCGGTTTGTTCAAATACTTTTATGCTCATGAGAGGTAGGACTTTGAGGCTGCAACTCAGATAATGACAACAAATAAATAGGTCAAGAATGTATATAGGTAAATTACTAATACTTATGTAATTAATTAATTTTTTCATCATTTTATCTATTATTTTTAAGTTAATTTCTTTATAATTTTTATCTAATACTTATTTAGTTTTTTATGGATCTTTTGGGAAGTCATATTTTCCTTTCAACTATCTACAACAGGCTAAAAAAGAGAGAATATGTTCCATTCAGGTGGAAGAGGAAACCCCATGTTGCATGAAATGTGAATTTAATCATAAGTATTCATCTACCATGGGATTTCTTAGTAGTTGAATTCAAATTATGACTTCCCAAAGTATTTTTCATGATCATTTTCCTAAATAGTATAGTAATCATCTGCACCTCAATCTCATACACAGTATGCTCGATATGACTCAAATTGTATGTTTTAGTTTATAATATTCTTTGATCCTTCAATATTCACATCTTCTAAACTACCATGATTTTATCCATGACACATGATTATGATCTATGATATGCAAGGTATGAATTTCTAATGTTAATATCACCTTCTAACATCTCTATGGTCATGTTATCCTTATGTGATCATTGATATATATTTTTTTACAATTATTGAGAATCTATGATCACCCTTTACTATGTTTCATGTCCTTAGGTTATTAAGAATGGTTTTATAAATGATGTTTCAAATAAGGTTTCTAGTAAATAATAACTTAATAAGAGACTCTAATGAACTAGTTCTTTATGTTTCTATGTTTACCAAAGCAGTCGACCTAAAATATTCTGGAATAGATCATTATGTTATATATGGAATATTAATATAATAATATGTGATATCTATGTATAAAATTTATATATTAATATAGTTTTTATTAGAGTAACTTACCTACTCAAAACTGAGAAAAAAAGAACAAGTGATCGGTATCACTCAAAGTGTCTATTTTTTTTTAAAATTTACATTACTTTTAATTTAAAGAACAAGTGTTATACTAAAAACTGATAAAATGCATTAATATTGTTTTGATAATTTAGTAAAATGATCCAAAAGTCATTTTTGATGTGTAGGAATCAACTGAACCTCAATCCAATGCATAATGTGGTTGGTATGACTTTAAGTGTGTAGTTTTATACTAACTTAAAATGAAATTTAGAAAAAAGAACAAGTGACATACTAAAAACTAATAAAATAAATTATGATAGTTTTAATACATTATTAAAATGATCCAAGAGTCATATTTTATGTGTATAAATCAACCATTCCTAAATTTGACAAATGGTGTGACTGGTATGACTAAAAGTGTTAGTTATCAGTTTAAAATTGACATTTTAATTAAAAACATGTTACTCACTAAAAACCAAAAAAGATGTACTTATATTTAATTAATAATTTAGGAAATATATTTATAATACATTTGTGACATTTATGAAGTAATTTCATTTCAAATCGATACATAATCTGATCAGTATGACTCAAAATGCATGTTTCCAGTTTAAAATGGCATTTTAGTAAAAACAAACTGGCATACTATAAACCAAAAAAAAGAAGTCATATTATTTTGATACATTAGTAAAATTATATATAAGTCATTTTTGATATATAGGAATCAACTTCACCTCAATATTATGCATGGTGTGGCTGGTATAACTCAAAGTGTCTCTTTTTATTTAAAATTGACATTAATTTAAGTAAAAATAACAAATAACATACTGAAAACTGAGAAAATGAATTTGGATTGTTTTTATATATTAATAAAGTGATCCATGAGTCATTTTGGATGTTTATAAGTCATCCTCACCTAAATAATATGCACGATGTGACCGATATGACTTCAATTGTGTCATTTTATATAAAAAATGACATTAATTTAAGTAAAAAAGAATGAGCGACATACTAAAAACTAATAAGGTGAATTCGTATTGTTTATATATTTTAGGAAAATTATTAATGATTCAAATTTTATGTTTAATAGTTAACCGCACCTCAATATTACATAATGTGTGACCATTATGACTCCAAGTGTGTCTTTTTATTTAAAATTTACATTAATTTAAGTAAAAAAGAACAACTGACATACTTAAAATCAAGAAGACGTGTTTATATTATTTTGATAATTTAGATCAATTATAAATGAGTCATTTTTTAGGTTTATTAGACAAACCCACCTCAATATTTTTCATTGTGTGACTGGTATGACTAAAAGAGTCATTTATTAATTTAAAATTGACATTTTAGTTCAAAATGTGTCACTCACTGAAAACTAAGAAAAAAACACCAATTATCTTGATAATTTTTTACAGTAATTCATAATTAATTTTTTGATGTTTATGAAGTATTATAAAATCAAATAGATGCACGGTATGACTGGTATGACTCATAATGTGTGTTTCCAGTTTGAAATGTCATTTTAGTAAAAAAACACAACTGACATACTAAAAACTGAGAAAATGTATTCGTATTGTTTTTTATACTTCATAAAAATGATATATAAGTCATTGTTGATGTGTAGAAATCATTATCACCTCAATAAGATGTATCATGTGACTGGTATGACTGTAATTGTGTCTTTTTTTAAAAAATTGATAATAATTTAAGTAAAAACAACAAGTGACATACTTAAAACCCAGAAAATGAATTCAGAATGTTTTGATATTTTAGGAAAATGATCCATGAGTAATTATTGATGTATAGGAGTCAATATCACCACAATAAAATTCATTTTTTAGCTGGTATGACTCCAACGGATTATTTTTATTTAAAATTAACATTAATTTAAGTAAAAATAATAAGTGATATACTGAAAACTGAGAAAACACATTTGGATTATTTTTGATATTTTTGGAACATGATCCATGGGTCATTTTTTTCATTTAAGATTCAACCAAATCTTTATAAGACACGTGGTGTGGCCGGTATGACACCAAGTGTTTCTTTATATTTAAAATTGACATTAATTTAAGTAAAAAGAACAAGTGACATGGTGAAAACTAAGAAAATGCTTTCAAATTGTCTTGATACTTTAGTAAAATTATACATGGGTCATTTTTGATGTGTAGGAATCAACCACTCCACAATTTGATACATGGTGTGACCGGTATGACTAAAGGTGTCTGTTATCTGTTTAAAATTAACATTTTAGTTTAATAAATTTCGCTCATTAAAAAGAAATCAAACGAGATATGATTGTCTTGATAATTTAAGAAAACATTTCATAAGTCATTTTTGATGTGTATAATGTGGTCTCACATCAAAATGATTCACTATGCAACTAGTATGACTCATAATGCATGTTTCTAGTTTGTAATGACATTTTTGTAAAAAATAAAAACTTATGTACTGAAAACCAAGAAAAAACATTAGGATTATTTTGATACTTTATGAAAATGATATATCAGTAATTTTTGATAGTTAAGAATCGGTCTCAACTCAATCGGACACATTGTGTGACCGATAAAACTCCAAATGTTTCATTATTTAAAATTGATAGTAATTTTAGTAATAGAACAAGTTACATACTCAAACCCAATCAAATATTTTTAGATTTTTTTATATTTTTAGAAAATTATCCATCACTCATTTGTGATGTTTGAGAATCAACCCCACCTTAATAGGAAGAATTTTGTGACCGGTATAAATCTAAATGTTTCTTTTTTATTAAATACTAACATGTTATTAATGAACTATTTCATATTGATGTTTAATTTATTTATTTATAGTAATACTAACAAAATATTTGTTTTCTTATATAGGTATAATCTTTTTCATGGGTTGAGTTGATTTTTTCAGCAACGAATACCATGAGAGGACATTTTTAAGTGGTGATAATGGGTGTCAATAGATGAAATATTAATGTTTTAAAATGTTTGTTGGATAATTGAAAATGTAATTATATAAAAAGTTGTTTGAAATGTAAATATTAGTGTTTTTATGTATACACCATGGGTGGAATTTTTTTTATTCATGATGTCAATTAAATGTATATAGCATTGTTTGAAATTACAGGCTGTATATAGAATTGTTTGAAATTATAGGTTTTTACAGCGTGTGTTGTTATATTAACAACACATTGCAGCCAGCTAGTCCTTTATCAATAATTTTTTATCTAGATAAATTCCCCCTTTATTAGCACTATTAAAATCTTATTTTCATGTTGTTAAAGTGAATATGTGTATTAGTGAATTACAGTCTTATTTCCTATAAACAATCCAATTTTAGCCACCCATTAAATCATTGATGTGTCTCTTTATGACAGGCCATGTGGATGAATCCATATAATGATGTTACCCATTAAACAAATTGGAAGTGAAACTACTAGAGAGAAAGTAAAGGGAATAATCTTTAGATGTTAAAATATTCTAAGTGAATTTTTTAAGGAGGGAATCACTAAACATCCGGAGGTATTTTATACCAAGACCACCCATTTCCTTCAGTTTATTTCAATCCTTCCACAAAACCATTATAAAATTCTATTAAAAATAGACCTGGTCTATATGAAGTTCTTGGTCATATTCTAAATTTTATTAATGAGGCCTTTGGTTCATCTATAGAGAGATAAATAGTAGAAAAAATTATAGGATATTTTTGAATTGACTAAGAACACCCTTCCCACTTGATACATGTATTTTCCCTTCCATTTTTCTAGTTGATTAAGAATACCATAGTAGATATTTTCAAGATAAAAAAATTTGAATTTACCCCAAAAAATTGGAATGCTAGGATAAATAAAAGGAAGTCCCCCTTCTTTACTACAAGTGTTTTTGAAATTTTATTTTACCTTTTTACTGAACACACATTTCCAAGACAATAAATGATTTATTCCATCTAATATTTTTTCCATCCACCTCCTCATAATGATTGAAAGTGGACTTAATGTCATTAAAAGTGTTGTTGGAATCCTTCCCAATATTAATACTTTTGTCAACATAAAAAGAGAGGGTGAAAACAAACCATTAATAGATTTTATTTGTTTTAACAACCCAATATTAACCAATCATTAAGACATATGCTAAAATAGTCTTCAACCAAAGCAAAGAGAAGACCTGAAAAATGGCCAACTTTCCAGAATCCCCTAGATAGTTAAAAAAATCACATGGGAGATCCATTTATAAGGACGGAGAGACTGGTGGATTTCAATATGATACAAGTCATATTAATAAAGGAATAGGAAAATGATAAAATTTAAGAATAGTATTTATGAAGATTCACTTCATATTATCAAAATCTTTAGATATGACAATTTTAAGATAAAAAATTTAATGTCTTTTTTCCTTATAATATTGATACTTTTAGCTACAATGAAGAGGCAGTTCTGAATACTCCTACAAGGAACAAATCCAAATTTATTTGGAGTAATAATATACTTAATAAGATTCCCTAATAATACTAAAATGATTTTTTGGATAATTTTAGTGAGTGTACTTCCAAAATAAACTAGTCTAAAATCCATAATATCAACGATGTTCTCTTTGTTGGGAATTTGAGCAATAAATTTGAAATTCAATCCATAGGGCATGCAGAATTAATTGATGAACTCTTTTATTGAATCCATCACATCACTATAAAAAAAATATGCCAATTGAACATGAAGAATATTTTTTTGAAACCATCAGGACATCGCACACTATCAATTCTATAAGAGAATAAAGATTTTAGAACTTCATTTTCAGATGGAATCAAGGTGTGACCTTGGTTATCATGATCACCGATACAAGAAGAAATGTTTTGAATTATTTTATGGGTTTAATCAGGCCCATAACCTGAGTAGATACTTTTAATGTTGTTAATCACTACATTAGAAATATCATTTTCAGATGTGAGTAAGTAGTTATTAATATTGAGTGCATTAACTCCCCCTGAATCTGTTCTCTTTGTGTAATCAATGGAAGAACTTGTTATTCCTATCAACATTATATAACCATTTCACATTTAATTGATTCATGGTATGCCTTTATTTTGTAGTCAAGAGATCATCCAGTTTAGAGAGATCATGAAAATCTTACCTTGAAGGGTTTTCATGAGTCTTACAAGCAAGTTGGCAGCTTGAAAGAATATTTTCAGTGGCCTTTATATCATTATATTACCTAGAAAATGGTTTTATGTGCCACGCTTTCAATATCCCCTTGATTAATTTCAATTTTATATACAAAAAATAAAGATGGATTCTATGATAACCTTATTTCTAGGGCTCCTAAATAATTTCTATACAACTAGGTATGAAAATCCACCCACCGTTATATTTTAATGGGATATGGGTTGTCCTTGAAGGATGTGTACATACCTTAATGATAACAGGATTGTGATCTGAATGAATCCTGGGGAGAACGACTCCAAAGACCCCCATGTGTCCACTTTCATCATCATCTTGAAGAAAACATCTATCAAACTTGCTGGCATACCTACCATTAAAAAATTACCTATTCTAAGGGAAGTCACCCCAGTAATTGTAACCTCTTAAAAATTACACTAGTCAATGCACAATGAGAAATCATGAGTAGAAATCCTATGAAAATTGGACCACGTTTTATCATCTAGTTTCAATATATTGTCTAATTCCCCTATAATAATACATTTTGGATTCATATTACAACATAACACATCAATATCCCTCCATAACTCTCTTTTCTTGATATATGATACATAAGCATAGATAAATGAAATGGTCAAAGAAACCCCTTATGAGATAAGGGAGATTAAAATGTATTCGGACCCTCTACTACATGATAAATTATGGAAATTATCTTTCTTGAGAACCCATATATGATCCATGTCACTTTAATGAGAATTTCTAGAGATTTAGTTTTACCTAAGAGATTCCAATTTGAAATAATTCCATTTATCAAATAAAATATTCGGCTCAGCAACTGTGATGAGAGGAGAATTATGGGTCTCAATAAAATTTCTAAGGGTCAGGATCATGGGAGAGATCCTGATCCCTTGAAAATTCCAATAAATAATATTAATTTTTTTGAGATTTACCTCTTGTCAGAGACCCTCCATTCAGAGTCATGTCTTATTGTGGTTTCTTCATTTTTCTCTTTCTTGTTTTTTTCTTTTCCCTTAAGAGACTAAATTTTCATTTGATTTGTCCCTACAGTTATGTGAAGTATTCATTTTCAGATTTAACTCTAGAGATTGGTTATTGATTCACCCACATGCATTATTGAATTTTCATGGGACGTGGTCAGATTAGAATTTTAAGGTTTCCCAAACTTCACTTTCTATAAGGGAGTACTATAGTGAGATTCAAGGGTCGATCCCATGTGAAGCATTGTTGGATTCTATAAGTCAATTGATTAAGACCCTTTGGGGTATGAGTCCTTTATCGTTTCTTTTAGTTTGTGAATTTCAAGATATATAATGGTTTATTAAATAAATAGAGAGGGGTTGAGTTCAATTTCAGGTACTTGTAAAAAGGATGATCTTACTTCTATTCTTGGTAGGATCCAATGGTTTAGGCTGAAAAGTAAGGGGAAGTCGCTTGTTGAATTTGTCCAATTCACCAAGTTCAACCTAGGAGGTAGTTATTCCTTGATTAGAAGATGGAAAAAACCTAGATTCATGATGTTGAGATCCTATTGCAGAAAGTATTTTATGCTAGTGGTTGTATCCTAATCTACTCTAATCAGGATAGGGTCTTCCACTTAAATATCCAATTATTAGGGATGTTTAATCAAGTTTGATAGACATTAATTATTTACCCTGATTATAAATCCATAAGGTTACCTAGTTTATAATTATATATTTAATTCTTAAGATTCCCCTACACTTGATCCCTACACTTGGGTGGTTTTAACAACTCGTGGTAGGAAGAGATGAAAGTAAACAAATAAAAACCACGCATGACTTGCTAAGATGATTTGAAATTAAACAATTCACAATAATGAAATGGGTCAAATACACTAAAGGGGGTGAGAATGAAATGGGGATCAAAATTATATAAATCAAAACATAATTAAATACTTACTTGTAATAAAGGTGGAATTATATTCGACGCGACTTTGGTGAAAAACAATGGTAAGAGATGTGAAAGGGATTTCAAGTTGATGATAAAAACATAATCCAAAACGCTTATATTGAAATAAAATAACGAAAATGTGAATGAATTTGAGTTTGAGAGGAAATGGGTCGAAGGAAACTCAAAAGGTAATGAAAGTAACAAAGGAATTCTGCTTTAGTATCTCTCAAAACCCAATGTCATGCTTCTTTATACATAAGATAAATATTACACGAGGTTTAATGGATTACACATCATGTAATTATGATCCATGTACTTCTCAACAGATTTTGAATACGACATGTATCACATGAATATCTCGCCTGGAATATAAGGTTTGACCAACCTCACATCGTGTACTACCGATTCATGATGTGTACTGGCCTCCCAGTTGTATCTCTGGAGTAGATTTCTCATTCAATGGGTTTGACTGAGTTCACATCATGTATTTACCATTCATGAAATGAAAAGGCTGCTTCACTTGATAACTTCACAACTTAGCTCACAAGTTGTTGGATGTTGTGAAATCCTATTACACGATGTGTAATGATGGTTCATGATGTGTAATAGGTGAATAATGCACTTTTTTCATTTATTCCTTTGAAACCTTGGAATATTTACTTCTAAAAAATTCAGCATATACCAACTTAATTATTAAATAAAGAAATTAAAATCATAGAGTAAATGGCATTAAAAAAGTATATATTAATTTATGTTATCAAATTCCCCCACATTTGAACAATTTTTTATCCTCAAGAAAAAATGTATCAATAGTGATTTCAAAAAGATAATAAATTTTTAAAAGATGAAACATTCATTATTTCTAGATAAATAACACTAGGTATAATGAGAAAGGGTGAGTTTTTGTAATCATCCCTACATAAAAAATCAGTCTTGCCTCATTGTTAAATTCTTTAAAAAAATTATAATATTTTAATTACCATCTTTTAACTATTCCTTGAATTCTATACCCATTTTCAGTTTACCTCATAATGAATTTTCACTCATCACTTAGGATAAAAATGAAATTGGAGTTATGATCATACCCTAAGGACATGATCCTAACCATAGGCTTGTATTGGTTCTATCATCTCTACTTTGTAAATACAAGTACAAAATTAATCATCACATATTTAACAATTGGGTTCAAATGAATCTAAGGATGTGGGTAGGTGGGTAAAAAGTAAAAACCATGCTCGAAATGATGGTAAGCTCTGATGTACAATGCATGAATGTTCAGACAAATGTAATATAATGAATCCTCCAAGATAATCAAGTCCACTCTCCCAGTATATTAGGTTAAATCCATTTATATATCAATTAAGTTCCAAAAAGGGTATCTTGTTCCTTTCTGTTTTCTTTTGAATTTTAATTTTTTGACATTCATGTCTAGAACATATCTCACATCTATCCCTTAACCACATATAATCCTTCAGGGGATTCAACGATCTAGAAATAGGGATTTTTAACCGTCCTAATACACAACCCATGTATATTTTTCTTTTCATTTGTATTTTTAAAAGGAACAGAATAGATGTGAAATGCTACAAGGTACACATGGATCACAACCAAATAGTTTGATGAGAAACACAGTAAATCTCTACAATAAAATCATCCCAGCTATCTAAATGCCTCCCCACACTTTTCTAATAGTAAAATCATGCATTATATAAAGATCAGGGTTGGAAAGGTAAAATTGGATTGGAATAGCTTCATCCTATAAGTTCATTCACATAAAATAAGGGCAAAATAAGGAAATATATTAGGTTGTTCTCAGGAAATAGTGGCTCAAATAATATTGCCTCGATAATTTTAAAATTTTACTTGTTCAGTTATATCCCCAATAAGATTTCAATGTGAAATATGATAGGTTTACATGTCCCAAGTATCACATAATAAATATACTCAGAAAATAATATGCAATTATAGGATTAGAGTCCTCTCGAGTAATGAGAACAACAAAAGATAATGGAAATCATAAAGGGTATAAAATTAAGTTGTAAGATAATTAACCATAATTTCAAAAATATTGAATTTGAATCAAATTTCTAATCTCAGCAATCATTCCAAAAACTAAATATAGGGAAAAAATTGATTCTGACAATTCTAACTTAACTTTTTCTTTTATTCAAATTGGAATAATGTTTTTCAAGTTTAAAACATGCTTATAATTGAAAAATGTCTCCTCGAAAGGTGAGAACGGACAAAAAATAAACTGTATCGAATATGAAAATCATGAGAAACTCCCCCACACATAGAAAGTGATAGTGTCTTCACTGTCTATGAAATTATTGTGGGTGTGTTATAGCAATGAATTATTAGGAAAAAATTTAATGGAATTTAACAAAATTAAAATGAGGGAATAGATGACTACCTGGATAAAGTGGTATACCATGAGGGAACTTGGGTTGTCTGTTTGCTAAATTTGGGTAACCCGAAAAAGGTGTTAGAAAAATTTCCTACACTAGATTAAAACATTAGTCAATATTTTTAAAAAATCAATAATAATAATAATAATAGGAAGGTGAACAATATAACAAGAAAAGGTAACCTTTTGTATTCAAATGTGTTAAATATTTACAATGAAGTTCAAGAAGGGACTCAAAATGAAAATAAAAATGACTCAAGAATGAAAACTCAATCTAGAAAAATGATCAGTTATGGGTTACCTCCTATAAAGTTATAGTAGGATGTCATTAGCCGGATGGTTGGACTAAAACATCCGAAAGTGGGGTCTATCAGCATAGTTTCCCCTCTTTCACTTGTAGCTACTATTGGTAGTGTCCTCTAGCTCATGATGTCTCCTGATTGGATTAATTAAATTAGGTGCAACATCATAAGAATTAATCAAGTCTTGAAGGAATGGTATCATGGCTTGTGGTGGCTTCTATTTTGCATGTATTTCTATGTAATGTTCTTGAATTTGTATTTCTATTTTTATTACTTGTTGGGTCACTCTTTGGACCAGAACGGATGGTGGGATGGGTCGATTAACAACTATGGAAGATGCAGACAATTTGGACAACATAATTAAATTTTTTGAAAGAAAATACAATAAAACCAAGTAAGAATGATGCAAAAATGAATTTCCATATATAAAATCGGTCAGGATAAAAATTAGGTCATATATATATGAAAAAATAAAACACAACCATCCCCATAACAAAAAATATAAAACCCAAAAATAAAAAATATGGATGAATAGAATCCATCATCAGGACCAAAAATATCCTCCATCATCAGCCAGCCCACTAGTGGTGATGGATGTTATAGGTCTGGATCAGTGTGTGTAGCAGTAGTAGAAGCGGGTGGATCGACAACACATGGTGGAGTAGCAGTGTTGGATACATGGGATGGAGTTGGTGGAAGATATGTTTGGATCTGTAAATAGGTCATGGGTCAGATAACTGGATTGAAAAAAGGGACCTATGTGGATGTATCAGTGAATATCCCCTTACCCTACTAGGGCTGCTCATCTAAAAGAAGCTTCTAGGCTGTAGGGTCAGTAATATTGGTAGGTAGGATAGGATGGAATATAGGTGGTGTGGTGATTCTAGAATGTGAGGGGATAGCAGGGGTGGGTGGTGGTGTTGTGGTGAACTCTTAGGGCATGATGAAAGAGAGATGAAGATAAGTGGAACTCTGGTGTAGGTTCACCAGGATGCACTACTGTGTAGCCCAGATCTCTACTAGGGTAAGAAGGGTGGATAGATGAATGATATATGAGTAAGTGGAAGAGTTTGGAGGAAAATGGGTGGTACAGGTGGTAATGTGGTGGATGGATCAACTGGTGGGTCGGTCACTACTCGAGGTTCCACTGTAGGTGGTGGGGGTGCCTCCTGTATGCCTGGTTCCCAATGGTAACCATCGTCCTCCCATACTAATTGTTGTATCCTGTGCAAAATTATGAAATCGATGAACTCAAAAGGTCCTAGGGAGGTTAGGGGTAGTGATGCATCGAACACTCTGAGGTACCTAGCTAGATGAGTAATGAAAGATCCTCTCATCAAAGTTCCTCGAGTCCACTAGGCATGTGACTTGAAATAATGAGTGAACTGGGCAGCCATATTGATGGTTGGCCTCCTATGGCTGCTTAGAGAATAATCACATCAATTAGGATGACACTCCTGTGATACTCATCCCTGGTGAACCACCCATGTTTCATGGCTTGATGTAGAATTTTTAAGGCTGAGGCCCATAGCTGGGTAGATTTCATGATGCGTGGGTCATGGGGTGACTGAGAATCTCAGGAAATCAACTCCCATAGATGCTGAGAATCGACTCGCGGTTTCTCAAAATATATATTTGGATATACCTATAAAATGAAAAACTCATTGTCATAAATTTTGAGGCCTATGTTGAACTCAAATAAAGAAATATTTTGTGGCCGACCACCCAGGCAGAATATGAGGCTATCAATTTCCATCTCAAAAAGTGTACAAAAATTATAGAAAATGATCTCTAAAAGTATACTCACGAACCTCGATAATGTTTTTGATATAGAGTGTCTTCTAGAGGTCAAGGATAGCTTTGCTAATGTTCAGCCTGTCCAAGATAGAAAGGTCCAGGGTCTTATTTTTCTACATCAACTTGTCCTGCAACATAATGAGATTTACCTAGTACTTAGGGTTGGTGAGGATATGATAGGGTTCATGTAGAGTTTTTCATCATGGGAGGTGGATTTAGACTCATCCTGAGAAGGTGTTGCATCATGGGCTTCTACAACTAGTGCAGAAGTCATGAAAAGCGATACAGAAGTGGTAGTATGTTAGCGCTTGGCCGGTGGCTGCTCATCAAAGGCTGAGGATGATAAGGTGGATTTTTGAGGCCTCCTGGTTATTTTCATCAAGGAAGAGGCTGGAGGGTTCTGGTTATGTTGGTTTGGAAATGGGTGGTTGGTTGTGTGATGTTAGGTTGAGTGAGGGAGGTGTGGTGTAGAATGGAGGGGGAACATGGTGTGGTTTGGGGTGCACACGGTATAGGGAAGGGAGAGGGTGTCAATGGGGGGAGATGAGAAGGTAAGAGGTGTTGGTGTAGCGATGGGAGGAGGGGAGGTGAAGAGGAAGGAGGCAATGTGGGTGTTTAAGAGGTGGGAGGAAGGAGGTGAGGGGTCGGGGTGGTGTGAATGTGTGTGGGTCGTGAACCTAGGGTTCATGACCTATATTTTTAAAATAAGACCCGAAGAACTACACGACATGTAATAGTGGTTCACGGCGTGTGCCGATGTAAACAAATTAACTTTTTTTCAAAAAAGGTACACACTATATATTAGAGTTACACAACATGTAATTGACTATTTTATCTTAAAACATTGTTCTGTATCCCTCCTTCAAATATTGTACTATACAAACTTTACTAAGGCTATCCTAATCTATCCAAGGATAAGATTTAATACCCTAGTTTTCCTCCCAATCATCACTTCCTTTGACATTGGGATCATGACTCAGTTAAGACTCAATTAAATTTGAGGTTAATGAAATAGCCTTCACGGAATGGTTCTTGAGATATTTTCAATCTTTACCTGTTCACCTTGAATAGTGGTCCACCTTATTTCTGGAATTCAATTACCCCATAAAGAAAAAACTTGAACGACTTAGATGGGGCCTAACCATCAATATTTCAGATTACCAAGGAATAGTTTATATTGTGAGTTGAATAAAAGGACATTATTTCATTGTAAAAATATACACCTAGAAATGTTTTTATCATTCCATTTATTTTATTTTTCCTTATAGATCCTTGAATTTTTATAATAATCCCTTTTGATATCTTCTAATTCAGTTAATTGCAGCATCCTAGCTTCCCCAACCTTCTAAAAATCTAAATTCAGTTCCTTAGTCGCCCAAAACAGACAATGCTCAAGTTCCAATGGAATATGATATAGTTTATCATAAACTAGTCTGAATGGTGTTGTGTCTATGGGTGTTTTATATGAAGTTTGGTATGCATATAGTACGTTGTCTAGTTTGAGACTCAAGTCACTTAAACTTGTATTCACAGTCTTTTCAAAAAAAATCTTTATCTTCATGTTTCACAGTTCTACTTTCCCACTTGTTTGTAAGTGGTAGAGAGTTTTGTGTTGTATCTAATTCCATATTTCTCTAGAAATCCTTTTACATATTGGTTTTTGAAATATGTTCCTTGATCACTAATGAGTAATATTGGAAATACAAATCATTCAAACACATTTTTTTTTATAAATTTCATGACCACTTTTATTGTGTCATGCGAAGTGGTTTCACCTTCAACCCATTTCGAGATGTAGTCAATGCCAACCAGAACATAGGATTTTCCATAAGAAGTTGTAAATAGTCCGATGAAGTCTATTACACAAATTTTGAATATTTCAACTTCCATGATGTGATTATATGGCATCTCATTAATTTTTACAATGTTTCCAGTGCACTATCATCTATTACATCTTTGGAAGAATTCCCTTGGGTATTGCGGTAGCATAGGACATAAAATACACTTTGAAAAAATTTCACTATGGTATAATCAGGTCCATGATGTCCTCTAGTTGGTGACATATAAAACATTTTTATTACATTTACTTTTTCATCTTTTGGAATGTGGCATCCCAATAAGCCATCAGCACAATGCTTGAACAAAAGTTGTTCATCCCAGTAGTAATGATTGACATCAGCCATAAATCATTTTCTTTGTAGGTATAAAATGTATTGATGTAAAAATAATGTGGAAATATAATTGGAAATATTAGAGAACCATTATTGAACCCTGATGCTAAAAGGGTTTCATCTAGAAAATCTACTTCACTATCAGTCTCCCTGTCTACCTTGATGAATAACAGGGGAATTCAAGATAAATGTTTAGAAATCAAATTTTATGTTTCTTTTGTGTCCTTGATTACAATATCAAACTCCTATAATAAGAGGATCCACTATATCAGTCTGGTTTTGAAATCCTTCTTGTTCATATGGTATCTTAAGTCATCTTGATCAGTATGCACAATCACTTTGGACAAAACCAGATAAGAATGGAATTTCTCCAAGGAATATACAACGGCTAAGAGTTATTTCTTTGTAGTTGTGTAATTCACTTGAGCTTCACTTAGTGTGTGGATTATATAATAATATGGGACAAAAAATGTGACCAATTTTCTATCCTTACAGAACACTGATATCAAGGTCATTGGCATCGCACATTAACTCAAATTCCTTATCCTATTGGGGTGAAATGATGACTGGGCTGCTATCAGGCTTCTTTTCAGCATCTTAAATTCCTGCTAACATTCCTAAGTGAAATCTAACAAGATGAATTTTTATAATAAATACGTTAATGGATGGGAATCCTTTGCAAATTATTTTACTAATTTTCTATAAAATCCAGTATGTCCTGGAATATTTTTTATTCCCTTCACTATTGATGGTTCAGGAAAGTCCTTAATGAATTTTATTTTTTCCATATCGACCTATATACCTTATTTAAAGATCTTATACCTGAGTAATATTCCTCCTTGGAACATAAAATGACATTTCTCCAAATTTAATACTTGGAATTTTTCTTCACGATGTTAGAGGACTAATTCCAGATTAATTAAATAGACTTTAAAAGGTATTACATTAAATCATAAGTCATCCATGAAGTTTTCAAGGAATTATTCGGCCATATCATGGAAAATATTCCTCATGCATCACTGAAAGGTTACTGGATCATTGCACATTCCGAATGTCATTCTCTTATTGGAAAAAAGTACCAAATGGGCATGTGAATGTGGTCTTTGGGTAATTAGCAAGATTGAATACAATTTGGTGAGTAATGAATATCCATCCATGTAATAGTAGAATCCATGTCCCACAAGTTTTTTCATAATTCGATCCATGAATTTTATAGGAAAATGATCCTTTCTTGTTGTTGTATTCATGCATATGTAATCTACGAAGACTCTCCATCTAGTGAACGTGCCTGTTGAAATTAATTTATTTTTATCAGTTCTCTCAACATTGAGTCAACCATTCATATGCACAACTTATAGGAGGCTCACCCATTCACTATATAATATGTAAAAGATTATTCATGAATCTAATAGTTTCAAAAATTCCTTTTTGATGACTCCCTTCATGGTTTTGTGAGCCGCCTTTGAGGTTGACATTTTGGATTTTCATATTCTTCAAGTAGAATCGTGTGGGTGAATTCAGCAGGATTGATTACTTTGATGTCTATCACTCCCCAACATATTGACTACTTATGTATCTTCAAAATTAAAACTAATTTTTCTTCTTTTTCTTGAGATAGTATATAATTAATAATAATTGGAAAAGAGTTTGACACTCCTAAGTATGAGTACATAGAGTACTGGGTAGAGTTTTTAGTTCCAACTTTGGTGGTTGAATTATGGATGGAATGAAAGGTGGAAAGGTGTCCCTTGTTAGAAGTTCAATTAAGCTTACATCCTAAAAATCATACTCTTCTTATTTCTCTGATAGTTACTATTCACTTTATTCTTCAATTTCCATGCACTCATATTCTTTTGGGTAAGAGATATTGTATTGTAATCAATATAATTGTATGATTTTTTGGCAGATTTAACTGGGTTAAACACTACATTTTCTTCTCTAACTCAGAATATTAGATGTCCTTGATTCACATCAATCAAATCCTTTCTTATGTCTAGGAATGGTCTTCCAAGTATAATGGGGAAGTCACCTTCATCTTCTGTTTCTGGAACTAGGAATTCTACTAGAAATGTGAAGTTTTTGACTTTAACTAAAAGATCTTCACGAATTCCCCTTGGGTACTTCACTAATCAGTCAGCGAGTTACTGTTCTACTCGAGTTTTTTTGAGTTTGTGTAGTCCTAGCTTTCAGAAAACACAAATTGGAATTAAGTTTATGTTGGCTCTATGATCTCATAGAGATCATCAAAAATTGCATTCTCCAATAGCATAGGTAATTGAGAAAATTCCTATATCTATCTTATTTTGTGGTATTTTCTGCTGAAAACAATAGAGTATTATTTATTTAATGAGTTGACCCCAAGATATTATATTTTTATTTTTTTGGACAATAAATCCTTGAGTAATTTTGCATAAAATGAAATTTAGTAAATGACTTCTAAAAATGGTATGTTGATGTGAAATTTCTTGAACATTTCAAGGAACTTTTTGTATTATGCCTCTGGTCTTCCTTGTCTTTCTCTTTTTGGGAAAGAAAGAGGTGTCTTGTAAGGTGGTGGGGCAACATATATTGGTTCCTTTGGTTTTTTAAGAGTTTTTTCACTTGAAGCTAATGATACTTATTAAGGTGTTTCTTTCTAAACTTCTTCTTCTACTGATGATTTTTTCTTAGGCTCTTCAGGTTTCCTTTCATCTCTTTCACTTGTTTGTTGAAAGTTCAATATTTTTATGCTTCTAATCACTACCACTTTTTCTTCCTCCCTTATGTATGTATCAATATTACAAGGTAGGGTACCTGGTAATCTATTAGACAAATTCTTTGATTTTTTCTCTATTTGAACTTCAAGATTCCGTAAAGAAGCTATTTGGTTTTACATTTCAGTTTCCTGAGTTGTCAGTATCTGATTTTATTTTTGAAGGAAAGTTTCTAGGGGGTTTTCTAGGTAACATTGAGGAAGATTAAGTTGTTGTTGAGGTCTCTGTTGAGTGAGTTGGAATTTCTTCTGAGCTCTTTTTGGTAAGGGTTTCTATTGCATCTATTGTTGGGGTCTAGGTACTATGATTATAGGGGGATACCCTAGTGGTCCATGATTCAAAATTGGAAATTTTTCACTTTACTATTGAAAATATCCTCGGTTGTTATGAGGTTGTTGCTAAGAAGTCATCTGCTGGTAGTATTTTTTTTAGTTTAAAAGGTGGGTTATTATGATTGAAATTGATGTAATTACAATCTTGTGGGTCTTCTACTCCTTCCTTGTAGTCCTGATAAAGATGTGGGCCATCACACATCTAACGTGATTGTATCTCCATTATGGGACTAGGAGTGGGTTGTGTATCCATCATTTAAATTGATTTCAGATTCTTTGTGAGTGCTTCAACTTCCAATACTAATCTTTTTTTTATCCACCTAGTAGATTCCATGCCAAGGTAGTCCACTATCACTTTTCTACAGGATAAAATTGTGAGAGACTTCATCAAGAATAGATCTTTCATCTTCTATATCCTTAAACATCATCCCTCCATCTACGACAGCATCAACGACTATTTGTGTAGCTAGTTGGAGTCCTTGGTAGAATTTATGTAATTGAATCCACATTTCCAGTCCTTGATGTGGGAACTTTCTCATCAACTCCTTGAATTGTCCCCATACATCCCAAGAATATTCTCCATCAGACTGAATGAAGTTATGAATGTTGTTTTGGAGCTTCCAAGTCTGAATCGGTGGAAAGTATTTATCCAATATCTTCTTGGAAATATTTTCCCAAGTCATGATTGACTCAGGAGCTTGACTTTTTAGACAGTTCTCATCTTGTTCTGTTATGTAGAATGGGAAGATGTGCAGTCTGATTGTGTTTAAAGAAACTCCATGGTTGTGAAAGGTATCACAAACTTCTAGGAAGTTAGATATGTGCTCATGTAGATCTTTTATTTGAAGACTACATAATTTTCCCATGTTATGAATCAAATGAATTAGTCCATGTTTTATTTCAAATGTGTAAACTTGGATGGGGGGATGAATGATGCTTGGAGTGGAACCATGGATTGATGGCATACCATAATCCATGATGGTCCTCTCTTGATGCATCTATTTCTCCCCATAAATAATGTTTTTATGGCCATGAGGGTTTTGTTGTTTGCATCCCACTTTATTATGTTGTTCGACCATTATAGAACAACATTTTGTAAAAAGGAACCTTTCAATCTTAGGATCGTAGACTAGGTCTTCTTTTTTCTCAAGGCTCTTCAAACGATTCGATGGACCTTGGTACATGAACTATAACATGAGTTGGAGACATAAGGGTATCTAGAAAAGGATAAAAGGAAAGGTGGTCAGGGAAAGGTAATCCTACCTTTCTCTCTAGAGTCTTGTAAGTAGAGCGTTGTTTCTCCAACAACAGTGCCAAAATTTGATGTGCTCACACATGTTGTTGAATTCACACGGGCTGCAGTCAAATTATAATTGTAACGTTTCCCAAACATCACTTCTTACAAGGGCGTAGAATATTGATAGGTTGGGTTCGATCCCATGGGGAGCGTTACTATCTTATAGAAGTCAATTGATTAATACCCTTTAGGTTATGATTCCTTACTATTTTTTTTTTTGGAATTTCTAGATATATGATGGTTGCTTCAATAAAGATAGAGGGTTTGGGATCAATTTCTAGTATCTTTAACAAGTATTATCTTAATTCTATTCTTGGTAGGATCCTAAGGATTAGGCTGTGAAGAAAGAAAAATTTGTTAGTTGACTTTATTCAAGTCACCTAGTTCATCTAGGAGGTAGTTATTCCTTGATTAGGAGATAGTGACAACCTATATTCATTAAGATTAACTCCTATGGTAGAATGTATCTTAGGAAAGAGTTCATATCCTAATATACTCTAAGATAGGGTCTTCTGCTTAAATATCCCATGATCGGGGATGTTTAATTGAATTGGATAGACATTAATTATTTATCCTAATTACTAATCCTTAAGGTTACCAAGTTTAGAATTATAGTTTTAAATATTCATATTCCATTACTCTCGATCCCTACCCTTAGGTGGTTTTAGCCACTCATGGTAGGAGTAGATAAAAGTAAACAAATAAAAACCACACTTGACATGCTAAGATGATTTGAAATTAAACAATTCACAATCATGAAATGGTTTAGATTTACTAAAGGGAATGAGAATGAAATGGGTATTAAAATGATATAAATCAGAAATTAATGAAATACTTACTTGTAATAAAAGTGTAATTGGATTATACATGAGTTTGGTGATGAACGATGGTAAATGATGAGAAATATAATTGAAGGAGATGATAAAAAAACAATATATGGCTCTTATATTGAAATAAAATAATGAAATAGTGAAGAAATTTGTGTCTGAGAGGGAAGGGGTCAAAGGAAACTCAAAAGTGAACCAAAATATAAAGGAATTATGCTTTAGTATCTAACAAAACCAGTTGTTAAGATTAAATATATATAGGAAAAATATTACATGGTGTGCAATGGATTATAGGTCGTGTAATGTCAATCCGTGTAATCCTATATGTATTTTTGAATCTAGAACATATCTCATGCATATGATTCTCGGAATATGAGGCTTTTCGAATATCACTTCACGTACTGCCAACTCACAATGTGTACTAGCCTTCTAATTTTATCTCTAGATCATATTTCTCATTCAATCGGTTTTACTAAGTTCATGTTGTGTATTGTCCATTCATGATGTGAAATGGATTCTTCACTTTCTAACTTCGTGAATTGGCTCACGACTTTTTGGATGTTGTGAAATCATATTACACAACATGTAATGATAGTTCACAACATGTAATAGGTAAATTCTACACTTTTTATGAATTTCTTCATTTAAAAACATAGAAGCCTTATTTCTTTAAAATCCATCATATGACAAGTGTATTATTGAATAATTCAATTAAAAACCTAAGTAAATGGCTGAAAAAAGTATATATGAATTTAGTTTATCAAGTATCAATAGCATCATCAGCCCAGAATACACCATTCGGGGGTAAAATGATTGATGGAAGGAATAAATACAAAAGAATTACTCTTAAGAGGCCTTGTTTTTGTAGCCCTGGAGGTAGAAACATGAGTGAAATTTCCATCCATACTTACAAGAACATCACATGCTTTATCCCCAGTATGAGAATCCCTCAATAGGTATAGAATCCATTATATAAAAATCATTGATCAATTTAGATTCTTAGGGAGGATTAGCTTGAGGTGATTCCAATCAGAGAGGAACTTCTGGGATCAACCTACTTTCATCTTTCATTTTATCCTTTAGAGTATGCACCATATTACAGTCTTTCAAAGGCTTATCAGAAGGCATGATATCATCCTCTAGACTCAATATTCTCTCATCCTTCTTGATGGGATCATTATAATGAACCATATCATCCATTTCTAGAGAGTCGACAATCTGGCACAACTTGTTCTCCTCCTTCCTTGACTGGTTAAGATAATGTACTTTATTAGGGATCTTAAAATGATCAGAAGAAGGTGAAATCATTGTGATCTCAATCTCCTGACATAACATGTTATCCTCCTTCTTAATGGGATCCTTAAAGTGAATCGGTTTAGCCTTCTCAAAAGGTTCATTGTCTTTCTAGGATAGAATAACAAGTGTGTCACTACCCATATTATTCACAAGAGAATAATATACAATCTGACTTTGTGGAATTCTCTACTGACTAGTTGGACATTCCACAACCTTGACCCTATCATTCCTAGCCTCAGCAATAGGACCTCCATAATCATGAGATGAAATCATAGGCTCAACTGAAGTTGAAGGAACTTAGAGAATCGTGTCCCTTGCTTTCTTCTTCCTGCATTGGGGATCTTCATGTCCCCTTGACTTTTAGAAGTAATAAATAAGATCCCTACTACATTCAACAGTTAAGTGGACATAAAGCTTGAAATTTCAAAACAAAATTGGCTTCCTTGTTTACATAATTTCATGATTAATACTATCATCCCTAGTTGTGAGTACTACTTCCTAGGCCAGTGTAGAGGCATATAAACCTCCATGTGAATCCTCAAAAAATTTCTAAACCTTGGATTATCCATTTTTCTATTAATTCTGCCAAGATTTTCCCACACATGATACAATATCCCAGAGTATCCTTGGATGCCAATACAACAAGTTCAACATGAATATTCTAACCCATACTTTCACATTGGTGTTCCTTACATTACTAGGATCAAAATTTAGATCCCATTCCTATATTCTCATAATACCAGGCTTCAGGGAGATTTAACTAAATCTCTAGGTGCTCCTCTTTTAGTTGTTAGAAAGGGAATACAATATGATTTAATTCTCACCCCATCACTTTCATTTTCCAATCATTAGAGCCCCATATCTCCAAAATTAATTTATTGAGATCAAGAAATTTCCAGAGATGATCCCCTTTTGGAACCAAAATACTTTCAAAATTGATAACCCACATAATTTCATTATTTACTATACTACGTCCTAATTGGGAGATACATGATCAATGTCCCCTTTTTGGTAATCATACTATGAAATGAAACATTAAAATCTGAGAATGAGAAATTAACATCCAATTTGACCACATTGAAAAACATCTTCATTTCTCTAGATGAATCGAGAGGGGTATTCTCCTTCACAACTAGTTTCTTTTTTTAGACCAGTGAAGTTCTTTTTCTGACTAACATCATTGACTCTGTCATAAGTCTAGTTTTCAATGGAAATAATTGAAACTTTAGCTCAATTGTTGGCTTCCAAATCACTAGATTTCAGTTCCACCTCTCTCGCCCCTTACTCTACCACCCTCTTCCATTTTGAAATTAATTCAAGTCAATATATAAATTTATTCTATTATAAATTTCATTTAATAGACTTAAATATTATTATATTATTTAATTTAATTATTAGATAAAATATATAACCATATGTATGTATATAGGTGTTTATTTATAAATATATTTATATATAATGTTTTTAAAATAGGATTTTTATAGAAAACTCAAGTGGAAAAAATAGAAATCTATGAAATGTATTATTATGTTATATCACTGAGTCATTATATACATATGAGGAATGAGGTGTGAAGCTAATCCTGAAGATAATTTATCCAACATGTTACGGGAATGACCTATATGACCTTTAATGTTCCAGGTCAACACATCGTTTTGTTTATTAATGAAAAGTGTTTTTTTAAATCGTTGGGTTTGTTTTAATTTTTTTAAAAGTATCTTCTTATATTTCTTATATAAAAATGGTTTTATCTTGGATTATAAGAAAATAAAAGGATTTGATTTAAATTAAATTTATTTATATTGCAACTAATTTTCAAATAGTAATATTGATATGTATTTTATATAAAATCCATTTGGTTTTTTATAGAAATGGAAATTTTAACATTCAATTTTTTATCAAAATCAAAATTTTATTTCTTGAAGAAACTAGATTAAATAAATTTATTCTTGTATTTTAAATAAAAAATGTGGATAATTTTATTTTTATACCCATAGTGATACATTTCCCCACCATATGTTTTAAAATATTTATCACAAGAATTTATAATGTATTGGAGTTACTTTGGAAACATGTACCTATCATACAAGTAATTTCGATTATATATTTCTATTATATGATAATTTTTCATTATTAATGTGTTTTAATTTTAAAAATTCTTCAAATATATAGACCTAAAATATTTCCAATAATTTAAGACTATATATTATTTAATGAATTTAAATATTTTACAAAGAAAAAAATATGCAATGTTTTTCACTAAAACTAGAAGAACAGGTCGTGGGCATCATAGTCCATCCTGACATCAAATTATATAATAGGATTGGGATACATTATAAAGTGTTATCTGGTTATGTTAAATACTATAGAATGTTTATAAATCACATGATAAATTTGTTTCAATTATTATTACTAGGTATTGCTTTGGAAAACAAAATAGGATTGTGTTGGACTTCTTCCTATCAATAATGAAGAAGAACTTTTACCCCAATGAATTAAATTTGTGCGTCAATAATCAATAATTTATTTAGAAAATAAATGTGAACAACTAAATAAATTTCATTAGTCTATCTTGTTAATATCTTACTCTAATTGAACTTCTTATTAGTCTAAAAAACTATTGATTGACCATAGGTTCATCCTAGGTTACATTGTGTTTAGGTATCTTATACTTCATAAGCTAATCCCAAAATAATAATAATTCATCATAAAATAGTATCTATTATTATTATAAAATACATCTCACTTATGATCCTAAACCAATATATTAACCCTTCATGTTTTCACATAAAAAATATAATAACCTATAATTTTATCCAAACCATTTATATGATATCAACTATAATACCTAGTTACTTTAACAACCCATAAATATGAGTTTAATAGTAAGGATTTCATATTTTTTACATTCTTGTGATCTTTTATGTTTTTAGTTTTAGAGAATAAGAAAACCCATGAAACTAAAAATGTAACACAAACAAAAAATTTCTATTCTTCCCACAAAAAATATGGTTCTTAAGTTCACATCCATATTTCATTCATTACACACATGCTTCATTAAAGGATAATTTCCTTTATTCTGAGCTAGCATTCATAATTGTTTCTACTCATCTTTGGGGCTTGTGATTTTTTTTAAAGATTTTATGTGAATAAGAATAATATTAGGGTATATAAAATAATTTAAAACCTTGAGTCAAGTAAAAAAACATGATAATACATGAAAAGTATTACCATTTTCACATTAAAACTTTCATCCCATAAATAAAAACTAACCACATTAGAAAATAAAAATTTTCTCAAAGAATTTTTTGAAGACCATTAGAAATTATGTGGAAAAACAAAAGGAGCCTTTAATAACATGAGAACTTAGTGAATCATTTCATTTAAAAAAAAATTTACCTTTAAAATTTTAAGTAATTTTATTCCACTATGAAATTAAAATATATCCATAAAAACCCTTTCATAAAAAATAAAATAGTTTCTTCGAGAATCATATTAATAGCCCATGATCATTATTGTTGAAACCATGTAAAAAATAAAATATTTCTAGTAAATTATATAAGAGTGTAATACTAGGTTATCTCCCTAATTTTTCACCTTTTATGAATAAATCATTACCTAATAAATTAGTAAGCTATATCAGTCTCACTTGAAATTATTAGCTATAACAATATCTTATGTCATAATCTACAACTCCCAAGTATTATATCATAGATAAAATATTTATAATATTTCTATTTTCATTATAATACCCTTTAAATAATCATTTTTATTGATAAATTAAATTCTTTCCATTTTCACATAATCATAAGGAGAAATATCATTTTTCATTAAAAAATATTTAAAATAAAAAAAATTACTAGAACAATGGGAATGATATATTATTTTTAAAACCATTACAGATCATTTAATAATATTGATAATGAATAATATCTATAATTATGGGAAAAATAATTCAAGCTATATACATTTAAAAAAAATATTTTTCCCACTTCGATAAATAAGCTTAAAAAACTCATTTGGAAAACATTGAAAACATTCATTTTTTAACATTTTTAAAGAAACTAAAATATATAATAAAATGAAATTTATAAACCTTTAAATAATAAATTTAAACATTCTAGATACCTTAAAAAATATGAATATGGATTAGAAATAGTTTAAAACATTTAAAACAACATTTTAAAGTAATATTCTTTACCTTAAGATGTGTCTAACTTTATATGCTTAATAACTCCTAAATAATAATAATTTTTTCATTATTAAGATATTTTATCATGTTTATTCTATTATAATTACTCTATTTATTTCATTTATTAACATGTTTTATTTAATTAATAAAATGGTTAAGTTCATGTTTGATGTTTTGGGTTTGTTCTATTTATAACCTCAAAAAAACAATGGTGTTTTGGCCTCAGTGAAAGTTTTTATGGTTAAATTACCTATAAAATATTAATAATGATATAATTATGATATTAATACATTTAATAGATATGAAAAAACAATTTAAGGTGGTCATGAAAAATAAATCATGACATTTCTTGGATATGTTAGTTTGTACGTATGGATAAAAAACATTATCAATTTTGTATTGGGTGGAAAATAAATATATTATATTATATTTTAATTTTAAAAAATCATAAATATGAAAAATAAAATGCTCTATTTATTCATCAATTAAATCCTTACAACCATACTTGTAAGTTTTATGTGAAAAAAATCACATCACTTTATGAAGATGATACTCCACACATATGCATGAGTGATGTTATTATCTTCCAATAGATGGTAAGGTAAGAATTTAAGTCTTATGTTATCATTAAAGAATCATAATGATGTTGTAAATAATATATATATTAAATTTTCATATCATTTTAACCATCCATATTATCAAGATATAAAAAATTTAACACATCTCTTCACGGGGGTGGTAGTATGCACGTACACACAAGTGATGTTTTCATTTCTCATGGGATGGAAAAATAGATGAAAATTTGTTCTACCAAAATCATAATAACATTTAAATATATTAAAAATCTATAAGTTTTTATTTCATCATGGAAAAATAATATTTCAAGGAGTTTGAATAATAAATAAACATGAAACACCCAGCTAAAAATTCTTCCTCTTATCTTGAATAACTCCATTAGCTTACACATCAAGCCTTATTAGGATATAAATTTGTTTAGACCAGGACCTATTAACCATAGAGAGGGATATTTTTAAGTTATATTTTAGTGTGTTTGTTTAGATAAATGGTTTAATTTATATGAATAAGTGAATAGGGGTGATTCCCATTTCTAATTTGGTGGGGGGACACCAGTAATTACAGAAAAAATTCAAATATATTATATATATTTACCAAAAAAAGTGAGAAAATTGGAATATTTGAAAATAATAATTAGTATTAGTGAAACTAAAATAATCTAATCAAATTTAAACAATTTTTTATATAAAAAACAATCCCATAATTACTATCTGAACTAACATTTGAATCTTTTCACTACTAGCCCGAAGGTCATTCCCAATCCCCACGGGTTGACATATAACCCCTAAGAATAAAGAAACACTATTTTTGAAATATTTCACCAAAAAAATGAAAAATAAATATAATTAAATTGTATAAAAAATAACTTATAAATAAATCATTAAAACTTCCTCAATATATAATAGGAAAATATAAAAACACCCAATAATATAAAGTAGAAACAAAACTAGAACAACCCATCTTTCGATGGTCAATAACCACCAACCATTTCCCAATCCACCTTTCCTTATCCAAACAATAATGAACCAAAAAGTTAAGATGAAGAGATCATAAAAACATACTAAATAAACATTAAATGTTCAAAAACCAAGTGGTTTAAGTAGGGTGTGAGCTATAGAAACCAATAAGATACCACTAAATAGACTATGAAATTTCACTGAAAATGAAATCAGATATGGTCATTTGTAAACCAAGATTATAAAACAATGATTTTTTTATATTATAAATAATAAAGGTAAAAATGATCATTTTTAAATGGAAAAAATACCATATATTTATTTCTGAGTAATATAGTGTCATAAAAAATAATTTTCCAATTTAAAATCCATTTATGAATCACTAAGGAATTACATAACAAAACCATTCTAATAACATACCAAGGGAAATAAATATATAAAGTATTTATGTCATAAAAATCAAGAAGATATAATCAATGATAATAGAAATGGAAAATATGGTTCTAAATAATTATCAAATGATTATAATCATATATCATGTATCGATGGTAAATTTCAAGGTCATATGTCATGGGAAATTCCAAGATTTATTATTGATTCCACAAAAGATAAGAAAACAACCATGAATTACCATATGAAAATCTATAATATATCTAATAGACAAGATTATCGACTTGAAACACACCATCCTCCTAGAGCATGTCCTTATATTGAATCCATGTTATCTGGGGAGATGCTTTTTAGGGTGTGAGGACCCAAAAGCATATCATAAGTCTAGGTTTCCTCCTCTACCTATCTAGGTTTCCTATGACTATTCAAATAGGTGAGTGAGAAAATAATAAATAGTGACCCATCATGGCATCATCATACATGTTCACTATTCCATATCATAAAAGGTTCATATATCTACCTCACCCCAAGATTCTTTAAAGATTATAACCATTTTTTCAAAACCAATCACCAAGTTCATTGAGAACCATTTTTCAATGAAGTTTATACATAAGGGTTTATCCATGAATTTTTATAACAAGAGAATTTACTTCAGAAAGATCTAAATGGGCCTTTAATGAAAATAGGATTGATACAAAAAACATCTATCAATTTAATAAAACATCACTTTGATCCATTCATTTTAAAATTTACATACATGTATGCTTCCTTCCAAATCCATTTTAAAGTTTCAACCAATCCATTAAATAAATAACATGAAAATCACAAAATTTTCTTTAATGTTTTTAAATATCAATTCTATAATACTTTTCCATGTGTATCCATCAAATGTTATCCATTTAATTATTTCAAAAAATAAATTTCAAGGGAGATCACACATTTCAAACCATTTAGATCAATATTAAAGAATTAACATATTTTCATCAAAATTATTCTTTTCATTTAATAAACCCAAACCATCATGTTACAAGTAATAATACTTCATTTCAAAAGAAAATATTGATTCTAAATGTAAAACTTACTATAAAAAATACTATTTTCACCAAAATGGGACAATTTATGATTTAAGATTATTAAATCATGTTTTTTCTAATCTCAAATGGGATAAAATTTTATTCCAAAAAAACCTGAAGCACTAGAAGAAAAAAAAGCATAGAAACTTCTACAAGGAATATTCTAAATCAAACCACAATGAATCCGAGAAGAGTCTCCTCTAATAGAGAACATAGAATCAATTAATATGGATCTCATGAGAAGAGATAATAGATCCTAGAATGAAAATTCCATGTAAACCATTCTAGGTCCAAAAATCCTTAAGGCTTCCATAGCCTCTAGGAATAATGGATCATGATAGAAAGATGTATCAAATACAAAGAAAAGAAAGTCATACAAGAATAGGATCATTTCTTATAACGACACATTATTTCGCCTATAGGTGAATTTGGGAGATCCAAAATTTACTAAGAGGTTTTCAAGGTTTGAGTGGTTTCAGTTAGGCTTGAGGAAAAATAGAAAATAAATTAAATGATGGTTATGGGGTTCAATTACCAAGTTACCCATATGTTTACTTGCATCCTGCGACACAACTGGCTATCCAATGGTTACTTTAGAGATGTAGTAACCAGGGGATAGCCCATCGGCTATCCATTGGCCTGAACTACATAATAGGTGGACCACCTGTAGATTTATAAGATGGAGTTAAATATCTAAATCTGTCTCAATTCTTCAATTCATCCTTGAACCCCTTAATCCACTTAAAAAAATCTAATGACCATTTTATAAATGAAAGTAAAATCGAGATGTTACAATTCTTCCCACCATGGTGATTTATATCCTTATAAGGATTACCTTATTAAATATAGAAAAATAATGAGATAATTGGGATTCACACACCCAACTCATAATATAGAAGATCCAAAAAATATAAGAAGACTCACTAGAAAGGGAACACACGGAATAACTCCCAAAGAATGAGCAATAACCAATAAAACATCCTCAACAAAACCCATAAATATCACTACCCATATCCAAACAACACTGCAATTCCATCTATGGGATAGAAAATAATACGATGCCTGATGACCTAGAATAGTTTTCCACGCCATTAATTGATTCACTAGGATAGCGGAACATGGGAAGAACACCAACAAAAAGCACTTCAATTCAACCCAAATAAGAGACCTCAATCACTTACTACAGAGAACCACCGATGGAAGAAACCAAACACTCAAAGGAAAGTCATGCCCAAAACATCCCAATAATTAAAAAATAACCAAGTACATTAAGATCCCTAAATGATCCAACTATCCACACGCAAGGAAAAAAATAAAAATGATTTCTCCATCCGAAAATTACTCAATTATAACTTGTAATACTCACATAGAGCATCACCCAATGATGAGCTCATAAGAACATACACTAGAATATCTTGGATCCTAGTCCATCAAAAATACAGATAATCATAGATACCTAATTACATACCCATCCAAGTATAACCAGAAAGAGATTAAACAACCAGGCCACTACACAATAGGGCACAACATGATCACAATAAGTGACATCACCCAATACATCAAGATTAAGATCTAATCATGAATCCAAAAATGAGAGGATACTAAGGAAAAAAACCAATCCACATGGTATCCAAAATCCACCAATGGAAAAAATACAGGGGAGGAAAGGAAAGTGATATCAAAATACAATAACAAAAAAACTTTTAGAGGTTCCCAAAATAAGATTCTCATCTATATCCAAGAGCACAAAAACCTCATGGTATTGAAACCATTTAAAATAAAGATAAACACTTAAGATAGGAAACCCATAAAGAGAAACTAAAGAGATATCAAGGAAATAGATCCTTGAAACATAATAGAAAAACCACAAAGATCCCAAATTAATAATTCTATGAGGAATTGAAAAACGAAAATATACAAACTCAAACAATCATTCCTTTAACAATGAGGTCAAAACTCTAAATCAGTAGAAACTCACATCATAAACTGCTAAACTATGTTAAAAATATTCACTCCAAGCAAAATGGATAGAGACCTATAATCTTGAAGCCTCTATAAGACCACAATTAGGATATTATGAACATTGACTAAAATATTCCCTTTCAGTAACCTAATTTAAAAAACTCCATTTGTGACCCAAATGGACACACTAGTTATAATATCTTGAAGCTTTCCCATATAAACTATTTGAATTAATAGGTTTCTCACACTATAAACATAGAAGATTCCCCTTCTTTACCAGAGAAAACTATCCTTGATCAACCAACCTATTTTATTCAATAAAAAATACCTATTTACTTAATCTAACCATTAATGATGAATTATCCACTACATATTACTTTTTTATATCTACTTCAACTGATAAATCTATTTTAATCACCATGAGATAACAATTCAGACATACAACTAGTTTAATAGTTCTATGTTATGGGTGAATACCTCTTTTAAAACCTTGAGCCTTAAGGGAGACCAACAAATTTAGGAGAGACACACACCACACTTAAAATTTGGTTGGCGTACTCCTCAACCGAATACTCACCTTGATAGAAACTAATGAGATCAAAAAAATTATTCACCTTTCTTATGTACGATACTACCACTAAAGGAATACTAACTTGAATAATTTAGAAGTAATTCATTCATACATATGAATAGGAACCAAGAATTTCCACCACACATGACTAGGACCCTCAAATAAGGGAGATAATGACTTGACCTTCCATTCATCCAGAGTCTTAAAAGAACCAAATATTTATTTAACTTCATAAGTCCACTTCATTGCCTCAAGTAAATCATACTCACATATATAAAAATGTGGATGAAAATATAATAATACCTATATGGGGTCCAAATACTAGAATAGGTCTAGATCCACCACTCAAATCAGAGTCTGGGTAGATTCTTATACTTGAGATGAAACTTTCTAAAAATATAAAGGACCACTTTGAGAATTGGTCTAATTAACATAGATTCTATCTTTCCTGTAATTTTTTTGAGATATTTTAGAAATCACAAAACATAGTCTCATCTACTAAAGAAAAAGGAAAATCTAAGAAAAATATAAAAAAATTGAAAATTTTTACATGAAGCTCCACACTACTTTTATAAAAACATCATTACATAAAAAATAATAAATATTTAACCATTTATAAAAAAAATTAAACTTTCTTTCCAAATTGTAATATCTTGATATAAATTTATCATAGTTTAAAAATATGTTACCATTTTGTGGAACTTCTTCCATTCGTTCAAAACATTAATCCCAATTTTTAATTTTAAAACCATTTCTATTTAAAATCCACTATAAATTAATAATTTCAATTCTTTAAAACATTTATTTAAAAAAATCAATAGGATTATATGAAAAAATTACTTCCAAGCCAAATATTTCATTGAAAACACCTTTTATAATTGAAAATATTTTTAAAGAACTCAAATGAAACCTATTTTAAATTAAAATTTTGGTTTTTATAAAGTATTTAAAATAATAAATAAAATTATTAAACTGAAACATCTATACAAGATAATAGAGAAAACATACCCATTATTGACTATTAAAAATAAGAACCCTATAAACTAACCTCACATAAATGATGCCACTTGGAAGAAAATGGAGAACATGTCTAGTTTAGGGTTAAAGTATAATTATGCATGGATTGGTCACATGGGATAGTAAACCATGCACTAACCACATAAAAGTTCGTGGGTTGACGTCTAGATTAGCTACATTGGTCTGTCATTATTTACTAGATTATGAATTAAATGTGAAGTTGTAGTCATCTCTCCATTCCAAATTAAAATCCACAATATATACTAAAAATAAAATACAATCTCATCAGGACTCAAAATATAATCAATATAAGGAAATAAATAAATCAATAAAAATACCCAAGTCCCAACATTCCTTGGTAATATAAGTATTATCACAAAGGGTTTCTTGGATGTCAATATGGGTTATATTGATATATGAATCAGAATAATATGTTCATAATAGATTAATAACAAGAGGTGGTGAATTGTAGTTTATAAAACATTTAGTTTAAAATAATTAAACTAAATAAATTCACAAACCATTTTAAGTAAAAAAGATCAAATTCAAACTTGGCCCTAAGTCCAATTGAAAATGTATTATAATCATGATTGATTTCGATATACTAGATTAAAATAATTATAATCATGTAATATTAGTTAAAAACAAATTAAATATATCATAAACATAATGGGTACAATTAAATCAGAGTATCTTGGATTCATAGTAGATCTGATTAATAAAATAGATTGTTTTTTTATCATATTAAAAATGTTACAAAAACACTAATACAAAAAAATAATAGTGGAATAAATGACTTATAAGAAAAAAATTAAATAATAGAAAAAAATATAATAAAGGCTTATATCTATTTAAAAATAATATATCTCTTTTAAACCTAAGAGCAAGGTATCCCCAAACCTTTTCTATAGGTTTGCCTCATTTTACACTCAAAAGCAAGTCATTATTTCCTTTTTAAGGAAATCACCTGATATGAATATTATATTTTTTTTGTCTTCCAATCCCCAGCAAGCCTCGATCCGATGGATTGGATCTGTCTTTATATCACCAAAATCCTTTAATCAATAAGATGATCAGATTCTCCAAAATTTTATCCCTACAATCCTTTGATCGTCACCACATATCGAACACACGATAACAATGCCAAAGTATTATTAATAGGAAAACCTGATAAGGTTCCATTAAGAAGGGAAAAATCTAAAACAATTACAAAATACTTAAAATAAGTTTTTAATACTTTGTAATATTTAGAGCTCTCATACAATGAGAAATTTTAAAATGAAATCAATCAACAAAAAACTATTCAAATGATTAGGTATTCATAGGAAACCTTCTCAACTATCATAATTTTCCAATGGTCACATTTTCAGCAAGTTTGTTATAATTACTTGGACACATTGAATTTTAGTGGCTGTCTTTCAACTAATTATTGGATATTTTATTGATTTATACCATTAGGGTGTAAAATAGGTCCTTTACATTAGAATTCAGTTTTCTATATTCAAAGTTTAATCTAATTTAGTCTAATGTACTTTATTATAGATGTCATTATGATAACATTTATGAGTATAAAACCAATTATTTTTGGTTATGGTATCATTATGATTATAAATATTTTTTCAATTCTAAAAATAAGATCTAAAATTTTATATCTGATTTTATAATAGTTGAATCCGATGTTTATCAGATCTATACACATTATAATAATACTTATAAGGTTTGTTTATAGTCATGAATACATTAGAAATAAATATTTTTATGGTAATTGACTATGTTTTCTGGAAAAAACATTCTAAAATAGTTTGTACATGAAAAATTACTAATCATGTATTTAAGAAAGATTTTTTTTTATTTTAAAAACAAAAAGAATGAAAAAGTAATAAGTAAAACTTTGGACTCAACATGGTGATGATCAAGCACCCATTAATGATATAAATATTGAGTAATGACATGTTCTTAATTTCCTTTATACCATGAATCATCCCAGATAAATAACCTGATATATTTTAAAGAAATATTTTTTCATGAAAAAACCACCTTTGATACTAATTGTAATGAACCAACCTGAAATTACTATTTGAACCGATATATGAAACATGTTTCCACAGACCTAAAGGTAATTCCTAAACCCCAAGGGCTAGAGACTAGTGTTATAGCATCAATAAAAAATAATTGGTAATTATTTCACCCAATAAAACTAAATCATGGAACACTACTGAAACATCAATAGATAGATCAAATAGTACAAACTCAAAAAGATATATGGAGATGATATAAAAAGATCCAAGAATAGTAAGTAGAAAAAACTAACAAACCCTGTCTCTTGGTGGTCTAGAACAACCCATTGTATCCCGATCCACCTTCCCTCATCTAACCAAACATAAACCCATGAGGGACGATGATGAGAACATGATCACATACTAATGAAAAATTAAAGATGCAGATACCAAATGGTACAAGTTGGGTGTGTTCTATAAAGACTAATTTGTTACCACTAAATAGTATATGAAAATTATTTACCGTAAAATTAAGTTATTCTATTTTGAAAACAATGATAAGAAAATATTTTTTAACCCTAATAATGAAATAGTGTAAAAATGTTCATTTTTTATAAAATATTTGAAAATAGTTTCATAATCCATGTTTAACAATGCATAATGAAACTATGAGATTATATAATGTATCATGAAAAAATCACATAATAAGGTAAATACATGGATAAATCAAGTACCTCATATAAATCAATTAGATAAAAAAGGATGACAAAAAAGGAATCTCCAGTTTCATGTAATGATCAAATTATTATAATTATATATTAAGTATTAATGTCATGTGTCGAGGTTATATGGAATGGTAAAGTCCTAGATATGTTAGTGAGTCAACCAAATATAAGAAAACAAACCATGAGTGACTATATTAAAATGTAAAATATATAAAACCCAAATGATTATCGACTCAACACACACACACCACCTTAGAGCGCATACCTATTTAGAATTCACAATATCTAGAGAGATGTTGTTCAAGGTGTGAATATAAAAAATCATTTAAAAAATATATGGTCTCTCATTTAGATTTTTACGTTTGCCATGACTAATTAATGTGGTTAATCGGATAACAATAATCTGGGATCATAATGGGGATCTATCACAGTATCATCATGAAAAATCATTATTCCACTTCATACAAGGTTCACATCTCAACCTAACACCAAAGCTACCTCAAATATTAAAACCCCTATTTTAACAAAATTCATCAAATGATTTATGCCCCATTATTTAAGTAAGATTATATTTAGGGGGTTATATATTAATCTATATGACAATATAATTTATTCAAAAAGTTTAAATGGTCATTTAAGGAAATACAATTTGATAAACAAATACTTTATCAATTTAATAAAACATAACCTTGATTCATTCATTTAAAAAGGTATATAAATACTCACTAACATTAAAAAACACTTTAATGTCCATATTGGGCCTTTAATAAAACAATATGAATAATCCCAAAAACCCATTTATCATTTTAAATTATAATTACACTTAACCTTTTTCAAAACAAATTGTCACATTTTATCCTTTAAATTATTCTAGAAATTACATTTCAAGGGAAGTAAAAAATTTCAAACAATTTGGTACAATATTAAAGAATTAAATTATTTTCATCAAAATGTGCATTTGTATTTCATAAACTAAAACCACCATATCCAAAAACATACCAACTTCATTTCAAAAAAAATATTGATTCTAAATGTGAAACTAACCATGAAAAATAATGTTTTCACTAAAAAGGATAAACATATTTTTTGAAATAATTAAATGATGATTATAAAATTTCAAATGGATTAATAATGAATTCATGAAATAGATGAAATACAAGAATAAGAAACACCATATATGAACATACTTGGAATATCTAGAATCTAATAAAAAATCCCCAGGAAGTGTCACCTTCGCTGGACAACACTAAATCAAGGAAGTGGGATCTCAAGAGAATCGAAAAGTGATCATGGAACTAAATTACACGTCCAAAATTATACATTGAACAAACCCCCATGGATTCCATGTCCTATAGGATTAATTAATTCGAAGAAGAAGAGGTATTACAGGAAAATAATATAAAGACATACCATAAGATTTTTTCTACTTTTAACGAAACTATGATATTCTAAATAATGAGTTTTGGAGAGAGACAATTTCCAAATAGTATCTCAAGGTTCAAGTTTCTCAAGTTAGTTTCGAGGGAGAATAGAAAATAAATAAAACAAGGGTTTTAGTTTGAAATTAACATACTACCCAGACACTAACTTGTGTCCTATGGTACCACCAGCAGGATGGTAGAGATCCACTAGTTAGCTTTTAGAGACCAACCAATTGGTTGATGGAAACAATAGATTGTCGTTGCCACTACCCAACCACCAAATTTTCTGTGGTCCTCAAAAGATAGCTGATGTACTATTTATATCTTTACAGGCTATATTTCCATAGACAAACCTACCTTAAATCCATAGGTATTCCTCTAGCCACCTAAATAAAACACTAAGGTTAAGTATATTAATGAATGAAAACTAACATGCTATATTTTAAGATGGTTTAAACCATATCTCGTAGTTTTAACCCCCTTGTTAACTCTTTTAACCATTACCATAATGATAAAGGTTTATAAGATTACTATTGATATTGTTCATAATTTTAAATTGAAATTATTACAAAATTTATATCTCATGATTCAAAATATACAATCCATTTTTTCATATTTAATTTTCATATATTTTAAAAAATAATTTTAATATAAGTATGAAACTACAATGAAAACAATTTTTATAAAAATTCCAATTTTAATCATAAAAATGATATTATACAAAAATAAAGTATAATTCAAATTCATATAGAATTAATTAAATTGTGTTAAATAAAAGGAGAATATTTTTACATTAAAACAAATCTATAATAGTAAACAACCTTGTAAATACTTCATTAAAATATAGAAACTAAATTTATATATTTGAATAAAAAATTTACTAAAATTTCCAAAATGTTAAACATAGATTTCTAATATCATAATTTTGAGTCAAAGATTATGTCTAGAGTGGGATTTGGGTTATTTTTCCTTTTAGAAATTATTACATAATATATGGTTAATTTGAAACAAAATTCATAACAAATAATTATTTTTGAATTTGAATTATCAATAGTTGATAAACTTGATTTGAGTTTAGAAGGATAATATCAATGTTATTTAAGCATATAAATGATCAAACATAATTTATGAATTTATGTGGGGTGTTGTTTAATGATATAGTATAGAAACAAAAATAGATTAAAAACACAATTGACAAGAAGTTATGCTAAATATCTATATGATCCCCTATGTATCTACCCCATGATTAGAGAGGTTAATGGTATAAATCCCTAAGTCTCAAAAGTGACCAAGAACCAATCCCTCACAATTGTGTCCTGTGATAACCCTCTTGATATATTCTCTAGTCACCAAGTAACCCATCCCTCAATTTTTTGTCATGTAGATCTTTAGTTAAAGGTGGTTGAATAAACAAAGGTTTTATTTTGGAAAACCCTTTACATGACATTAATAAATCTATTATATGGGATAATATACAATGGAGGATAAATATATAATGAGAAAGGATAGAGATACCTTAAGTAATTTTGAATATATAGGATCTTGATAGGAATTGAGAATTTAAACTATTCGACATCAAATTGATTTTTTAGAGAATGATGTTGGGAGAAATGATCATAAGGTGAATCTTCATGGAACCATGGGGTCCTTTTATAGCCTGAAAATGGTGTTAAAATCATCTAGAAGTCACTCGGGGAACTAAAATAGGAATGGAACACCGTAATTTAATTTTTGACCACAATAAATATATCCTTGTGGACACTAATCAACACCACCAGGTACCAGGTAGCCTCCATCGTGTTACTGGGGGCTTAATGATGATCCTTCATCAGAAAGACACTAATGGACAACAATTGTTCAGTGTCCTTTATCAAGATCCACACTTCACTGGATGATACACAGGCTAGTCAGTGCTCCTCTACCATGCATCTCGTGGTCATGCTGTATGTATCTCCTGCTTTAACCATTACATCAGGTAGTAGGTGCACTAAACTGGTTATCCAATGTTATCTGGATACATTTCTCTTAAATTGGGGTCTTCTCTACTTCACTACAAAGCCTTCAAAATGTTCTTCTATCTGTATTTCAATACATTTAAGGATGGAAAGAGATCTGACTAAGAATTCATTAAGCCTATATCAAAAACATTAATAATACATGTAATTAACCAATTTGAATTCAATAAAATTACTAAAACTCGCTAAAATGGTAAACAATATCAATATAGGAGAACTGTTTTATCATTAAAACACCATTAGTGAGAAATAATTTCAAAAATAAGAGAGATCCAACAATCTCCCCGCATTTTTAAGATAAAAAACACATAACTTGAAAAGATAAATTATATATAAATAAAGAATTAAATAGATATATAAGTAATTCAATATATTAATAAGATATTCAATGATCTCAAGAATAAAACATATAAATTGTGACTTTAACAACTATAAAGAATAATTTTAAGACATTTTTAAAGCTCTTCCATTTCTAAATGAATCAAAAACTTAGTAATTAGTTATTTATATTTATAAAGATAACATTTTTATGAAATTTCTCCCCATTACATTTTAGAAAATTTTCCCCACTACGTGATTATCAAAAAGGGAAGAACATTAAAAAGAGATATAAAATAAGTTTAAGTAAAAACATAAGAAAGATTTTGTTGAAAAATCAATGGATACGTTTTATAAAAAATCATAAGAGAGAAAAATATTTTGAAAAAACTTTTTAATTTCCTTAACACCAAAAATATTATAATTATTATAGATAGAGAGAGAATAAAGATATAGGGAATAAATAATAAAATAATAAAAGAAATAAGAGAATTTAAAAGAACTTATTAACTTCCAAATATCAAAATCAATAGGATCATTATGGAGAGAGAAGTGATAAATATGGAATGAGAAAATGAAGTATCAAATAATAAAGAAAGAGAAAGAAATTATCAAATGTAAAAACAAGATAATTGAAAAAAGAGAATAAGATATAAGACAAGATAATATAGAAAGAATACAAGTCAAGGGAAATGAATAAAATTAAACCGGGTATATACCATTACTACAAAAAAATCTTAAATTTATGGTTTCACCTTAATTGAAATATTTCTTCTTTAAAATAGCATGAAGAAATTATTCCTTTAAAGTAAAACTATTCCTTGAAAAGATTTCTTAAATTTGGAATTTTTTCAAGAATATCTCAAGTGAAATGTTAAAGACAAGGGAATATAAACTTTTTTACTCAACATTAATCTTCTTTAAGAGAGATAAAAACAAATCCTTTATTTAAAATAATAAATAAATATAAATAAATTTATGAGTTTAATAAAATAATTTTGAAAATAAAATTTCAAAAATCAAATGTATCCAAGGTAATTAATAGTAATATATTTTTATTAAAAAAATATTCTGAAAAGTACTTATTATTTTTAAATTTTAAATGTAAGATAATTTTTTTAATATAATTATTTAATTAATTTAATTGAAAAATATATATCTCCTGTAAAGAAAAATTTAGAACTAAAATAAATAAATCTTCCTCTCAAATGATAACATATATGAGATAAGGGATAATATACAACATTAAAAAAGAAAAAAATATTAATGTTATGAAAAAAGTTTTGTTAGTAATACTTTAAAAAGATTTTATTTTAATTTGAACATAAGATATCCATAGATCAAATAAGGAATGTAACATGTGAAACATTCCTAATTCACCTTTAATGAATTTCAAATGGTCAAGGTCAATATTTTTTGTTAAAATACTAGAGAATTAATATTTAGGTAGAAAACAATCAAATTAAATATCACCTTTTTTGAAGTTATCACTTAAGAAATTGTGAATAAGTTCAATGAGTTTAGTGTGATAGTGTTGAAAATAATTTTTAGAGATATATATTATATTGGTATTGTCTCAATTGATTGATATTTCATTAAATGTTAGCCAAAATTCAGAAAGTGTGCCTGGAATCTACAATATTTGATCACACCAACTCCTAGAGGATATGAATTCCACTTCGATTTTAGAATAAGTAACATGGTTCTTCTTCTTAATACTCTATAAAATAGTATATTTTCTTAGTTTATGAAAAGTTCCACTACTACATTTCCTATCTAGTGTGCATCCATTAAAATCAATATCTAAAGAAGAAGTTAATTCAAAATTTGTTCATTTTGGATTAAATAAACTAATATTTTTTAGAAGTTTTTAAAAAATTAATAGTTCTTTTAATTGATTTGATGCTTTAATACCCTATATTTGATTGCAGTCAAACACAAATATTAACACTAAATATGATATTATATGGGGTCATTCTTTGGTAAATTAAAATACCAATCATACTTCTATAATTCTTTTTGTCAACCAATTTATTAGTTTTATCCAATGTTATCTTACATGTCATAATAATGGGAGTTATTATTTCATTAGAATCATTTATTCCAAAAAACTTTAAAGTTAATTGGTGTAATTATTTAGTTCAAAATTATTCCATCAAAATTTTGAGAAATTTGGAAACTAAGAAATAATTTAAGTTCTCCCATAATTTTTATCTAAAATTCATTTTCCATTAAATAAAAAAATTCAAAACTAATTTTTCCATTAGTAGAAATAAAAATTACATCATCAATTCAAATTTAAACAAGTAAAAAAAGATCATTTATATGTGCTTTAAAAATATAGTTGAATCATTTTTTCAAATTTTAAATCCATTTCAAAGAGGATAATTTGAAAGATGTTTCAACCTAGACTAAGGGGATTGTTTTAAACCATAAATATCTTTTGTATTTTTGAAAAATGAATTTGGAAAAAAGGGATTTTAAAAAATTGTTGGTTATCCTAAAAAATATTTCTATAAAAAATATTTAAAAAAGAACTGTTGACATTAATTTGAAAAGGATTTAAATTCTTATGATAAGTGAATGTGAACAGGATTCTTACAGATTCCAACCATGTTATGGGAGAAAATGATTCACTAATTTTGATTCCTTCTTTTTGTTCATAACCTTTTTCAACTAGAAAATCTTTGTTTCTGGTTATATATCCAAATTTTTATAGTTTACTTTGAAAACCCCATTTAGATAAAACAATTTAATGATAATTATTTCATTCCAAGAGAGTAAATAAATAATTTAAATTGAATTTATTATTTTCTTAATTTATGTAAATAACCAATTTTCATCATTAATGGAGTCTGTAAGGTTTCAATCTTCAATGTGAGAGATAAAGGTACAATTTTCAAACTCATTAAAATCGATCTACATGTATGAGTTCCCAACACAAAATCATTGATGAAATTTTCAAGGGGGTGGGCTTTAGATTTTTTGTAAACTTTTGGAGGACAATTAGAAGGAGATTCTTTTCCTTCTTAATAATATTTTTTTCAAAAATGTTTATTTAAATTATCATTTTCAAAAACATTTAGATGAAGTTGTTTGGGAAAGTTATCATTAAAAACAACATGTATTGATTCATCCAACATTTTATCACTTTTATTAAAGTCAAAATAATATTTTTTATGTTGGATAACCCTAGAAATATACATTCATTTAATTTAGAATCAAATTTACCAATATTTTCATTTGTGTTTTAAATAAAATATTTCCAACCTTTTTTTTTGAAAAAAATCCCACTTTAGGTTATCTATTAAACAAAATTTACTTAGTGGGTTTCTTTAAAAAGGGTAGAATGAGAATGTGATTAATGATATAGCTTTCCATTTTCTTGGAATCAGGGAAAAACGTTTGGGAGTATAAAATTAATTGAAAATATATTGATTCATTTGTTGGATTATTTTATTTTTCTTCTCTATAACCCCATTTTAGGGGTTTAAGTGGTATAAAAATAAAAATTATAGCCTTTAGAAGAATATAAATCATTAAAGAACTTGTTATCAATTAATTAACTATCATCACAATAAAAAATAATAATTTTAAAAACTTTTCCATTTTCCAATCATTTAAAAAACTTGATAAATAATTTTAAATATTAACTTTTATGAGTTAATAATTAATCCCATGTGAGTATTTTAATGTCATCCACAATTATGAGATTATGGGTTTTTGGTTCTATACATTCATTTTTATTAGGAAAAAAATGCTCGAGGTGAATAATTTCCAAATATTTTAATGAAAAAATAATAATTTTTTATTTAAAATAGGTTTTTTGTTACATAGTATGTTGACATTATTAAATACACTGAGATTTTGTGAATTTTTTTTTCAAATTAATTTATCCTTTTTGATATTTTTCATTTCACACAACACTGAAAGTAGTTTATTTTATATTAAATCACTATGTTTGTGTTGTGTTATATGAAACACAAAGTTAATCATACACTAAAAATAACATAAATTTTAGATTTATCTACATAGAACACCAAGGTTATCTTTCATTACACGCTACATTGACTTTCCTCAATGTCTTGCGTAACACGCTAGACCGAGTTTTATTGAAAAATTATATATTATAAAAATGTTATTATTTAATATAATAAGATATAATTGAGCCATTAAATTAGAGGTTATGAATAGTATTAACTAATTTATGAAAATATATGGTTTACACTAATATAAGATAAATTCATAGGTTACCAATTAATAATAAATGAATATGAAAACCAATTGAATATAAAGGGAAATAATGTTATTTTTATGGTCACATAGGTGTTATACACTAATAAATTAAATTAATTACAATTATTGAGTGATATTAAGGTAATATATATGTTATATATTCAATAAAATATTTTTCATATTCATTCAGTAGATTTTATAGACATAATATAAGAACAAACCCAATTTTATGCTTAAAACCCAATATTTTTTTATAAATGTATTTTTACCAACTTTTAATGGAGAACCCATTTTAATTAATTTTTTTGGAACTTTTATATATTTAATATATAATAATAAACTTAATAGTTTTAAATTTAAATAATAAAATTTGGTTGGGGTAAATTTTTTGTATTTTTCTATGAATTTTCATTTTTCAATTAATAATAAAAAATACTGAATTTTAGTTCAAAAATAAATTTTCATTTAATCAAATTGTAAGTTTAAAATAAATTTAATTTTTTAAAAATGTTTAATTAGATCATATTTTTATAAATCAACCGAACATAGGTCATTGAAATTAAATTTACTTTGAAATTGAATATAAAATCATAGAAAACTTTTGAACCTTTTTACTTTAAAAACATGTATTGTCGACCCAACTGTGGGATTATATTTAAATTAATTTATACCACTTATATTATTATAATTTTAAAAAATAGATCCCATATTCAGAATACAAATGATTTATAATGTCTAATAATTTCATCTTATTTTTTACCAAAACATATTAGTGAAAGTAATTAAAATTAATTACATCGATTAAGGTAAAATTAAGCATAACAAGGGAATAAATCTTAAACTTAAGAGAGGAAATGATGTATAATATTGTCCAAAACCCATTTTATATCCATTTTTGTTCATAAACCCTTAACTCTTGAGTTTTTTTTATATACTTGTTTTAGGTAAAAACGTTGGTACACCTAACTTGTTCTCTAAAATGCCAAGTGTCTCCTTTCCTTTCCCTATAAAAGGCCCCAAACTCTCCCTCTTCCTCACACCTCTCAAAACACTTAGTTTCTTCCAATATTAACCCAATAAACATAACAACAACCCTAAATTCCTCCTTTAATCCCCACTTTTTTAATAAACTAGTACTTCGCCTGTGCGATGCACAGAACTGTAAAATTATTATTATTATTAAGCATAGAATACTATTTATCAAAAAATACTTATATTTGTACAAGTTACCCAGTAATAGTTATTCTTATTAATTTGTAATCAGATATTATTGGCACATATAAATGGAATAGAAGGGGATAAAATCTAGAGACATAAAAATAATATTTCAACATATAAGGGATGCAGGAAAAATATTTTCTGTTTTTGGAAGAAGTTTGAAAATAATTTCCAAATGCATTCATATCTTGATTCTCTTCCATTATGAGAAGAGGATTAATTTGAATATAAAATGTCAGAACCCAATCTTTAATTTCACAATAGTCTATGAACTACATGTTTGTAGAATTTTTTGAGATAAGATATTTCTATGAAGCGTGCAAGGACCAAAGGGTCGTTGTAATATATCTTCAACTTCATTCTCTAGAAAATTCATTCTGTAGATGAAAATAAAATTATATAGATTAATTAGTAATGAATATTTAAATATGAAAATAAAATGTAACAATTAAACAGAACAATGTAGTAGTAATAATAATTATTGTTCAATAAATGCACAATATAGTGGATAGTAACAAACTCTAAAAAAATCAAACATGATATTGTAAAGCTGTCTAATATGGAGTTTTTCAGTAGTATATAAAGATGGATTGTTTGTAAAGTATAAAAATAGGAAAAAATAAAGAAAAGTGGTATAACACATGGTGTTTTTGTACATTATTGAAAAAATATGTACCCCAAAATGATGAGGTAGAAAACATATAATATAAATGTCATCAACTTAATACATCCTATCAATGAAACAGATCATTGTCACATGTAAGTGGCATAGTATTTGATACATCCAAACAATTTAACAGAACATTGAACTAGTAGATGAAACATACTAACAATGAACACCAAAATAGTCTAATAAAATTGAATGTTTTTTACAGTCATCATTACAGAGGTTTACATACCAAAATAGTGACTAATCTCATGTTTATATATTACATACCAAGATAGTGTTTTTTATAGTATGAAGACAGGAAATTGAATTGATAGAAGGAAAAAATCATGTATTTCATATAGCATAGGAGGTAAAAAAAATTAACAGACTTAGTTGTAATAGGTTGTGCCATAACCCACAATCAAAATGTCTTTCATCTTCACAAAATGATTGTCCATAATAACCTGAAACAATAATATTAATCCCCTTTAAATAACAGATTCATTAAAATCATGACAACAGGACATGGAAAGCTCCAGCATAGTGATTATGAGGTATGCACTAATGATCCATAAATACAAGAGAATACAGTAAACTGCATGTTATAAAATGAGAATATTAATATAATTGAAAGAATGAAAAACTTGACTGGAAGTATAAAAAATTTATTGATATTACCTTCAAAAGCATAATTATTTACCCGTCTTTGTGGAATTAAAGTATGATCTTCTGAACCATTAATTTAAAAGGAATAAATCAAATATTCAATTAAAAATAAATGGCATAAAACGGATGATGAGTAATGTAATAATATGCATTGTCAGTAATCACAAATATGAACACAATGAAATTTAATATGATGCGGAACATGGTGAATCATAAGGCAAAGAAATGAAATCTAAAATCATCTTATTTTTACCTTGAACATCGAAATTTTCATACATGATCATCATTATTTGAATATTTGAAAAATTATAATGGCGTAATATAGATGTAATTAAGAAAATTACGGAAGGGATACAGTAAACTTCAAGAATAACTTGAATCCCCTCTTAATAATAGATTTATTCAATTCAATATGTTCATGGCAAGATAATATCAAGAAGATTGATTATGAGGTGTGCACAGGTGATTCAAAAGTACTTGAAAATTAAGTGTAAACTATATGTTATAAAATAAAAATTGTAAAAAAATGGCATGAACCGTGAATGAGTTGGGGTAGTCAAAAATTGAGCACTCCTCCTTAGCACGTACCATTGATCTGAGCTGGATGCCATAATTGATGAAGAATCAAACAAATTTAGTGGAGGTGGGGCATGATTATAGATCTTGGATGATGAAACCGTTGGAATTACACAACACCCAGCAATGAAAAGGAAATTCCCTGCACAAGGATTATGAATTAGAGTCAACATATTAGAAGCCAACCAATAGACATCTATTTTGATCACTGTAATATGTAATTAAAATTGAAAGTGAGTAAATGATAGATATCTTATGACAAAATAACAAAAGATCTGAAACAGAACAACCTAATAGTAGAATAGGTAAAATTAAAAGAAAAATCATAGAAAGAGTCAATAAATTAAAATAATCCATATTTTATAGTTAGTAAGAGTACCTGCAACTTAAATATGCATCAATATAAACAGATATACCTAGAATCGTGGATGTGGGAAAATGAAATAGGTAACCTATACCTGCATGATCGGATTCAGCATCACTATAATGTTGTTGATTTCATTTAGTAGCATTAAGACCTCCTGCAACTAAAATTTTCTTTAACATTAACAGAAATACACATACAAAGATATGTGTAAATGAAAAATGTAATCTATACCTGCATGAAAAGAGGTAGGATCACTGTACTGAAATTAATCACATTTAGATGTAGTAAGATCGACTGAAACTGAAATTTTATTTAGTATAAACAGAAATACAGACATATATGGATGTGAGACAATTATAATTATAAGATATTCCTGCATGAAAAGAGGAAGGATCACTGTATTGAAGCTAAACACATTTAGAGGCTGTAATACTACCTACAACTGAAATCTTCTTCAACATAAAAATAAATACACACATACATGGATGTGGGAAATTATAGATTGTTAGGTATACCTGTATTAAAAGAGGTACGATAATAGTAATGTAGGTGAACATATATAATGGCTATAATAATGCCTGCAATTGAAAACTACTTCAACATTAACAGAAATACAGACAAACATTGTTGTGGGAAAATGAAAAAAGTAAGGTATACCTGTATAAAAATAGGCAGGATGCGAACTGAACAATGTCAAATGGTCATCTACACCATTAAAAGGGTGATTTAACAAATGAAAAACAAGAAATATAAAGCCCTAAGTTAAGAGGGTTGATCACACTTGAAAAAATATAATGGACCGGTTTTGAAATACATTATTGACGATTGATATATAATATAGGTAGAAGAAACTAATGACAGAAACATTAGAGAAAGTTCAACATCTCATCCATCCCCTCACAGCTTGTCCATTTAATGAAGTTATATATCTCCAAAATGAAGATACAATAATCCATATTTCAATAATTGCAGTCATGATACCCCGAATTAATATTCATTACATATAATTTCAATAAATAATAAAAAAATATTAAAGAATATAATTGTAAGTGTGTATTATGAATATGTAAACAATGATGTTATATACAGTTTCCCTTATAAAACAATAACTATATATAGTTTACATCATGTATTTTTTACAGTTTTTTTGAACACATATCACTCCATGTTCCATTTGTGTAGATTTTATTTAATTTTATGGTATTATGAAATACAAAGAGAAATACTATATTATAATTTAATGTTAAATCTTATTACATAGGAGAAATTGGAAGAAACAAATCTCAGATTTTGTATTGACTTCCATATATGTAGATAATATTAGTCATTCTTTTCTATTTTGTATTTTAATTTCTTTTTAAATAGGATTTCCAAATTTTTTGTATGGAAAGTTCTACCTGCACTAAAGTCTGGTAAATAATGATATTTCTCACCATCATCTTCACTAACAAATTCAGTCAGTAGATTTTTCTGCATATAGAATGTAGTTAAATGAAATAGTGGTTCTCAAAGCAACTGTATTGAATGTTTAAAATAAGGGATTTTTAAATAGAGAGTATGGAAGATAACATATATATACCTGCATTGTTGAGAAGAGAGATAGGAAGAAAATTGTTTGTAAGAGTAGTTGATTGCAAAACCTACCAAAAGAAAATTGATACCATAACCTTTATCCACTGTTTTTGGACGCGTGATGGAAAGGGGATGCTTGTGAATGGACCGTCGACATCATGAAGATATCTATGAATACATAAAAATTAATAAAATTGCATGATTATACTTTACAACACATTTGTGCCGTGAAAATAAAATAGGCACTATAATTTTCAGAACTCTGTCATGAATTGAATAGTAGTATACTGATAGGTAAAAATAAAACTATAACCGTCATTTTCTTCATGTTTTTGTAGTTTTGTTCTTGTTGCAATAGTTTTTACTAAAGTTAGTAAGATAATTCATCCAAAATATTTGTACAGTAACAAATGAACGTGTATTAACTCATAACAGAAATGTCTCCTGTATGATTTCTTCCAACATGTATTTCTCCAGTTATTGTTTCATGTCTTTCTAGTCTAACATGAGTGCATGTAGTAGACACCTCTAGTTCATGGGTCAATTCTGCATTTAAACTAATATTGAATTCTGAAAGCGAGAAGATAGATATTTACACATAAAAATTAATTATAAATCGTTTTTATACTTTATAACACACTGTACAAGAAAAATTAGCTTTGTTGCCAGTAGTTGAAGAAGGAAAACATTATCTGTTGTAAACGGCGAATGAAACAAATTACATCATGTGAAAAGTGAAATGCATTTGATGTTATGACTTGTGCTCACTCTAATAAAGAGGTAGGCGATGGGTAAGTGAGCATGTTTGTCTCAGTAATTCTTCATACTATTTTTAGTATTTCATGAAGTACATATCCATTGCAGAAATTCCCTTGATATCTTCATTTTCAGGTTGATTCATCTAAAATATATAAATAAAAATAGTCAACATTCATCTTAAAAAATTAAGTACATTATTAAAAATAATTTTTACACAATTAATAAGGACCCCCATTGGTTGATCACCTAAAAATAATAATTGAGTAAACTATATATATTTGAAATATGTTGTTGAAGGTACCTATGAAAACATTGTATATTGACTTTTAATCAGAACAGACCTACCCTAATACATTCATTGAATAGAAGAAAGTGTATTTTTGTTAAGTAGAGTGACAAATTACAGTACTCTAGCTTGAGATTTAGCTAAAACTCATTACAGGACTTAAACTCAGTCAAATACTGGTTTTTAGAATTCCAATTTGATTTTATTTTGAAAATGAACAAATCAAACCCACCCATTTAAGCACTACTAAAGTACATGAATTTAAAAACAAAAAACATATAAAAGGAATTTATAAATATCTGAAAATAATAAATTTAAATTAACAATAACTTATATATTAAAATATAAATATGTTGATTAATCTCATTAAATACTGGATGGAACTCACATGATGCTCAATATAGTTGAATTCAAGTAGTTGTATAGCATTAGTATATCGATCTCAGATTCAGCTCGATAAATATAAAGTGAAACTCATAGACTATCCAGCCAAACTCATGAAGAATGTGATTATCATTGTATCATTTACTACTTGAGTTGTAAAAAATATAAACTTCCATACATCATATCCTATTGAATAGTTAGTTGGGAGAAAAATACATTCATCAATCCTCGCTGAGACATAAATGATACACATCTCTTAAGTTTCTTCTTGATGCTTTAAAATTGAAGGCATTCATTCTATCAGCCCATGCACATGAATCAATATCTCAGTTCATCGCTATGATGGGATGAGAACAATCAAAGTATGTTTATAAACTCTTAGACATGACCCACAAATCTACAACTTTGCATCATTGAACATATCCATTGACTTTTAATGTCAGATGAATATACCATAATGGAGATAAAACTCGCTGAATCGCAACATAATCATACTAAAATACTACCTTGTCAATATACATTGGAGTCAATAGTGAAAACATAATCGTATAAAAGCATTATAATCATCTGTTTCATATGTTTTTAGTTCACAAAAATCAATATAAAATGGATTCAATAGTGAAAAAATATCACCTTCATTCATATGTTGGATGCAAGGGAGGTTAACTCCATGATTTTACGACCAATAACCTGCATTCATATAGTGTGTAAATGCAAATGAAAAATGATGCATGGAAGGGAGGTTAATTCCACAATTTTAGGAAAACATACCTACTGTAGAGATCTGGCACTTATTAGTGCAGGATTCCCTTGATCTCATCAAGTGTAGGCTGAGTCACCTATAATATATAAATAAAAATAATCAATATTCATTTTAAAAGATAAAGTGTGTAATTAAAACATTATGAGATGAATATCCCATAATGGAGACAAAACTCTCTGAATCACAACATAATCAGACTAAAATACTACCTTGTCAATATACATTAAAGTCAATAGTGAAAACATAATCGTATTAAAGCATTATAATAATCTGTTTCATATTTTTTTCGTTCAGAAAAATCAATACACAGTGGAGTGAATAGTGAAAATAGATTACCAGCATTCATATGTTGGATGAAAGAGAGGTTAACTCCATAATTTTATGACCAATAACCTGTATTCACATAGTGTGTACCTCCACATAAAAAATTATGCATGGTAGTAAGCATTAATGGTAATCACTCATTCTGAGGGATGTATTGATCATTTGATATATAAAACACATACCCACCAATAATAGGTTCAACTAATGCATGTACAAAATATCCTGCAACATTAAATTCAATCCCATCTAAATAACACATCTATTCAAATCACGATGACCTGAGATAAAAATATAAAACATACAAATTTTGAGATGTGCAGCAGTGATACAAAAATACCTGAAAATACTATAAACAATAAACAAATGTTGAGCAGATTAAACATATAAACTTGAAATATTCAAATAGGAAATATTATTTTGAATGTATCGTTACTTTTTGACAACCTGTAAATAATCAAAGATGAAAAAAATTGATAGGTATTTATGGACAGATGGAGAACATACCTTTTGGGGAGAGGTTTCTCTATAAGTTGTCTGAAGAATGTATGGGTGATGGTTAGGTGGTCCTCCAAGAGGTTGTCAATCATCGAAAATAATGGTTGTTACTATAGCTTAAAACAGAAGGGATTTTTTGAGGTGAACTGAAGGAAATTCCTAGGGTAATTGCAGGTGGGTTAGATGAGTATGGTTTGTAGAACAAAACGGAGGATGAGTAGGTGGTCCCTGAGAACGAAGGAGTTGAAGCCCTAGACTATGAATACCGAATGGAGAAGCTTAACTGGGGAGAATGAATGGATAGGTGGAGGAAACCCTAGATTGGGGTTTCCGAAGTAGGTGAAGCTGGATTTAGCAGTTATTTTAGGCGAAGATGGAGGAGTATGTTATCATCGGTAATCCAGATGAAGATATAGAGGATGGAGGTGAAGGAGGTGAAGGCAGTCAATGGTGAAGGAGCAGTGGAAGGTGAGCACAAAGGAGTTGGAACCTAGATTGGGGAGACCTAATGGAGAAGCTAGTTTGGGGAGACCGAATGGAGAAGCCTAGAAAACCGTCAATTGGGGAGAACGAAAGAGGTGAAGGTGGAGTATCAATATGCAGTAGAAACCCTATTTTTGTGAGACCGATGAAGGTGAAGTCAATGGATGTCGAGGAAGGAAAATCGGGGGAGCAACGCAAATAGGAGATTGGGGAGATGGAATTCGTGGAAGAGGCATAGCATACAGATGCAGATCAGATGGAGAAGTATGCATAGAAGTTGGAGGCTCTGAGGGTTGTTGCAGAGGCGTTGCACTAAGGAGAGCTTCAAGGAGATGATAACGTCCGGGAAGTGTAGGAGAATTTGATGAAAACTGTGAGTAGGAACAGTGTGAGCTGGGGGTAATCGGGAAGGGGAGTGAGAGATGGGAATCGAGGAGGGGAATCGAGGAGGGGAATAGAGAATCCTAAAGGATTTTTAGAGGGGATCGAGAACTAGAGATCGGGATAGGGGTTTTGGGGATGGGTTTTAGGGAGGAGAGCACGGCTAGAAGCAAATTCCTGAGCGGGGGATCGATAATGGGATGGATTTTAGGGTTTGGAGGGAGTAATAGTGAATTAATAGTGATGTGGAAGCATGGTAAGGTGACACATAAGCAAGAATAAATCCTACTTTATTATAGATAATATATACTTCCAATGATTTCCTTATGGTGCAAACCAAAAGGAGTTACCCGATTAAGAGGTAACACCCTCCCTAAAGATGCTTTCTTTTATTTTAATTCTTCACTCCCTAACCTATTTTTATTCAATTATTTTGTAAAAAATATAATAAATATAACATCATATTTTTATTCTAAATTTTCTACCCAAATGTACACAAACTTCTATATAATTGGTAACGAACATACTATTTTAGTGTACAGAGAACTACTGTCTCACAAAATGATGATTGTTCATTTTTCCTTTACCACCTATCATGATAGAAATTATGATGGAAAATATATTTATAAATATTATATATAATATTTATTATGTATTTAATATTATTTAATCCTTTTACAACACATATCTTTATACATTCCATTTGATGTAAATACGATAATTGTTTTTGAAGGAGTGTGGACTACCGCCCCCTCAAAGTAATGCGATTCGTTCACACACGACATAGAATGTATTAAGTATGGGTTTAGTGAAGTTATATTATATATATATATATATATTATATATAATAAATCTACTAGAATAATAATATATATACATATATATACACATATTTTATTTACCTTCTTTCTTTTAATACGATAATAAAAATGGAAAAATTTTCCATGTGTACGTACGGATTATTGTCTCCATGAATAGTGTATTCCATTTCATACTTTTATACTCTATAGATTATTATAATAAACATATAATGAATATATATCATTATTATATCATGGTTTACAATATTTAAATCATGATATAAGTTTAAGGACCAAAGATATAACAAATTAAGACACATGTGAAGAACAAAGAGAATATTGTCTGAAGTGAAACCTTGACATAGGATTGTTAACAAGAGGGTAATATAAGTTCATAATAAAACCATATATAGTATTAGATATAATAATATTCTTATTTAAAATATATATAATAAACATACATTTATTTTACAGGAAAATTTTATGATTACGAATAAAGTCAATACAGAAGGTAAGAGGATTTCTTCTCACTTCTTATTTTTATGAGATGCATGCCATGTTCACCACTATTTCCTTTTGTGTGGTGTATAAAATTCCCATGAATGAATTATATGATTATTATTCTTAAATTTATGGTTAATTATATATCTATTTTATGATATTACTTTCATGAGATTTATGTTTCAAAAGTTACCAAATCGGCAAGATAGTTTTGTCTCAGTATACCTTTATTGAGACGCATTTCATGTAATGAACCTATATTTTTATATGAGGTGTACATACTTTTTTTTACAAGTTATATCATGAATATTATTCCTTTAATGAAATTTTAAAATTCATTTTATTTCAACTCCATACATGGGTATTATGGTTCAAAGTTACTTAGTGGTAATAGTTTACTGAAACAATCTCATCACTTTTAGAGATTCTTTATGATTATGCCTCCATTGTTGATATATTATAATTAATATCTCTATAAAATTAATTATATTTCTTATCATCTGGTTATTTATTATATATTCATGTATTGGTTCTATTTTTCTACTCTTTGGTACATAAGATAGTTAATAAAGTGTTTTTAAGAAATCCTGACATTACCTTCTCTTTAGTCGGAAATCTGTGTTCCTTCAAAACCATGTTTTCCAAAAAGGGTTTCCAAGAATGTTTTACTATTTTAATATGATATTTAAAAGACATTTTTTCCTTTTTGTCTTTTAAAAAAAATTTCAAATGAATATTCTTGTTACTTTCTGAACAAAGATTTTTTATATACTTTTACCATGAAAAAGTAATGTTTTTCTTACCTTATAAAGCATATACTGATTTTCCTAATGTCATTTATGTGAAGCTTCCTTTGCATGTTGAAAATGTTAATTTTTAAGAAATTTTTTTTAAAACAAATTCAAAGAAATGGTTTACAAAAAAAAATTCATGATTTCTTTATAAGCTATCAAATTATTTTTCAAGAAAGTGTTTTTCAAAAGGTTATTAAAATTCTTTTAACAGTTTTTAAGGAAAATTTTTTTCAAAATGTTTTCAAGCTTCATTCATATGTTTTCAAGGAAATTTTTATTTAAGTTTTTTTCGAATATTCCTTTATAATTTTTCATGGAAATTTCTGTTCAAATTTTTTTCAATCTATTTTTATATGTTTTCAAGTAAAATTGTTTAAAAAATGTTTTCAACATTCTTTTATAAGTTTTCAATGATATTTTTTTCAAAGATTATTTTATAAGTTTTCAAGGAAAATAGATTTCAAACTGTTTTTATGATCTATTTATATGTTTTCAAATAAAAATGTTTTCAATGATTTCTTTATAAGATTTAAATTTTATTTTTGAGAAAATGTTTTTCAAAAAGGTTTTATGTTTTAATAACCCTTTTTTCAAATAAGAAATAATATTTTTCTCATGAATTATTTTCAAAATATCTTTCCAAGTTATTTTATATCTAAGATGAAATATGTGTATGTCACTCATGAGCTTCTAAAAAATGATCCAAAGGTTCTATTCATATTATTTCTTGAATGGTTTATGTTTTGATGGAATGATCTTTAAGACACTTGTTTCTCTTCTATGGGTTATATTCTTTTGAAACCCACTTTTTTTCATAGGTTATTCTTTTGATGAAATAATTATGGAATATGTACATTTTTCACAGGTTATGATATGATTATATATTGATGATACCAATTTCATTTCATGGGTTATGATATCATTATTGATGATTTTTTGTCACATGTATGTCTGATTTCATTATGATATGGGTGAGACCTATATCTATCTCCAATGTATTGGGTAAAGATTTATATATTATGATATATACATGGCTATAATGAGAAATAAACTTGGTTCAATATTATAGGGATAGAATGACAAATGAACTTGATTCAGTATTATAGGGCTAGAATGAGAAATGAACTCGGTTCAATATTATAGGGTTGGAATAAGAAATAAACCTGGTTCAGTATTACAAGGCTGGAACAAGGAGTGAACTTGGTTCAGTAATACCAGACTAGAACTAGGTGTGAACCTAGTTCAGTAAAGGACTTTATCCACTAATATGGCCTTGGAAGCAATGCCTTTACTACTATGAAAATCATTATATATTCTTATATATCTTACACAATTTAATGTTTTATTCCTATTTTATCCTTTCATATCTTATGTTATTTTTTCCCTTAGGTTTCATGTCTTATGAACTGTCAATATTTATTCCGTGATTCATGTTTATAATCTTATGATATGTATGGTATGATCATTTAATTTTATGATCATATCCGCATACCCATATTCTCGTGTTTATTATTACATGTCTCTCTTGTTTACCATTACTAATAATATGTGGTCACCCCTTTTATGTTTCCTCACCCAGGTTATGAAGATACGTATTATGTTTGATGTGTCTTTGAAGGGTTCTAGTTAAGAATAACCTATTAAGATACAATATATCACATTAATGTACCCGTGTTTATGTTTCAATGTTTCCAAAGCCACTAAACTAATAATGTCTTTGGGCGTCTATTTGTATAATTTTTTAAGTATTCCGTAAAATTAATATAATGTAAATGTATAAAAATAAAGGATCTATATAGTTGGTATCATAGAAAAGGTTTAGTTATCCTTTGGAATCTAGGATGAGAACACCTTAGGGAGAACCCTAAGGAAATGTATAGGGATAAGTATAAGGATAAGAAAAATTATTAAAAAATGTCTTGGAATTTTAGTAAAGGGTAAAGTGAGTGGTTTCCCATAAATAAATCCATTTTTAATAATAAAAGTGGATGCGGATTTGGAACACATGTAACTAGGAGTCACAACTCTAATAAGATTATTCGCACTTGAATCGGGGTAATCTGGTACCCAATAACAGGCCTTGATGCACACCTAGTTTGAAACTCCCGTGGGATATACTTTAGGAATTCACAAACTCTTTACAAACCATCATAAAATATTTAAATAGAATTTGGATATTAATAACCTATTATAAACTTTAAGCGTCATAGTTTAAGGACGGTTGAATAATGTATACAACCTATAAGTAATTATTTTTTATGATTACATGGTTTTCCCCTATGATAAGTGTTTCTCACAATATGATTTCTAGTTTTAGTCAATGGAAGGCATTATAAGGAACTGGGTTATTGTTAAATGTGATGGAAAATTTACTGATGAGTATTCAATTGGGATTACCACTAGAGTTAATTATGTTGTGATCTTTCCTAATCAGTTTTCAATGAACATGATTAACAATGTGTACCTTAACCAACTCTCGGACTCACCAAGCACTTCTGGAAATCTATGATATACCAACAGTTTAAAACTATTGGTATAGACTAGAAAATCGATGGTATAACATATACCAATTTTTTTCCAAAATTTTGGCTGGTGAGGCATGGGGATAGACATATCCCAGTGGTTATTCATAAACTATTGGTATATGGAATCTTACAACAAATTATACCAATGGTTTACTATAACCATTGGTATAACTTTTTTCCAATAGTTTTACACCGTTGCAATATAACAAATTTTATATATAAATAAATGATTTATGAACCATTGGAATAGACTTTTACCAATGGTTTATATAAACCGTTGGTAAATATTTAGTTTATAGGTCTATACCAATGGTTTGTAAACCGTTCATATAGAATTTTACCAATGGTTTTAGAATAATATTGGTATAGATTCTATTTTTACATCTATTCCAATGGTTTTGAAACAGTTCGCATAGTGTTTTTGCAACTCCAGCAGTAGGCAGCACCCACCTCCCCTTATGAAATTACCTATAATAATAACACCAATTCAAACCTATACATAATTCAAAATTCAAAATTAATTACCTCCAATTACCTATAATTTCAATTCACTGTATATAATTCAAAATAATTCCAATGAAGACAAATATGATCCAACTATTATTACATCATAATAAAACCAATGCAATTGTAGAACACTGTACAAAATTTAGAATAACACCATTACAACTGATAGAATGCCTCATTAGAAACCACAACAGCCTGAATACAAACATCTCTATAAACGCAACACTTGAAAATATTATCCAAATACTGAGGGAAGTTTATTTCTATCATTTGGGATATTTATTCAACAATAATTATATGATCTTGATTTAATTTTAGTGGATCTAATAAAATATATTTGGGCTAATAAATTTTGTGGTGTCTCATTAGAGCTAAAATTAGAATCTAGTTTCTAGGTAGTATATAATCATTGATAATCAAGTTCCACGGGATTTTTGGGATAGTTCCCAATCTATGGGCAGTGTAAACCCACATTACAATGTGGTGTAATATATTGGGGTTTTATATACCCTTAATATATTATAGTGTGGTGTAATATAAAGGGTTTTATGGATGATGTTCTTAATATAATTTCATTGGAATTTTGGCCATGGGTTTTGAATGCGAATTTGAAATGTACCTCCACGGTAGAGAATATATTGGAAATGAATCAATTTTTGTTAGATAATTTACTTGATACAGGTCCATGGAACATATTTTCAAAGATAAATAGTTTTAAGAGTTGTAAGTGTATTTGAATCTATTGGGAGGAGTGGTATGCAGTAATGATAACTTATGAGGTTGATCTTGAGGTGTAGTTTAAGGTAAGGTATATAGTGGTGAGTATATACTTGTTGGTTTGAGGGTGTGACCCTCATTATCTATAGAATTTGTTTGCGTTCCTCACAGCATTGTCTCACTAAATAATCAATAGGTCCTTAGATATGATGGCTAAAAGCATGATATAATGATGCTGGAATAAGGACACTCTGATAGTGGGGATTTTGATTTCATTCATGGTAATGTAATCATCATGATAATAAATCATGGTTTCATGGAATCAATAGTTGAAACCTCTTTTTGTAATTGGGATATTACTAAAAATATTCCTAAGTCCATTTGATTTCATGGATGAATTCCAAGTGTAAACATAGATTATATATTATATAGCTTCCAAGAATTATCCTTGATCTCATGATGGAATTGAAATGATCTAGGGATGACTCAAATCAAGGGGTGTTGCTATTTTGGGTACGTGTTATTGAGATATAAAGAATCACACTGAAAGAAAAACACCTGGAAATACCCCACCAACATCTGCAAAAACAATATGAAATAGTGATGAATACGCACCTGTAAAAAACTAATACATCACCTTATAAATAACCACTATAAATGCACCTAAAAATATAGACAATATAAAATACATTGATAGGTGGGTATGACCTAAGGTTCAAATTATGATGGTGATGCTATTTAGGGTACATGTTGTTGAGATATATCAGCTACTCTATAACATGGAGCTAAGTGGGGATGGTTTTGTGGATAACTGAAGGATATGATATGAGCTATTACTACAATTTTTTCACATTATTTATGATCTAACCATGTTGTATTGTAGTGATGAGATCCACTCTAAGTGAGAGGTTTTATGTATGTGACAAGGAATGAGAAATTGTATATTAACCTACCATGAGTAAGAGAGTAGTGTTTAAGAAATGATATAAGACCTTTCCCAATATCCTATATGTGATATGGGACCTTAATATGAGTGAGTTTCTAGTATACAGGATGTGTTATTGGACCATACCTTGAGTGGAGGACAGTGATCATGATGTGATACATTACCTTAACATAAGTTAGATAGTAGTTCCCATGATATGATATAAGACCTTACCATGAGTGAGAGGGTAGTGGTTAAGATATGATATAGAACCTAACCTCGAGTTAGAGGGTAGTGGTCAGTATATGATATGGATCCTACATCAAGTGACTGGTTAATAGTTTAGATGTGATTCCAGACCTCACATTGAGTAAGATAGTGGACGTATGAGGATAAATATCAGATCGAGACTTGGTGTTAGGCTATAACCCAAGTGAGAGGGTAGAGGTTGAGAATAAGATTCATGAACCTTCCCTAAGTGTCGGGGTATGAGTTTGGGGTTATGTTTTGAGATGACTTCACTTTCAACATTCTCCAAATCAAGTGAGGTCAGGTGTTGGGTCTGCATGGGTAGCACCCACTGACCATACAGAATAGTTTCATTTTGTATATCAGTACATGTTTTATTTTCCCATAAATGTATACATTCAATATAATGATGTATATTGGGTCAAAATGGTGAGACCCTACTGAGTTATATCATGGTGATGTTATCTATCGTTATTGGTTGTCTGTTAGCTGTAAATTCTTATGCTTACTATACTTTTTAATTTTTATTATGTTATTTATATATTTTTATTTAGGATGGTATAGTGAGTATAATATCCCCATGATACTTATATAATCTCACCACTAGTCTAAATTTTTTGGTATAAGGGTTGGTGTTCCTGAGGTCTTGTGGTGATTTACCAAAGATTTTATATGATCTATTTTGGTTTTTATTTATTTTCAGTGTTCTAATTGATATTTTTATTCAAGTATGATGTTTTAGGAGAGTTATGTTTTTTACTCTTATCTTGATGTGGTATGATAAAACACAATTTTCTTGAAATTTTTATTCATAATAAATGAAAAAAAATTCCTCAAATTTTGTTAAATATATTTATTTAAAAAAAATTTGAATTATATCATTCATTAAAAATTTGATGAAAATTCTAATTTTACCTTTTTAAAAATTCATTGTAGTATTTCAAACATAAATAATTTTATTTGAATTATTTGAACTTAATATTTTTCAAATTTGTTCCTCACTTAATTTTCTACAACTTTTATCCAGGACATTTGAGTTAAATCATACATTTGGTTTGTTAAAAGGGAGATGAATTCAAAGTTGGTCTGGACTCATGAGATTGGACATTGGTTTGGTATTTGGGTCATAACTTCTTCATACGTGCTTTTATTAGGCCCACATTTTGAGAGAATCTCGAGGAATAATTTTATCACAAATTATCCTTCAAGAAGGACAGATGATTCACGATTTTTGGTGTTCAAATAGGTGGTGAATTTTGGATTGATTTATTTTTCCAAATTTCTCCATTCACACTTGAAACCTATTTAAACCTATCCTCCCATACACGTTATAAATTGATGTTTTTCTCATTTTGATGGGTTGGGAAGTGAATTTGAAGATTTTAGGTAGAGGATAATTGGTTTCACTCAAATTCTCCAACCATTGTAAGTGGGGTACCTCTTGAAACATGGATCCCCTCATCAAAGCCTTCTTCTTCTTCATGTTGTATTGTTTTCATTTGCATAATAAAATTCTTTATTATTCTTTTATTTCTTCTATTTTTTCTGTTTTGTTCAAATTCCTTCTTAAATTAATGTTCCTAATTGTTCTAGAATCAAGAGTAGAAACTGGATTGGGTTCTTCCATTTCTAAACCTTTTCACACTCAATACATTTCTACAATGACTACACCACCTATGGTAGAGTAGTTTTTTTTAGTAATAAATATACCTCTTACCTTCTTAATTAATTTATTTTGAATCAATAAGACACTATAATTCACTTAATATAATCTATGAATTTTTTTTTACTTAGAAGAAACTAAGTAAGTAATTGAACAATTAACATAAAAACACGCATGGTTGAGATTTGTGTAAATTGTGAGAGTGCAAACTTAATCAGTAAAACAAGGCCACACTGAATAAATTAGTAGAGTTCAAATATAATCCCTAAAAATAATTCATCAAAATTTTCAAGAATTGATATGTTCGCTAATTTACCAATACCATAATTTATATTTAGAATGTCAATCAAAGCAGGGTGTTGCGGTTGTATGTTCTGAAGTTGGCCTAAGGTTTAACTCTTTTCATCTTTGTGGTAATGTTAACTCCCGTAGGGTTTGATGGTTAACAAATTAGGGGATCATAATTTAGTGGATATTAATTTAAATTATAATTATTAATAAATAAATTAATGATTATATTTTGATCGATTATGCCTTTTAAAATATTTTCTAAAAACCCCATCTTCCTGATGTGTCTTTTTAATCGAACTTCATTTCAAAAATAAAAAAAAATGAAATATTATTTCAGAAAACATATTCTTATTTTATAAATGGTAAACAAAACACCCTTATAATTTTTGATAAGTGTTTTTATTCTCTTTTATTTATTTTTATAATACCTTTAAGAAGTTTTTTTAATTTACTTTCTCCTTTCAGAGATGACCATGGTCAGCCACTCTGCTGCACCCAAGTACCCAAAAAAATACACTTCATTTGAGGGCACCCATGACAGTACCTTTAAAATTGGCATCGTTTCTAGGGAGGCAAGTAATTATTTCAACCAGTTATATGTATTTATTTTACTTTACATTTTATTCTCTTCTTTCTTCCTTCTTTAACTAATCTTAATTTTTTTCTTCTTCTTTTATTTTCTTCTTATTATTTTTAGACCATCAAATCAAACCTCTCATTTTTATTATGGCTCACTTTCCTTATTTTTATTTTTATTTTATTTATGAATGAAACTAATCCTAAGGATCTTTTAGATCTTGACCCCAAGATTAAATGTATCCTTCAGGCTTGAATCCCACATTCTCATTCTATGGGATGTTTCAACATTAAACCAATTGGAGAATTCCTCCATTTCAGGAACACTGAAATTATAAAAACTTATAAATCAAACTTAAAAAAAGAACCAATGGCTGAAAACAATAATAATTAATTTAATAGAACCATTATATAATTGTCCACACCAGATATTAATTATCAACCAAATTTTATTGCGTACCCAAATCTCAAATCAGAAATTGAACTGAAATCTGGATTAATTCACCTTCGTCCAAAATTTAACAGATTATCTAGTGAGGATCCAAACAAACAATTAAAATAATTTAATGTGATTTTATTAACCCTTAAACCAAGAAATTTATCTGAAGATCAAATAAAACTAAGATCATTCCCATTTTCACTTGATGGAGCTGTAAAGGATTGGATGTATTATTTATAACTAGAAGATGTAACATGTTGGAATGATTTGAAATGTATTTTCTTGTAGATATTTTTTCCATCATCAAGGACCACTTCTATTCATAAGAATATCTTAGGGATCAAGAAAGCACAAGGGGTGTAAATGTATGTGTACTGTCAGAGATTCAAGAAGTTGTGGGAAAGCTATCCACATCACCAAATCAGTGAGAAACTCATCATCCAGTGCTTCTATGAAGGACTCACATGTATGGAGAATAGAATGGAAGATTTTGTAGCTGGAGGATCATTAATGGATAAGACACCAATATCTGTATGTGCATTGATTAACAAGATGTCCCAAAACTCCCAACAATTTGGCGATCAAGGTACACCACATGTCAGGGGAATACATCAGGTATGTCCTTCTTCTCTTGAAAGTCATTTAATTTATACCAAGTTGGAAGAATTGATCACTATGGTTAGGAGGATTTCTTTACTTTAAAAGACACCCCAACACACTCCTTCAAGCCTTGTGGCATTTTCACTGAAAAAAGACCACCCAACTGACTATTTCCAACAATTACAAGAGAGAGTATTGTGCTGCCATATTTCCTAGGAGACCATATCAGTAGAAAAAATAGCCACGTCCCCAAAAGAAGTTTTATTCCTTTTCACTAGTATACAACCTAAGGTGGAAGGATCAATTTAACATGAGGTATTCCTATGGACAACAACAAAGTCCACCCTTTCAAAAAAAAATATCAGTCTCCACCTTACCAACATGGTTTCCAACAACCCCAAAGGTGATTTTAAGCTCAAGCATCAACAATTCAGCAACAAGGGAATCTCCAAAAAGAAGTAGATTCTAACACTAATGATATTTTGAAACAAATTTTTCTTAATAAATAGAATGAGAATAAGAATCAAGGTTAGGATTTTAGGTAATTGAAGACACAAATGAGCCAGATTTCCACTTCCCTCCATGAACTGGTAAGTAATAATTCTATAAATTTACCTACCCAACCTACTCCAAATCCTAAGGGGAATGTCAGTGCCATCACATTGAGAAGTGGGACGAAGAAAATAGATATATCTTCACCTATCATTCCACCAAGATTCACCTAAACATTAGTGAAGCCTCATTCTATCCCAACTGATGAGAAACCCAAGGAGAAAGATAAAGGTATGAAAAATATTTATTATGTTACTCATAAACCCCTTCCATTTCCAAATAGATTTGTACAAAATAAGAATATGGATGGAGATGTGATGCCAAAAGAGGTTTTAGACACATTCAAGAATGTGGAAATCAATATCCATCTACTTGAAGCCATCATGAAAATACCAAGGTATGAGAAATATTAAAAGAAATTTGAACCAATTAAAGAGGGATCAAGTGAAATGAGAGGATCAATCTTTGATGAAATGTGTCTGTACCCATTACACCAAATATAGAAATTCCAAAAAAGTGCAAGGATCCAGGTACATTCACTATCCCATTCACCATAGGGTAGTTACACTTTTATGATACATTATGTGATTTAGGAGCTTCTATAAATGTGATTCCTCAATTTGTATTCTCTTCTATACAGGTTGGTGAGTTTAATCCCATGAGAGTATTGGTGCAGTTGGTGAATAGAGATACAACATATCTAGTGGGAGTCCTTGAGGATGTACTTGTTCGGGTAGGAGATGTGATCTTTAAAGTATATTTTTACATTCTTAACATGGAGGATGATTAGGTAAGTTCATTTAATCTCATTATCTTATGTAGGACCTTCCTCAAAATTGAAAAAACAATAATAAATTTTAATAAGGGTACACTTTTCATGGAGTTTGAAGATAAATTTGTGATATTTAATGTTATGAACTCTATGAAGTAACCCTCATTGGACCATTCTGGTTTTTTATCTCTAATTTTGAACCACCATGTAAAAACCTCAGGGATTTTGATTATACTATGATTAGGGATATTATGAGTATTGGTTCAATTTTGATGTCTAAGAGCCCTTCTAAACATGTTTTTGATACACAATATTTTCTTGGATTTGATTTTGATGTGGATTCATATTCTGATTTTGATCATATGAACTATGATTATGACTTGGCTATTGAGTATGTTGATGGATTTGATGTTTTATTCTCTGATTTTGATAATTTCTATTCTGATATTGATTCCGTTTGTGCACATATTTTAGTTCCTTTGATGTATCCATCTATACACCACACCCTATACTAAAACTCAATCCATTTCCACCAAATCTCAAATACTCATAATTGTTGAGTGGTGAGAACTTAATTGTTATCATTGCTAACAATCACCCTTCTGAACATGAAGAAAAACTTTTGAATCTTTTGATATAGAACATCATGGAAATTGGGTTGAACTTGGCTGACATATCAGGAATTATCCCCTCCATTTTCCAGAATATGATTATTTTGGATGATGGGGCTAAACCGGTTAGGCATCCACAATGAAGACTTAATTCAACCCTTCTAGAAGTTGTTAAAAAAGAGGATGAAAATTTCTCGACACAGGAATAATTTGTCCCATTTCAGATTCTAGGTGGGTGAGTCCTATTTAGGTTGTGCCTAAGAAAAGTGGTGTTACGATTATTAAAAATGAGAAAGATGAGTTAGTTCCAATAAGGGTGAAAAACATTTGGAATGTGTGTATTGATTATAGGAAACTAAATTAGTCCACTCATAAGGACCATTTCCCCCTCCCATTTATTGATCAATTGCTTGAGAGACTTTCTCAGAAAATACACTATTGTTTCTTGGATGGATTTACTAGATATTTTCAGGTTTCTATCACTCTAGAGTATCAAAAGAAGACAACATTTACTTGTCCATTTAGTAAGTTTTCCTACCGAAGGATTCTATTTGGACTTTGAAATGCACTATGAAACTTCCAGAGATTCATGGTGAGTATTTTTTTTATTGAGAACAAAATGGAGGAATTTATTAATTATTTTACATTGTATGGGTCTTCATTTTATGATTTTATCTCTATTTTGGGAAAGGTTTTGAATCGTTTTATTGAGAATAATATGGTCTTAAACTTTGAAGAGTGTCATTTCATGGTAGAGAATGGGATTATCTTAGGGCATGTAGTGTCAAAACATGGGATAGAGTTTGATAGATCTAAGGTAGATATCATTTCATCCTTACCCTATCCTTAATGTGTGCATGATATTAGATCTTTTCCTAGGGCATGCAAGATTTTATCAGTGCTTCATCAATGATTTTAGTATTATTTCTCTTCCTATGTCATGATTACTTCAAAAGGATTCTGATTTTGTGTTGGATTATTCTTTCTATACTGCCTTTAATGATCTAAAGAAGTGTCTGAACAATCCACTGATTATACATCCCCCACAATGGGAGCTTCCTTTTGAGTTTATGTGTGATGCCTCTGACATTGCGGTTAGAGCTGTCTTATCTCAGAGGGTGGAGGGATGTTCACAAGTGATTTAATATGCATTGAGGAAACTGAATTCAGCCCAATAAAATTACACAACCACGTAAAAGGAGTTTCTTTCCATCATATTTGATTTAGATAAATTCCATTCATATTTATTGGGATCTAATGTAGTTGTTTTTTCTAACCATACAGCACTGAGGTGCCTCTTAAAGAAGATGGATGCAAAGCCCAGGCTAATCTGATGGATGATCCTTCTTCAAGAATTTGATAATGAGATAAAGTAAAAGAAGGGGTCAGAAAACCTGGTGGCGGACCACATGAGTAGGCTTACTCACACTCTAGAGAATAACACATTGGACCATTTACCACTTCAGGACACTTTCCTTGATGAGAATATTTATTCCATATCAGACACACATCCTTGGTATGATGATTTTGTGAAATAACTTGTTGCATCTGAAATCCCTACAAATTTAAAGAAACATCAAGTCTAAAAATTAAATAATGACTCAAGATTTTATGTTTTGGATGATTCATACCTCTGGAGCATGTGTAGTGATCCATTTATTAAGATGTGTGTTCTTAATCATGAGTGTTAGTCTATTTTACATTTTTGTCACACACTTTCTTATGGTGGACACTTTGGATCCCAACGAACACCTAGGAAAGTCTTAGACTCTGGAATATATTGGCCTAGTTTATTGCATTATGCCCATGTATTTTGTAAGTCAGGCTCTTGTTGGTAACACACTGGAAACATTTCTAGGAGACATGATATTCCCCAATATCCCATACTATTATGTGAGATTTTTTATGTATGGGGAATAGATTTTATGGGTCCTTTTCCTAGTTCCATTGGTTTTTTGTATATTTTGCTTATCGTTGATTATGTGAGTAAATGGGTGGAGGTTAAGGCCACCAGGACTGATGATTCTCATGTTGTAGTGGAATTTTTCAAGACATAGAATTTTTTAGGTTTGGAGTACCAAAGGTCATCATCAATGATCAAGGGACAGACTTCTTCAATCGAAATTTGTCTTCCCTCCTTCATAAGTATGGGGTGACACACAAAACATCAACACCATACCGCCCCCAAACAAATGTCCAAGACGAGGTTTCAAATTGTGAGTTGAAACAAATTTTAGAGAAAACGGTGCAGCCAAATAGGAAGGATTGGATCATGTGCTTGGATGATGTGTTATGGGATTATAGGACATTATACAAGACACCCATCGGTATTTCCCCATTTTGGATTGTTTTTCAGAAAGTATGTCATCTCCCTATGGATGTTGAGCATCAGGCTTATTGGGATATAATGAAATGAAAAATCGATTAGGCCCAAGCTGGAATTCAAAGGAAGCTAAAAATTCAAGAGTTTGAGGAGATTCAATTTTATTCATATAAGAACTCAAGTATATATAAGGAAAGATCAAAAGAATATCAAGAAATAATGGTCTAATAAAGGGGGTTTTATGTTGGAGAGAAAGTGCTTCTCTAGAGATCACAACTGAAGCTGATGCCTGGTAAGTTGTATTCCAGATGGTTAGGTCCATATATTATATCTAATGTTTTTCCTTATGGTGTGGTAGAGATATCACAAGAGGACACTAGATGGAGCTTCACACTAAATGGGAAACATTTGAAGAAATACATTGAGGGACTTCCTACTAATGTAGTGGATTTCATCATACTGCATGACCCCATCATCACTAGAGCATATCAGGCAGTCCCTAACCCTTTCACTTTTATATTATTTATCTTATTTAAAATTTTAAATTTCATGTGCATATGTTATCTCATAGGTTCACATTGAGTACAATGAAATATTTTAAGTGTGGGGGAGGGGAAAAAATTTTGGGGTAGATATTTAGGATTTTCATTTATGTGTTTGGTTTGTATTTTCTATTAATTTTTTGGTTAAAAGTTTCAAAAAAAATCAATAAAAAAAATATATATCTTGTAACATTCTCATGTGAAACATATAGAAAATGCATGTTTTCAAAATTCATTGATATAATTATAATAATGAGTAAGATTTCATCATCAAGGGTTTATTTTTATAAAAATTTAAGTCACTAATGATATGAATGGTTTTTTCATTATAAAAAATTTTATATTTTGACATAATTATTTGTGGTATTTGTTCATGGTAAATTGTTTCATTTATTTCTACACAAAAAGTTTCACTCAACCACGACTTGTGAAATTTTTCCTACTTAATTGAAGGTATATTAATGTTATTTAAAAAATCATTGGTTGATCCATACTTTCATTTCCCTTAAGAATGATTTCATTACTATACAAAATTGACCTATGTGTGTGTACCTGTTATCCAACTATTGTACGCCCTCAAAAAAATATGGGTTATGTCTTGGACAGATCAAAAATCACTCTGCATTGACCTTTGATCTTGTTATAACTATTACAATTAATGTCATGAGGAGATCAAATATGGGTTGAGAGTTTAGTGTGATATTTTTTCTAGGTGAAACTTAAAAAAGAAAAAATAATAATAATAAATAAGGGGAGTGATGAAATGTACATCATATGGGGATATCTAGGTCAGGAGCTTAAGGTTTGACTTTTGACAATGCTTAAGTGAGTGGTTATTACAATTAGATTGCAAAGGAATATAGAATGGGTTTGGTGAATTAAAACATGTAAGAAGAATTGTTTTACTTGACCTGAATATACTGAATAAAGGGTGATTTATGAGCTTGGAATAGTTAGCACACACACACATGGAGAATTAGTGGCATGGTATACCCATGAATTGTTTCTCTATGATTAGTATTATGAATCTCAGTGGATTTTGTTTTGACACAATTTATGAGACAATGAATTTAAAATTTATTGATATTTATTTTTTATGGGATTCTTACTTTTCATATATTTGCATTGTGGATTGAGAAATATGAATATGCATATCTTGTCACAATTTTTTCAAATACATGATATGAGGTTTTTCCTAGGAGTGCAAAATGGTAAGTGTGGGGGAGTTGATAAATCAAAATTTTGTTGAATATTTTATTGATAATAATTGATAAAATTTTCTCACATTATGTTAAATATGTTTACTTATAAAATATTTTGGATTAGATCATTAATTTGAAAATTTGATTATAATTCAAGTTTTAACCTTCCAAAATTCACTTTAGTATTTTGAACATAAATAATATTATTTGAATTATTTGAACTTAATATTTTGTAAATGTGTTACTGACTTATTATTCTATAACTTTTATTCAGGAAATTTCAGTTAAACCATGCATTTCATTGGTGCAAATTGGTCATGAATTCAAAGTTGGTATGGACTCACTAGATTGGACATTGGTTCTGTATTTGGGCTATAACCTTTTCATCCATGCCTAGATTCGGCCCAAATTTTGAGAGGATCACTAGGACTCATTTTATCACAAATCATCATGCTGTAAGGATAGATGATTCACGTTTTTTGGTGGTCCAAAAGGTATTTCAAGTAGGATTAATTTATTTGAATGAATTTCCCCATTCACACATGAAACCTCTTTAAACCTAGCCTCCCCTCCACTCTATAAATTGGTTTTTTTAGCATTTTAGGGTTTGGTACGTGTATTAGGATATTTAAAGTAGAATAGAATTGGTTTCACTCAAATTATCCAACCATTGTAAGAGGTAATATCATGAAGCAAGGATCACCTCATCGAAGCTCTCTTCTTCCTCTTCATGTTGTAATGTTTTCATTTGTGTAATAAATTTATTTGTTCTTCTTTTATTTCTTCAATTATTTTTTCTATTTTGTTCAAATTTATTCTTCTATTAATTTTCAAAATTGTTCTGGAATCAAGAGTAGAAATGAGATTGGGTTCTACCCTTTCTAAACCTTTTTACATGAAAAATGTTACTACGATGACTACATCGCATATGGAAGAGTAGTTCTTTTTAGTAATCGATCTACCTATTACCTTCTTCATTAATTTATTTTGAATCAATGAGCTATTTTAATTCACATAACATGATCCATGAATTGAATTTTTGAATTATAAAAAACTAATTAATTGATAAATTAATAAAAAAACATGCAAGGTAGAAATTTGTGCAAATTGTGAGAGTGAAAACTTACTTAGTAAAACAATACCACACAGGATAAATTTGTAGAATAAAAATATAATACCTAAACACAATTCATCCTCATTTTGAAGAATGGATATGTTCCCTAATTTACCACTGAATATAATCTATATTTATAATTTCAATCAAAGTAGGGTGTTGCATTTTCATGTTCTGAAGTTGGCCTAATGTTTAACTCTTTTCATCTTCATGGTAATGTTAACTCTCATAGGGTTCAAGGTTTAACAAATTAAGGGATCGTAATTAAGTATATATTAATTTAAATGATAATTATTAATAAATAAATGAATAGTTAGAGTTATATTATCACATCCATGACTTATTTTAAAGGCACATTACATTTAATTTCTATTCTTGCTTTGTTTTGGGGGTTTCCCATGAATTTTTGGAGGAAATAGTTGATTTTCATGATTTGGTCCAAACCGTGATCTCATTTCTAGATTTAAAACCCATTTTTTTATTTTATAACTATTTAATTTTTCAACATTTTTCACCCATTCCACTTCCAAAATGGCCTCTTCGACCTATTAACACCACCATATCAATTGGGACCCTTTAGGAATCCATAATCATGGTGGATTGGGCTTTTTATTTAAGAAATTGAGCCATCTTGGAAGACCATTTCTAGTTTTTAAAAAAATCCAATATCTTATTTAATTTTTATGATTTTTAAGTGATTCAAACTTTCACCTTAGCCCACAGACCCTAGGTGTATGACAATTCTCTTTTACCCCTCTTTGGAGCTCATATTAATTGCGAATTAGGGAATAACTTATTAGGATTTCTCAAATCATCCAAATTTGAAGAGGTAACTTGTTTCCTTCATAACTCCTTCAATTTTTACTATTTTCCCCCATTATAGTTCTCACTTGACCTCCTAATCCTTATTCAAACCTCACTTTCATTTTTTTATTTTTAAATTCATCTATTGGTGTATTTTTTGAGATTTCTTCAAGATACATCAACTAAGTGGGTCTCTTTCTTTCCTACTCCCATTTACTTTGGGTTTATTCCATTATCTTAGGGTTTAATACATTTATTCTTGAAGTTTCTAATGTCCAAAAAGTAGGGTTTTGATTCTAGGGTTTGATCTTGGGTTTTTTGGTCTATTATTCTGGTTTTAAGCTTAATCTATGTCCCTTGTGGTGCGGTGGTGGTGCGGTTGAACTTTCGCATAAAGATTCAAGGGTTTTGACACTTGTGGTTGGAGATTACATGTGTAATAAATTCTAGATGAGTTAGATTTTTTTAATTTCCATTTTTATCACCCTGATATTTCATTTTCCTTGCTGATAAATTTCATTTTAGTGATGATTGTTAAGAAAATTATTTTCAGGTACCAATTTTGTGTTAAATTGGGTGTTTTGTATGTCTATTTTATGTTATGCCAATTGGGGTTGTTTTATAACTTAAGTAATGAGTTTATATAAATGTTTTTGGTGCTTAAAATTTTGATTTTGTGAATATGGGTATGTACATGGTGTTCAAAGTGGGGTTTTTAAGGGAATTTGTGTGCAAAACATTGTTAAATTTTGTGAAGTTATTTTATTAAAATCGTTAAGGTTTTATTGAGTGGTGTAAGTGGTGAAAAGAATGTGTAGCTAATATTTTGAGTTTATTATGACAAGATTTGATGTTTTTATGTGATAATGGATTTTGGTATCATTATATAATGGTTTTATCACAAAGGGGAAAGCCTAGTTCTCTAAGAGGGTGGATGTGTACTAGTACATTAGTGATCTAGAGCAGTTTTATCCATGTTTCACTGAGAAAAATGGATAAAAACAACACTAAAAAACTATATTGATGAGTATTAGGGACCAATAGGTTATGTTATGTTCCATACTAGTGGATTATTCATGATAATATATTCTTTTAAGGTTACTTTACACCGAGGTATGAGGTACATGGGGCACGAGACAAACTAGTGCCTATGGGTGTTCCCGAGATTAGTGCCCATTTATTATTGTATATTTATATTTGTAATATGGTGGTTTTGGATAGAAAATATAGTAGCTTAAAGTTTTTATTTAAATGTTCACACTCATGGAAAATTCTCTTTGAAAACTATTTTTATTTAAAAGTTTCATTCTTTATAAATTATTTCCACCACTTCTTGCATATCAGAACTGGCCTGCTTTTTATCTTGTATTGATTACCCTATGTAATATCTTGATGGTATCATATTGGTCTTAGGATCACACCCTACTTAAACCCCTTGGGTTTAAGTATACTAGATCATGTTTGACATAAGTAAAGGCAAGGCCTTGGGTGATGGTGGTTCGGGTTGTTAGCTCCCTTCCATGGTGTGGTGTTCTGGAGAAGGCTTGTGGGTGATGACCCCTTGTCATGTGGAGTCCTTGGGCCTATTTTTATGATAATTTTATGTGTATTTAGACAAATTTTTATATTTTTAATCCAATTTATTCAGTTGTGGGTTTTTTTAAGTCTTTTTTTCCATGAATTTTCATATTCGGTTTATCGATTGGTTTTGATGTTTTATGTATCCCTACTCAGGTAAATCATTCCAAAACCAGAATCTATGATACCCAAAAACATGTGAAAGAATGTGGGGATTGGTAACGCCCTTCGGGCCTTGTCATGGTCTAGGTTTGGTTCTAGTTTTGATGGATACTAGATTCAGTTTGTGACAAAATGGTATCAATGGAGGTTAATGTCTTTGGGTTATATTATTGTTTTGGGATGAGTCGGGCTAGACAGGAGATTGGACTATCAAGACTTAGAGTTTTGGTCATGAGTAGGGTGATTGGCCCAAACCTCTCTTGGAAGAGCTCGAGTCACCATGGGAAATTGGAATTGTTTGTTTGAATTCACTTTCAGGTGATACATGTTGGATACAGACTACACGTGGACATCGGATGGTGGTGAGGTAGTTGTTTCTTTTATCATTTTAATGTGTTTGGATTATTTATATTTGATGTTATTGATGAAATTTTCAGATTTTTTGTACTGATTTTTGATCTTGTGATTGTTGTCTTTTGTAGCAACATGCCTCCCCGGAAAGCTCCTATGCACCCACGGGAGGAAGCCGGAGAGGGTTCTCCCTCGCCGCTTGATCAGAGGCTAGTAGAGGTTCCAGTTCAGGCTATCCAAGATCTAAGATCTAGAATAACACCTATTATAGCTCCTGTTAGAGAGGATGAGACTATTCCAAATAACTAAAAGGCCCAGGAGTTACTGAAAAAAAATCCTTTTACTTTCCGAGGTAGTATAGAACCCCAGGAAGCAGAGAAATGGCTCTAAAATATTGAGCGCATGTTCAAGTTCTTGGAAACACTTGAGGAGGTAAGGGTGAAGTGTACCTATTTTCTATTGGAGGGTCCCAGCCGTAGGTGGTTGGAATCAGTACTTCAAACTGGAAAGAATGAGCAAATGTGCTAGAGATTTTTCAAGGTCGTCTTCAATGAACAGTATTTCCCTGATGTCCTGGAATACGCTAGACCCTGAGAGTTCTTGGATCTTGTTTAGGGGGATCTCTCTATGATGGAGTATTCCAACCGTTTCTCTGAGCCAGTTCGGTATACTCCTAAAATTGTCTCTAATGAGTAACTGAAGGCCTATAGGTTTGAGAAAGTATTACGACTAGAGATATACTCCCATGTTTTCTTATTTAATATGAGTACCTATGCTGAGGTGGTTGACTGGGAATGTATGGTGGATATTGACTGAAAATGGAGGTTCTGGTTTCTCTGGGATAGTATCAGTAGTGGTCAGTGGTAGCTCTTCGGAGAATAAAAGGAAGTGAGAGGAGCAGGGGAAGAAGGGAGGTGGTAGTTTAGGACACTATTCAAGGCAGTTTTAATCTGTGGATTCTGATGCAAGATCTGTCATATGCCACCATTTTGGAAGGTTGGGGAACATACGACTAGTATTCCCATTTCCTCTAAATCCTTGTTATCAATGTGGAGGTATAGGTCACTTGCAGTTCTTTGTCGGGGTGGCACGTCTACTTCAGAGTGGGGCAGGGTCAGTGGCTTCAATAAGATTTCCAGCTCAGTCAGAGCGATCAAGGATGGGGGGATCTTGATTTGGTGTTTGTGGTGGTAGGGATGGGTAATATTCTGGACATATCTAGTTTAGGTAACAACCACAGACTAGCTATCATCCTTAGGCAGAGACCATATATCTCTATGCGGTGGACCAGGCAACAGCAGGATCAATGGCGAGATCGTTGATAGTTTGAGGTACCATTTTGATTGCATATTCTATAGATTCTTCTATTTTTAATATTGGTGCCTATGTTTCATTCATTTCTTCCCATTCTGTGAACACACTAAAATTTCCAACCGAGTTGTTATATTTTGAGATGGAGTTGGTGATGTTGCTGGGAAAGAAGGAGCAGGGCCTTAATGGCCTATCGTGTGCACTTTCCCTGTTAGGGGTTGAGATGGAGTCAGACCTCTTAGTCTTAGATATGGATTTATTTGAAATAATACTTGTCATGTATTGGATTGTAAACTTACAGGTGCACATCGATTTTTATAGGCAGTGAGTGAATTTCACAGCACCTGATGGGAGTCGTCTGGTTTTTTGTGGGGAATGTGATCCTTGGTCGAGTCGTGCAGGACCTCCACTCCCAGAGTTGGGAGATATTGTTTTGTAGTTATCATTTCTCATGATAGAAGATGATGTTCATGCTCCTAACGGTGGACTAACTTAGGTAGTTTATGAGTTTCCAGAGGTATTTATGGATGATTTTTAAGGTTTTCCCCTAGAGTGAGTTGTGGAATTCGCGATTGATCTAGCACACGGAACACAACCGATATCTCTTCCCTCATATCTCATTCCCCCCAACCAAGTTGAGGAAATTAAATATAAATCTAGAAAACTTATAATCCAAATAATTTATTTACCTGAGCATCTATACGTGGGCCTCTCCTGTGTTGTTTGTGAAAAAGGTTGACAGATCCCTTTGGTTGTGAATTGACTATCATAAGATGAATAAGGTAAAAATCAATAACAAATATACTTTTCCATGAATAGATGACTTGTTCAATCAGTTTAAGGGGTAAAGGTGGTTTTCTAAAATAGACTTCCCTTTGGTCTATCATCAACTCCGGGTGAAAGAGGCAGATATTCCAAAGATATCCTTCCAAAACATGTACGACCACTTCGAGTACATGGTCATGACCTTCAGATTGACCAATGCTTCAGAGGCCTTTATGGAACTCATGAACAGGGTGTTCCATTAGTATATCCATTGTTTGTTGTGGTATTTGTGGATAAAATCCTAGTTTATTTTGGATCCTATGAAGAACATGAGCATCACTTGTGGATCGTTCTGGGCACTTTTTGACATCATAGCCTTTATGAAAAGTTGTCCAAATGCATTTTTTGGATTAGGGAGGTGAAATTTATGGGGAATGTGATCTTGGAGAAGGGGGTTTTGGTGTAATCTGAGAATATTAGTGCGGTTATGTCATGGTAGAATCCGAAGAACATGTTTTAGATCAAGAGTTTCCTTAGACTGGCTGGTTATTACATGTGGTCTGTTTAGGATTTCTCTCGGATTGATTCACTAATGACCGTGCTCACCTGGAAAGGGGTGAAGTTTGTATGGGGCCCATAATTTCAGGAATTCTTTGAGGATATGAAGAGTCTATTGACTACCGCCCCCATGCTGATTTTTCCAGAGGCTGGAAATGGGTATGTGGTGTATTGTGACACTTCAGTTATGGGTCTTGGCTGTTTTCTTATGTAGGATGATCACATGGTAGTGTATGGCTCTCGCCAACTCCGACCACACATAAATAATTAAATGACCCATGACTTGTATTTAGCAGTTGTGATGCAATCTTTGAATACTTGGCATCACTACCTCTTTGGGGATACTTTCTTTGTCTACTCTGATCACAAAATCTTGGCCTATATCTTCTCACATAAGGACCTCAACATGAGGAAACATCATTGGATCGAGTACTTATAGGGGTTTGATTTTGAAATTTTTTATACCCTAGGTAAGGGTAACATGGTGGAAGATGCCTTAAGCAGAAGAGTCCCAATGTTGGCTTTGAGAAAGTCCAGTGATGAGTGGACTCTGATGGCACTCTTTGCTCAGATTCATGTGGAGACCAAGGGGCATAATGGGGTGATTTATTGGTGAGATTTCAGTTGACTCCTTCTTTGGAGGAGCTAATTCAGTAATAACAACCTAGTGATGATCTTTTTCAGTGGTTGAAGTAGTTTCCTCATGGTGAGGAGATATATTCTGATTGGTCATCATCTTCTGAGGGCATCATGTGCTGCAAGGGCTATTCAGTAGTGTTGTTATCTCTGCGGAAGGTGGTGATGCAGGATAGCCAACAGTATTAATGGGTTGTCTATCCGAGTGCCACCAAGATGTATTATGATGTTTGTCATTAGTTATGGTGTCTTGGTACGAGACATGACATTGTGGACTTCATGTCGAGATGTTATACATGCTATTAGGTGAAATCAAAGAATCATAGGCCCTCTAGTTTGCTCTAGTCATTACCCATTCCTACCTGGAAGTGAGATTAGTTATCCATATACTTCATTGTTGTCTTTACTCATACACATAAGGTTAATAATTCCATCTGGGTTGTGATTGATTGTTTTATCAAATCATCCCACTTCATTCTGATCAGAGATACAATTATAGTGGATGAGTTGGGATGTTTGTATCTTCAGGAGGTGGTAAGTCTACATGGTGTTCCTTCAGCAGTTCTCTCAAATAGAGACCCATGTTTTACTTCTTGGTTTTGGTAAGGCCTTAATAAGGCCTAGGGGTCTCAGATTAAGATGATCATAATATAACATCCTCAAATGAATGGTCAGATAGAGTGAGTGAATCAGATTCGGGAGGACATGCTTTGCATGTTTTCTAGACATTGGAGGTTCCTGGAATTTCCATTTTTGATTTGTTGAGTTTATTTATATTAACAGTTACCAATCCTCTATTTTAATGTCTCCTTTTGAGTCTCTCTATGGTCGGCCTTTCCAGTCCCCCATCTGTTGGGCTGAGGTAGGTGAGACCTCACTACTAAGGCTGAGTCTGGTGTAGGAGACATCTAAGAAGGTATGGATGATCAGGCAATGCTTATTGACATATTAAAGTCACCATAAATCATATTCTGACCAGAGGAATTGATACCAATAGTTTTCTGTGGTTGATATTGTATTCTTGAAAGTGGTCCCTCATCTGGGCCATCGTCGATTGGGAAAGCAATTGAAGATAACGCCGTGGTATGTCACACATTTTAAGATCACCGAGCTTATTGTAAAGGTTTAATACATTTTTTCCTTACCTTTTAATTTAACATCCATTCATGACGTATTCCATTTTTCCTAGTTGAATAAATACAACCCGAATCCATCCCATGTACGGAATTGGGAGGTGTTGGATATAGAACCTGATTTTTTTTTTGAGCGGCTGATGCGAATAATTGATTCCCAAGAGAAGGTTCTTCGAGGAAAGTCTATTCCACTGGTTCGGTTCCTTTGGTATCATGGGAATGATGTCCACTAAACTTGGGAGTGGAATTTGTGAGTTGAAGAGTACTCATTATGGTTTTCCGATCAGGATTCAGGTTTACTTTTTGGGGCGTAAAGTCTTTCATGGTGGGAAAAATTATCACATATATGACTTATAATAAAGGAAAATTTTCTTTAATTTTCATTCTTTCTTTGTTTTGGGGGTTTCCTATGCATTTCTGGAGGACAGGGTGGGTTTTCTTGATTTGGTCCAAACTGTGATCCCATTTCCTAATTTAAAAACAAATTTTGTTTCTTTTATAACTCTATCGTTTTTCAAACAATTTCACACATTACACTTAAAAATGGCATCCCCTAACTTATTAACACTACTATATCAATTTTTCCCCTTTAAGAATCCATAATCATGGTGGATTTGGGTTTTTATTTAAGGAATTGGGCCAGCCCAGAAGCATATTTCCAGTTTTTAAAAAACTTGTTTATTTAATATCTTATTCAATTTTTATGATTTTTCGGTGATTACAACTCTCACTAGAGCCCACTGACCCTATGATCCCCCTCATTCTCTTTCACCCCTCTTTAAATCTCATATGATCGCTAATTAGGGCATAACTTATTAAGATTTCTCAAATCATCCATATTTGAATAGTTAATTTGTTTCCTTTACAACTCCTTCAATTTTTACTCTTTTTCCCCAATTTTAGTTCTCACTTAAACTACTCAGACTTAGTCTAACCTAAATTCAATTTTGGGTTGTTTTTAAATTCATATACTAGGGTATTTTGGGATATTTCTTCAAGATACCTCAATTAAGTGGGTCTCATTCTTTCCTCCTCCCATTTGCTTAGGGTTTCTTCTATTTTAGTAGGGTTTCATCCATTTATTCTTGAAGTTTTTAATGTAAAAAAAATATGGTTTTGAACATAAATTTTTATCTTGGGTTTCTTGGTCTATTATTGTGGTTTTACGCTTGACCTAAGTCTCATGTGGTGCGGTAGTGGTGCAGTTTAACTTTCGCAAAAAGATTCAAGGGTTTTGAGACTTATGGTAGGAAATTCCATGTGTAATATATTCTAGATGAGTCATATTTTCTTAATTTATATTTTTATAACACTTATCCTTCATTATCCTTGCTGAGAACTTTGGTTTTGGTGACGTTTGTTAAGAAAAATATTTTTAGGTACCAATTTTGTGTTAAATTGGGTGTTTTACATGTCTATTTTATGTTATGCCAATTAGGGTTGTTTTATAACTCATGTAATGGGTTTATATAAATTTTTTGGGTGCTGAAAATTCTTTTTTGAGGAATATGAGTGTGAAAATGGTGTTCAAAGAGTTTTTTTAAAGGAATTTTGTGTGCAAAACATTGTTAAATTTTGTGTAGTTATTTTATTAAAATTCTAAAAGTTTTATTGAGTGGTATAAGTGGTGAAAAGAATGTGTAGATAATATTTTGAGTTTATTATGACCAGATCTGATATTTTTATATTCTAATGGATTTTTGTATCATGATATAATAGTTTTATCATAAAGGGAAAAGCCCAGGTATTTAGGAGGTCGGATATGTACTAGTACGCTAGTGATCCGGAGAGGTTTTATCCCTGTTTCACTGAGAAAAAATGGATAACAACAAAACTAAAAAAACTATATTGATGATAATTGGCACCAGTAGGTTATCGGTATGTTCCCTACTAGTGTCCCATGCAAGGTAATGTAATTTTCTATGGTTACTTTACACTGAGGTACGAGTTACATGGGGCCTGAGACTAACTAGTGTCTAGGGGTGTTCTCAAGATTAGTGTTCATAGACTATTATATATTTATCTTCGAAATTTCGTGGTTTTAGATGGAAAATAAATTATCTTACATGTTTTATTTAAATTTTATCACTCATGTAAAATTCCCTTTGAAAACTTTTTTCATATAAAATTTTCATTCTTTAGAAATTATTTCAACCACTTCTTGCTTATCAAAATTGGCATGATTTTGTTCTTGTATTGCTTACTATATGGAATATCATGGTCGTATCATATTGTTCTTAGGACCACACAATGATTAAACTACTTGGGTGTAAGTTTACTTGATCATGTTTGACATAGGTAAAGGCAAGTCCTTGGGTGACGGCGGTTCGGGTTGTTAGTTCTCTTCCATAGTGCGGCGTTGTGGAGACGGCATGTGGGTGATGACCCCTTGTTGTGTAGAGTCCTTGGGGATATTTTTATGAGACATTTATATGTATTTGGACCTATTTTTATATTTTTAAACCTATTTATTAAATTCTATATTTTTTTTATGTCTTTTTTGGAATGAATTTTCAGATTCGGTTTATCGATTAGTTTTGATGTTTTATATATCCCATACTCGGGTAAATCATTCACAAACCAAAATATATGATACATGGTAACTTTTTCCATCCAATGGGAATTTGGAATGCCCTTCTTACCTTTTCACAGTCCATTTTTGGTGCTGGTTTTGATGGCAACCAGATTCGGTTCATGACATAGATCGATTACGCCTTTTAAAATATTTTCTAAAAAACCATCTTCTTATTGTGTCTTTTTAATCGAATTTAATTTCATAAATAAAAACAAAAAAATGAAATATTCTTCCAACAAACATATTATTATTTTATAAATGGTAAAAAACAACCTCATCATTTTTAAGAAGTGTTATTATTCTATTTTATTTATTTTAGAGTACCTTTATTAAGTTATTTTAATTTACTTCTTCCTTTAAGAGACGACCTTCGTTAGCCACTCTGATGCATCCAAGTAACCAAAAAATCGTACTTCATATGAGGTCATCCAAAATAGTGCCTTTGGTAGTATAAGAGTTTGGGTTCATGCAACATACATGTTTGTATACTTGGACATGTTTAGGACTCCTTGAAGGTGTAAAATTATTTTCAAAATGAGGAAAGTGGGTTTATAAAATTATTAAAAAAGAAAAAATTCTTGATAATTGTATGTAATGGGTTTTGATTAATTAATTTTTCAACAATAACATATTCATTGTTTTATAAAATAACTCATTAGAGGTGAATTAATTAATTAGGACCATTGTGTTGATTATTGTGGGAGGTTTTTATGTGATTATACTTATTATCACAGCGTTTGACAACCATTTAAAGTTTAGGTTTGGGTATGATGTGCCTCATGATGGGATCTAGGCATGAGTTCCCAGGTTAAGGTTGTACAGGAGAGTTTTTTTGGGTTAAATACATTTTAATGAGTCATGTTGATAGTGGTGATCCTAGTTTATGATGATATTGTGGCTCTATATAGAGTGATTATATGGCTCTCTAGGTAGGTTACTTGTTATGATGGTATCTATGTATGAGTGCCTTGGTATTGGGTAGATTACAGTTCTCTTAAAATTTTTGTTGAATTTATTTTTAAAGTAAATTTTAAATCCCTTAATTTAAATACTAATCCATGCTAATAAAAGGTATCCATGTTGGTTTTATAAACTAGAAACAAGTAGGTTCTCAAAAAATGATATAAATCCAGAAAAAATGAGTTATTGAAGGGTTGTTGGACTTCATGGTATTCCCCAATGTGTTATATTTACCTTACTTCAATACATTCCAATATTTTCAAGGTACGCCCCACTTTAGGATGAGAACATCATTTGAACTATGTTTCCATATAATAGTAATAGTTCTCCCTTAGGATAAAAAAATGGTACTTCTTTAAATGCTTAAAAAGGTTCAGAAGTTTAGGGTCATATAATAGGCAATATAATTGCACAAAAATATCCAATACCTCATAGATGAATGCATCAACTTCTTAATCAAAAATATAAACATATTTCAAAGCCATTGGAAATATGGAAGTAGGCATACAATATTTCATTAGTACTAATGTAATTAATTTAATACATCATTGAGTAAATGATATCATGTGTCAAAGATGTGTTAATTCCATATCCTCAAGTGGTTTTTGTATACTTGGATGTGAATTTATAAAATTCATGAATTATTACCAATTTCCTCGCATAGGTCACTTCTCTCAAGTGCATCCCATAGGTCACTTCACTGATAGGGCCTCACACAAGTCACATAGTTCATGTGAATTGCACATATCACTTCACCCAAATTAATTTTGGAACTCACTTCACATTATGTAATCAATCATTTGAATTCATATATAAATGATGAATTAAAGTGTTATGAGAATAATGTATTTACTTCACCCAAAGCTTGAAAAATAGTGAAACTATAAGTGGGGACCATTAGGTAGACATCACAATTTATAGACATACTACTGACCCTTGTGTCAAAAATACATAGATAACCATAACAAAAATTAAAAATGATATATAGGAGAGAGAATATTGGTATTATTAAAACCAAATCAATGGAACTAATGATATTTTTGAATTTGTGGTGACCAATGAAAATGTAAATCAGTAATGTGTTAAGAAAGTCCCAAAAGTTCAAGTGGTGTTAATAAATGAATAATTATTTTTTTATAAGAACATTTGGTAGATTTTTATGTAATATGTGACTCATTATATAGGAATAAAGAAAATGGTATTAGTAAAAAATTATTTTCCCTTAATCTCTTAAAAACCAAACCATTACATAAAATTTTCAAAAAGTAATTGTTGGAACTCCCTTTTCAAAGAAATCAATTAGTCTTCAAGGTAACATTCCTTAAAATATTAATGTGAACATGACTTATGGGAAAAAATATAGTACCCTTAAAACACTAATATTGTGTAACATGCCTAGAAAAATTAGTGATGTTGGAAGTGGTTCAAGAAGAAAAATTAATTGTCTATATATAGGGTGGAGTATTTGGAACATTCCAATTTCTCATTCAAAAACAATCGAAAACCCTAAATGATGAGAGATATAGAGGATAAGAAAATAAACTAAATGTGCTATATATAAAAATTCAAAATAAATTTTGGCAGAAGATGTAACTCCAACTCACCAATTTTAAATGGATGAAACATAATGGTTTAAACTAGGATGGATCATTGGAAGAGGATTGGTTGTCGGTTGGGAAGAGAGAACCACTCTTGTAGGGAAAAAATGAATCGAATCTAGAAATGGGACTGGGGGATTGGGCGTATTTGGGGGGAAACTATCCCAACAGTTTTAAAAACTTGTTGTGAAATATCACCTTTATGAACGGTTTAAAAAAACATTGGGAAACATCACTATATCACAACAGTTTACAAAAACCATTGGGAAACATCCCTATACCCCAACAGTTTACAAAAAACGTTGGAAAATACTAAGATAAAGCACTATATGAACATGGTTTTCAAAAACCGTTAATAAAAAATATATATCCCAATGGTATAGAAAAATCGTTGGCATATGGGTGTTGGTAAAAATATGATTTCCAGTACTAAAGAAAGATAATGAAGGAACTCTCTAAGAGTTCATTTAATGGATACCATGGAGGAAAGAAGATTCAGTTTCCTTTATGTAAAGAATGTAAAAAACACCCAAGTAAATATCTTAGCGGTATAAGAATATGTTTTTAATGTGAAAACGACGGTCCAAAAGTAACTGCATAGGGAAAATGAAAATTTTAGTTAACTCAGTGGATAGGAATGTTGGACTCCCAAAGGTATTATCAATTGATGACTGCTTTAAATGTTTAAATTATTGGCATTATTAAAATCAATGTCTTATATAGAAGTATCGTGAAGAGAATCAGTAAGGTGGTATAAGTAATTTTTTTTCTACTGATGATAAAGAGACCACACACAACATATGAAAGGTATGTGATGTTCTTCCAGTATTTTTTACATTAAACATAAGAATCATGATTAGATTGAGGTTGAGGAAACTTAAGACATGATTCATATTTCATATTCTAGAAAAGAGTTATTAACGAATAAATTGATGAAGCCTAATTAATGGTTTAAGAATAAAGTTGGATGAATAAATTATTTAGGTTTTGTAATTAAAATATTATGTTATATGAATCATGAAATATATAATTATTTTTAGTATAATCTTTCATTAAGGATTGAAAATGATATATTAATGGTGATTAAGACATAGAAAATTAATTCTATGAAAGGATTATTTTTTGATTAAGGGATGGTAACCCTTAAATAATGGATGATGTTGAGATAATGATGTTTGGATAATGATATGAAGCATATGAATAAGTAAATTAGATAGTACATATTACCCTAGAACTGATCATTGAAAAAGTGGTATATGTCACCAAGGATGATTCTTACAACTTCTTGGATTTAAATAATGTATCTCGTAATAATTTGAATAACGAATCATGCATGTTTTCTAAAAGGATTTATGGTAATTCATGTTATTACCATGTTCCAAGGGAATATACAATGAGGGTATTCACATGTTTGGAATGTAACCAATTGATAACTTGCGATATATGTAAGATCAATGTTAAGCTAATCTCATGACTCTATTTCTAAAGTTTTGGATTTTAATATTTCATAAGGGTTACAAGGTTAACCATTTATGGTGATATTACGTAAAATTTCAAGTGAATTTTTTGATATTAAAGCATTATCTCACTACATAAGGATTTTTGAATATTAGATAACTTTTTCTATCATCTTTTTGTTGATTATAACTGATGACAAATGGGATTTCATATCATGGATCTCATGATTTATTAGTACTTTCGGAATGAAAAATTCACCTTCCTTTTTTAGAAATAGGTGATGTGGATCAAGGAACAAAAAAGGGTGAGGTTTTCTTTAAATCATGAAAGTATATATTTTCATGAAAATTATTCAACTTTTGTAAAAAGGATATTGAAACCAAAAAATTTATCCAAGTACCTTTGTTTTTTATGGATCATATAGTCCATTAGGTCATCACAAATTTATGGAATTATGATTCTTACCTTTTTTTGACCTTATTCTCTATCACTCTCCATTAGAACATTATGGTTAGATCTATCTTCCATGTACATGTTTTCACTTACCACATTTTTTATTATATGTGGGAATATAGTTATGAGTTACTTAGGGTAACTGTTAAAGTTCTATTTTTTAAAGAAAGTTTTAGTATTCATTTTTACGATGTCTGTTTCCAGGAAATAAACATTCATGTATTAAACCTTTGATAACCCAGACAAATTTTGAGGGAGAAATTCATTTTAAGGGGGTAGAATGTTATACCCCAAGATTTTGTCTTTTTTAAAAATTAATTTATACTTTTTTATATTTTTCATTCCACGCAACATTGAAAATAGTTAATTTTATATTAAAGAATTGTGTTTGTCTTATGTTATATAAAGCACCATGTTAATTGTGTGCTACACACAACATAAATTTTAGATTTCTCTATGTGTAACACCGACATTATATTTCATTACACACAACAATGACTTTCCTCGATGGATTGCGTAACATGAAAGACTAAGTTTCACTAAACAATAATATATTATTAAAATGTTATTATTTAATATAATAAGATATAACATGGTTGTTAAATTAGTATTTATGAATAGTATTAACTAATTTACGAAAATATATGTTTTTCACAAATATTAGACTAATTCATAGTTTTCCAATTAATTAGAAATGAATATAAAAACCAATTGAATATAAAGGGAAATATTTTTATATTTATGGTCATAAAGCTATTTTACCTTAATAAATTAAATTAATTACAATTAGTGAGTGATTTTAATGTAATATATAGGTTATATATTTAATGAAATATTTTTTATATTCATTAAATATATTTTAGGGACACAAGATAAGAATAAACCCAATTTTATGCTTAAACCCTAAATTTTTATAAAGGTATTTTTACTGTTTTTTAATAGAGAACCCATTTCAAATAAATTTTTTGGAACTTTTACATATTTAATAAAAAAAACATCATATTTCAAATCAAAAACATAAAAATATTTTAGGGAAATATTTTGTTATTTTTCTATGAAGTTTCATTTTTTAATGAATAATAAAAAATACATAATTTTAGTTTAAAACTTCTTTTTCATATAATTAATTTAAAATATTAAATTACATTTTAAATTTGTTTAAAAGTTTGATTATATCATATTTTTTATCATTCAACCCAATTTAGTCCATTTTAATAAATTTCAATTTGAAATTGAATATAAAAACATAGCAAACTTCTGAACCTTTTTACTTTAAAAACTCGAATTGTCGACCCGACTACAGGATTATATTTAAATTAATTTTTTCCACTTGTGTTATTATAAATTGTAAAAATGGATTCAAAATTTGGAATCATAAAAATTAATAATGTCTAATAAGGTTTAATTAATTTTTTACCAAAAATATTAGTGAAAGTAATATAAATTAATTACATCGATTAAGGTAAAATTAAACTTAACAAGGGAATAAACCATAAACTTAAGGGATAAAATGACCTAAAAACTTCTCCAAAACTCATTTTATGGAAATATATAGGCCATAAAGATTCCATAATTTAGTTTTTTTTTCACTTTTTTAGGTAAATAATTGGTTACACCTAACATGTTCTCAGAAATGCAAAGTGTGTCCTTTACCTTCCTTATAAAAGGCCACCACATCTCCCTCTTCCTCACACCTCTCAATCCACCTAGGTTAGGAAAATATATTCCCAATACACTTACAAAAAATCCTAAATTAATCATTAATGTATACCATTGGGCATAAATACTTCTAAGTAATCCATTTGGTTCCAACCAAAAGGAGTTACCCGATTAAGAGGTGACACCCTCCCTCGGGCTCCTTTATTTTATTTCCATTATCCACTCCCAAAACTTTTTCTTATTATATGACTATATAAAAATAACATTATAATCCATTTACTAGGATGTTTTTATGTGAATGGTTCGATCAAACTTACACACACTTCCATCTAATGGGTAAGGAACATATTGTTTACATGTACGGCGAACTACCACCTCACGAAGCGATGATTATTTATTTTCCCTTAACAACCTATCATGGTAGAAATTATGATGGAAATTATATTTATATATGTAATAAATTATATTTATTATATATTTAATATTATTTAATCCTTTTACAACATATATTTATATAATTTCCATTTGGTGTAAATATGATAATTGTTCTTGAGGAAGTGTGGACTGCCACCCCTCAAAGCGATGTGATTCATTCACACACTAAATGGATGGTATTAAGGATGGTTTTAGTGAAATTATATGATATATATGATATAATAATGATATATATATATATATATATATATTATTTACCTTATTTCTTACATTATGATAATAAAAATGGAAACAACGTTCATGCGTACATACGGCTTATCGTCTCCATGAATGGAGTATTATATTTAATACTTATATACTATATAGATTATTATAATACACATATAATTAATATATATGATATTTATATCATTTTTTACATTATTGAAATCGTGATATAAGTATCTAGACCAAAGATATAACAAATTAAGACACATGCGATGAACAAAGTGAATATTACCCAAAGTGAAACCTTAACATAGGATTGTTAACAAGACAATGATATAAGGTCAAAATAAAACCATAAATGGTATAAGATTTAAGAATATTCTTATATTAAATATTTATAATAAACCCACATTTATTATGTAGTAATATTGTATGAGTACGAAGAGATTCAAGATACAAGGTAAGGGGATTTCTGCTCAATTTTTATTTTTGTGAGATGCATGCCATGTTCACCAATCTTTCCTTTTGTGTGGTGTATATACTGAACATATATGTATTATATGATTCTTATTATTACATTTATTTGTAATTAAATATCCATTCTATTATCTTCATTTCATTGGTTTTATGTTTCAAAAGTTACCAAATCGATAAGATAGTGTTGTCTTAATTTGCCTTCTTTAAGACACTTGCCATGTTATGCACCTATATTTTTATAGGAGGTGTACATACTGACATGGAAAAGTTATATCATGAATCCACTTACTTTAATTCTATTTTAATATTTATTTAATTTAAATTTCTTAATGGTGAGTATGGTTCAAACTTCCTAAGTAATAAGATTTTATTGAAACAAACTCATTGCTTTTAGAGATTGTTTTTTATTATGCTTCCTTTCTTGAAATATTATAATCCATATCTCAGGAACATTCGAGAATTTTTTTATCCTATGGTTATTTATGATATATTCATGTATTGGTACCATTTTTCTAATCTTTGGTACATAAGATATCTAAGAAATCATTTTTATGAAATCACAATTTTACCCTCTCTTCAGTCAAAAATCTATGTTCCTTTAAAACCATGTTTTCTAAAATGGGTTTTTGTGAATAATATAATATTATCATATAATATTTAATATAAATTGTTTCCCTTTTGTTTTTTACCAATGTTTTCAAAGGAATCTTCCTATTTCTTTCCAAACAAGGCGTTTTTATAACCTTTTACCATATAAAAGGAATGTTCTTCTTACCTCATACGGCATTTACAGATTTACTAATTATCATTTCTATGAAGATTCTTTTCCATGTTTAAAAGGTTAATTTTTAAGAATATGTATTTAAAAATAATTTTCAAAGAAATGGTTTTCAAAAAAAATTCATGATTTCTTTAAAAGTTTTCGAAGTATTTTTCAAGGAAAGATTTTTTCAAAATGTTTTTTAGGATTCTTTTATATGTTTTTAAGGAAAATGTTTTTAAAAATGTTTTTAATATTCATTTATAAGTTTTTTAAGGAAAACGTTTTTCAATATTTTTTCAAATCTTCCTTTATAAGTTTTCAAGGAAATATTTTTTCAACATTTTTTCAATATTCTTTTATAATTTTTCAAGGAAAATTGTTTTCAAAATGTTTTCAAAGCTTATTTAATAAGTTTTCATCAAAAATGGTTTTAAATTTTTTTTAATACTCTCTTTATATGTTTTAAAAGAAAAAGTTTTTCATAACATTTTTATAATCTTTCAAGGTTATTTTCAAGAAAATGTTTTTCAAAACGTTTTTATGTTTTAAAGAGATTTTTTCAAAGAAGAAAGGATATATTTTTCTAGAAATGTTTTAAAAATATCTTTCCAAGTTATCATACCTATAATATGTCATCTATTGATGTTACTCAGGCCCTTCTCATAAAAAATCCAAAGGATCCATTCATATTATTTTATGAATGGTTTAGTTTTTAATGGAATGATGCTTATGACACTCGTTTCTCTTCCATGAGTTACATACTTTTGAACCCTGCTTATTTTCAAGGGTTATGTTTTTGATTAAATGATTATGAAACCTGTATATTTTTACATAGGTTATTATATGATTATATATTTATGATACCCATTTCATTTCATGGGTTATGGTATCATTATTGATGATTTTGTGGCACATGTATGTATGATTTCATTATGAGATGGGTAGGACCTATATCTCCTTCCAATGTATTGGGTAATGATTTATATATCATGAGATAGACATAACTAGAATGAGAAATGAACTTGGTTCATTATTGCAGGTCTAGAATGAGAAATTAGATTGGTTCGGTATTACAGGTATAGAATGAGAAATGAACCTGATTCAGTATTATAGGGCTAGAATAAGGAGTGAAATCGATTCAGTAACACAGGGCTGGATTGGGGTGTGAACTTGGTTCATTAAATTACATTTCCCACTAAGATGTCCTTGATAGTGATTCCTTTAAAACTATGGATATAATTATATATTCTTATTTTTCTTCCCCAATTCTATGTTTTATTTCTATATTTTACTTCTATGGATTATGTTATCTATTTTATTATGATTCATGTTTTATTAATTGTCAATATTTATTCCATGATTCATGTGTATAATCTTATGATATGTAGGTTATGGTCATATAATGTTATAATCATGTTCTAATTCCACTATTCTCTTGTTTATACTTACATGTATCCCTTATTTACCCCTAATGAGCATCTGATCTCACCCCTTTTTATGTTTTCTCTCCCAGTTTAGTATGATATGTATTATGTTTGATGTGTCTATATAGGGTAATAGTCAATAAGAACCTAGTGGTAGATAATCTAGCTCATTTATGTATTATTTTTATGTTTCCATGTTTCCAAAGCAATATACTAATATGGTATTTAGGTGTCTATTTTTATAATGTTTTAAGTATTCCAAAAAAGTTATTTATTACTAATGTGTGAAAATTGAGGGTCACTATACATGATTCACAAACCATGTCATTATTAAAATACAATTTGGGAATATCTTGTTATTATTTTTAAATGTTGAGTTTGAAAATAAAATGATAGCTACAATGACAAAGGCATCTATTCCAAATCCATGAATCCTTAACTTGTCCATTCAAACATTTTACATTTTGGATCAAAATAGATTTTGAATAATTTTTTTACACATTTTCATATTTTGAAATAGAAAATAGAAGTCTCATGTATTAGTTAAAAACCTTAAAAATTATTTATGAAAGAAAATTTAAAATTATTAACATTAAATTGACTAATACATAGTAAAGAGTGTTTTAAGTCTTTTTTGAATGAAACATTTTTAACTAAGGATAAGTTAGAAAATACAATTTTACCTTCACCGATTATCATACCCCTATAATTATAATAGAAAGTGACATTATGTCCTTCATGTTTATTGATTTGATTAAATTCAAAGAGTCCAACAAACATGTGTCTTGATAAATCACTATTTTGGTGCCTCATTATTTCTTGAGTTATCCACAGAAGCCAATTTTCCTATAAAATTAAACGATTTATGGTTTTGGTAGCAAAAGAATCCTAGGACTGCTTATGTTATCCAATAAATATTTTAGCATCTAGATTTTATTAGTGGGTTTTTTTTTCGAAATATTTTAAGAAATATGGATTTACATTGGTATTTTATATCTTGTGCTTTTTTAATCACGTTCGTAGATTAGGTGATCAATTATTTTATAACAAATATAAAATTTTAATTGGAAAAAAAATTAATAAAAGAGTTTTTTTATTAATTTTTTGAAGAGATCCATGATGATAAAAACCAAAACTAACCCATTATTTTCTATGTTTTTGAGTACCCAAAAGTTTGTTTAAATACTATTCACCTTTAATTAATTTTAAAGGGGAATTTTTTAGTTCTTTAATGCTATATTTCCATTCGTTGATATGTGTTTGATCTTTAATTTTCATAGTCAATTATTATTTTTATTTGATGAGAATACCTATTATTTTTATATATTTTTTATTTACTGAATCACATGATTAGATATCATTTCTTGTTCTAGATATAAATAATCAATTTTAAGATATATATTTTCATGTTTATTTATATAATATTTTAAATCTATATAATTTAGGTGAATGGATTAGTAATTAGAATAATATAGAGGATAGAAATGAGAAGAAAAATTATAGGAGGGGTAAATTGGAAAGCGAGTACCAACCACGACATCTTTATCAAAATGTTCCATGAGGCACCTTGATCTTGAGTGACTTGATGCGGCTGATAAAGTTGAGTCCATGGAATCATCACTAACACTCTATATGGATACTTTAAAATAATTTTTACCTTTATTATTTTATTTGATAATTTTTATAGTTGGGGAACTCCTATTAGATGTTCCCTTTTTTACATTCATAGGATGTCAACTTTGGTTCCAACTTATGATTTTACTTTTTCTATCTATTCATGAAGTTATTTTCAAAGAAATTTAACATTTTCTTGGTAATTAAAGCATAGTCAATAACCTCACATCCATATTTTTCATCATTGGTATCTTTGAAGGTAAATGTTTTATACACTTATTATACTTCATTGTCCTCATTACCCATTTTTCATTTAATCATGACGCCATATACCATTAAGGATTCAATAAGTTCCTCTACTGTCATATTTTTTACATCATTGTCTTATTAGATAACCACTATATTATGATCCCATGAGCTAGGAAATACCCAAAATATTTTCCTTACAAGAGTTTCTATAGAAAATTCATCTCTAAGTAATTTCTTCCATTATATATATAAGTAAATCACATAAACATCCTTGAAATAGATTCATCAGAATAAATACTGAATATTTAAGAATCATGAAGAAACATTTCTAATCAAGTTTAATTTACTTTATTTGTGAGTTTTTGTGTTTTTATAAAGGTTAGGGCCGTAGCCAGGTTTTATTATTAGAGCAAAGTGAAGACCCCTTTTCCAATGGGTAGAGGAAGACCCGTTATATAGCCTGAAGGTCTAGGGGCTTGAAAGCCCATTTTTTAGACCAAAGGGCCCTCTGGTGAATAATACTGCTATAGTACCAAGGTTGCTATAGTACCGTATACAATACTACTTCTACTACAGTATCTTCGCCACTACAGTGTCACCACTACTACAGTACTTGGTAATTTATTCCCTATCTAGAATTGATCTGAGGTCATTTGGATGCCAAGATGGAGCCTTTACCACTTTTGTATAGGCTTTTTGGCTATGACTTTGTGTGTGACTTCTAATAATTTACAAAAAATTATGTTGTTTTCCTGTGGAAGAATAATTAAACTCATTTCTATCAAGACCATAATGTAATGAATTAATATCATTGTAATTTAATTAAAAAATCTTAATATCATTGGGATTCCATTTTTCTTCATATTAATTTTTATGATCATACTCATGCATTATTATTTTCTAATAAGGATAAAAAATACTACCAAGAAAATTTTACATCTAATTCCTCCAATATTCTTAATCAGTGCCATAAAAAATGGAACTATGTAGATTGGTATTATTTTATATAATAAAAAGATAACTTTAAAATTAATTAATGGTTTGAAATAAAAAATTGATAAATTAATTCAATTTATGAAATCAAGATATTTTTGATAAAAAAGGAAAATCACACATTTGAGACCAACTGCTGCTTAGAGATTATAAGAAGAGGTGGGGGCATGAATTCCCATTTTAAAAATAAATTAAAAATAGAAAGATAATTTTAAACTAAATAAATAAGAATAATAATAAATATAGAAATTGAATTCATGATAGTTGATAAATTTAATTTGGATTTAAAAGGATAATATCAAAGTAATTTAAATGAGAAAATAATATCAAAAAATTAGTTCAAGTATACAAGTATATGTTTAATGATTCATTGTGTAAAAGTAAATATAGGTAAAAAATATATTAAGGATTTTATATAAATCTTGATGTGAGGCCCTACATCTCCACCCATTAACTTGAGAGGTCAACGGTTGAGTCCCTTAGTCTCAATGGTGATGAAGAACCATTCCCTCACAAATTTGGATTTTGAGTTATCTAATGATCTTCTCTAGTTTCTATGTAAATCATCCCACACTTTTATGGTGTGTGAACCATTAGTGAAATAACTTTTTTTAAAGAGAGGTTTTCTTTTGGGAAACCCCATTATATTCCACTCAAAAAATCACTTTTGTGGAAGGATTTACAATAGAGGATAAATTGGTTGTGATAATGGATGGAGAGCCTTTGATGAATTTATAACTTAAATGATCTTGAGTGTAATTAATAATTTTAGAGATTCATCATAAAAATTTTATTTTAGCTAATGAATTTAGGATATTGGACCAAAAAGTGAAACCTCAATGAGCCAATGGGGTAATTTTATAATCTCCAAAAGGTGTTTAAACCTTCTAGAATTTTCTTGGTGAATCGAAAATGGGACAAAAAAAATATAATTTAATTTTTTGACCATAATAAATGCATCCCCATAGATAACTTCTTTATTCCACCAAGTACATGTTAGACTCCAATGGGTAGCCGGTGGGTTTCTTATTATCAGTGGTTTATTGGTGATCCTCCACTGGAAATCCACTATTGGATAGTGGATGGATGGTGGCCATTATCCAACACTACACTTTACTTGATGATCCACTGAATAGAAATTTATCCACCATTGGGTATCCATTAATCCCATTTTCAATTATAGAATACTGCCACAATTACATCTTATAGCTAATGCACTGAACCAGGTATCCGATGATATTTTATAGATTCTTCTTAAACTGGATCATTCTCTACTTCACTCCAATGTCTTCAATGGTTCTTCAAAGTTGATTCCAATAAATTTAAGGTTAGAAATATACATGAACAATCCTTCATTAATGGTTTAAATAAATTTGAATAATCCATTTAATTAACCACATTGAATTCAATATAAAAATTGAAACTCACTTAAATATAAAACATTGGAAATATATTTGAGTGATTGTGATCATGAAAACACTATGAGAGATAGATTTAAAATAATTCCAGAGGTACAACATAAATTTTATTTAAAAATTTATTATATTACTTATTAAATAAAGATTTATTCTAGATAAAAGGTTTTATAAACATTCAATACACTATGTTATCATTATAATATCTTAAAATTTTTAATACTTGAAAAATTGGTATTTTCACTATTCACATAAATATCAATATTTCATAAAAATACCTACAATTTATCATAATATTATTTTAACAAGATGACCTAAAAAATGATTTCCATTTTATCAAATAATATTTCTAAAAGTGGCATAAATTAATCTTATTTTACAAACATAAAATGAAATTAAAACTATATTTAAAAAACATATAATTTTAAAGGGTAAAATAAATTTACACCCTTTCCTTATCTATTAACAAAAATTAAATCAATTCTAATATAATAGTTAATATGTTGAAATATAATATATTTTTATAATCATATTTTGAAAGTGATTTATTTATTATGATAAAATATATAACACATTAAAAACATTTTTTTAAAAAATATAATTTTAAGAATATATAATAACTTCTATACATAAAAAATTATTTTTATTATAAAAAATGATGATATAAAAATAATAGTAATATATTTCTGATGACTATATAATCCCAACAGCTATATATACCCAATGACTATGATACATTCCTATATAATATCATATAAATCCCCAAAATCAATAATACTCCCTCATTATTCCAAAAATAGTTATAATTCATATACTTTTATCAATATTTTTGATAGGTATTATGATCTTCATGTTGGACCATGAAGACAAAAATTATATTCTTATTGTATTTTTTATTTATTTTTATATTTATTCCAACTATATTTTTCTTACAGTTTAATATTATTATTTCATCATAATGTATTAATTTTTATCTATAATTTTGATTCTTTTATCTTAATAAAACATATCATATTATATTTCAATTTTTAATTTCACTAAACATAATTTTCTTAAAGAATTTTACCTAAAGAAAAATAAATTTAAAAATATCAGGGTTTTATAGGAAATATTGACCTTCCTATAGTTCCTACTCATCCTCAAATCTTGTAAGAAAATTTTGAAAATATTGGATGAGGAAAACAAATCTCATTAAGGGATATAAAAATAAAAACAATACCATTAGTTTAGTGAAAAATATAATAACTTATGAAAATTAAAACCTATTTTATAATAAATATTTGACCTGGTAAATTAAACATTTCTCTATGATAAAACCAAACATTTCTCAAAGAAATCCATTTAAATGCATTAATAGTATATGAAATCATGAAGTAAGCATGATTTATATTATAATACTTAATAATATTCCTTACAAAAACATTCACATTAAATATTTTATAAATGTTTTCTTCTATATAAATTCAAAAGGTTTATATAAGAACCCTTAGTAAGAATAAAATAAGTATCTTGAAGAATCATATTTATAACCTAAGTTCACTTGAATTTAACTCATTTTCAAAATAACTAATTCCTAGATAATTATATAAGAGTAACCCGCCAGGTTGTCTCCCACATTTTCACCTTTGAATATTATTCATTACCCAATTACTTGGAGAGCTTTATCAAAGTCGCACATCATCATGAGCTATATCAGGCTCTCCTATCATTGTCTATAATTATAATGTACCATATCATGAAGAATAATTTAGTGATTAAATTTTCCTAATAAAAACCATGAAAAAATAAAATGTTCATATAAGGTAAAGACCTATCCATTTTCACATAAAAATGTAGAGAAATATCGCATTCTTTTTAAAACTCTTTAAGAAAAATATTCTTAGAATAATGGAAATCCTATCTTTTATAAAAAACCATGAAAAATTATAGAGTAATATTTATTATGAATAATTTCTATAAAGGTGGGAAAATATTCAAGTTGTATATTCTAACAAAAACATTCTTTTTTACTTTGGTAAAAAAGTCAAAATAGCCTATATAGTAAATATTAAAAATATTCCTTTTTTAACATTTTTAAATAAATTAAAAAGTATTTGAAAATTTAATTTAAAAAAAAATTTATATATAAATAAGTAAATTCAAGGAATATTTTGAAAAAATGTATATTGAGGATAAATATTTTAAATTAATACTTTAAAATAAGGTTTTAAATAATGATACCTTACCTTAAGACACGCTTAGCTTTACACATTCTATTACCCATGAATAATAAAATTATATTATTTATTTAATTTCTTAATAACCCTTTTAATTTCATTAAATTATAATTAGTCTTTTTATTTCATTTATTACCTTGATTTATTTAGTTACTAAAATATTTATGTTCAAGTTGGTAATTTGTTGGTCATTCGGTTTATAACCTCAAAATAACATCAACATATTGACCATGATCAAATTGGTTATTTATCGATAATATCTAAAATCATAAATAGGTTATTATTATCATGTATATATATTCAATACATTCTTATATCCATAAATGTATGGTGGTTATGAAAAATCAAATACATCACTTCTAGGAGACGGTAGTTTGTACATATGCATGAATAATTTATACTGGGTGGAAAATAAATAATGTATATAATATTTAAATTCTATAAAATAATTAATATGATATAATTTTCATTATTAATAAATATTTCCATCCTTATTACAATTCATGTGAGGTGTTAAATAAAAATAAATCACATCACTTCATGGAGGTGGTTGTCAATATATACGTACATATGACGTTTTAATTTTCAAACGGATGGAACGGTAAGAAGGTAAGTAATATAGTGTCTTTATAGAATCATGATTATGTCATATATATCATATATATTCATTTTATCTATCATTTTAACTATCCATATGATCCATTTCTGAAAAATTAAACTCATCACTTTGTGGAGGTGATAAACTACATATATGCACAAGTATTTATTTTCCAAAGGATGTAATGAAGAAGAAAAGGGTTGTGTCATAATAGAAATAAAATTTTATTATATTTAACATAAATATTTTATAATATAATCTTGGTTAAAAAATATTTTAAGGATTTTTAATATTTAATAAACATGAAACAAATTTTTTAGAGTTGTAGCTCTTCATTGGGAAACCACCTTTAGTTTACAACTTAATACTTCTAGGATTGGTAATTTTATATTAATATTAACTATAGTATTTGGGTGGGTATATTTTAAAGGTATCTATTTTGATATTTTTAGAGCTAAATAGATCAAAAAATGGAATAAGAGTTGAAAATATGTCTCTTTTTATAAGTTAGGGTATAAGCACTCTCATAATTATTCTTAAATTTTAAAAATTATAAATGTATTACTCATTGGAAAGTGAAAATAAATAAAATAAAGTTAAAATATAAGGTGATAAGTGTCAAAATAATCTCATAAAATAATATTTAATATTAGATTTTGTGAACTTATAAAAAAATTAATCCTAATTAACCCATTTTACCCTTTACTATGGTGATAATTATTTACAATGGTTACTGTTCATTATGAAAAAATATATAAATAAACTAATTAATAAATATAAACCTACTAATTCCAAATATTAATTTCATTTTTCATGATTCAATTTTTTTAAGTGACAGAAAATACTTTTAATATAACAATGAATAACTTAATAAAAACCATTTTGTTTGAAAATTTTACTTTTAATCCTAAAAATGAATTTTTACCAAAATCAAGTACAATAATGATTTATATAAGATTAATTAGATTATTTTTATCAAATATGGACTAATTTTACTCTAAAACCAATATAAAATAAAATGGTTCTTTTTAAATACTTTAAAATAAATGACAGTTTAAATGAAAATCGATATTTTTTCACTATTCATGAAAAAATTAATCTTTTCAGAGAAATCCCAAAAAATTAGCCTAAGATAAGTTTTATATTATGATATCAAATAAAATTGGAATAAAATATATCTTTTTTGATGGAAAAATTTCATAAAATTGTTATAACTAAAATAACTCCATAAAATTTAATAATGAATATTATTATGACATGAAATTGATTTTTGATTAAAATTACTTGGGTTTTTAAAATAATACTATGATTCTAATATTGGAAATAGTTCCCATTAGTTGGTTAAGTATTTAGTTTAGTGATATATGACACTAGAAGAAGCAGGCATGGAAAATCTCAAATTTTTTCTTAGAACTCAAGGATTGATAATGACTCATTAATTAAAATTTCATTTACCATTACTATATCACATCAACCTGATATTTAATTTAGACTAGATATATTTAGGTATGTTATTGGTGGTTTCCTTATAAGTTGTAATAACACCCAACTTGGGGGGTCGTGGGTGCCCAATAAGAGTTCATGGTTGTATGAAATTATAAGGAAAAGAAACATATGATTGATTTTTTGATATGAAACAATTATGATAAAGCATGGGGGTGACATTAGGCTAGGTAAATTGACTTGTTTTGAGGGATTCTCCTATCACAATATTTTTTTTTTATATTTTGTTTTATATGATCCACCATGGGGGATATGATTTATATGTTTGACTTGTTTAAAATTTAATACTTCATTTCATATATCTTGGGTTATGTATATTATTTTTTCGAGATTTTTTTTATTTCTATTATCTCTTATTTATGTTCATGTGTGTTGTTTTTATTATTTACATTACTATATACTACTTTAAAATAATGAATTTGTATCCCAAAAGTATTACTTTAGACCATACCTAATAGTCTATAGCCTCTAGTGTAAAATGAGGAGTTCCTAAGGTCGCATATTCACCCATTCTAGTTACTGTAGAGTGGGCTAGGCTAGGACATTAAAAGGTTGTATTATTGAATCTTTTTTATCTTAATATTTGGAAAAGGTAGATAGGAGATGTGGAATTTTAAAAAAATGGTATGAATATTATTCCTAGGATTATATGTCCCATGTATAAGAAAATTTTATGTTACTAAGGAGGGTTTTTTTATTTTTCCCATATATATAGGTGAGTTACGTCACATAGTGTGATGAACTTGGGTTTTGGAATTATGATTTATGAGATTTTGAATCTTGGATTAGAATGTAAAGATCATGTGTGTTCATTCATCATATAAGTAACATAGGATTAACATAAAATTTATGTTATTTCTTATGATTGGTTACTTTGGTTATGATATTAGAGTCAGTTATTTAAATTTACAATAGTAACTTATATAGGGTATTCCCATAAAAGTTTTTGGTGAAATATTATCTAATAAATTATTTAAATTATTTTTGTATTATTACTCATGATTTAATAACCTTTTTATGGATGGAATCACTTAAATAATTTTAAAATATCAACTTATAAAGTGTTTTCCTCTATGACTTGTAAATGATAATTTATTTAATCGAATAAAATGTGATATCCATGATAAATGTAAAATGAAATGAAAATAACTAGAAATCATGATATAGATCTTATATATATATATATATGATTATGACACCAGATATGATAGATTTGGATATAAATAGATCATAAGTAATAATAATCAGTGATAATGAATATATAGGATTTTGGCGTGCTATGTCTATTATTGGTTTCCCTAAACCAAGGTATTGAGAATTTCCATATAAATTTATTTTGGGACATGTGTTTGTAATAGTAGAGGAATTCCTTAGTGAAAACATCTAATAGAGTTTTAAGAGGGTGACGATGATCATACCATTGAGTAAAAGGATTCATTTTATAGTTGGTTCTTAATATCACAATACACTCTTCTGTAAATCTAATTTAACTTTTATTTTTTTAGTTTTTATATTTTTATACATATTTTTTATTATATTTTTGGTTTTTATATTTTTCTATATCAATTATATGACGTAGTACGTCACCCAATGTTATTAAAATTGAACCTCAAGGACTCAAAATCCAACTATTGTAATTTTTCATAACATATTTCTATAAATAGAATTAAGGCTTTGACGAAAAAGAGTGGTCTTGAAATTACCATGAGTGAGATAAATAGTTTTTTATAACATTGAATCTTGTAATAGTTTATTTCCTAGAGTTATTCTGGTTATATTTTCTCCAAAGATATTTTTTATAGATAATTTGAATGTGAGTTATTATTTTAAATTTTATATCTATTTATTATTATAATTATTCTCTTCTAAATCATTGAGTCTTATGAGCTTCTATTCTAAAATCAGGCTTGTCTCATCCATTGTGATCAGGGAATCCAGGGTATTGAAGATAGAGATTTTAAAATCTAGTCAATTGAGGTATTCTATAGCTACAAAGACGTAGTGTTCAAGGATAAGAAACATATAACTTTTGATGGGAATTCAATTGAGTATATTCCAGTCTTGGAGTGAGGATAACTTGGTTTAGTCTACAAAGATCATGTAGATTTAGTATAAAATATAAGGATTCAATTATTAGAATTTTTTTGGTAATTTATATCATATTGGAATTTATATTGTTATATAATTCTAGTTTTATTTTTTTCATTATTTGTATCTCTATCATTGAAAAGTATATATTCTCTAATTGTCTTATTTATACGGCCTTTCCTTCTTACTCTATTGTATAAGCTAAGTGCGTAAATTCTTATATATGTAACATTATATTTATATTAAAAAAATTACACTATGGTTTTATACACTGTTTGGAAGGTCATATTGTTTATCAACATATACTTTTTGTGGGGAAAAAATTTCTTACAAATTTTTAAACTATAATTAACCCTCACTTATAGTGTTTAACTACCATATCACTCTAACTTATGGGATAATTATTATATCAAATCATGTATCTTTTTTATGATACACTATTTATAAGTACTTTATTTACTTGGAATTAAATATTTTCATGATATATTTTATCATAAAGTACCCTATTTATATTTTCTTTTTTTTCAATAAAATACATAATTGTTTCCTTACAGTAATGTGTTGAAGAGGAATGGTTTTTTTCTTTAACATGGTAGGAAATCCTATAATATATTTTGAGAATATTCATCCTATAAGACCAACAATATTTAATGGTGTGGACAATGAATACATGTGAGATTATATGTAGACATTCATTATCAACATGGGAGTTGACCATTTCCATATAATGAGGGAAATTTATGGAATTCTATGTAAATAATTGATTACGTTCACTCATGGTGAAATGATAGAGTATCAAGAGAACTATAACAATAATTTTATTTTCTTAGTGGTGTATAACATCTACGTTCAAATTTTATCATGTGAGACTATGAATGGAAAATGGAAGAATTTGGACATTACTCCCTTTGTAATATCTACGGATCTTGAAACTCGGAGGTCTATGATTCGTGCTGAAAACCGGCCCTTTGATTTTAATTTAGGAGAATAAATGTGACAAATGTATCAATGATTTATGAATTTTGTTAATGTAATTAAATATTTAAGAGAAAAATAAATAATTGATGAACATATTATTGAAAAGGTTATTGATATTTTAATATGGAGTTGAAATCTAAATGAATAACAATTGAAGACAGCATACATCTAAAAAATAATAGTCTTGATATTCTTACAAGTACCTTAATTTAATATTATAATTTTTTAAAAAATATATGTTGAGGATAAAATATGGAATTATGTTTATTTCACTTTAACCATTGGTTTTTAACATGTGATGATCAGAAAACTAAATCTACTATGAAAAAACATAACACCAATATGATAGTAGTCATTCAAAAGATTGTATAGGAGAACTCGCACAACACGTAAGAAGTATGGACAAGATTATCAGAAAGAGTAAATTTTTATATGTTTATCTAAAGCATAGAAAATATATTAATGATAAATATTATGAAGACATAATTTTTAATAAATAAAAAACCCTAGAAACATTATACTAGATGATTTAAGGTTGAGGAAAAAGAATGAGGACAAAAATCCTTGAAACAAAAATAAATTCTTTCTATATAATTAATAATACATAGAGTTTTGTTAAGTTTCCATATTCTGATAAAACAATTAATTTATAAGTGAAAATTAGAAGATTATTTTTTCTTTTCATATACTAATTATAATAATTTTTTCTTGATGGGAAAGAAATATCTTAATATTATTTCACAATTATCTTAATATTTTAATTCATATTATCTATAAGAAGATAAAAAATCATCCTTATCATAAGATAATTATTATTTTACTTTGATTAAATAAGTAACTATATTTTTTACATTATCTATTATATAAAAGTAATAAATTATTAAAAAAGTTTATCTTTTTATAAAAAATGTTTCTAAAGAATATGATTGGATTTCTAGACATATATATGAGGTATAAAAACATTATTTTGAATCAAATAGTAGGGTTATTAAAATTTATGATATAGATAAAGAGAAAATAAAATTCATGGATGATTTTTATGTATATACATGGGATATTTCTAAGCTAATTTTTATATTAAGAAGGTAAGGAACTTCAATAAAATCATTAAAAAAGGGGAGTGATATGCTTAAAATATGGATAAAAATTAAAAGTTTAAAAATTTTATTAACTAGTTTTACTATTATAGAAATTATTATAAAAAATTATAAAAAAAACTATATTTAAAAGAACTCCATTAATACATGGATATAAATTCATAATATAAGGAAATTTTCAATCAAATTATTTTTTGCACATTTGAGAATATTTTTATTCTAAATGTCAATGAGGTGACCATTAGAAAAAAAAACCTTATTCTTTAGATTCCAATATCTTTAACATCAAAAGGCTTATATTTATAATTTAAATGATTCTGTACAACAAAAAATATTAGAATAATATGGGTTCTTAAATGTTTTTTTAACACTAATTGACCCAAGAAATTTTGGGTGTTGAATTTTTTATCTTAAATTTTCTTGGACAAAAAGATGAATGACATTGACTAAAACATATGTAACATGGATAGTGTAATTATAGACATCTAAATTCATAAAATATTAATTATAAAACTTTTAAAAATTAAAGGTTTGATCTTTCAAATTTTAGAAAATGAGAAATATCAAGTTTATGGAAAGGAAAATGTTTTTTCTTAGAATTAATTTAATTTCTAATGTCCATTGTGTTATAGGACTTAAGAACAACCTCATTAGAATTATATATATGTGATTAATTTTACTCAATGAAATTTTGGAATGGTACATTTTCCATTAAATGTTATTATAGAGTGTAAAATATATCTTCTAAATGGCATGATAATGTTTACCCAATAAGAATATATAACCTTTTTAATATGAATATTATTTATCTTATCATGGGAGAAGATTATACTTGGATTTAAAATATAATATTCTAACATTTTGATATTCAAACCCTAACTAATATATCTAGGAAATTACAATATGGTGATCTACCATAACTTAAATTTAGTTCCTTCAAGGTATGCTATCATTTATAATTTTACAACAAACATAAGTCTGGATTTAAGTATCTTAGTGAAATTTCAAAATCTATTAATTTACATTTATTGCACATGAATATATTTTTTGATATAAAAATGATTATTACTACAAAAGAAATATGTGTATAAACTAGTTTATGAATATAATAGATATACTTAGAATTATTTTCTATCACTTAATTTAGAATAAATATTATTTTTCAAACGTTTTTTCCCTTGTTCAGAATATAAAACACATGTGTGTATTCATATTCTAGAGATATTAAGGTGGTCAATTTATAAATTCGGGTTTTCAAACCATTTGGGGTGGAAAATTCAAAATACATAATTTCTAAGAACCTATAATTATAAAAAAATGGACTAATTGACTGAAGAAATATAACTCTTCAAAACATTACCCAGATAATTTTGTGTGAATAATTGGTTTCTAAACATTTGGGGGTAGAATCCATAAGTACAACCTTCTATACAATAAATTGGATTTTATTTTTTCTATTTTTTAACAAAGAAAATTATAAATTTTGAACTAGAAGAAAACCAAAACATAGTAACTTTAATTTTTTGGTGAAATTTTTTCATTTTTAATACTACTTATAAAATTTTAATATTTGATACAATAGAAGATGAATTAATATTTATTGTTCATTATACTAGCAATAAGTCTCATTGAGTTCTCAACAAATTGACACGAATGGTTTAAGAATCTATAAATTAAAAGTTTGATGAAATTTATCCCTTTTAAAACTAAAATTTCTAGAGGTTATACATTTGGATTATGATTTATAAAACCTCTTTTGTTTTATTTCTAGAAGTCGAGTCAAATCAACTGGATAATAATGTACAAAAAAATAGAATATTGGATATAGAAATTTTGGAATCTAGTTTAAAGGACATTAATCCATTGGTATATAAATATCAACATTCCAATTTACTTAGAGAACAAATAAAATTAAGTAATCATCACACTGAGAATATCATTGTCGATATAAGATAATAAGTTAAAATAACAAATTCATTATAAAATAAATACGATTATATTTAATTTTTATCGAAACTTAATTCAATAATGGTAGATAAAACCTTGGGTTATGACAATTGTATAATCACTATGCAAGAAGATATTAATCAGTTTAAACAAAAAAAGTTTTAGACCTTTGTTGAGTATCTGAAGGATCTTCTAGTTATAGGTTTAAATTAGGTACCCCGTGATAAGTCAAATGATATTGGTATTATTTTTATCAAATAATAAATATTAGTTTCTAAGGGTTTTATTTATGAAGTTGATTTAAACTAGGGGGAATGATTTTCTCTGGCAGCTAGGCATTAATGTATTCATATACATCTATCTTTTTCAACTCATATAAATTTTACTTTTTATCAAATGTAAGTGAAGAGTTAATTTATTAACAAATATGTTCATGAGGATATTTATTTTCAAACAACCACTAGTTTTAAAATTTTAAATTCATCAGATCATTTCTGATGCATAAAAAATATATTTGTAGAAATAAGTAATCTCTAAGATTCTAGTATGATTAATTTTTGAGTCTCCTTATTCAAAAATATTCTTTAAAGGATTAGTTTTTCCTATTATTTTGTTTAGTAAATTTTTAATGAAAATTTAAGTAACAAACCACACATAACCGTCCTTTAGATTTTATGATTTATGGATTATATTTCATCATATATATATATATGATAAATAAATTTTAGTTTTATTGTTTTATGGGATTATTAAATATGTTACATTTCAAAGTGGAACTTTCTTTATAGTACACATTTTCCCCACAAAATATGTTCTTTAAAAATATACACTTGATTATTTCAAGGTAATTCTGATAATTAAATCTCTAATTCCATTTGTAAACCTAAAAAATCCCAGTAAATTTATTTCATTTTTATAAAAAACATTTTATCTCCAATAACCATTTAATTATCCATCTAAAGAACTTAATTTCTCATAATATTTCACAAAAAAATTATATAGAATAATTTTTGTGAAAACATAATCATAGAGGTTTCTTCAAAAATTTGAAATATCATAAATTCTTTCCCTTAAAAAACAATCACTTTAATGTTTTCTTTTAAAAGGCCATAATATTTACTCAAAAAAATCATTTGATTATATTTTAAAATAAACAATTTTCATTTATAAATAATTAAAAGAATATAATGTTGGTACCTTGGTAAATGATCCTTACATTCACCCTTATAAAAACCCTTAAAATGGAATAAACTAACCAGACAATTCCAATATGTCAAAAGAGTAACATATCCCTGGTGAAGTCTATCACTTTTCCCAATACATTAAAGAGCTATCTCTAGCTGACCCATAATCAAAGTTATATCATGCTCAATTATCATTAATATAAAAATTCAAAGATAAATATCTTTAATAAACCACATATATCTATTACATTTACATAAAACTCATTTAAATTATAATTCCACCCCATTAGTAATAACAGTTTTAGTTATCTCATAAAAATGATGAGAAAATTATATTTCCTTAGAAAATAATTTCAATACTAAAAATTAACAGAAGATAAGGACTCAAATATTCCTATTAAAACAAGTTATCTTATACAGGAATATTTATAATTAATAATTTCTATAATGGTGGGAAATTTTGGTCAAGATTTATATATCAAAAAATGTTATATTTGTACTTTTTAAAAAAGATAAAAATAACCCATAATGAAAATATTGAGAAGATTACTTTTTAATAATTTTACAAAAAAAAATATGAAATTTACCATTAGAAACATTTAAAGCATAATAATAACATTATTTGAATGTTTAAAATAATCTCAACATGTAAAAAATAATAATTTTAAGGAAAACATAAAGAAATATTTTTAAAATAAAGTCCATTACATCGAGTCCCAAATAATTTCATTCGTATATCTACCCTCCTATGTAATAAAATTATATTAGTTTTTCATATTGTTAAGAAACAATTTCATGTTAAATCCATTATTATCATTCCCTTTATTTATTTTTTTACCATGTTTTATTTAGTTACTAAAAATTTTATGTTCAAGTTAGATGTTTTGACGACATTGGGTTTATAGGTTTAAAATAATTTATTTTGGTTGACTAAGATCAAAGGGATCATGGTTAAATCATCTCGATAATCTTAATCATGATATTTTTTTATAAATTAATTTGTATTTATAATTATCCTTGTTTGGTGGACTAGGAAAAAATATGTCATATCATAGAGGTAGTAGTCCTCACGTGCGCACAAGTGACGTTTCCATTTTTCTATTGAATGGAAAATAATAAGTTATATAATATTTTACACTTATATAAAATAATTTTATTATATATGTCATGTTTATTCTTTATTTATAATCTTATATCCAACCATGTGAGGTGGTAATGAAAAATGAATCACATCACTTCATGGAGGTAGTAATCCACACATATACATGAGCGACGTTATCACTTTACAATGGATGGAAAGAGTAAGAAAGTAAATAGTATATTATCTTTTCAAAATCATGTTAATGTAATAAAAAAATATATTGGTTAATTATATCTTTATAAGTAGTCGTATGAAGTGGTGATGGAAAATGAAACACATTTCTTCATAGAATTGGTAGTCCTCATATATGAACATTTGATGTTTTAATTTCCAGTAGAAAGGAAAAGAGATAGAAAAAAGTTGTTCAATAAACATAATTAAATTTATATAGAGTTAATATACTAATTTAATTATTTTATAGGGGTTATAATACATTTTAATGAGGTAAAAGAAAAAATAAACACAAAATATATCAGTTCGATCTTATGCCTCCCCCTTAGATATCACCCTTTGGATTATGACTTGATCTTTTTTGGATTGGTCTTTTGACAAGAAAAAAACCTCCAGGATGTGGGAAGTATATATTTTAGGGGTATTGGTAGGGATTGGGTAAGCAAAGTGGGTGAAAAGTGTGATTATTTGAGTAGAGTAGGTTCCATTTTATACGAGTTGGGAGGGGTAATATTTAAATACATAAAAATTTTAAATATAATAATTTTATTTCTCATGGTGAAGTTGTAGAAAATGGAAATATTTTGAATAAAAATAGGATAAGGTGTAAATACACACAAACAGTCTCATTTATTGATGTTTTAGATATATTGGATGCCTTTTAAATTAGTTAACCCCTGTTAACCCTATTAATAATTACAAGTTGATAAAGTTTAACCATGGTATATATTTATCATGACCAAAAATGAAATTTAACATAATGAAAAAATTAACCTCATAATTATTTGTACTAACTACATTTTTTATAAAACAATTTTTAGAATTGGAAACAAAAAAATTCAATATAAGTACATAAATAGAAACTAAAAAATGCTCTTAGAAAAAAGTAATTTCAAGTAAAAATGGTTTCATATATAAATAAAATATAATACTGATTGAAATTTAATTATTTATATTATGTTTAATCAATGGTTAAAAATAGAAAAAAATGAGACTTTGTAATTACTTAAAAACAAATGATTTTTTTTGTAAAAACTGGTATTTTCTAGTATTTTCTCAAAAATCAATCATTTGAGAAAAATCTAAAAAATTAACCATAAGATAATTTATATATGATGAATCAATATATGTACTTAGTTTAATAAATTGAAAAATTAAAATTAATAAATTTAATTTCTAAATAAAACTTGATATTTAATGGAAAAAATTCATCTAGAATAAGACAATTTCTTTTCTGACTTAAAAATTATATAAATTTATCATATTATATTAAAAACAATAAAATATATTTATAATAATTAATAAGATATGAAATTTATTTATTATAAACATAATTGGGGTTTTCATATTCCCCCCCCCCCCCCATTTCAGAAATTTCTTCTTCATAATTTTATACATTACTTAAACAATTGAGTGTATTTTTTCATTATAGTGTTATTTGATTCCCATGTTTTTTCTTCAATCATATAGTTTCTCTGTGAAAATTTTACTAGAAAAATTTCCTTATTCTATATCACATTACCTTTGTTATTAATTGTATGAATTGGACTTACATTAAGATATATTGTCCTATAAATATACCACTTCATGTATCAATAGATGAGATGCATCGTGTATATACTTCTTAGTAATGAAACTTGAAAATCATCTTGTTCCTAATAAAAACTCTATGGTAAGGATACATCTAATGAAAATGATTCCAATTTCTCAAGAATTTCATAGGATATAATGAATTGTGATCCTAAATTAACTTTTCTCCTATACTGTATACTGTTTTCCATGGATATATTTTATGAAATATATGGTCACCCAACTCAAATGAAAGTTATTTCCTCAAGTTATTTTCATAACTCTTTTCCTTAATATTTCTTCCATCATGATCTATAAAACCATTATTTACTTTTCAACCACCTCTTTGAAAAAATTTGATCTCGACATTTTCTTATCATTGAATTCATCCCAATATGCCAGAATCTGATATTGTATTGAAAATAATTCCTTAAAAGGTTACATCTAAATATTTAAATGTAATCTATTATTATAAGAAAATTGAACTAAATAAATATGTTGATATCAACTTCTCAGATAATATAATGATAAATCATGAACCATATCCACTAATTTTTTAATTTTAAACATTAATAATCCATTATATTTATGATGAAAGGATAAAATGAAATTTAATTTAGTACCCGTCAACTTTTGAAGTCCTTTAAAGTAATTTGATGTAAATATGAGATCACAATTAGATAAAATAGAGAGAGTAACTCTATGTAACATGACTATCTTTGTATATTAAAGTCTATAATGCTTATCCAAATAAATAGTATCTAGAATAGGATTAAAATTTATTAATTTAGATAAATAGACACTAAAAACCCAAATATCATTATCACCTCGAGATATCATTTAAAATACCCCCATAAAATCCATGAATATGTTCTCTCATTTATATTTTGGAATTGTAAAAGGATTATTTATCCCATTTGATAGTTTTTAGTTATCTTTAAACTGCTGACAAGTAAAACATTTCATGGTAAAATTAGTATATCCTACTTTATACATTCCAAAAAAATCATGAATGTCTCTATAAATTTTATTATCACCCGGATGAAAAGAAAATGGTAATATATGAGATATATTTAACAATTAATTATTTAAATATAATCTAATAAGAACACATAATGTCTTTCCAAATTTGATAACATTATCTTCATTAGCATTAAACCCATGAAAGTTACCTTTTTTGACCAATTATTTTCTTTAATAAAAACATGATCTTCCTTATGAGCCTCCTTAACTCTTTTGGACAAATATGGCTACACTGATACTTGATCTAAAAGTAAGGAGTTTCAATATACATAATTTCTAGACCATCATTTATTAAATCCTTGATAAAAGGATATTATTACCAAAAAAATAGTAAATGATTCATAATATTTTCAACTCAATGAATTAGGTACCATTTTTTCTTTACTTGGATGATAGTGAATTATGCAATCATGACCCTAAATCTATTTTATCCATCATATCCACATCATTTTTAACTCTATTTGAGTGAATATATACTCGAAACTTGTATGATCAATATATATTTAACATTAATCATTATATATATAATGCCTCTGATTTTTTAAATGTAAAAAATAATAAATATATATCAAGGTCATGTGTATGAATGTTCTAATCATGGGGTTTCAATTGATGTAATGCATACATGATAACCAAATTATTCTATCTAAAGAAGAATCCAAGGGCCTTAAAAGAAGAATAATTGTAAATAATAAACTCCCAATTTCTAGATGAGAAGGATAACATAGTATAAATAGCCAATATTCATTAAAATTCCAAAAAAAAATTAACCACATTTCTTATTCTAGATAATCTTAACTCATTTTTTAGTATACTTTTCCAGTAGAAAAGAAAACCAAGTAATGTTTTCCAAAAACTCTTAGTAGAAACCCACTAACCTAATAAATTTTTGATTCTTCATGAAATATATAATTATTTTCCACTCTTTCATCACTTTAGTCTTAGTTGGATTACCAGCTATTTTATCTTTAGAAACAATATGTCCATGTAATGAAATATGATTCAATAAAAATTCAAATTTGCTATATTTTACATACAACCACTTTTTATTTGGTGTTTTCAAAAATATCCTTAGATTATTTTTATAACCTTTATAGATTTTATAATACACTAGAATATCATTGATAAACACAATTTCACATTTATTAAAATACACTTGGAGAACTATATTCATTAGAACCATAAATGTGATGGGTGAATTTGTTAACCTAAAAGGAACTAATAAAAATCATAATGGCAATACCGAGTCCTAAATACCACAATCAGAATGTTATATTCAATTAATTTTAGATAATGGTACCCTAACTATAGATTAATTAGAAAACGCATTGTTATATTCATTTAAAACTGGAACATCACTAATTTTAATTGTTTCCTTCTTTTTTTATAACATGTTAAAGAGAAATTTCCCTCCTATATTTAATCATTTTTTTAGTTTATTGATATTTTATCAAAGGTATAAACTCATTCTTAATTAAAAAATTAAAATCATTTTGAGGACTGAATAGTAATTCTCTAGCTCTATAATCTATCTGTGTATGATAAACTGAAATTCAATCCATACCTCGAATAACATCATACTCCTTTAAGGGTAAGAAAACTTTTTTTTGTAAAATTATTCCATATAAGATGATATTAAGGTTCCAATAAATATATGTTACTTTAATACTTCCATCACGTGTTTTTACAAAAAAAATATTCATTTCATGAGGTGGTATTTCCATTTTACTAGAAAATTTCCTCTAAATAAAAGAATATATAGATCCCAAATCAAACAACGTATTGGAATACATAATATCAACAAGTAATAAACTTATCACCAATTTATTTAATGGCCCAAAAAAAGGAAATGACTTATGAAGACCATTACAATTATTTTCTTGGTGATCACTATCCTTAAAACCACTATTTAGAGTTGCATTCTCATAATATCTCATTTCATCATAATTAAAACATTCCACGGACAGCTCTTCATTACTAGTCTGACCATTATCATTGATATTTTCTTTGTATTGATGAGTGAAGGTTTGTGTCTTTCAAAGTTGATAACACATTCAGAATCTCATAAGACAATTCACACAATACTTCTTACCACACTTATCATAAGACGGTAATTGAAATTTCTTACTTTCATGTTTCTTCAACAAATGTTTCCCCATTTCCTTCCACCAGAATCATTTTTATCCTTATTATTTTAAAATTAAAAAAACACCATCTCAAAATTCATTGAATACCATGAAATTTTCACATAACTTACAAACACATGAGTAACTAGAGCTGTAACATCCCAGGTAAATAAAGAATAAAGAATTTTCATATTTATTAATATTTACGAATTAAATATTAATTTTAATTAAAAGGGGTTTCTACGTTCGATAGCGTACTCGGTACGCAACGATGAGTTTCTTTGAAAACTTACGTTGCACACAAGTAATAAAATAATATTATTTTAAATGTTAGTTAACGAGTAGCCATTGTACTGGCGGTAATGGATAGAAATAACTAAAATATGATTATATATGTTTTTAAATGTTTTTACATTTACCCAATAAAAGATAAAGGCTTAAAATACGGAAAGAGTTCAATTTTAGGCATTTATACCCTAATTTTCACGAAAGGTCCACTTATCACCTTTTGACGGAGAACCGTCATTAAATATAGTTTTGATCGATCTTATAAATTCTATTGGACCAAATATAACTCTTCTTTAGAATCGGGACATCAAAATTTACTTTGTGTAAATTTTTGGTACCTTCCTGATAAAGTTCATTTTTTTTATTGAATAGTGTAAAATGTTGTATTTTAATTCAAAACCTCTTTTTAATATAATTTATTTATATGATTATATTATCTTTTGAATTGGTTTTAAAGTGAAATTAGAAAATATTTTTACCATTTTATCCAATGGTGGTCATTGGAATCAATTTCACTTTGAAATTAGACTTAAACTGGTGTCAATCTTTTAATACTTATTGTTTTGTAAAAACACGCTATTTGCTCTGGCAGCGAGAATTAATTATTAAATTAATTAATGTGACTTATATGATTTGAATTTTTTTAAATGGAATTCATTTTTGAATTCGGAATATCAAATATATCTTAGGGTGAATTTTTGGTAATTTTCTGAAAAACTTCAATTTTTGATGAATAGTGAAACCACTAAGTGGTAATCAAGCAAACTGATTTTTCAGTTAAATGAAAGTTTACCACCAATGTGTATTGAATTTTGAAAATCCGACATACATGGTTGTCATTAAGAAGTAAAATGTGGTTCAATGGGATTAAAATATTTTTTTGGTGAATAGTAACTTATTAAGTTTTTAATCGCGATTAGTGGTAATTAGGGTAGTTTAAGGTATAAATAATGCTTTAATAATATGAAATGACCTAGAAACATGTCCCAGCTTTATTTGTTGTGTCATGGCCTACCACGACAAGACATGGGTCAACTTGAGGACCCCATGGAGACATTTTGGTTGGGAAATGACATAAATAACTTTTTATTTAATGTAAAAGTAAAAATGACACAAACATAATATGTTTTACGAAAACAATTTTTACATGGGGTTATAGAGCTCAGATATTTGATTATAAATAGTCATTGTAAAGATAAAAAGATTTCCTACATAATAGTATTTATTTTATGATTTTTAGACATTAAATAAATTAAATTATTTATGACATAATAATGATGCAGCGATGACATCATTATTTGACGATTTAAATAAAATGGAAAGACAATGTAAAATCTATGAACTACACATGTCCAAAACTTATTGGATGGGTGGATTTAAAACCCTTATCACCTTATCCACTAATTCTTTTAATGTGGGACCTTTTAAAACCGAAACACATTTTCAAATAAAGTAATATTTCTTTACTTTCCAAAAGTGCCCCTCCTCTCCTCTTATAAAAGGCCCCCACCTCTACCTCATTTCACACACTCCTCAAGCCTTTGGCTCGGCAAACCCCTGCCCATTTACTCTCTCCACATCCCTCTACTCATCCTAGAGTATTTCCTTTGGGCAGAATCCTTTCAAAGGAAGTCTTTAGGCTCAAATCAAAAGGAGTTACACTTTTAAAGGTAATTCATTCTCTCTTGTTCATTTGTTTTATTTTGCTTCTCCAACCCTCTAAACTCTTTTTATTTACTTATTTTGTAACGACACCAGTATCTTAAATATACTAGGATGTTGTTATAAGATTTATTCGAGCTACACTCTCACACAACTACATCAAATGGTTAAAGAACATACGGTTTCCGTGGATGGCGAAATTCTGCCTCCCGAAACGATGATTGTTCAATACTCATTTAACACCTTCAAAGGTGGCCATTATGATGTCACTATTTTTATATATGATATATAATATGTTTATTGTTTCTTTAAGCTTATGTATTTTTCATTTTGGTCATACCTTTATGGTTTCCATTATGGGTAAACACGATATCTTCATTTAAGGAAGTGCGGACTACCGCCCCCTCAAAGTGATGTGATTCGTTAATAACATATGTGGGACGTGTAAAGGATGGATTTAAAGTTATTATATATGATGTTATAATGGAATTATAATATACCTCTATATCATTATTATTTCTTTCCATTAAAGTAATAGATAGAAATTAAAGTAGCGTTCATGCGTACGTACGGCTTACCGTCTCCATGAACGGTGCATTTCATTTCTTATCCCCAAATGTAATGTACAATTAAAAGTACATGTATATAATGGATATATATAATTAATGATATATCTAAATGATGAATATAATTCTGGAATTAAAATATACATACCTCTCATTTAGTTTTAATTCCATTAATATGACAAAGAAATGAAAGTAGCGTTCATGCGTACGTACGGCCTACCGTCTCCATGAACGGTGCATTTCATTTCTTACCTCTAAATGATTATGTAATATTATAAACACATGTATATTCTGGATATATATGATACATATTATATACGAATTGGGAATTTCATTCTTGGATATAAAGAACCTTTGACCACGCGAACAACATGTAATTGTAAGAATTCCACTTTCGACGTAAGAACTAAATATTGACAAAACAAACATTATTAACTTAAATGGTTACATAATGTTTATAACATGGAAATAAGTGATATAAAAGGAATAATGAACTTTAAAAAGGTTCTTAATAAAGTATAAATTAACTCAAGTTTATTATTCAGGACGTTAAAGAACGATCGAGTCAAGTCGGACCCGAGGTAAGGGACTTCGTCTCAATTTCCTTTCATTGAGGCATATTTCGTTTTATACACAACTTTCTTTTATACGGTGTATAAACCTCTTTGAATTTACTTTTATACAAAAGGAATATTTTTCTATGAATTGTTTTACAAAACGACAAAAAGGAATGTTTCTTTTAACGTACGCGGCGAAAACGACCTTTTCCGCCGCCGCGAGTATTATTTGGTCTTTGGCTTTCTCAACAAGCCGTAATGTTTTTAGAATAAAATAAATACCATATACTCTTTTATGTATTTTGTTATTGAAAATGGTTTTGAAAAAGGATTCTATTATGTCAATATATTTATGATATATTGTGATTGAAATGTGGAAATGTTATCATTCCTTTATATTGGTTTTATGTTTTATGATTTTATATTGGTACTTGGACATTTTAACGGGTGGTTACGTTATAAACCATATGACGGGTGGTGCCGTGAATACCAGGACGGGTGGTTACGTTATAACCTCCAATGCATTGGGTATGGAAGTCGGCCGTATGGCTATTCCATTAAGTATGTATGGAAATTGGCCGTATGGCTATTCCATTAAGTGATATGTGTGGAAGTCAACCGTATGGTTATTCCACTTAAGTATGTTTATGTCCCAAGTTACCTTTATATATGTTATGTGTTCTTTTTATGGATTTTATGGTAATCCATTGGTTACAAAAAGGTAAGTAATGATACTTTATTCAGTGAAGAGTTTTTACTAATTCATTAAGGTCAAGGTATTACTTTGATAGAGTATATATGGTTTACTTGATGTTTGAAAAACTAACAGTTTTCATTATTTCTGTATCCCTTACTGAGCTTTTTATGCTCACCCCAAGTTTTTTTTTTTGAAATGTTTTCACAGGACTTAATGTGGAATAAGGTCAAGGATGGGATCAGGGGAATGTCATCCTATATAAAACATAGAACTAGACACGTTTCTTTTTAAGAGTTTTTTTTTATTATGGAAACTTAGTAGAAGTGACTACTTTGTAATCTTTTGAGATGTAATAGTTATGTTCTAATTCTGTAAAACTCTAAACCTGAAAAGATCCTCGACGTGAATTATTCATTTAATTCAATATTAAGTAAGGTTTAAGGTCGGGGCCTTATAGTTGGTATCAAAGGTCGGTTTAGACAACTTTAGGAGTTAGAAAAGTGTTAAATTATAATATGATTGAAATGATATAGCATTTACGGATTACCATGTTGCTTCACCTAAGATATTTCTGTGTTCAGAATGGTTTTCCGCAGAGGAAACAAAGCAGCTATGTTGGGACGACATCAGGAGAAAGATAACCTTCCAAATCAGCAACCTGAGATGGTCGGAATCAGAACTGAACAGTTTGTTGCAGTGATGGCACAGTTGACTCAGGCTATAAATGGTGGTGGTATCCATGCACGAGATCAGCCAGATCAACCGCAGAGGAACATGTCAGTGGTGGAACATTTCATGAGGCAACATCCCCCATCATTCAGAGGATCATCTGACCCTGTGCTAGCTGAAGGGTGGATTAAAGCACTGGAGAAGATTTTTTATGTCATGGGGTGTTCAGAACATCAAAAGGTTAGTCTTGCTGTTTACCGTTTTGAAGGTGAAGCTGATCAGTGGTGGTCGATGGTGAAAAATATAAGGGATAGTGATGAGATTGAGGATCTTTACTGGGACGAATTCAAAGGTATGTTTCTTGAGAAATATTTTCCTAAGGTGGTTCGTCTTAGGATGGAAAAATAGTTCCTAGAATTGAGGCAGGAGGATGATTCAGTGGCTGCTTATGAAGAAAAGTTCACTCGATTGGCAAGGTATTCTCCAAACTTTATACGAGATCTTGATAGTAAAATAAACCGTTTTTACTCAGGGTTAAAGCCAAATTTTCGAAGGGCTTTAGCTTCTCGTGAGTTCAAAAGTTATGAAAAACTTGTTCGATGTGCGGTGAAGGTGGAAATGGAGTTTTCCGATGATCAGGTGTTGTATGAAAAACAACAGAATAAGAGGTCTAGTTGGCAGGAAAAGGGGAAGAATTCATCAAAGAAGAAAGGAGGTAAGAAAACCAAATATCCATCCTGTGAGAAGTGTGGTAAAATGCATCCTGGAGAATGTTTATCCAAGTCTGGTAAGTGCTTTCGGTGTGGTAAGTCTGGTCATATTGCTCGTAACTGTAAGGAAGATGATCAAGAAGGAAATGAAAAGCCAACGGTAAGATGTTGTAAGTGTAATGAAATGGGTCATTATGCAAACGAGTGTCCAACGAAGAACTCAACTGTGGGAATGCAGCTAGACTACAAGCAGAAAGGGGTGGTAAAATCCTTTGCAACAACTTCAGCAGATGTTGGGCCATCGAATGAAGTGGTATCAGATCCAGGGAGCTCAGTATTTTTCAAAGATTGACTTGAGGTCGGGGTACCATCAGTTGAAAGTAAAAGAAGCAGACGTTCCGAAGACTGCGTTCCGTACTAGATATGGCCATTATGAATTTGTAGTTATGCCTTTTGGGTTAACCAATGCACCTGCTGTATTCATGGACCTTATGAATAAAATTTTCCATGAGTTCTTGGATAAGTTTGTGTTTGTGTTTTGAAGTTTGGGAAGAGGTTATGTGTGCCTTGTGATTCACAGTTGAAGAATGAGTTGTTATGTGAGGCTCATAGTTCCCCGTTTTCAGTTCATCCTGGCAGTACTAAGATGTACAGAGATCTGCGGGAGTATTACTGGTGGGATGGAATGAAAAGAGACATTGCTGATTTTACTGTGAAGTGTTTGACATGTCAACAGGTTAAAGCAGAGCGGCAGTTACCGAATGGGATGCTTCATCCTTTACCAGTGCCAGAGTGGAAATGGGAAAACATATCCATGGACTTTGTTGTTGGATTACCGAAGACATCTCGAGGTAATAATGAAATCTAGGTTATTGTTGATCTCTTGACCAAATCTGCTAATTTCCTTGCAATACGAGATACATTCTCTCTTGATCAACTTTCCAGTTTGTATCTTAAAGAGATAGTCAGGTTACATGGAGTTCCTCTATCCATTGTATCGGATCGTGATCCCAGGTTTACTTCTAACTTTTGGAAAGGCCTTCAGAAGTCGTTGGGTACTGAATTAAATTTTAGTACAGATTTTCATCCTCAATCAGATGGGCAGTCAGAACGAATAATTCAGACCTTGGAGGATATGCTACGAGCTTGTTCGATGGATTATCAGGGAAGTTGGGACCAACATCTTTCTTTGGTTGAGTTTTCTTATAATAACAGTTTTCATTCCAGTATACAGATGGCACCATTTGAGGCATTATATGGGAAGTGGTGTCGAACTCCAGCATTTTGGGATGAAGTGGGTGAAAGGGAGCTGATGGGACCCGAATTGGTAGAAGAGATGGCAGAAAAAGTTCAGTTGATTCAGAAGCACATGAGAACAGCTCAGAGCAGGCAGAAGAGTTATGCGGATAACCGGAGGAAGGATCTATCTTTCGAGGTAGGTGATCATGTTTTTCTCAAGGTTTCTCCTTGGAAAAGCGTGATGATATTTGGTAAGAAAGGAAAGTTGAGTCCAAGGTTTGTTGGACCATACGAAATCCTAGAGAGAGTTGGATCAGTTGCATACCGGGTGGCTTTACCTCCAAGTTTATCTCAGGTACACAATGTTTTTCATGTTTCAATGTTGAGAAAGTATATGCCAGATCCATCTCATGTTTTGAGTCCAGAGGTAGTTCAGCTGGAAGAGAACCTATCTTATGAGGAACAACCGGTCCAGATTCTTGACCACATGGAGCAAGTGTTACGGAATAAGGTGATTCATCAGGTAAAGGTTTTGTGGAAAAACCATGTGATTGAAGAGGCAACGTGGGAATCTGAAAATGCTATGAGGGATAAATACCCCCACTTATTTTGATAAGTGAATAAAATTGCGAGGACGCAATTCCCAAAATGGGGGAAGGATGTAACATCCCAGGTAAATAAAGAATAAAGAATTTTCATATTTATTAATATTTACGAATTAAATTTTAATTTTAATTAAAATGGGTTTCTACGTTCGATAGCGTACTCGGTACGCAACGATGAGTTTCTTTGAAAACTTACGTTGCACACAAGTAATAAAATAATATTATTTTAAATGTTAGTTAACGAGTAGTCATTGTACTGGTGGGAATGGATAGAAATAACTAAAATATGATTATATATGTTTTTAAATGTTTTTACATTTACCCAATAAAAGATAAAGGCTTAAAATACGGAAAGAGTTCAATTTTAGGCATTTATACCCTAATTTTCACGAAAGGTCCACTTATCACCTTTTGACGGAGAACCGTCATTAAATATAATTTTGATCGACCTTATAAATTCTATTGGACCAAATATAACTCTTCTTTAGAATCGGGACATCAAAATTTACTTTGTGTAAATTTTTGGTACCTTTCTGATAAAGTTTATTTTTTTTATTGAATAGTGTAAAATGTTGTATTTTAATTCAAAACATATTTTTAATATAATTTATTTATATGATTAGATTATCTTTTTAATTGGTTTTAAAGTGAAATTAGAAAATATTTTTACCATTTTATCCAATGGTGGTCATTGGAATAAATTTCACTTTGAAATTAGACTTAAACTGGTGTCAATCTTTTGATACTTATTGTTTTGTAAAAACACGCTATTTACTCTGGCAGCGGAAATTAATTATTAAATTAATTAATGTGACTTATATGATTTGAATTTTTTAAAATAGAATTCTTTTTTGAATTCGGAATATCAAATATAGATTAGGGTGAAGTTTTGGTAATTTTCTGAAAAACTTCAATTTTTGATGAATAGTGAAACCACTAAGTGGTAATCAAGCAAACTGATTTTTCAGTTAAATGAAAGTTTACCACTAATGTGTATTGAATTTTGAAAATCCGACATACATGGTTGTCATTAAGAAGTAAAATGTGGTTCAATGGGATTAAAATATTTTTTTGGTGAATAGTAACTTATTAAGTTTTTAATCGTGATTAGTGGTAATTAGGGTAGTTTAAGGTATAAATAATGCTTTAATAATATGAAATTACCTAGAAACATGTCCCAACCTTATTGGTTTTGTCATGGCCGACCAAGACAAGACATGGGTCAACTTGGGGACCCCATGGAGACATTTTGGTTGGGAAATGACATAAATAACTTTTTATTTAATGTAAAAGTAAAAATGACACAAACATAATATGTTTTACGAAAACAATTTTTACATGGGGTTATAAAGCTCAGATATTTTATTATAAATAGTAATTGGAAAGATAAAAAGATTTACTACATCATAGTATTTTTTTTATGATTTTTAGACATTAAATAAATTAAATTATTTATGACATAATAATGATGCAGCGATGACATCATTATTTGACGATTTAAATAAAATGGAAAGACAATGTAAAATCTATGAACTACACATGTCCAAAACTTATTGGATGGGTGGATTTAGAACCCTTATCACCTTATCCACGAATTCTTTCAATGTTGGACCTTTTAAAACCGAAACACATTTTCAAATAAAGTAATATTTCTTTACTTTCCAAAAGTTCCCCTCCTCTCCTCTTATAAAAGGCCCCCACCTCTACCTCATTTCACACACTCCTCAAGCCTTTGGCTCGGCCAACCCCTGACCATTTACTCTCTCCACATCCCTATACTCATCCTAGAGTATTCCCTTTGGGAAGAATCCTTTCAAAGGAAGCCTTTAGGCTCAAATCAAAAGGAGTTACACTTTTAAAGTCAATTCATTCTCTCTTGTTCATTTGTTTTATTTTGCTTCTCCAACCCTCTAAAATCTTTTTATTTACTTCTTTTGTAACAACACCAGTATATTCAATATACTAGTATGTTGTTATAAGATTTATTCGAGCTACACTCTCACACAACTACATAAAATGGTTAAATAACATACGGTTTCCGTGGATGGCGAAATTCTGCCTCCCGAAACGATGATTGTTCAATACTCATTTAACACCTTCAAAGGTGGACATTATGATGTCACTATTTTTATATATGATATATAATATGTTTATTTTTTCTTTAATCTTATGTATTTTTCATTTTGGTCATACCTTTATGGTTTCCATTATGGGTAAACACGATATCTTCATTTAAGGAAGTGCGGACTACCGCCCCCTAAAAGTGATGTGATTCGTTAATGCCATATGTGGGACGTGTAAAGGATGGATTTAAAGTTATTATATATGATGTTATACTGGAATTATAATATACCTCTATATCATTATTATTTCTTTCCATTAAAGTATGATATAGAAATGAAAGTAGCGTTCATGCGTACGTACGGCTTACCGTCTCCATGAACGGTGCATTTCATTTCTTATCCCCAAATGTAATGTACAATTAAAAGTACATGTATATAATGGATATATATAATTAATGATATATATAAATGATGAATATAATTCTGGAATTAAAATATACATACCTCTCATTTAGTTTTAATTCCATTAATATGACAAAGAAATGAAAGTAGCGTTCATGCGTACGTACGGCCTACCGTCTCCATGAACGGTGCATTTCATTTCTTACCTCTAAATGATTATGTAATATTATAAATACATGTATATGCTGGATATATATGATACATATTATATACTAATTGGGAATTTCTTTCTGGATATAAAGAACCTTTGACCACGCGAACAACATGTAATTGTAAGAAGTCCACTTTCGACTTAAGAACCAAATATTGACAAAACAAACATTATTAACTTAAATGGTTAAATAATGTTTATAACATGGCAATAAGTGATATAAAAGGAATAATGAACTTTAAAAAGGTTCTTAATCAAGTATAAATTAACTCAAGTTTATTATTCAGGACGTTAAAGAACGATCGAGTCAAGTCGGACCCGAGGTAAGGGACTTCGTCTCAATTTCCTTTCATTGAGGCATATTTCGTTTTATACACAACTTTCTTTTATACAGTGTATAAACCCCTTTGAATTTACTTTTATACAAAAGGAATATTTTTCTATGAAGCTTTTTACAAAATGACAAAAAGGAATGTTTCTTTTAACGTACGCGGCGAAAACGACCTTTTCCGCCGCCGCGAGTATTATTTGGTCTTTGGCTTTCTCAATAAGCCGTAATGTTTTTAGAATAAAATAAATACCATATACTCTTTTATATATTTTGTTATTGAAAATGGTTTTGAAAAAGGATTCTATTATGTAAATATATTTATGATATATTTTGATTGAAATGTGGAAATTTTATCATTCCTTTATATTGGTTTTATGTTTTATGATTTTATATTGGTACTTGGACATTTTAACGGGTGGTTACGTTATAAACCATATGATGGGTGGTTCCGTGAATACCAGGACGGGTGGTTACGTTATAACCTCCAATGCATTGGGTATGGAAGTCGGCCGTATGGCTATTCCATTAAGTATGTATGGAAATTGGCCGTATGGCTATTTCATTAAGTGATATGTGTGGAAGTCAACCGTATGGTTATTCCACTTAAGTATGTTTATGTCCCAAGTTACCTTTATATATGTTATGTGTTCTTTTTATGGATTTTATGGTAATCCATTGGTTACAAAAAGGTAAGTAATGATACTTTATTCAGTGAAGAGTTTTTACTAATTCATTAAGGTGAAGGTATTACTTTGATAGAGTATATATGGTTTACTTGATGTTTGAAAAACTAACAGTTTTCATTATTTCTGTATCCCTTACTGAGATTTTTATTCTCACCCCAAGTTTTTTTTTGAAATGTTTTCACAGGACTTAATGTGGAATAAGGTCAAGGATGGGATCAAGGGAATGTCATCCTATATAAAACATGGAACTAGACACGTTTCTTTTTAAGAGTTTTTTTTATTATGGAAACTTAGTAGAAGTAACTACTTTGTAATCTTTTGAGATGTAATAGTTATGCTCTAATTCTCTAAAACTCTAAACCTGAAAAGATCCTTGACGTGAATTATTCATTTAATTCAATATTAAGTAAGGTTTAAGGTCGAGGCCTTATAAGAGCCCTTTATAAACATGGAATCGATCCTGTGTAGAATTGATCAATTTTATTATCATTGTACAAAATTAATTTTTTTAAATACCTACAAAATATAGTAAAATTATCTTTATATGGAGTGACATACCCCCTTAATTTTTATTTCACTCTTGGAATTACCTTTATATTCTACGTTGAAAAACTTTTTTAAAATAATTTTCAAGAATTATATCTTTAAATATCACTTATTCCATGGAATATTTTTCTTCCATTTCAATAGTGTTATTAATCAATGATTATCATAGATCTTATTTAACTTCAAAATAATAAATAACAGGGTTTTCATTATAATGTTATGATCATCCCAAAACTAAAAATATCTTATCCAAAGTTCAAATCCATCATTAAATTTAATTGGGTTTATATCAACCAAAAGTTAAAGGGTTCCATTTCATGATATTATATACCATCAACATATTCTTTTTTAGAGAATATGATCAATCCCTTCCATTGGTAACTATATTAATATCCCACTTTAAAATATTTAAAATGTATAAAAACTAATTTTTTCCAATACCAGCCATTCCAAGTTACTGGTTTAGATGAATATTATCCTCTTGATACATTTATACCTCAGCTTCTATATTTAATCTATAAAAAACCATTCTGAATAAAAATATATTATATGAAGAAACATGGTAATCCCAAAATCTATCTCATGATAATATAACCATAAATTATAATCTCTTAAAGGAATCTGTTATGATAATAATAACCTCTGAATTTATCTAAAAACAATATCTGGTACCAACTATAATAACCCACACATAACCATCCCTTAAATTACTTGATTTATAAAATATATTTTATCACATACATCCTAATGAAATTTTTAGGTTTATATTTTTATAGAATTAGAAACTATATAACAACATAGGATTTTAAAATAATAACATTGTATTAGGTATCCCATGAAACATGAAACATTGAGTTTATCTTATGTTACAATCAATATTGGGTTTAGCTTGCGTTACATGCAAGACTAAGTTTTACCTAATAACAATATACTATATATAATATTATTTAATATGGTAGTTATTTCCTAGATATTGGAATGATGAGTACAAATAGGATTAACTATGTTATAAAAATATATATATTACACATGTTCATTGTTTTCTAAAAGATAGATTAGTCGTGGTTTGTACACATAATTTAAAAATATTTTTTGAAAATTTTAGAAAAATTTTATAAAAAATAAAATTCATTTTCTAAATTAGGAAATGAAATTATATTAGGGTGATTTTTTTATTTTTTCGAAAAGATTAATTTTTTGATGAATAGTGAAAAATACAGAATTTTAATTGAAAATTACATTTTATTTAAGATAATTTAAAATGTTAAATTATACAATGAATTGTTTTTAAATAAAATTTAGTTAAATTTAATATAAAATTTTCCAATTTATTTTAGTGTAATAATTTTCATATTGAATTTTGATATAAAAAACTATGTATTTTTTTAGACCTCAATAAAATCTTGTTTTCTCATCACGTCTGCGCAATTAATTTTAAATTTAATTTCTTACAATTATGTGAATTTAATTTTTAAAAATGGATTCCATATTTTGAATGATAATAATTTATAATTTCTAATAAGTTCAACTTAATTTTAGACCAAAATTAATAGTGGAAGCAATAAAAATTAATTGCCACGATTATGGTAAAAATGGGTTTATCGAGGGTTAAACTAAAAATATATGGTTAAAAATGGCCTCTAAACTTTTATGAAAACAATTTTATAGATATTTTTAGAACATTAAACCTATAAGGTATACAAATGGACCATTTTTGACCCTTGTGACATATGAAAACCTATGATCACTCAATTCTTTTCAGAAAAACCAAGTGTGTCCTCTCCCCACATATAAAAGGTCACCCACTCTAATATCTTATTCACACCCTCAAACCTATTTGTTTTGTCCAATAACATACCAAATCACTTCCAAACTTCATCCCATTATCCTATAATCCTTATTTTTGGTCTAAAGACAACTAATGAAGGACTTAGTACAAACCTAAGGAATATACCCAAATAAGAGGTAATGTTTTTCGATGAGCATCTTTATTTTATTTATTTTTACACCTCAATAAATTATTATAAAATCATTAAGATATAATAAACTCAGAATCTAACATATAATAGGATGGTTTTATAATAATTTAACATCATAAAACCATATCCACATCCATCAAATGGGTTATAAATTAATCGTTCGTGCGTACAATGGACTAACAACTTACGAACCAATGTCATTCGTTCTTCCATTTACACCTTTCAAGTATGGGTATGATAATGGATATAAAGTATATATATGATATTTATAATATAATTATACCACTAGAGTGATTGTATCATATATTACTTTTTTTACTTTTCATTCAGTAGGGGATATGATAATGTCGCTCATGTGTGCGGTGGACTACCATATTGCGAATCGATGTGATTCGTATTTCATTAACACTTTACATGGAATGTAATATGGTTAAATTTAATGATTATATGTGATATAAATTAAATAATTATTATTTTAATTATATATTTATCACTCTTGAAATATAATATTTATAATTTTCTTTCATGCCATTTCACTCACTTAAAGATTATAACATCATTCGTGAGCATGTGGACTACCGCCTTCACAAAGCAATGTGAATCTCTTTTCATCACCACACCGCATGGATAATATGTGTAAATATAATTATTTAATATTTTATATATTATATTATTATAGTTAAATAAATTATTATATTTTTATTACCTTATTTCCATTATGATCATTAGAAAATTGAAACGTTGTTCATGCGTACATATGGCCTACTATTTCCTTAGTCATGAAACACTCCATTTTTCATCACCATTAATTTTGATTGGTTTAAAAAGTATAATTGATTTATATATATGATAATTATGTCATAATTACTATTCTATATATTATTAAACTATGTAATATGTGAAAGAACAAGATCTTTAATGACAAAATAGGCATAAGAAAAGAAGGAAATTAACACCCACAACAATGAAAATAATTAATGGTTATTAATGAACGAGTAATAAGATGTAATAAAAGGATAATATATGATATCATAAATTTTAATATTTTTCTATAATAAGTTAATAGAAAGATTAAAACAACTATATAGGATGTTAAATCATGTTAAACCACAAGGAAATGTGAGGTCATTGACTTCATCTCAATTTCATTTCATTGAGGTATATTAGTGTATATACTTCCACATTGACGTGTAATACCATTATTTATTAATAAATAATGGTATATTGAGTTTTAATTTGAATTATTACATCTAATGGTATTTTAATTAATATTTACAAAGTGGTAATGAATTTAAAAACTCAATTTATTTTCATTTGGTTATATTATATCCTCATTGTCGTTAATATTATAAGATTACGTGTATAAAGACTGTTTATTATATTATTTCATATTTACACTTTTTATGTGGATTTATACCCAGAAAGTCTGATCCAAGAAAGCTTGGACCACCAAATTTATTAATAAAATAAAAGTGCAGAAACAGGAGAAGGAAGAGAGAGAGATTACAAGTCAAAACATTCATAGTCACCACCCCCATACCCGATCGTGTCATCAGCATCAGCTGATTCCCATTCTGATTGGGTCTCGTATTGTTTAAGAAGCTTCTTATAGAACTTCCGTTTGTCCATCTGCTCCTTCGATAGCTTCTCAATCTCTTTCTTGGTAGATGCCCTAGTGGTCACGGTCCTCGGAACTGCAGAGTAGTCCTTCCTTGGTTTTCTTGAAACAGGGGCAGATCTGACACCCTCATTGTCAGAGCCTCTTTTCTTTTCTCCTCGGACAATATCACTATATGATATCGTATTTTCATCCATACCTCTTCCCTTGGTCTCAACATGAGAGGAACCCCCTTTGCAGAGGGTTAGGTCCCCAACTCCAGGAGTGGATTCCTCCGCCCTTCCTTTCTCAGTAATCTTTGACTTGTCACCATTGCCCGAGACCCTGATCGGTGTACCCACCCTCCCCTGTTCATCTTCAGAAATGTTCCCCCATTTCTCAGGTAACTCAGATATCTGAAATTGCTTCTGGATTTCATGATGATAATCAACATGTAATTTCACATCACCCTGATTATAGACATCAACCTGGTGAGAGTCAGGAATAAAATTATCAGAAGTGATAACCTCCTGATCTCTAGAAGGGCCGCTATAAGATCTTGTCGGAGTAGAATCAACAATCAACTCTTTTCCCTTTGAAGGAGTCGGCACATCAGGGACTGCCTTCATAGGAGGGTCGCAGTCCTTGATGACATGCTTTGGAGAGGACGATTCCTTCAATGTATCCTTTTTTCGACAGAGATTGGAGGGGTGTCCTCGCATCCCACACTCTTTACAAGAGTTGTTTTTACGACACAACTCCAAAGAGTTCCCCACAGTCATACATTAATTGAAGGAAATTGTTTTATAATTATTTAATAAACTATTTAATTTTATTAACCAATAATTATTATTTATATTTCAAATTAATCATACCATTTTCTAACTATTTGGTACTTAATTAAATTGGGAAGATGTTTTACTAAAATCTAAATTCATTTCTCTCTTGGGTTAAAAATATGTTTTCTTCTAAAACCCTGATTTATAAAAATGTTTTTTGAAATATTTTTAACTTGTTCAAAATTATTTCTCAAATAAATTTTCACCCATTTTTACAATTAATATTTTTTCAAAATAATCATATTTCATTTTCAAAACAATTTCTATTTGGATTTAACAGAAATTTTGAAATGAATATTTTTGATATTTTCTAAACAAATAACTTTCCTAACATTTTTAAATTGAAAAAGGAATATTAGTTTTAATTTTTTTCAGAATTTATTTAATTAAATACTATCATGATCATCATTTATTATAATTTTCCATTGTAATTTTTTATGGATCTTCTTTAAGAAAATGTTTTAAATAGTAATTTTTAATGAAAATGATTTTCAAAATGTCTTTCAAAATGAAATGGATATTTCAACAAGAATATTTTTAAATATATTTTTATGTTATTTATATTCATCAATAAAAACCATTTATTCTTACTAAAATGGGTATATGTTGACACCATCCTTATTCTTCCTCTATATGGTTTTTGATTATTTTGACTAAGGAAAGTATTGACATTCACTTCCTTGTTTTATTTTGTAGTCATTAACTCCCCCCTTGAAATATTCACTTCCTATGGTCATTAGATAGTAAACATCCCCTATATATCTATATTATTTATCATGAATATTATTATTTCTTAATATTATATAATTTCTACATACGTTGTTTTACTTTAAGAGTTATATTATTAAATGCGAAAATATTGATAAATCTGTATTCTTTAATAAATGAGTATATTTGATGATAAGGAACAACGTTAATTCATTAAACTAATTAATCCATATATGTGGAATTATTTACTCTTAATGTGATGGGTGGGTCCTATTATAATTTATCCCCTCGATACATTGGTAGGTCTCATAGGAAAAAATTTCAATTAGCATTAAATGGGTATTTACCTATAAACTAAACTGTGTTGTGAAAGGTCTTGACGGTAAAGAAATCATGATGACTGAGATCATGACATACAATAATTAATAATTTCATGCATTAAGAGTTCGGTTATTATTATCCATCTTATTTTAATTGTTATATTATCTTTGGATGTATTTCATTTTCATTTTATTGATTAAGTGGCATGTTTTTTTAGTTATTTACCTTTCCAAATTGATTATGACATATCCACACTTTTAAAAGGAATATATAATTATTTATTTACCTCTAAATGTTTATTTTTCTCATTGATTCATGATATATTCCAATTTAATTAAACTTTATAAAAAAAATTATCTCACCCTTATTTTGTTTCCTTTCTCAAGAATAGATGAGGTGTACTATGTTTAATATGAAAAGATATATTATAGGGAATAATGTTATTCTCAAAAAATAGATATTATGGTGTAATTTTTGTATTAAAATGTAATTTAAGACTCAAGTATATATCTAATTTACCAAGACCTCTAAACTATTAGATCCTTTGGGATTTGATTCCTAAAATATTATGCCAGTGTAACAAAATTGGGCATGGATCTAGCCTTTTGGGGTTGGGGTCGCTTTATATGGCATTATAAAAAGTTTAGTAGAAACTATGGGAATTAGATTAATAAAAAAATATTAGGTAACATAACCCTATGATATTCTTTGAGGATAAGTATATAATAACATCCTAACGTTTTGGTAAGGTAGAGATTATGTGATTTTTCTTGGAAATAATTCCCTTACTAGATACTACAAGTGGACATGGTTCTGGAACAGATTTACCTAGGGGTAATAACTCTGAAAAAGGCACATTTTTCTTGACCCGATCGTCACCATGTGTATGATAACAGGTTCTATTGTTCACATTTTTTGACAATCCTAGGGGATATGCTTAGGATAATTAGTATTTTATTTATAAACCATTATTATGTATTTGAATAGATACTAACAATCAATGACATAGGATAAACCATTGAACAAGGAAGGACCTATGTGAAAATAAAATTGAAGAATTATTTATATATTTAGATTCAAAAAAATGAAATTTTTGAAGTATTTTTTCCAATGATATTTTAGTATAAAAATTAGTAAATTTCTAATGATTGTGTTAAATTTGGAAGGCATATATTAATTCATTAAGACAATATTTATAGATACTATCATGGGTTATGAGTTAAAGGTGGATAGTTAGTTAAAATTCTTAGACAACACTTTTTATAATTTGTGTCTTAGGAATATAACATGATTAAGGATATTTTGAGAGAAATTTATGGTAATACATCTGGTTAATTTAGTATATGTTTTAGTGAAAACATTATAAGTGGAATAATGAATTTAAATTTTATAGACATAAGTTTAAAGGGGTTGATAGCCTTTAGGGTCAATATTATCATTAATTACATTTTAATAATAGTCAAATTATATTATTAAACTTTGTAGAAAAAATAGTTGTATTAAAAAACTTCATAAAAAGGTTTTTTAAGGATTTATTTTATTTCAAGGATTTACATAATAATTTTTTTATGAATGTTATAGGAATTATATTGATATAGTATAGAAAAAGTAAAACCTGCATGCTAGGTGATAAATCGTCACATGCAGAAATGTGGTGGGGCTTTAATACATGACCGATGGACAATAAGGGTTTCACTCATACCATTAGGAAACATTATTTCCTAGTTAATATTTTATAGTATTTAGTTTAACAATTTGAAAAATAAATACCAATGATATACCAATGGTCTTACTTTTGAGGTTTAGAGATTAATTTATTGTATTAGATAACTTGTTCCCGGCATATTAGTTTTGGAAAATACTTAGAGACTAATAGAAAGACTTTTTAGTCTTTTATGGATCTTACAACTTGTTAAAATTCAATTTTAGTGATTTAAGCACAAAAAATCACTTTTGGATATTCATTTCTTGGAATAAGTGTTAAATTGGAAGATTATGTAAGTATAACCAAATAATGAAATTTCACTTATGGAATAGAAACATATCAATTAAGTATATTTCCTTATATTCTTAGATAGTAAAAGAATTATTCAAAATTATGAAAAATGATCTTGAAATAAAATTTTATCCCATTACCATAATTTCTGATGATATCAATGATCGTTTTCACACTTATTTGATTTATGGTTTTTGAGGAAATTAACCATAAATTGATCATTCACTTTCTTATGATAAATGATCTCAATCACCCTCTATAATTATTTATGCTTTTCTTGAATATCCATATCTTCACTTTCCACAAATGTTATTCTATTTAGAAACATAGTTATATGATATTCTATATGAAATTTTTTAATTATATTTCTCCCTTATTTAGAGGATATTTTATTAATCCTATTAAAATTTAGGTTTCTTAACAATGGTATTTTCAAATGTCAAACCCTAAATTATCAAGATCAAGTTTAAATTGCAAGGATGCAATTTATTTAAGGTGGGGAGAATGTAAAACCAATATATTTTAAAATAAAAATATTGTATTTGATATTGTATGAAAAATGAATAATTGTTTTATATTTCAATACAAGAAATAATGATATTATCTTACATTATAAAAAACACTAAGTTTATCTTGTGTTACATGCAATATCGTGTTTTACTGAATAACAATATACTATTAATAATATCATTTCATATAACAATTATTGCCTAGAAGTTAGAAAGGAAGGTATGAATAGGGTTAAATAAATTATGAAAATATATAGTTTAAACTTTGTTATTTTTTAAGTTATTAATTATAAATACAATAATAATCATTTAAAAGAAAAAGAAATATTTTTAGAAAAACTGTATTTTTCTAAAAGTTGAATTAGTCTCTCTTTGAACACATAATTTAAAATTATTTTTTACCAATTTTATAAAAATTATATGAAAAAAAAGAACATTATTTTTGAAATCAATATACTATATTTATCATGGAGTTATTTTTTTATTTTTTATGAAAATTTTTATTTTTTAATGAATGGAGAAAATTACAGAATTTTAATTGGAAACTACTGTTTCCTTTAAATAATTTATAATGATAAATAATAATTTTAATTAGTTTCAAATTAAAATTAGTTCAATTTTATATATATTTATCCTATTTATATTATTTTAATAATTTTCATAATGAACTTTCATATAAAAACTTTGTAAACCTTCAGACTTTTTCCCTTTAAAACCCCTCTTTCTCGTCGTATTTGTAGAATTAATTTAAAATTAAAAAATCCCAATTATATGAATTGAATTTGGAAAATGTATTAAATAATTATAACTAAAAAGTTTATATTTTCTAATAAGTTTATCTTAATTTTTTACCAAAATGAATAGTGAATGCAATAAAAGTTAATTACTATGGTTAAGGTAAAAATAGGTTTTCCTTGGGTTTAAACTAAAAAGATAGGGATAAAGATGGAAAATAAACATATATAAAAACTATTTTATGGAAATATTTCGACCATTAAACATATAAAGTTGGATAATTTTACATTTTTATCCTTTTTATATATGAAAAAAGTAGGATCACTCAATTCTTTTCAAAAATACCATGGGTGTCCGCTCTCACACTTATAAAAGGCTACTCCCTATCCTCCCTTATTCACACCTTAAAACCTATTTGGATCGGCCAATACCTAACAAAATAACATCTCCCATTCCCTAAACTCATACTAGAATCATTATACTGGTAATAAATCCAACCTAGGATTTATTTAGTGCAATCCTGAGTAGGATTCCTGAATAAGAGGTAATGTTTTTCAATGAGCATCATTATTTTATTTCTTTGTCCACCTCATTAAATTATTATTTAACCCTGATGATATAATAAAATCAATATATTCCATATAATGGGATTTTTTTATAATAATTTCATGACATACAACCATCTCCACTTCCATTAAATGGGTTATGAAATCATTATTCATGTGTATGGAAAACTACCGCCTCGCGAACCAATTTCATTTGTTCTTCCATTACCACCTCTCATGGTTGTGTATGATGATGAATATAAATTAAATATATGATATTTATAACATAATTATATATATGTATTCATTATATCATATATTTCTTTTTTTACTTTCTATTTCATAGGAGATACATTAATGTCGCATGTATGTATGTCAGACAACCGCGTCATGAAGCGATGTGATTCTTCTTTCATTAAAGATTTACATGGAATATAATAATATTAAATTAAATGATTATATGTTATACAAATGAAATTATTATAATATTAATGAAATATGTATCATTATATAAAGATAATATTTATCAATTTCTTTTATACCTTTTTTCTCACTTAGAGATGATAACACCATTTGTGTACATGTGGACTACCACCTTCACTAAGCGATGTGACTCTCTTTCCATAACCAAACCACATATATGATATATATTTATATTTATATTTATATTTATATATATATAATTATATAATTATTATTATATGGTATTTATTATACTATTATCATTATTTAAAATATTATTCATTACTTACCTTTTTTTCATAATGATCATTAGAAAATGGAAATGTTACTTATGTATATATGCATCCTACCATCTCCATGATCATAACATACTTAATCTTTCATAACCATCATTCATTATTGGTTTTAAAAGTATAATTGGTGTATAAATATGAAATATATTTCATAATTATCATTCTGGATATGATTAAACTATGCATTATTTGGAATAACTGGATCTTTAATGACATAAAATGCATAAGAAAAAAATAAAATTGAAACCCAAAAGAATAAAAATATGTAAATATTATTAATTAAAAAGTGATAAAATCTTATTAAAGAATCATGTATGAAATAATAAATAATAATATGGTTTTATAATAATTTAACAACATGTTTAAAACCACTAAAAATAATTTAAATCACATTCAACCAAAAGGAAGTTTGAGGTAAAAGATTTCATCTCGATTTCTTCTCATTGAGGCATACTTTAATGTTATGCACATAATTTCTTTTATATGGTGTATATAGTTCCCCTTTGACATGAAATATCATGATTTATTAATAAATTTTAGTTTATAGAGTTTTAATTTTAATTATTACTTTTAAGTGTATTTGAGTTAAGATTTATCAAGTGGTAAGGAATTTCATAACTCAATTTCTTTTCATTAGATTATATTACTTCCTCATTATCATTAATATTCAATGATTATGTGTATAGATAATTTTTATTACATTATGTTTTATTTAAACTTGTTTTATGTGTATTTAATTTTGATAAACATAATCTATTCATTGGTTGATTCTCAATTCAACGTTATGATCTTTGTAAGTATTTATTTCAAAATCTCATTTTAATAAAGATTGTTTATTCTTGAATTTCAATTTAAGAAAATTATTTAATATTTTTTTAATAAAAAAATTTATTTTATTTTTTATGTAAATTCATGATATTTTCGATAAATAGTACCATTTTCCACTCTTTGTTACTTAAATGTATTTTAAAATTGTTTTAAGAAACTATAACTTTATTTCTTTCTTCGGTCAGAAATAATTTTTATTCTAAAAACATATTTTATAAAAAAAATTAAAAATTTTTATAAAAATTACAATATTAATTATCAAAGGAATTTTTAACCAATTTTACTCTTTAATAAATTTTTTCAATGTAATCTTATATCATTTTCAAAACAAGTTCTATTTGGATTTTATGAAAAATGTGAAAGGAATCTTCTTATTGTTTTATTAACAAAGCACTTTACTAACCTTTATAAATTGAAAAAGTAATGTTCTTTTTAAATTTTATGGAATATACAGAATTAACTTTCATCATGACCATCATTTAATTGAAGCTTCCTTTTCATGATAATGATGATATTTTTAAATAAAATATTTTTAAAAGTCATTTTTAAAGAAAAGTATTTTCAAAATGTTGTTTCGAAATGATAAGGGTATTTTTCTCAAGAATTTTTTTAAAGATATTTTTATGGTATTTATATTCATCAATGAAAACAACCCTTTATAATTAATTCAGTGGCTATATATTGATGTCATAATTATTCTTACATTGGATAATTTATGATTATTTTGACCAAGGATTTTATTGAAATTCACTTCATTGTTTCATATTTTAGTCATTAACTTTACCTTAAAATATTCACTTCTATGTGATCATTAGATATTAAATTTATTCTAAATGTCCATATTATTTATCCGGGATATTATTATTTTATAAATTTTATCTCATTTCTGTATACATTATTTTACTTTGAATGATATTTTATTCACTACAAAAATATTTATAAATCTATATTCTTTAATTAATATAGATATTTTATGATAAGTCACATTATAAATTAATTAAATCGATTATTTGATATATAAATAATTATTTAGACCCACATTTATGGGTGGTGTCTAGTATAATATATCCCCTTAATGCATTGTTAGGTCTCATGAGACAAAAAATCAATCTAGAATTAAATGGGTTTTTACCTGTAGACTAAATTTTCTTGTGACTGGTCTTGAATGTAAAGGTATCATGACTCCTGAGATCATGAAGTCCAATAATTAATCATTTCCCACATTAAGAGTTTAGTTGTTGTTTCCATGACATTTTCACTATATTATTATCTTTCGATGCATTTTAATTTCAATTTATTGATTAAGTGGCAGGTGTTTTCAATTATTTACCTTTCTATACTGATTATGAATTATCTAGTAATTTAAATGGAATTTGTTATTAGTTATTCAACTTTCCATGTTTATTATGCTCATTGATTCATGATATATTCCACAGTACTTCACCCTTATTATGGATTGGATCTCACCATTAGTTTCTTTTATTAGGAATCCATAAAGTGTACTATGTTTGACATGCATAGATATACTCAAGAAAATAATGTTATTCTAAAAATAAAATTATTTTGTAATTTTTGTATTAAAATTTATTGTAAGACTCAATATGTATTTAGTTTATCAATAATTTTAAACTATTTGATCCTTTAGGATACGATTATTTATATATTATGACAATGTAATAAAAGTAGGCACTAGCTCTAGGCTACTGGGTTTAAGGTCAATAGAAAATTCATTATATTAAAAAGTGATCATTTCCACATAGTTTCCATTTTCTCAACAAATCATTTTCTTTATAATGACACACTTTCTCCATTCAAGATTACTTTCATCAATGGAATTATAAAAGTTTTTATATTCCGGATTTTTCTTAATCCCTATGAAAACATTTCAAAATGTGTGATGACAAAAAATATATTAGTAATTGGTACAAAATAAAATATACCCATTATTCTATTTATAACCCAGAAAAAATGCATAAGAAAATTTTCCCTTTTTATAATAAAACTATTAGCTAAAATGCACATTTACTTTCCCACAAAGAAATTAACGTCTAAATAAATTTCAAAAAAATAAAATGTAATCATAAATAAAAAATAAAAATCATAAAGGTTTCTTAGAAAATAAGAATAATCATGAATATAATTCCTTGAAAATAATCATTTAACATTTTTTAAATATCATAGACATCAGTTAAAATCTTTATCACATTTTATTTATTTTTAGAAGAAAAACATTTTATTTATAAACCATTGGAATCATATCATATAGTTAACATGGGAAATTATTCTTATATTTACCTTTATAATAACCCTTACAATGGAATCACCTAATCATAAAATTACCACATCTATTAGGAATAACCTATCATCGATAAACTCCATCACTTTATTAAAATTATTAGAGAGCTATATCAGGCTCCCCAACCATCAATTTTATATTGGCCTCACTAGTCATTCATATAAAATTGTTATAATACATTTCATGAATAAAACAAATATATATTTAACTTTATCCATAAAAATAATTTTAATTGAAATTCTATAATCAATAATAATTTGAGTTATCTCATAAAAATAATAAAAGTTGTCTGTTTCCTTTGAAAATATTTTTAAAACAAAATCATCCCAAATTAGTGGTAATAAAATATTATTTGAAAAAAATATTACCATGCATGGATATGTTGATATTAAATAATATATATGATGGTTGGAATAGGGTTTCAAGATTTTTATGGTAAAAAAAACTTTTTATACTTCTGTACAAAGTAATAAATAAATCATATAGAAAAAATTAAATACATTACTTTTTAATCCTTTTAAAAGAAAGAAAAAATTATTTTAAAATGACCTATATTAGCATTTAATTCATAAATAAGTAAATACTTGAAACATTTGAAAGAACCAATACATGAAAGAAAATGATTTAGAATAAAATATTTAAGAAAATATTTTAAAAATAAAGATAGGTACCTTGAGTCCTAACTCATTTCATTGACATATTTACCATCGTGCGTAAAAAATAATAGATTTATTCATTATTAAAAAAATCATATTAATTCCATTTTTAGTATCCCCTTTATTTCATTTGTTAACATGAATTATTTTCTTACTAAAATAATTATGTTCATATTGGATGTGCTGAGGGTGTTTGGTTTATATGTCTAAAATGAATTCTTTTGGTTTATTATGATCAAAGTAATCATAGTTGAATAATATTTAGAATCTTAATAATTAAGAAATTACATTTTTTATATATTAATTTTTTTTACAACCATAACAAGATTATAAAAATGTAAAATTAAATATGACATATCATGGTGGTGGTAATATTTATGTGCACATGATCAATGTTTCCATGATTCTACTAGATATAAAGGAATTAAGATATATAATATTTAACAATTTTTAAAATATGATAATGTTATAAAAAAAATTTATTCATTAGTTCCACCATAATTACTAACCAAGTGAGACGGTAATGTGAAACAAATCGCATCACTTCATGGAGATAGTATTCTACATGTATGCACGAGTGACATTGTTATATTCCAACAAAAAAAGTGTAAGAATGTGAGTAATATATTTTCTTTCCAAAATCACAATAATTTCAAAATAATATTATATTTTAATTAATTTGGTATTGATAAACAATCATGTGAGGTGTTTATTGATAACAAAATAGATCACTACATGGAGGTGGTAGTCTACACATACACATGAATGATGTTTTCATTTACCATAGGATGTAAAAGTGATATAAAATATTTTTTCCATCAACATAATATATTTTAAGTAAATATAAGAATATCTTTTCATTATTTTTTAGTATTTATAACAATTTTGAATGAGGTAAAAGAATAAATAAACATTAAATTGGTTGGTTGGGAATTATACCTCCTTATTAGCTATCTCACTCTAGATTACACCTTAATCATTCTAGGATTGATCTTTTGAGAAAACAAGAAACTGTAAGGTGTGAGGATAATATGTGGGAAGGGTTTTGGTTAGGGATTTACTGATATGAGTGGCTCAAAATTTATGAATAAGTTAGGATAGTAGGTTTCCTTTTATAAGCTAGGGGAGTTTAAATATTGTAAATACATTAAAAGTTTAAATATAACTAATGTATCTATTAATGTAAAGTGTCACATAATGTAAAAATTTATAATTCAATATTTTTTAAGGTTAATATCCACTAAACTAGTAAAATTTATCCTTGTATTGGAGATATATTATGCCTTATTTGTTTGTTTAACACCCCCATCATTAACCCTTTTATCCATTATTGGGGTGATAAGGTTTTACCATGGTACCTATTCATATTTACCAAAAATGAAATTAACTAAACAAAAAAATTATAACCATGTTGTTCCAACTAAATCCATTTTTTCATGATTCAAATTATTAAAGTGTCTAAAATTATTTTGAATATATGAGCACTCAATTCTATGAAAAACAGTTTTTAAAAGAAAAAAATCTTTTTATGCAAAAAAAATATTTTATAATAATATAAACTATAATAATGAGTGAAATTGAATTGTTAATATTATGATTAATAAAATTGGAAAAAAAATCAAAACAAAATGGAAATTTAGATTTATTTTAATAGAAATGAAAGTTTTTATAAAACAAAATTTTTCAATATTCACTCGAAAATAAATCTTCTAAGAAAAATTATAAAAAATCACCCTAATAAAATATTGGTATTAAAAAATAATAAGTTAATTTTTCAATTAAAAACTTTAAAATTTAGGAATTAAATTTTTATATAAATCCATCTATTTTATGTAAAACATTTAAGGAAAAATAAAACAATTTCTTTTCCTACTAGAAAATTATATAGAATTAAATTCTTATATATGAATCCATAAAATATATTTATGAACATTAAAAATACATGATACTTATTTATTATTAACATTACATATGTTTTCACATTCTTCCATATTTTTAAAATTACATCATCTCAATTTTATTCATTAAGAAAAAAAGTGAGGGTATTTTCTCTTAATGATTTATTTTTGATTCACTCATTGCTTCTTTAATCAAATGTTTTCTCTATAAATTATTTCCCAAAAAATGTCACTATAACACAAAAAATTCACTTTATGATCAATAATATTAATGAATATTTCCATGTAAGAGATATTCTCCTCTAATTGTACCATATTAGGGCTCGATAAAGGATATGCATTAGGTATATTATTCCTTATAAATTTAACATGAAACACATCATGTAGTGGAGATAAAATTATAGATAAGGATACTTAATAATAAAATGATCCCATATTCTCTATAAATTCATATTTTATACTAAACTGTGGGCTAAAATTTCATTTTTTTCCCAAATACATTACACCATTCCAAGGATATATTTTAGGAAATTCATTGTCACCTACCTCAACTGAATGTTCTTTCCTATAGTTATATAAAAACAATTTGGTATAATTTAAAATTTACTCACATGGTTTTTAATAATATTTACCTTATTAATCATATCTTCTAATTATTTTAGTCCTAAAAAATTTCACTCATAGATGTTATATCAAAATGCTGGAGTTTGACACCGCTTTCAATATAATTCCTAAAAAGGTTCCATCTGAATACTTTAATGAAAAATTTTATTATTATAAAAATAAATTAAAGATGTATATTGATCCTAAATTCTATGATAAACTAATGAAAAGGATCCAATCATATCCTCTAATTTTTTAATTTTATACATCGAATTCCTATTAGATTGAGGATAAAAATATTTACTGTAATTTAATTCAGTACCTGCCAACTTCTTAACTAATTTAAATATGTGATCATGTTCAGATATAATGTAGAGGAAAACTCCTTGTAACCTAACTATCTCTATATGATAGAGTCTATAAATATGATTCAATGATATAATATCTCAAATAGGTAGAAAATGAACATATTAAATTAAGCGATCAATAATAACCCAAATTCCATTATTACCTTGATATTTATTTGGTAATCCCACCATGATATCTATTCATATGTTATCTAATTTTAATTTTGGAATTGATATAGGCTAAATCATCCCCTCCAATATTAGATGTTTTGTTTTTACCTACTAATATGTAAAATATTTCATGGTAAATCATTTATATCTTTCTTCATTCCTTCTCACAAAAAATTTTCCTCAAGGTCTCTATACACCATAACATATCATGAATGAAAAAATAAATGAATATCTATTACCTCAAAATATCAATTCCTTCTTCAACTAAGAACCACTTGGAACACATAACCTCTCTCTAAATCTAATTAAACCATATTTGTCAACATTAAACTCATTAAACTTTACCTTTTGACCAATTTTACTCTTTCATAGAAACCATGATCTTTCTTTTTAGAATAATTACTTTTTTAAAAAAAAATTAGGGTAAAATTAATTTTATTAAACAATAATTAAAAGAGATAAAAAAGGTTTGGACATGACAAAAAATTTTCCTCATCAAAAAAATAGTCAAAGATCCAGTTTTCCCCAATATTTATATCAATTTTGAATTCATCGTATTGTATTTCATTCCAATTAAATATACCATGATCGTTCCCATTTCTTCGATTCCTGGAATAACATTCTTTCAAACTTTCATCTCAGTTCAAGACACTTTAAATATTATTTTTCTATGAGATGGAATTTCCAGTCTCTAAATACACCTCCATCTTCTAGGGTGAAACATCAATCAATATACCTTGAGTGTATGCCTATGTGGGTGTTTGGGAAGCCCCAATATATAAACCACATTTTTGTGTATTTATGGGTGAAGCACCTACTTCAGAGTGACTCAGATCCTTAAAATAATCAACATAAAGAGGAATAAAAACATCTAAATTGTCCTATGATTTTTTATGTACAGAAGAAACAATATTTCCATTGAATTAATCAACCATATTATTTAGTTCTTCTTTATAATGATTCATATTTATAGTCTTCTTGTATTAGCAGCATCCAAAATAATAAGATTTAGAAGTAACACCAAGCATTGGTATAGGGGCATCAGATATGTCTTATAAAAAACCCAATCACTTTTTCCACATACTCAGCCATGACCTGTTGGTTTTTTCCCTCATTTCCAAGTTTTAGTTTGACAAAAAATCATGTTTTTCTAAGTAGGACTCTCAAAAGTGGGGTGAATTGAGTTATTATAAAAATTTATGTTAAAAATTTTTTATTTTAAACTCCCCCAATTTAAAATCAAATAGGTCATTTAACCAAAGTATCATATTTGTAAAATATATGAGAGTTTGAAATATTCCTTAAATATTGATTAATTCTGAGTTAATTAAATTTATATAGCTAATTAAACATTTGAAATCAGTTTACTAAAATAAATTCTAGAACAAACACTATTGAAAATTAGCAATCAAAGTAATGTAATGTTTTTTGGTTTGAATAAACAAAGACAGACAGGAAAATTGAACTTGAACATAGCAGATAAAAACAAGAGGTTCAGTCTCAAGTAGTGACTTAGTCCTCTCTACTTGGTGATCACCTACAACCAAGTAGTTTTTATTAATAAACTTTATCCATACCTTGGATTAGGGTTTACAATAGCATAAAAAGTTTTCCAGGTCTAACTGGACCTCTACCATGGGTATTTGTGGGAAATAAAACAATCAGGTCACACATGGACCACTTTCATAGCTGTACATGGGAGTGAAATGGTGTAAGATAGTGGTAATGAGAGGATATCTTATATCTCTATTTTAGCACATGAGACAATGTGTGTTTGTAATAAAGATACACACGCTACTCGAAAAGTATTAAAATAGTACAAAATAGATTATAAATGATAAGAGTGTGTTTAAAATTCTCTGAGTAATGTTCCTGATGCTTCTAGACTTCTAGGATATAGTATATGTGAAACACAAGTCCACTTCTATAAGTAGACACCAAAATCAGAGTATCGTGAATGCTATGTGTTCGGGTTTTTAGAAAAATGAGATTTTCTATGAATATCTTCTTTTCTAGGTTTTTTCTCCAAGGACATTCACACTTTGGTTCAGAGAAAGTTATTTTCTTATTTACTACAAGAAGAATAAGTTTTGTGGATTTACTTCTTAGTTTTTTGTTACACCATGCATCATATCTATCTACTTGACACACCACCTTTTAATTTAATCTCAGGTTCTTCTATTTTTTCCGATAGGGAGCATGATCTCTACACCTCATACCTCTTACTATTTACCGACATGTCTGCAAAAGATCATTAATAATATCATTGTCATTTAATAACTCAAATATGAATGTTATAAATAATTTTGAATTTAATTTAAAAAGAAATGACTGAGTCTATAATGGTGTCACAGAAGTGGTGACTCAGGAGCAGTGTCTTGGAACAGTGTCACTAGAATGGTGTCATAGGAATGGTGTCACTAGAACGATGTCACTGACTTTGAAAGAATTATGAAATAGTTAGCACAGTGTATGGTCTATATCAATGGTTTCAGGTCTTTTGTGAATATTCTAAAATATTTGGATTGATACAACGAGGTCTGGTCCTTTGTAAACATTCTAAACAGGTAGGTTACTGAAACAGTGACTCATATTTTACCAATTTTTAGACTAATCGGTGATTGTGAGTCTACTGACTGATGACTATGAGTAAACCTTAATGGTGACTCATACTTATCTAAATATTTGCAACATGTCTTTTGAAATAATACTTAACAGAATATATTTAGATAATTCATAAGAATATTGAAACATAATGAAACATGATTAAACATGATTTGTAAGCATTAAAAGTAGAGGAGTCAAAAAATATCTCCCTTTTTGATGATCAAAAATCATGTTATTTACAAGCCATACATATTAATCATATTAAAGGATCAACATTTTTCTTAACATATCAGATAGATTATGTGAGATTAATACATAAACAAAAACCAATAAAATTTTCCATAGATACCATTTTTGAGTTCTACCATTTAATACCATAAATATTATTAAGTGAGTGAAAGGAAAATTCCATCTCTAATTTATCCCCCTTTTGGGATTATCAAAAAGAAAATATGAAAATGAAAATGGAGAATAAATATTAAAAGGCATCAACAAGTGAATAAAAGAGATCACATTTCATTAAATAAAAGAGAGATCACATGTCATTGAATACATCAATATAGTACCATGACAAAAAGTACATCACATCCCTACCAAAAAACATCCAATCACTTTGACTCTAAGTCCACCACCTCTTTTCCTTTGGCAGATACATCAGGTGTAGAGGTAGTAGGTGAAGAAGATGTAGTTATGCAAGAGACAAGTCCAAGAGAGAGTGAAGAGAGATGCATCCCTTCAAAATTAAAAGGTGTAAGAATTGGTATGGATGAAGAGTGAGGTTGAGGATACTCAGTAATGATGGGTATGATCTGAATTAGATTTTGAGAAGTGGTCATGGTCACAAGATCAAAATAAGTTGAGTAAGAAGGAGTGGTAGAAGGAAGCAGGCTAGGTCTGGGAGGATTAGTTGCAGGAGAAACTATGGTTGTGTTGTGATGATGCAGATAAGGCTTCACCATATTTATGAAATCCTTGATGATCTCACCACCATAATCCATATCCTTTTCAAAATCATCCTTATTTTCTATAAACTTCTCAAGATTAGGAGTAAAATCTTTCAACTAGTTTAATTTATCCTTTAAATATTGAGGCACTAGAGGTAGCTTCAAATTCTCCACCAGATATTCGAAATGACTTTCCAGTTGGTTCTTGGTATAAATCTTTGTAAAATAGGAATCCACCTTCATTTAAATATCTAATTGAGCATAAACGGTAGTATTAGAGTAATATTTGACCATATCATGCACATTCTCATTACACTTTTCAATATTACTCAGGCTTTCCTGATTTCGACCACCAACCAAAGTCTGAAGCTCTTCTCTAATCACTGATCTGATCAATTCATTTTCCAAAGGTTGAGAGGTTTGAGTAGAAGAAGATGGAGCTAAAGTATCTGAGGAGAGAGCATTAAGATTTTTTAGAATAGTTTCTAAATATCCTTTATACCCATCTATTAGTCGATTGATAGCAGACACAAGCCCATGCATTTCATTTTTTAATTTGGTTTTGTTCTTGGTCACTTCCTCAACCATGTAAATCAAATTAGGTTGAATATGAGAGACAACCTTGTCTGAGATCTTGATATCAGCAGCCTCACTTGGGCTAGCGATAGAAACTAGAGTATGATCATCTTTCAAATATTTCTTCATCACCTCAACCAAAGATCTTAAGGATGTAACTTCATCACTAGGTAGTTTATTTTCAATCCTGGATTCTTAAACCTCAAGAAGAATTTTGGGTTGAGTTTTCTAGATTAACTTCTATAGAATCATTTCAACATCCCCTCCACTAAGGACAGTCATGGAAGTATGTTGTGACTTCATAATATTTAAAAAACTGGATAATAAATTATCTCCAAAAGCTTTTAAATCCTCATGACTTACATAATTTGGAGTTTCTTGTGCAGGAGGAGGAATAGGTACTGATTCTTGAATAGAAACCACTTCTTTGGTTGTGATAGGTTTGAGTTGAAACCCAGTTGAAAGGTATATTTCCCTAACCAAGGACTTATTAGAATCATCAACATAAAAAAAATCTTGGAAACTTGTACAGGTATCCACTGAACATGAATCAATAAGATTTGGAACTTCAATCCTTTCTAAACCTGGGTTTTCCTCCCCCTCAACTGATACTTCCATTGGATAATTAAGTGAATCTATTATGTAAACTCTTTCTACATATTCTAATATCTATTGGCAGCTCTCAATCTTATCCACATCTACTGCTAACTGATCATCCTGTTCAACACTTGTTCCAGTAGGTACAGGGACTTCTCCTTCACAACCTTCATCACTTAGAACTTTTTTGTCTTTTCCTCTTCTATTAGCTTCATCTACAAACGCTTCTCCTTCTGTCCACTTTTCCTTTTCAACAACTTCTTCCAGATCATCTCCTTTCTTATCAGCATCATCACCATGAGTTTCATTATCTTCAATTTCTTCTTCATTCCTCTTATATTCTATCTCAACATCAGCTTTCTTGCCTTCATCTAAATATTCTACTATTTCATCTAATTATAAAAAAGGGTACTTGATATACTTTGGTCTTGAAGGGTGGTCAACATGATTTTAATTATTATAAATCTTTTCATTGTCTACAACCCATGACTTCTTCCATAGATTCCAACTGATTTTAATTTGTTTGTATATATCATTATACAAACAAAATTCATATTCCTAAATAGTTTCCTCATCTTTCCCTACTATTCCTATGGCATGTAGCATTTTAGAGATGAATCTTTAATAGAACAGGAAAGTGGAAATGAAGGAAGTTTTGATCATGTCACACATATGAAGAATAAGATACTTTCAAATATTTATCTTATGACCATTCATTAATAGATGCAACAAGAATACATCTTTATATTTCATAGTAGCAAATTCAACTTTCCTTGGACCAATTAAGAGTTGAATAAACTTGAACAACAACCTAGTTTCTCCATCCAACTCAGAATTAATTGGTCTTCTCTTATTTTTGTTTCCTGTTAAAATACCCAAAGCATCTTCGAGGATAAAAACATCACTTGATGGAAGAGGGTTTATTTGATGATCCTTGAAGATACCTTTATGTGGTACCACTAAAAAATATCCCATAACCTTTAATAAAAATAAATTCTTTGTCCATTTACCCAACTCCTAACTATATAGTCATCCTTTTTATTGAATGAAAAATCAACATATTGGAAAAACTCAAAAACAAGCTTCAGATATATGGGTCTCCTTCCATTTGTAAACTAGTGAATTCAACCTTTCTCTTCTAAAATTTTAAGAACAAGTGACTTACTTGAAATACTCCACTTCTCACATACTTCATTTTTAGGAACGACTACGTGATCTATGGGACTAGGGTTTAGGGGTTTCTTAGGAATTTTGATCAGGGCCTTTTTGATTTCCTTAACAACCAGTATTTCTATAGAGTCGTGGAAGAAGGAAACAACAATATATCCATTTCATACATAGGTGAGGGAGTTTAAAGGAGAACAAAAGGTTCAAGAGAGAAGGGTTTCAATTTTGGGAGTATAGAGAAAACGTAAAGGGAATAAGTGATTTGGATTGACCGATTTTATCATTTAGGTATTTAAAGAGTTGCTAATAAAAAATGTGATAAAAAATAAAATAATATATTTAAAATAGAGATGAAAAAATATTTCTAAATATATAAAGATGGTTCACAACAGTGAGTCTAGATGGTGATCTATCAGTGGTGATACGTCAAATAGTTACTCAAATTCATTCATTCCCAATTCATGTATGATGTAATTCATTATTTAAAAACTTAATTTCTTAATAAAAATATCAAAAATTTAATGTTCTATACCAATTAATTCTAAATTAATATCACCTTTTTGATAATGATCTCTCAAAAAGTGATGTCTTACATCAATATATTTTCTTCTTGAGTGAGAAAATGGATTCTTAGAGATGTTAATAGAACTTGTGTTATCATAGTTTATAGGGACATCTCTACATTGAAATCTATAATCTTGAAAAGTGTGTTTCATCCAAAAAATTTGATCACAGCAACTACTAAAATCTATGTATTCAGCTTTAGTAATAGATAATGAAAAAGAATTTTTCTTCTTACTACGCCATGATACTATTGACTTGCCCAGAAAAGTGATATGTTACAAAGGTTCTTTTTTATCTAACTTTCAACCACCAAAATCAACATTAGAATAACTACGTCAAATGATCTCCCTCTAGGATAGAATAGTCATAAGTTGGTATTATGTTTGAGGTATTTAAAAATTATTTTAATAGTAGTTAAATGAAATTCTTTAGGATTTTCTTGAAAACAGGCACACATACATACAAAAAACATAATATCAGGATGGCTAGTAGTCAAATAGAGAATACTTCCAATCTAACCTCTGTAATTTTTTTGATCAATAGATTTTTCATTTTCATCCAGATCCAATTTATAGGTGGTACTAAAAGGAGTATCACTACTTGTAATGTTATCCAAAACAAAACATTTTAGAATATCTTTAGAATATTTAATTTTATTTAAAATAATACATCTTTATTTTGAAAGATTTGAAATCCAAAAAAGAATTTGATTTCACCCATTAAACTCATTTAAAACTCATTTTTCATCATTTATAAAAAATTAACACATAAAAAATTGAGGATCCAAAAATAATATCATCAACATAGATTTTTACTACCAAAACATCTTTAGAAATTATTTTTATAAAAATATTAGGAATATATATAACTTTTTTATAACTTTTAGAAATAAGAAAAGTTCTTAGTCTTTTATACTCTGCTCTTCGATCCTATTTTAAACCATATAAATCCTTTTTTGACTTAAAAACATGATCTGGAAAAAGAGGTATTGTAAAACCAGGGGTTTATTCAATAAAAACATCCTTAACTATATACCCATTTTGGAATTAACTCTTGGAATCCATTTGATATAGCTTGAAATTTAGATGTGCTATATATTCTAGTAAGATTCTAATGGATTCAAGTTTAGCAACTGGTGAAAAAGTTTCTTCATATTCAATGCCTTCTTCTTGACTATATCCTTGTGCAACCAATCTAGCTTGATTTCCTACAGTAGTACCATATTTATCTACTTTATTTCCCAACCCCCACATAGTTCCTATAGTCAAGGTGTCTATAGGTTTATCCACTAGTTTTCAAACTTTATTTATTTCAAACTAATTCAATTCTTCTTGCATAGCCATTACCCAAAATTAATCATTGATTTCATCATTGATGTTATTCGGTTCAATCTATGACAAAAAGTCTTTATTTTAAACATGATTTCTAATAGAATATCTAGTTTTAGTTCCTTTTTCAAATTCTCCAACTACAGCATCTAAAGGATAGTTCATAAGAGTTCTTATAGGTCTATAAAAAGAAGGGTTGGTAATTTCATATTCTTCAATAGGTTTGGTTTCATTGTGACTAGAGTCTGGATAATTTCCAAAACTTGATGATTTAATAGGTTTATTAATAGAAGGATCAAAAAAATTGGTAGTTATGTCTAGATTGGATAGATCATCCTCAATATTTTCTAGGGAGGTCATGGGTTCATGTGGATATGTTTCATCAAATTTGACATGTATAAATTCTTCCACACACTTGGTTCTTTTATTAAATACTCTATAGATTTTTCTATAGATTTAGTAGCCTAAAAATATTCCTTTATAACTTTTAGAGGAAAATTTTCAAGATTAACCTTAATGTTAAGAATATAAACTTTAAAACTGAAAACTTTAAAGCAGCTAACTTTGTGTTTCCTATTGTTCCATAACTCATAAGGTGTTTTCTTAAGAATATGTCTACTTAAGACTCCTCTAATTATGTAACAAGATGTAATGATAGCTTCATCCCAAAAATAAACAGTTAAATCATATTCATTAATCATAGTTCAGGCTATTTTTTTAAGGTTATATTTCCTATTTCTACGACACCATTCTACTAGGGTGTCCTGGGAGCAGAGAAGTTATGACACTATCCATTTTATAAGAAAAAATATTCAAACTCATGTTTTTGAAACTCACATCCATGGTCACTTCTTAAGGTTTTAATCCTAATACGACTTAGTTTATATACTTTTCTATCATACTTAGTGAAATGAGAAAAAGAGTAAATTTTTGAGCAAGAAATAAAGTCTAAGTATATCTAGAGTAGTCATCTACTAGAATATAAACATATTTATTTCCATTAATACTTGAAAATATAGATGGCCCAAACAAATCCATGTGAACCAACTCAAAAGGTTGAGAAGTTGAGACTTTTTTATTTGGTTTGAAAGATATTTTATGTTGTTTTCATTTTTGATAAGAATTGTAGTCTATATTAATTAAAAAATATAGTTTGGGTAGATCCTTGACTAAACCTTTCATTGTAAGCTTCCTAAGTGGGTGAATATGAAAATTTCCTAGTCTCCTATGCTAGATCCAATACTCTTTTTTAAAATCACTCAAACAAGAAAGATTTTGAGAAATTAAGGAATCTAAACTAACAACATAAACATTTTCATTTCTAAAAGCAGTAAAAATAAGTCATTTTTAGAATTAAACAAATTATATGAATTGTTTTCAAATTTAAAATTGAATCCATCATTACATAAATGTGAGATACTAAGAATATTATATTTTAATCCATAAAAAAGGAACTTTTGAAATTAAAATTGAATTAGAGTTACCAACTTGGTCGAGTCCAATTATTTTTCTTTTTTCATTATCACCAAAGGTGACATTCCCACCATCAATCTTTATTAGATTCTCGAAGCATAAATAGAATCATGTCATGTGTCTTGAACATCCACTGTCCAAGTACCATATAATTCTATAGGATCTCTTCAAATAGCTTTCCTACAAAGACAATTCAAATAAGAATATATTTTAGTACCCATACTTTATTGGGTCCAGTAATATTAGTAATTAATTATTTGGTAATGCATACTTTCTTCATGGTTTTTATATAAATATTTTTTAAAGTATTGGAAAAATAAACTCTATTTGGTCTAGAATAACTAGAAGCAGTAAAATATTTTCCACTGTAGGAACTTGTAGCAGAATTTTCAAGTTTAGGTACAAAGCCTAATTTTCCAAATTTTGATACGAAATTATTTCTACCAAGGTATCTATATCCTAGTTGATAACCTATACCAGTAGTATATTTTGGTGAAACATATTTACCAAGCATTTGTGTTAAGAGTGTTATTTCCATTGGTAAAATTTTATAAATCCTTTTTCAATTTACTATTTCAGAATTTCATTTCATTTTTCTCTTTAAGTAATTTTACATTTTTCTCTTTCTTTATAGTAAGATAGGATTTGACAGTAGAGGTGAGACCATGTTTTTTCTTCAAAATTTTATATTTATCTTTTAACTCCTTGCATGTATATTCAAGAATTTGTTAGTATTCAATATTTCTTCATTGATTATGTTTCCATAATCAAATTCATCTCCAGAATAATAAGATATTTGTACATAAGACTCATGGGTTACCTCATATGTATTTTTCATGAAACACATATTGGATTTATTAGCCTTTTATCATGTGATGACTCTGAGTAACTGGATATTTTCTTATAATAACTCCAGGTGGCCTTCATTTCCTTCTTGTACTTATTATCTTTGTCCTCATATTTCTTCTTATAACATAACTTAGGACAGTCAGCCTTTACATGTCCTCTTATTTTACATTCATAGCAGACTATCTCATTTGTATTTTCATTTTTCTTCCAGACCTTTTTTAAGTTTCCCTTATTTTAATATTTGTGTTATTATTTAGGATTCCTAAAAAAATTATGCTTTCTATAAAATTTTTTAAACCATCTGGCTAATTGATCCATTTCCTCATCACAATCTGATGGTGAATCTTCATTATTTGTACTATTATAATGAGTTTGTGCCCTTTACTTTTCTATATTTTTGGAAGTAGTGGTTTCTAAAGCCATTGAATTTCTATTTTGTTCATCCTTTTCTTCTTTCTTGACCTTTAATTATTTATCATACATCATTAGCTTTCCTATTAGCTTCTTTACTGGAAACTTACTAATATCACAGAATTATCTAATTCATACTGAGGTCCCTCTCCAACATTTGAGTAGACCTCTATGTAGTTTCATGATTTGTTCTTTGGAATCCAATGGATTCCCAAGATATCTCATTATATTGATTATCTCATTAAACTTGAGATACGTATTAGAAATGTGTTCATCAAGATTCATATTAAAGTTATCATATTTAATAGTATAGGTATTAAGTATCATTTCTTTAACATTAGTGGTTCATTCATGTGAAACGGCTAAGGTATCCCAAATTTTATAGGCATATTTACATACAAAAATTCTATTAAATTATTCATCCCCTAAAGCACAAAAAAATGCATTCATAGATTTACAATTATTATTGTAGGCAGTTTTTGGGGCTTCATTCTATGTAGTTATTGGAATGTTTATTATGTCATATTTATCTTTTATTACAATCAAAATAGAAAACCCCATTCTTCCTAAGTGCATTTTCATATTTATTTTCCACTAGGCATAATTTTTACCATTAAATTAGGGAGTTCTTTTGGTAGCATAACCTTCCAATATAATATCCATAATGAATAATAAATACTAGATTTTAAAGAGCTAAAAATTTAAAACTAATAGAAATTTAGAGATCTTTAAAACATAACTAAAATCACAGTTGAAAAAAATTCAAGCATAGAAATTTAAAAACAAACTTTGATACCAAATGTTATTCAGATTATAACACTCAAGAGGGGGTGAATTGAGTTTCTATAAAAATTTATTTAAAAAATATTTATTTGAAAGTCCCCTACTTTAAAATAAAACAGATTAGTTAAACAAAGTAGCAGATTTGTATAATATTTTAGAGTTTGAAAGATTCCTCAAAGATTGATTAATTCTAATTTAAATCAATTTATAAAGTTACTTTAACTTTTGTAATTTTTCTAGTAAAAAAACTTCTTCAACAAACAGTATTGAATATTAACTATCAAATCAAAGTAATTTTTTCTAGTTTGAATAGACCAATATAGACATGAAAATATAGCTTGAACACAGTGGATGAAAATAGGAGGTTTAGTCTCAAGTGGGGACTTAGTCCTCTCTACATGGTTCTCACCTTCTAACAAGTAATTTATATTAATAAAATTTATCCACATCCTAGATCGGGGTTTACAATAGCATATAAAGCTATTCAGGTCTAATTGTACCTCTACCATAGGTATTAATGGGAAACTAAAACAATCAGGTCACACAAGGAACTATTCCACAATTGTATGTGGGATTGAAATGGTCTAAGGGAGTGATAATGAGAGGATATATTGTATCATCTAGTTTAGTATACGAGACAATTTTTGTTTGTAATATAGATACACACACTGCTCAAAAAGTATTAAAATTGTACACAATAGAGAAAAAACGATAAGAATGGGTTTATAATGTTCTAAGTGATGTTATTGGTGCTTCAAAACTTCTTGGATGTAGAATATGTGAATATTGAGTCCACTTCTAGAATAAGACACCAAAAACAACGTATCGTGAAAGATCTGTGTTCTAGTTTCCAAGAAAAATGATACGTTATACAAAGATCTCATTTTCTTGGTTTGATGCTGCAGGTATGTTCACACTTTGGTGTAGATAAATTTATCCACTTTTTCACTACAAGTAGAAGAAGTTTCATGGATCTACTTCTTGGTTTTGTATTACACCATGCATAATCTCAATCTACTTCGCACGCTACCTTTAAATTTAATCTTCAGTGCTTCTATTTTAGCCAATAGGGATCATGATCTCCACACCTAATAGGTCATATTTTCTAATTACATGTCTTTAAAATATCATTAATAATATTAGTGTCATTTAATAACTCAAATATGATCGTTAGAAATAATTTTTAATTTAATGTAAAAAATAAATGATTGAGTCTAGAATGGTGTCACAGAAGTGGTGACTCAGGAGTAGTGTCTTGGAATGGTGTCACTGGAATGGTTTCACTATAATGGTGTTACTGTAATGGTGTCACTGGAATGGTGTCATTGGAACTATGTCACTGGAACAGTGTCACTGGAATGGTGTCATTGGAACGGTGTCACTAACTTTGCGAGAACTCTGAAACTGATAGCACGATGTCTAGTCTATATCAATGGTTTCAGGTCCTTTGTAAATATTCTGAAACATGTGGCTTGATACAGTGGTGTTTAGTCCTTTGTAAACATTCTAAACTGGTAGGTTACTGAAACAATGACTCATACTTTACCAATTTTCAGACTAAACGGTGAATGTGAGTCCTTTGACTGGTGACTGTGAGTTCACCTTAATGGTGACTCATACTTATCCAAATATTTGTAACATGTCTTATGAAATATTACATAATAGAATAGATTTATATTATTCATAAGCATATTGAAACATAATGAAAAACCATTAAACATGATTTGTGAGCATTGAAACTAGAGGAGTCCAACAAATCCTTTCATATTTTTACTTCTCCAAGTCAAATTAATATAAATCCATGGACTTCCCATATTATATTTCATCCCAAGGAGAATATTCCTGTCACGACCCGTCCCCGGGGGCTCGTTTCATGAATACCCAAAACCCACCTTCCATAGGCCAGGGGCTGGCGACTAGCACTAGAAATGAGTATCCCTATAACGGGAAGTAATTTCCTTTAAACCTGTACAAACACACAATCCAAGAACACAAAAAGAAGAAACCACAAATTAAACTGTTGTAGTAAAAAAGTGTACTTAAAGTAAAGGGGTCGTATTATAAGCCCAACTGAAAAGTACAAGTACAAATGAAAGAGAAAATTTCTCTTGGAATGTCCACTGAGGATCCTACCTGAAGGGTAGGTACAGCTCACGATCAGTAGTCACTACGTCACGTCATATCAAATGGTCCACCTCTGAGAACCGTCCAGTCCTAGCTCCCTCATCCTCGATCAACGTTGTTTGTCATCTGCACAAGACACAACAAGGTGCGGGTGTATCCCATGTAGGGGTGAGTATAAAAATACTCATTAGGGATCCCAAGACCCCCAAAGGTCTCCTAGAGTTCCACAAAGTAATAACCACAAAGCAAGACCTAAATCACAAAGCATGAAGCAGTCATCAACTCTTCTTAGGTATATATCAATACATATACCTAAGTTATCAAAATATACTCACCTCATACATGAGGAAACACAATGCTCCAACCTTTAATACATTTTCACAATTGATCCATGAGGGAAGAATACCACAAAGGTAACACCATGAAGGTAACACCACGAAGGTAACACCATGAAGGTAAAAGTACCAGAGAGGTAACACAATGAAGGTAAAAGTACCACAAAGGTAAAACCATGATGATAACACAACGATGGTAAAAGTACTAAAAAGGTGACACCGCAAAGGTAACACCATGAAGGTAAAATTACCACAAAGGTAACACCATGAAGGTAACACTATACATAGGTAAAAGTACCACAAAGGTAACACCACGAAGGTAAAAGTACCACAAAGGTAAGGAATCAGCTCACACTAGGTATAAGAACTGAAGTATAGATGATTAGTCATAAATCAAGATCATCTTATTCTGTTGAGAGGCTCTGCTGCTGGCCATATGGAGTCTGACCGACACAGGATCGATAGGTACTAACCCCTGCTGACCCACACATGATCTGACCCACACAGGATCGGTATGCGCTGACCCACACAGGATCGTTGAGCGTTGACCCACATAGGATCTAACCCACACAGGATCGATATGCATTGACCCACACAGAATCCCTGAGCACTGGACCACACAGGATCTTAACCACATAGGATCGTTGTTGATCCACATAGGATCGCTATGTACTAACCATTATTTGTCTCCAACCTCCACCCCACTGCCAGCCACTAGATTCCCACTCATAGTCATCTTGGTTCTAGGAGAGCATCTCCTTAATCCATTGTTCATATTTCAACTAGAATGAAGTCTCACGTAGAAGTAACCCATAGGAATACCCCATCACTGGTGTCCCAATGTGATAGACGGTGCGTCGATCGGACGCTCGGTCTGTGAGGTATTAGCACTATTGTAAAAATGGCTCGGTTGGATTCAAGACTGATCCAACCCAAGTTGTACGTCAAACTCTATCAAAAATCACTTAGATTATCTCCAAACTACTTCCTTGACACAAGGGTCCTTATTCCATAGAATATGAGTCGATCAAATGCCCAGTCTGTTAGTTACATCTCTTTCCGTGAAATAGAGGGGTGATCACACATCGGTCTGGCCAGGTTTGGTCGGGCCCGTCAGAATATTCCAAAGGGACCTCTTCCCAATAGGGGTCCCAATTCCACTAATGGCGCATTGATTGGTCATCGGTTCGTCAGTTATGGATGTTTCTTTATTCAGGTACCGGTTGGGTCTGGGACCGGTTCGACTCGGTCAGACCAGCCCGACGCAACGGTTCCCAGGGTCTACCTGACCCCACTTGGGTCCGACCCAATGGGGGTCGGCCCGGTTCACTAGTTTCGGCCCTTCAGGTTTAGACCGGCTTGTTTGCGGGCCCAGGCCATGATTGGCCCGGCCCGTCAAGTGGGGCTTGGTCTACCCACGCCGGCCTGCTGGGCCACGGGTCTGGTCCGATCCGCTGGCGGTTTGGCCCATTGGGTGAGTTTGCTCCACTTGGCCTGCCCAAGCTGGCTCAGTCTGCTCGGAGGTGGATTGTTTCATCTCATTGGACCCACGCTTACGGGGTTGTTTTCCAACTGGTGGGGCGCTACCCCACCGTAATTTATAGTCGACCGAGGTTTCAACAACGCGGTGCGGCGTGGGCTGCGCCGCCCCTTCCTTCTGCTGCATGTTGGCTGAGGCCACTTCTGCCAGCGATTCCTGTGGGAACTAACCTTGTTCCATGCGGTCAGCTCGGGCCGGCCTCCTTCCACTTACCATGGTTGATTTCCATGGGTCTTCTCCGACTGTCGTCGACATGGCACTCCGACGGTTTCTTCTGCAGGTCATCGGGCATGCTCTGTTGTCCATCCTTGGTGTCGTCTTCACCTACGGATTTTCCACACTGTCTTCATCATAGCGTGACCCTCTATTTAGTGTTTCCAATGAGTTAGAAATTTTTCCCTGAATTTCACATCAAGAACAAAGTGGCGAAGGGTCTGGGCCTTGTTTGTTTGTCCCCCGCCCTCCGCGTTACATGATAACAAGCAGAAGAGAAAATTTAACTCATCAAAGACAACTTCAAAATAAACCCCCTACCTAGAAGATTCGTTCACTGATGTCGATCAATGGAAATCATTCGTCATCTTCATCGGTTCGTGCTTCATTGGCGCTCATCACCGCTCGATGGAACTAGTCTCATCCTCCAAGTGGTTGGTGTCGCGGTACTTTGTCAGAGCTTCGCCGCTTGGTGAAGTCGTGCCAACACTCTACCCCCAAGCTCTATATAAATAGGAGAGGGAGAGGGTGAGTAACATGCTTGGTATTAATGAGGTTCATTTAATTAAGGAACCTCCCTAATTCCAACAATGCGGTTACAAGTATAAATAGGAGTCAAGACATTTAATGGCTTGACTTGTCGTTGGTCTCACCATCGCCGCTCCTACATTGGAGGAAAGGAGAAAGAAAAATATAATAACTTTGTTATTTTATTATTCTCTTAAATGTACAAAAACTATATTTTTCTCCAGACATTATGTGGTCGAAACAAAGCCTCCCTTAAGAGAATCCTAGCATTGCGGATTCAAAGGTGACCTCATATTTTTAATCCGAGTACCGGTTCAAAATATAGAAAATTCCTCCAACACATTTATTGAACGTGCCATTAAAAAAAGTTCAATAAATTATTAACATTCACCCTTGACTCGTGCTGGTCGAGGATAGGATCTGTCTAGAGGAAACATGTCCCAACAAACTCAATGATACTTTTGGATTTTCAATCCAAGTTACCATTTAGAAGTTATGGATTTTAACAATAAAATAATTGTTACTTAATTTTTTTATTTACAGCCAAAAAATAACTTCCATAGTTGGTATTTGTCGTCCAATGTTATTATCTTCCTAAATAAAGCATACCCTCATAAGCTTAGCGGTGGTCTTAGATTTTTAATCTGAGTCACCGTTTGTGAGTTATAAGCATTTGAAAAATTAAATAACTTTATTTAATTATTTTATTTAGAGTTATTCCATTTTCGGGTTTTCTCATCATAGGCCTACACCAACTCAACTTAAGTTGCGCCTAGGGTAAACCCACTATCCTAAATGCAACAGTGTCCTATGATTTTTTATTTGGACACCAATTTAAGAGTTATTCCACTTTTTCAGGAAAACCACTTGTGCGTGCTATTTTAAACTTAAAAAATTCTCGACCTATCATTCTGGGCAATCTGGGCCTCGGAATCATGTGCTGTTAGATTTTGCGACCACGAAATAATATTAAATAATTTTAAAAAAAATTATTTTGAATTTATGGGTTTTTAGATTCTCCTCACCTTAGGGAATTTTTTTCTCTAAAGCCAAAACAAAGGAAAATCAAACTAATGAGGGTATTGAGCACAAATCTGAGCCTCCCGCTCCCAAGTGCTCTCTTGGAGGTTCCTGTGCTACCACCAAACTCATACTAGAGGGATCGGCTATCCATGAAGGACTCAGTATTGTTGATCCTCTGTCTCCAATAGGAACTCTGTAAAATTCACCCCATCATCAAAGTCTAACTCACCCTAGTCGATAACATGTGATGGATCATGAAAGCATCTCCTCATCTACGACACATGGAAAACATTATGCACCCATTGAATATGTGGGGTAAGAGATAGACGGTATTCCACCTTGCCCACTCTGTTGATAATCTAGAAAGGTACGATTAACCTCGGAGATGGCTTGCCACCCCAGCCAAACCTCTATAATCCTCGTCAGGGTGAGACTTGTAGGAAGACATGGTACCCCTCCTCGAACTCCAAGGGTCTCTGTCTCCTGTCGGCATAAGAATTTTTCCAACTCTGTGTATTCTTCACTTGTTGAAAAGTGAGGAATGATGATACAAACTCTTCCACTTCTTCCTTCATTCAGGGCCACCAGTACTGACGCCGGAGGTCCTAGTACATCTTCACCACTCCAAGATGTACCGTTAAAGGGGATGTATAGAACTCCCTCAACACCTACCCCTGAAGCATCACTAGTACCATTGTTCATCCCCTGAAAAAAATGACGTTCTCCCCACCTTCAGAAAATCCTTCAGGAGACCATCCTGAGGATATCTGAGCACGTTGGGCCTCATAGTCAACGTCCCCAAGTTGTGCCTCCTGAACTCGCTGAAGAAGTGGTGGAGTGCCAGTTATAGACTGGAGGTAAGATGATCCATCTTTATCCATGAATGATATTCACAACGCGACTAGATTCTCTGACGCCCCACTCGACAGTTGTAGACCAGACCACCTGCTGAGTGCATGTACTACCACATTCCCTTTCTCCATAGTATAAACTATCACAAAGTCATAGTCCTCAAGGAAGTCTATCCTCATTATTATCTTAGGTTCAGGTCTTTCTATGAGAAGATATTACTAAGACTCTTGTTATCAGAGTAAACAGTGAACCCTTCACCCATCAAGTAGTGTCGCCACATCTTCAGCGCAAAGACCACTACTGCTAACTCTAGGTCATGGGTAGCATAGTTAGGCTCATGTTGTCTCAACTTCCGTGAGATGTAGGCGATCACTGCCCACTCCAACATCAGGTAACAACCTAGTCTGGTTCCTGATTCACTGTAGTATACTACATACCAACACCCTCTTCTGGTAGCCTCAAGATGGGGCACTTTTCAGTCTCTATCTCAACTCCTAAAATCTCTACTGACACTTCTTCATCCACAGGAAAGCCTCCCCCCCTTAGTCAAATATGAAAAGGGTGACGCTACCCTGGAGAAGTCAGGTAAAAATATCTGGTAGTACCCAGCCAAATCAAAAATCCATCTCCCTTCAGGGAGGTAGTCCTGGAAATATATTTTGTAAAGATGTCCCCACACTCTTCTACAACTGTTGGGAACTGAAAACTCAAAAATCTTTCTACCACGAGGGTAATGTTGGATGACTCAAAAGTGATCAGCTCCACCCTCCTATGCCTGAGTTTATCCTGTGCTTCATGGGTTTCCTTTTTTTCACTGATTAAGGAAAAACCCATTCCAATGCTGTAGATATACTACATCCTTTTTGTCTAAAATAGTCAATCTATGTATGAACTGTGGATATCCAGTCCATCCCCAAACTAGCGTTGTAAGGTCTCGACACTACTACCAAGAGGTTTCAACCGAAAATCTCACCTCAAGGGTCAGATCACACCATCGTCATAAGTGTGATTATCGAGTCTCCTCCCTAGTGTATACCATACCCATTCCTATATCAAGGGTATTCACATTTATGCACATATACTTATCAAATAGTGACTTAAATATATGAATTACACATTCCTTGATCATGGAATGAATGATTATGTTGAATTAATCCATGTTATATGATATGTATGGCACACCTAAGCATGAGATTGAAATGATTATGAAGGGTGTTCCCTAAAAGCGCTCCAATGCATTGGGTAATGTTTAGTATCATGATACGTCATATTGGGATTGGGGTTTACCTAATTCCTTTATAAGACATTTTTCCACTATGTTAGGACAGGGGTTTACCTAATTATTTTATGTTAATGATGTAGTGTTTTAAGTTGTTTCCACATTTTTATGTTATAGTAATCATGCAATATCACGCCTTTATGTTCATGTTTTTATTATCATCTAATGATATTTCTATTTCTTAACATGTATTATAGTCTTCAATTTATGACTTGTTTACTCCCTTACTGGGCTTTATAGCTTACCCTTTTCTTATGTATGTCCTTAGGTTATCCCGTACAATGATAAGTATGAAGGAATTTTGTGGTCATTTAATAGAATTTTTCAATAAATATTTGTATTTCATGTTTTAAGTTGTTATGTAATGTTCCTATACCCCAAAGACATTATACCTCTCGATATTTTGAGTTGTATTTAGTGAAAATATATATAATAAATCATCTTTAAAAGTGTAATAAAGAGAAGGGTTGTTATAAGAGATCTGTTATTTTTTCTGTACATAATAATTAACCACATTTTTTGATCCCATCTATATAGAGAAATCAATCAAATATTGATTATGAATTATAGAAAAATATGGAAGAAAATCTAGAGAATCATGTTCTTTCATATCATCATTTATTTAAATGGGAAGCATATTAGAGCTAATAAAAATTCCATTTCCAACCTTGAAGGTAAAAAAAACCTCAAACCTTTTCACAGATATTCCTAATTTCTGAACACTCTTCTGTATGGGTTTCAAAGTAGGAGTAAGATTATGAATTCTACTATTATCCATTTTAACATCCTTTTCACATTGAAAACTTTAGTGCAAGTATTTACTTCCTTTACAGGCCTTCCATGTATGGTTTTCAAATCAGAGTTTTCAATTATGTGACCAAACCTCTTATTGTTAATACATTTCAATTTTTTTGACACTTATGAGGATTCAATTCACCAGTAGTATCTGTAGAAACATCTATAATAGGGGTTGTAACCACATCTGAAAAAGAAGGATTAAAATGATCTCTAGAAGGACCATAATCCTTCTCTTCCTTGACACATTTTCCATTGCATTTTTATCACCATTTGAGATAGTAATTATAAACCTATAAACATCAACACAATGTCTAAATAATCTATATACAGAACATCTTAAACTCGTTCATCATTTTCCAAAATCATTCCCAATTGAACTATAGTTGGAGATGAACTCAGGAATGTATTAAAAGTCAATACCCAATTCAAATTTAGACTCTCCCACAACTAAGAAGACATTATTAACCAGATCTGATCTAAGATCATATTCAATAAAAACTCTTGCATAGTTCTCATAGTTACCAATCTGGGTACCCTTGTTAATCTTGATCGGTTTTCCTATAGTGGATGAAATGTACCATAGAATATCTGAATTATAGAAATACCAGTTCAATCCATTAATGTGGATCCAAGATTAGACTAAAGTATTATTTTTATTGATCAAATCAAACTAGGGATCCCAATATTGTAATTACAACATTCCAAGATTTAGATTCAAAAAACCTGAGCTACATGATTTATTTTTGAGCTCATGTGGAAGAAAAGTAATGTGAGAAAAACCCATACGTATAGATAGTAAGTTATATTCATAAAACCCCTACAAATGTAGAATCTGATTATGTAAATATTCAATTTTACAAGAATTAATATTCACATAAGGTGAAATACATGCAATAATGAAGTGTTTTCATTCTATGATTCGGTCTTCAAATAATTTTGTACATGCTTCAACAAGATCACAGTCACCTTTCTTTGAGATATGATTTCGCTTGGACAAAATAATTAAATCATATAAGAATATTTCACTTGGCACAAGTTTTTTATCCTTATTATGATCATCATCCAACCTTCAATCAATATATTTCATTGATAGAGAAATAGGATCATCCTTGATCGAATCCCATTCTACATCAGAGGGTATGTGTACATCCTCAAAGCCAGATCTGAATTTTTTCTTCTTTGAGGGACTGAGGAAGAAATTCACATGATTGAAATAATCATCCATGATCGAAGCCATAAAATCAGAAAAACCTAATTTCCATAGAGGTGGAGCGAGATGATCTTAAAGACCATAGCCACCATCCTCCCAAGAATCCTTAATTCTTTATTTCAAATATGTCAACCCTTATACCAGAGCCAAAAATAAAAAGGTTTTATATACTTATTTTCTAGTTCAACATTTATTAGAACATTTATAATGACTCTAATTTTTCTTACATGACTATTACATCATTATAATATAAAAAACATAATATTGTTACAAATTCAAGTTCCAAAGGTTTAGTGTCTTGGTTAAATTAGGCTCATACATCCCTTGTTCATTAAAAAAACATAAAAATATGTTTAAATCATTACTATTTATCATTCTAAAATATCTCATTATCCTTAGTATATGTAATCACATGAGGATATACATAAAAGAATTTGGTGAGCTAAAATCCCAATAAGAGGATGAATAAGGAACATGAATCAATATAAAATGGGTGAGCATAATCATAATAATAATATAATAAGAATTTTATCATCATAATAATCATAGTGGAAACATTAGATAATGTCTTGGAATTTGGAATATGTATAAAAATGAAACATCATATCATAGAGTTCAAATTCCACACATAGTTATGAACAAAGCTAGCATTATGTTTACACATAACGTTTGTGCCTAAATCATAACATCACCATTATCAATAAAGATAGCATCATGTTAGCACATAGTGCACATAATATCATGGGATAAATCACAGTAACCAATTAATTAGTGGGATATATAATTCCATTCCCACCAATCACATCATAATATTTACATAATCATGTCTTCCACATAGAAATTATACCAATCATAGTCATAAAATAACCAAATGAGAGGAAAGGATTTCATAAGTATTTCTTAAATCGTGATTTTAATTAATAAACATGGGTCTACCAAATGAAAAATAGAAAACATATTTGGAATAATTATCCTCATTATTGATTAAATAAGAAACTGCTAAAGATGAGTAAAATATGTTTTTTAGAAAGAAAAGTCTTTATTGGAAAATTTATGTTTTTGGATTATAAATCAATGTCGAAACATATATATCCCTAAAATAAAAGGGATGAATAATAAAATTATTTTTAAGGGATATTATTGGAATATAAATACCAAAAATGATGTGAAATAGGGATAACCAAAAGAAAGGGAGTTGGGTTCAAGAATCCACATGCCTTAAATCCCTCTTTATTTCATCGCTTTTCTACCTCCTGAATAATAAACATAGATTATTTATAAATTAAACCAAAAATTAATTATGTTAATTTATTTGAATATTTATTAATTATATAAATTGGATTATATTTATTAATTTCATTTGTTTATATTGAATCATTTTGATATCATGTGTTCCTTAAAAGTTTCCAGTTTTGCTTTGATTTCTCTATATTGTTTAAGGTCATTTATAAATAAGTAGAATTAATCATAGAATCTTAAAATAAATATATTTATACATTTATATATCATAAATAATTTATTATTACCATATATAGGTTTAGAGATAAAAAAATAATTGGCAATGCCCTCATTGGTGGCTAATTAGCCATTAAAGAGACATTATCAAAAGGGAAGGAATGAGAAGTATGAAAATTTAATATGTCGTAAATATAATTATTCTAGTAGGATAACATAATTAATATAATGTTAAAATACCACTTAATTATACTTATACATTTATTTTTCAAATGGGTGGATAAAAAAGATAAATAGGAGAAGAGAATTAGAGGGGAAATTGATGAGAATATACCATCTTCTCGATGTGGCTTCTTCTCTACGACATTATACCCCTTTGATTATTGGAGTTATATGGATCTAGAACGTCCTTATATATTATAATAGGATTAAGAGAGGATTATTTTGGTAGATATTTGGATTTGGAATGTGTGGGAGGATTATTTTTCAAAGGTGAGGGAGAAGGGTTATTTATACTTGAGGAGAGGAGCATTTTTAGAATAAAATATTGAATAAAATACTATATCAAAGGTAAAACATGTAATAGTGAATATTTTACAATATTAATAATATATAAATATAATATCATGTGTTTAGGAGTTTAAAACCATTTATAATTATAATTCAATTAGTCTATTAAAAAGTAAATTGGAAAAAAGGAAAAATTGTTATTTTAATGGAACACTTTGGACTTTAGGCTTTGGAAGATGCTTTTTAGGTTTGGAAACTAAGTTTATAGTATTTTAATGAATCATTTACAAAATTAAATATTTTTTCATCAATCCACTAGTTCTATAAATTGGTAGGTCATTATTTCATCATCAATGATATAATTGAAGATACACCAGTTATGAAAAAAAATTATTTTTACTATTCACATGAAAATTGAAGCATTAAAGAAAATTAAAAAAACACCCTTCTATATTTTGAGATAATGATTTCAAAAATTAATTTAATTATATAAAAAAAATTATATAGGTAATTTTAATTTTTAATACAAAAACTATGATTTTTATAAAATACTTAAAAATGTTGTTTATTAAAAATGTTCTTATATTTCTTCAACTTGTTGATCGTGATATTTATTTCATGGAACTATAATATTTAAATTTACTTTAATTATTCATGTTAAATATTATTTACATTACATTTTAAAATTTTGAGGTCAAATTATTATTTCCAATTGTCATGTTACTATTCCCAATGGTCAAGTTACTATTCAAAAAATCACATTAGTATTCCAGTGATCACATTAACTCCTATAAATATAACATCATTACTTAATTAATTATTCACCTCAATTCATATAAAGGTTCTAAATTTCCATTTTCTATAATTTTGATCAGTTTACTGATATTTTTTTCCTTTTCCATAGCTTTTTTCATGGAAGGGATGGTTCTAGTTTACCAGTGTGATCCAAAATTTCCCATTATAGTTTTTTTATTTTTTATTTTTTGTCCCCTTGTAATATTTTAAATTTTAATAAGAATAATTATTGGATAATTTAATGATTTTAATTAATGAAAAAAGTGACTTATTATTTTATCTATGTGTTTCATGCATATAATACCATATTATATAATATAATACACATTTATTTTAAGTAAAAAATATAATTTATAAACTCTCAGTTTTTTCATTCTTACCCCCTTTAGAAATTTCATCCTTAATATTTCAACTCAATTTCTCAATAGATAATAAGTGAGGGTACTTCAATGTTATTATTTCCTCTGGTTTCCATGTTTCCTCTTTATATTTATTGTTCCTCCATAAAACATTGATAAGGTGAGTTGCCTTATTATATAGAAATGTGTCTTTGTGGTCCAATATATTCACCAACTACCCATCATATGAGAGTTCATTCTCCATTTGTACTACCTCTAGATTCAATACAAGTTAGGGGTCTGGTATGAACTTCCCCATGAGAGATGCATAAAAAAATCATGAAATTGAGTCATATTTGGTAGAAGTGCATATTGATTGGCCATTTCTCTTGTACAATCAAGGATATGAAAGGGGAAAATGTACCTTAGGATAAACATCCCTGTATTTTTTGACCACATGACTCTCTTCCTTAGTGATATTCAAAGGAAAATTCTTTCTGCAAATTCAAACTCCAATTCCCTTCAATAATTGTCATTATACCTCTTCTTCCGACGATATGTAGCTTTTATGTGTTGTTGGATGGATTGAATCTTCTATGTAATCTCTTATATAATATCAGGTCCAAGTAGAATTCGTTCTCTAAATTTATCTAAAAAAAATTGAGTTCTACATCACTTCCCATATAGATATTCATATCAATACATTTTAATAATTGAGTGAAAGTTACTATTGTATGGAAACTCAACCAATATGAGATATTGATCCCGTCCTACTTTAAATTCCATTGAACATTCTCTCATTATGTACTAGAGAGTTTTAATATTAATTTCAGATTGGACATCACTTTGTGGGTGATATGAAATACTGAAATTCAATTAATTATTTAAATCATGTTGAATAATTTTTTAGAATTTAGAGATAAACCTTGGATTATAATAAGAGATGATAGAAAATGGTTCCCCATGTAGCCTAACCTATTTTGTTACTTATATCTTGAAAGAAAATTAGGTGTTAAATATTAAAAAATAATTATTAATTTGGTAGTCTTGGTGAGTCTATCCAGTTCTACCCATATCACATTATTTCCTTAGGATATCATTGGGATACCAATGATAAAGTCCATGGTGTTTTTCTCTAATTTACATATGGGTATAGGAAATGGTTTCATTATCCCATTGGACTTTTATCTTTCTAATTTAACATGTTTACATACCAAGAATCTTGTGATATACTCAAAAATATTCTTCTTCATGTTGTCCCACCAAAAGTGTTCTCGAATATCATAGTATGTCTTGGTACTTCTGGGATGGATGTAGAAATATGAGCTATACACATTATCCAATATCACTTTATTTATCCCATGTGATGTTGGAACATAATTTCTAGTTTCAAATCGAATGAGACCATCCTCATCGATATATAACTCAATTAGCTTCTATTTTATCACTACTTTCACCTTTATTTGAATCTCTTGATCATCCCTTTATGCCTCATCGATCTTCTCTTAGATATATGGTATGTATATAATTTGGTAAAGGTAGGGTTTATTCTCCACCTATATGATTTATAGATCCATACTTTTCATATTCATGAAGATAGGGTCTTTCTCAATCCATATCATGGATAGAGTAGCAGGTTTTTTCTACTAAGAGCATTGACTACCTTATTCCCCTTTCCCGGATGGTAGTGAATAGATAAATCATAGTCCTTGATTAGATCTTACCATATTAATTGTCTCATTTTGAGCTCCTTCTATGTGAATATATACTTTATACTCTCATGATAGGTATATATGTAACACTTCTCACCATAGAGGTGGTGCTACCAAATATTCAAGGTGAAGATCATATATTCTAACTCCACATCATGTGTCAGGTAGTTTTACTCATGGATCTTATATTTTTATTAGTTTTAGGATATCATTTTATCAATATTAATGAGTACACATCTTTTGTTTGGTTTCCACTTTTCCAAAAAGTGGCTTTTAATAAATTAAAAAAAGGGATTGTGGAATGAGTACACAACCCAAGCCTTTCTTGGATGCGTTGATGTAAATAAAAAAATTCTCCACCTATTTTTTGTGTGAGTTCAGACAAAGTGATTATAATATCCTTTATCTCCTTAAATATTTCATCACATTATTCTATCAATACATAATTTACCACTTTCCATGTTAACTTAGTTATCAGTCTAGACAATGATGAGATATTTCTCACAAAACATCAGTAGTACCCAGCTAATCCAAGAAAAATATGGATTTACAAGACATGTGAGTGAATGTTCCCTTCTTAAATTAACATTATCTCTAAAGGGTCCATATAAATTCCCTCACTTGTGATCATGTTCCCCATTAACATGACTTGATGCATCCAAAAGTAACACTTTCTGAATATATCATACATTTTCTCCTTCCAAAATACTTCCAAAAAATTCCCTAGATACTCTTCATATCCCTCTGTTCTATTGAAGTAAATGATAATATCATCAATAAAGACAACAAATAAATTGTTCAAGTAGTCTATAAAGACTTTATTAATCAAATACATGAATATTTTAGAGGTATTATAAAGTTTTAAGGGCATAAATATGAACTCATAGTGTCCATACCTTGTACAGAAAGTCATTTTCTAAATATATTCTTTTGTCACCTTCACATGAAGATATCCATAACAAAGTTCCACCTTTGAGAAGTATTGAGCTCCTTATAGTTGATAGAATATGTGATCAATCCTTAAAAGGGGACAATTTTTCTATATGGTGATCTTTTTATGCTCTTGGTAATAGACACACAACCACATTGATCTATCATTTTTCATTATAAATAGAATCAGTGCACCCTAAGGTGATACACTAGGGTATATGGATCCTTTTTCCAAATTCCATTACAATTGATTATTTAAATCTTCTAGTTCTATATGGGATATCTTATAGGGGAATTTGGATATAGGATTGGTTGTAGGTATAATCCTATTGAGACTCTACCTCATAATCAGGGGAAGTTTGGGTGACTCTTCAGAAAATACATCAATGTATTCCCTAATAATGGAAATTCCATCAAGTTTGATTCTCTCCTTCAATGTTTCCATTTGGTCTAGGTATGCTTCATCATAGGGTATCATCACCCACACCATCGAAGGATTTTACAATGTAGATTCTTGATCATTATTTCATTTTTAGTGGATCATTATATGGTTCCAAATATAGAAATACATTCCCTTTTCTTAATAGTTGATGTGTTATCAATATAACAAGTTCCAATCTAATATTACTATAATATCAAATTCCACTAAGGGAATTATAACATGATTCAATAAATGAATCTTTCCACACATTCTTATTGGATAAGAGTACAAAACTTAGTTCTAAATTATCATACCACTAGGTGTTTTTTATAGATATCACTGCTTCAAGTTATTGAGGATTCCATTCAATATTTGTATAAAACATGTAGGATAAAAAGGAATAAATATAACTAGAATAAAATAAAACGTTTTTCTATTCTTGAGTGAATTGGAAGTATACCTTGTATGACTTCATTTTCAAGATCCACTTCAGTAGTAGTCTTGGAACATGATTTCCCTTTCTATTTTGTTGTTGGTGATTACTTATTATGATTAATATTAAGGACCCATGGTTTAGTGAAATAGCTTGAATAGTTTCCTTAATCCCTAAAGTTGAATCATTGAACCAAGTGTTGTGCCTTAGGTGGTTCCTTACTTTCTTCAAACATGTTGGTAGGCTTCTTCATGTCACATCGACATTCATAAGCTTGGTGGAATTTTCTCCCATACTTCAAGAATTCCCCCATCATTTTTAGGTAATTTCCATTATTCTTCTTCCCATAATTTTAACACATGGGTTTTTAAATCCTCTTTCCTCCTTTTTCATTTAAGCCCCAAACATGAAACTCCATTCTAATTTACTTATCTCAATGCACAAATGACCTATATACAAACTCCATCTCTACTTTGAGAGCACATATAACTACATATTCATAACTTCTAATTTATTGGATATCTTGAGAATTTAGAAGTTTTGGTTTTAATCCAATAAAGAATCTATATATTTTTCAATCATTTTTTATAAAAAAATCCTATTAGTATCCTGAAATTCATGTGAACTTTTCCTCATAAATTTTGATAGATTCACCTTCCTTTTTCTTTATCTCTAATAATTCTCTTTTCATATTTATTTGAAGTTTTTTAGGGAAATAGTTATTAATAAATATTTTCTTAAATTTTTTCCACTCTATATCTTCCATTTCATCCCTCGACATGGTATTATTTATAAATTCACACCATTTATTAGATTATACATCTAAACGATACACATCCAGATTCACCTTCTCTTTCTCTAAACAGTGGGTCATAGATATTCTCTATTTAGTTAACCCACTATTCTACAAAAAGGTGATTAGTGGATCCATGGAATGTTTGTGGTCATTTATACATAAAAGCCTTAATACCCAGTTTCTCCTTCTTAGGTGAAGGTGTATATTCCACATGGTTTAGGTTATATTTCATATCCAAAGAAAAATGGGTATTCATTTCCATGCTGTTTTAAACTCCACCTCACATATAATTGGGGTTTTTGTTCCATAAATCATTTCATTGTCCATCACATATATTGTTGGACTACATTCTCATGGTTCCTGGAATTTACTAAAATAGAAAAGGTTTGGAGAAAATATAACCCAACAAATAATTAGCAAATAATTTATTCTTTTTCTTAATTAACTATCAAGGAATATATTATGGAATCCCTATGTTTATCCATTTTCTAAAATGGTTATTCTAAGATTTTTTCCTATACATATACTTATACATATGGTGTTCACTAATGTCTTCTAATTCTAATTACCATATTAAATAAACCATCCCTCTAATACAAATAATAATGACCCTAATTTTTATTACATGACTATTACATCATTTTTAAGATAAAAAACATAATAGTGTTACAAATCTAGGGTCCAATGGTTTAGTTTCTTGGGTAAATTAGGCTCATACTATAAAAAACCAGGCTTCTCATACATGGATATTACATCATTTTATATGAATATTTAGAACATAAAAAAAGTACATTCTCAAGGACCGTGATAGTTTAGTATTATTGAAAACATAGAATGCAATCTTTTAACATGGTGAAAGATCTACAATGTTTCCCACAAATATCCACCCATTTAATACTCCTAAATAAAACCTTTCTTCATAAATTGGGGAAAGGAAACATAATTAAGTGTGATATTGAATGCTTAGTAAGGGTAAATAAAGTAGATACATAATCATAACAAAAACATAAGGATTTGAGAACATAAGAATAACATTTAAAGAACATACCCTTCATATCAAATATTATAATCATGAGTCATGGCATAAATATTGGTAGTTCATAAGACATGAATCATAAGGGAATCAACAGCATAAGCCATGTGATTATAACATAGGAATAAGACATGAAATTTTTAGTAGACACATAAACATATGAAATGATTTCCATAGTAGTCAAGGATCATACCCAATGATATTTTAGTGGAATTGGTTCTCTCCCCAACCCACATTAGTAGTCAAGGCTCACTCTGAATACTATCTTTGTACTTCATATTCACTCCCATAACAATATTAGTAATCAAGGTTCACTCCCAAGACCATCTTCGAAGACAAAGTACCTTACTGAACCAGGTTCATTCCCCATTCTAGCTATTTCTATCTCACGAGATATAAATATTTTCCCAATTCATTAGAGGGAGACATAGGTCCCACACATCACATAATGAAATCATACATATTTTTTCAACAAGATAATAAAAAATCCATCATATCATGACCTATAAAAAATATGGGTATCAAAAAAATTATATCTTAACCCATGAAATGAAATGGGTTTCATAAAAATTTCATCATATCATAACCAGTTTAAAAGAGACAAGTTTCATTATCATTTCATTATAGAATAAATCATTAATAAAAGCAGGTTTCATTATCATTTTATCATGGTATAACCCATGGATGTGAAATAGGTTTCATAAAATACTTGTCATCAGAAAAATAAACCATTAAAATAAATAATAACAATAGTGTACTTGTATTATATCTCTCTTAAATCATAAAATATATCAAAGAATTTCATATTATATAGAGAAGGATTTTGAAATATCACTTGGATAATTTATTAATGAAAATAAATATTCTTTGAAAATAATTTTTTTAAGACATAAAATATTTTAAAAACCATTTTCACTGAAAAAAAATTTTGAAAAAATATGAAGTAATATTTTAAAATATTTTAAAATATTTCTTGAATAAAATATCTTTTCCACATAAAAAATATTTTTTAAATCATAAATCATTTTGAATACCTTTTTTCTTTTAAAATAGATTTTAAAACATATAATGGAAGTTTTGAAATCCTAGGATTCATTTTCTTTGAAAATAACCTTTGAAAAATATAAAGGAATATTTGAAAATAATTTTAAATAATTTTTAAACATAAAACATTTTTGAAATCCTTTTCTTTGAAAATAACCTTTAAAAGCATATAAAGAAATATTGAAAAGTAATTTAAAACTATTTTTAAATATAATTCATTTTTGGAATCCTTTTCCTTGAAAAATATTCATTAAAACATATAAAGTTATATTTAACATATGGATTTTTCATGAAGGTGGAGAATTATATTCATGAGGTATATGTAAAAACAAAGATTCCTTTCTCATTGTCAGTAGAATTCAAAATATCCTTAATGAGAAATTGACAAGAAGATTCATTTTCAAAAAAAAAATAAAAGGTAAAACATGGTTAAAATTTTATTTTAAAAATCATAGGATAATATTGGAACATTTTTGAAATCATTTTTAGAAAACATATCTTTGGAAAAAAAATTATTTCTGATCGAAGAGAGAAATAAAGTCATATTTTCTTAAAAGAATTTTCATAATTATCTTAAGTATCAAAGAGTAAGAAAATGTTACGATTAGATGTAAATATCATGAATAAAAAATTGAGAATAAAATTCATGGTAATTATTGGGATATGGATCATAATATTTCATCAATGGAATTGTAATCATAAACAATCACAATAAACAAAAAGAATGTAGCAATAACCTGTTTCCACTTTGGTAAAATTGGTTAATAATGACCATGAAATAATGATATTAATTAATCTTAAAATATCATGAAAACAATTATATTCATGATATAACATTTCAAATCGGCATTTTATATATCGCATAAAATAATACAGGTTCATAGCATAACATGTGTCTCAAATAATGAAAATTAAGACAAAAATACCCTACCATTTTGGTAAATTTGAAATTGTGAACTCATTAATAAGATATCCTAAAATTGATATGAAACTAAAAAAATTGTAGGTATAATAATTAAAAAAGTACATTTATGTGAATTATATACACCATGAAGAAGAAAGAGGTGGTGAAAACGGTATTAGGCTCACAGAAATAAACGTGATACTAAAAAACCACTTACCTTAAGTCTTGACTTCCTTTGTACATGTTAAAAATCATATATAATAAATATAAGTTTATTATATATCTATTAAATAACTATATTCATATATATAATATCATATATGGTTTTTTAATGTTTTTTTTATTACCTGTTTATTAAAAATTCCATGTTAGCCCCCAGGGCTTGGCTTTGTGGTAGTGGACCTGTGGTAGTGGCATTGTTGGGTGTCATTGAGGTCTTGATTTTGAGTCTCCTAGGCATCCTATATATGTGTGTTGAATTTTTTTATTTTTTTAATTTTTAATTCTCCCTCCCTGATTATTTTTAATATTAACAATTCTATGTTAATGTTGCGTTTAGGGTAATAATTGTTTGGTTTTTAATATATGTTTTACTTTGTTGTATTTTTTGTTCACTATATTTGATAATTATTTATTCATATACATAATTATATCCATGATATAAATATCATATATATTCAGTATATACTTATTTATAGTGATTCATAATATTTAGATGTATAAAATAAAATACATTATTCATAAAGATGGTATGTCGTATGTACTCATGAACACTATTTCTATTTTCTTATTTAATTGAATGAAAGAGAAGTATATGAGATATTATTATTAAATAATCATTTAAATTTCATATATATCACATATTTTTATTAAAAACATCCTTCATACACTACATGAAAATATTTAATGAATCACATCGCTTTGAGGATGTGGTAGTTCACACATCCACAGATGATGTAATCATATTCCCACAAAATCTAAAGCATGAAGGTATGTGTTGTATAATAGTTCCAGGAGTGTAAAGTCCCAATAAATATAATATAAAAATATTATTTCCATAATTATTCCCAACCTTTATAGGTGGTAATGGTAAAACGAATGACATCGATTCATGAGGCGGTAGTCCACCGTACACATGAACGATGATTGTGTTTCCCATTTGTTGAAATCGTGTGATGTTATAGGTATTAAACTTAACATAAAAATAGGTATGTATATTTTATATAATGAGGTTATTCTATATTCATGATAGAAAACAAATTTAAGGGGTGGAGAAAGAAATAAACCAAAAGTGCTCATTGAAGAATATTACCTCTTTTTTAGGAAACTCCTTTTGGTTTGCACCAAAGGACTTCCTTGGTTTTAATTATTCACAATGTCGGGCTTATAGTATGGGAGAAGGTCTGTTTGTAGTTTTTTTGTAGGTTTTGGATAATCCAAAATCCTTTAAAGGTGTGAATAAATGAGGGGGTGAGTGACATTTTTTAGTGGAAGAGGAGTGGCATTCTTATCAATACAAAAAGGTAAACACTATTAGGAGTTCTACCTTAAATAATATGCCTCCAATAATGTAACATTATCAATAAAATATTATATATGGTTAAAATATGGACATATAATGGTTTTTTTAATTTTTATAGGCCATGTTTCTCCTTAAGTTTAAGGTTTAGTCTCTTATTAAACTCGTCTTTCACTTAATCATTTTGATTAATTTTAACTATTTTAACTAATCATTATGATAAAAAATTAATCTAGACTTATTATAAATAATAAATTATGAAAATTTCAAATATGACATCTAATTTTTAAAATTACAATAATATAATTGGCTGAAATTAATATAAAATTAATCATACATAAGGGATGAAACAACGAGTTTTTAAAGTGAAAATGTTTAAAAGTTTAAATTGTTTTTATATCTAATTTCAAAAAAAATGACTCAAATGAATTAAATTGGATTAATATATTTATAAATAATCTAAATATAATTTAAATCATAATAAAAATTTAATTTATTTATATTAATAAATTAAACAAAAAATTAATTTTTAATTAAAATCTAGTATTTTCACTATTCATCCAAAAATTAATCTTCTCATAAAAATGACAAAAAAATCACCCTAATATTCTTATTATGTGATGATTTCAAAAATTAATTTTATTTTATGAAATAAAAGCTATAAAAATTCCCATAATTATTTTTAAAATAGGTCTTTCATTAAAAGGCGTCCAAACTACATTTTAGAAAAAATACAACATTTTGTGCTTAAAATTGGATTTTTTTTTATTTTATGCCTATAAAACATATTCGAAGAGTATATAATCATTTTAAATAATATTTATTTTATAAATTTAATTAATATATCTCACTAATGGTCATTAATTTAATTTATTATGATAAAATTCCAGTGTTAGCATAAAAATATTTTTTCATAAAACCACATCATTTATATTTAATTAGTTTTTATTTTCATTTATAATTAATTGATAACTATAAAATTAATTTTAAAATCATATGTAAACCCTAGTTTTATAATTTATCTAATCTTATTCATATATTCAATTCCAATATATAGGTGATAACTATAATATTAATATTAATAGTATATTATAGTTTGGTAAAACTTGATCTTACGTGTAACACAAGATATAAAAAGATATCAGCATTGTTTATAACACAAGACAAAGATATATTTGTGTATACCACAATATAATATAATTTTTGGTTTAGTGAAATATTAACTTGGTGTTCTGTATAAATAATGTATAACATGGTGTAGTGTTAAATGAAATCCTTAAATGGAATTTAATTTATTCAAAATAATAATAATTCTTAAACACTGAGAGTGTTAAATTATATCCCCGTTAAAGTTTATTTCTCCCTTGAAATTCATCTTGTTCATAAAAGTTTTAATACTTAAAATTTTCTTTCATAGAAACCCACATCATAAAAAACAATAGTAAAAAATCCTTTAAAAAGGAAATTTGGAAAAATAATTATTACCTAAAGTAACTCATAACTAGGTTTCCACACAAGATAACATAAGAGGAAAGTGAAAACACAGACATAAAAGAAAAATTAACACTCAAACACTGATAGAGAGTTATAGAGAACATTGATCAGTAGAAGTGGGTGATCCAGAGAAGTTTAACAACCACAAATCCATAAACCATAGAGGTGTGAAAAAGGTCATTGATATCATAAAAAATGATGATAACATGACAACATTTTATTTCCATATCCTTTTCCTAAAGTTGAAGAATTTTTCACAAAATATATACTTACGTGATTTCATTACAATTCATAATCACAATCTCACTCTATAGTTGTTCCTTGATCAATTTCCACTTCATCTATTACTTCAAGAAATGAAGATGAATTTGTTATTCTTTAAGCATTAAGAGATCATGAGATCCATAAATATAATTATAGGTTATTTCATCTACCATTAGTTAATATCACAACAAAATAGTTATCATAGGTTATCCAATATGAATAATTACTCATTTGGAGAGATAATTCATTAATCTCTAAAATATCTTTTAGAGTTTATCTTAAACCATTACATAAATGGAAAACATTGTAACCCTTCCTAAATATAAAAATATAAAACGATATAAATAAGGTCACTAAATTTCAAAACACAATCTAAACATTGATCCCATATAGAACATAAATTAACTCTTGGTTTTCACATGCCAAACATGTGAATACCTTTATCATGTATTCAGTTAGAACAAAGTAATTACCTAAATTATCATAAATACTTATTGAAAAAATGCATGCTTTCTTATTCAAATTTTATTGGATATATCTTTAAATCCAAAAATTAAATAAACTCCATCCATGATAGCATAAAATACTTCTTCAACAAATTCTTTATCAGTCATGAGTTCATCCATACAATCCAAATTACTTTGTCTATATCAATTATCTCTTTATCGAAGCTAAACACATTTTACTCAACATAAATAACACATTAAGGGTTACCATAATTTGATCAAAATATCACCATTCCATTAAATCAATTTTCTAGTTCATCAGCACCATTCAATATATTTTTGAAAATCCTTAATGAAAAACATGTACTTCATGATTCATATAACATAATTCTTGAATTATAATACATATAACATTCAATCATACCATTTATTTCTCAAAACTATAACTAGGATTCATCATCTTATTCCTTAATACCCCTTTTCTAAAATATGAAATATGAATCATGTCTTAATATTCATTAAACTCAATTAAATAATTATTATAAATAATATTATTAGAACAATACGTACCTTTCATTTTTCATTTGTGGTCTCTTCATCAACAACAAAAAAATCATCACTCGTATAACCTTGCTGACTTCCATTATGATATTTACCCTTAAGAAATTTATTTTCATAATTACAATTATTTCCACACTTAAAACATTATATTGTTGATAATACAGTAGGGAGACCAATATTCCTATACGTATAATAAACTAAACTCTTCATTTTTTTCCTAGCAATAACTTACTATGTGGCCTTCTTCACCACACATAAGACATGTTAAAATTCCTTTGAGGCATTCCCTTGAGTAATTATTCCCAAATTTTTTGACATATTTTAAACTAAATTTTTATTAATCCATAAATACAATTACCCACATTTTCACTAAACTCTTTCTTAATCTTATTTGTTAAGTATGAGAATTGATTAAGTTACATGTTTTTAATCATGCTCCATGAAAACTAATTAGGCATGATCACAATGTAATTCACTCTATTGATCATCCCATTTGACTGATTATCAAAAAATATACCTCATATTCAACATGAAATCAATTATTTATGGTTCTCTTCATTAATTGAAATCATAAATAATAGTGAGAGAAAAAATTATCATAGTAGAAAACCATATAATTATGAAAAAATAACTTATAGGATGTATAAGTCATGATTCATACTTATTTAATCTATGAAACCCTAGGTTTATCCTTGTTTATTAATAGTCTTATTCTATTTAAATCCTTCATGATGGTTCATAAAGAGTTTTTGAATTTCTAAATCATATCCCCCATGAGTTTCAAATTAGGTGTGCAACAAGTCGCTTTGTCATATACCTATTCCTGATTGAGTCTAGCTCAATACGGTATTTTCGGGTTTCTTACCCCTATGTAAATATATTCTAGATCCACATCCACTTGTAGTATCAATATAGGGATGTATTTCTAGGAAACCACTTGCTCTATTCTTTACCAAAATTCCAAAAAAAATTCCTAAACTTTAACTCATCCTTAGACGTATCCTTAGAAACATCTATAGACAAATACATAAAAATAACCATAAGGATATCACTAATTTTTTCTCATAATTGTTTCAAAAGGATAACTAAACCATTCATTTGATACCAAATATAGTGACCTAGACCTCTCTTGTATGGATATTACATCGTTTTAAATGAATATTCAGCACATTACAAAAGTACAGGCCAAAGGACCATAATAGTTTAGTGTATTTTGAAAATTGGAACACAACATTATAACTTGGTAAAATATCTAGAATATTTCCCACAAAGATCTATCTATTTATTACATCTACTTAAAACCATTCTTCATAACCCAAGTAATGGAAACATAAGAAATGGTGAGCTCAGATGCTCAGTAAGGGTAAATAAAGGAGATATGTAGTAATAAAATGAACATAATGATATGAGAACATAGTCATAAAATTGGAAGATCATACCTTGAATATAAAATATCACAATAAATATTAATGGAATGATTATTTGGATTTCATAATACATGAATCATAAGGGAATCAATATAATAATCCATGTGAGCATGACATAGTAATAAGACATGGAATTTGGGGAAGACGTATAAAAATATGAAATGATTTCCATAGTAGTAAAGGATCAAATAAAAGGATATCTTAGTGGAATGGTTTCATTCCATAAACCATATTATTAGTCATTGTTCACTCCCATGACCATTTTATTAGTCAAGGTTCACTCCTAATACCATATTAGTAGTCAAGGTTCACTCCTAAGACCATGTTACCGGAAAAAATCCCTTACTAAATCAGGTTCACTCCCCATTACAAGATTGTCTATCTCATTATATATAAATATTTACCTAATTAATTGTATGGAGATATAGGTCTCACCCATCACATAATGAAATCATACTTATGTGTTCCACAAGATAATAAAATATCCATCCTACCATGACCCATAAAACAGATAGGTTTCATAGACATTATATCATAACCCATGAAATGAAATGATTATCATAAAAGTTTTATCATATCATAACTTTTGTAAAGAGATAGGTTTCATAATCATTTATTTATATAATAACCCATGAAAGAAATAAGTTATAATAAGACTTTTATCATTTTATAACCCATTCAATAGAAATGGGTTTTATTACCAACTGGTCATCTTAAACATAAACCATTAAAATAAATAAAAAGAATTGTTTCCTTGTATAATATCTTTATTAAAGAATTAACTATATCAAATTATTTTATCTTAGATAGATAAGGATTTTTTAATATCACTTGGATAATTTCTTAAGAAAAATAACCTTTCCTTTAAGATCATTTAATTAAGATATAAAACCTTTTCAACAAACTTTTCTTTAAAACCCATGTTGAAAAATTATGAAGTAATATTTAAAAATAATTATAAACATTACTTGGGTAAAATATCATTTACACTTTGAAAAACACTTTTTTAAATCATAAAACATTTTTAAAAACTTTTTCTTTGAAATTTACTTTGAAAAATTATAAAGGAATATTTGAAATCATTGAAATCCTTTTATTTGAAAATAACCTTTGAAAATTTATAAATGAAGATTGTAAAATCATTTAAAATGGTTTTAAAACTTAAAACATTTTTGAAATATTTTTCATTGAAAATAACATTTTAAAACTTATAAAGGATGATTTTAAATTCATTTAAAATAATTTTTGAACATAAAACATTTTTGCAATCCTTTTATTTGAAAATAACCTTTGAAAACTTATAAATGATTCTTTGAAAATCATTTAATACACTTTTTAAAATTAAAAAAAATGAACCCATTTCTTTGAAAATATTATTTAAAACTTTTAATGGAATCTTCATTTAATAGAGTTTTCATTATAGAGGAGAATTTTGTACATGAAGGATATGTAAAAACAAAGATTCATTTCACATTATTGGTATAAGTCAGTATATCCCTAATTAGAAATAGACTAGAATAATCCTTTTAAAACCATTTTTTGAAAATTTAAAACATGTTTAAAAGTGTCTTTTAAAAATCATAGGATATTATTAGAACATTTTTGAAATCATTTTTACAAAACATGGCTTTGGGTGAAAATAGATTTCTAACTGAAGAGAGAAATAAAGTCATATTTTATTAAAAACATTTTCTTAACTATATTAAGTACCAAAGAGTTGAAAATGGTACCATTACATAAACAATTCATTAATAACTAGGTGGTAATATAATTAATTATATTTATTAAGTTATGTATCATAATATTTCATCAATGGAGGTATAATCATAAACAATCCCAATAAATGATGAGATTGTAGCATTAAACAATTACCACTTTGGTAACTTTGAATAATAATACCCATGAAATAATAACATTTATTTAAGAATAAAATATCATAAAAATAATGATATTTATTATATAAAATGTAAAATGGGTTGTTTATACACCTAACAAAGAATATAGGTGCATAATATAACATGTGTCTCAAAGAAAGAAAAATTGAGGCAAAATTTCATTACCTTTTTGGTAAATTTGAAACTTTAACCCCATAAAAGAGAGATGATAAAATGGATGTTAAATTAAAAAATATTCTATGTAGAAAAATAATAAATTAAATTCATGGGAATTATATACATGACATAGAAAAAAAATGTGGGGAATATGGAAAAAGTCTCAAAGAAATAAAATTGGGACTAGAACTCCCCTTACCTTAAATCTTAACTTTATTTGTACACATTCTAAATTACTGTATAATAAATATAATTTTATTATAAATATAAAAAATAACCATATTTATATATATCATATCATATATGGTTTTATTATGACCTTTTTATTCCATGTTTAATAACAATTCCTTATTAAAGTTACACTTCAGGTGATGACTGCTATGTTTTTTATATAAGTTTTAATTTGTTATATTTTCATTAATCTTAATTTGATAATAATTTAATAATATAAATAATGATACCCCTGAAATAAATATCATATATATTTAGTATATATGTATTTAAAGTTATTTATAAATGTTCTAAATAGAAACTAAAATACACCATTCATGGAGACGATAAGATATACGTAGGATGAAAATGGTTTATATTTTCTTATTGGATTGAAATACATAAAATTATTTGAGATATTATAATTAAAAAATAATTTTAATTTCATATATATCAAATATTTATATTAAACTCATCCTTAATAAATTTCATGTAAAGAGTGCACAAATCAAATCGCTTCAAGGAGACAGTAGTTCACACTTCCACAAACGATGTTATCATATTCCCAAAAAAAATAACGCATAAAGGTATGTGTTATATAATAATTAAAATATCATAAATACATCATAAATATCATATAAAAACATATTTATATCATTATTACCAACCTTGATTGGTGGTAATGGAAAAAAATAACATTAGTTTGCAAGGCGGTAGTCCGTCGTACACATGAATGATGACTGCGTATCCCATTTGATGAAAGTCTAAGAAGTTTTAGGTCATAAAATTAAAATTAAAAAATCTCAGTATATTTTAGATAATTATTTTATTATATAATAAAGATATAGAAATAATTGAAGTGGGGGAGAAAGAAATAAACTAAAAGTGATCATTGAAGAACGTTACCTCTTTTTCGTGAAATTACTTTTGGTTTTCACCAAAGTAATTCCTTGATTTTTTTCATCCTAAAGTGAGGCTTATATAATTAGAGTATGAAGTTTTTGAGTTTATTTAGGAATGGTTTTTATGATCCAAAAGTCTTTAGAGGTGATAATAAATGAGGGGGTGAGTTCCCTTTTGTAACACCCCAAGTTTTTTAAAATAAATTGAATTGCATTAAACGTTTTTTTAAGTAGATATTTATAACTAGCCTTTTAACATAATTTTTCCACTTCCACATTTTGAATTTCAAAAAACAGTCATCTATAATTGTTTTTAGTGAGTTATTTGGAGTCTAATGGAACCAAATTTATTTTTAGTGAATAGTAACATACCCTTATGAATAGTAATATTACCCTAATGAATAGTAAATTGTATTGTTATTTTATTTCCTTAAGGATTTATGATAATTAAATCTTGGTTAATTTTTCAATGTGATATAAAAACAGTTATAGAATTAAAGTTGTTAATTTTTTAATAATGTATGATTTTATTTAAAAATTAAAGTAATAATATTTAGAAAATTATTTTCATAAAATGGATTTCATTTTTGAATTCTATAAGTCAAAAAATGGTAAGGGTGAATTTTTTGGAATTTTCAGAAATTCTAGAATTTTTTATGAATAGTGAAATACGGTAAAATACCATATATTCAAATTATCAGTTAAATACACTATTTATGACATAATAAGTGATTTAATACAACTTGGTTTGAACTCACATATCATTATTACAATTTGGGGTCACATTAATTAAGATTATTCATAGTCTTGAGCAAAAAAATATAATAATGATTAAAATAATGAAAAATACCTCCTCTCCTCCACTATAAATACCACTCTCATTCCCCTAATCCTCCCACACCTCTCAAGAATTTAGAATTACCTAAGTTCTTCCCAATAATCCTACCAAGGATCTTCCCCACGTCCTAGAGCCACTGGTCTCACCCAAAGACCAAACCCAAAGGCCTTAATAAGGATCTCAAGGAGAAGAGATCAAGAGGTAAACATCCTCTTTTGTTTTCTTTCTTTTCCATAATTTTATTTTGTTATTTTTAATTTAATTTATATTATGTTGGGATATGTAATTAAACATACCCCTTACTTCCCATATTATTTAAGAATGATTAGGGACCCATTTTCTCTCATCAAAATATTTTATGAAATTTTAAACAACGTCGTTAGGCTGCTGAATTTTCGCAACTTTTCTTTTATTTCAAGATTCCTTTATTTTATTTTTCTTTCCTCAAATCAAGAATAATTAATGATCCAATACCTTACATATTATTTATATCACCATGTTTATGTAATATTCACCATTAAATTTCTTCTCCTCTCCAACTTATTCAAAAAATTAAAACATTGTATGTGATGTGTCGATTTACCAATATCATGGATGATGTGATTTCAATTTTATTTACTTTTATCAAGTATAGTCATAAAACCATTTTTATGGTTTAACCAGATTATAATTTATTAATTATATCTTATATAAGGTTATGGAATCATTTTATACACATGTTATCAATTTATAAAACAAAATGAGTTCTTTACTCTCAAAGAATCACCAAAATAACCTAAACAAATATAAATAATGTTTTAACATATGAATCATCCTCATGTAAGAATTAAAAATGGTAAATGGTATAATTTATGGTTATATAAATATTTAAATACCACTTTATTACAATTATATATTTTTACTTTCAATCGAAAAGAACATCCATCGTGAACCGATCATGAAAAACATGTAAAGAACACACCCAAAACATTGCAAGGGACAAAATACTAACAATTAAAGGGTGAAGTGATGTAATAAAATGATCTTATAAGGTATTATAAAGATTATATTTTCTTTAAGATATTAATAAAACTCTTCTAACCATTATACCAGAGGTTTAAACGAGTTTTAAGTAAGACAAACCCGAGGTAAGGGAATTCTTAACCTGATTTCCATTCTTTGGGTTAACCTTCTACTTCGTTATTTATGTGGTATTAAAATTGTTTGTGTGATGGGTTTTGTTTATATTATGTTTCATTATGTTTATTTACAGTTTTTATACATATTACATCCACTCTATTAAGTTTCAATTGAATTATATGATATTTCTAAGGGGTTTCTCTTTTAAAATCCTCTTTTAAAATTCTATTTTACAAAATTCAAAAGAAATATTTTTATGAAATTATTCATGTTATATGATTTTTTATGGTTCTTTGGAATTTTTTATTATTAAGGGTGGTACCTATATATCCCTCCAATGCATTGGGTATGTGTAATTTGGAGTTTGTCCATTTGGTTACTCCAAGTGTCACTGTGATGGTTACACAAATTGTAAGGTAGTCGTGAGGGTTAAAAATTATAAGGTAGCTGAGAGGGTTAAAATATTATGTAACTAATGTCCCAATATACCTTTATGGTTCTATTTATGTTATTATTTATTTTGGTAATCTTGTGGAAATATCATTTTTCACAAATTAAGCATATATGGGTGACAAGTGTGACTTCGAAAAATTATTTAAACGTTACAAGTAGTCATAAACTAATGTACCCATTCCTTCTTTTTATATCCCTTACTGAGATTTTTTTGATCATACAAAGTTTTTAAATGATTTTAAAAAGTTATAAGTATGTTTAAGACAAATATGGAATCCAATTTAATTGTTTGAAGAGCTGTCAAAGAAACCATGTTTTATTTGAAATTTTTATATTTTGAAAGAAATGAATACTGTTTTTATGGTATCCACTCTGTATTAATGTATAATGTTATGAATATATTATGTACCAATTATCTAAAGCTATAAACTTGAAAATATTATCAATGTGAAGGTAAGTTATTTATTGACTAAATTCAAGATTATTTAATGTAATAAGGTCAGGCCCTTATACCTTTTATAGTGGAGGAGCAGTGGCATTCCTATAAATAGAAAAATGTAAACACTTTCATGAGGTAACCCTTACATCATGTGACTCCAATAATGTACCATTTTCTATATAAGAGGGTATATGGTCTATATATTTCCATAAAAGTGGTTTTGGACATGTTTCTAGGTCATTTTTCTCTTAAGTTTAAAGTTTAGTCCCTTGATAAACTTGTTTTTTACTTAATCATTATGATTAATTTTAACTATTTTCACTAATCATTAGGGTACAAAATTAAGTTTTTATTATTATAAATTATAAATTGTTATTATTAAAAATATTTAATCTATTTTTATAAATTCCAATAATATAAGTGGTCTATATTTATTGTAAATTAATCCTAAAATGGGACAAAACAATGAGTTTTTGAAGTGAAAATGGTAAAAAGTATGAAATTTTTTAATATAAAATTTCAATATAAAATTTATTAAAATGACCTAAGTTAGATTAATATATATATATATATATATACAATTGATATAAATATACTATAAATATAAAAATATTATTTATTTATATGTATAAATTAAATAAATAGACTTCAATTAAATTTATGTATTTTTCACTATTCATCCAAAAATGTAAGTTCTTAGAAAACAAAAAAAATCACCCTAAGATAATTATGAAATTACACATTAAAAAATTAATATTATTTTTTCAAATAAAAATTATAATAGTATCAAAAATAATTTTTCAAACAGTTCTTTTATTAAATGGTGGAAAAACTGCATTTTAGAAAAAAAATCCTTTTATGCTTATAATTTGATTTGTTTTTTTATGTACATAAAACTTATTGTATGAATGTAAAAACATTTTAATGAATATATAATATATAAATATCATTATGAACTCTCAATAATAATGATTAATTTATTTTTTAAATAAAATTTCATTGTGGGCATAAAAATAATTCTCCATAAAAACACATCATTTATATTCAGTTGTTTTTTATTTTCATTTATAATAAATTAATAAAAAACTAATTGATTTTATAATAAATTGTAAACCATAGTTTCATAATTTATTTTTTCTTACTCATATATTCCATTCCAACATCTTGGTGACAAGTATAATAATAATATTAATAGTATATTGTAGTTTGGTAAAACTCAGTCTTGCGTGTAATGAAATCTATCAAAGGACCTAGCCATTATGTGTAACATAATACAAACATATATTTTCCTATAGCGTAATAAAATCTAGGTGTTGTGTGTAGAAAAATATTAAATTGGTATTTCATATAAAGCAAGCATAACAGGGTGTAGTGTGCAATGCAATCCATCAAAGAAATTTATTTTATTCAAAAAACATTAATTCATTAAAACTCAGGGTGTTGCACATACAACCCATGTAAATTAAAAAAATAAACCATTATTTAAATATGTCTTATTTATCCTCCTAAAATATCACATTATTCTTAGTATATTAATCAGTAGAGGATATACATCAAACAAAGGGGTGATCTAAAATCCCAGTAAGAGGATGAATAAGGACATGAATCAATATACAATTGGTGAGCATAATAATCATCATCATATCATAAGAATATTATAATCATCATAATCATGATAGAAAAATTAAATAAATTCAAGGAATGTGTCATATGCATGAAAATTAAATATTCTGTCATAGTGATCAAATTTTTCCTAGATTTTTGAATAAATTTAGTATCTTGTTCTCACATAACATATATACATAAATCCTAACATAATAATTAAGAAAAAATATAGTATCATGTTCATTTATAGTGAAAATAATCTCATGAGATACATCACATTAACTAATTCATTTTTTGGATATATAATTCTAGGACCACCGATCACATCATAATATGTATATAATCATGCATGCCACATAGAATGTATAACAATCGTAGTCATGAAATAACCCATATAAAGGAATTGGTTTCATTTTTGATTTATAAAATAATAATTTCATTAATAAACCTTGGATTCCAAAATTTAAAAGGTAAATTTTTTTTGGCATAATCATTATCATTATTTAGTGAAAAAGAAACAACTTAAGATAATTAAAAGATCTATTTTGGAAGGAAAAGTCTCTTTGAAAAAATATTATATTTAGATTATAAATAAATATGAAAAAATATATATCCCCAAAATAAAATGTAATAATAATGAAATTATTTGTAATTAACATTATAGTAATATTCATAAAGAAAATGATGTGAAAGAGGGATAACCTAAAGAGAGGTAGTTGGGTTCATGAATTCTCTTACCTTAAATCCTACTTTATTTAGTCCTTTTTCCACCACTTGAATAATAAAATTAGGTTTATTAAAAAAATTAAATATAATTAAATTATTTTAATTTATGTGACTATTTATTAATTATAAAAATGTTATTATATTTCTTAATTTCCATTGTTGATGTTGAATCATTTTTTATATCATGCTTTCCTTAAAAAATCCTATTTTTATTTGATTTTTCTATTTTGTTCAAGGTCATTTATACATAATTAGAATTAATTATAGAATTATAAAATAAAAAATTTATAAATTTATATATCATAAATAATTTACTATATTAATAAATAGGTTTGGTGATAAAAAAAATTGACAACGTCTTCATTGGTGGTTAACCAACCGTTAATGAGGCATTGTCAAAAGAGCAGGAATAGGATGTATAAATATTTAATATATATTAAATATAATACATTCATTAGGTTAAAATAATTAATATAATTTTAACATACCACTCAATTATGCTTATAATATTTTCTTTGAAAGGTGTGGAGTAAAAGATAAAGAAGACACTAGAATGAGAGGGATAATTGATCAGAACATACCCATTTCCTGATGTTTCTTCTTCTATATGAAACTGAACTCCATTTATTCTTGGAGTTATATGGATCCAGAACGACCCTAGGCATGATAATAGTATTAATAGAGAGGATTTGGTTAGATATTTGTCTCTAGAAGGTGTGGTTGGAGTGGTTTTCTAGGTGGAGGTAGATGAGATATTTATACTTGAGGATAGGGGTATTTTTAGAATAAAATACTATATCAAAGGTAAAACTTATAATAATTAATTTATGAAAATATAAATCATATATAAATATAATATAGTTTTTTTAGAACTATTAAACCCTTCATAATATGAATTTACATAGTTTATTAAAAATGAAAGTGGAAAATAGATAAAATTGTTATTTTAAGGGAACACTTTTGACTTTAGGCTTCAGAAAATGAATTTTGGGTATGGAAATTTATTTTATTTTATTTTAATGAAAAAATTAAGAAATTAAATATTTTTTCTTTGATCCTAATGTTCTATAAATTATTAGGTCATTATTATATCATGAATAATGTTATTTAAGATACAAAACTTACAAAAAAAATGTACTTTTTACTATTCACCTGAAAATTGAAGTACTTTCTAAAATTAGCAAAAATAACCCTTGGATAATTTTGAAATTATGATTTCAAAAATGGTATTAATTTTATTAAAATATTTATAAAATGGGTAATTTTAATTATTAATATGAAAATTATTATTATTACGAAATACTTTATAATAAATTTTACTAAAAATGTGCTTATATTTTATTTGAGTTTTTAATAATGATATTTATTTTATATATTTATAATATTTAAATATAAATAAATTATTCTTGATAAATATTATTTATTTTTATTTTATTATTTTGAGTTCAACATACTATTCCCAACGGTCATTTTACTATTACCAATGGTCAAGTTTCTATTACCAAGGGCTAGATTACTATTCTAATGGTCACATTATAATTCAAATGGTCACATTTAATCCAATAAATACTACTTCATTACTTTATTCATTATTTACCTCAATTCCTATCAAGGTTATATATTTCCATTTTCTATAATGTCGATTGATTTAATAATATTTTTTTACTTTTTCATAGTATTGTTTGTGGGAGGGATGATTTTAGCCGATTGGGGTGATCCAAATTTTTCCATTTTTTTGTTTTAATATTCTCTTTGTTTTCCGCTTATAATATTTTTATTTTTAATGGGTTTAATTTATGACTAATGTTACAATTTTCATTAATTAAAAAGTGTCTTGTTGGTTTCTGTTTGTGTTGTATGTGTATAATACTTTATAATATAATGTAATACAAAAATATTTCAAGAAACAAATATCATTTATAAACTCTTGGTAATTACAACATTAACTAAAGAATCGCGTTCCAAATGTATCATAGTTAATGATTCATTTTATTTTCCACTCAAGGCATTGTCTACCTTATTTTATTTACCTAGTTGATAGTGAATTGTGTAATCATGATCCTTAATCAATTCTATCCATTTTATCTGCCTCATGTTCAACTATTTTTGAGTGAAGATATACTTTAAACTTCTATTATATTTATATATTTCACATTTTTTCACATATAAATTATGTATATAGACTTTTAATAAAAAAACTAATGCAATAGTTCAAGGTCATGTGCAGTATAATTTTCCCCATTGAGTTTTAATTAATGAGATGCATACATGATAACTTGATCATTCTGCATTAACACATGACCAAGGACCTTCAAATAAGAATAAAAATAATTTAAAAAAATACCAATTTCTATAAATAAAGGATAACATGGGGTAATTAACCAATCCTCTTTTAAATTATAAAAAAAAATGAACACATTCCATTTTTAGACTAAGTTAACTCCTTTTTAGTTAACTTGTTCAGTGGTTTTGATAACTAAGAAATGTTTTCAAAAAACCATTAGTGGTAACCCACTGACCAATGAAAAAATCAATTCTCCAATACATTTTTTGGTATTTTACACTCCTCCACCACTTTATTCTTAGGAGGATAATCTTGTATTCTAACACTAGAACAATAACTCTAAGGAAGTAAACCTACTATAACCAAAATTTTCAATTACTAAATTTTAGATATAATATTTTTTATTTTAATATTTGAAAATTAAATCCATAGATGTTTCTCAATATCTTCATATATTTTAGAATATACCATAATATCATTGATTGATAAAACCACACTTATATCTAAATTTTCATGGAACAATATATCCATTAAATCCATAAATAATGTGGGAGAATGTATTAACCCAAAAGGAATAACTGAAAACTCATAATGTCCATACAGAGTCCAAAATTTCTTTCTTGTAATATCCACATCCTTCAATTGTACCTGATGGTACCCAAACCAGAGACGAATCTTTAAAAAATATTGTTCTCCCTAGATATGGTTTGACAAGTTATTGTTATGAGTAAAATGATACTTATTCTACAATCAATGTAATCTCTCTTAGAGGTATCTTCATTTTTAATGAAAAATATTATCACCCCATGGAGAAGTGCAAGGGTTGATGAAGACCTTATTAAGAAACTCTTGTAAATACCTTTTCAATTCTAGAAACACAATATAAGCAATTAGATAAGGAGGTTTCGAATTTGGATTAGTATCAGGAACTATGTTAATAGTAAATTGAACCACTCTATCATGAATAATACCAATAAATCATCTATAAATACATCCATATACTAATTTTCAATTTGAACATCATGAATTTTAATGGATTTATTATTTTCAATAATATATAAAATAAATATTTCAATCACATATTTAATTAGTTTATAATATTATTGATATGTTATAAAATCTATTAGGTCGTTATTATTTGAAAATTATAATTAAATATAATTATTGAATATTAATTCTTCATATTTGACATCTATTTTAACATGATAAACTGAAATAAAATCCATACAATGAATAACAACAAACATCACTAAGGGTAAATCAGTGAGATTTTTAGGAAAAACCACTCCACATATGATGATAGGTAGGTTCCCACAAATTTACATTACATTAATACTTCCACCATGAGATTTTACCAAAAGGTTTTACTTTATTTCATGAGGGTGTATTTCCATTTTTATGGAAAAAATTCATAAATAAAAGAATGTGTTGATCCTAAGTCAAACAAGACATTGGCATACTCAGATTAAAAATGTAATGTATATATCACCACTTAATTTGATGGGAAAAAAGAAAATAAATTCTCCACGCCTTTTTTATTATGAAATCTATTATCATTATCCTTGATACCTTTTTTGGAAACACATTCACATAATGGACCCTTTCATTATAAATAAAATATTTCACTGCATAATTTTCATTACTAGTCTGACTATTACCATTTATATTTTCTTTTATGTAATGAGCTAAGTGTCCTAGACTTACATATTGATAACACTTATAATATATCATAATTTATTCCTTAGAATTATTTTTACCAATCTTTTCATAATAGGGTAATTGATTTTTCTTACATTCAGGTTTCTTGAATGAGTACTTCCCCATTTCCTTCCACCTTTATCACTTATTATCCTTATTTTTATAAAATTACACAAACTCCATCTTAAATTTCTCAAAAAATCATAAAACTTCCCCATAACATCTGAACTAAAAAGTAACTAAAATCCTTTATAAAATTGGATTTAATATTTTGTAAAATTGATAGATTTTTCTATCATGGTCTTGAATGAAATTTCATGTATACCTAACCAATAAAGTAAAATTAGTGTCATATGTAGCAGTAAATTTCTCCTTATTTTCCTTTAACTCTAATAATTTTTTTTCTATTTTATATCATATAGCTTTAGGAAAATAATTTTCAAGGAATATGTATTTAATTACTCTCCATTATTTGGCATTAATATCTCCATTTTTTAGTTTTATTAATCAAATGCCACCATTGATGAGATTCACCTACAAAATGATAAATATATTAGGTTACCTTTTGATGTTATGAAAATACTAATACTCTAAATATCTTCTCCAATGTGTTAATACATCCTGTATATTTCACTATCTCATGGATCCACCAAAGGTTAGAGGGTTATATTTCATGAAATTATCTACTATCGAAATATTATACTATAGAGAATATGGTTGCTTAATTGAATTGATACCTCCAATAATAGACAATTTAATCTGATTTAACATAGCTTCAAATTTATATGTTCTAATTCCAATGATTCAATGATACTGGTTTAGACAAATATTATTCTCTTAATGCATTTCTATCTCAACTACCCAGTTTCCTCTACAAAAAACCATTCTGAATAAACATTTTTATCCCAAGAAACATGATAATAATCAGCATCCATCTCATGATAATATAAACATAAATTATAATCTCTTAAAAATATCCTTCAACATCATCCTAAACTTTAAATTTATCAAAACCCTTTCTCTAATACTGGCTATAACAACCCACACATAACTATCCCTTAAATTTCATGATTTATGGATAATATTTCATCACTTAAATCCCAAATACTTTTTAAATTTTAGATTTATAGAGAATTAAGATATATATTAAATTTTAAATTTTAAATTTACATATATTTTCTATATTTCCCATAAAATGTGTTCATTGTAAAGACACACTTTCTTCATTTAAGGTAACTATCATAATATAATATCTAACTTAATTAACATTATAGCTCATCCTTAATCACTATAAAAATATATTTTTTGAAATTTTAGGATGAGAAAAATAAATCTTATAAAGTTTCATAAAATAAAAAAAACTTGATAGTCTATTTATAAACCTTAAAAAATCTATAAGAAAATTTTTGTCTTTAAAATAATCATTTTAGCTAAAATATTCATTTACTTTTCATGGGAAAAAATTATTTTCTCAATATATTTTATAAAACATATCATATGAAATCATAAAGTAAAAAATAATAATCATAAGGGTTTATTGGAAAACATGATAAATCATGAATATCATTCCTTGAAAAACAATCACTCCACTTTTTTTTAAACATCATAAAATTTCCTTAAAAAAATAAACTCATTTTTTTAGATTTTGACATTAAAATATTTAATATATAAAACATTACAATAATTTCGTGTTGGTACCTTGGAAAATTTTCCTTATATTCACCCTTATAGGAAACCTTAAAATGGAATCACCTAACCACATAATTCCCACACCTCGTAGGAGTAACTAATCATTGTTAAACTCTCCCACTTTATATAATGTATTTAAGAGCTATATCAGGCTCACCCATCATAAAATCTATATCAAACTTGCATGTTATTCATATAAAATTTCCAGAATATATATCATGAATAAAACACATATATATTTAAATTTAGCTGTAAAACTATTTTGAATATCCATTTAATACTATAAGATATTACACTTTCTATAATCTCATAAAAATGAGAAGAAATTTCCATTTCTATAGAAAATATTTTTAAAAACAATTCCTAGAATATAGGTAATATAATCATCTTTGAAAACCCTTATTTATTTAAACAAAAATATTCATAATTAATAACATATATGATTGGTAGTAAAGGTTGTTCAAATTTTATATATTATAAACCCAGTGTTTTTTTACTTTAAAAAAATATTAAAAAACCCAATATAGAGAATATTGAAAATATTAATTTTTAATAAATTACAAAGAATATGAGAAATAGTAAAAAAAATGATCTTTATAAACATTTGAAGGATAATTAGTAACATTCTTGAAATATTTAAATGAACCTTTTAAAATCCCATTTAGATGGGTGATGAGTATGGTTATCTTTATTTTCAATATATAAGAAGGAACCAAAATTCAATTTATGATGAATTTGTCTATTATAAGTGATTAATCATGGATTGAGATAGATAGAAATAGTTTGATGAATATTCAAGAAGGATATTGATGATTCTTATAGAATTGTTATGGATTACTAGGATCTTATTCACTAGGAAAATTCTCTATTGTTGATGTGATGATGATTGAAGAATTTTTATTGACTCAACGGTTGTCATTTGGTGGGAAAATTCTCTATGATTTGTGATGATTCCTGGAGAATTGTTATGGATTTGTCTAATGTCATTGTATGTCATGCTTGGACAATTCTACATGTCAAATCAGATTATTCTCAAACTATTCTTAAGTTCAAAGACATTTTCTAATTTTGTTTAATATTTCACATTATTATGAAATTTGATAAGGTTAAGACCATTCATATATTAATTTTCATGATGAATTTATTGTTGAAAGAATAATTAAAGATTGAATTAAATTTTTTATCATGTGGAAGAATAATGGATGAAAAGTTACTTAGAATATTATTTATTATTGGAATTAAATTTATATATTTTTCTAAGTATTCAGTTGGGAATTACATTAAAAAAAATATGCTAGCAAAAAATAATGCCTAATCTAGGTTCAACCTCAACACATGTATGACACATAGGTAGACCACACCGAGGGAGATCATCCTAGGACTACCCACAGTAAGAAAGAGGTGGGAAGAAGAATTCATGTTCCCATTTATAATGTGTAGGAATGGAAGATCCACCATTAAGGGTATAATAAAGGTAAGGTATAAGTAGTATGGGGTGGTACCGAGTGGTGAATAAGATTTCTGGAAGGTCCGTGGAGAACCTTGAATGAAAATCCAGGACCCACAAGTATGGTAGATTCGATGTGGGATGCAAATGACCATTATACTATTCAACCATTTTTAAAAATCCCTATATAATTCGTATATTCGATATGGTGAAAACTAAAGATCAATGAGATACCAAATTATCATCTCTTTCCTCTAGACATAAGGGCCACCCAACTTTGACCATCGATGATTAGACACCACTGGCGATCATTCCACACACCAAGGATAAAATCTAGCAGTAAAATAAGATCAATTTTATGATTTATTCATCATGGATGGTTTATGACTTTCTCATATAATTAAGAACTCAAAGAACAAAGCCTATCTAGATAAAAAATAAGATTAAGAGGTCATTTGAGCCTATGATATGTATGGAGGTGTTCGATTTTATGCATAAATTCAGATTCACTTGATTTCATGTTGATGATGTGTCACTGCAAAGAAAAAGACTGATCGTGAAACCAAGATGCCACCATTCTCAGTGTCATGATAAAAGGAAACACATATTCAAAATAATTTCTAGATATTAAACTCTTTGAATTGGTATTCAAGATAGAATTTAACTTATAGGACTCGACTCATCTTGATTAACATAGATTATTCTATGAAATTAGGCTATAGATATTGAAGACCCTCAACCTAGTGAGTTTATGGTTATTGAGAGAGAGATAGCTCTTTTTTCTGAAAAATAGAGCACTAAGAAATGTGTTTTGTGAATAGTGGATTCCATGAAGCATTATATTTCATGAAGGAAAAGGAAGAGAATACTATAGTCATTTGATAAGTGTTAATCAATCTTAAAGGCTTCGTAAATAACTTATACCATGAACTTTTCTGTTTTTGTGAAGAAGATCTGATCACGGTGCAAAGGAAATATACGGACATACGACTGGTGTTAAAATACCATCATCGTGATTTTTGAATAACCTATTCCATGAATCCATTCTAAGGTTCTTAAAACCCTTATGTTTTTCCTACCTATTTTAATAAAGTAAACTCATGACCAATATATATTATTTCATGAATTTTTGAGGATAGTGTCACCTAAGATATTGTGTGAAGGGGTTGAGACAATCCAAAGATAGTGTATACATACATTGGGTCTCATGAAGAAGAACATACCTCACCCACTTGGATTTGTGAAAATATGTAGTGCACATGAGGAAGAATATTCCTACACATATTCAGGTTTTCACAAAGGAGGTGGTGCATGTTCTCATATATGACATGTGTGTGTTGATAACTTAAGCAGTGTGAGTTGACAGTGTATGTGCATGAAGGAATATTGAGAAGGGGGAATGAGTATAGTGAACACCAATTTGGGTTTGTGCACAAAGTAGTGGATAGTGTATATTTACATGCACATGTAATTACACAGCCTATTTTGATATCTGAAACATAACAAACAAAAACATAATAATAATAGATATAATAAATTTATGTGAAAGTTTTTTAAACTCCCTGCAACATCCATGCATAAAGGAAAGTACAAAGTTAATTGATATTTTGAAAGTACTATTATTAAATAATATAGAATAATTTATGTGAATCTATTACATATAATTATTCAGGTTTGGAAATTCATTGATAAAAGAAGTATCTACCCGAGCAATTAAAGTGAAGAAGAAGTCAAATTTCAGTGTGTTGATAAATTCATCATTTACTCATTCTAAGAAAGTAGTGAGTTAAAGTGAAATTTTCATCTTACACTTATTGATGAGTACAAGGTCAACATGATTATAATATTTTCTATAAAGTAGCAGTCAAAGACCTACAGTAGAGGAACAAGATTATTCAATTGATGATGAAGCATCTAGTGTAGCATAGAAATATTATTCAAAGTATTTGGTTAATATCACTTTAAGAACTGGTGGTTCCAATATAAACAACGCCATTGAAGACTGGCGGAACTAATATAAATAACACCACTAACTCGTGAATATTGTTAATTTTCTATGTAAACATTATATTCCAATTCTTGGAATTTTTAATCACTATAATATATAGTGATAATATAATCCATGAAACAACCATAGGTTGATCACAACAAGGAGTCATTCTTTATATTAAACATTGTATAAATCCATGTGTACTGTTGTGTCTTTTATTTATCTGTATTTCATGTATATGTGATTGTTACTAGAAAACAACATATCAATTCCAATCAACCAGGGAAGAGGAACAAGAGTAGAGGTGTTAATTGAAATAAATTAAAATTCGATAAAAAATTTGGTACAATAATTCGCCCCCTATTAGTTTCCCTTCATGATCTATCTGGGCTCTACAACCTTGAAATTAAATAAAAAACAGTGTGAAGGAAAAAAAATTAAAAATATTTTTAAAATAAATTCCTTTTTCTCGAGTCCCAACTCGTTTTGTTTATATATATTCCCTATCAAGTAATAATAGTATATTAGTTTTATACTTTTCTAAGAGTAATTTTCGTATTCTTTTTATTTTCATTATTATTTTTATTTCATTTATTACCATGTTTTATTTAGTTATTAAAAAGTTCAATTTCATGTCGGATGTTTTAAGGATGTTAGGTTTATAAGTCCAAAATGACTTCTTTGTGTTAACTTTGGTTAAGAAGATCATGGTTACATACTATCCAGAATCTTAATCAGGAAAAATTAAAAACATTTATACATTAAAACCATTTTTTTAACTAGACATAGAAGGTGGACATGGAAAATGAGTTATGTTGTAACATGGAGGTGATTCTCCGCACATGCACATGAGTGGTGTTTCCATTTTTATACTAAATGGAAAAGAAATAAGTTATATAATATTTTAATTTTTTCAGAATCATAATTATGTTATAAAATGTAATATTTATTCATTATTTATATCTATATGACTAAACATGTGAGACAATATTCCAAAATGTATGAAATCTCTTTATAGAGGTGGTATTCCACACATATGCACGAGTGATGTAATTATTTTTCAATGGAGATAATGGGTAAACAAGTAAGTAATATATTATATTTCCATAATAATAATATTTTCATAAAAATATTATATTTTAATTTATTCTATATTTATAACCATCTGTGTGAGTCAGTGATGGAAAAAAATAGGTGGTAGTTCACATGTACACACATTCAATGTTTTCATTTCCCATAAGATGGAAAATAGACAGAAAATATTTTTAACATCAAGATAATAACATGTTATTATAAAAAATAATTGATTTCAATTTATTATAGTGTTTAGAACAAATTTAAAGTAGGTAAAAGAAGAAATTAACTTCAAACCTAATGTTTAGGAATCAAACATCCCCCTCAGGTATCTCCCTCTAGATTACAAATTAAGCCTTCTATGATTTTTCTTTTGAGAAGACCAAAACCTCTAATATTTGGTTAATATATTTTTTAAGGGGTTTTGGTAGGTCTTTGTTGAGCTATGTGGCTCAAATAGTGTGAATAAGTGAGGAGTGGAGGTTTCCTTTTATAAGTGAGGGGAGTGACAATCTTGTAAACACATTAAACATTTAAATATAATAAATATTTTTTCCAAGGTCAAGTTGAACCAAATGGATAAATTTTTAATTCATGATATGTTATGAAATAAATTCACTCAATGAATCACATTAATCTAATTTTTAGTGATATTTGATGCCTTATCAACTAAATTAAAACCCTGTTAACCCCTTTAACCTTTACATAGTGATAAATTTTTACCGTGATTACTATTCATTATGAATGAAAATGAAATTAAAAAATTAAAAAAAATAACCAAAAATTAAAAATATTCAATCCATTTTTCAAGATTCATTTTGTAGAAGTTTCTTAAATTAATTTCAATATATGTGTGTAAAATGCAATGACAATAGTCTTTAGAAAATATCATTTTTAAGCATAAAAATGATTTTATACCAAAATAAAACATAATAATTATTATTATATAGTTATTTATATTATAATTAATAAAATTGGGAAAGATCCAAAATTAAATATTACTTTTTAATTACATTAAATGAAATGATATTTTTTATTCAAATTGATTTTTTCTAATATTCACTAAAAATAAATCATTTTAGAAAAATCCAAAAAATTCACTATATGCTAATTTTAATTTTATGAATCCAAAAATGAGTTTAATGTTATAAATTGATAGATATAAAATTTAAAAAAATTAATTAAAAACCCAAATATTTCATTTTAAAATTATTATTTAGAATATAACCATTTCTTCTCAGAATGAACAAACTTGTAAAACTATTATATTATATTTGAATCAATAAAATAAATTTTTAAAAATTAAGAAGACATGAAATTAGTTTTTTATTTAAATTAACTAGGTGTTCAAAATCATTTTCCATTTTGTTTAAAATTCCCTTGTAGTTTTATTTATTATATAAATAAGTGAAGGTATTTTTCCCTTAAATATTTTTCTATTTTTCATGTTGCTTCTTCAATCATATAGTTTCTCTATTAAACTTTTACCAAAAGAATTTTATTTTTCCACTTAGATCTATAATTGTAATAGGTCATTACACTTAAGGTATATTCTCCTCTAACTATACAACTTTAGGGATAAAAATAGGAGATATAGTAGATATCTACTTCCATATAAAGTAAACATAAATTACATTAAGTACCTAAGATAAATTGAAATGTAAGGATACCTTATAAGAAAACTATACCACTTTATACAACGTTTCATAAATTTGAACCATGGGTGGGACTTTATTTTTTTACCAAAACACACTATACATTTTCAAGGTGATATTTTAAGAAAAACATGGTCACCTACCTTAGATGAATGGTCTTTCCTCTGATTATCTGAATAAATATTTCTCCTACTCTATGATACCCTCATGTTGTTTTAAATAATATTTAGATTATTAACCATATATTCAACCAATTATTTCCCAAAAATTTTCTTTCATATAGTTTATCATGCTGCAATTTGATACTGCATTCCTTAAGATGTCTAAATAGGTTCTATCTGTATACTAAAATAAGAACATTTATTATAAAAAAATTCAATTAAAGATGTATAATTATCCCCACTTCCATGATAATCTAATAAATAATATCAAATAATAATCTCTAGAGTATAAATTGTATTCTCTGATTTTATTTCATAATGAGGATGAAAAGATATATAAAAATTTATTTTAGTTCCCATCAATTTTTGAATTCCTTTCAAAAAAATTTGATGTAAAGTTTAGATCATGATAAGATATAATGGATATCGAAACTCCATGTAACATGGGTATTGACTAAAGATAAATTTTATAAGTCTAATAAAAAAATAGTATCTCAAATAGGAATAAAAATAATAGATTTAGTCAAATTTTCAACAATAACCAAAATCACATTATAACATTAATATTTCTCTAGTAATACCACCATGAAATCCATGAATATGTTCTCCCAATTCAATTTTGTCATTGTCAAAGGCTGAATCATCCAATTTGGTAGTTATCATTCAACTTTTACCTATTTAAAATTTAGAAATTTCAATGTAAAATAAATTATATTATCTTTTATACCTTCCCATAAAAAATATTAACAAATATATATATATATATTAGTATTTCTAGTGTTAATGGTAAATAGATATCTATGAGCTTCACTTACCAATTCCTTCCCAAAATGGGGATTACTTGAAAAACATAACCTTTTCTTAAATTTGATAATACTTTATTAATCAACATTAAACTTATAAAATTTACTTATTTGGACCAATTCCAATATTTCTTTAAAGCCATGATCTTTTTTCTAAGCTTCCTTAATTATTTCTGTTAAATATGACTGCACTAATACTAGAGTTAAAAATAAAGGAGTTTTTGTATACTTAATTTCTAAGTGAACATTTATTAAATAATTAACTAAAGTATCATGTTACAAATGATTCATATTCAATGATGAGTTATCTTTTCAACTTAGATAATTATATACCTTTTTATCTACCTAGGTGATAGTTAATTGTGTAATAATAATCCTTAATTAATTTTAGGCATATTTTATACCTCATATTCAACTTTTTTGAGTGAATATATACATAAAACTTTTATGATCAATATATATTTCACATTTATCCCAATATAATAAATTACTTCAAATTTTTAAATCCAATATTAATACATCAAGATCAAGATCTTGTGTAGGATAATTCTGGTAATGTAGTTTAAATTGATGAGATGCATATTTGATAACTTGATCATTCTGTATCAAGAGATAACAAACACCCTCTAAATAGGTATCATGGTAAATAAAAAACCCAACATTTCTAGAAATAAATACTAACACAAGATAATTATACAATATTCTTTTCAATTAAAAAAATTATCACATTCCTTCATCCATATATGAGCTTCACTAAACAATTCCTTATCAAAATGGGGACTAATCAAAACACAAAACACAAAACCTATTACCAAATCTGATAACACTTTCTTCATCAACATTAAACTTAGGAAACTTACTCATATGGACCAATTCCACTATTTATTGAAAATGATGATCTTCCTTCTATGTATCCTTAATTCTTTATGAAAAATATGAATGCACTAATTCTGGAGCTAAAAATAAAGGATTTTTTGTATAAAATAAATCTAAGTTAACATTTATTATATAATTAAATAACGTATAATGTTCCAAATGTGTCATAGTTAATGATGAGTTATATTTTCAACTTAGGGAAGTATCAAAATTTTTTCTCTACCTAGGTGATAGTTAATTGTGTAATCATAATCTATAATTAATTATTTCCATCTTTTATACCTCATATTCAATTCTTTTTAAGTGAATATATACATCAAAATTTTATGATCAATATATATTCCATTTTTACCCCAATATAATCAATTCCTCCAAATTTTTAAATCTAAACTTATTTCATCAAGATCAATCACATGTGTAGGATAATTATGGTAATTTAGTTTAAATTGATGAGATTCATATGTAATAACTCAATCATTCTATATCAAGACATACAAAAAAATTGTAAATAATTATCACTGTAAATAAAAAACCCACCATTTCTAGATACAAAGACTAACATAAGAAAATTATCCAATATTCTATGCAATTCAAGAAAACATTCATCACTTTCCTTTATCTAGATAAACATAACTCCTTTTCAAGTTAACAGGTTCGGTGGGCAAGATAACTAAGCAATGTTTTCAAAAAAACAATTTGTAGTGACCCCTTTACTCAAGAAAACCTTGAATATACATGACATTTTTTGGTCTTGGAAACTCTTCCACCACTTTTTTCTTATCAGGATAAACTATTACTCAATTTTTGTACGTAATATGTCTATGAAAAGAAATATTATATAAAAAATCATATTTACTAACTTTTCTATTTGAAATATTTTCTTTTAATTTTTTTGAAAAAAATCATTAGATGTTTTTAAAAAATTTATATATTTTAGAATGTACTAAAATATCATTTATAAACACAAATACACATTTATTTAAATAATAATGGAACAGTCTATTCATTACATCCATAAATACATTGAGTGTGTCTTTTAACCTAAAGGGAATAGCCACAAACACATAATAGCCATACCTATACCAAAATTTCATCCTTCAAATGTCATCTTCCTTCAATTTTTGAGGATGGTACCCATGTAAAAACTTGGACCTTCTTTTCAGGTATGGGTCTTCTTTTCTGGTGTTTTTGATAAAAAGAGTAGAATATGAAAATTTAAGGAGTACAGGACGTGTGCCTGGTTGTTGTGGGTGGCCATGTACATTTTCGTGTAACGGCCAAGTACATGGCCATGTGGGGTGGCCTAGAGACCGCCTAAAGAGGAGGAAAGTTATGGCAAGTACACATTGCGTACTTTTAAAGAACACATCATGTACTTTTCTTTTTAATTTTTATATAGAACCGGGGTCGTGTCTCGTTTACAGAAACCCCTCCTTCTCAGCCTATTTTGTCCAGGAGCGACTAAGGCTAATGAATCTTCTCTAAGCTCTTGAATCGTCATCTGTTCTCCAAATAAAACTCTATTGGTTGCATTGGAATTACATCGGTGAGTTATTCCTTTCTTTAGAGCCTTGTCTCTTGATTTATCCTCTTTTGTGATATATCCTTGGTTGAACGTTTTTGACTTTTTTATAGATATACCACGTTCTAGGTCGATTCAAGGGTCAAAACCAGAGTATATTGATCGTACAATGATGAGGTAGGTGGTCTGTGCCTTTTTGTAGTTATTCTTTGAATATTATGTGCAAAAGTTCATAATACCCAAGAATAGAGTATTTCTTGTTTAGGTATTTTAGCCCTGCTAATGCCTGTTATGCCTTGTGTGCCTAATTAGAGGTTTTTTTATTGTGAATAGGGTTTTTTTCATACTATGGATGTGTTTCACATGTTTGTTTTGATATTGAGAGTTTGGTCTAGCTTTGCCGGTTAGGCTGCTTGTTTTCCATGACTCGTGTTGTTAGGATGGAGTGATTTTTATCTGATGCTTTTATATTCTTGTATCTATTTAGCCAAGTAGTTCTTGAAATTTGTTATCCAAGTAGTTCTTAATGTTTACTTTGGTTTTTGAACATCATTGTGCACGATTGTCTTACACAGGGCTATGGGAACCTAGTGTAGTTAGACCATAGGGGGAATGGACACCGAGGGCTTCCCCATAGTGTCTCTTTACATTCACGTTATGAGACCATAGGGGGGTGGACGTGAGTGCTCCCTCAGAGTGTTTTTATTTCTTCATTGCAAGACCATAGGGGGGATTGGACATTGAGTGCTTCCCCATAGTTTCTATAGTTTACTGATGAAATGCCACATGGGGAATTAACGGTGAGTGCTTACTCAAAGAGTCTTTTTTTTCTTGAGACCAAAGGGGTTAGACCGTGTGAGCTACCGAGGAGGTCGTTGTATCCTTGTATAAGTTGAACCAGAGGGTTTAGGCTATGATAACTTACCTATAGGGTTACTTGAGCTTGTTTGGTTGAACTAGAGGGATAGGCTGTGAGTACCACCTAGAGGGTTACTTGTTTTTTATTACCTTATTACTTGTTATATGAAAATGAATTCCATTGAAACTATAGGATTGATTACTTTTGAGTACTTCCTTGTTCACTGCTTCATTTTGCTTACTGCCTGCCATATATATTCACTGATTATTAGGCACAGATCTTTGGGTGGTTTCCTACTAGGATTCTTCTCACACCCAATTTGGGTAATGATTTTGGGACCAAATAGATTATATTATTGTAGGTATAGATAAGGTAAATCTCCCTTCTACTTCAAGTACTTGATTGTTATGGAGCTGGAGAGCATGGGAATAAGATGAGGCTTGTGATGCTACTGGAGTTTATTTGTTTTCTTTGTACTTGGGTTTAGTACTTTATTCCATCATTGTGACTTGTTTGGATGCTTTCCTAGACATATGTATCATGCATCATTTATATATGTGCTCCAGTTGTTTATTACTTTCAGTCTTCCGTTGTTTTCTTACTGCATGTTATTACTGCTTCCTCTATTGTATATTTGTTTATTTCTATTGTGTTACTCTACCAATGAAGTCATAATTTCTCTACTATCACACCCAAGGCCCTCACTGCTAGTCAGTAGCTTCTGTAATTTGGGGAAATGCGCTTGAAGCCATGTGATCAACCGGGTATGGGGCACCTCTGGACGGCACTCAGAACCGGGACGTTACAGAGTGGTATTAGAGGGTAGATCCTTTTTATATAAGGTTTAATGGTATGTTCAGGTGAGAATATTAGGACCCAAGAATCATGGGTTGGGAGGAATTACAAACCATATTGCTAGTCTATATCTGGATGAGTAGGGGACTTCACAGATGGACTTTCCTCCAGTGGTGGATAGTTTTAGGGATGTCTTCCCAAATGACTTTTCAGGTTTGCCTCCAGAGTAAGAGGTGGAATTTTTAATTAATCTCATTCTAGGAATGGCACCAGTATCCATTCCTCCCCATAGGATGGCTACACCAAAGTTACAGGAGCTCAAGAAGCAGTTAGAGGAGTTACAGGCGAAGGGTTTCATCTGACCCAACACTTCTCCTTGGGGTTCGCCTGTCCTGTTTGCGAAGAAGGTGGACGATACCCTCAAAGTTTGTGTGGATTATCAAAAGTTGAACCAGTTGATGGTCAAGAATTGATATCCCTTGTCGAGGATTGATGATCTATTTGATCAGCTTCAAGGGGCCAGGGTGTTCTCAAATATTGACTTGAGATCTGGTTATCATTAGTTGCATGTTAGACCATCTGATATACCTCTTATAGCATTTTAAAGTAGGTATGGTCTATAAAAGTATTTAGTCATGTCATTTGGTCTCACGAATGTGCCTGTAGTTTTCATGGAACTGATGAATAGAGTGTTCCATCCATACTTGGATTCTTTAATAGTAGTTTTCGTGGATGATATCTTTGTGTAATCTCACACCCGACACAACCATGCCACACATCTTGAGATCGTTTTGGGTACATTGATAGAGAACCAGTTATATGCTAAGCTCTTAAAATGAAACTTTTGGATGGACCAAATTCACTTCTTGGGTCATGTTATCCCAGATATAGGAGTATCAGTAGACCAAGAGAAAGTGAGAGAATTAGTTTCATGGGGGCAGTCAAAGTACGTCTTTGTGGTAAGAAGTTTTATAGGGTTGGATGGATACTACATATGTTTCTTACAGTACTTTTCACACTTAACAGCGCCATTGATAGACCTAACTAAGAAGGGTGTGAAGTATTTGTGATCAGATTCTTGTGAGTTATACTTTTAGGAGATGAAAGGGAGGCTGACTTTAGCATCGATACTAGTATTTCCAAAGATGACCAAGATCTATATAGTTTACTATGATGCATCAGGTATTGGTCTGGGTAAAGTGCTTATGCAGGGGTAAGGAGTTGTTGTGTATGGGTCTTAGCAGTTGAGGCCACATAAGAGGAATTACCCGACCATGATATGGATTTGGTTGTATTTGTTCATGATCTATGCTATTGGAGAAATTATCTGTTGGGAGAGAATTTTGTGGTTTTCACTGACCACAAAAGTCTCAAGTGAATATTTACTCAGTGTGATCTAAATTTGAGACAGTGAATTTGGGTTGAGTACCTTCAGTCTTTTGACTTTGATCTTGCCTACAATCTTGGAAAAGTCAACGTAGTGGCTAATGCACTAAGTAGGAGGACTCAGATATAGGCAATTCAAGAGGCCAGAAGTGAGTGGTAGCTTATGGATATATTCTTTGAGATGTATTTAGATGTGCATGATAGAAAGGGATAGACATTTCTTTCTTATATTGTTGTTACCTCTACTCTTCTTGATCGAGTGAAAATGAGACAGTTATCAGACTTTGAAGGCCTAATTCTACGGAAGAGTGTGTCATAAGAGGACCTGATTCCTAGATGGACCATAGGTGAGGATGATATCTTGAATTTTCATGGTCTTGTATGGGTGTCATCAGACATACGTGAGGAGATTATGTGGGACTTTCATTCCTCAGTTTGGGAAATTCTTCCTGGTGTCACTAAGATGTATCGAGATCTGCACCATTAGTATTGGTGGCCAGGTATGAAGAGATATGTTGTTGGGTTTTTCATGAGGTGTTCCACCTATCAGCTGGTGAAGGTAGAGCATCAGTGACTAGTAGGGATTTTGCAGTAGCTACCCATTCTTGAGTGTAAGTGGAATGATGTCACGATGGATTTCATGATAGGTTTACCGAGGTTGTCTCGATGTAATGATGCAGTTTGGGTTGTCATTGACAGGCTCACAAAGTTTGTACACTTCTTTCCGATCAAGGAAACATTCAATGTGGATGAGATGGGAAGGTTTTACATTCGAGAGATTGTATGTCTACATGGATTTCCATACTCCATTTTTTCATACAGGGATGTACATTTTACTTCTTAGGTCTGGCAGGGATTATAGAGGGCTTTGGGTACACATATACTTCTGAGTAAATATTACCATCCCCAAATAGATGGCTAGTCCAAGAATATGATATAGGTTCTGGGGTACATGCTTTGAGCATGATTCCTAGATTTTGGTGGTTTTTGGTAGAAACACATAACTCTTGTGGAGTTTTCCTACAATAAGAGTTTTCAAGAAACTATTCAGATGGAACCTTATGAGGCTTTGTACGTAGGCCATTACTATCAACCCTATATAGGCTGGAGGTAGGAGAGGTAGCTATACTGGGACCTCGAATCATCCAGGAGACCAAAGAGCATATAGAGTTGATTTGGAAGAAGATGGCTAATGCACAGTCAAGAAAAAAGTATTATGTTGATCGATAGAGATGACCTATGGAGTATGAGGTTAGAGATCAGATGTTCCTACGTGTCTCATCAAGGTTTGGGCATAGGAGGATAAGGAGACAGGGAAAGATTTAGCCGAGATAGGTTGGACTATTAGAGGTTTTGGAGAGAGTCGGGCCAGTTGCCTATCGGTTGCAGTTACCTTAGAGGTATCAGTCTATGCATGACGCCTTCCACGTTTCTCAGCTATGGTGTTACTTCTTAGACTTGTTTCATGTATTTCAACCTGAGGACGTTGAGATAGAGGTGTACGCATCATTTGAGAATCATCCTATATTTTTTTTTTATCACAGTGAAATGTTTCTCTATGGATGGTATGTTCCTCTGGTACGAGTACTACGGCAACACGGGTGAGTACAGGATGAGACTTGGGAGAGGGAGTCCGACGTACGATCATAGTAGTCGGAGATGTTTGGGGATTCTTATTCTATGTCGCCTTTATAGGGAAATTCGGGGAAGAATTTCTTTAAGGGGGGAAGTTTTTAAGAACTCATACCTTATTTTTAGGTATGGGTATTCTTTTCTAGTGTTTTTGAGAAAAAGAGGAGAATCTAGAAATTTAAGGAGTACACGTCATGTACCCGGTTGTTGTGGGTAACCATGTACTGGCCGTGTAACAGCTAAGTACATGGTCGTGTGGGAAGACCTGGAGACCACCAAAAGTGGGGTCCGGTTAAGGCAAGTACCCACTGTGTAATTTTAAAGAACAGGCCTTGTACTTTTCTTTCTAATTGTTATATCAGACTCAGGTCGCGTCTCGTTCACAGAAACCCCTCCTTCTCAGCCCATCTCGTCCAGGAGTGACTGAGGCTAATGAATCTTCTCCGAGCTCCGGACTCACCGTCCGTTCTCTGAATCAAACTATGTCAGTTGCGTTGGAATCACATCAGTGAGTTATTCCTTCTTTTAGATCCTTATCTCTTGATTTCTCCTATTTCGTGAGATATCTTTAGTTGAATGTTTTTGACATTTTTGTAGATCTACCACGTTCTAGGTAGATTCAAGGGCCAACTCCTGAGTATATCGATCGTAAAACGTTGAGGTAGGTGGTTTTTTACTTTCCGTAGTTATTATTTTAATATTATGTGCAAAATTTCCCAATACCCTAAAACGGGGTATTGCATGTTTATGGATTTTAGCCTTTCTAATTCTTGTTTTACCTTGTGTGCCTAAGTAGAGGTTGTTTGATTGTGAATAGGGTTTTTGAAATGCTATGGATGTGTTGCCCATGTTTTTTTATATTGATTGTTTGGTATAGCTTTGTCGCTTAGGCTGCTTTTTTTCCATGCCTAGTGTTGTTAGGATGGAGTGATTTTTATCTGATGTTGTTATATGCTTGTAGTTGTTTAGCCAAGTATTTCTTGAAATTTGTTAGCCAAGTAGTTCTTAAGGTTTACTTTAGTTTTTGAATAGCGTTGTGCACAATTGACTTACACAGGGTTGTGGGAAATTAGTGTAATTAGACTATAGGGGGAATGGAGGTTGAGGGATTCCCCAAAGTGTCTGTTTACTTTCACGTTATAAGACTATAGGGGGGATGGACATGAGTGCTTCCTTAGAGTGTCTGTAGTTCCTCATTTCAAGACTACAGGGGGAATTAGACGTTGAGTGCTTCCCCAAAGTGTATGTAGTTTACCGATGAAAGACCATAGGGGAAATTGATGGTGAGTGATTCCTCAGAGAGTCTTTTTTTTTCTTGATACCAAAGGGGTTAGACCATGTGAGTTACCCAGGAGGTCGTTATATCCTTGTATAAGTTGAACCAGAGGGGTTAGGCTATGAGAACTTACCCAGAGGGTTACTTGAGATTTTTTGGTTGAACCATAGGTGATAGGCTATGAGTACTTCCCATAGGGTTACCTGTTTCTGATTAGCTGCTTACTTGTTATATGAAAATGAATGTCATTGAAACTATAAGATTGTTTACTTTTGAGAACTTCCTTATTTACTGCTTCATTTTTCTTACTGCCTTCCAAATATATTCATTGACTATTAGGAATAGATCTTTGGGTGGTTTCCTACTGGGATTTTTCTCACACCTTATTTGGGTCATGATGTTGGGGCCAAATAGATTATATTACTACAGGTATATATAAGGGCAAGCACCCTTCTACTTCAGGTACTTGATAGTTGTGGATCTAGAGAGTATGGGACCATGTTGAGGCTTTCGATGATGCTGAAGTTTATTTTTTTATTTTTACTTGGGTTTAGTACTATATTATAGCATTTTGACTTTTTTGGATTCTTTCCTAGACATATGTATCATTCATCATTTATATTTTTTCTCTAGTTTATTACTTTCAGTCTTCTACTCTTTACTTAATTCATGTTATTAGTGCTTCCGCTATTGTATATCTATTTATTTCAAAACGTTACTCTGCTAGTGAGGGAATAGTTTCCCAACTATCACACCCAAGTCCCTCACTGCTAGTCGGCAGCCTCTGGCATTTGGGGAAATGCTTTTGAGGCTTTGTGACCAACCAGGTATGGGGCACCTCTGGGCGGCACCCTGAACGAGTACATTACAACCCAGTCCTGAGATCAGTCTTCTAAAAATACTAAAGTCTCTAGTGAAGATTAAACAAGTCATTTATATGAGGTAAAGGATTCATGTTTTTAATAATAAGGTCATTGAGTTATCTATAATCAATACAAAGTCTCATAGAACCATAATTTTTTTTAACAAACAAAATAGGATAACCAAAAGGAGTAGTGATAGGGTGGATGAAACCCATATCAAGAAAATCAGGTAACCAGTTTTTTTGAATTCTAACAACTCAAATAATTCCACTTGATAATAAGGATGTGAATGTTTCATATCATAATATACTAAGGCAACAGTAGATTTAACCTCTTTATCAAGGATAACACCAGTAAAATAATGAATAAATACATTGATATATTCATTTAAAACTGGAACATAACTAATTTTAATGGTATCCTTCCTTTTAATAATATATATAAGAAAAAATCCACTCCCAAATTTAATCAGGCTCTCAGATTCTTGATATGTTATCAAAGGTATGAACTCATTCTTATATACAAATTAAAATTCAACCCAAGATTGAATATGACTTCTTTGGTTCTACAATCTATCTTAGCATGATAAACTTAAAGCTAACCATTACCCATAATAACATCAAAATGCACTATTAGTATGAAAAAGATTTTCAGAAAATATAATTACACAAATGATGATATAAATTTTCCCATAAATCTATGTTTCTTTTATACTTACACTATATGTTTTTACCAAAAAAATTATTTTAATTTCTTGAGATGATTTTTCTATTTTACTAGAATATTTCATAGAAATAAAATAATGTGTAGATCTATAATAAAAAATTACATTTCCATATAGTAAGAAAGTAATATACTTATAAACACTTCATTATATGGGCGTATAATAAAATATAAATATTCAACACCATTTTTCTTATGGTTTTGGAGATCACTATCTTTCATACCTTTCTTCAGATACACACTCACATGATGGCCCATTTTTTAACAATTAAAAAATCTCACCATATGATTTTCATTACTGGTATAACCATTACTATAGTTATTTTATTTGTAGTCATGAAACAAGTTCCCTAGATTACCACATCAATAACACTTCCTAGATCTTATAAGATATTCCCCAAATAGCTTCTTACAACACTTACTAAAAGAGGGTAATTAAAATTTATCCATCCAATGGCCCAAAGGCCTTCATTTTTTATTGATTTTTGATAATCCATCTTTTAAGGGGTGAGGTGGAACCCTTACAAGGCCCATAGGTGTAAGTATTACATGGCCTATAGGCCTTAGAGGAATTCATTTTCCCGTTGGATTCAAACATTACATAAAACCAAAACTAACTACTTGGAACTACTCCTCCCCAGCATCTTCATTGTGAAATCAGTTCTCTACCTTCACATGGTTTTTCGTCTAGGCATTCCCGTGCATGCACAGGATTGTCCCGATGGCAGGTGCCATACCCTCTCATTCTTGTAATCCATTTAGCTTCTGCTATGGTGAAAGATCCTTTCTCTTCCTCCTTGTAGAGCTTGTTCCTCGTAGTTCATATGGTTTTCATCTGCACCTAAGGTGGCCCTAAGGCCTTACTGACCCGAAGTTTGGGGTGTCCCAAAGGCCTTAAAGGACTCGGGGACCAAATCGATGGCCCGAAGGCCCAAACGGGGGCATATTCCCGGCTGCTACAATTCCAAACAATACCTGTTAGAGTTCCCGCTACAGTACTTGCTACAGTACTGCACAGTTCTTACTACAGTACATGCTACAGTACTACTACAGTAACCCGGAAATAATTTCTCTGCCTAGATTTGATCTCGGGTCTCCCGGATGCACTTATGGAGTCCTTACCAACTGTGATAAGGCTCATGTGTGTAATTAAATTTTATTAACTTTAGGTTTATTTGAAGAATTTTTTCCCATTTCTTATCACCTATATCACTTCTTAACATAATTTTGTAAAATTATACATACTTTATCTTGACTTTCTCATTAAACCACAAAATTTCCTCATAACTTTTGAACTCCTAAATAACCAAATCCCATCATAAAATTGGAATCTATCCTGAGTGAAATCAATCAATTTTACTATCATGGACCAGCATGAAATTTGGTTCATACCTAAAAAATATAGTAAAATTATCTTTATAGGGACCAATAGAGTTCTCCTCCTTTTCTTTCAACTCATGGAATTTCCTTTCATATCTAAGTTGAAAAATTTTAGGGATTTTTTTCAATTATGAGATCACTAAATAAAATCCATTCTATTGATCAATTTCATCCATTTCCTTAGTGTTATTCATAAAATATCATCATTGGTCTGATTCACCTTCAAAATAATAAATATAAAGGGTTACCTTTTCATGATCTATTAATACCATAACATTAAATATATTCTTCAATGTTTTTATCCACCATTCTACTTTCACTGGGTTTTGTGGATCCACCAAAATCATCAGGGTGATGTTTCATGAAATAATCTACTATTAAAATATTCTTATAAGGATAATTTTGTCACTCCCCTGATTTGGATACTCTATTAATATCCTTTGGAAACTAAGTTAACACATCTACAAACAATTATATTCTAATCCTAAACAATCTAGGATTCTAGTCAGGGTGGATATTATCCTCATGATGTATATCTTACATAGCTACCCCATTTCCTCTATAAAACCCCATTATAAATAGACATTGATAAGATGAAAAAACATGATAATATTCAAATAACTTATCATGATAATATAAAAATAAATTATAATATCTTAAATTCATAGTTTAACATCATCATAACCTATAATGTTATCTAAACCCTTTCTATGATACCAACTAAAAAAACATAGACATAACCATTCCATAAATAACCCGATTTATGGTGTATAATTCATCAAATTCATCCCGAAGACCTTTTTAGGTCTAGAGTTTTTGATAATTAGTAAATCTATTACATAGCAGCGTGGATATATCCATGCAATGTCTATTTTTTGACAAAACATGTTCTTTATAAATATATATTTTCTTCATTTATGATAACCACCATAAATAGATCTCTAACTTTATTAACATTACTACTCATCATTAAGACATGTGAAAAAAAATTGAATACATTATATGAGAAAAATAAATGATCATTAAGGGACAAAAAAGAAAAGTAAAATGTTAGTCTATTTTTAAAACTAAAAAATCTATAATAATTTTTTCCATTTTCCATAAAAAACATTTGGCCTCTAATTTCAATTTTATTTTCCATGAAAAAATAATAATTTCTTATTATCTTTCAAAAAATATATAATATGAAATCATAAAATTAATAACAAAATAATATTGATTTCTTCAGAAACATAATAACTCATTAATAGCTTCTCTTGGAAAACAATCCTTTCACATTTTTTAAAAGGTCATAAAATTTCATTAAAAATGTATACTCAATTTATTACATTTTTGAATAAACATATTTCCTTTATAAACCATGAAATTAATATCATGTAGGCACCTTATGAAATTATTCATAAATTCACCCTTATAATAACCCTTACAATGGAATCAAAAGATCAGATAGTTCCTACATATCTTTAGAGTAACCTATCACTAGTAAACTCTTTTGCTTTACCCAATTCATTAGGAGGCAATATTGGGCTCACTCATCATTTATATAAAATTTACTAGATAAATATATTTAGTAAAACACATATAGATTTAAAATTAACCATAAAACTCATTTTTATTTTCATTCAATCGCATAATCAAAGACACTTTATGTTATCTCATAAAAATAAAAATAAATTTATGTTCTTTAAAAAAATTAAAAAATAAAAAATTATAAAAGAGAAGAAATAGAGTATTATTTGAAAAATAATGTTAAATTATAGATGAATATTGGTAATTAAAAAATACTATAATGTAAAGAAATGTAATTCAAGCTGTAAACACTAAATAACATTTTTTATACTTTTTTAAAAAGATGAAAATAATCCATTTGAAAAACATTGAAGAACCATATTTAATCCTCTGTAATGAAATTAAAAATAATAAAAAATTAACTTTATAAAACTTTTAATCCTAAATAAGAATATTATTGAAACATTTGAAATAACATCCATATGGGAGAAGGGTATAAGGAAGGAAAACTTTAAAAAGGGATTTTTAAGAGAAATCCCTTTACGTTGATTCCTGACTCATTTCATTAATCTGTTTACACTTCAGTAAAATAAAATTATATTATTTTTCTAAAATATTAAGATCCTTTTTAATTTTAATTCCATTATCATTATTCCCTTTTTTTAATATGTTACCATGATTTATTTATAATCTAAAATGGTTAATATCACATTAGAGGTTTTGAGGATGTTAGGTTTATAAGTCCAAAATGACTTAAGTGGGTTTACTAAGGTCAAGGTATCATGGTTCCTTCATATTTAGAATATTTATGATGAAAAAATAATTATTTTTATACATTAAAATAATTTTTAAAACTATACATGGAATATGTACATGTAAAACTAATTATATTGTATTAAATAAGTTATAGTCAACATGTGAAAACAAATGACATGTCTATATTTTTACTAGATAAAAAATAAACAAGTTATATAGAATTTTACATTTCCATATTCATTATTATTTTACACAATTCATATTATTCATTAGCTATATAATTATAACCAACCATGTGGGTTATTATAATAAAAATAATCACATCACTTTATGGAGGTGGTATTCCATTCGTACGTGTGTGTGATGTTTTCATTTTCCAATAGGTAAAAATGGTAATAAAGTAAGTAATATCATATCTTTAAAAATAATAATAATTTCATAATCATAATATATATTAATTAATTCCATATTTATAACTATATGTGTAAGTTCTTGATGGAAAATGAAACACATTGCAATGTGGAGGTGGTATTTCACACATACACATGGGCGATGTTTTCATTTCACACAGGATGTAAATGAGATATAAAAGAGTTATTCCATAAAAATAATAATATTTATTTATATATAAAATACATATTTCCTTATTTAATAGTTCTTAGAAAATATTTAAGGATGTATAAGAAAAAATTATCACGAATTAGGTTAGTTAGAACTTAAACATCCTCCTTGGGTATCTACCTTTGGCTTACACATTAATCCTTCTAGGATTAGTCATATGGGAAGACCATAACCTATAGAAAATGGATAGGATAGAAAATAATGGTTTCAGGTAGGTATTTACTGATCTAATTGGATAAAAAGGTGTGAATAATTGAGGATATTATGTGGCCTTTTATAAGAAAGTGGAGTGGTAATCTTCTAAATACTTTAATATTTAAAATATAATAAATGTATTTATCAAGGTCAAGTAAAACCAAATGGCTAAAATTATAGTTTGAGATATTTTAAGGCAAAAATAATCTCAATAAATAAAATTTATCATTTTTTAGAGTTATTTTATGCCTTATCTATTAGTTCAACCCCCATTAACCCTTTTAACATTTACCAAGGTGATAATGATTTTTCATGGAAACTATTAATTATGACCAAAAAATAAAATTGAAAACATTAAATAATTTGAACCTCCTAATTATAAAATTAAAATAATGTTTTCAATATTCAATTTTTAGAAATGGAAAAAATTAATTTCAATATATGTGCCCGAAACGTAATCAAAAATATTTTTTAGAAAAACTTTATTTTTAGAAAAACAAATTATTCTATAAAAAAATAAAATATAATAAAGATTATAATGTAATTATTTAAATTAATTATAATAAAATGTGAAAAATTAATCTAAAAGAAAATTTCACTTTGTAATTAATTTAAATGAAATGAATTTTTTTATAAAAATTTATATTTTCTACTATTCACTAGAAAATAAATATTTTCAAAAAAATCTGAAAAATTCACCCTAAGATAATTTTGAAAGGATAGATCCAAAAATTAAGTTCATTATATCAATTTAAATATTTAAAATTTATAAATTTAATTTTTTTCAAACCATATATTTTAAGTATAACATTTCAGCTAGAATGGAAGCATTTATTTTCTGTTTGAAAAATCATATATATTTATCATATTATATATGAATCCATAAAATATATTCATGAACATTAATTAGACATGAAATGTATTTTTTATTAACATTATTTAGGTTATAACATTTATATAGACTTATTATATCATTCATTGGATGAATTTTACATGATAAATGTTTATATATATCCCATTTTTTCACAGGTTAATTATTTTCTGATTTTAGTAAATGTATGATTGATTTCATGTGGTGTATATATATATAGTTTATCATTATATGATTGGAGTGAATGAAAATATATATCTTTAAATGCATCAGGAAAATATTTATATCTTAGTATATTACTTTGGCCCATGGGTAATTATTTCCAATCTACTATGTTATGGGACATGGGAAGTGATTCCCAATCAACTATATTATTGGTCATGGGTAGTGATACCCAATCCATAAGATTATGATAGTTTTGTGTGATATATTTAACATATTTTCTGTTCTCTTATACTTATGTTTATTAAAAAATCATACATTATGTTCCCATGTTTTATGATGGTTAGGGATGAGATAGAAATAGTTAGAAATTTGAACGATAGTTTGAGGTACCTAATTTAGGTTGAGGTGAAACTTTTTCCCTAAAATTTATGTTAGAGATCATGAATCATGATCTGATTTTATAGAGTAACATGAGTGAGGGTAGAGGCTTAAATAAGATGGATTATACTAGAGGGTTTTATCATGGGTCCCCAAGAAGTAGTAAGAACCACTTTAACAACTCATGCCAGGGTAGAAGTGGATAAAGCAACTAGGGTTATGGGTTGTATCTCTCTCCATTTGGATATAGTTCTATAGATTTATAATAGTTTCATAGGATAGTAAATATTCATTATTTTTTTTATGAATACTAATAAAGTGTTGATTTTTTGGCAGGATAGGTCACCTACAATGTTTTTATTGAAGATATCTATAAGCACTCAGTTAAAAGGCATCTAGTTAGGTACATTATTATGGACAAGGAATTAGTATGCTATATCATGTGGGTATTTATATTTTTACGAACTATTTGTTTCAGGGTAAAATTCATGATGCCTAAGGGTAGGGATAATAAATATTGAACATGAGTGTAGTCTTGAGGAGCCTAGAAAATGTACAGTGCCAAGATTTGGGTATGTTACATGTTATCGATCATACACCCACAGATCTAGATTTTGGACCATCTACCATCAGATTTCTTATTTTTGTACCTTAAACTTTAGAATCTTCTATTTTCAACATAATGGAATCACACTTGTTTAAACCTACTCTATTTTTTGATTCCTTTAGGTTATCTATATATTACTACTATACAGTGATATTAATTTAGCAATATTTGGGGGTATGGTCAAATGGAATTTATCGCTGCATGGATTATTCCATGGTGTTTAGTGGCTATAGATTTCTTTTGAAATTATTCATGCTATAGATGACTATATTTGATATGATCCTTAGGATGAGTTAATTATTTTTTTATTGAGCACACACTTACTACTATCATCGATGAGTGTAATTAAAATCTATTGAGGGACACTATTATGTTTATATTAGATAGTAGAATATGAAGGAAGGTTATGCAGGACCTAACCCTCAATATCTAGGTGTGATTAGAGCCTAGTTTACCATAACCATTTTTGGATTAATGGATGGTAAACCAACAAGTCTTTCCTCCTATTGTTTATCATATCTAGGGTGTATTTCCTAAATGATTTCTTAGTACTGACACATGAGCGAGAGCTTGAATTTACAATCATGATCACACTAGGTGTATAGCCTATTTATATTAATCCTTATAGGATATCTATTATAGAGCTATAATATCTAAAGGCTTAGATTTAGTGTCCTATTATTTAATAAGATAGATGCCTCCTTGAGGTTATGTATGGAATATCAGATGATGAACCATGTAAAAGTCAATAATTTATATCCATTTCCATACATTGATGAAATAATTGACCATCTTAGAGGATCCATAGTGTTCTCTAAGATCAACTTATGATCATGCTATCATAAAATGAGGGTGAGTCCTTCTGACATACCTCATACTATATTCATGATTACGTATTGTTTATATGAGTATCTAGTAATGTTGTTTGGTTTAACAAATGTTTTGGAATTGTTTATGGACATGGTGAACAACAAATTTCATCCATACTTGGATACTTTTTTAGTCATCTTCATCTATGGTGATCTTGTGTACTATTTTTCAAGGGAGGAGTAAACATGATATTCAGAGACTATATTGGGATAACTTAGGGAGAAACAACTATATTTCAAGATCTAAAAGTGACATTTCTAGTTTGATCAGGTATTCTTTTTATTGAATGCGATATTTGAGGTTGTATTATCAATATACCTAGATAAGGATGAGGAATTAGTTTCTTATGGGAGGTCCATGAATGGTTTTTATATTTGTTCCTTTTTGGGATAAAACACATGTTATCATAAATTCATTTAGGAATTTTATTACTTAGATATTAAGATGAGATGACTAACCAAGAAGGAGAAATGTATGTGTGGTCAGAGGATTATGATAATTCTTTTTAAGAGATAAAAGTGAGGCTAGTGAAAGTGATAATTCTAAACTTAGCTGAGTTGGGTAATGAATATACCTTTTATAGTGATGCATCATGAGTTAGGATAAGAGGATTTTTAATATAGGATAGTGGAATATTTTCATATGGTCCCCAACAGTTGAGGCCATTTGAGTAGTATAGACCAAGGAGAACAGAAAAGTGATGTTCCAGTGTACAGAATCCACTATAGCACACTACTGATACAAGTTTTAGAGTATAATCACTATCCATGTGGTTTTATAACCATTAACGCATTGATAATACACTTCTCTCTCAAGTTAAGTGAATAGAGTGCTCCACTAGAGGATCATTTGGATGATATTTATAAGTTTTAATTTTGTCCACATTGAAATGGGAGTGAGATAAAGCTCCATTTTCATCTGAGAGATTAAATCCACCCTTGTTCATACTTGACCTCATATAAAACTTTTCACTGTTAACTCCCCTACTAACTTTCATACATTAACTTCGAAAAAAAGGTTCACCATGAACTCCAAGATTGCAGACCACTATAATCATAAACTCTCACCTCATTGACCATTTTCGCCATAAAACTCCATTTATGAAATAAATTCACCCCAAACTATATCCTAAAGAAATATCCCTTTTCAAACTCTAAACCCTGCTCACATACTCTAACTTCATTGTCTCTAATTAACCATAGGCTCTAATTTCATGAGATTCACCTTTGTGAACTTCCTTCCATTATCTTCTCTTCTTGTACAACCTTCCAAAGTTGGATAAAATCATCCATTGATGATGCTCTCTAAATTAATTCACTCTATGATAATTTAATTGAATATGAGCCCTTTATATAAGAAAATATCAATGAGAACCCCAATAAAAATTCAATTAGTTTTTATCCCTCACATAAACTCATCCATTTCAACCCTAAAAAATGTACTACAAACTCTTCCTTGATGTGCATGTACTGAATTTTCATTCCATGTACTCTCCTTCACAAGGGCCCAAAAACACCATCAAACAACTATGTATTATGTTCCTCCTTATAATCATTTACTTCATTCAACTTTATAACCACATTATCTCATATTCCTCAACTTGGAACACCCACCTTCTTCTCTATATCTTTTAACTGCCTTTCCACTCCATCTCTATGTACTCTCCCTCCACTCCTTCTCCATTAATATTACTTACACTTTCCATGTTTAACCTCACAGTCTTCCAACCATGAGTTTATTTATGATTCTAAAAACTTTATCTCATGGTCCATGTACTCCAACTCACAGTCTACATACTCTACATCATATAAAAAGTTCCATAGGGTTTTCATACTTGAACTTCAACTCTCTTTCAAAACCACTTTATCAACATGCTATGTAAAAAAACATAATATCCCATAAACTCTAAAATTTAAACATTATGGATTTTTTTAAACAATATTATCATTTGGGTTTTTTGAAAACACCTCATAGGTGCTCATAATATTTTATTAAAAAAACTCATTCACCTTCTATGCTAACCATCACTCACTATGTTTTGACTCTAAATAATAATAAAATATTTACTCAACACATAATCTAAGCCCACATGGAAAAATATCAGTGTGAGAAAAAAAAGTAAAATAAAAATTACATCAATGATTCACTTTATTCTCAACACTATCTATCTTTCTAGATATAATATGGTGATTGATTCTAATTGTTTCAACTAATAGTGTATTTCATTCAAGAAGACCACTTCCTCATCCATATGACCTAACATATTTTATCATGAACCCATAGGTCATCCTTTCAGGATATTTCTTATTTAAAATAACATATTTAACATCATTAGATTTATAAAAATACCCATATTTCTATACACCCCCTATCATCTTATCCCCTTTTCATCAATAAGTATTCTCTACATTTTTTAATGATTCCAATGGTAAATTTTGTGTGGTCTTCATCATGATAATGAACCCATATAAGCACATAGGTTAAAAAACCCTTCCTCATAGAGTCGGAGACCATCATCCACATTGTTTATGTTTGGGGAGTCAACTAGACTCTAAGATCCAACTAATGATATTGAAATGCTTCTTCGGGTAGGGTCTTTTTCAAGATGTTTCAAACTTGTAGTTCTATATTACCATACTGCAAATTAAAAATCCCATGATTCACTCTATCCTTAATAAAATGATACTCGATTTAAATGTGATATTTCTATGAGTGATAGATTGTATTTTTACTATTATTTATTTCACTAGAATTATCATAATTGATTTCGATTAGATATTTCACTTCAAATCTCATGTCTTCAAGCTACTGATTCATCAATAATAACTTTATGAAATCTTGAGTTTTTGAAACATATTTACCTTCAATTTTGATCATACAAATGAAATATTGTTTCTTGATTACCCCTAAAATACACAATCTTCCATGATTGAAAGTACCACCTGGTTTTGACTTTGTATCATTTATTAAACCAAATCAATATGAATATATATATATATAATTAATGTTAAGATATTTTACTATAAATAAATATGAAATTTTATATTACCTTTATATAATACATTATTCTCTTCAATGAAACTATATAGATTTTTTTGGATTAATTTGATAACATTCCACCAGAAATGTGAGAAAACCAATATTGGGATGTGTCACTATTAAGTTCAACCGACTTATAATAATTTTCTTATATTCTGTGACATTGACCACTCCATCCTCTTTATACATTGATAATTCCATTTGGGTAGAAACCAAATTTTTTATCTCATTAAAATAATCCATTATGAATCATCTCATACCCTCTATAGCATATCCAGATTGTGAAGTAACTCTTTCATGTCTTCCATGTATCACCTGTAGACCAAGGAAAAATGATAACTTTATAATCATTTAAATTTTGAACTCACACTTTATTAATTATTTTAATTTTTTCACTACAATTTATTTTATAATCCAAATATTACATTGTATACATATACCAACACCATCCTCATTTGATCATATTCATTGTGGATATAGATTTTGTAATAAACTCCACTATGTTGGAAAATGAGATTCTTTAGGTATTAATAATGTCATGAATATCAATACCTTGACTCCTCTTTAACCCATGTAAATCCTTCTATAGTAAAAAAAATTGTATACACCATCATGAATAAGAAAACCATCTAGTTTTTCAGTGTAAACCTCTTCTTATAGAACCCCATTTAAGAATATAATCCTGATATATATCTAAAATACCATGAATTTTATTTTCACTAAAATATATAATAATAGATGAATTGTCTAAATCTATTCAAAATGTGAAAACATTTCATCAACATTGATACAATATATCTAGGAGTATCCATTTCACACAAGTTATGATTTATTTTGAATCACCATGCCATTGTTATTAATCTTGTTATAGAATACCAATTTAGTCCTAATGTCATTATTTTATGTTTACCTCAAAACAATATCCCACATTTGATTCTTCTCAATTTGTACAAGTTATTCATTCATCACATGAACCCAATTCTCATATTCACCAACATCTTTAAAAAAAATCAACTCTACCTATAATTGGATGGATTTTTTCTACAGGGACGTCATTCCATTTATTTTCACTAGTGATTTATAATCATCAATGATATTAAACCTATCAATATTATCTCGACTCATTAGATTCTGTGTAAAAACAATTCTGACTTCATATTTCTCATCATTAGTATCTTTTTCTAAATCATCATTTTTCACTTATTTCCCCCTAGGCTTCTTACCTCCTCAATAATTTCATCAGGAAATTTGTCATTATGTTTTTGAGTAATTTTCTCATTTTCCACCATAAAATTATCATTTCTTTCTTAAACCATTCCTAGATTCTTATTAAATCATTTTTACCCTTTAATTTTTTCTAAGTATCCATGAAATATCCCTTTATCTCCATTAGATTTAGATTTATTATATTTCTCTTTATTTAGAATAAAAATTTTACATCTAAAAATTATAATCTATTTCAACGTCATCATCATTCCATATCATAAATTTTATGGAGTCTTTTCTTATACTAGATACAACAAATAATTTTTTGATATATAGACCAATGTTAAGACTATTTCCTTCCAAAACATCTCTCATAGGTCTTTCTCAATGAGCATCATTTTAGACATGTTATTTATTATTTGATTTCTTCTCTCAATCACAAAATCTATTTAAATATACCTCGCTTATAAAACTTGGTGCCTTATCCCACATTTTTAAGATAATTATCAACCATGTTCTTGGTAAAATCCATTGCATTATAAATTTAGAATTTTAGAATTTTTTCCAATAATATTTTCAAATTCCTTTTAATATTGTGTTATGAAACTGAAAACCTAAGACATTTGGGTGGTTATTGTAATCCATTACATGTTTATATAATTAACAATGAAAATAATATAATATCTATTCCCATCAATAGCTCTTAGTTATATTATTCACTTCGTATCAATATTCACAAGATGAAGAACTCCTGTTGATATTTACTATTTTTAATTGTAAATATTTCATGTAATCTTCCCTTCTTGAATTTAATCACATGTGTGGGTATGATCACATGATATATTTGTGAGATATTGAGATCCATCACCTTTCACTAGATCATATAAGATTTATCTACTCAAATGGACTAACTATTAATTCCATAACCTATTTTCATTCTCCTTAGATAGAAAACATGTATCTTATTCCCTATAGATATGGTTGAAATTCCCATTCATGTTCTTCCCCTATATAAAAAATTCACTATATTTTCCCTCAATGATACATGTCTCCTTAATAGACTTTATTTAATGTCTACAGTCACATAGTTTATTGACACTTAGAATTTTGTGATTGAGACCTTCATCATCCAATACACTAACATGTCTCATATCTTTTCCCCAAAATTTGTAATTCAAGGATCCAATAATATTTAGGAATTAATAATTTAAAAATACGATGAAACCTTATTTTATATTATTATTACATATGAAAAGATACTTATTTACCATCGTGTGGGAAGTGCATCCTCTATCAGGGATTTATACACCATTATGATATGATTCTTTCAAGGAAATATCTATAGCCACTTCCTTCATAACCCTTTTCTTATTAATCAATAACTTTTTCTTCACACCTAGTGTTTATTCACATATTTGATCCTATTTAGAGTATGATGAACTGAATTCATATTAAAAAGTTGAAGATAAATTTTTCGTTTCAATCCCTCTTGTTGATACCTTGAGCTGCTACATGAACCCACTTTTAGTATTTATAAACAAATTCCTCTATATCACTGATGATTAATGATTTTATATATTTTAAAATCCTACACAATAGAAGAAATTACCATTAAAATTATCCCTGGGAAATTGAAATCAACTTGGATTCCTTTGTTTCTCATGTTCCCTTTGGTACCTATTAGCTAAAGAACACAAATTTTGGGAATTTACCATATTTCCACAATAATAACACCTATTATAAGGTGTATTATTGTGTTTTATTGAAATATAACTGATTGTATCATGGGTTATCTAAATATTCTGATTATGAGTCTTACCCAAATAAACCTTTAACTTCAAAGTTAGTGTTTATGTTATGGAATCAAATTATTTTTGTTTGGGATCAAGCCCTATACCATCACTATCATTCTGATGTGTTATTTTCTTTTACCTTTAGTCCTTTACCTATTTTTTCTGAACCTTTTTGCTTCTCTTTCACCTTTTTAATCACTTGTGTGATCTACTTTTTTGATGTCATGCCAAGGGTCAAAAGTCTCTCCAAATATACATATTTTCATTATAGTTCAATAACTTTATCCTCAATATCTTTGATATGTTTGTCTTGATATTTCACCATCCTAGTCAAACCATTGATAACTCTAGTTTTTTCTTCAACATTGGTCTTCAAATCAACAACCTTCTCCACGATTTTTGGATTTATAGATTTGAACATCATAATTTATTCCTTTACCTCATACTTCCCTTCATCTTATTGAAGATTATGGTGTTTGAAATCATGAAACACTCTATTGGATTTATTTTATAGGCTCTATAAAAATCAATCTATTCTTACATGGATTCTAAGTCCACTTGGTGATCAACTCTACCTTTAAATTCTACTTCTTCATCGCCATTTTCTTCCCTTTTCTGGGAATTTAACATAACAACCACCATTGAATTTTAACTATGGTTTTTGATGTTTTCAATTTTTTCCCTCACTTTCTTATTAGATATTTTTTTAGAGAAGATTCTTCTTCTAGATGATGTTATGTTTCATACCTCTCCATATTTTCTCACTGGGTTAATATTTCTTCATGGGAATTTCATTATTAACAACATCATCTTGAAAATCAATGTAAAACGTTTTTGAAATTTTACCAATCTTTAAAAAAATAAACAACATGAGTAGAAGTTTCCTTATAAACCTTCCTTTACCACTTTGTAGATTTGAGTAAATTAATGACATTAATTTTTTCACCTCTTCCTCTTTTGAACTATCCTCCATGTTGGGCTTCTTCATGGACTTCAATGGAACCTCCATAGTCAAACCCTCTCTATGGACTCATAATCATCATTTATCATCTTTTATGTAGAAAAATTATTGTTCATACTATCAAACCTCAACTTATTTTTATCTTTATCCCCACATATAGAGTCTTTTTTATTAAATTGAGTGGTTAATATTCTCATTATAAACTTTTGAATCATCATGTCATTGATAGATTCTTAAATACCATGAATATCATCTATAATAACATTCACTAAATCAAATAATTAATTAACATATTTATTTGGGTGCCTCTCTTAGTCATCATAATTGTTCCACATAAACAAAAATTTGGATTCTCTGACTTTTGAATCACCTTCATAGATGTCAATTGGTTTTTGTAAGATCTCATCCTTTTATGGAGATGTATCAGGGTTTCTTACATGTATTATTTTTCCTTTTATTGAGTATATTTTTTTCGGTTGTACGTTCGGTGTTTTTGGGTGAAAATTGGATTTTATTGAAGGAAAATTGGGCAATGCAGATTTGGTGCACGGTTGGCCCAAACTGTACAGCCTGGTCTAGAAAACCATTCCACATCAGACAAAGGGGGACTTCATGGCTGGCATGTGATTTTTTAAAAATTTGTGACATCTTAGGAGAAACCATGAACCCCAATAAAAGAGGCACATGGTTTAGGAACACGGTTTGGAAAACCATGCACCCATACCTAGGATACCATGCACGAGTTTCAAAATAACCCAAAATTTTGTTTTAAAAATACCTAAACCTTCATATTAACCCAAAATTGACCCAAATTAAAATATAACCTATTCTTCTCGTTTTTTGAGGCTCCTGGACAAATTCTTAAGGCTCCTGACCTTTGTTATTCATGATTCAAATGTTGTATTGTTATATTTACACCTCTCTGGGTATGTATTTCCTTTCTATTTATATATCTCTCTCTCCTTCTCCTCTTACTAAATAAAAGAGTATTTTTTATCCATTTTTGGTTCTAGATCTAAATCTAGGTGTGTTAGATCTTTATTCATTTGATATTGTGTCGAGGTTTTAGATCTAGATCATGTTCTTCGTTATGGGATTGACCAATACATTTCAAATTGAGGATTCCTGTTGGGCGATCGCTCATCAAATAATTGAGGTAGTTGGTCTATTATTCAAATATTGCGGTCTTTATTTCAATTATGTGTATATAATAGTATAATTTATATTGAATGTTTAGAAATTGAATCGATTAATTAGGTGAATTAATTAATGGAATAATTGGATAGTGAAGTTGGTTGAAATTAGGATTATGCAATTGGATTGAATTTTGATTATGGAATTGTTGAATTGAATTAATTAATGGATTTTTTAGTTATGGAATTGGGGATTTTAATTAATTAATTATTGAATTAATAAATGTGATATTGATATTGGGAAACTGAATTAATTAATTATTGAATTAATTAATGTGATATTGAGAATGGGGAATTGAATTAATTAAATGATGAATTAATTAATGTGATATTGAGATTTGGGAATTTAATTAATTAATTTTTGAATTGATTAATTTGATATTGATATTTAAAGATTTAATTAATTGATTTTTGAATTAATTAATGTTATATTGAGATTTTTAAATTGGATTAATTAATTGGTGAATTAATTAATGGAATGTTTGATTGGTAATTATGATAAGAGGACTAATGTTGATTAACCTTTATTTATATGATATTGTGATACATGTGAAATTTTGATATTTTGATTGTGTGATATTTTTGTGTGGGACATATTCTGCTCCATCAAAATCTCGTAGTGATAAATATTGATATTTTTGTGTGGGACATGGAATGTTGCATCAAAATCTCATAGTGATAAATATTAAAATTTATGTGAGGGACATAGAATGATGCATCAAAATCCCATAGAGATAAATTGATAAATGAGTGTGGGATAGGGTTTGCTGCATCAAAATCCCACCATGAGAATTGAGGTGTGAAATAGGAACTAAGGATCTAAATACCCACGGGGTGTTAGACACAACATCTTATTCCCATGAGTTTTCATTGGACGATGGTTCCAATTACTCGTGATATTAATTGATATGACAAATGGTAATAATGGAATTCTGAGATAAGATATTCCTTGGGTATAGTTCAGACTCTGGTACGGGATGAATCAGGTATTGAGGTTCAAGTGTCCTTAGGATCCCAGGTGTTATATTGTTAAATAAAGAGTAATTTAATAAATGTAAAAAAAATAATTTATTTCTTGTATTTTATTATTTATACAACTTCATACATTGTTATTGACTAGAAATTGTTTTATAAGCCATTGGTGGTGGCCTAGTGAGTTTTAATCACACCCTACTCAGTTTTCCTAATCAGTACTTGAATAGTTTTCATAGTTGTAGGATAGGTTAAGGGAAAGGGTCTAGTATTAAATGGCTGACTCGAGATGGATCATGGATGAGGGAACTATAATTTTTATTGGGATACTCTTGGTAGTTGTCAGTGTCTTTATTTATTTTGTGTTTTTCATATTGAAACTTGAAAATTACTAGCATGAAATATCTACTATTTAGTTTTGGATATTGTATTCTCTGATTTGGTTATCATGTGATTATGGTATCATTCTAGTTATGGTTATATAATTTGGTTATTCTGTTATATTTTTTACTATGTCGTTACTCTGATAAAGAGGGTATAGTATCCCCAATAATGATATTAAATCCTCACTACTAGTTGGCATCCTCTAGAATATAGGGAGATATGTTTGAGGTCATGTGATGAACCAAATCAGAAATTGGTGTGTAGAACCCAAGTCTAGACATTACAAAATGGTATCAAAGCCTAGTTTTCTTTTATATTCTTTTGGATTAATATTTTGTAAAAGTATATAGGAGACTAGAAAGACACATTCCATAGACATGAGCTCATTCATGGGAGTATCTGACCCATGTACAATGGAAAACCCAAGTACCCAGGGTGGGATGGTTTTCATTGGTATTTACTATAATATTTGAATGATATTTCACCTTGGATGATGCACTTATTGTGTGATGTGATTATTGTTTCTAATATTTTCTCATATTTGACTTATATATCGGAATGGAATGATAATTGAGTATACATGCCTCATTCTAGGAACTCGTGATTATTTTGTGACATGAATAATTTTAGGAAATCATGGGAAAATAAGGTATAGGGTAAGTTGTTAAAATAGTAATATTTTTCTTTTCTTGTGTGAAATTTAATTGAAAAGGTGTTCCTAATATGAAATTGAGAATTATTGTAAAATTATGCATGATTTGAATAATTATGTTTCAAATGATAAATTTGATAAATGAGAATGTTTTTCCCTTTTTTAACCATGACCTGGATATAATAGGGTTAAGGGTATTGTTAGTGACTCGGTTTTGACTGTGTGGTAAGGTTTTAGGAAAAGACTTGTTATGCCTTATTGTGATTTCCTCTTATGTAAATGTGATAAAGTGGTGTTATGTTTCTGGAGAAATGTGTTTGGAATTGTAGAGATTTTCTTCCATGAAGCTTCTTGTTGAGAGGAAGACATAAGGATGTGGCTAGAGATGCTCCACCAAAACTGGATAATGAGGAATCAATAGTTCTGGGTGAGGAACTAGAAGAGAAGTTCAATGAAAATTTTTATTACTTCATGAAATTTGTGGAGAGATTCCCAGAGTGGGTGGTGAAAATAATGTCTTTCCTGATGCAGGAGTTTCAGTAACAAAACCCTATAACTTTCACTAGATAGGGTGGTCTTAAAGTAGAATATTTTTTGATTGAGTCCATTCAGACTATAATTGACCATTTAGAGACTCATGCTAAGATGAGGGTCAAGTTGGTTGGTTACATGTTGTGAGGTTCAACGAAGCACTAGTGGGATGTTCAGGCCCAGACATGGCATGTATAAGAGATGGATTTTAAAGACATTTTGGAGGATTTTATGATACTTTTATACAGATATGCTAAGGCAGGAGAGATCCACTGAGTTCATGAAGTTTCTTTAAGGGAGTATGTTTATGATATACTATACTAGATTCTTTATATATTTTCAGTGTTTCCCCAAAATTGGAAAGGTATGAGATAGTTATACAAACATGCTTCCAAGATAGACTTAAATGTGAGATTAAGTCCTAGGTCAAACACTTTTGGTTAAATAAGTTTTCTAAGGTGGTTTATTAGTCTATCATAGTTGAGGGGAACCTAAGGGATTCTTCCAGTGGTAGACATGTGGTTTCTATTGGATGATTAAGAGGTACATCTTAAATGAACAAGAAATGTTGTTATGAGAATGTTATCTCGGGAAATGGAAAAAAATATTTTCAAGATAGAGAGGTCAGTTAGAAAGGACCTTATTCAAGTGATCTTCCATCAGTGTGATAGGTTTACCCACTATCATAGACATTTTACATAACCACCAGAAGAGTACCGATCTTGTGGTAGGATGGGACGTCTATAGAGGTTCTATAGTAACCCATGACAAACAAGAAATGATGGAGAAAATAGGAAGAACCATGGTATGGGAAGAGGGAATTTTACACCATAATAGTCAGGTAGTTGCCATTATACTAGTAGTGGATGTATAGGCATTGGATACAGTGATTCTATGAAAGAGAACTCATATCAGAAGAGTGTTGTAGATCAAGGGACTCAAGAAGTATCACAGGGAAGAGTGGTAGTACATTTTCATGTCATTCAGCCTACACTGGTGGATAGTGAGTTTGAACCATCGATAGTTAGAGGTACTATTATTATATATTCAATTCAGATAGTGCCTTATTTTATATTGATTCATCTCATTTTTTTTCTTTTCAATTTTTGAATGGTTTGAGCCTAGTGGTGGAGTTTTTTAGTCAGGTTAAGATGATTGATACACCTTTGGGAGTTTGACTGAGAAACATCTGTTTATTAAAAGGGTGTTCTATAAAATTTGGGGAGTATCATTTCAGTAGGGATATATAAATCCTTGACATGTCAGGCTTATACCTAATTATGGGTATGAACTATTTGGTAGCATACTGATCCTATATTGACTGTTACCACAGGAGAGTGACTTTTACATCTCATGAGGGTGATAAATATATTCCTTGGGGAAAATGGTATATCTAGGCGGGCCATGTAGGTCTAGTTCATTATAAATTGGGTGAGATTACCTCCTAGGTTTCTTATCTATTGATTTATGATGGGGGTTTGAATTATGATGTTTTCTACCTGTAGTGGATAGGTTTCAGGATTTTTTTTTGAAAGACTTCTCAAGGATGCCACTTAATAGAGACATGGAGTTTAAAATTGATCTCATGAAGTAGGATGATCCAGTTTCTATTCCACCATACATAATGGCACTAAAATATATTCAAGAGCTCAAGACTCAGTTGGAGGAGTTACAAGGTAAGCGGTTTTTCTGACCAAGTACATCACCTTGGGGTTCTTCAGTATTTTTTGAAAAGAAGGATGAAAAGACCTTGTGATTTTATGTTGATTAATGGAAGTTGAACTATATTACTATTAAGAACCAGTATCCTCTTCTACGTATCAATGATCTATTTTACTAGTTTAGGGGAGCTTGTGTTTTCTCAAATATTGAGTTCAGGTCAGGGTATGATCAGTTGATATTTTGACCTTCTGATATATTGAGGACTTATTTTAGGAGAAAGTATGGACTATATGAGTTCTTCATAATTCCATTTAGGTTGATGAATACACCATTAGTTCTTGCGTACTTGATGAAATGAATCTCCCATCTTTACCTAGATCAGTTTGTGGTAGTGTTTGTGGATGAAATCTTGGTGTACTCCAAGACTCATGATGATCATTCCCAATATCTTGACATCATCTTGAGTACACTAAGAGAGTATCGACTATATGCCATTCTATCTAAGTTTTAGTTTTGGATTGATCAGTTACACTTTTGGGTCACATAATCTCAAAGAAATGTGTGTTGGTGGACCTAGAGAAGGTTCAAGAAGTTGTATCTTGGGAACAACCCAAGAATATTTTTGATATCTATAGATTTCTAGGGTCAGCAGGATATTATTGGAGGTTCATCCAAGACTTTTCCCAACTGTAATCACCTCTTTAAGGATTTACCAAGAAGGGGATATTGTTTGAATGGTCTAAATAATGTGAAAATTCCTTCCAGATGTTAAATAAGTGCTTGACATCAGCACCAATCTTGATTCTACCTGATCCAAGTGAGGAGAAAATGGTGTTTTATGATACTTATGGTATCAGAAATGGAGTAGTATTGATTCATGGATATTAATATATAGTGTATGTGTCTCAGAAGTTTATTCCACATGAATAGAATTACCCTACACATGACCATAAGTTGGTTGTAGTGGTTTATTGTTTGAAGTGTTGATGGCATTATCTATTGGGTGAGAAGTTTATTTTGTATATCGATCACAAGAGCTTAAAGTACATATTCTCATAGTAATATTTGAATATTTTACATCAGATATGGGTGATTATATGCAGTCATTTGATTTTTAGTTGGAATATACATTTGGGAAGGAAAGAAACGTTGTTGACGCCCTAAGTAGGAAAACTCAAACTCAAGCAGTTCTGGAGTCTAGTTCAGAGTGGAAGATGATGAATTTGCAGGCTGAGAAGCTTTTGGTGGTTCAAGATATCCAGGATCACATGACTATCATTTTAGTTTTAGTGTAATCTACACTTTTGAGATGGATCAAGGATAGGCAGTATGAGGATCTGGGATTTTTGGACTCAAGGTAATTCCTTGAAGGTGGGTAGACACCTTTAGTTTGGAGCATAAATGAGACTGAGATCATCAATGTTAGGAATTTGGTTATTGTACCTACAAGCATGTGGGAGGATCTGATGCATGAATTTCAAGCATTGAAGTGGGTGGTGCATCCAGGTGTGACCAAAACATACTATGACCTAAAAATAAAATGTTGGTGGTCGGACATGAAAAAGAAGATATCAAGGTTTCTGACACAATTCTACGCCTATAAATAGGTGAAGGCCACACATAAAAGGCCATGTGGTTTAATACAACCATTTCCCATTTTATAATGGAATTGGGATGGTGTTATTATGGAATTTGTGGTGGGTCTCCAGATAATGCCTTAGAATAATGACTCTATTTGGGTAATTGTGGACTATTTGATGAAAGTAGTGAATTTATTTCCAGTATTAGATATATTCTCAGTGGATTAGTTGGGAGATATGTATGTTTGAGTGATATTTCATCTACATTGGGTGCCACATACTATAGTTTCATACTGTGACTCACACTTTACTTTGCGCTTCTAGCAGGTCTTGTAGAAGGTGTTTGGTGCACATTTTTTTAGTATGGATTTCCACCCACAGATAGATGGGTAGTCAGAGAATACTATATATGTGCTCAATGATATGTTGTAATCACGTGTTCTTGAATTTTATGGATCTTGGGAGAAGCACCTAGATTTGGTGGGATTCTCTTATAATAACAATTATCATGAAATAATTCATATGGTACTATAAGAGGCACTTTATTGTAGGCCATGAAGATTACCTATATTATTGATGGAGGAAGGTGAGTTAGATTTCTTGGGACTGAGTCTTGTGTAGGAGATTCCAGATCAAGTGTAGCTGATTCAAAAACATATGGAAATGGCTCAAAGTAGACAGAAGTTGTATTCTGATAGACATCGATGAAACCTAGTGTTTACAAAGGGACATCATGTAATCCTTCGGGTGTCACAAAGATTGGTTCACTGTAGGATACAGAGGCAGGGTATATTGTCCCCCTGGATTGTTGGACCATTTGAGGTTGTGGAGAGAATCGGGATGTTGGCATACTGGTTGGATCTTACACATAGATACAGTGTTATGAACAATTTTTTCCATGTGTCACAACATCAAAAGTATCACCCCAACCCTTCTCATGTGATTGATATGGATTTGGTTGATCTTGAGGGAGATGTGTCCTTTTAGGAGCATCTGATATGTGTGTTAGACCATAGTGAGAAAGTGTTTTAGGGAAAGATTGTGTTTAAATATTGGATATTTTGGATGCATGGTCATGTCAGGAGGAATATTTGGAAAGATAAGTAGATATACATGCTCATTGTCTCAATATTTTTGACTCGGAATCTTATAGGTGCATGGGAGTATAGTTCGAGGACAAGATTTTATAAGGTGGGGATATTGTAATATCTTGAACATTATGGATATGTCTCAAGATCATTTAGAGGTATTCTTTTTCCTTATTTTGAGTATATTTTATTTGGATTTTACCTTGGGTGTGTTTGGGTGAAAATTGGAAGTTTTGTGGAAAATTGGGCAATTCATGGTTGGCGCATGATTTTCTCAAACTGTGTTCCACGGCTCATAAAACTATGAAACCCTTGATAGAGGATGATTTCAAGGCTAGCACATGGTTTTTCAAACCATGAGACCTCTTATGATAATCTATGAACCCCCCATAAAAGATTCATATGGTTTAGGTGGATGGTTTGGCGAATCTTGTGCCCCTGACCAGGAAACCATTCATAGGTTTTTAATTAACCAAAAAAAATATTTTAAAAATACCTAAACACCCATAATAACCCAAAATTGACCCCAACTCAGACATAACTTATTTGTATCATTTTTTTGAGGCTCCAAAATGAATTACTAAGGCTTCCCACCTCCATTATTCATGATTCAGAGGATGTATTGTTAGATCTACACCTCTCCAGGTATTTATTTCCTTCCCATTTAGATCTCTCTCTCTCTCTCACTCCTCTTCCCAAATAAAATAGGGATGCTTATCTATTTTTGGTTCTAGATCAAGATCTAGGTTTGTTAGATCATGATTTATTTTATCTTGGATCTAAGTTTTAGATTTAGATCATGTTCTTCATCATGGGTTTGACCTATCAATTTCAAATTGGGGATTCCTATTGGGAGATAATTTGTCGACGAATTGAGTTAAGTGGTCTATTATTCGAAACTCATAGTCTTGATTTCAATTATGTGTACGTAATTGTATAATTTCTATTGAATTTTTAGAAATTGAATTAATTAAATTGGTGAATTAATTAATGGGATAATTGGATTGTGAAATTGATGGAAATTGGGATTGTGAAATTATATTCAATTATGATTATGGAATTATTGAATCGAATTAATTAATAAATCAATTAATGTATTCTTATGATTATGGAATTTTGTATTTTAATTAATTAATTTTTTAATTAATTAAAGTGATATTGATATTGGGGAGATGAATTAATTAATGGTTTAATTATTTTGGTGATATTGAGAATGGGGAATTTAATTAATTAATTGATAAATTAATTAATGTGATATTGAGATTGAGGAATTGAATTAATTAATATAAAATTGATATTTAGAAATTGAATTAATTAATGTGATATTGAGATTGTTAAAGTGGATTAATTAATTGATGAATTAATTAATGGGATGTTGTTATTGGGTAGGGTGATAAGAGGATTAATGTTGATTAAACTTGATTGATGTGATATTGTGATACAAGTGAAATTTTAATATTGTGATTGTGTGATATTCATGTGTGGGACATGGTCCGTTGCATCAAAATCCCATAGTGATAAATATTGATATTCGTGTGTGGTACATGGTCTACTGCATCAAAATCCCATAGAGATAAATATTAATATTCAAGTGTGGGACATGGTCTACTGTATAAAAATACCATAGTGATAAATTCATAAATGAGTGTGAAATAGTTTTTGTTGTACCAAAATCTCACAGTGAGAATTGAGGTGTGGGACAGGGACTAAGGCTTGAAATAACCATAGGGTGTTAGACATGAAGTTATGCACCCTTGATTTGTAATTAGACTATGGTTCCAATTAGACGTGATATGAATTGAGTTTATGAATGATAAAAATGGTATTATGAGATATCATATACCTTGGGGATAGTTTAGCCTCTGATATGAGATGATGTGGGTATTGAGGTTTAGGTTTCCATAGGAACCCAAGTGTTATATGGTTAAATAAAGAGTAATTGAATAAATGTAAATTGTTTACTTTATTGCTTGTATTTTATTATTTATTCAAATGCGTAAACTATTATTGATTGGATATTATTTTATATGTCATTGGTGGTGGCTTAATGAGTTGTACTTAGACCCTACTTGGGCTGCCTAATCAGTACCCGATTAGTTTTCATAGTTGTAGGACAAGTTAAGGGAAAGGGCCCAGTGTTAGATGGATGAGTCTGGATGAAGCATGGATGAGGGAATGAGACATGGCGTTGAGACCTGCTTGGGAGTGGTCAGTGTCTTTATTTATTTTTATATTTTAATATTGACACTTGAAACATATTGGAATGATATATCTAATGTTTATTTTTGGATATTTTATTTCCTGATTTGGTCATCATGTGATTCTAGTATTGTTCTAGTTATGGTTATATCATTTGGTTATTTTTTTTATTCACCACTATGTTATTACTATGATAAATAGGGCATATTCTCACCATGATCGATATTAGAACCTTGGTACTAGTCGGAATCCTCAGGAATGCAGGGAGACATGCTTGAGGTCATGTGGTGAATTAGCTTGGGGAACCAGTGTGTGGCACCCAGACCAAGATGTTACAGTTTTTCCCATACGTAATGTGAGTAATTACATAACATCACCTTCATGTATATTGTGTTGAATAAATATCCTCCTTGAACATTGATTCCTTAGGTATTAACATCCAATTATTTTCAGTATACTTCAGATATATCTCCACTATCCATACTAAGAAATACCTTGCATCATAACTATTAAAACATCTAATTCTAATGGGAAAACATAGTACTACACCCTATACTTATATAGTAATATTTTTTCATTAAATATCAGAATCCATTTGTGATTAATTATATCCATTTATTCTACTAATATACATTTTGTGACTTTAACCTCTCTGTTTGATACCAATTTTTTGCCCCACTAGGTTAAATACCATACAAAGCAAAACATGTTATGAAAGGAAAAAACAAATTCCCCTTTCATTGGGTTTTTATTTAAAAAAAAAATCATATATCTTCTTTTTATAGAAATATAAATACATATCTAGAAATAAAGGCATGAAAGTGACACAATAATTTTACTTGGTTCACCCTAATATGGATAGACTAAGGAGAATATAACTGTTATTTTCCAATGTACAATTTATTTTATAGAAAATTATTTTTTTAATGTTCAAAGTAAAATCAATGTCCATAATCATTTATTTTATTCATACATTGAGAAAAAACTACACTCTCAACTAAAACGAATTGACTGCTTCTCTAGAATGTACCCCTAATGATATGTATTAGTTTTTATTTTTTTCAAACCGAAATGGGTGTGACATGAATCTATTTTTCATCCAAGAGATGAAATCCACCCTTCTTCCTAGTTGACCTCACATAACTCTATTCACTGTGAATGACCATACTACCTCATGTATTTCAATTCCTCGATAATGGTTCACCCTGATCTCCACCCTCATGGACCATAATAACTATGAACTCCAAACTCAGTGTCCATTGACACCACAAACTCTCCTTTGTGAAAATGATTCATTAAAAACTATTTCTTCACAAACTACTCATTTTAAAACTCATATTAAGCCTCGTGTACTCCAACATTATGGGATTAAATTTACCATGAGCTCTAATGTTTTTTGTTATACCTCCATGAACATCCTTCTACCAACTTCACATCATGGGTAACCTTTTAGTTTTGGATAAATTTCTCTAATGATGATTCTCTCTAATGAAATTTTCTATATGTTGAATAAAGTGATTATGGTTCATTTATATTATAAAATAAATCTAAGAAACTAAAAAAATTACTATTCATCCCACACATAAATTCATATGGTTCATACCTATAACTCATACCACAAACTCCACCTCACAGAGTATGAACTAACATTACAGACTTCATATTATCCTTCATTGTGTTCCAAAAACAAATTAAAATGAAATCATGCTTTGTTTATCCTTATACATGTGTACTTAATTTCTCTTTATGATCGCATTACCATATTCTCCATCTCTATGAACCTTATTTCTACTCCATCTTAGTGTAATCTCATTCCACTCTATCTCAATGAACATTACTTTTATTTAATGTTCTTTACCACAAGGTCTTCCAATGGTGAGATTCCATCTTTGTTCCACAAAATTGTATTTATGGTATATGTAGTCCACTTCATGTTTATTGTACTCTAGTTCATGGTAAAAAATCATTTTCCAAAAAATTGATTTTAAACTTCAATTTTTTAGGCCTAATTTTTTTTTCAAAAACACGGAAACATCACCACATTCAATGATCTTTCAAAAACACATTTTAAACATTGTATGTCAAAAAATAAAACAACCCAAAAACACGAAAATTCTATCATTAGGTGTCTTTTCTCAATATTCATATATAATAATAGCTATCATCCATCGATTAAAATAGCTCCATTCATGGAATTATATGAAAGGTTGTTTCATTTTTCTCTATATCGGATATAAGATTGGGAGTCAGAAATTATTGGATAGAGTCACTTACAGGAGACCCTGGATCACATATGATTAATTTAGAAGTGATTGGAGACCACTTAGTATAGGAAGAGGTCATATGGAGATTGATGGTGAAAACCTATATATTTTGAGATGAAGTATTCTTGTTTTTTTCACTAATATTAGGACATAACCATGAATATAGGTAGGGAAATTTGGAACCCGGGGTGGGGGATCATTTGATATCATGGATAGAATCGATACATTGTCATACTAGTTAGATCTTCCATAACATTTCAATGATATGCATGATGTATTCCATATGTAGTATCATCAGTTGTGTTATTATAAAACTTCTAATATGATTGATTGTGATGCCCTGACCTGGGTGCCACTAAACGGTGCCCCAAGTTGGTTGTCCACATGCCCTCAAGCACACCTCCTTGTACACCAGACGGTGCCGACTAGCAGGGAGGGTCTGGTAAGTCATTATTGGTGAGTATATACTCTATTTTATCATAATAAAACACCAATGGAAGAAAACAACAATAACTAAGTGAAAAATAGTATAAATAACTAGAATAATACCATGTTATATGATATTCAAAACAAGAAAATACAATACTCAAATAAATAGTAAAACATGCTATGACAATTCGAATGTCAAGTGTCTAAAATGAAACTAAAAGTAAAGACACAATGACTCCCAAGAGGGTCCCAAACCACGTCTGGTTCCCTCTCCCATGATCCAATCCCAAACAACAACTTATCCCAGGGACTCGCCCTTATCCTGTCCTCCAACAACAAAGTATACTCAGGTGACGATCAGGCGGCACGAATAGGGTATGAGCACAACTCAGTAGGAAAACACCAATGGATTCTTAAACAAGTCCAGTAAAGAGATAGTGTATGTATTTTTATGAATCAATAAATAGAATTCATTATTAAACAGTTATCACATTGTCATTTAATATTTAATCATCACATTAGTCCTAGTTTCAATTCATGTTTTCCATTTAAATCATCAATCATTATTATCATTCATTTGGTGTTGAACGTCAGGTCAAGCACCCATAATTTCATTCAGTGTAGGTCACCATGCCTAACACTCTATATCTCATTCTTTGTAGGTCATCATTCCTAGCACCACAAAATCTTAAGCATGGATAACTATTGTGGAGGAATGCCATGTCCAAGTCCCAACTTCTGATCGGTCTAGAACGTTATGTCTAGAACCACAAAAATCTCAACCATTTAATCATTCTTTAATTCATAAGAATTATCCACATCATTCCATTACTAATCCAATGATTAGTTAAACATTTCAAAGTCCATTAGTTAACTCAACAATTAACTAATCACATAACCCATTAATTAATTCATCAATTAATTAATCAATAAATGTAATTCTCTTTCCATAATTAATTATCTATATCAAATCTCAACTTTTCATAATTAATTCTCACAATTAATTATTTTTTATGAACATCATGGAAAATAATTAATTATCACAATTAATTATCTTACATATCCAAACATAATTTCATAATTAATTTCCCCCAATTAATTATCTTAACAAAATCAAGTAAATATCTCAATTACAATATCTCAACCCATAACCAATATCCAAAACAAATATCTATTTGGTCAACCCCCCTTCATTTGTTCTATGATTCAATTATCAATTATTCACCAAGGTAATCACAATTCAATCCCACATTCCTAATTACTCCAATTTAGGAAATAAATTATCAAGGGAAGATAGAAATTCCATAAACTCACATTCATATATTAAATCCATAACTATGGGAGTTCGATTTAGACCACCTACCTCAGTTTATTGATGGATGTTTTCCCAAAATAAATTCCCAAAATTCGAGCAGCACAACGTCATCGATCAAGCTCTGGATCTAAATCCCTAAACCAAAATTAATATCAAATGAATCAAGATATTGAAAATATATATCTAAGTCCACAATCCAAGATATATATCTCAACTCATAGGTTTATATCAATGTAAACAATGGAGATCTTCCATGAAAAGATCAAGGAAATATAGAGGAATGAATGGGAGAAGCAACGGGATGAAATCCACTTACTGGGAAGAGAGAGGATCTTCAATTTGGGATTTAGATCTCAAAGAACGATGTTTGAATCACCTTGGAATCCCTTCAAAAGGATATGGGATCACCTAGAATTTATCAATCCCAATCCAAGATTGAAATATGGGAGTCTTAGGGGTTTAGGTTGTTTTAAAAATATATTTTGGGATAATTAATCCCACGTACACGGTTTCTTGGGAAGGGGTGCACGGTTAGGGTAAACTGTGAACCAACCATGAAGACCTCTCTATCCAGGTTTTCATGGTTGGCACGGTTTAGTCTCACAGTTTTTTAAACCAAGTACAAACCATGTTGGCCTCTCTATCTAGGTTTTCATGGTTGGCATGGTTTAGTCACATGGTTTTTTAAACCATGTGAAAACTGTTCATAGCCCATTTTCCAATACCTTTTCTTAAAAATTCACCCAAACACACCCCAAGACACTACTATAAAACAAAGGTACTTAAAAATATCAAAAAGTACATGAAAACATGCCCGATATGACTTCATAAAACGTCGTGATATTACGATCTCCCCACCTTATAACAGCTCATCCTCGATCTGCACTCTCGAACTTCTATAAGATTCCAAGACAAAAAGATTGGGTCATTGAGACATCATGTCTACTTCCCATTCCCAAGTTTCCTCTTGAACACTTCCATGTTTCCATAACACATAAAATAACTGCACAGTCTTTCCCATCAACACTTTCTCACTGTTATCCAACACACGTATCGGATTCTCCTCAAAGGACACATCTATCTCGATATCCTCTTCTACATTAATCACATGATAAGGGTCAGGGTGATAATTCTATAGTTGTGACACATGGAAAACATCATCCATAGCGCTGAATTTATATGGAAGGGCTAATCTTTACACCATTGGCCTGATTCTCTCCAGCACCTCAAACGGTCCTACAAACATGGGTGCCAACTTCCCCTACCTCCATATCCTATGGTGACCCAATATACACAACACCCAAAGGAATACATGATCATCCTCTATAAAATCTAGGGGTTATCTCCATATATTAGCATATGACTTCTACCTACTCTGATCCATAGCCATATGTTTTTGAATCAACTGTACTTTCTCTGATGTCTTCAGAATGAGACTTGATCCCAAAAACTCTAACTCACCTACCACTAACCAACATAGTAGTGATCTACAAGGTCTACCATAAAGTGCCTCATATGGTGTAATCTGTATAGTTTCTTGATAACTATTGTTATAAGAAAACTATACTAAATTTAAGTGCTTCTCCAAAGAACCACCAAATTCATGCACACATGCTCGCAGCATATCCTCTAACACCTGTATGGTTTGCACTGACTAACCATCTGTCTGTGAGTGGAAGGCCATATTTAACAAAAACTATGTACCAATTTCCTTTTGTAATTCCTTCCAAAATCCTGAAGTAACGTGCGAATCACAATCTAAAACTATATTCTATGGCACCCCATGAAAATAAACTATCTCTCATACATGCAGTTCTCCCAATTGTTCTATTTTAAGGGTTTATTTGATATGCAAGAAATGTGTTACCTTTTTTAGTCAATCCACAACAATCTAAATAGCACCATTCTTCCTAATTTTCTTTTGAATTCCTACCACAAAAACCATGGTCATGTCATCCCATTTCCATTCCAGAATAGGAAATAGCTACAATAGGCCTCTAGGTTGTTGATGCTCTGTCTTCACCTGCTGATAGATGAAACATCTTGTGACGAACCCTACTATCCCCTTTTTCATGTTTGGCCACCAAAACTATTGTCTAAGTTCACATTACATATTTTTCACCCTAGGATGTATTTCCCACATTGAGGCATGAAATTCTCACATGAGTTACTCTCACATACTCATAGGAACAACAACCCTATTCTTCACATAGATGATATCATCCTCATCTATTATCCAGTCTAAAGGTGTCTCCCATCTTTCAAGGATTTCCCTTAAGTATAAACACTCTGGATCCTCATACTGCCTATCCCTGATTTGTCTCAAGAGTGTAGACTCCACTAATATATAAATCAGAGTCATCCTCTCCTGAATCTCTAGAACTACCCCATGCATTTCTACCAGCAAAGTCATCATCTTCTACTCTGCACTCAACTCATATACCAACTGAGTCTGAGTTTTCCTACTCAAGGCATCATCCACACTATTCCGCTTTTTGGGTGTATATTCCAATTCAAAATCAAGGACTCCATATACTCTACACATATTTTCTACCAAAGATTCAAGTCGCACTATGAAAATATATACTTCAAGATTTTTTTATCCATAAAAACTATAAACTTTTCACCCAAAATATAGTTTCACCAACACTTAAGATCATAAACCACTACTGCAAACTCAAGTTCATGCGTAGGGTAATTCTGTTCATGTGACCACAACTGTTGAGACTCGTAAGAAACGACTTGATCCCCTTGCATCAACATAGCTCTGATTCCAATCCTAGAAGCATCACAATAAACCATGTACTCATCACCGAACTCAGGTATGACCAAAATTGGTGTGGATGTCAAGCGCTTCTTCAACTCCTAAAAATAATTCTCGCATGCTTATGTCCAATCAAACTTTATCCCTTTCTTTGTCAAACCTGAAAGTGGTGCTGCCAATCTGGAAAAATCCTAGATGAACCTCCTTTAATAACCATCTAATCCTAAAAACCTTCAGATATCAAAAAAATTATTGGGCTACTCCCAATAAATCACTACCTGCACTTTTTCTGGGTCTACTACCACACCTTCTTATGAGATGATATGCCCCAAAAAGTGTACCCTATAAATCCAAAGCTAACATTTAGATATATTATCATATAGTCAATGCTCGCTAAATGTACCAAGTATAATGTTAAGATGTTGAGAATGATCATCATGAGTCTTACAGTACACCAAGATATTTTCCACAAACACCACCACAAACTGATCTAAGTACGGATGAAAGATATTGTTTATCAAGGCCATAAATACTGCTGGAGAATTTTTCAACCCAAACAGAATTATAAAAAACTCATAAAGGTCACTACTACTTCTGGAAGTAATTATTGGTATATCCTAGGTATGAACTATCACCTGATTATACCCTGATCTCATATCAATCTTTGAGAACACACAATCCCCCTTCATCTGGTCAAATAGATCATTGATACATGGAATTGGGTATCGATTCTTCACGGTCATTTTATTCAAATTTCAGTAATCAACACACAAGTGTAAACTCCCATCGGCCTTCTTTGAAAATAATACAGGTGATCCCCAAGGTGACGTACTTGGATGGATAAACCCTTTATCCTCCAACTCCTTCAATTATGTTTTGAGCTCTTGAAGCTCATTCATTTCCATTGTGTAAGGTGGAATATATACTAGCTCAGCCCCATGTGTGAGCTCAGTAGTGAATTCCATATCTCTCTCTGGTTTCAACCCTGAAAAGTCTTCATAAAAGACATCCTGAAATAGTTATACTACTGGTGGAAGGACGTCATGCCTACCACTCCCATCATCCAAAAAAATACTAGCAACTTGGTTTGTGATCTCTCTTGGTTTCTGAGTAATTTTCCCATCTCAGCCTTCATGGACATCACATTCTCCATTATGAACATACTAATCTCCTTTAGGAGATACTAATGTCACTCTCTTGTAGTAGCAATCTATGTGGGCTCGGTATGCGATTATCCAGTCCACACCCATAATCAGGTCAAATCATGTTATATCAAGAATATAGATATCCCAAAGAAAATGATACTCTCATATCTCTAGCGAGCATTCCTTTCATAAATAGGTATCCCTAGAACATGTTCCCAATGTTGTATCGATATTCATCACCATGCTTACGAACTACACCTCCAAGCTCAAACCATTAATAAGATTTGCAGATATAAAGGAATGAGAGGAACCATTATAAAACAAGGAAATAGCTAAAGTATAAGCAACTAGAATAGTACCTCTCACTGATAATGGACCAGCACCTCTCTTCATAAGTGTAGGATATACTGAATGTAACTATCCTTCCCCTCTTCCCTATGGTGTCATATGACTCCCTTGAGTATCACCAATCTGATGATACGGGCGCTCATACCATGAAGCACCAAATCCATTACCTCCGATTCTGATGCCTATAGAGTTCAAACTGCTAGACCTATGTGGTGTAGAATACCCCCATCCCACACTCTAACTCTGAACAGCTACTCCCTCAGTACCATCTTGCTACTGGTTCCTGAAGAACTTCTGTAGGTTCCCCATCTTGCCACAAAACTGGCACTCCACTGGTGTTTGAGGACAATGTGTATGATATTATCCATGCCTACCACACCGGTGGAAAGCACATGTGTAAGATCTAGTGAAATTGTTCCTCCTGTTGGTCTACCTTTCTTCCCATTGTCCTGAATAAGGTTCTCATAATGGCGCTTCCTAATCTCAGAAGGAACACTCCCAGATCATCTAGTGACAGCTACATGTCTAGTACTAGAAGTCTCCTTCAGGTTCCCCTCTGAAATTAGATCTTGATTAACCACTTATGATAATTTCTTTAGCCTAAAGATATCTAACTGGGACTTAATTTCACACCTAAGTCCATCCATAAATTGTTTGGCCAATGAAGTTTCATATGCCACCAAAGCTAGAGAAAAATATTGTAAGTCTGTGAAACATTAAGCATACTCCATTATAGACATGCTTCCTTGGGACATATGCATAAACTCTGAAGCCTTCTCCTGTCTCAGCATCTCTAAATAGAAGTTCTCTAAGAACTTATACAGAAAGTTGTTGAGTCAATAAGGTTTTCCTTATGACTTTTCCATTCCTTCTTGTTTTGAAAATCACAAACACCTTATCTTTAAGGAAAATCGCTTTTGTAAGGAAAATTGATTTCTTAAGGAAAATTGCTTTTATAAGGAAAATTGCTTTCTTAAGGAAAATCGCTTTTATAAGAAAAATTATCCTTATCATATTTTCATTCATATTTTTCTTAAGTATGAGTTTCGGATTCACTTTCTCAGAGTCATAAAATCTTTGATATAAAAGCATTCTGTTTTTAGGATTCGGTTCTGGACAAGAATTATAAGGAAGTTTCATTCCGAATTCCGGATATGAATTCTGACTTAGTTCTATTCCAGATTCAGGATACGAATTCCAATGAAGAATTCTCATTACAAATTCCAATGAAGAATTCTCATTACGAATTCCAATGAAGAATTCTCATTACGAATTCTAATGAAGAAATCTCATTCCGAATTCTCATTACGAATTCTGATGATGAAATCTCATTACGAATTCTGATGATGAAATCTCATTACGAATTCTGATGATGAATTCTCATTACTAATTCTGATGATGAATTCTCATTACGAATTCTAATGACGAATTCTCATTACGATTTCTGATGACGAATTCCTATTCCGAATTCCTATTCCGAATTCTCATTCCGAATTCACCTATTAAACAGAATCTGATTATCATTGTTTTATACACTCTGAATTTATTCACTCCGAACTTTCACTCCGAAATTTCTATTCCGAACTTTTATGTTAAAGTTTAAAACGATGTCGTAATTTATGTTACACTTGTTTTGTTATAAAACGATGTCGTCCATTTTGTTATAAACTAACCGTTGTCTAAGTGACACGTGTACAGGTCCCTCCGAACTTTAAGGGAAATATGACCGTTGGAGAAGGAGCCGACCTTACCTATAAATAGGAGCTCTTTTGAAAAAGCTCGCGGCTGATGGAGCATGCATATGCTGATTGCTGAAAGAGTGCTTACATGTTGTTGAAGTGATTTCTAGAGAGAGAGTCTCTTATTAACTCTCAAAGCTTCGTGCGACTCCGAATGTTGGTGATTACATTCGAGGGCTTCTGGGGATAGGAAGACAGAGGTGCCGACTACCTTAAAGATCGAGGGCTTTCTTGCTGAGAAAGACAGAGGTGCCGACTACCTTAAAGATCGAGGGCTTTCTTGCTGAGAAAGACAGAGGTTGCCAACTACCTTGAAGTTGAGGGCTTGCGGGGATAGCAAGACAGAGACACCGATCTTCGTATCGAGGACTTACCCTGGTGTGGGTAAGACAGACTTGCTTGAAAGTATAAATCAAGGGACCTTTATCCAAGGTTGTTGGATACCCTTCTCTTTGGGTTAAAAGACTATTATCTTGTTACTAGTAGTTTTACTACTTGTCTTTATTCCGCTGAAATTTGTATCTTAAGGAAAGTATAACTTTCTTATACTTCCTTACTTACTCTGATTAGTTTAGATTCTATACGCTTTAAGGTAGAATCTTATATTGTAACTTTTGTTAAGTTCAGTTCGGTGTTAGAGGTGTTGTGAATCTACTTAGTTTAACTTTGTTAAACTTAGTCCTTTCCTTTTCTTAAGGAAACTTTAGTTGTTCATAACTAACTTTAAAGGTTCCAAAGGAATTTTTAAAGTATACAATTCACCCCCCCCCCCTCTTGTATATTGAGCATCTCATATTATATTTCGATCCTACAATTGGTATCAAAGGTTGGAAACCTCTTACTCTATACCATTCTTACATTTGGTATCAGAGCCAAGGTTACTGAAATACTTGTACTCACATACAAGTTTTTCTTGCTCATTTTTCCATTCCGAACTTTGTCATTCCGGATTATCTATTCCGAAATTTTCTCATTCCGAACTTTTTGATTACGAACTTTTGCTACTAACAAGTTTGTATCCAAGTTATTATTTAGTATGGCAGGAATGAACGTTGGATCTATTGACAATCTGAATCCTAAAAGACCACCTATCTTTGATGGTAATGATTATGAATACTGGAGAGATCGTATGAAAACTTTTTTTATCAATACTGGAGTAGATAACTTTGTCATGCTTACTGGTGATTATAAAATTCCTGACAAGGAAGTCAGAACCTTTACTAACCAGGAGAAGCAAGAATATCAACTCAATTATAAGTTACGCAATACTTTATTATGTTCAATGACTAGAAATATATATAGCCAAATTTCTTCTTGTTAAGCAGCTAACTGTATATGGAAGAAGTTAGAGGTTACACACTTTGGGACTTCTAAGGTGATTGAGACTAGAAGAGCTATGCTTAGAGCTGAATATCATGGCTTCAATTTTCCTTATGGAGAACCTATCTGTAAAGTCCAACAAAGATTTATGACAATTGTCAACAGTCTACAATCTATGGGAGAGAAAGGTTTAGATGATGAAGCTCTTGTGGACAAGATAATTGACATTATGCCCAATGAGTGGGAATCCAAGAGAACAGCTATAGATGAGAACAGGAAGGTTACTCAAATTACTCTTGATGAATTATTTGGAACTCTTCTACAACATGAGACAAGAATGAAGAGAGATGCTGACAACATCAAGAAGAAGAATGGAAATGGAACAGTTGCTTTTACTACAACTTCTAATCAGATGAAAGCTAAGACTCCTGAGAGAGTAACCAGATCCAAATCGAAGAAAGTCATTTTCCAATCCGAATCTAGTGAGAGTGAAGTTTCAGAAAATGAATTAGCCAATCTTGCTCGAAGGATGAACAAGATAGCTGGGCAAAGAAACTTTCAATCCAAGTATAAGAAGAAGGACAGGAAAGATAAGAAAGATGGTGAAGTTACTTGTTATGAATGTAAAAGAGCTGGACATATTAGACCAGATTGCCCTATGCTCAGAAAGAAAGAAAGGAAGGAAAGACATTCAGAAAAGAACAGGAAGAAGTATTACAAAGCCAAAGCTAAGAAAGTTCTGAAAGCTAATGACACCTGGAGTGCCAGTGGTGGTGACTCTTCAGATGAATCTTCTGAATATGAATCTTCAGGACAGAAGAATCTTGGTCTTATAGCCAGATTACCTATTGAAAATCATTGTCTTATGGCTAAGGTACGAAATGCTGAATCATTGACCAATGTTTCTTTAAATTCGAATGATAGTAAGTATTATAACTCTTCTGATGAAGAATCATCTTCTGATGAGGAAAATACTCTACCTACTTTTGAAGAAGTCTCTAGGTTTGCTGAACTTCTTGAGATTGAGAATTCCAAACTCAACAAGAAACTTGATAAGGCAAATTCTAGGAATTCTATTCTTACTAAAGAGATATCAGATCTTTCTAAAGATCTTGATAAGAAAAATGCTGATTTTGAAAATATTTCAAAAAATCTTGAGGAAGTAAGTTCTGAGAAGAACAAACTTGCTAAAGAATTAGAAAAAGTAATTTCTAATAAAAAAGTTTTCGAGCCTAACTCTAGTTCAAAAACTAATGATTTTGAGGATAAAAATTTGGTTGTAAAACTCAAGTCCGAAATTTTTTCCTTAAAGAAGTGTTTATCAAACTTTACCCATGGTAAGGAAAATTTTGATAAGATGTATTCTCAAATACGACCTTTAAGAAATAAATCCGGATTTGGTTATACCCAAGCAAAACCTGTTTTCAGCAACAATTATTTTGTTCCTCAAAGTGCCCCATTTTGCACTAAATGTCAATGTGGTGGTCACTGGGCAAGAAATTGTTCCTTAAACAAAACCCAATCCTTAGGTTTTCATAAAGCTTACTTTTCTAAGAAAATGTGGATACCTAAAATTTTATTGTCTGGAAATCTCGGATCCAAACAAGTTTGGATTCCGAAAGTCTAACTTTGTTCTTAATTTCAGGAAAATAAAGAAAGTTCCAGCAACAATATTTGGTACATGGATAGTGGATGTTCCCACCATATGACTGGTAACAAAAGCTTTTTTGAAAAGATTATCAAAACGAAAGGAGGAAAGGTAACTTTCGGAGACAATGCTAAGGGAGAGATTGTTGGTATTGGTAATATTGTTCTTTTAGGTAAAACTTTGATTTCAAATGTTCTTTTTGTTAAAGGTCTTAAGCACAACCTCATTAGCATAAGTCAGTTATGTGATGAAGGTTACCTTGTAAATTTTAGGAATTATAAATGCTTAGTTCACAATTCCAAGGAAGAATTTATTCTCTCAGCCAATAGGCAAGAGAATGTTTACACCTTAAACTTAGAAGATCTAAGAAGCCAAGATTTACCTTGCCTAAGTGCAATGGAAGATCATTCTTGGTTATGGCATAGAAGATTAGGACACTGTAATCTTAGGAACCTATGTAAACTCTCTAAGAAGAAACTTGTTAAGGATCTACCGGAGCTTAGATTTGATTCTTCTAAAGTTTGTGATCCTTGTCAATATGGAAAGCAACATAAATCTAGTTTTAAGTCAATCGGTGAAGTCTCAACAACCGATGCATTACAGTTAGTGCACATGGATCTTTTTGGTCCAACACAAACTGGAAGCATTGGAGGCAAATACTATGTGTTTGTTCTAGTTGATGATTACACTAGATTTACATGGGTCTATTTTCTAGCAACGAAATCTGAAGCTTTTTCTTATTTCAAAAGTTTTAGAGCCCAAGTTAAAAATGATAAAAACCTTCCATTGAAAACTATTCATAGTGATCATGGAGGAGAATTTCAAAATTCTGACTTTGAAACTTTTTGTAGTAAGAAAGGTATTACTCACAACTTTTCAGCACCTAGAACTCCTCAACAGAATGGTGTAGTTGAAAGAAGAAATAGAATTCTTCAAGAGATAACTAGAACCATGTTGAGTGAATATTCTATTGCTAGACATTTCTGGGCTGAAGCTGTAAGTACTGCTTGTTATACTATAAATCGAGTTTTGATTAGACCTTTTCTTAATAAAACTCCTTATGAGTTATGGAATGGTAGAAAACCAAGACTTTCCTACTTCAAGGTTTTTGGTTGCAAAGTATTCATTTTGAATACTAAAGATAACTTACATAAATTCGCACCAAAATCTGATGAAGGAATTTTCTTAGGATATTCCACAACCTCTAAGGCATATAGAGTTTTTAATAAAAATACTTGTACTGTTGAGGAAACAGTACATGTAAAATTTGATGAATCAGATCCTTTTGTTTTTAAAACCTCCCAACCTACATCTTCGGATGTGTTTTCAAAAACTGATTATCAACCGTTGATAGAAGAACATTCTGATAAGGAAATTGTTCTAGAAGATACTTCTGAAACATTTACCCCAGAAGACTTTCTACCTTATGTTGATGAACAGGTTTTACAAAACCCAAATCAGGTGTTTCTTAAGAATCATCCCAGTGATAGTATCATTGGTGATGTAAATCAACCTGTAAGGACTAGAAGTTCCTTAAGAAATGAAGTAGAACATCTAGCATTTCTTTCCCAATTAGAGCCTAAAAGCACTGATGAAGCTTTAGGTGATGATGATTGGATCAAAGCAATGCAAGATGAACTAAATGAATTCGAAAGGAATAAAGTCTGGACCTTGGTTGAGAGACCTAAGGAAACTTCTGTTATTGGAGTAAAATGGGTTTTCAGGAATAAATGTGATGAGAATGGAGTCATTGTTAGAAATAAAGCTAGACTTGTTGCTAAAGGCTATAATCAGCAAGAAGGAATAGACTATGAAGAAACCTATGCTCCAGTAGCTAGACTTGAATCTATCCGTATTCTACTTGCCTTTGCAGCATTCTTTAATTTCAAACTATTTCAAATGGATGTGAAATGTGCTTTTCTTAACGGTTATGTTCAAGAGGAAGTTTTTGTTGAACAACCTCCTAGCTTTGAAGATACAAAACATCCTGATCATGTTTTTAGACTTACCAAAGCTTTGTATGGCCTTAAACAAGCCCCACGAGCATGGTATGATAGACTTACTGGATTTTTGCTTCAAAATAACTATGTTAAGGGAAATGCAGATCCAACCCTTTTTATAAAGAAAGATAAGAAAAATGTTTTGATTGTTCAAATTTATGTTGATGACATTATATTTGGTTCAACTCAGCAATCTTTGACTGACTCTTTTGCTAGTCTAATGAAATCTGAGTTTGAAATGAGTATGATGGGTGAGTTAACATTTTTCCTTGGTTTTCAAATTTCTCAAAAACCAGAAGGAACCTACATATCCCAACATAAGTATATTAAAGATCTTCTTAAAAAGTATGGTTATGACAACACTAAAAGTATAAGTACTCCCATTGGTACCTCAAACTCTTTAGATCTTGATGAAGCTGGGAAACCAGTAGATCAAACATCTTTTAGAGGTATGATTGGAAGTTTACTTTACTTAACAGCTAGTCGACCAGACTTAATGTTTTCTGTATGCTTATGTGCAAGATATCAATCCAATCCTAAGGAATCTCACTTAAAGGCAGTAAAAAGAATTTTTCGCTACCTTAAGGGAACCATGGATCTAGGATTATTTTATACTTCTGGAAATGATTTTGTTCTAAAAAGCTTTTCTGATGCTGACTTTGGTGGATGTAGAATGGATAGGAAAAGTACATCCGGAACTTGTCATTTCTTAGGAGATTCATTAGTTTCTTGGTCATGCAAGAAGCAACATTCTGTTGCACTCTCCACTGCTGAAGCTGAATATGTAGCAGCTGGAAGTTGTTGTGCACAAGTGTTGTGGATGCAACACACACTCACAGACTATGGCTTGAGTTTTACTAAAACTCAAATTTTGTGTGATAACACAAGTGCCATTGCTCTAAGTAAAAACCCTGCACATCACTCTCGTGCAAAACACATAGATATTAGGCATCACTTTCTTAGGGATCACACACTTAAAGGAGACATTATTCTTCAGTTTATCGGAACGCAAGAACAACTTGCTGATATTTTCACAAAATCTTTACCTTCTGATAGATTTGAATATATTAAACAGAATTTAGGAATGATAATCGTAGGGTAATCTTCCTCAATTAACTTTCTGTTGAAAAATCTCCTTACAGTAATAAACTCCTTTTCATAGGGGGAGTACATTTGTTTGATTATTTAACAAAGTTTTTCAAATTTTGTTTTCAAATTTTTCGAAACGAAAATTTCCGGAATGGAATTTCCGGAACAACAATTTACCAGAAAGGTTATTTTCGCACAGAATACTTCTGGAATGGAAGTATTCGTATTGAAAATTTCCGGAATGGAAAACTTTCGTACTGGTATTTTCATAACGGAACTTTCGTACTGAATCTTTTGTATTGACTTTTTCGTATTTACTTTTTCGTATTGATTTTTTTTGTATTAAAGTTTTCGTACTTAGTTTTTCGTATTGAATTTTTCATAGTCGTCTTTATATTACCCATTACGAATAACTTTCCTAAGCTAATCCGAAAGGTATGATTTCCTTACTGAAGTTTTCATAATCATATTTTACTTACTGGCAATTTCTTATAGTTTGTTTTTGGTTTTTGGATTTCTTAATTCTTTATTTTAATAAAACCTCAAAAAGATCGGATTCAAGATTTCAACCGTTAGATCTGATCTCAGATCATTCTAAACCGTCAGATCAACCGAGGAAGTTGAACCGTCATCCCAATGCCTATATAAAGGGGATCCTATTTTCTCGTCCCACATCGATTTCAAGCTTTTGCGTGCTGAAGCTCTAACTCTCTGATTTAAGGCCGTTCCGAACTACAGTTTTCCAGTTCCGAACTTCAGTCTTCTTAGTTCCGAACTTCTCAGAGATCTCAGATCCGAATGTCTGCAGAGTTAGCTTCTCAAGAGATGTCTTCAACTAAGCCCATTTCTCAGTGGTTAGTCTACAGAGAGCGGTTAGTTCATCCGAATTTCTTCAGCAACTATGATTCTATCATTTCGAAGAATATCAAGTTGAATGGCTGGGAGGATGTTGCGATATCAAAAACTGGCAACCAAGATGAAGTCTACTCTGACTTGCTTGTCGAGTTTTATGAGACAGTTGCTTTCTTCGTGGAAGATAATAGAGAGAAGTTTTCCTTCAAATCGTATAGAAAGACATATAAGCTATCTTACACCAAGGCTGCAAGCTTGGTAGGGCTGAGTTATGAAGGGGAAGCTGAGTTTATCTCGCACGTTCTGCCAGACTCCTTGGGTAGTTTCAACAAGGAGAAAGCCTTAGAAATTCTCGGATTAGATGATGATAAGGCTCCGAAAATTGCAACCCTATCTACAAACTTCCGGATTCTGGAGTTATGGGTGCAAGGGCTTATCGTACCGAGAAAAGGAGACAAGGACAGCTTGAAGAAGAGTGAGATATACATCTTGGATTTTCTGATAAATCTAAGAAAGTTCAACCTGATGAAGCATATTCTTCTCAACATTGATAATTTGAAGAAGGGGAATCTGAGAGCTCAGATAGTGATGTACCCGGCAATATTGTCGAAGCTGATTGTTCGGTGCCTAGAATCCTTCAAGGTTGCTTGTAGTTCTAAGCCGAAAGTTTGCAAGATCATGTTGCTCAGTGATGCAACTCTTAAAAGGATGAATATAGCTTTTAACAAGGAGTCAGGGAAATTCATTGATCTACCGCCTCAAGCAGAAGTGACTCCGAAAGTGGCTGATCCGGAATCATCAAAGCCGGTAAGGAAGAGGAAACAGAAAGAAGTGGTAAGTGAAGCTGAGGAACCCAAGTCTAAGGAAGTCCATTCCGCACCTCCTAAGCCTAAGAAGAAGAAGACATATACTGATGAGGTTGCAGCGAAGTGGAGAGCTGACAAGGAGAAGAGGAAGGAAGGAGATCCGCAGTTCGGATTGGATCCTGCAGAGGCTAAGGCTCTGAAAGAAAAGGCTGCTGATGAGCTTGAGAAGCAAGCTAAGGAAAAGAAGCTGAAGAAGAAGTTGTCAGAAGCTGAGGCTGTGCAAGCCTTGTTGAAGTTTAATGAAATGGTTTCAGCAACCATTCCCGTTCCGAGATCTTTTTCTCTGGAATCTCTACCTGAGACTCCAGGAAGAAATCTTGTAACTCCGGAAAAGGCTGTTACTACTGAGGAAGTAGAGCAAGTGGAAGAGGTTGAAGAAGCGGCTGAAGGAAGTGGTGAGACATGAGATGTGCTCAAACAAGTAGATGAATATAAGGGAACTCCTTCGGATCACCTCTCGCTCCGAACATCTGAAGCTCAATCTTCCAAGCTTGCTACTCCTGCAATGGAAGAAGAAAAAGGAGAAGAAGAAGTTACTTGTCAAGAAAATATTTTACTTGATGCTGCTCAGATGGGAAATGTGGAAGCCATTGTTCAAGAAGTTGCTGATGAGGAAGATAAAATAGTTCAAGTCTCTGATAGTGAGAACAGATCTCCGGAACAGGTTTCAATTCCGGAAAAACAAAAGGGAAAGCAAATTCTTGCTGATACCCCGAGTTCAGGAAAAAGTCTGAGGAAGGAAGCTGGTAGCTCTTCTAAGAGGAAGTTGGAGCTTATTGAGGAAGAAAATTCTCCTAGCAAGATTTCTGATTCGGAGTCATCATCGTTGGGGCACGATTTTGTTGTTCAGTCCTTGAAGAAGTTGGTGGGAACTATTCCAACCTTCTCCAGTATTGACTCTCGGTGCCAGATGCTCCAACATACAATGAATCAGAAAACCGACTCCGTATCCATGGTTATGGATAAATGTGTTGAGATAGAAGCCCAGTTCAAAAATTTCTTTATTGGTTACGAAGCACATAAAATATCGTGCAAAAGGATGACTAGCTGGTCGAAGAAGAATGTGGAAGAGATGAGGTTGCTGGATGAGTTTCAGGAGAATGTTAAGGATGCATTTCAAATCGAGGACAAGAAGTTTCATGAGATGTCTGCATCATTCGATGAGAAATTGACAGAGGAAAAGAACATTCGGAGTCAGGAAGTAAGAGATCTGAATGGAAAGCTCAACTCTGTTAATCAAAGTTGGAAATTTGAAAGGGATCATCGGATCAATTTTCTAGAAAGGATAAAGTCTCAGGAAGAGAAAATGGAAGCTCAGGAAGAAAAGTTGAAGGCTCAGGAAGAAATCATTCAAGCTCAGTCAGCAAGAATAGTTGCCTTAGAAAAGCAAGCAGAGGAAGATCATAAGGACCTCAAGAAGATCAAGACAATTCTCAAGGGGCTCATGTCGAAGGAGAAAGATCCGAAATGACCAATCCGATCTTTTTGTTGTAATCTGTTTTTTGTTGCTGACATTTCAAATATAATGAAAATTGTGCTTGTTGTTTTTATTGCTGTCGTTACTAATCTTTTCAGGTACTTTGTTATTTTTTTCCATTCCCTCCAATTCTTTTTGAAAATCACAAAGGGGGAGAAGGAAAAGATCCTTAAGAAAAAGAGGAAATCTAATAAGAGTTTTTCAAAGGGGGAGAAAGGAAAATACCCAAGGAAAAAGAACTCTAATAAGAGTTTGTTTAAGGGGGAGTTTTTCTTAAAGAAACATCACTCCGGAAATATGAATACGATCCTTAGAGATTCAAAGCCTAAGGGGGAGTTAGTCGTATTCATCCATTTCTTAAACCAAGGGAGATAAGCTTTAATGTGTTTCTTTATTAGAATAGCTTTTTCGTAAGGATGTTTGTGCTTTCCAAAAAGGGGGAGATTGTTGAGTCAATAAGGTTTTCCTTATGACTTTTCCATTCCTTCTTGTTTTGAAAATCACAAACACCTTATCTTTAAGGAAAATCGCTTTTGTAAGGAAAAATGCTTTCTTAAGGAAAATTGCTTTTATAAGGAAAATTGCTTTCTTAAGGAAAATCGCTTTTATAAGAAAAATTATCCTTATCATATTTTCATTCATATTTTTCTTAAGTATGAGTTTCGGATTCACTTTCTCGGAGTCATAAAATCTTTGATATAAAAGCATTCTGTTTTTAGGATTCGGTTCTGGACAAGAATTATAAGGAAGTTTCATTCCGAATTCCGGATATGAATTCTGACTTAGTTCTATTCCAGATTCAGGATACGAATTCCAATGAAGAATTCTCATTACAAATTCCAATGAAGAATTCTCATTACGAATTCCAATGAAGAATTCTCATTACGAATTCTAATGAAGAAATCTCATTCCGAATTCTCATTACGAATTATGATGATGAAATCTCATTACGAATTCTGATGATGAAATCTCATTACGAATTCTGATGATGAATTCTCATTACTAATTCTGATGATGAATTCTCATTACGAATTCTAATGACGAATTCTCATTATGATTTCTGATGACGAATTCCTATTCCGAATTCCTATTCCGAATTCTCATTCCGAATTCACCTATTAAACAGAATCTGATTATCATTGTTTTATACACTCTGAATTTATTCACTCCGAACTTTCACTCCGAAATTTCTATTCCGAACTTTTATGTTAAAGTTTAAAACGATGTCGTACTTTCTGTTACACTTGTTTTGTTATAAAACGATGTCGTCCATTTTGTTATAAACTAACCGTTGTCTAAGTGACACGTGTACAGGTCCCTCCGAACTTTAAGGGAAATATGACCGTTGGAGAAGGAGCCGACCTTACCTATAAATAGGAGCTCATTTGAAAAAGCTCGCGGCTGATGGAGCATGCATATGCTGATTGCTGAAAGAGTGCTTACATGCTGTTGAAGTGATTTCTAGAGAGAGAGTCTCTTATTAACTCTCAAAGCTTCGTGCGACTCCGAATGTTGGTGATTACATTCGAGGGCTTCCGGGGATAGGAAGACAGAGGTGCCGACTACCTTAAAGATCGAGGGCTTTCTTGATGAGAAAGACAGAGGTGCCGACTACCTTAAAGATCGAGGGCTTTCTTGCTGAGAAAGACAGAGGTTGCCAACTACCTTGAAGTTGAGGGCTTGCGGGGATAGCAAGACAGAGACACCGATCTTCATATCGAGGACTTACCCTGGTGTGGGTAAGACAGACTTGCTTGAAAGTATAAATCAAGGGACCTTTATCCAAGGTTGTTGGATACCCTTCTCTTTGGGTTAAAAGACTATTATCTTGTTACTAGTAGTTTTACTACTTGTCTTTATTCCGCTGAAATTTGTATCTTAAGGAAAGTATAACTTTCTTATACTTCCTTACTTACTCTGATTAGTTTAGATTCTATACGCTTTAAGGTAGAATCTTATATTGTAACTTTTGTTAAGTTCAGTTCGGTGTTAGAGGTGTTGTGAATCTACTTAGTTTAACTTTGTTAAACTTAGTCCTTTCCTTTTCTTAAGGAAACTTTAGTTGTTCATAACTAACTTTAAAGGTTCCAAAGGAATTTTTAAAGTATACAATTCACCCCCCCTCTTGTATATTGAGCATCTCATATTATATTTCGATCCTACAAAAGTCCTTCCATAAAATATCAACAGTTTGTCCATATCGTACATAAATGTCCCACCATCGCTTTGTTGACCCCCATAGCATATAAGAAACCAACTTGACCCTCCTCCCATCCAGAGTATCCAAATGGTCAATTATCATCTCTTTGGATTCAATCCATAATTCAGCTCCCTCGGGTCCACCCTCTCAAGTAAAAGTAGAAGGGTATTGTGGTTGAAACTCCCTTGTCAACTAAGACATGATTTTTATAACTAGCCCTAGGTCTCTCTCCATGAATTGTATGAAATGAAGTTCTCTTGAAACTATTCCCCTTCCTCTCCATATTTCACTAATGGTGGCTCAAGTTCTCTATCTAGAAGTTTGTTCCGGGCCATACCCCTCAGTCTCTCCCTCAACAGACATCATAGAGGCATATCTCTACAAATCCAAACACATGTATTAGGTCTCATAACTCAACCTTATAATATTTACATAAGAGGATAAACTAACACAACAAGTTTCAAAATGTCTTTTCCCCTTTTTCTCGCCACACAGTCAACACTGAGGCCTTATCACTACCCTTAACCATCCTAGTCCTATGTCTTGGTTAACAAGGGTACATACATTCTCATTAATTAATTTAACCATTAATTAATCAAATTATTTCAAATTAATTAATTCAACAATTAATTAATTGATCGTACTCATTTCATCAATCAAGGTTCTCATTAGACACCCATTTATTCTCATTTTGCATCATTATTTTAATCTCACAACAAGGAAAAATAGGTCAAGTTGAACAACTTACCCATAAATAGTTTTCCCATGAGTGCATAGGATGATGCATGTCACAATAACCCTAAGTGTCTAGAATGATGCTTGCAAACTCAAGTATCATGCCTCTTTAGGAAATTAATCAAAATTTAATATCTGTCAAAACAAATATCACAGCACACCACAAGTGCATCACCCAAGGTGAAATAATATCCAACTGTAACAACAAACAGAAAGCACAAAAATCCTACCCTGAGTACTCAGATTTTCCCATGTACATGGGTTTGAAACTCCCATGCATGAGATAATTACCAAGCCTCGAATCTTCCTAGTCTCCTATCTACCTTTCCCAAAATATTAAGACAAAAGAAGAATAAAGAAAAGAAAACACCTATGATAACACTTTGTGACACCCTGATCTGGGTGCCACTAAACGGTGCCCCAAGATAGTTGAGCACATGCCCTCAAGTGAGCCACCCCGTACGCCAGAGGGTGTTGACTAGAAGCAAGGGTCTGGTAAGTCATTCATGGGCAGAATATACCCTCTTTTATCAGAATAAAATACCAATAGAAGCAAACAACAATAACCAAGTGAAAAAGTGTATAAATAACCAAAAAAATACCATGTCATATGATATTCAAAACAAGAAAATATAATACTCAACTGAAAGTTAATACATGCTATGACAATGTGAATGTCAAGTGTCTACAATGAAACTAAAAGTAAAGACACAATGACTCCCAATCGGGTCCCGAACCACGTCTGGTTCCCTTTACTATGCTCCAATCCCAAACAAAAATCGATACTAAGGCCTTTCCCTTATCCTATCCTACAACAACAAAGTCTACTCGGGTGTTGATCAGGTGGCTCGAAGAGGGTGTGAGAACAACTTAGTAGGCTACCACCAATGGTGTCTAAAACAAGTCCAGTCAAGAGATAGTGTATGTAGTTTTATGAAGCAATAAATCTAATGCATAATTAAATAGTTATCACATTCTCATTTAATATTTAATCATCACATTAGGCCCAGTTTCAATTAGTGTTTTCCATTTGAATCATCATTCATTATTATCATTCATTTAGTGTTGAATGTCATGTCAAGCACCCCAAATCTCATTCAGCGTAGGTCTCCATTCCTAACACTCCATATCTCATTCGGTGTAGGTCGTCATACCTAGAACCCAAAAATCTCAAGCTTGGATAACTATTGGGGGGGAATGCTATTGTAGAGACCCAAATATTGACATACATGGACATTACATTAATTTTTCATAATACTTAATACATAGAAAAAACAGACACCCAAGGACCGTAATAGTTTAGTGTCTTCCGAAACTCATAACATAATCTTCTAATCGTGGTGAAAGATCTTAAACATCTCCCATAAAGATATTCCCCTTTTGTTTTCTTACCTAAAACCTTTCATTATATCCTGGGGAAAAGAAAACATAAAAAGGGTGCAATCAAATTCTCATTAAGGGTAAACATAGGTAACGTAAAACAATCCACAAACATTTGAATGCAAAAACTTGAACATAAAATCTAAACATCAAAATCTTGAACAATGACATAAATATTAGAAGTACGTAAGGAATATATCACAAAGTAACATCAATCATGATAAAATAGCATGGTAATAAAACATGTAATTGTGGAAAACCATTAATCACTTGATATTATTTCCATAGTATCCAAGGCATTGATGCCAAGACCATCATAGTGGACAAATTCCCTTACTGAATCGAGTTCACTCCTCGTTCCAGTCCTGTATCACTGAACTGGAGTAACATGTCGTTCCATATATGTCTATCTCATGAGATATAAATCTTTAATCATTTCCTTGGAGGGAGATATAGGTAACACCCATCTCATAATTAAATCATTCTTACGTGTTCCACAACATAAATATAAATCATTCATCATAACCCAAAGAATAAAATGGGTTTCATAAACATCATCCCATAATAACATAATCCATATAAAACAAATGGATATCATTTCATAATAAGAAAAGTGAAACAATGTAAATAATAGAGAAATTATAATTGAAACATACACATATGAAATAATTTCATCTTAGATGGAAAATGGTTTTGATAAAACACTTGAAATGAATTCTTGAGGAAAATATCTTTACTTCTTCAAAATCATTTTCTTTTCACAAAATGCCATGACATTTTAAAAGAAAAAGATTTTGTTGAAAATAATCATGAAATATTATAGAGTATGATTCATGTAAATAAGTTGTTTTAAACCGTAAAAATCCATTCATGTCGTATAAGTTAAAAAAAAATTCTCCTCATACTTTTAACGGAAAAGTCAAAAAGTATCACGTATGGTAAAAAAAAGAATGATTCATTACATAACACAAATTAAAAGTCAAAGAGGGGTAAATATGAATTAATAAATACATGGAATAATATTAAACACTTTATGAAAAATATTTTTATTGACATGGATGAAACATATAACCACAATAAATACTTACGTATAAGCAATCTTGGATAAAAATGAGATTGTAAAATTCTCCCTTACCTTAGGTCTGATATGCTTCGTATGTATCCGAACCTCCTGTATAATGATTTAAATAATGTCATTGACTTATTATATAATCATATTCATTGTTATTATATCATATATGGTTCACTTATGACTTTATATTACCCTTTCTTTTGTAAATTCCTATTAAAGCAGCGTTTTGGGTAAAATCGTTTCATTTATCGTATGTGTTTCGACTTGTTGTTCTTGATATTATTACTTATATCAGGATTTAATTAATTCCAGAATTTAAAACATTATTTATATATAATATATATTCATCATATAAATATATATGATAGATCGATAAATGGAATGAAATACACTGTTCATGGAGAGGGTAGGTCGTACGTACGCATGAACGCTGTTTTTGTTTCCTTATTGAATTGAATGGAATTAAGTAAATGAAACATATATGTACATAAATAAAGTATAATTATTATGTAATATATTTCATGATTATTTATTATATATACTTTATAATCATACGTTAATGGTTAATCATGGAAAATGAATCTGATCTCGTTCGTGGAGACGGTAGTCCGTACGTACGCACGAGAAATAATATCATTCTTTTGATATTAAAATCATATATAATTGGACTGTATATCATATATAAAGAATCATAATAATTTTATATTTATTATTTATATCATTTATACTCATTATTATACCCATCCAAATGGTGAAATGTTTGAATAACAAACTACACCATGACGTGGAGACAGTAAGCCGTACGTACGCACATGCGGTGACTTTTTCATTCATAGGATGGATAAAATAACTAATATGGTTGTATAATTTTTATAAAAACATCATAGTATATATATGATACTGGAGTTATTATTATATAATGTAAACTACAAATAAGGAGGAAGTGGAAGAAGAAAGAAACTTGAAATAGGTGGTGAGATATTTACCTCTTCTTCGGGTTCTTACTTTTGATTTGATCAAAAGGTCTCCTTAGGTTGGATTTCTGAATAAAGGAAGGCCTCTAGAATGAAGGGAGGATATTTTAGAGGTTATTTGGTTAGGGTTTGGCCGAGCCAAATGGCTCGGGAGGATTGAATGTGGGAGAAGAGGGAGTGACCTTTTATAAGAGGGGTGGGGCACCTTAGAAAAAACTTAAAATATTATTTTATAATAAAGTCATATTCAGTTTATAATGACTCCAAAGTGACTTATTTAAAGGATAGGGTTGGGATGGGTAAAAATAATCTCAACTAATAGGTTTTAGACAAGTTTAGGTTACCATTTTAACCTTATCATTTAGATTTAATTCTAGGTTAAATAATTTAACTTTTACCGCGTCTTCTTGTATTTTTACACTATATGGTTAATAAACTTACTATAAACTGCCAATCGAACCCCAATTGTTTCATTAATGTCATATATATTATTATATAAGTCTTTTTGCCTAACCTTAGATTTTTAGGACCATTATATCAATTAATAATATAATATTTGTTTAAAAAACTATTTTATGTCAATTTTGACACTATTTGGTATTTTGTTTTTTCTAAATTCATAACAGCATTATTAATTCGAAAACAATTCACTTAACCAACCATAATATATTATATTAACCTATAAAATTATTTTAATTCATAAAAAGTCTCAAATTGCATTTATTTGGGTATTTATAATATCGATTATGTTAATATTTCATTAATAAGGTAATTACTACATCATCATTGTGTCATAAATAAATTAAATTATTTAATGTATAAAAAATATAAATAAAATAAAATTATGTAGGAAATATTTTTATATTTCTAATGAATATTTATAGTCGAATTTATCTTATCTATAACCCTATATTAAAAAAAAATTAGTTATTAAACTTTTATTTTAACTATTTTAACTCTTCTTTAAATAAAATAATAATAAGTGTCCTAATCTAATCCAGGTGGACCAAAGAGGTTCATATTTTATTCCTAAGGTTTTTTTTTGGTCTAATTATACTTATAAAATAGAATTAGGACATGTGTTAGGGTAATAATAATGTCATTTTTACCCTTAATCACCCTATTTACTTTTAACCGTGGTAAATAAAAGTAAAAAGTTACTATTCACCAAAAATTATTTTCATCTCATTGAACCATATTTTACTTAATTATATCAACCCTATGTATCAGATTTTTGAAATTCCAATCACATAAGTGGTAAAATTAAGTTTTATGTAAATTTGCAAATGCTCCTTGGAGGTGTGTAAAAGACGGTAAAAAGTTCAATAAATTTTTTATATATCTTAAATTATTATAAAATGACTCTAATGAATTACATTGAACTTATATAGGAATTATGTATCTATTTTTACCTAAAATAAATTTAAATAAATTATATTATTATTTAAATAAAAAGTCGGTTTTTAACCAATAACTCAGTGTTTTCACTATTCATCAAAAATTGAAAGTTTTCAGAAAAATACCAAAAATTCACCCTATGCTAATTTCGATATTCCGAATCCAAAAATGAAGTCCATTTTGAAAGATAAAATTTATAAAATTTCAAAAAGTGGGTATTACTATTCATAACGGCTAGTTTATATAATATTTTTATAATACATCGTTGTTTAGTGAAACTCGGTATTGCATACAACGCAAGCTATCGAGGAAGGTTGCTCTTGCGTGTAATGAAAATCAAGAATAGTGTTGCGTATACTACTAGCTAATACAGTGTTGCGTATAGCGCAAGATAATCTTGGTGTAGCGTACAACACAATACATCAAAGAAATTAAAAAATTATATTTCTCATAAAATCTCGGGGTGTTACATTCTACCCCCCTTAAAATGAATTTCGCCCTCAAAATTCGTCAGGGTTATAAATGGTTTACTACATGAAAGTTTCTTTAATAGAAACCCACATCATAAAAAGGAATACCAAAACTTAACTTTAAAAACTAAATTATGAAACGTAACGGTTACCGAAATTAACTAATCACTAGGTTTCCACGTAGGAGAACATATGTGAAAATATGCATATGGAAGAGAAATCTAACCATCATGTTCTGATGGAGAGTGGTATAGAACATGGATATGAAAAAACCAACAATCGCAAAGTCATAAATTTGTGATGATCTAAGGTACCATCTGATTCATCAGATATGAGGGCAATAGGACAACATTTTTTGGTTTTCAAGATCATTTCCCTAATGTGGAAGAATTTTTCAATTAAAAGAAATAATTACTTTATTTTGGTACAATCTCACTATTTTTTGTGCCTTAAACAATTTCCACTTCATCTCTTAAAGAAATTAAGTTGAATTTGTCTTCTATGAAGTGTTAGCGGATCATGCGATAGAATGATAGGTCATTCCATCTGTCTCAAACATAAGGTTAGAAAAAGTTATATACATAAGTCCATATATGGTGAGATTAATCATATATGGTTCCAAAAATGGACTTATACTTCATCTATCAAACCGCTTAATAATATAAAACTAATTTCTACTAAACAGGGACTTCCTGTAGGACAGTGGTAGGTGATAAAGGCTTGTCGCACTTTAGTTGTGGGTTCGATTCCCACATCCTTGTCCGACGCGACGGGTTGTCGCCCGTCCTACGGGTTGTCTTTTTTTCTAAAACTATACTATTACAACATTCCAAAAATAATATAAAAAATTTCTAGCCTTAAACAATACTATCTGATGTCTAACTTAATCCATTCCAATCTTTAGGATTATCCAAAATACTTCTGTTCAATCTCATAGAAAAAAAGAAAATAATTACCAGAAAGGTCATATAACAAGAATGTGAATACCATCACTTATCCCCCATATATCATAAGATATATCTTGCTGTTCACATTCCAAACATGTGAATACCTTAATCATGTATTCTCTTGAAAAATTGATACCCATTGAACTTTAGTAAAACATGAATTCTGTCAAAAGTTAACTCTTTCCACATACCAAAATTCCAAAAATTCTATATACTCAAACCATGATATCACTTTGTCCTTATATCAGTCATGATCTCATGAATACTACAAAACATATTATTTTCTACTTATCCATTCATTATGCGCATATAGTCTTCTTTACAAAAGTATTTCAATATAATTATTGAAAACCAGAATAAACCAATACATGGGTATTCCAATATTCCACAATACTATAAATGAGATTCCATGATACTATTTTGAAATCCCATTACATAAATACTTAATCATTCCACCACATCATTGGCATACTCGACATCACAAATAGTGATTGCATGTAACTTCCCTTTGTCCTTTTCCTTAAGAGGATGTTGATGTCGATCATCATTAACCCTTGGATTAGGCCATTGGTTAGCATAATGCCCCATTTCCTTGAAATTGTAGCATTGAAGCATTGGTGGTGAATTCTCTATAGTCTTTTCTCTATTCACATCATTAGCTACCTTTTTCTCATTACTCTGACACTCAACTACTAGATGAACTTCTTTTCTATACTTAAAACATCTTCTAGTTCCTTTTAGACAATCTCCACCACGCTTCTTTCCACACTTTGAGCATAAAGAAACATTTGTCTTCCTTTCACCATTGTTCTGAGATTTCTCCTTGAACCCCATCTTTCGTTTCTTTTCAAAACCATGAGATGGATATGTAACACCAACTTCCAGTTCTACCTTGATAGTACAACGCACAATTTCTTCATAGCTACTGAAGTCTCTTATAGCTAATTCCCTTCGAAGACTTGGTTTTAAGCCACTGAAGAATCGATCAACTTTACTTTCAGGTTGGATGATAAATCCAGATTCATGCCTTTCAAGCCTTGTAAAATTCTCCTCATATATACCAACAGATTCATCATCCTTTTTCTTAAGCTCGAGGAACTCCTTTTCCATATTTGTTCGAAGAATATGAGGGAAGTACTTATTGAAAAACAAGTTCTTGAACTCATCCCATTCCATGGTTTCAATTTCATCTTGGGGCCTTGTATTATTAATTAGAGTCCACCACTGGTCTGCTTCACCTTCTAAATGGTAAATATCCAGAATGACTTTTTCATGTTCCAAGCAGTGAAGTATGGAAAATATTCTTTCAATGGTACTAATTCATTTTTCAGCAACAAGTGGATCAGAAGACCCATTGAAAGAAGGTGGACGTTGCCTCATGAAGGACTCAATAGAATATTGTTCACTTCTCTGCTCATTTGGAAGTCCAGAATGATTCATATATTGTGTAGGTATAGCAATAAGATTTTGCACTCCATATCGCATAACATTGGTTTGTTTAGGAGTACAATCATTGAATCGTCCATTACATTGATCAACATGGTTCCTTCGGGTGCCATCTATCATCTAAACCCCATAAAGAATAGTGTGAGAGGCAAAAATCATGCTAGGAAAACAACATAATAAAGGGGGAGTACCTTCATTATCTAACATATTAGGTTTAATTATAATATCATTACCGTAATTCTAGGACTATAACCTATACTTATACTTAACATTAGGGATATCAATAGACATACCTTAGAAATATCTCTAGGGATCTCACTAAAGTTTTCGCATCCAAGTTTCCAAAGGTTAACTAAACCTTTCCTCTGATGCCAACTGTAGAGACCCAAAGCTTGACATGCATGGACATTACATTAATTTTGCGGAATACTTAATACATAACAAAAAAAGACACCCAAGGATTGTAGAGACCTGAAGCTTGACGTACATGAATATTACATTACTTTTTCGGAATACTTAATACATAAGAAAAACAAACACACAAGGACCGTAATAGTTTAGTGTCTTTGGAAACTCGGAATAAAATCTTCTAATCGTGGTGAAAGATCTTCAACATCTCACAATAAAGATCTTCCCTTTTTTTATTACCTAAAACCTTTCTTTATATCCTGGGGAAAAGAAAACATAAAAGGGTGAGCTCAAATACTCAGTAAGGGTAAACAAAAGAAATATCAATCACATCATATTCATAAGAACATATCTTTTGGAAATCTTAACCTACAAAAGAGATCATGATTTCATAACATGGGATAAATCATAGTTGTGAAATGTAATCCCAATAATCATAACTTAAAACATGAAACTTTGTGGCATACACACATAATCATAGAGAATCATTTCTTATTATTCAAGACTCATTGCCAAGACTATTTTAGTGGACAAAGTCCCTTTCTGAACCGAGTTACCCTCGTTTCAGTCCTATTTCACTGAACCGGTATAACCTACCATTCCAGCCATGTCTATCTCATGAGATATAAAATCTTTAACCAATGCATTGGAGGGAGATATAGGTCCCACCCATCTCATAATGATACCATTCTTATGTGTGCCACAAAATCATAAATCATACATCATTGCATAGCCCATGTAATAAAAATGGGAATCTTAAACATCGTGACATCATCAAACAATTCATATAAGATAAAGGAATTCATAAAAATAATTCCATCACAAAATAATAAAATCAATTTAATAATAGGGATATAAACAAAACCCTTTGTTATCTTATATGGAAAATAATTTTGATAAAACACTTGAACTCCATTCCTGAGGAAAATATCCTTTCTACTTCAAAAACACTTTTCCTTTCTTAACATGTCATACAATTCTAAACTAAGAGAAGTTGATTAAAAATAAACTTTAAAACTTGTAAAGCAAGCTTCTTGGAAATAATGTTTTAAAAATCCATTCATGCCGTATAAGTTAAAAAAACATTATTCTCGTACTTTTTTCAGAAAAGTCAAAAAGTACCTCGTATGAAAAACGACAAAAGATTCCTTTCATATCTTTTACTAAAAACTCACCGAAGGGTAAAATTGGATTTAAATAATTGTAGGTAGATGGAAATAATATTACATATTGAGGAAACATGGATGTGGATGATAAAATACACCCCAGTAAATACCAAAGTATAAACAATCTCGGATAAAAATGAGATTGTGATATTTCCCTTACCTTAGGTCCGATTTGCCTCATAAGTGTCTGAACCTCCTGTATAATGATTTAAATAATGTTATTGACTTATTAAAGATTCATAATTATTGTTATGATATCATATATGGTCATATTCTTAGTTTCTTGGTAGTAATATTTCATTGATACTTGTTATTCGGGTGTTTATAACTTTTTGTTCTTATGCGTGTTTTGTCGAATAAATTCTTATTCTTCTCTTTAGGTTATAGATACATAATTTCCATAATTTTATTAATGTACTATATATCATATTTATTCATTCAATTCATTTATATAATCATTATTCAATGAAGATCATGTAGAACGAATCGCATCACATCGTGGAGACGGTATTCCGTACGTACGCACGAGCGATGATATCGTTCCCATGATCGTGGAATTGTATTGGTGTTTATGTATACTATTTCAGAATCAATATCACTTTATAATAGTCATATATAGTCATTATTTACACCATTATACCCATCCAAGTAAGGTGGTGGTGGAAAATAGATTACACCACGGCGTGGAGACGGTATTCTGTACGTACGCACGCGCGGTGATTTCTTTTTCCGTAGGATGGATAGATGGTGAAATAGGGTTGCTTCATAATTATAATAAAATATCAGTATATGAGTGATACTGATGTTATTACTTCATAATGAAACAACTAAATAAGAAGAAGTGTAAGAAGAAATAAAGATGAAAGAATTGGTAACGGACATTACCTCTTCTTTGAAGTGCTTCTTTGAGACCTTCTTTTAGGGAACTAAAATTGGTCTTTGAAGAAGACCAGGACCTATAGGATGTCTCAATAGAAGTGGATAGGATAAATTGGCAGGTGTTGGTCGAGATTGAAGGCTCAAAGTGGTGTGAGGAAGAGAGGAAAGAGGTGCCCTTTTATAAGGGAGGAGAGGGGCACCTTTGGAATAACTAAAAATATTATTTTATTATAAAGTCAAGTTCGGTTTTAAATAGCTCCAAATTGATTTATTTCGAGTATAAGGTGGGGATGGGTCTAAATCCTCTCATCCAATAGAATTTAGACAAGTTTAGGTTCCTATTTTAACCTTATCATGTAGATTTAACATTAAGTTAAATAATTTTACTTTTACCGTGTCTTCTTGTGTTCTTATACTATAAAGTTAATAAACTTACTATATCAAGCCAAAAGAACCCCAAGTTGTTTATTATTAATATATATATCCTTATATAAGTCATTTGGCCGAATCGTAGATTGTTAGGAATAAAATAACAATTAATAATATAATATTTGTTTTAAAAACTATTTTATGTCAATTTTGACACTATTTAGTAATTGATTTTTGTGAAAATCATAACAGAATGATAAGTTAGAAAAACGTTAATTAAATAAATACTAACATGTCATATTAACCTATAAAATTAGTGAAATTCATAAAAAGTCTCAAATTATATTTATTTGGGTATTTATAACATCAATTATGTCAATATTTCATTAATAAGATAATTACTGCATCATCGTTGTGTCATAAATAAATTAACTTATTTAATGTCTAAAAATTACAAATAAAATACCATTATGTAGGAAATATTTTTATCTTTCTAATTAATATTTATAGTAGAATTTATCTTATGTATAACCCCATATTAAAAATGATTTAGTTATTAAACTTTGATTTTAACTATTTTAACCCTTCTTTAAATAAATTAATAATAAATGTCCTAATCTAATCCAAGTGGGCCTAAATGGTCATATTTTATTCCTAAGTTTGTTTTTGGTCGAATTACACTTGTCCAATAGAATTAGGACATGTGTTAGGGTAATAATAATATCATTTTTACCCTTAATTACCCTATTTACTTTTAACTGTGGTAAAAAAAAGTAAAAAGTTACTATTCACCAAAAATTATTTTCATCTCATTGAACCACATTTTAGTCCTTGATATTAACCGTGTCTCTCGGATTTTCGAAATTCCACTCACAGAAGCGGTAAAATTAAGTTTTATGAAAAATTCAGTTTTTTTAACTACCACTTAGTGGTTTCACTATTCATCAAAAATTGAAAGTTTTCAGAAAAATACCAAAAATTAGGACTAAGCTATATTTGATATTAAGAATTAAAAAATGATGTCTATTTTACCAAATTCAGAACATATCAGTTGAATTAATTAATTTAAAAATTAGTTCTCGTCGTCAAAACAAATAGTGTGTTTTTAAGAGATAATAACTATCAAAAGATTGACACTTCTTTATAACTGGTTTAAATGTGAAATTACATCCAATGACCAAAATTGTATTAAATTGTAAAAATATATTCTAAATATACTTTAAAACCACTCAAATTAATAATTTATCACTATTAATTATTTTTATTAAAAAAGTTCTTTTTAATTAAAATTTAGTAATTTTCACTATTCATTAGAATATGAAAGTTATCCGAAAAGTACCAAAATTTCACCCTAAGCTAATTTCGATATTACAAATCCAAAAATGAAGTCCATTTTGAAAAATAAAATTTACAAAATTTCAAAAAGTGGTTATTAATATTCATAACGGCTAGTTTTAATAATATTTTAATAGCATATCGTTGTTTAGTGAAACTCGGTATTGCGTACTACACACGCTATCGAGGAAGGTCGTGATTGCATGTAATGAAATGCAAGTCAATGATGTGTGTTATGCAAGCTCCTTTTGGTGTAGCGTACAACACAAGACATTAATGAAAAGAATATTTTTCATAAAATCTCGGGGTGTTACATTCTACCCCCCTTAAAATGAATTTCACCCTCGAAATTCTTCGGGGTTATAAATGGTTTACTACTTGAAAATTTCTTTAATAGAAACCCACATCGTAAAAAGGAATACCAAAACCATTCTTTTAAAACAAAAGTATGAAACTTAACGGTTACCCAAATAAACTAATCATTGGGTTTCCACATAGGTGAAAATATGGATATGGAAGAGAAATCTAACCATCATGTTCTGATGGAGAGTGGTAGAGAACATGGCTATGGAAAATCCATCAATCACAAAGCCATAAATTTGTGACGATCTAAGGTACCATCTAATTCATCAGATATAAGATCACTAGGACAACATTTTTGGTTTTCAAGATCATTTCCCTAAGGTTGATGAAATTGGAATTAGAAGAAATACTTTCATGATTTTGGTACTGTGTCACTGTTGGTCATTCTTTGGACAATTTCCACTTCAACTCTTAAAAAAATGAAGTTGGATTTGTCATTCGTGAAGTGTTAGCAGATCATGTGATAGAATGATGGGTCATTCCATCTGTCTCAAACAAAAGGTTACAAACGTTATCAAAAATACATAAGACCATCTATGGTGAAGTTAATCGTATACGATTCCAAAAATGAACTTATACTTCATATATCATACCGCGTAAAAAAATAAAACTAGTTTCTACTAACCAGGGACTTCCTGTAGGCCAGTGGTAGGCGATAAAGGCCAGTCGTACTTCGGTTGTGGGTTCGATTCCCACAGCCTTGTCCGACGCGATGGGTTGTCGCCCGTCCTGCAGGTTGTCCTTTTTCTAAAACTACATTACTATAACATCCCACCAATAATATCAAAAAAACTTTTATCCTTAAACAATACTAACTTATGTCCAACATAGTCCATTCCAATCTTTAGGCTTATCCATAATACTGTTGTCCAATCTCATATTATAGTGAAAACGATTACCAAAGAGTTCATATAACAAGCATGTTAATACCATCGTTGATCCCCGTATATCATGAGATATGTCTTGTTGGTCACATTCCAAACATTCGAAGGCCTTAATCATGTATTCTCTTGAAAAATGAATACCCATTGAACCTTAGTGAAAACATTAATGTAGTTACAAGTTAACACTTTCTATATACCAAAATCCTCAAAATTATATATACTCAAACCATGATATCACTTAGTCCTTATATCAATCATGAGCTCATGAATACTGTCAAATATGTCATTTTCTTGTTTTCCCTTCATTATGCGCATATCAGCTTTTTTTCCAAAAATATCTCAATCACTTTCCATGGTTACCGGTATAAAATTATTGAAGACCACAATAGACCAATACATAAATATTCCAATACTCAACATTATTTTGGAATCCCATTACATAAACACTTAATCATTCCACCACATCGTTGTCATATTCAACATCACCAATGGTGATCGCATGTGACTTCCCTTTGTCCTTTTCCTTAAGTGGTTGCTCATTTCGATCATCACTAATCCTTGGATTAGGGCATTTATTGGCATAATGTCTCATCTCCTTGCACTTGAAACATTGAAGTGTAGTAGGTTCATTCTGTGCATCCCTTCCTTTTTTTGCATCATTAGACATCTTATTCCCATCATTGCGGCATTCAAACGCCCGATGACCTTCCTTTCCACATTTGAAACATTTACTTGTCCCTTTAAGACAATCTCCACCATGCTTCTTTCCACACTTTGATCATAAGGAAACATTCATCTTATTTTCACCATTATTCTGAGATTTCTCTTTGAACTCCATCTTTTGTTTCTTGTCAAAACTACTAGATGGATAAGTAACACCAACTTCCATTTCTACCTTGATAGCACAATGCACAATTTCTTCATAGCTACTGAAGTCCCTTATAGCTAATTCCCTTTGAAGATTTGGTTTTAAGCCACTGAATAATCGATCAACTTTACTTTCAGGTTGGATGATAAAGCCAGATGGATACCTTGCAAGCCTTGTAAAATTTGCTTCGTATACACCAACAGATCCATCATCCTTTTGCTTTAGTTCAAGAAACTCCTTCTCCATCTTTGTTCGAAGAATACGAGGGAAGTACTTATTGAAAAATAAGTTCTTGAACTCGTACCATTCCATGGACTCAATTTCATCCCTTTGCCTCGTATTCTTAATAAGATTCCACCATTGATCTGCATTACCTTTCAAACGATACACTGCTAAGATGACTTTATCATGTTCAAAACATTGAAGAACTGAAAATATCTTTTCAGTAGTACTAATCCATTGTTCTGCAACTAATGGATCAGTAGACCCGCTGAAAGAAGGTGGACGTTGCCTCATGAAGGACTCAATAGAATATTGTTCCCGTCTCTGCTCATTTGGAAGTCCAGAATGATTCATAGCTTGTGTAAGTATAGCAATAAGATTTTGCACTCCATCTCCCATAACATTTGTTTGTTCAGGAGGACAATCATTGCATTGTACATTGCATTGATCAACACGGTTCCTTCGGATTCCAGCCATCGTCTAAAACCCAAAAAGAATAGTGTGAGAGGCAAAAATCATGCTAGGGAAAACAACATAATAAAGGGGGAGTATCCTCAATATATAACATCTTAGGTTAAATTATATGATCGTTACCATAGTTCTAGGACTGTATCCTATACGTATACTTATCCTTAGGGACATCCCTAGACATACCTTAGAAATATATCTAGGGATCTCACTAATGTTTTCGCATCCTAGTTTCCAAAGGTTGACTAAACCTTTCCTCTGATACCAACTGTAGAGACCCGAAGCTTGACGTACATGAATATTACATTACTTTTTCAGAATACTTAATACATAAGAAAAACAAACACACAAGGATCGTAATAGTTTAGTGTCTTTGGAAACTCAGAATAAAATCTTTTAATCGTGGTGAAAGATCTACAACATCTCCCAATAAAGATCTTCCCTTTTTTTTCTTACCTAAAACCTTTGTTTATATCCTAGGGAAAAGAAAACATAAAAGGGTGAGCTCAAATGCTCATTAAGGGTAAACAAAAGAAATATCAATCACATCATATTCATAAGAACATATCTTTTGGAAATCTTAACCTGCAAAAGAGATCATGATTTCATAACATGGGATAAATCATAGTTGTGAAATGTAATCCCAATAATCATAACTTAAAACATGAAACTTTGTGGAATACACACATAATCATAGATAATCATTTCTTATTAGTCAAGACTCATTTCCAAGACTATCTTAGTGGACAAAGTCCCTCTCTGAACCGAGTTACCCTCGTTTCAGTCATGTTTCACTGAACCGGTATAACCTATCGTTCCATCCATGTCTATCTCATGAGATATAAAATCTTTACCCAATGCATTGGAGGGAGATATAGGTCCCACCCATCTCATAATGATACCATTCTTATGTGTGCCACAAAATCATAAATCATACATCATTGCATAGCCCATGTAATAAAAATGGGAATCTTAAACATCGTGACATCATCAAACAATTCATATAAGATAAAAGAATTCATAAAAATAATTCCATCACAACATAATCAAATCAATGTAATAATAGGGATATAAACAGAACCCTTTGTTATCTTAGATGGAAAATAATTTTGATAAAACACTTGAACTCCATTCTTGAGGAAAATATCCTTTCTACTTCAAAAATACTTTTCCTTTCTTAACATGTCATACAATTCTAAACTAAGAGAAGTTGATTAAAAATAAACTTAAAAACTTATAAAGGAATCTTCTTGAAAATAATGTTTTAAAAATCCATTCATGTTGTATAAGTTAAAAAAACATTCTTCTCGTACTTTTTTCGGAAAAGTCAAAAAGTACCTCGTATGAAAAACGACAAAAGATTCCTTTCATATCTTTTACTAAAAACTCACCGAAGGGTAAAATTGAATTTAAACAATTTTAGGTGGATGGAAATAATATTACATATTGAGGAAACATGGATGTGGATGATAAAATACACCCCAGTAAATATTAAAGTATAAACAATCTCGGATAAAAATGAGATTGTGATATTTCCCTTACCTTAGGTTCGATTTGCCTCGTAAGTGTCTGAACCTCCTGTATAATGATTTAAATAATGTTATTTACTTATTACAGAATCATAATTACTATTATGATATCATATATGGTCATATTCTTAGTTTCTTGGTAGTAATATTTCATTGCTACTTGTTATTCGGGTGTTTATAACTTTTTGTTCTTATGCGTGTTTTGTCGAATAAATTCGTATTCTTCTCTTTAGGTTATAGATACATAATTTCCAGAATGGTATTAATGTACTATATATCATATTTATTCATTCAATTCATTTATATAATCATTATGCAATGAAGATCATGTAGAACGAATCGCGTCACATCGTGGAGACGGTATTCCGTACGTACGCACGAGCGATGATATCGTTCCCATGATCGTGGAATTGTATTGGAGTGTATGTATACTATTTCAGAATCAATATCACTTTATAATAGTCATATATAGTCATTATTTACACCATTATACCCATCCAAGTAAGGTGGTAGTGGAAAATAGATTACACCACGGCGTGGAGACGGTATTCCGTACGTACGCACGTGCGGTGATTTATTTTTCCGTAGGATGGATAGATGGTGAAATAGGGTTGTTTAATACTTATAATAACATATCAGTATATGATTGATACTGATTTTATTACTTCATAATTAAACAACTAAATAAGAATAAGTGGAAGAAGAAATAAAGATGAAAGAATCGGTAACGGACATTACCTCTTCTTTAAAGTGCTTCTTTGAGACCTTCTTTTAGGGCACTAAAATTGGTCTTTGAAGAAGACCAGGACCTCTAGGATGTCTCTAGGGAAGTGTAGAGGAGAAAGTGTCAGGGGTTGTCCGAGCTTGAAGGCTCAAAGTGGTGTGAGGAAGAGAGGGAGGAGGTTCCCTTTTATAAGGGAGGAGAGGGGCACCTTTAGAATAACTAAAAATATTATTTTATTATAAAGTCAAGTTCAGTTTTAAATATCTCCAAATTGATTTATTTAGAGGATAAGGTGGGTATGGGTCGAAATCATCTCATCCAATAGAATTTAGACAAGTTTAGGTTCCTATTTTAACCTTATCATGTAGATTTAACATTAAGTTAAATAATTTTACTTTTACCGTGTCTTCTTGTGTTCTTATACTATAAGGTTAATAAACTTACTATATCAAGCCAAACGAACACCAAGTTGTTTATTATTACTATATATAACATTATCTAAGTCATTTGGCCGAACCGTAGATTTTTAGGAATAAAATAACAATTAATAATATAATATTTGTTTTAAAAACTATTTTATGTCAATTTTGACACTATTTAGTAATTGATTTTTGTGAAAATCATAACAGAATGATAAGTTCTAAAAAATTTAATTACATCAATACTAACATGTCATATTAACCTATAAAATTAGTTGAATTCATAAAAAGTCTCAAATTATATTTATTTGGGTATTTATAACATCAATTATGTCAATATTTCATTAATAAGATAATTACTGCATCATCGTTGTGTCATAAATAAATTAACTTATTTAATGTCTAAAAATTAAAAATAAAATACCATTATGTATGAAATCTTTTTATATTTCTAAGGAATATTTATAGTCGAATTTATCTTATCTATAACCCCATATTAAAAATGATTTAGTTATTAAACTTTGATTTTAACTATTTTAACCCTTCTTTAAATAAATTAATAATAAATGTCCTAATCTAATCCAAGTGGGCCTAAATGGTCATATTTTATTCCTAAGTTTTTTTTGGTCGAATTAAACTTGTCCAATAGAATTAGGACATGTGTTAGGGTAATAATAATAATATCATTTTTACCCTTAATTACCCTATTTACTTTTAACCGTGGTAAAAAAAGTAAAAAGTTACTATTCACCAAAAAATATTTTCATCTCATTGAACCATATTTTAGTCCTTTATATTAACCGTGTCTCTCAGATTTTCGAAATTCCACTCACAGAAGCGGTAAAATTAAGTTTTATGAAAAAATCAGTTTTTTTAACTACCACTTAGTGGTTTCACTATTCATCAAAAATTGAAAGTTTTCAGAAAAATACCAAAAATTAGACCTAAGATATATTTGATATTAAGAATTCAAAAATGATGTCTATTTTACCAAATTCAGAACATATCAGTTGCATTAATTAATTTAAAAATTAGTTCCCGTCGTCAAAACAAATAGTGTGTTTTTAAGAGATAATAACTATCAAAAGATTGACACTTGTTTATAACTGGTTTAAATGTGAAATTACATCCAATGACCAAAATTGTATTAAATTGTCAAAATATATTCTAAATATAATTTAAAACCACTCAAATTAATAATTTATCACTGTTAATTATTTCTATTAAAAAAGTTCTTTTTAATTAAAATTTAGTAATTTTCACTATTCATCAGAATATGAAAGTTATCCGAAAAGTACCAAAATTTCACCCTAAGCTAATTTCGATATTCCGAATCCAAAAATGAAGTCCATTTTGAAAAATAAAATTTAAAAAAATTCAAAAAGTGGTTATTAATATTCATAACGGCTAGTTTTAATAATATTTTAATAGCATATCGTTATTTAGTGAAACTCGGTATTGTGTACTACACACGCTATCGAGGAAGGTCGCGATTGCATGTAATGAAAGGCAAGTCAATGATGCGTGTTGTACAAGATCCTTTTGGTGTAGCGTACAACACAAGACATTAATGAAAAGAATATTTTTCATAAAATCTCGGGGTGTTACAAGGATCGTAATAGTTTAGTGTCTTTGGAAACTCGTAACATAATCTTCTAATCATGGTGAAAGATCTTCAACATCTCCCATAAAGATCTTCCCCTTTTATTTTCTTACCTAAAACCTTTCATTATATCCTGGGGAAAAGAAAACATAAAAAGGGTGCGCTCAAATGCTCAATAATGGAAAACATAGGGAACGTAAAACAATCCAGAAACATTTGAATGGAGAAACTTGAACATAAAATCTAAACATCAAAATCTTGAACAATAACATAAATCTTGGAAGTACGTAAGGCATATATCATAAAGGAACATCAATCATGATAAAATAGAATGGGAATAAAACATGTAATTGTGGCAAACCATTAATCACTTGGTATGATTTCCATAGTATCCAAGGCATTGCTGTCAAGACCATCATAGTGGATAAAATTCCTTATTGAATCGAGTTCACTCCTCGTTCCAGTCGTGTATCACTGAACTGGATTAACTTGTCGTTCCATACATGTCTATATCATGAGATATAAATCTTTACCCAATGAATTGGAGGGAGATATAGGTCCCACCCATCTCATACTGAAATCATTCTTATGTGTACCACAACATAAACATAAATCATTCATCATAACCCAAATAATAAAATGGGTTTCATAAACATCATCCCATCATAAAATAATCTATATAAAACAAATGGATAACATTTCATAATAAGAAAAGTGAAACTATATAAATCATATAGACATTATACTTGAAACATACACGTATGAAATAATGTCATCTTAGATGGAAAATGGTTTTGATAAAACACTTGAAATGAATTCTTGAGGAAAATATCATTTCTTTTCAAAATCATTTTGTTTTCACAAAATGACATGCAATTTTAAAAGAAAACGATTTTTTTGAAAATAATCACGAAATATTGTAGAGTATGATTCATGGAAATAAGGCATTATAAACTGTAAAAATCCATTCATGTTGTATAAGTTAAAAAAAACATTCTTCTCGTACTTTTAACGGAAAAGTCAAAAAGTACCACGTATGGTAAACAAAAGAAAGATTCATTCCATAACACAAATTAAAAGTCAAAGAGGGGTAAATATGAATTAAAACATACATGGAATAATATTAAACACTTTATGAAAAACATTTTTATTGACATGGATGAAACATATAACCCCATTAAATACTTACGTATAAGCAATCTCGGATAAAAATGAGATTGCAAAATTATCCCTTACCTTAGGTCCGATATGCTTCGTACGTATCCGAAACTCCTGTATAGTGATTTAAATAATGTCATTTAATTATTAAAGAATCATATTAATTGTTATGATATCTTATGTGGTTCACTTATGACTTTATATTACCCGTTCTTCTGTAAATTCCATGTTAAAGCAGCGTTTTGGGTAAAATCGTTTCATTTATCGTACGTGTTTCGACTTGTTGTTCTTGATATTATTACTTATATCCTGATTTAATTAATTCTAGAATGTAAAAAATTATTTATATATAATATATATTCATCATATAAATATATATGATAGATCGATAAATGGAATGAAATACACCGTTCATGGAGACGGTAGGCCGTACGTACACATGAACGCTGTTTTTGTTTCCTTATTGAATTGAATTGAATTAAGTAAATGAAACATATATGTACATAAATCCAGTATCATTATTATGTAATATATTTCATTATTATTTATTATATATACTTTATAATCATACTTGAATGGTTAATCATGGAAAATGAATCTCATCACGTTCGTGGAGACGGTAGTCCGTACGTACGCACGAGCGATGATATCATTCTTTTGATATTAAAATCATATATAATTGGATGATATATCATATATAAAGAATCATAATAATTTTATATTTATTATTTATATCATTTATAATCATTATTATACCCATCCAAAATATTAAATGTTTGAATAACAAACTACACCACGACGTGGAGACGGTAAGCCGTACGTACGCACGTGTGGTGACTTTTCCATTCATAGGATGGATAAAATAACTAATATGGTTGTACCATTTTTATAACAACATCAAAATATATATATTATACTAGAGTTATTATTCTATAATGGAAACAACAAAGAAGGAGGAAGTGGAATAAGAAAGAATCTTGAAATAGGTGGTGAGATATTTACCTCTTCTTCAGGTTCTTCCTTTTGATTTGATCAAAAGGTATCCTTAGGTTGGATTTCTGACTAAAGGAAGTAATCTAGAATTAAGGGAGGATATTTGAGACGGTATTTGGGAAGGTTTTGGATGAGCCAAATGTCTTGTGAGGAGTTAATGTGAGAGAGGAGGGAGTGCCCTTTTATAAGAGGGGTGAGGGGCGCCTTAGGAAAAACTTAAAATATTATTTTATAATAAAGTCATATTCGGTTTATAATAGCTCCAAAGTGACTTGTTTCGAGGATAGGGTGGGTATGGGTCAAAATAATATCAAACAATATGTTTTATACAAGTTTAGGTTACCATTTTAACCTTATGATTTATATTTAACTCTAAGTTAAATAATTTAACTTTTACCATGTCTTCTTGTATTCTTACACTATATGGTTAATAAACTTACTATAAACTATCAATAGAACCTCAATTGGTTCATTAATATCATATATATTAATATATAAGTCTTTTTTCCAAACATTAGATTTTTAGGACCATTATATCAATTAATAATATAATATTTGTTTTAAAAACTATTTTATGTCAATTTTGACACTATTTGGTATTTTGTTTTTGCTAAATTCATAACAGCATTATTACGTAGAAAACAATTAACCTAACCAACCCTAATATATTATATTAACCTATAAAATTAGTTTAATTCATAAAAAGTCTCAAATTACATTTATTTGGGTATTTATAATATCAATTATGTTAATATTTCATTAATAAGGTAATAACTGCATCATCATTGTGTCATAAATAAATTAAATTATTTAATGTAAAAAAATATAAATAAAATACCATTGTGTAGGAAATATTTTTATATTTATAATTAATATTTATAGTCGAATTTATCTTATGTATAACCCTATATTAAAAATGTTTTATTTATTAAACTTTGATTTTAACTATTTTAACTCTTCTTTAAATAAAATAATAATAAGTGTCCTAATCTAATCCAAGTGGACCAAAGAGGTTCATATTTAATTACTAAGGTTTTTTTTGGTCGAATTATATTTATAAAATAGAATTAGGACATGTTTTAGGGTAATAATAATGTCATTTTTACCCTTAATTACCCTATTTACTTTTAACCGTGGTAAATAAAAGTAAAAAGTTATTATTCACCAAAAATTATTTTCATCTCATTGAACAAAATTTTACTCAATGATATCAACCATGTCTCTCTAATTTTTTAAATTCCACTCACATAAGCAGTAAAATTAAGTTTTTTTTAAATTTTTAAATGCTCCTAGGAGGTGGGTAAAAGACGGTAAAAAGTTTAATAAAATTTTTATATATCTAAAATTATTATAAAATGACTCCAATGAATTACATTGAACTTATATAGGAATTATTTATCTATTTTGAACTAAAATAAATTTAAATAAATTATATGATTATTTAAATAAAAAGTCGGTTTCTAACCAATAACTCAGTGTTTTCACTATTCATCAAAAATTAAAAGTTTTCAGAAAAATACCAAAAATTCACCCTAGGCTAATTTCAATATTCTGAATCCAAAAATGAAGTCCATTTTGAAAGATAAAATTTATAAAATTTCAAAAATTGGGTATTACTATTCATAACGGCTATTTTATATAATATTTTAATAATATATCGTTGTTTAGTGAAACTCGGTATTGCGTACAACGCAAGCTATAGAGGAAGGTTTCTCTTGCATGTAATGCAAGCCAATAAAAGTGTTTCGTATACTATAAGCTAATACGATGTTGCGTATAGCGCAAGATAATCTTGGTGTAGCGTACAACACAAGACATCAAAGAAATTAAAAAATTATATTTCTCATAAAATCTCGGGGTGTTACAGCCATGTTCAAGTCCCAACTTCTAATCGATCTAGTACGCCATGTCTAGAACCCCAAAAAATATCAACCATTTAATCATTCTTTAATTCATAAGAATTAGTCACATAATTCCATTACTAATCCAATTATTAGTTAAACATTTCAAATCCATTAGTTAACTTAAAAATTAACTAAGCAAATAACCCATCAATTAATTCATCAATTAATTAATTAATCAACACAATTATCTTTCCATAATTAATTCTTCACAATTAATTACCCATGAAAAATATCAACTTTTCATAATTAATTATCACAATTAATTATCTTTGATCAACATCATGGCACATATTTAATTCTCACAATTAATTTTCTTACATATCCAAACATCATTTCATAATTAATTTCCCCCAATTAATTATCTTAACATAATCAATTCAATATCTCAATTACAATATCTCAACCCATAACCAATCTCCAAAACAAATATCTATTTGGTTAATCCCCCATCGTTTGTTTTGTGATTCAATTATCAATTATTCAGCAAGGAAATCACAAGTCAATTCCATGTTCCTAATCACCCCAATTTAGGAAATTAATTATCAAGGGAAGCTAGAAATTCCATAAACTCACATTCACATATCAAATCCATGACTATGGGAGTTCTATTTAGACCACCTACCTCGGTTTATTGACGAATATTAGCCCAAAGGAAATTCCCAAAATTTGAGTGGCACAACATCATCAATCAAGCTTCGGATCTAAATCCCTAAACCAAAATTAAGATCAGAGGCATCAAGATCTTGAAAATATAGATCTAGATCCAAAATACTAGATCTAGATCTCAAATAATAGGTTTAGATCCATGAAAATGGTGGAGATCTTCCATGAAAAGATCAAGGAATCATAGAGGAATGAATGGGAGAAGCAATGGGATGAAATCCACTTATCGAGAAGAGAGTGGATCTTTAATATGGGCTTTTGATCTCGAAGAACGATGTTCGAATAAACTTGGAATCCCTCCAGAAGGCTCTGGGATCACCTAGAATTTTTCAAGCCTGAGCCAAGGTCGAAATATGGGAGTCTCGGGATTTCGATTTGTGACACCACAAAAATATTTATATTTTTAATAATAAAATTTTGTTAATCATTAGCATTATTATTATTTTGTTTTTTTTAATAATGGTACCGTCCAAAATAAATGTTTGCAGAATAAAAATAAGACATGTTTTATTCAATAGAAATATTGAAACCTTACATTTTAAATAAGCTCAAAATACCATCACTAACCTAGAATACCTATTAGAATACCTATCAGAATCCCTGGGAGACCACCAAACACAACAAACAAACCAAGAAAATAGTTAAAATCCTTTAGGTCCATCATAATGAAAAGCATTATGGAAAGAACAATGGAAACCATACTAAGCATCAAGGGGATAAAGAGCACCATTCTTACAATCCGAATTGGTTTTTGAAGTTTGGAACACCATAAAAAAGTATTTATTAGGAATTGAAGATAAATATGACTACTGATGGTCATTAGGGTCTTTAGATGACCGTTAGTTTTTCTAATGGTCATAAAAATTTAAAAACTGTTAATTATTTTAAGTATTTTTATTATTTTTAGTATTCTAAGTATATAAGTATTTTAAGTATTTGAAATGTTTTAAAAATGATAAAAATGTTTTTAAGTTATATCGTTGGTTAAATAATTACATAGTTCTAATTAAATATATATTTGGGGTTTAAAACTGAAGTTCCAAGGATTGAATAACAACTAAGAAGGGGGGGTTGAATCAGTTGTTAAACTTTTTATAAGTTTCAAAACTTTAAGAAACTTAACCCTTGAAACCTGCTAAGATTTATTTCCTTATCAACCTTTAGCACGAAACTGAAGAATGCAAGAAAGGTAAAGCAAGAAAGGCACACTATATTTACAAGGTTCGGCCTCAATAAGAGAACCTACGTCCTTGCCATAGCCACTCCTGTGGGTATATGGAAATCCACTATAATAAATAAGTGAATACAACTTGTGCCAACTACCATTAGACACCTTTTATCTCCTGATAGAAAATATTATTTTGACTCCCATCAGTTTACAATGTTTCCTTAAAGAAAAAATTATCCAAACACAAGAATAAGAACTTTGTTGAAGCTGCTCCAAAAATGCTCACTCCAAATATTCAGTCCGGTTTTCTTGAATCTGATTTTCTGAAAGCGGTCTTCTCAGCAAGGTAATGATGATTCTGATGTCCTTCTGCTAAAAAACTCAAGAAAAACTTCTTCAAGATAATTCTGATCTTCTTATAAAGGTAAAATGATTCTGATTATCTTCTTTTCAAACACTCAAGAAAACTTTTTCAATATGGTAGAAACTTTTCACTTCGAATTCTACAGTGCTCTACCTTTTCTGTGTGTGTGAAAGTTGCAAATGATCAAATGATCTGAGCACATTTTTATAGGAAACTCTAAAAAAACAAAGGCAGGAAACTTTAAAATCTTTCCCGCTTCCTCAAATTTCAAAAACTCTACAAATATCTCGTATTTAATATTCAATATTTGACTTCTTAAAATCTCCTTAAATTTCTCTGAGATTTATGCAAAGTTGAACTTTGGGTTTTCTTCAAATCTTCATATCTTTCTTAGAATGATAAAGCTGAATCTTGGTTCTGATTTTCTCAGAGACTTGCTCAGAAATCAGGTTCCGAATTTTTGGTTCAGGAAATAGGTTCCGAATATCTAGTTCAGGATACAGGTTTTAGATTTCAGGTTCAGGAAATAGGTTCTGAATTTTTGGTTCATTAAACAAGTTCCAAATTTCTGGTTCAAGAAACAGGTTCTGAATTTCTGGTTCAAGAAAAATGTTCTGAATTTCTAGTTCAAGAAAGAGGTTCCGAATTTCTGGTTCAGGAAATATGTTTCGAATTTCTGGTTCAGAAAATAGGTTATGGATTTTAGGTTTAGGAAACAGGTTCTGAATTTCTAGTTTAGGAAATATGTTCCAAATTTCTGGTTCAGGAAATAGGTTCCGAATTTCTGGTTTAGGAAATAGGTTCTAAATTTCTGGTTCAGGAAATAGGTTCCGAATTTCTGGTTCAGGAAACAGGTTCAAAATTTCTGGTTTAGGAAACATGTTACAAATTTCTGGTTCAAGAAATAATTTTCGAATTTCTAGTTTAGGAAACAGGTTTTGAATTTCTGGTTCAGGAAACAGGTTCCAAATTTCTGGTTCAGGAAACAGGTTCCAAATTTTTGGTTTCATAAAACAGGTTCTGAATTTATGGTTCAGGAAATAGGTTCCAAATTTATGGTTCAGGAAATAGGTTCTGTATTTCAGGTTCAAGAAATAGGTTCTGGATTTCTTGTTCAGGAAACAGGTTCTGAATTTTCTCAGAATTTTTCTTAGTGAAAATTGTCAATCCTCTTCACCATTTCTTCAATAGCTTTTATCATGAAACTTTTCATGATATGTGAGAACTTTAAGATCAGAAAAGTATCGTCTGATTTTGTTTAGAAAGTTTGAGACACTTTCTTAACTTCTGACTTCTTATTTTTCAACATCATCCTCTTTAAGAAAATCTTCAACAACCAGCAAATTCAACTTTCTGTAACCAAAAAAACATTCTTCAACAAATAGATTAGTTTTCAACAAATACAAAACTTTTTCAAAAAAAACACCACATAGGTTCTTCAATCTCCCCTTTTGGATTTATTGGCAACCCTTGTTTACAAATTTTCACCTCAAAAAAATTCAAATCTCTGGTTCTTGAATATTACCAAAACATAGCATTTCCCATAAAGATAGTGTCTTGACACCACACTACTGGATAAAGTAATGTTTTTGAAGGATTTCCATCCCTCGGTTACAAGAAAATTTTGCGGCCATATAAGTATAAACTTCACCTTACTCAGACTCCCCCTCAAGTTTTATCTTTCCCTTTCTCACTTTTCTTTTCCTGTCTCATTTTTCTTTCTCTCTCCCCATTATATGATAACCATAGCTTCAAATTCACAAATTAAATCCAAGTAAACATTGTTTTACTCTCCCCCTTTGTCAACATAATCCAAAGAACGGTGGGGGAGACTTCCTTAAAATTTGTTATGAAGTCATGGGAGGAGGCTGAACATAGATTTGCAGCCTCAGTTCAACAAACCTTTCCTTTGACATTGCTTTTGTAAAAATATCAGCAATCTGATACTTTGTTAAAATATATTCCATCAAGACTTCTCCAGCAGCAGATCTCTCTTTCAAAAAGTGATATTTTATATCAATGTGTTTTGATCTTGAATTTTGAATAGGATTCTTAGAAAGATCAATGGCACTTTGATTATCACAGAGTATCTTTAAAGGTTTAGAAACTTTTACTTTCAAATCTTCCAGTTGAACCTTCATCCACATCATTTGAGTACAACCCTGAGTAGCTGCAATATATTCGGATTTAGTTGTGCTTAAAGTTACAGAACTTTATTTCTTACTGTGCCAACTCACACAACATTCCCCTAAGAAAAATGTTCCTCCTAATGTTGAATTTATATTATTACAATCACCAGCCCAATCAGTATCGGTATAACCATGAAACCTCATCTCATTGTTTCTCTTGTATAACAAACCATGTGAAGTTTTTCCTTTAACATATCTCAGAATCCTCTTAACTTCCAAAATGTGTGATTCTTTTGGATTACTTTGATATCAGGAACATAGAGTTACATCATAAGAAATATCAGGCCTTGAAGCTATAAGATAAAGAAGACTTCCTATCAACTTTTGAAAGTATTTCTGATTCACGTTATTCCCTGATTCATCTTTACTCAACTTTGTTCCCACTGAGATAGGAGTTGAAGCTTCCTTTTATTCTTCCATCCCAAAATTCTTTAACAATTCCTTGGCATACTTTTCTTGGGATAAGAAAATGTAGTTTTCTTGTTGTTGAACTTGTAAGATAAGGAAGAAAGTTAATTCTCCCAACATTGACATTTCAAAAAATTTCTTTATCTCTTCAATGAACTCTTCACAAACCTTTTCTTCATCTCCAGCAAAACTTATATCATCTACATAAATGATTACAATTAATGTTCTGGAGTCAACATCTTTAACATACAAGTTGTTATCAACCTTTCCTTTAGAAAAGTTCACCTTTCTCAGAGAATTGTCAAGCTTCGAATACCATGCTCGTGGAGATTTTTTGAGCCCATACAAGGCTTTCTTCAATTTGAAAACTTTTTTTTCATCCTCGTCAAGTTAAAACCCACAAGGTTGTTCAATGTAAACTTCTTCCTCAATATCAACATTTAAAAAAGCTGACTTTACATCCATCTGATATACCTTATAATTCCAATGAGCAGCCACTGCAAGAAACATTCAAATAGTTTCCAACCTTGCAACAGGGGAAAAGGTTTCATCAAAATCCACACCTTCCACTTGTGCATATCCTTTACAAACAAGTCTTTCTTTGTTTCTTATAACTTCTCCATGCTCATTCAATTTATTTCTATAAACCCACTTGGTTCCGATAGCATTCTTATTTGATGGCCTTGGAACAAGTTCCCATGTTTCATTCTTCTCAATCTGATCAAGTTCTTCATTCATAGCATCCACCCATTATTTATGTTGAATAGATTCTAAAACTGATTTTGGTTCAACTTTTGAGATAAGGGAAGTCTGATTTTATAATCTTAACTTCCTTCTTGTCTGAACTGAATCCTTCTGATCCCCAATAATATTTTCAGATTCAATATGTTTTTGTAATGTAGGAAAACTTACATTTCCTTTTCCATCATCACTTTCTTCCCCATGTGACTCATCTGAGTCACTTTCACTCTGGTGGGGATTCTCTGATTTATATTCCTTAGTATTTGTAACAGATTTGTTGAAGGAACTTGTATTTTCAATTACCTTCACATCTTATGAGTCCACCAACTTTTGTAAACGTTTGCTCCAGCATTTTTAACTTCTTACATTTGGTGAATAACCCATAAATATTCCTTCTTCAGCTTTCTCATCAAACTTTCCTAAGTCCGGAAATTTGATTTTGAGAAAGCATGGACTTATAAAAACTTTTAAGTATTTAAAAGAAGGTTTTTTGTTATACCACATCTCGTTAGGAGTCATGTTGGATTCTGGTCTCAACAAGCATCTATTTTGAACATGCACAACAGTGCTAACAGCTTCTCTCGAAAAGAATTTTGAAAGTTTGTATTTTGATAACATACTTATTCTCATTTCCACCAAGCTTCTATTTTTTCTTTCTGCTACTCCATTTTGTTGTGGAGTATAGGGAGCACTATACTGATGGTTGATACCATGCTTCCTTAGATACATTTCAAAAGTATTACTTTTGAATTCGGTATCATTTTCTGTTCTCAGCTTCTTTATAGAAGCTCCCAATTCTTTCTCAACATCTCTTCTGAAAAATTTAAACATTTCAGTAGCCTCTGACTTATGCTTCATGAACATGATGTTTGTCATCCTAGTGAAATCATCAATAAAAGTGATAAATTATAAATCTCCTTTTGTTGATTGATGTCTCATTCGCCCACATAGATCGGAATGAATAAACTCAAGTGGTTTGTTAGATTGAATCTCAACTATTTTATGACTTTTGTTAGTCATATTTTGTTTTCTGGAAAGTAATACAAACATCTTCATCTCTTATTTTCAGTTCTGGAAAATTTTGAACAACATCAACTTTTGAAAGCTTACTCATGTTCTTCTATCTAAGGTGGCCAAGTCTTCAGTGCCACAACTTTTTTTCATCTTCAACACTCAAATAACAAGAGTTATTGTATTCTCCAATTTTAAAGAGATTCCCACTGGTTCTTTCTCCTTTTGTAATCACTTTTCCATTTTTCACACTTTTGATGATACAAGAATCCTTTTTGAAGATAACTTATTTTCCATCATCACAAAGTTGACTTACACTAAGTAAGTTATGTTTTATCCCATAAACAAGCAAGACTTCCTTAGATTTTAGTTTCTCTAATTCAATCTCTACTGTTCTGATTCCCTTAATTTTTTAGGAACTGTCATTGCTGAAAGTAACTTCTCCTCCATCATGACTTTCAATATGTTCCAAGATTTTTATATCACCTTTCATGTGTGAAGAATAAACACTATCAAGAATCCATGTTTTGTTCCTATTACTTGATTTCAAAGATGTCTCAACAACAAAAGCTCTGTCATCAACCTTCTTATTTTCATATTTCTTTTCTTTCTTATCATAAGAAACTTGTTCTGGAAGGAGAGTCATACATATTTCGGCATGATGTCCAGACTGATCACATATTCCACAAACTTCTTTCAAACATTCAAATTTATTCTTTTTTGGAATGTTTCTAACATCTTGAGAATTCACCTTTTCAACTTTCTGTGAGTACGGAAAGTTACTCATTCTTATTTCACTATTTCGTCCACATTGCTCAAACCTTCTTTCAGGTAGAGATAAATTGTGCCAAAAATTATAAGCTCTATGCCCATATATTCCACAGCACTAGAAATATCCCTCAAATCCTATTTTTCTATTCAAGAATGATCTTTCTCTATGAAAACTTTGTTGAGGTTGATAACTTCTTTCAGCTCTAGAAAACTTAGGATGTAGGTCATCTCTTCTTTTGAGTGAGTTTTCTACTTTTGTAGGATTGATAGGTTTCTCACATCATTTCTCCACCCAGGCTTTAGTAATACTTTTTTCATAACCTGAAATGTTAGAAGAATTAGATAAAACATTATTTTTGATAAGAGAATATTTCACCTGATTCTTATGGTAAGCCTTCTCAGCAATCTTGGAAGTCCCAACTTTTACTTTAGTGTCTTTGTGGAAGTTTTCATTCATCTTCCTTAGGGTATTTTCAGATTAAATAACTTTTGATTGTAACTTTTTGACCTTATATTATTTATTTTCCATCTTCTTGCTAAGATCTTTAATCATCTTTCCTTATTCAGAAATTCTAATTTTGCAACTTAAAATTTCTTGAATGTATTCACCTTCCTTTTTGGTAACATCTTTACTTTCATCATGAACTTCTTCATGATCTTTCTTCATCACACGAATTTCTTTCTTGAGAGATTTTTTTTTCTCAAGACATACAAGAAGTTTTGATCTTAGCTGATATTCTCTGTAAGATTCTTCACCACCTTCTTCACTCTCTGATGAAACATTTGTTTTCTCAACTTTTGCAATGAAGGTTCTGAATATTTCTTTACTTTCATCTTCTGAGGAATCATTGTCAGATGATTCTAATTCAACCTTCTTGCTCAACATACTTCTTTTCTTTCCATAAAACTTCTTCTTGAATTATTTATAAGTTTTTTCTTCTTTTTCATTCTTGTTATAATTCTTCCATCAAGAATTATCATTAGAAACATCTTGATATTCTCCAACTTTCTTCTTAGGAAAATTCATAGCAAAGTTTCTGATTCCACCACACTCAAAAAATTTGAGAGGAAGTTTCCCTCCATACTTTCCTCTTACTCTTCGATAGTTCTTGGATATGAGAGACATGATTTTTTTCATTCAACTCTTCATCTTCCTTATCAACAGACTCACAATGATCATCTTCATCATCATCTTGGATTTTCATCTTTCTCATAGCTTCAAAATCCATTTCATCTTTCATCTTCTTCTTAAAGATTTTATATTTTCTCATTTCAAAAGCAACAAGAAAGTTATGTAGTTTATCAAGAGATAAATCATCCTTATCTTCTAAAGCTGAAATTTTAGAATCAAACCTATCTAGAAATTTTCTCATAAGTTTCTTTACAATTGTAAAATCTTATAAGTCTTCTCTAAATCCCCTGATGTTGCATACACTTTCATTAACTATGGTGAATTATTCATCAATTGTTTCGTCATCTCTCATCCTGATGTCTTCAAACTTACTACGCCAAATTTGTAGCATGGCCTCCTTGACTTTTGTATTTCCTTCGAAAACACTTTCCAGCTTGTCTCGCATGCATTTTGATGTTGTGAGACCCATCACCTTTTGATAAACATTTTCTGATAAGGACATGAGAATATAATTTCTAGCCTTTCCATTAACTTCTATATTTCTCTTATTAGAAAATTTCATAGGTTCATTATTCTCAATAGTTGGAAATCCAATAGTAGAAGCATCAACAACTTCAAGGCCAAGATATAGGAGATAAGGAATCATCCAATTTTTTCATCCATAATAATTCTTTCCATTGAATGTAGGAATTCCTCTACTATTGACAAAATTTATATTCTCTATGATAAGGTTAAGACAAGGGAACCTCCCTCTGATACCACTTGAATTTCCAAGGATTGAATAAAAACTGAGAAGGGGGGGGGGTTGAATCAGTTGTTAAACTTTTTATAAGTTTCAAAACTATAAGAAACATAACCCTTACAACCTGTTGAGATTTATTTCCTTATCAGCCTTTAGTAAGAAACTCAAGCATGCAAGAAAGGTAAAGTAAGAAAGGCACACCATATTTACAAGGTTCGGCCTCAATAAGAGAACCTACGTCCTTTCCATAGCCACTCCCGTGGGTCTATGAAAATCCACTATAATAGAGAAGTGAATAAAACTTGTGCCAACTCCCATTAGACACCTTCTATCTCCTGATAGAAAATATTATACTGACTCCCGTCAGTTTACAATGTTTCTTTAAAGAAAAAATGATCCAAACACAAGAATAAGAACTTTGTTGAAGCTACTCCACAAATTCTCACTCCAAAACTTCAGTCTGGTTTTCTTAAATCTGATTTTTTGAAAGCGGTCTTCCCAGCAAGGTAATGATGATTCTGATTTCCTTCTTCTAAAAAACTCAAGAAAAACTTCTTCAAGATAATTCCAATATTCTTATAAAGTTAATATGATTCTGATTCTCTTCTTCTCAAACACTCAAGAAAACTTTTTCAAGATGGTAGAAACTTTTCACTTGAAATTATCTAGTGCTCTGCCTTTTCCGCGTGTGTGAAAGTTGCATATGAGCAAATTATTTGAGAAAATATTTATAGGAAACTCAAAAAAAACAAAGGTGGGAAACTTAAAAATCTTTCATTCTTCCTAAAATTTCAAAAACTCCAAAAATATCTTGCATTTAATCTTCAATCTTTGACTTCTTCAAATATCCTTAAATTTCTCTGAGATTTACGTAAAGTTGAAATTCGGGTTCTCTTAAACTCTTCATATCTTTCTTAGAATGATAAAGCTGGATATTGATTCTGATTTTCTCAGAGACTTGCTGAGAAATCAGGTTCCAAATTTTTTTTTCAGGAAATAGGTTCCGAATTTCTGGTTCAAGAAACAAGTTCGGGATTTCAGTTTCAGGAAACAGGTTCGGAATTTCTGGTTCAGGAAACAGGTTCCAAATTTATGGTTTAGGAAACAGGTTCCAAATTTCTAGTTCAGGAAATAGGTTCTGAATTTCTGGTTCAGAGAATAGGTTCCAAATTTCTGGTTCAGGAAACAGGTTCTGGATTTCTGGTTTAGGAAACAGGTTCCGAATTTCTAGTTTAGGAAACAGGTTCCAAATTTCTGGTTCAGGAAAGAGGTTCTAAATTTCTGGTTCAGGAAACAGGTTCTTGATTTCAGAATTAGGAAACAGGTTCTGAATTTCTGGTTTAGGAAATAGGTTCTGAATTTCTGGTTCAGGAAACAGGTTCCAAATTTCTGGTTCAGGAAATTGGTTCTGAATTTCTGGTTTGGGAAACAAGTTCCAAATTTTTGGTTCAGAAAATAGGTTCTGAATTTCTAATTCAGGAAATAGGTTCTTTATTTCAGGTTTAGGAAACTTGTTTTGGATTTCTAGTTCAGAAAATAGGTTCCAAATTTTCTCAGAATTTTTCTTAGTGAAAATCGTCAATCCTTTTCACCATTTCTTCAACAGATTTTATCATGAAACTTTTCATGATATGTGAGAAATTTAAGATCATCAAAGCATCATCTGATTTTTTTTAGAAATTTTGAGACACTTTCTTAACTTCTAACTTCTTATTTTTCAACATCATCCTCTTTAAGAAAATCTTCAATAACCAGCAACTTCAACTTTCTGTAACCAAAAAAAACATTCTTCAACAAACAGATTAGTTGTCAACAAATAAAAAACTTTTTCAAAACAAAACACCACATTGGTTCTTAAAAAACCCATAATGTTTCTTTTAAAATGAACATAAAATTATAAAAGTAATGACATGATTTTTAATTTAGTTTGTAATTAGATTTTTAACTTATAATGTTTTAAAACTCAAAAATGTATACAACTTATGGAAACAATGGTATTTAGAGTTTTTTTTAACCATAAGAAAGAATATATATATATATGTATGTATGTATATTCTATTTTTAAAACTTTTTTTTGAGTTCAATTATTGTTTTTGATAAAAAAAAATTGTTGATTACCCACCCAACTAAGGGCATCCTTGAAGGCCAAGACCTCAAGGTCGGTGGGAATCTCACTTAGATAATCGAGTTCAGAGAAACCTGAGCTACGCATTCATGGTGCATGATGAGTCACACGTAGTTCATGCATGGTGAGGCCTAAGTGTGTGCATAGAGCTCTGTATAGGGCTTGATCAGGCACATGTAGTGGGTGAGGTAAGTCGCGCACTAGAGAAAGTGAGGGTGGGATAAGGCCCGTGGGATGGGGGTCCCATGTGTAAGGACCCCACAGTGTGTGTTGTGTTATTGAAATATGGAAGAGGCGTTGAGGTATAGAATTCAGTCCAAGATCTCTTCTCGTTTCGATGTGGGATGCGTTTTTTACAGGAGATCTAATCTAAATGGTTCAATCTCACCGCACAAGATCCTCACCATTCGATCCGATATAGCCTTTGAACTCCACCGCCTCTACCTTTTACCGTATTTTCATCAACCGTATGATTGGGATGTTGTTGATCTTGGTCTCTTATCCCTTTTTAAAACTTTCGGTTTCCCCACGACTATCCGATCAAAGTCACGGTTGATCTTGATCATCCTTCTCTTTTTAAAATCACAGAAGCCTCTGTAGTCGTCCGATCAATCTCGGTCGATCATGGTCATCTGTCATTTTCCACTTCTCCATTTCTTCTTCTTCTTCCTCACACCGCACAAGTAGACGTCACCCTCCTCTCCACTATTTCTTCCTCTCTCGTGAGTCCTCCCATCCCTCTCCAGGGCCCAGTTGTCCACTTTCTTATTTCTGCAAGTCTTCAAGGTTGTTTTATTTTAATACAAACCCAAACTGTTTCCATGAAAGTTTTTCCAAAAAATATATATATAATAAAACAACTGATCCCTTTAATATTTGGGTTGATTATGGTATATTTTTTTCTAAATAGTTATATTTGGTTTCCTTTATGTCTCTTTTTTTGTATGTTTATGATTGAACCGTTGTATATAAAATTATATATATATATATATATAGTTTATATAAACTGTTTATATAAACCTCTATTTTCCCCATAACCCTACGGGGTTTCCTCTCCTCAACCTTCCTCCAATCACTGCTCAACTCGATCTCACTTGAATATAAGTAAGTGTTTATTTAGTTTTTTGAACCATATATACTTATATGTATATATATGTTTATATATATAAGTACCAATCCTATTCTATTTTTATGATTTTCGAATGATGAACATTTGTATTTAAATGATGTTATTTATTCATGTAATCCATGTAAGGGATTATTTAGTTTTGTGTTTGATTCAATTAACCCATATATATATATATATAAGTGTATATACATTTATTTATATAACTAACCTATTCTATTTTATATTTTTTTGAATGATGAATATTGGTATTTAAATTATGTTCTTTATTCCCATAATTTATGTAAGGTTTATTTTTTAACTTCAATTTTGATATATAAAACCCATATATACACTTTCTGCATATACAATTATATGTATATGTATATATATATATATATATTAATTCTAAGTTGAATTAGGTTTTTATATAATTGATATTAACTAATGAAATAATGTTTTTTTGAAGTGTATTATACTTATAAGGATTTATCAAATCTTTTTTTGGTTATGCAAATCCCATATATACACTTTATATATATACGGTTTTATATAATCTTCAAACCTAATCTATTTTTGTGGTTTTCAAGTGATAATTATCAGTAATTAGCTAATATTTTTATGCATGTATTAATTTTAAAATGGTTTACTAAGAGTGGTTTTGGGTTGCTAAAATAATACATATGCATATAAGTTTATATACATATGTATAATTTTTTTAATCCTTATCTGTTTAAGCTTCATTTCTTCTTAAGATAAACAATTATTTTAAAAGGTGATTCTTATCCTTATAAATATTCTTTTAATTCTGATTTCAAAACCCACATGTATAAATAAGTACCACAATTACATATATGCATGTCTTAATGATCACAAATAAAATTTGATATTGGAAAACAATAACAAAACTTTGTTTTGTTATTGTGTTCCCACAAATTTTAAAATAATTCCTCACTTTGTTATTTCAATTGATATTACATGCATCTCGATTTAAAAAATTTGGATAAATATTTAGAAGTATCTTTTCTTTAATACATATACACATACATGCATAGTGAAGTGTGTTTAATTGTTTATTCATCAATCCCACACATGAAATAAATGTTATACATTTACATATAGTATACTTTTAATTCATGATGAATCTACCAAAATAAATACTATTAGTTATTTATGCTTATGATTTAATCTTTTTGACACTTCCATTTATCATCTCATGGTTTGAACATGAATGATAACTATCTTAAATTCAAAAACAAGTATTTTTGTATATAAAATTTTTAATTTCATGAAACAAGGGTTTTTGATTTAAGAGTTATTATTTTATGTGACAAACCCAAACAATCTATTATTTTATGTTCACTAGTTATCATCACATGTAAAAATGTATGTCTATGTGTCCATACATGTCAATGATAAATTTGATATAGCCATAACTGAAAAACCATGTAGTCTTTAGATTAATGTTTACAGTTAATTCATGATTCATCTTATTTATAAATATGAACATAATTGCAAAATGAAATTTATCTCTTATGATAACTTATGTATTAATAATTTAATTATTCAAAGTGGTTTGGGTCACTTAGAAAAAAATACATAATTTAATAAATCAAAGTGGTATGGGAAACTTTGATTTAAAGACTTATTTAGACATATGAAGAATGCATTGGACTTATTATGTGATGGGTGATGCCTTATATAGCCTCTCGATTCATCGGTAGGTCTCATGAGACAAACTAGGTCATGGCATGAGGCCTTGACATATTGATTATGTATGGTCTTGGCACGAGGCCTCGACAGAATGTTTATAATTGTCTGACATTATGAATTTTCTCAATATGTGATTAATATTTAACCAATTGTGTGATTATTAAACTAGTAGAATATCCTTGGTTAAGAATCTTTTAGTTATTATAATGGTAATAAATGCACATGGCATAATGATGTATATACTTGGAAAGTCACTTATAAATAATGTGTAGCACTTATATTTAGAACTATGATGTAGAAGTTAGTAATACATCTGTCATTTAATGAATTGTATTTTAAGTGTTAAGTGAATTGTGATATTTTTACTTATGAAAATATAAGAAAGTGTTATTTCATGTGCTAACTTGTACCCACATCCTTGCATGTCACCCTTAAATTAGTTGAATCAACTCCTGACTTAGATGCAGCATTTCAAGCATTTTTGTACAATTATGTGTACTCGGATGTGTATTTTATCTCTATATTTTAAATAAATATATAAATTCTTGTGTAATAGATTTCCCTAAAATTATTTCAATTAACCTTTGAAAAATAATTATGATGCACTTCATGAAATGTTTTTTACTTTTAAGAAAATGTTTTATAATAATTTTTAAAGGATGTTTATAAGAAGGATTTTATTGATTATTTTTAAAAACATCTTACTGGTAATTCTTGTGCTCACACAACATTTTGAATTATTTTTATAGGGTTAGTAGACTTTTCGTCTTTGAGTTCTCATATGTAATGGAAAAAAATGAAACTTATCTTATAATGTTTTGAAGAAAAGTATCAGTTGTATCTGGTTTTCCAGAACCCAGATCAGGAAGATTCTCTATGATGGAATGTGATGTGTAATTTTAACAGAATATTTTTATAAAAAAAATTACACACCATGTTTTAGTCACCGACTCTGGGATTCTGGGGTCGGTTCCTCATTGTTGGTATCAGACGAATGGTCTAGACAATTCTGGAAAATTATAAAAAAAACTAAAAATTTAACTATGCTTTGAGTAGAACCTTTCTTAAAATTTTTATATGGAAGGCGAGGGTTTGCCAACAAACCTCTTGTCTCTCCCTACTGAATTACTTGAGAACATTATTATCAAGTTGTTTTTAGAATCATATCATACTTTTGTGAACCAGTGTTTGACTAGAAAACACCTTTACCGGGTGTCAAACAACCCAAATATCCTTCGACTTCACCAAGTACTGAGTCATGTCTACTACCTTATGTTGAAAGTGAAACTTTCATATTATGCACATAAAGGAAGGTACTAAGAATGCCTATTTCTATGTTTCACTCTATCTGAGACTTATCTAGTCCTAGAGAAGTTACGAGAAGCTGTAGAGTTAGTTGACCCCTATTGTAAGAACCCGGGTTTTCAGAACGGGTCAAAATCCCGACCCTGTTTGAATTTTTGACTAGTTTTTGAGGAAAATAGAGAAAATGAGAAGTTTCTGGAAATTTCCAGACTACACACCATGTAATTTTAAGTACACGCTTTGTATATGTTCAGCGAGTGTCGTCCGTATACTCGTCGAGTACATGCCGTGCAGGTGACCGTGTATAATTTTATTACTACACGGCGTGTAGTTTTAAACACGTTGTGTAACCCCGACCATGTGGTGGCCATACATGGCGTGTAGGCCTGTTGGCCGGGTAGAACCAGGGACACGCCGTGTTCCCTTTGGAAACGCCGTGTAGCCTATCCGTGTATAAGGGAAACACATGGCGTGTGGGTAAGTCGACGAGGAAAGGAAGAGTAACCAAGTACACGTCGTGTACTCATGTCGGTAGGCTCGGAAAGTAGGTCGCCAGAATTCAGCCATCTTATGAACAGTTAAATGACCAATACACGGCGTGTAGTCCAAAAGTACACGCCGTTTACTTTATTTTTTCGCTTAAAATGGGAAGCAGCCTCATTTTTTAGGTAGAACTCATTCCCTCCTCCCGGATACGCGAACCAGGCCGACCGAATCTGGTTCCTCCTCCCGACCGTCTGTTCGAGACCCGTTTTGAGCTCTTATTAGTGCGTTGGAACCCCCTCGGTAATGCCTCGATTCCTCTTTGGTCGTTTTGTCTTATTTTCATTCTAGAAAGAGTTATAGGGGTTTGAGCGGGTTTGAATGTTTTGTAGATTTACCGTGTTTTAGACCGAATTGGCGGCTGTTACCGGAGGAGTAGCGTTGTACGAGACTCAGGTAGGTGGTGCATATCTTATTTTGTGTTTTCGTGGTTGTTTGTGTAACGCGGCCTTCGGCGTGTTTTCGGGTATTTTGAACGGGACCCGTTTTATCTGATTTTTCATACCGAATTGCTTGTGGGACCTATGGGATGCCTCTGGGTATGCCCGGTTACCAGTTTGCGTGAGCGGGCCGGGTGAGGGGTCGTGGATCATCAGGGAATTTTGGCCGGGGAATGCGAAAATGGTTTTAATTGAAATATTCTTATGTTAAACTGTTAATTTTAATTTATTAAGCCTGTTATAATTGTTAGAGGCATTTAAGACCTCAGTACTGGTATGGGACAGCACTTGGTCTAGTGCAAATTCTATTGTTTAATGGGTTTTTCCTGTTTATGTTTTCTATTTACATATATTATATATGCAATTGCTTAATTGAATCTACTGGACCCTTTGGGTTGTGTTGGGCTTGGCCCGGTTACGTTTGAGTGATGTTGATCATAGGTTGGGCTTGGCCCGGGTTACTTTGGGTGGTTTTGACCACAGGATTGGGCGTCATGGATGTCGGTTTGAGGCAGTGCGACTGTCAGGTTGGGCATGGCCCGGGTTACTTGGATGGTGAGGCCATCAGACTTGATCGACATGGTCGCAGGGACATGAGGTGTCAGATGTTTTGGTGGCTTAGGTACTATTTGGTGATTACCGCTCACCCGGGACTTTGAGTAGTGTTCACACAGAGATACTCCGTGATGAGGTGGTTTTGACCACTCGTGTGGGTAGAGGCCCCCGTAGTTTCGGTTAGGTATTTGGTTGGGGGTGCTTTCCATAGAAAGCCACGTGGGAGGTGAGGAGCCTTCAGGGAATGGGCATGCCTTCGGGATGTCGGTACTTGAGACACAATGTGTCAGGAGGCACATGGTGCCAGTTTACTATTCTTGGGCGTGCCTTCGGGACGTCGGTACTTGAGACACAAGGTTTTAGGTGGCACATGGTTCCGGGTTACTATTTTCGGCGTGCCTTCGGGACGTCGGTACTTGATACACGAGGTGTCAGGTGGCACATGGTGCCGGGTTACACGATAGAGATTTCGGCGTTGGCCGAAGCAGGTGACACTCCATGGTGGCTGTTGAGCACCAGGGGGGTTTGTGTTTATTTGTGCATTGTATTATTTACTACTTTCCTTAGAAATGCATGATTTCTTAAACACGTATATTTGGTACGCTTCGTTGGGTGGTATCCTATTGAGATTTATCTCACACCCTACACGGGCCCTTCAGGACGCGTGTAGACTTTATGGATTTACGTGCAGGAAAGAGGCCAGCTTCAGGAGCTGGGCTGCGTTAGTTGTTGCATGGGGATGGTATGGACCTTGGGTTCATGCCTAGCTGGAGTTTACTTTTTTTAGTTTTTCCTTTTCGTATCATCATGCTTACTTGTTGTAGCTAATGTTGGTTAGTGATTGGCGCCATCTTTATATTCAGTTGTGTATGACCTGCTTTGGATGCATGTTTTACTGTTCAATAGTAGTTACATGTTATCTGCATGCTGTTGTGTTCATTTCTACCATTGTTGTTTATATTTACTGCTTCCGCTGTTTATCTATATTGATTATGCTTCCGCTCTACGGGTTTGGTTCGAGTCAGCTGAGTTTTTCTTTCCACTGCATTTTTACTGTTATACTTGGACCAGTACCCTTATTAGGATCCTCTGAGAGGGTATAGCCTCCCCACTATACCTAACAGACCCTCGCTGCTTGTCGGCAGCCTTTGACGTTCGGGGAGGTTCTCCTAAGGTAGTGACACCCGACCTGTTTGGCACTGTTCGGGTGGCTGGCCGGGTCTGGGTCGTCACAAAGTGGTATCAGAGGAGTTCTTGAGAGGGATTTAGTAGCACCGTTTTATTGGATACTAATGAGATGTATACTTCTCTTTGTATTTCTGATGGTTTTACTATTTGGGATATGGTAGACTGGAGGTAAGTTGTTGTTACTGGGACTGGTTTTTTAGCTTCTGCTTGGGTGCCTGCAGCCCCAGGTGCGAGGGATGGACCTAGCTGCCATGGGTGGGAATTGATGTTTTCTTTTGCTTAGATTAAGGTTTATATGATTTCCACCTCGGTGGATCACTTGATGTGTGATGTTCTTGATTGTGATATGTAACCCTTGACCTGGTATGGTAAGGTAGAATTTGACCTTGGCCCGGTATGGCAAGGCTTGTTGTTGGCTTTTGATAGGAACATTTTTAGGGTATCTCAATTTCATAATTTCACGTATTCTTTGTGAAGTGATAATTCCATGTGAATAAATTCAATTGCCATGCTTTATCTACTTTTAAATGTAAATTGGTGAAATTCCTGATAGAATTGCTAGTTGTTGCAATGTGTATGCCATGCTTTATTTTTGTAGAATTGCATGTTGTAGGATTTTGGATCTGACTCTTAGGAGAGTAGGAAGGTACTATGGTTGAGGCAGTTGAACTGTCAGGATTGGGCGACTCGGTCGTCGGTTTGAGGCAACATGATTTTTCGGGACGGGCATGGCCTGAGGTACATTTGATACTTGGCTCAGGTGAGGGCGAGTAAGGAGGCCATGAGACCGGGATGTCGTGGGGCATGGGTTGCGGTGAGGGGGAGTAAGGGTAGTTGTTATGCACTGCCTTTTACTACTTTCCTTATCTGTGTAGAATATATTTTTGTATATATGTATGGGTTGTCTGATCATTTATGGTATTCAGTGGGTTACTCCTTCATGACTCGATGGAGATTCAGGCAGGAGATGGTACAGTGCCTCAGGATCAGGGTCATAATTCGGTACAGGCAGAGCACAAGCCACAGGTACAGGCTCAGGGACAGGATCAGGTTCAGGATCCAGTACAGGAGGTACAGCAACCGGGTTTGGAATAATTCGGGCCGTGGCTCGACGAGCAGCTACGAGCTAGCCTGGTACGTGTCTTGCAGGGGGTTAACAGAGGAGCACAGGGTACAGATCCTTCTATGGCGTATCTGACGTGGGATTTCCAGTCACAGCACCCACCACTTTTTCAGGGTGAGGGTGGTCCACAGGAGGCAGAGAACTGGATAGAGAGTATGTAGATGATTTTCGAGAAGTTAGAGACGCCTCCAGGGTGGAGGGTCAAGCTGGCGACATACATGCTGAGAGGACTGGCAAAGCGTTGGTGGGACGTACAGGTTCAAGCTCGTAGGCACGAGGGACTAGCTTGGAAGGACTTCGAGGACAGGTTCTTCGAGCACTTTTATCCAGAGACACTGAGGGCAGAGAGAGCTCGGGAGTTCTTGAGTCTTCAGCAGGGAGACATGTCTGTCATGGACTACGCAGCTACCTTCATAGAGCTGTCTCACTTTACACCAGGTATGGTAAGCGATGATGCAGCTAGGGTGAGGTGCTTTGAGGTTGGCTTACGACATGCCATTCGGGTCCAGGTGAACATCTTCAGGCTGGGTTCTTTCTCCGAAGAGGTGAATCTGGTGCTCATAGCCAAGGGCAATGAGAGGGATAAATCTCTCTTGGGGAGGACGACAGCTTTAGGTGATGGCTCGGACAGCAGGAAACGAGGATGGGATGAGTTCCAACAGGGCAGTCAGGCCAGGGATTCTGCTAGACCACCTCGTGGGAGTTCTTCGGTGATTTTCTTTCAGTGCAGACACCCGGGAAATGTTCAGGCGCAGTGTGATAAGCCTCTTAAGGAGTTTCGGGCATGTGGACAGGACAGAAATCTGGAGAGGTTTTGCATGCAGCCTTCTTAGATAGCCGGCAGACAGGGACCAGGACAGACTGCAGCGTCTGGAGTTGGTTCAGGTTCGGTACCCGGAGAGGGTAGTCAAGGTTCAGCTGTGCGCGGAGGTCGTGACAGAGAAGGTAGGACCCAGATGAGGGGTCAGTGGCCGAATATTGGAGTAGCATCGGGAGTTCAGGCATCAGGAAGCCCTGTTTTAGGCCAGGTGCACACCGTGGAGCTGCCAGAGGCTGATCAGGTCGGTGAACGGATGACAGTTAGAGGTACACCGCGGTGTGGTCGTGATCTCCATGTTTCCTTTTTGGCATGACCTATAGAGGCATGTCTGTTTTGAGTGCACGTGGTGCACAGGATCTTTGTGGACTGACTAGATGTTATTCAATAGGATCAGCACCATATCGGGTGTGTGATATATATATATATATATGTATGTATGAGATGTCTAGCATCAGGGCATCGAGGATGCGGGTTACTTGAGGTTCCATGGGCATCGGGGCATCGAGGATGCAGGTTACTTGAGGTGTCGTTGGCATCGGGGCATCATGGATGCGGGTTACTTGAGGTGCTATGCACCAGGACCTCGTGGAGGCGGATACCGATGCGGTGCGGGATACGTTGGGTGTCGGGAGTGATGCAAGAGCACCAATGAGGTGCAGGGGTGACGATGCGTCACAGGAGGACAATGCGTCCGGAAAGAAGGTTATTAAACCCTGTTTTCTTTACGTTTTATTGGGTTGATACCGGGTAAGATGATTCCTAAGGTGGGGAGCCCCCTTGAGGAATTAGCCAGAACCCTTGAGACCGGGAGAGTCTGGGTTACTTTGAACGGAGTGGTATGTTTGGTGCCATCTTAGGGTTTCAGTTGATAGCTCGGGGACAACCTATGTTAAGGTGGGGAGTTTGTAAGAACCCGGGTTTTCAGAACGGGTCAAAATCCCGACCCTGTTTGAATTTTTGACTGGTTTCTGAGGAAACTAGAGAAAATGAGAAGTTTCTGGAAATTTCCAGACTACACGCTGTGTACTTTTAAGTACACGCCGTGTATATGTTTAGCGAGTGTCGGCCGTGTACTCGCTGATTACATGTTTTGTGGGTGACCGTGTAGAATTTTATTACTACACGGCGTGTAGTTTTAAACACGCCATGTAACCCCAACCATGTGGTGGCCATACATGGTCTGTAGGCCTATTGGCTGGGTAGAACCAGGGACACGTCGTGTTCCCTTTAGACACGCCATGTAGCCTAGCCGTGTATAAGGGAAACACATGGAGTGTGGGTAAGTCGGTGAGGAAAGGAAGAGGAACCAAGTACATGCCGTGTACCCCTAGGTACACGCCGTGTACTCATGTCGGCAGGCTCGGAAAGTAGGTCGGCGGAATTCAGCCATCTTATGAATAGTTAAATGGCCAATACATGGCGTGTAGTCCAAAAGTACATGCCGTGTAATTTCTTTTTTAGTTTAAAACGGGCAGTAGCCTCGTTTTTTAGGCAGAACTCATTCCCTCCACCCGGATATGCGAACCAGGCCGGCCGAATCTGGTTTCTCCTCCCGATCGTCCGTCTGAGACCCGTTTTGAGCTCTGATTAGTGCGTTGGAACCCCCTCGGTAAGGCCTCGATTCCACTTTGGTTGTTTTGTCTGATTTTCGTTCTAGAAAGAGTTATAAGGGTTTGAGCAGGTTTGAATCTTTTGTAGATTTACCGCGTTTTAGACCGAATTGGTGGCTGTTACTGGATGAGTAGTATTGTACGAGACTCAGGTAGGTGGTGCATACCTTATTTTGTGTTTTCGTGGTTGTTTGTGTAACGCGGCCTTCGGCGCATTTTCGGGTATTTTGAGCGGGACCCGTTTTATCTGTTTTTCATATTGAATTGCTTATGGGACCTCTGGGATGCCTCTGGGTATGCCCGGTTACCAGTTTGCGTGAGCAGGCCGGGTGAGGGGTCGTGGCTCATCGGGGAATTTTGTCCGGGGAACGCCAAAATGGTTTTAATTGAAATATTATTGTGTTAAACTATTAAGTTTAATTTATTAATCCTATTATAATTGTTAGAGGCATTTAAGACCTCAATGCTGGTATGGGACAACACCTGGTCTAGTTCAAATTCTACTGTTTAATGGGTTTTGCCTTTTTATGTTTTCTGTTTACATATGTTATATATGCAATTGCTGAATTGCATCTGTTGGACCCTTTGGGTTGTGTTGGGATTGGCCCGGTTACATTTGAGTGATGCTGATCACAGGTTGGGCTTGGCCCGGGTTACTTTGGGTGGTTTTGACCACGGGATTGGGCGTCATGGATGTCAGCTTGAGGCAGTGCGACTGTCAGGTTGGGCATGGCCCCGGTTACTTGGATGACGATGCCATCAGACTTGATCAACATGGTCGTAGGGACACGAGGTGTCAGATGTTTTGGTGGCTTAGGTACTATTTGGTGATTATCGCTCACTCAGGACTTTGAGTAGTGTGCACATAGATATACTCCTTGATGAGGTGGTTTTGACCACTCGTGTGGGTAGAGTCCCCCGTAGTTGCGGTAAGGTATTTGGTTGGGGGTGCTTGCCGTAGAAATCCACGTGGGAGGTGAAGAGCCTTCAGGGAATGGGTGTGCCTTCGGGACGTCAATACTTGAGACACAAGGTGTCAGGAGGCACATGGTGCCAGGTTACTATTCTTGGGTGTGCCTTTGGGACATTGGTACTTGAGACACAAGGTGTCAAGTGGAACATGGTGTCGGGTTACTATTTTGGGCATGCCTTCGGGACGTCGGTACTTGAGACACAAGGTGTCAGGTGGAACATGGTGTCGGGTTACACGACAGAGATTCCGGCGTTGGCTGAAGCAGGTGACACTCCATGGTGGCTGTTGAGCACTAGTGGAGTTTGTGTTTATTTGTTCATTGTACTATTTACTACTTTACTTTCAAATGCATGACTACTTAAACACATATATTTGGTACGCACCATTGGGTGGTATCCTACTGAGATTTGTCTCACACCCTTCACGGGCCTTTCGGGACGCGTCTAGACTTTATCGATTTACGTGTAGGAAAGAGGCTAGATTCAGGAGCTGGGCTGTGTTAGTTGTTGCATGGAGATGGTATAGACCTTGAGGTCATGCCTAGATGGAGTTTACTTTGTTTAGTTTTTCCTTTTCGTATCAGCATGCTTACTTTTTGTAGCTAATGTTGGTTAGCCATTGGCTCCCTCTTTATATTCAGTTGTGTATGACCTGCTTTGGATGCATGTTTTACTGTTTAGTAGTAGTTACATGTTATCTGCATGCTATTGTGTTCATTTATGCCACTGTTTTTTATATTTACTGCTTCCGCTGTTCATCTATATTGATTATGCTTCCGCTCTGCGGGTCTGGTTCGAGTCTGCTGAGTTTTTCTTTCTGCAGCATCTTTACTGTTATACTTGGACCAGTACCCTTATTAGGATCCTCCGAGAGGGTATAGCCTCCCCCACTATACCTAACAGATCCTCGCTTCTAGTCGGGAGCCTTTGGCGTTCGGGGAGGTGCGCCTAAGGTAGTGACACCCGACCCATTTGGCACTGTTCGGGTGGCTGGCCGGGTCTGGGTCGTCACACCTATGTAGGCTATATGTTCCATGTTTTGATATTTAGTAGGTATGGAAGACTTTATAATATCTAGTTTTTAGAAAACCAAGTTGTCTTATTATTCTATTGTAACCAAGTCCATTCTAATATCTCTAAACTCTACACCTTCCGTGCAACCCTCTCTAGGACCTACTGCTGCTCGTATGAGTTTGAATCTAGTTGTGCAAGGTGTATCTAGGAAAATTAAATTGAAGAGTTTAAACATGTTTTGGGGATCAACATAACTGGAAAAACTTACCAGGAAATTCACCGAAGGTGGTGGACTTGGTGAAGGTATAAATTAAATACTCTTTTTTACTAAAATTTTGTTAGTTAATAATGTTTAAAAAAAATTTTGTAGGAACATCAATGGTGATGTCTGTGGGATAGTGTTGGGAAGCATAAGAGTACGATAAAATTGTGAGGACACAATTATTTTTAAGGGAGAATAATGTGATGCCCCGAACATATTTATATTTTTAATAATAATATTTTTTTAATAATTATCATTATTATTATTTTTTTAATAATGGTACCATCCAAAATAAACGTTTGTAGAATAAAAATAAGACATTTTTTATTTAATATAAAGTCTAAAAACTTACATTTTCAATCAGGTAAAAAGACCATAACTAACCAAGAATACCTACTATAATACCTATAAAAATCACTAGGAGACCACCAAACACAACAAAAATACTAATAAAATAGTAAAAATCCTTCAGGTGCATCACAATGAAAAACATTATGGAAAGAACAATGAAAGCTGTACTAAGAATCAAGGGGAGGAAGAGCACTATTCTTACAAGAAAAATTGGTTTTTGAAGTTTGGAACACCCTAAACAAGTATTTATTATGCCTTAAAGATAAACATGAATATTGATGACCGTTGGGGTCTTTATATGACCATTGGTTTTTGTAACGGTCATAAAAATTTAATAATCGTTAGGTATTTTAATTATTTTGATTATTTTTAGTGTTCTGAGTATATAAGTATTTTAATTTTTTCAAATTTTTTAAAAATGATTAAAATGATTTAAATTTATATCATTGGTTAAATAATGACAAAGTTTTAATTAAAGATATATTTGGGGTTTAAAAACCATGAGGTTTATTTTAAAATGAACATAAACTTATAAACGTAATGACATGGTTTTTAATTGAGGTTGTATTTAGAATTTTAACTTATAATGTTTTAACACTCATAAATATATTCAACTTATAGAAACAAGGGTATTTGGAGTTTTTTTACCATAAGAAAGAATATATATTTGTGTGTATTTGTGTGTGTGTGTGTGTTCTATTTATAAAACTTTTTATTTGAGTTTAATTATTGTTTTTGATAAAAAAAATGGTGAGTACCCACCCAACCAAGCGCAGCCTTGAAGGCCAAGCCCTCACGGTCGGTGGGCATCACACTTAGCCAACCGAGTTTAGAGAACCCATAGCTACGCATGCATGGTGCATGCTGAGTCATGAACATGTCGTTCATGGTGAGGCCTAAGAGCGCACACAGACCCATGTATAGGTGGTCTCGCCCAAATGTTTCCAAGATTTTATGGTTAAGTGGTCTCTTGTAGTTTATCTTGGATTGTTGAATCCTCAGAGACCTAATAAGTAACTTACAGACACATAAATTCTATGTATTGTTTTTGGCTATGAAGTGGCCAACTTGGGTTGATTTTAGATGGTTTTAAGTGAATTATGAGAGAATTAAGTGAAATCAATTTAAAAGAATGAGTTTATCCTAGGTTATCACTTGGGGTGGATTGGATGCATTCATTTTTCAACTATTTCAATTTCTTATATTTGATATGGGTTCATTTAAGAAGATTAAACAAAATCATCAATTACTGGTTTAATACCTACAAAACTTAATACTAATCACCTATATACTTATAGGATCAAGGTTTTGAGCACTCTAAGGTAAAGTTTTTTATTAAAACTTGAAGTGTCTGACCTTAAATTCAACAATGAGGAAGAAATTTAAAGATCATCAAACAAAATTATCAATTAAAAGAAGTGATTAGAAATTAATGGAGTGAGAAATATCATCTAATACATCTCATTTATAATACCTTTTATCAACCCATAAGTGTTTTATCCCTCCATTGATTCTATGGTTTTAATGGAAGTGGGAAGTAGACTCATGAGGCAGGAATTGAAGAAATAAAAAAACAATGAAATAACGATCCCTCCACCATTGTGTGATAATTTCACAAGGTTTTTGTGTGAATAAATTGACACCTTGATCCAATGGTATCAATTTTATATGAATAAGAACATAATAAGAGGATAAGAATAACTTTTATTAAGAAACTAAGGTGAATTGTAGAACTTACATGAGAAAGACAAACTCAAGGCAATAAAATTGCAGCATAACATTACAATTAAACAAAGCACCAAAGATCGTTAACTCCATCACCATCACTACCTTAAATAGGTATTTCAAGAATCATGGTTTTAAATCCAAATATTAAAAATCATCCCACTTGATTATGGTAGGCCTAGGGTGGTTTAAAATAAGGTAGAGTGGACTTCTTCATCCTTGACCTGAAGTGGAAGCCATCTTGCATCCACCAAACATAGTCTAATCAATGACTTTATATATGGAAGAATTTGAGTCTTCCATAGCATAATAAAATCAATCCTCAGATGTCTCCTAACAATCTGTAAAATTTCAACCCAAATGGAATTTTGGTTTGAGATATATCATTGAAATGGTGGAATGTTTTTCTGGGGTGTAGAATCTGGCCCAGAATTTTATCTTCAACTTGGGAAACCTATAACTCTATTAAAACATCCTAATTGGCTCTTGTCACTATTGTAATAAATATTTCCCTTTATTTCCTCTATCTTTATTTTAATTTTTAGAATTATTGTTCTTGGATCTTGGCTTCTACAGTAGTTTGATTGGGTTGTTGTCCAGTTCACTTCACCCATAATTTTTTTAGTTTAAGGCTTACTTTGGTGGTCTTACAATGTGAATCTTCAAGTACTCCAAAAGTATGAATTGTTCCCAATGTAATTAGAATCCTGAAAATTAAATATGAAAATAAAATCAAGATCATTGGGTATTTTATATGGTGTTCAAAAATGTACCATGTAATAGTTCATTTTAAGGACTTAAAATCATAATGTGAAATGATGTTCAAAGTGTAAAATGAACTAAAATAGTGTTTATGAATAATGAAGCAAATGAATATTATATACATTAATAATGAATATTAGACTAATTAAGTGGATAATCACACCCCCAACTTATGTTTTTCTAGTCCCGAGCAAAATATATCTCAAAAATATGAAATTTGAATTCCCTTTTCTAAAAATATTTTAATACACAATGATCACCAAAAACCATTATACTAAACAATCATGAAACCGATCAAAATATTTTAATACAATATTGTTTCATAATAATATACCAATCCCAATCTCATTCTTTTTTTCAAATTCATTGTCATATTTCATCTAATATAAATTAAGCATAATGATGTGTTGTGCATCATAATAGACATGGGGGTTTATCTTTATTTAAGGGGGAAATGATGGAAGTGCTAGGTGGAATCACATTTCAATGTTAAGATGAGTATTCAATTTTTTTATTTTATATATTTTTTTGTTTTTTTAGTAATTTTTCCATGGTAATTGAAATTGTAATCAATAGAGTCAACCCATGTAGCGAGACTTTGCTGATGACTCTCAGGCTCAAAAACCATAGATCACCAAGTGAATCACACATACTTATGCATCATCTAGAGTTAACTCCGTAAAAAACAAATTCAAATTACCATAAATAGATATAAAATTACTAATTTTGGGCTAGAAAACTATGGATTCGTGATCCCCAAGTTTCGAAAGCCACACATTATATCATTTCATTTCTCTACGTGAAAATTTATTGTTTTTTTATTTTATTTTTTGATTTTTTATTGAATACTCATATTAAAACTAAAATTATCACAAAAACTATGATATTTATTTGGGGGACCCCATGAACTAAAACTAATACCCCACTATCCAAAGGACGTGTGTTGTGATCTTTTTTTAATTTGGATGAAAATATAAACGATTAAAAATATCACATTAGACAGCTATACTTTCCAAAATCTATACTCATGAAATTATACATGGATTAAAATCAAAATCAGGGAATGATAAATTATTTTATATTTAGTTTCAAAATTTTCAATGTATATTATCATGTTCAAATTTAAAGAAAATTTTCTTTCCATTTACACACATTTTTTTATTTCAAAAGGATTTTTTTTCTTTTCACACCCCCCCCCCAACTTAGAAAAACATTGTCCCCAGGGTTTAAAGAAAATAAAACTTAGAATGGGAGTAGAAGAGAGGAGTTAAAATAGGATATTGAAAATGAGAATCATGGAATAAAGTCACCTAGTGGTTGGATTTTACGTTTTTGTTGATCCAATTTAATCCTTCGATATCCATGTCGCTTGCAGTGTTCCATAGTTGAACAAGGAAAAACAAATAGACAAACAATACAAAACAATATATTTATTTATTTATTAATATAAAAAAATTAAAATATAAGTATATAAAAAAATTATAGAATAATGAAGCATTATAAGATGTAGGTTAGTGGAACTCATGTTCCCCTGTCTCCCTTCGGTCTTGGGTTTGAGTCTTTGTGGCTTCACCGGTTGTGACAGGGTTTTACCCACAACCGACGATGTGTCATTTTAATTTTTTTTAATTATTATTATTATTTTTTCTTTTAACCTAAAAACACATAAAAAATAAACTAATGATACATTGTCTTCTTTTTAAATTCTGAAGGTATTACTCAAGGATCACACCATGTGACACGAATGAATATGGTGTTCCCCTTTCATAACCATCCATACTCATAATAGAAGAACATGTCAACAGTCTAAGGTACTATCATATTTAGAGTTGATTGATTAAGTTTTTTTAAAATATTAAAATGATTAATTAATCCTATTTGAAAAATAAAGATGATTCACAATGATTGGAAACATGAAAACCACGGGTTGCATCCCATGTAGATATGGCATCCCACCTTTTTAACACATAAACTTTCATTACATTATACAAAACTGAGGATCTTTAAGGTTTAGTGTCTTGGAAACCAAGAACTTAATACATGACAACAACAAAAAAATTCTTCTTAAACACTTGAAAGGATTATTCATTTGTTCATCCTAAGTTCATTACTTCATCTCATAACCTGGTAACATACATCAAAGGAAAGGGTGAGCAGAATTCCCAGTAAGGGAAACAAGGAAAACATTTTACATGTGAACTGTAGATACATTAATAAAGTCATGAAAAAGAACTTTATGTCATGAGAAAGAAATCATGAGTCATATCATAATAAAAATAACGTGTTTCATAACTTGAAGATGTGGCTACAACATTTAACTTAGACAATCATTTCCGTTTCACCAAGGTCCATCCCCAAGGTGTCATTAAAAAAAATTACCAAGGTTATTCACCAAGGTATCGTTAAAATGGTCATCTCTAGACATTAAGTCTTTACCCAATGCATTGGAGCGCTATCAGGGCGCACCCTTAATTTGTCTTTATTATCATGTGAGCCACATATATAATCATCAATAATTTCATAAACAAACCATATAGCATAAAATAAATGGGTTTCATGTCATAGTCATAACATTTTAAAAACTGCTTTAAAGACGTGATCTTTATATCACTTTAAACCCACAGAAAAGGAAAGAGGGTCTCATGTATATAAATCCTAGAATTTAAAATAGAACATTTTGATGTATATATATATATATGTTAATACCCCTATAGAATAAAGAGTTTTGAGTATTCACTTAATAAAATAAAAGAATTTGAGAAAAAGAGAGGGACATTTTGAGACGAAAATTTGGCAGCATAACGGCTATGTTGCAGGGTTTTAGAAAACATTGAAAAGAGAGGGGACATGGGTCACCCACTCATAAATGATCCATAAAATAGTATAGGTACAGAATATAAGAGATATAAGAACATGTTAATGAAATTTTAAGGACATACCATATGAAATGAAAAACATTAAAGGAAGACAAAAATAAGATTTGTCTTATGAAGAATTCGGCAGCCTAACGGCGTCACTTAAAACTTCAAAAAATGAATTGATGAGATTAAATATGGTATCTCATCATGTGAACATAAAAGGATAGTATGATGAATGTATATATCATACCCCAACATGGAAAAAGGAACTTTAAAGACTTTACATGAAAGTAGAACTTTGAAAATGGGAAGAGTGAAAGAATCCCTTACAAAAATTCAGCAGCCTAACGGCGCCACTTAAACATTCTTAAAATGAATTTATGAGACCAAGAGGGGGTATCTCATCATATGAAAATGAAAATTACAGTAATATGAATATAAAAGAACACCCCTAACATAAGAACATTGGGATTAAAATAAATTACATAAATGAGAGTACTTGAAAAGAAAGAGAGAGGTAGGATCCCTTACCTTAAAACGTATGTTCTAAAACTCAAAGGTTGGGACCCTGAAGTATTGATGGAATCTTGGGAGGACTTTTTGAGAGGTAATGAGACCATAACTTCATTGAGAAGGATTTTGGAATGGAAAGTATGAGAGAATGTCTTGGTATTTATAGGGTAAGTGAGTGGATAAAGCATTAATGGCCAAGGGACACCTCATTGGTGGTATTGGCAAAACCATGGGCTTGCCCATGGTATTTGTAAGAACTCAGATCTTCGTTTCAGGTATGATTTTCCTTTTTCTGGAGTTTTTAAGAAAAATGATTTTTTTGGAAATTTTTGAAGTACACGTCGTGTACTCTTCTCCGGCTCGAAGCCGTGTGCTGGCCATGTCGGGCCACACACACGGTGTGTAGGGGTGACGTGGAGGCCGATTTTGGTGGAGTACGGAAAGGACCCAGTACACGTCGTGTACTATAAAATTACACGCCGGGTACTTTTATTTTTTTTTACTAAACGGACCGGGGTCGCACCTCATCGTGATATTCGTCTTCTTCTAGGTCTTGTTCGTCCGAGAGCAACCCGTACGGCCGGATCTTCGACGAGCTCCCATCTCTTCGTTAGTTCTCTGATTCAAGAATGGTCGATTGCGTGGGAATCGCAGCGGTGAGTTCTTCCTTCTGCTTACTCCTTGTTTTCTGATTCCTCCTCGTTTTCGAGTTATCATGGGTTGAGCGTTTTATGCGTTTTCTCAGATCTATGATGTTATAAGGGGAATCTTTCATCGTGGTTCACGTATATCGATCTCCTAGGATCTAGGTAGGTGGTTTGTGCCTTTTCGTAGAAATTTGATGAGTATTTTGTGCAAATTCCACCAATACCCTTGAACGGGGTATTGCGTGTTACCTATTTTTCTCTTTTTTTTCCTTCTTTGCTTGACTTCTGTAGTAGAGGTTTATACTTATGATTAGAGTTTTTATTTTTTGCTCAGGTTGCTTTTATATGCTTGTTCTGCCTGTTTGGAGTTTTTTCAGTTGCCCTGCCTATTCGTAGGATAGTGGAACTACTACTTTTTTTGATGTTGAGCCTTAGAATGATAGACAAGTAGTTCTTGAGGTTTACTTGGATGATGTATGCGTGCTGAGCATGTTTTATCCTTCACTCAGGACTGTGAGAACCTAGAGTAGTAGACCAAAGTGAGAATTGACGGAAGGGATTCTACAGAGTGTCTTTTAATTACGATGCGAGACCACAGAAGGAATTGACATTGAGTGATTACTCAGAGAGTCTATAGTTCCTCGACGCGGGCCACAGGGGGGATAGACATTGAGTTCTTCCCTAGAGAGCCTTTAGCACGATACGAGACTATAGGGGGGATTGACGGTGAGTGCTTCCCCAGAGAGTCTGTTATTTTCATAGCTGAACCAGAGGGGTGAGACTGTGTGTACCTCCTAGAGGGTTGCTATTACTTGTAGTTTGAACCATAGGGGTTAGGCTGTGAGAGATACCCATAGGGTTACCTATTTTCTTCTTGTTGCTGGCTGTTTACTTCTGTACTTTATTGTTAGAACTGTGGATTGTAGCTGCTTGTGTTTTCCTGTTTAGTGCTTCTTGTTTTATTACTGTCATGTATTCATTGACTATTGGGCACAAATATTTGGGTGATTGCCTACTGTGATTGTATCTCACATCCTGTTTGGGCCATTATTTTGGGCCCAAACAGACTATGTTGTTGCAGGTATAGATAAGGGCAATCACCCTTTTACTTCAGGTTCTTGATTGCACTGGAGCTGGAGAGCATGGGACCGAGCCGTGGCTCACGATGCTGAGGAGTTTATTTTGTTTTCCTTGCACTTTTTTTTCAGTTGTACTTCAGCACTTTGGTTTTTTTGATGCTTTCCATATACATATGTACCATATTGCATCATTATTAGTTATCCATTGTTTCCGTTGTTCAGTTTAGTTGTTGTATGTTTTTTATTGATTCTGCTATTGTGTTTGGTTGTTTTCTGTTGTATACTTTACTAAATGAGGGCATAGTTTCCCCACCGAATCACCAAGTCCCTCACTGCTAGTTGGAAGCCTCTGGCATTTGGGGAAACGCGCTTGGGGTCATGTGGCGAACCGGGTACAGGGCACTAGTGGAGGGGCTCCGGATTCCGGTCATTACAAAGTGGTATCAGAGGAGTTCTTTTCTCTTGCTTTACTGTTTGGAGACTTTAGCTTGGGATAGGATGGATTCGGTACTTGGTATTAAGTTGTGCTTGGGAGTAGCTAACCCATGTACAGGGAAAATCCATACTACCTCATTAATTGCAGTTTGCTAAATTTGAGATTTTATGGTTGATCTGATTTCACCTAGAGTGATTCACATGACTTGTGCTATTATTGTTTTTATGTTTCGGTTCTATTTCTGTCGTAACCCAATAATATGAGGGTATTCCATCTCATTCATCATATAGGCACTTGTATAATCACATTCCATGCATCATTTCCATGCCATCCAGGGTGCATTAGCGATTGCATGCTGTTGTGATAGACTCTGTGTAGATTATGCATGCTGTTGTGATAGATGCTTGAAAGATGCTTTGCTGTTATGTTAGAAAATTTTTTGTTCACTCTTTATTTAAAAAATGATCATGTTTTCTCTTGTATATGATTGTGGGAGATTCCAGGCTTTGATTCATGGGGAGTATGGGCCCTCACGGATCGGAATTTGGCACCTCTTTGCCTGGTTTTTAGTGTTTATGGGATTCTGTGCAGTTTCCGAGCTACTGCCTAGAAAAACCCAGAATACACGGCGTGTACTTTTTGAATACACTCCATGTAGTTTTCATGCCGTGTCACTGACCGTGTGAGAAGAACACGGTGTCGTGAAAGTAACCCGGGAACATGCCGTGTACGGTAGGTACACACTGTGTAAGTTCGGAGCCGTGTACTCGGTCGTGTCACTAACAACACGGGTTGGTGAAGCATGGGTAGAACATGCCGTTTCCAGAGGGAACACGCCATGTAGTCCTGTACAGGTACCCGGTCGTGTCATTAACAACACAGGCCGACTTTACCTTCTTTTCCACACGCCGTGTTTTTTCGGAACACGCCATGTAGTCGTGTACTAGTACCCGGCCGTGTCACGAACAACATGGGACGGTTTCACCTTTTCCTATACACACCGTTTTTGTTCGGAGCACGCTGTGTAAGGTTCAGCCGTGTAGACGGTCGTGTGCTTAACAACACAGGACGCCGAAGCCTTGTCTAGTGCACGCTGTGTTTGTTTCAAACACGTCGTGTAGTCTTAGGTTGAGTTGGACCGTGTGGGTTAGCCGTGTGAAGAGACTCGGGAAGGGGAATAGTTTTCAAGTACATGCCATGTGTTGGGGTCAACACGCCGTGTAGTTTGAGGTGTACACGACTTGTAGGGAAAGAGTACATGTCCATGTTAGTGGCTTAAGAAGACACGTCGTCTAGTTTTTATACACGTCATGTAGTCGTGTTTTTCAATCTTGGGTGTTTTCCTTACCCTGTTTCCATTTTGTACTCTTGTATTCTTTGTCCTTGTTTTCTTGATCTAAGGTGTACTCTTGATCTTTCAGAGCTATGCCTCTGAGACGTCCTCTGGTCATACGTCTGTTGCCAGACAGTGATCAGACGCCAGACAGGGCTGATCAGGGACTTCCTGCCGATCCTCCAGTCGGGCCAGCTTTGGCACCTCCTGTTATACCAGTTGCAGGCACTAATGTGCAGTTCAGGGAAGGTTTCATGGGGATTATGCAGGCCTTCCAGGGAGCACCGCCTCCTGCCACGACTATGGAAGACTTGACGCGGGTTTTCTAGCAGCATCATCCTCCTACGTTCTTGGGGGAAGGAGGACCTCAGGCTGCAGAGTCATGGATGGAAGCCATTCTGACTATCTTCAAGCATCTGGAGAAGCCTCCAGAGAGGCGGGTCAAGATCTCTACCTACATGCTCTGATACTCCACCAAGAGGTGGTGGGATGTGATCTCACAGGCGGGTCAACAACAGGTTATGGCTTGGGAGGAGTTCCAGCGCGTGTTCTATGACTACTTCTACCCGAAGACCCTGAGGGCCGACCAAGCCCGGGAGTTCATTAGCTTAGAGCAGGGTACTCTTTATGTCATGGAATATTCTGCTCGTTTCACTGAGCTGCAGCGCTTCACACCCCTCCAGGATGGGAGTGGGGTTTTCTTAGCAAGGAAGTTTGAGGATGGTCTCAGGCGGGAGATCCGCTCGCAGGTGAACCTCTTCCAGCTGACTTCCATCACTTCCATCATCAACCAGGTACTGATTGTGGAGCGTAATCTGAGAGACTCTGGAGCTGCAAGCCAGGTCGGTCCTGCTTCCAGAGCTAGTTTGCCTCTAGATGACGGCAAGAAGCGCTGTAAAGATCCTATGCGCGGTGATCCGAGGAAGCAAGATACATCGTCAGGCAGCCAGGTGACATGATACTAGTGTGGCCGGTCAGGGCACATGAGGAAGCAGTGCCAGAGGGACCCCGTGGAGTGCCGATCTTGTAGCAAGATGGGTCACCTTCAGTGTTTATGTCAGGTTTTCTCACCAGAAGCTGGTGACCGGGGTTCTTCCATGACTCCTCGTTCAGGAGCAGCACCACCAGTTTCTCACCAGTCGGGGAACTGGAGTTCTTCCGATCATTCGGGCCGAGGTGGAGATCGAGGCCATGGTAGTCAGCCACCAGTTCCTCGGCACCAGTAGGGATGTTCATCTCAGAGTGGTCAGCCAAGGGAACAGGGTCGCGGTGCAGGTCAGTCTTTTTCCATGGAGCAGACTTATCAGGAGAAGGATCCCGACCCTTCTACAGTTCGAGGTACGATTTTAATAGCCTCAGTTTTATCTTCATCCCTTTTCGATACTGGTGCTACACATATCTTTATCTCTATTACTGTCATGGAGAGCCTTGGGCTCTCCATCTTCTCTTCTATCGACCCGTTGACACTAGACACACCTTTGGGGATGAGGACATCAAGTGTACGCCAGAGAAGAGAGTGCCCTCTCGAGGTTACAGGGTATCATTTCTCATGGAATCTCTATGTCCTAGATATGACAGTCTATGATGTCATCCTTGGAATGGACTGGTTGATTCCCTTTCAAGAAGTCGTCGACTTTTATCGCCGTAGAGTGAGTTTTGTTTCACCAGAGGGCGAGTCTTTTCTTCATAAAGGCGAATGGGACGTTTGGGCGAGTCGGGCAGGACTCAAGCATCTTGGGCTAGGAGGGGTGATGGCCCAGATTTCTAGTATTTATCTGGATGATTAGGGGACTCCACAGTTGGACTTTCCTCCAGTGTTGGATTGTTTCAAGAACGTCTTTCCAGAGGACTTTTCAGGTTTGCCTCTGGAGCATGAGGTAGACTTCTCTATTGAGCTCGTGCTGGGAGCGGCACCGGTGTCCATTCCTCCCTATAGGATGGCTACACCTGAGTTCCAGGAGCTCAAGAAGTAGTTGGAAGAGTTGCAGGCAAAGGGTTTCATCCAACCCAGTACTTCTCCTTGGGGTTCGCCTGTCCTGTTTGTGAAGAAGGCAGACGATACCCTTCAGCTTTGTGTGGATTATCGGAAGCTGAACCAGTTGACGGTCAAGAACCGATATACCTTGTCGAGTATCGATGACCTCTTTGATCAGCTTCGAAGAGACCGGGTGTTCTCGAAGATTTATTTGAGGTTCAGTTACCATCAGTTGCGCGTTAGACCATCACATATACCTCTGACAGCCTTCAGGTATGGTCTATACGAGTATACAGTCATGCCGTTTGGTCTCACGAACGCGCTTGCAGTTTTCATGGCACTGATGAACCAAGTGTCCCATCCTTACTTGGACTCCTTTTTCATGGTCTTCATGGATGATATCTTGGTATACTATCACACTCGACATGACTATGACACACATCTTGAGATCATTCTGAGTACAATGATAGAGCATCGGCTTTATGTTAAACTCTCGAAGTGACACTTCTGGATGGATCAGATTCACTTCTTGGGTCACGTCATCTCATAGGAAGGAGTATCTGTGGACCTAGAGAAAGTGAGAGTTGTAGTTTCTTGGGAGCATCCAAAGAACGTCTTTGAGGTAAGAAGCTTCCTAGGGATGGATGGATACTACAGATGCTTCATTCAGGATTTTTCTCGTCTAGCATCACCCTTGAAAGGTTTGACCAAAAAGGGGGTGAAGTTCTTATGGTCAGATTCTTGTGAGTCAGCCTTTCATGAGCTGAAAGGGAGGTTGACGTCGGCACTAATACTAGTCTTTCCGGAGCCAGGCAAGAGCTACACTGTTTACTGTGATGCTTCAGGTATCGGGCTGGGGGATGTGCTTATACAGGGGGATAGAGTAGTTGTGTATGGGTCTCGGCAGTTGAGGCCACATGAGAGGAACTACCCTATGCACGATCTGGAGTTGGCAGATGTTGTTCATGCCTTACGCTGTTGGAGACACTATCTTCTGGGAGAGCACTTTGTAGTCTTCACTGACCACAAGAGTCTCAAGTATATCTTCACTCAGCGTGATTTGAATCTGAGGCAGCACAGGTAGGTCGAGTATCTTCAGTCTTTTGATTTCGATCTTGCCTGTATGTCGGGGAAGGGAAACGTAGTGGAAGATTCACTGAGCAGGAGAACTTAGGTTCAGGTAGTTCAGGAGGACAGAAGTGAGTGGAAGCTTATGGCTCTATTCTCTGAGATGCATCTGGAGGTTCACGACAGACAGGGAAAGACCTTCCTATCTTCTGTAGCTATTACCTCTACACTAATTGATCGGGTACGGATGTGGAAACTATCAGACTCAGAAGGCTTAGTCATGTAGGAGAGTGTGTCGGGAGGGGACCCTCTTCCTGGATGGACAGTGGGGGAGGACAAGATCTTGCGTTTCCAGGGACGCGTATGGGTTCCAGCAGACATACGCTTGGAGATGATGTGGGATTTTCATTCCTCTGTTTGGGTAGTTCATCCTGGCGTCACCAATATGTATAGGGATCTTCATCACCAATACTGGTGTCCAGGTATGAAGAAGGATGTTGCGGACTTCGTCATGAGATGTTCTACTTGTCAGCAGGTGAAAGCAGAGCATCAGCGACCAGTAGGGCTTCTGCAGCAGTTACCCATTCCGAAATGGAAGTGGAACGATGTTGTGGTGGACTTTGTGATTGGGTTTCCGAGGTCGCCTCGAGGGAATGATGTTGTTTGGGTTGTCGTCGACAGGCTCACGAAGGTTTCCCACTTCTTGCCAATCAAGGAGACCTTCAGTTTCAATGATTTGGGATGACTTTACATCCGAGAGATCATTCGTCTGCATGGGGTCCCACACTCCATCATTTTAGAAAAGGATGTGCGCTTTAACTCTCGGTTCTGGCAGGGACTTCAGAAGGCTTTGGGTACACAGGTACTTTTGAGTAAAGCATACCATCCCCAGACTGATGGCCAGTCCGAGCGCACGATCCATGTGCTTGAGTATATTCTCTGAGCTTGCATCCTAGACTTTGGCGGCTCTTGGGAGAAGCATATTCCTATGGTGGAGTTCACCTACAACAAAAGCTTTCATGTTACTATTCAGATGGCACCTTACGAGGCTCTGTACGGTAGGCCATGCTGATCACCCTTATGCTGGCTGGAGGCAGGAGAGGCAGCTTTGCTGGGACCTCGTCTTGTTCAGGAGACCTCAGAGCAGATAGAGAAAATTCAGAAGAGGATGGCTACAGCACAGTCTCGACAGAAGTCTTATGCTGATCAGTGGAGATGACCTCTGCAGTTCGAGGTCGGGGATTAGGTTTTCCTGCAGGTCGCACCGAGGTTGGGACACAAGAGGATTCAGAGACAGGGTAAGCTTTCACCGCGGTACATCGGGCCGTTTGAGGTCTTGGAGAGAGTTGGACTGGTTGCCTATCAGTTGCATCTACCTCAGAGGTACCGGGCCATGCACGACGTCTTCCATGTCTCTCAGCTCCGATGCTACTTTTCAGACCCGTCTCGTGTATTTCATCCTGAGGAAGTCGAGCTTGAAGCAGATGAGTCGTTCGAGAAGCATCCTATCTGGGTTGTCGATCGCAGTACGAAGGTTCTCCGTGGGCGGTCTGTTCCTTTATTACGAGTGCTATGGAAGCATGGGCAAGTACAGGACGAGACCTGGGAGAGGGAGGTCGATGTACGATCGCAGTGGCTGGAGCTGTTTGGGGTTTCTTCTTCTACGCCTCGCTAGGGAAATTCGAAGACGAATTTCTTTAAGGGGGAAAGTTTGTAAGAACCCAGATCTTCGTTTCAGGTACACTTTTCCTTTTTCTGAAGTTTTTAAGAAAAATGAACTTTCTGTAAATTTTCGAAGTACACGCCGTGTACTCTTCTCCGGCTCAAAGCCGTGTGCTGACCATGTCGGGCCACACACACGGTGTGCAGGGGTGACGTGGAGGCTGATTTTGGTGGAGTATATAAAGGACTCAGTACACGCTGTGTACTCTAAAAGTACACACCGTATACTTTTATTTTTTTTTACTAAACGGGTCGGGGTCATGCCTCATCACGATATTCGTCTTCTTCTAGGTCTCATTCGTCCGAGAGTGACCTATACGGCCGGATCTTCGACGAGCTCCCGTCTCTTCGTTCGTTCTCTGATTTGAGCACGGTCGATTGTGTGGGAATCACAGCTGTGAGTTCTTCCTTCTTCTTGAGCCTTGTTTTCTGATTCCTCCTCGTTTTCGAGTTATCGTGGGTTGATCATTTTGTGCGTTTTCTCAGATCTACGACGTTCTAAGGGGAATATGTCATCGTGGTTCACGTATATCGATCTCCTAGAATCGAGGTAGGTGGTTTGTGCCTTTCTGTAGAATGTTGATGAGTATTTTATGAAAATTCCACCAATACCCTTGAACGGGGTATTGCGTGTTACCCGTTTTTCTCTGTTGTTTGCCTGCTTTGCTTGACTAATGTAGTATAGGTTTATACTTATGATTAGAGTTTTTATTTTGTGCTCAGGTTTCTTTTCCTTGCTTGTTCTTCCTGTTTGGCATTTTTCCAGTTTCCCTGCCTAGTCGTAGGATAGTGGAACTGATACTTTTTATGTTGTTGAGCCTTAGAATGATATCCAAGTAGTTCTGGAGGTATACTTGGATGATGTACACGCGTTGAGCATGTTTTATCCTTCACTCAAGACTGTGAGAACCTAGAGTAGTAGACCAAAGGGAGAATTGATGGAAGGGCTTCTCCAGAGTGTCTTTTAATTACGATGTGATACCATAAGAGGAATTGACGTTGAGTTCCTCCTCAGAGAGTCTGTAGTTCCTCGATGCGGGCCACAGGGGGAATAGACGTTGAGTGCTTCCCCAGAGAGCCTTTAGCACGATACGAGACTATAGGGGGAATTAACGGTGAGTGCTTCCCCAAAGAGTTTGTTATTTTCATAGCTGAACCAGAGGGGTGAGACTGTGTGTGCCTCCTAGAGGGTTTCTAGTACTTGTAGGTTGAACCATAGGGGTTAGGCTGTGAGAGCTACCCATAGGGTTACCTATTTTCTTCTTGTTGTTGGTTGTTTACTTGTGTACTTTATTGTTAGAACTGTGGATTGTAGTTGCGTGTGCTTTCCGGTTTACTACTTCTTGTTTTATTACTTTCATGTATTCATTGACTGTTGGGCACAAATATTTGGGTGATTGCCTACTGGGATTGTATCTCACACCCTGTTTGGGCCATGCTTTTGGGCCCAAATAGACTATGTTGTTGCAGGTATAGATAAGGGCAAGCGCCCTTCTACTTCAGGTTCTTGATTGCACTGGAGATAGAGAGCATGGGACCGAGCTGTGGCTCACGGTGCTGAGGATTTTATTTTGTTTTCCTTTCACTTTGTTTTTCAGTTGTACTTCAGCACGTTGGTTTGTTTGCTGCTTTCCATAGACATATGTACCATATTGAATCATTATTAGTTATCCATTGTTTCCGTTGTTCAATTCAGTTGTTGTATGTTGTTTATTGATTATGCTATTGTGTTTGGTTGTTTTCCGCTATACACTTTACCGAATGAGGGCATAGTTTCCCCACTGACTCATCAAGGCCCTCGCTGCTAGTCGGCAGCCTCTAGTGTTTGGAGAAACGCGCTTGAGGTCATATGGAGAACCAGGTACGGGGCACCAGTGGAGGGGCTCCGGATTCGGGTCGTTACAGTATTTGCCCATGATATTGGCCACTTGCGACACCTAATACCTTATATTAGTATTCATAAGTCGACCAGAATTGTTACATAATTATTACATCCTTAATGATGTCATTAACACCCGAAACTCTAAACGGAAAATTCACTATTCACTGAAAATTCAACTTTTTCAGAAAAATCCCAAAAATTCACCTTAACATAATATCGATGCTCTGAATTTAAAAATGAAATACATTTTATGAAAATAATTTTCTAAATATTTTTAATTTAAATTTTAAATAAAAAACACTATTCACCCGAAAAAACTAAAACTTAACTAATAATTTATCAAACAGTTATTTACCTATTTTATTGAATCACATTACTTAATCAAGGTGCCTAAATTATATTAATACTTTCTTTAATCTAGATTACTAATCCATTTGGTCACATTACTAATCCTAAGTGTAAAATCACTATTTATAATTTACTATTCACCAAAAATTAAGTTGATCTTATTATACTCTAAATTTATTACTGAACACATTTGAAAAAGGCCATTTTTTTGAAAATCCTTACACATCATTAATTATTTAAGGTTTACATAAATATTTTAAAATATCATTTTTTTCAAAATTCATCCATAAGATACATCCTATTTTTATCCGTACATCTAAAAATTCACAAACTTCACCATAGGAATAAATCACAATTTTATTTATCTCAAAGGATTACACAAACTAGCTACAGTCTCGTTACATGTCCCCTTCTAACACCAGCATATGACCTAAGTGTAAGGTGTTCTAAGGTGAGAGAATCTGAGGGAGGCTTGGATAACATTTCCCTAGTAGTAATCTTCACTAACTTGAACTTCTCCCATAGGCGATTCCGTTCAATGCTCGACACGCTGGAGTTCGGCTTGGGATTGGTCCAAAGCGAAGCCCCAAGATACCACCTCCTTCCTAAGATCTGATAAGTGGGCTTCATATGGTTCGAGTCTACTAGATGAAACCATCGACACTTCTTTCTGCATTAACCATTAATATCTCTATGAAATCATTAAGAGTAAATTAATATACTATTAAAAAAATTTGGGTCGTTACATTCTTCCCCCCTTAAGAAATTTTGTCCTCAAAATTTTAAACCAAAGGCCTAGTTGAAAAGGTGAGGGTACTTTTGCTTCATTGTTTCCTCAGGCTCCCATGTCGCTTCTTCATACATATGATTCCTCTACAACACTTTCACAAGGTGGGTAGTCTTGTTGCGTAGAACCTTGTCTCTATGGTCTAAGATCTCTACTGGTTGATCCTCATAAGAGAGGTCATGTTCTAGTTGTACCACCTCTGGGTTCAGTACATGTGAAGGGTCGGGTATGTACTTTCTCAAGAGAGATACATGGAAGACATCGTGAACTTGAGCTAGGTTCTTTGGAAGTGCTAGACGATAGGCCACTACTCCTATGCGATCAAGGATTTCATAGGAGTCAATGTACCTAGGGTTGATCTTCCCTTTCTTCCCAAACCGCATGACTCTCTTCCATGGAGAAATTCGAAGGAAGACTTTGTCGCCAACACCAAACTCCAAGTCCCTTCGACGGTTGTCAGCATAGCTCTTCTACCGACTCTGAGGAGCCTTTATGTGTTGTTGGATGGAATGAACCTTTTTTGTCATCTCTTGCACAAGATCAGGCCCAAGAATCTTTCTCTCACCAGCTTCATCCCAAAAAGTAGGAGTTCTACATTTCTTTCCATACATATCTTTATAGGGTGCCATCTGAATACTCGAATGGAAGTTGTTGTTGTATGAGAAATCAACTAATGGGAGGTGTTGATCCTATCCACCTTTAAATTCCATTGAGCATAATCTCAGCATGTCCTCAAGTGTCTGAATAGTCCTTTTAGATTATCCATCAGTTTGAGGATGATAGGTCGTACTAAAATTCAATTCAGTATTCAGAGCATGTTGAAGACTTCTCCAGAATTTTGATGTGAATCTTGGATCATGATCAGATACGATGGATAGTGGTACCCCATGCAGCCTTACCACTTCCTTTACGTATATCCTAGCAAGTTAATCAATATATAAATCTTCCCTAAAAGAGATAAAATGGGCGGTCTTGGTGAGACGGTCCAATATAACCCATATTTCATTGTTCCCTTTGGATGTTTTCAGGAGACTAGTGACAAAGTCCATAGTGATATTATCCATCTTCCACACTGGTATGGGTAGTGGTTGTAATACCCCCTTAGGAAGTTGTCATTCTGCCTTTACTTGTTTATACACCAGGCACCTTGTAGTGTAATCAGTAATCTCCCTCTTCATGTTGTCCCACCAATAATGATCATGAAGGTCTCTATAAATTTTCGTGCTTCCCGGATGTATAGAGAAAGTAGAGCTATGAGCTTCATCCATCAGTTCTTTCTTTATCTCTGGAATAGATGGAACACATACTCTTGTATGAAATTTCAATACACCTTCTTTATCAATATTGAAATCAGGAAACTTCTCATCCTTCACAGCCTCAAACTTCTCCTGCAACAAAAGATCTTATTTTTTATCCTTCTTGATCTTCTCTAGTAATGAAGGTTGAGAAATCATTTGGGATAGGGTTGATGATGTCCCTTCCCATGTCCAGTTTTACTATATCCTTAATCAAAGGATCTCCTAGGATCCTCATTGTTTCCAGAACAACAGGGTATTTCCTGCTTAATGCATCTACAACTTTGTTTTCTCTTCTAGGGTGATAATGAGTTGAATAATCATAGTATTTAATAATCTCCAACCATCTCCTTTTTCTCATGTTAAATTATTTCTGCATGAAAATATACTTTAAACTTTGGTGGTCGGTGTATATATCACATTTCTCCCCATAAAGATTGTGCCTCCATATCTTTAGAGAAAAAACAATTGCTGCCAGCTCTAGATCATGCGTAGGATAATTCTGCTCATGTTGCTTCAGCTGACGAGATGCATAAGCAATTACCTTGTCATTTTTCATGAGGATTCACCCAAGCCCTTTCAGAGATGCATCGCTAAAAATAACGAATTCTTCTCCGATAGAGGGTAGTGTTAACACAGGTGCAGTAACCAATCTCTTCTTTAGCTCTTGTAAACTTTCCTCACATTCCTTTGTCCAGATGAACTTAACCCCTTTTCAATTAAACATGGTTAGTGGATCATAAAGTCGTGAAATTTTTTTCACAAACCTCCTATAATATCATGCTAAAAAAAGGAAACTACAAATCTCAATTACTGTTGTGGGTTGAGGCCACTCCTCCACAACCATTGTCTTTGCAGGGTCAACCGAGATTCCTTCATTGGTTACGATGTGCCCCAAGAAATCCACTTGTTGTAACCAAAACTCACACTTGCTGAACTTTCCAAAGATCCTCTCCTTCCGCATAGTTTGCAAAATGACCCTCAGATGATCTTCATTTTCCTCATGACTTTTTGAATATATCAAAATATCATCAATAAAAACTACCACAAAGTTATCAAGGTAGTCCTTAAAGACTCTATTCATCAAATCCATGAAAATAGTAGGAGCATTAGTCATGCCGAAGGGCATAACAGTAAACTCATAATACCCATATCTTGATCGAAAGGAAATCTTTAGAATATCTTCCTTCTTCACCCTCATTTGATGATAACCATATCGAAGATCAATCTTGGAGAATAATTGAGCCCCACGAAGTTGGTCAAATAAATCATCAATTCTTGGAAGAGGGTATTTGTTATTCACTATGATCCCATTCAGTTCTCTATAATCAATGCATAGCCGCATTGATCCATCCTTCTTCTTCACAAAGAGAACTGGTGCTCCCTAAGGAGACACACTCGGTCGGATAAACCCCTTCTCCAACAAGTCTTGGAGTTGTTTCTTTAACTCCTCTATCTCCACATTTTCCATTCTATACAGAGACTTTGATATCAGTTGAGATCCAGGTACAAGTTCAATGGATAACTCTACCTCTCTTTATGGGGGAGGTCCAGGTAACTCCTCATGATATACGTCCATGTATTCCTGAAAAATTGGAACATGTTCTATTTGTATACTCCATTTTCCTTCTCCATCCTCACCAATTAACTCCATAAAGAAGGCTATATGAGGTGCCTCTAAACAAGGATCTGGTTAGGATATCTCTCCTTGGAAGATAATTATAGGTCGTTCATTCAATACTACTGAGATTTCCTTACTTATGCATTTGATCTTAGCATTATACATTGAGAGCCATTCCATCCCTAGTATAATGTCGAATTCCATCATTGGAATGACTACTAGATTTGTGATAAGATTGTACTCACTAAAGTAAAAACTGGAGTCTCTAAACACTATTGATGCATGGATAATCCCACTTGGAGTCTTGACTAATAACTCTACCTCTAGCAGTTCGGGGATTGATTCTATATTCTTTGTAAACTTGGAGGAAATAAAGGAATGCGTAGAACCAGAATCAAACAAAGTACTTGCTAGTTTTGAGAGGACAACAAGAGTACCTGCTACCACGTCATTCGTAGCTTCAACTTCAGTTATTGTGATAGAAAAAGCATGACCTTTCTCCCTTGGCCTTTGCTGAGGTTGATGGTGATTCCCCTCTACTGCCCTCGGATTTGGACAGTGATTAACAAAGTTCCCAAGTTGTCCACACTTGAAGAATTGGACTTTTGGTAGGGCCAGAACCATCTTTCCTATGTCGTTAGTGTTGGGGAGTTGAGGCTTCACCTCACTATGACAATTCCGAGCAATATGGCCTTCTCTTCCAAACTTTTAGAACTTTCCACTTTCGATCAAGCAGTGCCCCGAATGCTTCTTCCCGCATTTATTTCATGTGGAAAGTTGCATTTTCTTTCTACCTCTTTCCTGATCAAAGCTTCTTCCTAGGCTTGGTTCTAGAGCTCTCTTCTTCTCGTTAGATTTGTGAGACCACTGTGTCTCACCAAACTCTAGTTCAACTTTCATAGCACTTAGAACTATTTATTTGTATCTATCATAGTCCATGTTGGATAGATTATTCTGCAGATGAGGTCGTATTCCACCAAAGAATCTATCAACCTTCCCATTAGGGTTCATGACAAAGCTTGAGTTATAACAGGAAATCCTTGTAAAGTTCATCTCGTATATTCCAACAGATTCATTCTCCTTCTGCTTCAACTCGAGAAATTCATTCTCCATTCTCGTTCTCATAGAACGAGGGAAATACTTATTGAAGAATATTCCCATGAACTCTTATCACCCCATAGCTTCTATATCTTCTCTTAGCTTCATGTTTTTGATCAGTGACCACCACTAATCAGCTTCTCCCTTTAGGCGGTAAACAGTAAGGGTGACTTTTTCTTGTTCCGAACAATGAAGTACAGAAAAGATCTTTTCAATGGAGCTTATCCATTGTTCCGCTACCAATGGGTCAGTAGATCCATTGAATGTTGGTGGTCGTTGACGCATGAAGGACTCAACAGAATGTTTTCCCTTCGTGGTGAGATCGGCCTCTCATCTTGATTCAAGTTATTACTCATAAATTGAGTTAGTTGGTTCATCATTCACATGAATGTTTCCATTCTGGCTTCCATTTGAGGGTCGTCAGCGCATGGTCCATTGCGGTCACCATTTTCATGGTTCCTCCTATTACCCACCATTTTCTAAAAGAATAAAATCTTAGTGAGAAACTTGCTTCATTTACGAATCTTTTAAATATAAAGGATTTTACGTCTTAAAACTTCATGCTTAAAAAATGATATTTCTCTATAATTCCTTCCTAATGATTCATAAAAATCTTGCAATTAACCAAACATATCCCCCGGGAGTGTCGTAACCAAGAGTGAAGAAAGGCCTGTTTTCGTGCACCATTTCTCGTTCGAGTCTAGCTCAAATTGGTGTTTTCGGTTTTTACCCCTATATACATCTGTGTCAGATCTACCTCTACCTGCTTGTATCCAGACAGGGATGTATTTTTTTGGTAAACCACTTACTCAATACTCACCAAAATACCAGGAAGCTTTCCCTATATTTAAACTTTTCTATATGGTTCTTTCTAAAGTTTTCATATCCTAATTTCCATAAATAACTAAACCATCCTTTGATACCAACTATGGCATCCAGCCTTTTTAACACATAAACTTTCATTACATTATACAAAACCGAGGATCTTTAAGGTTTAGTGTCTTGGAAACCAGGAACTTAATACATGACAACACAAAAAAATTCTACTTAAACACTTCAAATACTTCTTCATTTGTCCATTCTAAGTTCATTACTGCATCTCATAACCTGGGAACATCCATCAAAGGAAAGGGTGAGAAGAAGGCCCAATAAGGGAAACAAGGGAAACATTTTACATGTGAACTTTAGATACATCAATAAAGTCATGAAAAAGAACTTCAAGGCATGAGAAAGAAATCATGAGGCATATCATAATAAAAATAAAGTGTTTCATAACTTGAAAATGTGGATAAAACATTTAACTTAGAAAATCATTTCCATTTCACCAAGGTGTCATTAAAAAATTACCAAGGTTATTCACCAAGGTATCGTTAAAATGATCATCTCTAGAGATTAAGTCTTTACCCAATGCATTGGAGCGCTATCAGGGTGCACCGTTAATTTATCTTTATTATCATGTGAGACACATATATCATAATCAATCATTTCATAAACAACCCATAGAGCATAAAAGAAATGTTTTTCATGTCATAGTCATAACATTTTAAAAACTGCTTTAAAGACGTGATCTTTATGTCACTTTAAACCCACGGAAAAGGAAAGTGGGTCTCATGTATGTAAATCCCAGAATTAAAAATAGAAAATTTTGAAATATATATGTGAATAACCTTTTATAATAAAGAGTTTTTAGTATTTACTTAATAAAATAAAGTAATTTTAGAAAAATAGAGGGACATTTTGAGATGAAAATTTAGCAGCATAACGGCTATGTTGCAGGGTTTTAGAAAACATTGAAAAGAGAGGGGAAATGGTTCACCCACTCATAAATGATCCATAAAATAGTATAGTGATTGAATATAATGGACATAAGAACATGGTAATGAAATTTTAAGGACATACCATATGAAATGAAAAACTTGAAAGGAAGATAAAAATAAGATTTCTCTTATGAAGAATTCGGCATCTTAACAACGTCACTTAAAACTTCAAAAAATGAATTGATGAGATTAAATAGGGTCTCTCATCATGTGAACATAAAAGGAAAGTATGATGAATATAGATACCATACCCCAACATGGAAAAAAAGGAACTTTAAAGACTTGACATGAAAGTAGAACTTTGAAAATGGGAAGAGTGAAAGAATCCCTTACAAAAATTCAGCAGCCTAACGACATCACTTAAACATTATTAAAATGAATTTATGAGAGCAATAGGGGGTCTCTCATCATATGAAAATGAAAAGAAAAGTAATATGAATATAAAAGAACACCCCCAACATAATAACATGGGGATTAAAAGAAATGACATAAACGAGAGTACTTGAAAAGAAAGAGAGAGGTAGGATCCCTTACCTTAAAACGTAAGTTATAAAACTCAAAGGTTGGGACCTTGAAGATTTGAGGGAACCTTGGGAGAAATACTTGGGAGGTAATGAGACCAGAACTTCATTGATAAGGATTTTGGAATGGAAAGGATGAGATAATGGCTTGGTATTTATAGAGGAAGTGAGGGGACAAGACATTAATGGCCAAGGGACACCTCATTGGTGGTATTGGCAAAACCATGGGCCTGGCCATGGTATTGGACACTTGGGACTCCTCATACCTTATCTTACTATTCATAATTCTACCATAATTATTACATAATTATTACATCCTTAATGATGTCATTAACACCCGAAACTCTAAACTGAAAATTCAGTATTCACCGAAAATTCAACTTTTTCAGAAAAATCCCAAAAAACTCACCTTAACATAATATCAATGCTCTGAATTTAAAAATGACCTCCATTTTATGAAAATAATTTTCTAAATATTTTTAATTTAAATATTAAATAAAAAACACTATTCACCTGAAAGAAACTAATACTTAACTAATAATTTCTGAAACAGTTATTTACCTATTTTACTGAATCACATTACTTAATCAAGGTGCCTAAATTATATTAATACTTTATTTAAGTGAGATTACTAATCTATTTGGTCACATTACTAATCCTAAGCGTAAAACCACTATTCATAATTTACTATTCACCAAAAATTAAGTTGATCTTATTATACTCTAAATTTCTTACTGAACACATTTGAAGAAGACCATTTTTTTAAAATCCTTACACATCATTAATTATTTAAGGTTTACATAAATATTTTAAAATATCATTTTTTTCAAAATTCATCCATAAGATACATCCTATTTTTATCCGGCCATCTAAAAATTCACAAACTTCACCATAGGAAGAAATCACAATTTTATTTATCTCAAAGGATTACACAAACTAGCTACGGTCTCGTTACATATCCCCTTATAACACCAGCATATGACCTAAGTGTAAGGTGTGCTAAGGTGAGAGAATCTGAGGGAGGCTCTGATAACATTGCCCTAGTATTAATCTCTACTAACTTGAACTTCTCCCATAGGCGATTCTGTTCAAGCTTGACACATTGGAGTTCGGCTTGGGCTTGGTCCAAAGAGAAGCCCAAAGATACCACCTCCTTCCCAAGCTCTGATAAGTGGGCTTCATATGGTTCGAGTCTACTAGATGAAGCCATCGACTCTTCTTTCTTCATTAACCATTAACATCTCTATTAAATCGTTAAGAGTAAATTAATATACTATTCAAAAAGTTTGGGTCGTTACAGTAGTGCTTTGGTTTAATGTCGCTTGCTTAACTTAAACCCAGCTATCTTACCCAATAAAAAATTTCTACCTTTTAAGGATTAAAATTTTCACCACTTCAATTATATTTTGATTGATTATCCAATGGGGTCGATAGGAAGGTTTTTAAATTGATTCAAGAAAAACTATATAGGTCTCAATGAATGGGATAATCCCCTAAAAAATCAAAAAGGGTCCATCCAATTTCTTTTTTAAACCTTTTTAATACATTAAGTAGAATTTTCTTATCATTTACACTGATATAGGATGAATTGAAAATTTAAAGTTCTTTGTTATCCCCTATGGTTGAATACTTGGGAGTGGAAGGGTGGACCTTGAGTTTACGATTGGGCTAGGTAACACTTTTAGTCACAGGTTGAGACTTTAAATATAACTCAGTTTCATTTTCAAAATATATCAATAGAATTGGTTCCTTTTGAATAAAAGATTCAACCATCAAATTAGAAAGATCAGTGTTAGGAATGGTTATGTACTCAATGTTTGTGATTTCAACCAATGGTTCAGTAATTTTTGTTTCTAAAAAATCATCAATGGAGAAATATTCAAGAACCTCAATCCATGATGCTAAATTATCCTCTTTGGAATACAGAAAATCAATTTCCTCCTGATTTAAGGAACCTTCAACAATTCCTTGATCCTATTTAGCTATCCCAGATTCAAAAGATAATTATTTATCATTTTCATGAGAGGTTCTTGTGTAACAATATTCTTCTATCAATGTTGTTGACGAGACAACATGTGTGGGAATGGGTTCCATAACCTTTTTAATACATTGTAGATATACTCTCAATGATTAAACCTATGAATTAATTATCTCCATTTATTGAAATAGTTTCTCAATTAATGGTTTTGGATCATGTTTGATGATGGGTTGATCCAAATGGTCTACTCTAGGAGGATAATAATATTGTTGGAATTGCATTGGAGGATGTTCAAATTGTCTTTGTTAGGATTGGAACTCACTATAGGTTGGGATGTTTTGTTGAGAACAAGAGTCTAAACATTATGGTTGATTTTTTTGTTGATTATCCCACCAAAAGAAACTATTATTGTCATTTTACATCACACTTGGTGTGGGGTAGTAAAAGTAATATGTGGTTCCCCGTGTTTGGATTTGTTCAAAATGGATTTCCATATAAGTGAAATCATGGGTTGGGAAAGAGAATTTGGGTGAGAAAATGATGATAGTGTATAAGATAACTTACTTAGGTCCCAAACAATGGCACCAAAAATTTTTCTTTCCCAAATTTACCCAAGATTTTAGGGTTAAGCAGTCACTTTTAGTTTAGCTTGGGTTGTCGAACCCTTAGAGACCTAAGAAGTAACCTACAGACATAGAGATTTTATGGATTTTTTGCCTATGAAGTGGAAAAATTGGGTTGATTTTATATGGTTTTAAGTGAATTATGAGGTTATTAAGTGAAATCAATTTAAAAGAATGATTTTATCCTAGGTTATCACTTGGGGTGGATTGGATGCATTCCTTTTTCAACTATTTCAATTTCCTATATTTGAGATGGGTTCATTTAAGAAGATAAAACAACATCATAACTTACTATTTTAATACCTACAAAACTTAATATTAATCACCTATACACTTATAGGATCAATGTTTTTAGCACTCCAAGGTAAAGGTTCATATTATCAGTTGAAGTGTGTGACCTTGAATTCAATAAGGATGAAAGAGTGCAAAGATAATCAAACAAAATTATCAATTAAAATAATTGATTATACATTAATGGAGTGAGAAATAACATCCAATCCATCCCATTTCTAATACCTTGGATCAACCCATAAGTGTTTTATACCTCCATTGATTCTATGGTTTCAATGGAAGTGGGAATTAGACTCATGAGGGAGGAATTGAATAAGTAAAAAACAATGAAATAACGATCACTCCACCATTGTGTGATAATTTAACAAGGTTTTTGTGTGAATAAATTAACACCTTGAGTAAAAAAGTATCAATTTTATATGAATAAGAACATAATAATAGGATAATAATAACTTTTATTAAGAAACTAAGGTGAATTGAACAACTTACATGAGAAAGACAAACTCAAGGCAACAAAATCGTAGCATAACATTAAAATTAAACAAAGCACCAAATATCGTAAACTCCTTCACCACAACTACCTTAAATAAGTATTTAAAGAGGAATAGTTTTAAATACCAATAGTAAAAATCATCCCACTTGAGTATGATAGGCCTAGGGTGGTGGAAAGTAAGGGAGAGTGGACTTCTTCATCCTTGACCCGAAGTGGAAGCCAGCTTGCATCCACTAAACATAGGAATAGAAATGAGCTTCTATATGGATGAATTTTAGTGGGTCATAGAATCATAAAATTGATCCTCATATGTCTCCTGACATCCTATAAAATTTCAGACCAAATGGAATGTTTTTTGCGAGATATGATCAAAATGGTGGAATGTTTTTCTGGGCCGTAGAATCTCACCCAGAATTTTATCTTCAACTTGATCTACCTAGAAATATATTAAAAATCATAGTTATATATTTTCACTATTTTATTAAGTATTCCCCTCGATTTAATATATCTTTATTTCAATTTTTATAATTATTGGGCACGGATCTTGGCCACTAAAGTATTTATTGAGCTGTTTTCCAGTTCACTTTTCCCAGAATGTTGTTAGTTCAAGGCCCACTTTGGTGTTCTTACAATGTGAATATTCAAGTACTCCAAAAGTATGAATTGTTCAAAATGTAATGAGAAACATGAAAATTAAATATTAAAATAAAATCAAGATCATTGGATATTTTATATGGTGTTCAAAAATGTACTATGTAATAGTGAATTTTAAGGACTTAAAATTATGATGTGAAATGATGTTGAAAGTGTAAAATGCACTAAAATGGTGTTTATGAATAATGAAGCACATTAATATTATATATATTAACAATTAATATTATACTCATTCATTTTCTAATCAATAGGGTCTGGTCAGGCGCGCACAGGGGGTGAGGCAGGTCGCACACCAGCACGAGTGAGGGTGGGTCAAGGCCCACGGGGTGGGGGTCCCATGTGTAAGGACCCTATGGTGTGTGTTGTGTTATTGGAATATGGAAGAGGCATCGAGGTATATTATTCAGTCTAATATATCTTCCAGTTTTGATGTGGGATGTGTTTTTTTATAGGAGATCTAATCTGATTCGTTCAATCTCATCACAGAAGATCCTCACCGTTCAATCCAATCCATCCTTCGAACACCAATGTCGCTCCATTTTACCGTGATTTTCATCAACCATATGATCAATATGAAGTTGATCTCAGTGGATCATCCCTTTTTAAAACTCATGGTTTTCCTGTGACCATCCGATCAAAGCCGTAGTTGATCTCAATCGTCCTTCTGTTTTTAAAATCGTGGAAGCCTTTGTAGCTGTCTGAACAAGGTCGGTCGGTCGTGGTCAGCTGTCATTTTCCACTTCTCCATTTCTTATTCTTCTTCCTCATGCCACACCATTAGATTTCTCCCTCCTCTTCACTATTTCTTCCTCTCCTGTGAGTCCTCTTATCCCTCTCCACAGCCCGATTGTCCACTTTCTTCTTTCCACAAGTCTCTAAGGGTGTTTTATTTTAATACAAACCCAAATTATTTCCATGAAAGTTTTTCCAAAAAATATATATATAATAAAAAAACTGATCCCTTTAAGATTTGGGTTGATTACGGTTTTTGTTTTGTCTAAATAGTTAGATTATATTTCCTTTAGGTCTCTATTTATATGTTTATGATTGAATCATTGTATATAAAATTATATATATATATATAGTTTATATAATCTATTTATATAAACCTCTATTTTCACCTTAACCCTATAGGTTTTCCTCTCCTCAACCTCCCTCTAACCACTACTCAACTCGATCTCACTTGAAGAAAGGTAAAGGTTTATTTAGTTTTGTGAACCATATATACATATATGTATATATACATTTATATATATATGTACCAATCCTATTTTATTTTTATTATTTTCAAATGATGAACAATTGTATTTAAATTATGTTCTTTATTCATGTAATTCATGTAAGGGCTTACTTAGTTTTGTTTTTTATTCAATTTACCCATATATATTTATATAAGTGTATATACATTTATTTATATAACAAAACTATTCTATTTTACATTTTTTTCAAATGATGAATATTGGTATTTAAATGATGTTCTTTATTCCCATAATTCATGTAAGGGTTATTTTTTTAGCTTTGATTTTGATATATAAAACCCATATATACACTTTTTTTTATATGGTTATATGTGTATATATATATATATATTAATTATAACCTAAATTAGGTTTTTATATAATTGATATTAAGAAATGAAATAATGTTTTTTGAAGTGTATGATACTTATAAGGATTTATCAAATCTTGTTTCATTTATGTAAATCCCATGTATAAACTTTATATATATATATATATATGGATTTATATAATCTTCAAACATAATCTATTTTGGAGTTTTTCAAGTGATAATTATCTGTAATTAGCTAATGTTTTTATGCATGTATTACTTGTGAAAGGGTTTACTAAGAGTGGTTTTGGGTTGGTAAACTAATACATATATGTATAAGTATATATACATATGTATAATGTTTTTAATCCTAATCTATTTAAGCTTTATTTCTTCTTAAGATAAAAAATTATTTTAAAAGGCAATTCCTATCCTTATACGTATTCTTTTAATTTTTATTTTGAAACCCACATGTATAAATAAGTACCACAATTACATATATGCATGTCTGAATGATCACAAATGTAGTTTGATATTGGAAAACAATAAAAAAAACTTTGTTTTGTTATTGTGTGCCTAAAAATTTTAAAATAATACATCACTTTTTTATTGTAGTTGATATTACATGCATCTAAATTTATAATTTTAGGATAAATAGTTGGAAGTATCTTTTGTTTAATACATATACATATACATGCATAGTGAAGTGTGTTTAATTGTTTATGCATCAATCTATCACATGAAATAAATGTTATAAATTTACAAATATTATATTTTTAATTCGTTATGAATCTACCAAAATAAATACTATTAGTTATTTAAGTTTATGATTTAATCTATTTGACACTTCCATTTATCAGTGCATTGTTTGAACATGAATTATAACTATCTTAAATTCAAAAACATGTATTTTTGTATATAAAATGTTTAATTTCATGTAACAAGGGTTTTGAATTTAAGAGTTATTATTTTATGTGACAAACCCAAAAAATCTATTATATTATGTTCACTAGTTATCATCACATGTACAAATGTATTTCTATGTGTCCATTCATGTCAATGATAAATCTGATATAGCCATAACTGACAAACCATGCAGTCTTTAACTTAATGTTTACAGTTAATGCATGATTCATCTTATTTATGAATATGAACGTAATTACAAAATGAAATTTATCTCTTATGATAACTTATAGATTAATAATTTAATTATTCTAAGTGGGATGGGACACTTCGAATAAAATACATAATTTAATTATTCAAAGTGGTATGGGATATTTTGAATAAAACACATAATTTAATAAATCAAAGTGGTATGGGATGCTTTTATTTAAAGACTTATTTAGACATATGAGTAATGTATTAGACTTATTATGTGACTTGTGAGACTCTCTATACCCTCTCGATGCATCGGTAGGTCTCATGAGACAAACTAGGTCATGGCATGAGGCCTTGATAGAATGATTATGTATGGTCTTGGCACGAGGACTCGACAGAATGTTTATGATTGTTCGGCATTATGCATTTACTCAATATGTGATTAATATTTAACCAACCATGTTATTATTCATCTAGTAGAATATCTTTGGTTAAGAATCTTTTACTTATGATAATGGTAATAAATACACATGGCATAATGATTTATATACTTGGCAAGTCACTTATAAATAAAGTGTAGCACCTATTTTCAGAACTATGATATAGAAGTTAGTAATACATCTGTCATTTCATGAATTTCATTTTGAGTGTTAAGTGAATCATGATATTTTTAATTATTCAATTCTAAGAAAGTTTTATTTCATGTGCTAATTTGTACCTGCATCCTTGTATGTCACCCTTAAATTAGTTGGATCAAATCCTGAATTATATGAAACATTCCAAGACTTTTTGTACAAGTATGCATACTCTGATATGTTTTTTATCTGTATATTTTAAATAAATATATAAATTCTTGTGTAAGAGATTTCCCTAAAATTATTTCAAGTAACCTTTGAAAAATAATGATAACGTACTTCATGAAATGTTGTTTACTTTTAAGAAAATGTTTTATAATTATTTTTAAAGGATGTTTATAAGAAGGATTTTATTTATTATTTTTAAAACCCCCTTACTAAGAATTATTTTGATCATCCTACATTTTGATTTATTTTTACAGGGTTATTAGATTTTTTAGCTTTGAGTTCTCCTATGTTATGGAAAAAATATGAAGCTTATCTTATAAAGTTTTGAATAAAAATTATCAATTGTATTTGGTTTTCCATAACCTAGACTGAGAAGAATCTCTGTGATCGAATGTGATGTATAATTTTATCAACATCTTTTTATAAAAAAAATTACACACCATGTTTTAGGCACTAAATTTGGGCTTATGGGTCGGGTCCTCACACAGGTGGTTTTAAAAATAGATTTTCAGATAATTAATCCTACACGCACAGTTTCCTGGGAAGGGGCGCACGGTTAGAGAAAACCATGCACAAAATGTGTGGACCTCTCTATCCAGGTTTTCATGGTTGGAACGGTTTAGTCGCATGGTTTTTCAAACCATGTGCAAACCATGAACAGCCCACTGTCCAATAGTTTTTCTTAAAAATTCAACAAAACACACCCCAATCCACTACTCCAAAACAAAGGTACTTAAAAACCTCAAAAATTACCAGAAAATTCACCCAAGATAACTCTAAAAAAGGTTGAGATCTTATATTGATACATAGAACATTGAGATTGAGGATTTCACTTCATCTGAGGAGTTCCTGTTTTGTATAGTAGACTGGAGAGGGAAGACTCTTAATGGGAATATGGTAACTCTAATATGAGTGTATTGGAAGCATATATGTATCCAAGGGGATATATGGGAGTGGGATTCCTATATACATTCTTAATTCCTATATTTTTTCCCTAATGAGTCTCGGTGAGGTTCAGAAATTCAACTCGAGGATGAGAAATTGTATGGTGGTGTGGTTGTAAAACCCCAAGCCTCTAAGTTATAAAGTAATGTAATATTTTCCCAAAAATAATGTATTTTCTTTTATTATTAATGTTTTAGGAGTTTTTATTGTATCAAGAGTGATTTGGAAAGTTGGAGGGGCTCATGCTGCTAAATTCCTTGGTAGGTTGTCGGTCATAATATGATTGATGAGTGTTGTAGAAAAACATATGGAGTGAGTAGTCTTACATCGAGGGGATAAAGGGGAATTCCACGATTGATTCTAGGTAGAATAACAGTTCTTCCACCAGAGTGAGGTCACATTGAAACCCTTAAGGTCCAGGCTGTGATGCATCCTTGTGAGGTTTTCGCACTGAAACTGTCAAGGTCACCCCACAACCTATTTTCTAGGTGATTTTTTAAAATTGGGAATAATTATAATTTCACCATGGAATTTTATTTCTTCTTCTCTCCAAATCCCTCAAGAAGCACTTTAATTTTGAAAATTTTAGAACTCCACATTTGTATTCTAACACACTTCTCATTTTTACTTTCATTGTTGAAGGTGTTGTTCATTCTAGAAATCATCATTCAGTAAGTTTGAGTATGTGTAAGTTTTTGGTGCCTCATTATTATTCTATTTCATTGATTTTAATTCTAGAACCATAATATTAGAGGGTTAAGGAATTTATTAAGGTTCCATGGGTTTGTGTGTGAATTAAGGATCACAATTTGATTGGTGTGATTCATCAAAAATATGGTATGTTTTCCTTATGTTATCCTTAATTATATCACTATATTCCTTCTATGTGTGATGTGTGGTCATGTAGAACTAATAGATATTAACATAAAAACTGATAAATATTGTTTTTTTTTTGTTTTTCTGTTGAGATTACCATTTCTTGGGCCATGATTGTTCTACTTGGAAGAAAATTTTTAGACTTTTATCCACCAAAATTATTGTTCCCTAAAATAGTGAAATGAATGTAATTGGGAGTAAACTTTATGGGTATAATAAAATAAAATGTGATTCCTTGAATTGATGAATAAGGGTTAATTTTGAAAAAATTTACTTTGGAATGTGACTTAATAAATTTTGTGGATTTTTTATATATAAATTGATTAATAATAAAAGTGATAATTAGAAGAAAAAAATGAAAAATTATATGTTGCAGAAAATGTTGAATAAGAAATAATTGTCATTTTATGGTAGTATTGGGTCATATTTGGTGACACACTTATAGTTCTGGGGTATGATTAGGTCCCCTGGGTGATACTCTTATACTTATGGGGTAGAAAGGGGTCCCCCTAGGTGATATTTTTATAATTCTAGTGCCATACGGGATCCCCAATGGCGATACTCTTATAGTTCATGAGTAGGATGTGGTTACCCCTAGGTGATACTCATATGGTTTCAGGGTTGGATGTGATTCTCTCATAGAGGCCATGTATTTGGTTTAGAGACATATGACTATAGATAATGTAGGTATGGTATATCCATAGTGACACCTTAGTACTTGAGGATCAATAGTGATTCATTTATTATGATATCAATTACCTTTATTATGTAACATAACCATTCACTTTATTCTAAGATGAATATATTTAGGGTCTTTATTGGTGGTGGCCAATCGAGTTTTACTCACACCTTGATCAGGATCCCATGGGTACACAAAAAACATCATGGTTGTATGAAAGGTCTAAAGAAAGGTCACTATGATTAAGAGAAAAATTGGCATGGATAAGATGGAGCATGGGGTTGATGGGACTAAGTTAAGACTCAAGATTATTTTTGGGTACTTCACTAGTCTGGTTATTTTTTTTATTTTTTTTAAATTTTGATGTATATTAATTACCATGAGGGATTTTATTTGTATATATGACATGTATGGAATGTAAATCATCGATTTTATATAGCCTAAGGTATGTAAACTTTTTTTAGTTCTTTCCATGATGTTTTCTATTTGATAATTATCTAGATGTATGTTATTGTCATTATTTTTACTATTATTTCTTACTAAAATATGTGGATACAGTCTCCTTATAAATTACATTAGGCCCTTATTACTTTTTAGTAGCCTATAACATACGAGGAGGTTTTCTTGAGGTGATATAGACACTCATTTTGGTTACTATTGAGTGATTTAGGAAAGAGGCATTATAGATCCAAATATTAAATCACTAGAATTAATATTGGTTTAATCTGATGATCTATTAGAGGATCCTTTGATTCCATTGGTGGGGTACGATCATTTTTATCATCCTAAAAGTCAACCAAATTTCATTATGTTGGAATATAATTGAAATTCAAAATTCATGACTTGTTAAATTTTTATCAAAATTAATGATATCATATATTAGGAGAAATGGTAATTAGAAACACATACTATTAATTTAATCTCAAACTTAACCTTTCCTATAAAGGATCATATCCTACTATTATTATACCACATTACATTCTCACATCAAGGTTTTGTTATACATATTTATGCATACCCATTACCAACAAACCCACTCTCATGGTTTGTTACAAAAAACATGTATAGTTTCCAACATTAGTAATTGTTTATTAATAAAAGAGGAAAATAATCACCATAGTTTTCATCAATTAATACATAGATAATTATTTAAATATTAAAACACTAGATAAGTTATTACTTGTGATTTAATTATCCAAAATGATCTTAAATAAATCTATCAACCATAGATAAAGATAATATTTTCATATATTTTATACTATAATTAAATGTTTTAAATCCCATAAAAGTGTTATTTTATGGGAAATTGTCACATTTTTAGGTTTTAATAGTTTTTTGAGATAAATTTAAAAAATGAACTAATTTTAGATTTTAACTGTTTCATTTTTATTCTATATTTCAAACATGAATTTTTATAAAATTATTCCAAATTGTTAAATTCATTTTTTTAGGATTTCTTTCATGTTGGTGTTCATTTCAACCAACTAAACCCAAAGTTGAATCCATTATTTAGAGGCCCAAAACTATCTCAAATTATGTGCCTCAAAAGCTATATGTAGATCTGGAAACTTTTTAATAATGGGACTATATATCATAAAATGGATCATCTAAATGATATGAAATTCGACATGTATATGGAGAAGATAATAATGAAATTTTTTCATACAGTTTTCTACATCTAATTTTTCCTTTTTCAAGGTCATAAATTTATGAGAATTTGGAGCCATGGAATTTGAATAGTCACCTTAGTAGAATAAATTTTTCGGAGTATAACATCCATTCCTCCATCATCCAGTGTCCAATAATTAAAATTTTGTGGGTGAACATGGATAAAGAGAGGAAAAATATCACATTATAATAATTTTACCAATTAAACTATTTAATGGGTTATCCATATGAAAACATTATGAGGTCATATTTTTTAGAAAAAATGATCCTCTATATCCCTATAAATATGTACCCCCCCCCATTCTAAAGGATATCCATTTTATATTGTATAAGGTGGTGTTTTATTACGGTATTAGTTATTAATAATTTAAATATATAATATTTAATAATTATTATTCATACCTATTTTATTTAATTTTTATTTTTATGTGTTCTCCCACAATATTTCCCTTCTCAAAGACACTAAAAATAAAGAACTAAACTCGACATTTATTTGAGGTAAGGAATGGTTCTTTGATTAAGTTTCATGTGCTATAATTTTTTCTCCCTATTAAATTATTTGAATTTTTTGTGGTTAAATAGATTATGGTGAGAAGTTTCCCCATATTCTATACCACCGATTTATTCCTCCCATTTATCAATTATCCTTCCCTTTACTATTTATGGAATGCATATGGTGGAGTATGGCATGGATAGTTATGTACATCAAAGTGGTTTCCTAGATGATGTTAGAAAGATCATTGCCCCATATATAGAGGTCTCAGTATGGGGTTATGAAATTTCAACAAAGAAGGTGAGGTGTGATAGGTCTTGATCACCTCATTAAATCAAATATTGAGATCTATTTCGAATAATGATATAAATCCTAATGAAATCCCAATAAAAATTGACTTCCATATGTTTTATAAATATTTATGTGTTTAATTTAATTTATTTTTATTTGTATATTCATATTTCATGCATTTAAAAATCCTCATATATATTAGTTTTATATTATTATTATTATAAGGACCCAGCCTTAAATGTTACATAATATTTAGTTAATTCAAGAATTAACATTGAGGATCTTTTCAGGTTTATAGTTTTAGAGAATTAGGCCATAACTAATACATAACAACTCAAATAATAAAAAGTATACACTTCTACTCACTATCCATGTTTTCGCAAGATAAAACTCTTTAAAACATGATTTCTTTTTTTATTGATACAAATCTCTATAAAATTCATCTTTACTTATTAATTTCTCTTACTCATACTTATAAATTATGGAAAACATTTAAAAAACTTAGGATGAGCAAAAAATGAGTAAGGGATATAAAATAAGGAATAAAACCATTAGTCTATGAATATTTTAAACTCATGAAAACATTTTCACAAAATCATACTTTTCACTTATTAAACATAAGTTCTTTAACATACCACATGAAATAATAATATTCCTGAAAAAACTTATTAGAAATCATAAATCATAAAAGTAACATGTGGCATCCATATCATACTTACATTGTAGGTTTCACAACTACAAAGGGAGTAACCTTCCTGGTTACATTTTGAATACCCATCATAGTATATTCCATAAATTTCTTAGGATAAACCCAATCATTTAACTATATCTCATTATCTAATGCATTTGAGAGTTTTCATAGGCTCACCCACCCCCAGTTTATCATGTAACCACCTGTATACTTAAGCAATTCCAAATAACCAAAACATAAGCACAAAACATAAATCATGCAAAAGGAAAAATAACATTTCCACATTTCATTCACAAGATATCATCTCAATATATTGATATAATCAATCTATTATCAAAACCATTTTCAATACCAAAATACCTAAAAAGGGAATATATTATTTACAACTTGTAAAGGAAGCCAAATATCAAATAATGGTCACGATGGTGGAAAATTCATCATCGGTGTATATGATAAAAATAATACTTTTTCATATAGTAAAACAATTAATATAAAAAGATTCATTTTGAAAACATTTTAATTAAATTAAAATGAACAGTTTTTTATTATACACCATATAAAAGAAGTTGGTGTATAACATCAAAATATGCCCCAATGAAAGGAGATTGAGACGAGGTTCCTTACCTAGAATCTGGCTTGTCTCGTACATTATTTATATTCATAAATAATAAAATTAGGTTAATTTATACTTTATTTAGAAAAATTTTCAATTTTATTATTCCCTTTATATCACTTATTTAAAATTTTATAATAATTACTTAATTATTTAAGTTCACATTGAAAGTTTTGTTAATATTCGGTACTTAAGTTCAAAAATGAACTTCGTATGATGTAAATTTGTCCATGTGGTCATAATTACATCATCTATAGAATAATATTAATTATTTAATGATAAATTTATTACATTAATTGTAATTTTTAATCAAACCATTAATTATGGTTATGAAAAATGAACAACTTTATAATCATGGAGATGATAGGTCGTACGTACACATGAGTAATGTTTTCAATTTTCATTGATCATTATGGAAATAAGGTAATTATTATTTTATATTTATATAATTATAGTAAAATAATTAATATCATATTAATCAATTAAAAATTATTATATATATCATACAAGTGATGTAGTGAATAAAAATGAATCACATCACTTTGTGGAGATGATAGTTCACACGTACGTACGAACGATGATATCATTTTTATGTACATGTAAAGTAAGAAAATAATTGATATATTATTATATTATAATGATTAATATTTAATTTATATCACATATAAACATTAATTCTGTCATTATAACCAGTCATGAGAGATGGTTATGAAAATGAATTATATCAGTTCGTAGAGGTGATAGTTCACATGTACGCACGAATGATTAATTCCTTTCCATTTGATGGAAGTGGAGATAGATTTAGGTGATGATATTAACATAATAAAATATTATTATATTGAGTATAATTTATTTATTATCTCATCAAGGTTGAATTATATTTCAATGAAGTGGAAGAAGAAATAAAATAAAAACAATGAAATAAAAACATTGTCTTTCCTTTGGATGATCACCTTTCTAAACACCTTAACACCTCTAATAAGGGTTTTATACCTAAAATAATGGCTTGTGAATGTAGGGAGGGAATCTAGGAAGGGTTTTGAGAAGATATCTTCTAAACCAAAAGGTTTTTAAAGTGTAAGGAATAGAGAATAAGAGTGCCCTTTATAGGAGAGGGGAGGGGCACTTTTGGAATTATAAAAAGTATTAAATTAATATAAATTAATTTTATATACTAAATTATTCCAAGTTGATTTATTTAGAATATAGGATGATTAAGGTTCGAAATAAATTTTTAAAATAAAAATTATACAAGTTTTGGATATTTTTTTAATCCTTAATTTTATGTTTTAACCTTTTTAACTCTTACCGTTTCATTAAGTAATTTATAATTGGAGAGATAAAATAATTACCATAACATGTCAAACGACTAATTAATGAGTTATTAATGAAATTTGGAGAGTTAACACATCTATTTTTCTAAATTTTGTATTTTTATAAATATTATTTCATTTAATTAAATATTTTATGTTTTAAAATTTGAATTATGTCCATTTTGATGTGATTCATTACTTGACTTTTTAAAAACCCATAACAACTTCATTACTTCAAAAAAACTAGTTTAAATCATAAATAAAATTTCTAAGTCATCAATAAAATTCAATTATAGTATCAAATATTTAAATTTATCTTTATTTTAATATTATTAATATCAATTATTTGATTCTTTCATTAATAAATCTATTACTGCATTGTCATTGTGTCATAATTAAATTTAATTATTTAATTTATAAAAATTAAAAATAAATTATCATGATGTAGTTAATATTTTAATATTTATAATTACTATTTATAGTCTAAGATATCACTTATATAACCCCATATTAAAATTGTTTTAGTAATAAGATACATGTTCATGACATCTTTGTTTTTACTTTAAATAAAATGTTATTAATGTCATAATCACACACAAGTGGCTTAAAAAGGATACAATTTCGGACCAAGTATTTTATTGGTCTATAATAACTCTTCCAATAATATTAGTACAAGTTTTAGGGTAGTTTTATATTATTATAATATTATTTTTACCTTTAATTACCTGATTTACCTTTCACCATGGTAAATAAAATACTAAATTAACTATTCAAAAAAAATATTTTGATCCTATTAGATAAAATTTTTTATACTAATTACAACCATGTATATCCATTTTTGAAAATTAAATTCATAAAAGTGACTAAAATTAATTTAAAAGTTAATCTCATTGACGGAATGAGGAAACGAGTTTTTAAAGTAAAAACGTTAAAAAATTCACAAAGTTTTTATATCCAATTTCAATTTGAAATTGATTACAATGACCTAAATTGGATTAAATGATAAAAAAAATTATTTAATTATACTTTAAAACTAATTAAAAGGATAACCTAACTATATAAATAAATGAAATGAAAAAACATATTTGAAATAAATGCAGTATTTTATACTATTCATTAAAAAATTAATATTATCAGAAAAATTTAAAAAAAAAGTAAATTTTGATGCCTCTATTCCAAATAATAAGTTTAATTTGTTATATAAAATTTATAAAACTTTAAATTTTTTTAATTAAAATGGGTTTTCCAATAATAGGTGGTAAAACTACCTTTTAAAAATATTATAACTTTTTATGCTTATAATTTGATTTATTCTTATTTTAAGCCCATAAAATTTATTAGAAGAAAGAAAAAAATTTAACAAACATGTGTAAAAATAATATAGTTAGTTTTTTTCATTCCCACCAATACAACAGTTAGGCATTAACTACCATTTAAAATAATAATATTAATAATATATTATTTTTTGGTATAACTCAGTCTTGTGTGCAACATAAGATTTTGGAGAAACTCGTTGTTGCATGTCGGGTAAGATATCAGACAAAGCATCCCCTTTAAAGTAAAATTAATATCAAATTCATAAATATTAATAGATATGAAAAGGTCTTATTCTATAATTACCTGGGATGTTATATCCTTCCCCCCTTTTGGAAATTATGTCCTTACAATTTTATTCACTTATCTATTAAGTGGGGGTATTTTTCTCTCATGGAATTTTCATATTCCCATGTTGCCTCTTCAACCATATGGTTTTTCCATAAAAACTTAACCTAATGAATCACCTTATTTCGTAACACTTTCTCTATATGGTCAAGAATATGGACTGGTTGTTCCTCATAAGATAGATTCTCTTCCAACTGAACTGCATCTGGACTTAAAATATGTGATGAATCTGGCATATACTTTCTTAACATTAAAACATGAAAAATATTGTATACCTAGGATAAAATTGGAGGTAAATCAACTCGATAGGTAACTAATTCAACCTTATCTAGGATTTCATAGGGTCCAATGAACCATGGAATCATCTCCCCCTTCTTACCAAAACGCATCACACTTTTCTATGGAGAAACTTTGAAAAAGACATGATCACTTACCTTGAAATAAAGATCCTTCCTTTAGTTATCTGCATAACTTTTCTACCAACTTTGAGTTTTCCTAATGTGTTTTTGAATCAATAGAACTTTTTACCATCTCTTCTACCAATTATGGTCCCATCAACTTCCTTTCTCTGACATCATCCCAAAAATATGGAGTTTGACACCTCTTTCCATATAATGCCTCAAATGGTGGCATTTGTAATCAGGAATGAAAAACTATTGTTATAAGATAACTCAACCAAATAAATATTTTGATCCCAAATTCCCTAGTAATCTATTGAAAAATCACATAGCATATTCTCCAAGGTATGAATTGTTCGTTATGACTTTCCATCTGATTGAGGATGAAAACAGTATAGAAATTTAATTCAGTTTCCAATGAATTCTAAAGGTCTTTCCAAAAGTTATAAGTGAACCTGGGATCAAAATAAAATATAATAGAGATAGGAAATCCATGTAACATGACTATCTATTTAATATAAAACCAAGAAATTTGATCTAGAGAAAGTTCATCTCGAATTGGAATAAAACGAGCAGATTTAGACAATCTATCAACAACAGCCCAAATAAAATTGTTACCTAAATAAGTATTTGATAATCCCACAATGAAATCCATGGATATATTTTCCCATTTCAACTCTGGTATTGGAAAATTCTTAAGCATCCCATTTTTTGACTGTTTTTTTGCTCTAACCTGCTAATAATTCAAACACTTAATTGTAAAGTTTTCAATATCTCTTTTCATTTCATCCCACCAGTAATACTCCTAAAATTCTCTATACATATTAGTACTGCCAGGATGAACTGAAAACAGAGAACTATGAGCTTCACAAAACAAATATTTCTTTAACTTGGAATCACAAGGCACACATTAAATCTTCCAAAATCTCAAAACACAATCTTTATCAATGTTAAATTAAGACAACTTGTCCTTTTTAACCAATTCTACGTTTTTCCGCAATTCACTATCTTCCTTCTATACTTGCTTAATTCTGTTTGATAGAGATGATTGCACTGAAACCTGAAACAAAAAAGATGAATTTCCTATACCAATAACTTCTATTCCAAATTTTATCAAATCATTAATCAAAGGGTCACATTCCAACCATAACATGGTTAATGTAGCGTTAATTTTTTGACTCATAGCATTAGTCACTTTGTTTTTCCAGGATAGAAATGAATCATGCAATCATAATCTTTTATTAGTTCCAACCATATTCTCTGTATCATGTTCAATTATTTTTGAGTGAATATATACTTCAAACTTTTATAGTTAGTATAAATTTTACATTTCACTCCAAACAAATGATACCTCTAAATTTTTAAAGCAAAAACAATACCATCTAATTCCAAATCGTGTGTAGGTTAATTTAACTCATGAGTTTTCAACTGACATGAAGTATAAGCAATTACCTGGTCATTATGCATTAAGACACAACCAATTCATTTCAACAAAGAATCATTGTAGATAAAAAAAATCACCATTTCTGGAAGGTAGCACCAAAACTAGATCATTCACCAATATTCTTTTCAATTCCTAAATACAATCATCACATTATTTTATTCAGATGAGTTTAAAAACTTTTTGAGTTAACTTAGTCATTGGGCTAGATAACCATGCAAAATTATCAATAAACCTCCGGAAAGAGCCTTTTAAACCAAGAAATCTATTAATACCGGTTACATTTGTGGGTCTTGGAAATTCTTCAATAACTTTCATTTTAGAAGGATCAATAGTTATGTCATCTTTTGAAACAATGTGAACAACAAAAGAATTTTTTTTGCAACCAAAATTCACGCTTTATAAATTTTCCATATAGTTTATTTTCTTTTAAGGTTTTAAAAACAACACTTAGATTAATTTCATATTCCTATTTAATTTTAGAATATACCAAAATTTAATCAATAAAAACAACCACAAACTTATCCAAGAACTCACAGAATATTTTATTTATAAGATCCATAAATATAGAAGGTTCATTAGTTAACCTAAATAGCATAACTACAAATTCATAATGGTCATATATAGTATGAAATTCAGTCTTCAGAATGCCTTCTTATTTGATATTCAACTGATGGTGCTCCAACCTCAAGTTAACCTTTGAAAAATATTGTGCTCCCTAGTGCTGGTCAAACAAATCATCGATATAAGGCAAAGGATACTTATTATTAACAGTAATGCTATTCACAGCTCTATAATCAATGAAAAGTCTCATTGAACCATCTTTCTTTTTAACAAACAATACAAGAACACCCCATGGTGATGTGCTAGGTCAAATGAAACCTTAATCTCATAACTCCTACAATTTCTTCTTCAACTCTAAAAGTTGAATTTGATCCATTCGATAAGGGGGTTTTGAAATCGGATTAGCATCAAGAACTAAGTCAATAGTAAATTCAACTTCTTGATCGGGTATAATACCAGACAAATCATTAGAAAAAACATCAAGATATCCATTTACCCCTAGTAAATCATTAATCTAAAAAGTTCCTTTGTTTTCAATAATATGTGCAAGGTAAAATTCATTTCCATATTTTAATAGTTTCTCAGCTTCCTGGTTTGTTATCAATAATAAGGGTTCATTCTTGTATATAAATTGAAATTAATTTATGAAAAAACAACTTCTTTATCTTTATAGTCAATATTATCATTGTAATTGAAAGCCAATCCATACCCAAAATAGCATCAAATTTTACTAGAGGAAAAACAACAAGGTTTTCAGGTAAATTATTTCCATATACAAGGATAGGATGATTCTTATAATTTCTTTTTTCCTTAACATTTCACCTAGGTGTTTTTACCATAAGTTTTGGATTCATTTCTTGAGGTGGAATTTCCAATTTACTAGAAGTTTTATCAGAAATGAAAGAATGTGTTGACCCTAAATCAAATAACACATTTCCATGATATAAATAAATAAACAATATGCCCGATATCACTTTATTTTATGTCTTAATATCTACTGAAGTAGTTGCGAAGGATTTCACTACACCTTTCTACTTATAGTCCGGATGCTTCCCATCATTCAAATTCTTCATCGGACACTTGTTTTTATAATGACCCATCTCATTAAATTTATAACATTTTACTAACTGTATATCATATTTTTTCTTACCATTACCTTTATCTTTTTTAGTTTAGTTACAAGTCTTATGTCCCATTTTACTACATCGGAAGCACTTACTAGAATTTAGAGGTAATTCTTTAGTGTGTTTTTTACCACAATTCTCATAGACTATAAACATAATTTTCTTACCATCAGACTTTTTTAATGAATTCTTCCCTTTCACCTGTCACCTAGACCACTTTTTATACTAGTTTTTTGAAGAACATGTGATCATTGGAAAACTCCATTTCCACCTTCTTCTCACAAAGAACAAGTTTTTCATAACTTTTGAACTCACAATAATCTAATGCCATTCGATAATTTGGATTTAATCCTGAGTAAAAATGATTGATTTTACTATCAAGATCTCAAATGAAATTTGGATCATACCTTGCTAGTCAAGTGAATTTTTCTTTTGTAATCAGCCACTGAATCCTCAACTTTCCTCAATTCCAAGAATTTTTTTTCTATCCTAAGTCGATCTAACTTAGAAAATATTTCTCAAGAAACATACTTTTGAATTCATCCCAATCAAGAGCGTAAATCTCCTCACTATCGCTAATATTCTTAACCATCGACCAACGCTAATCGGATTCAGCTTCAAAATGGTAAATAGTTATACTAACCTTTTTATTTTATGAACACCCCATTATATCAAAAATATTTTCTAGTGCTTTAATCCACCCTTCAGCTAGAACGGGGTCAGATGATTCTCTGAATGATGGGGGATTTTGCCTCATGAAATGCTCCACTACTGACATGTTCCTCTATGGTTGATCTGGCTTCTCTCTTACAAAGATACTGCTACCATTTATAGCCTAATTCAATTATTCCATCACTGTAACAAATTGTTTAGTTCTGATTTTGACCATCTCAAGTTGCTGATTTAAAAGTTTGTTTCCTATGGATGTTGTCTCATCACAGCAGCCATGTTTCTTCTGTGGAAAAAAATTCTGAAAAAACACATCTTAGATGAAGAAACATGATAATCTTCAAATTATATATCATTTAAATTTGATCATAAAGTAAAAAAACAATTATGGATATTCTATTAACAATATCCTAACCCCTAAAGTTATCTAAACTGACCTTTGATATCAATTATAAGGCCCCAACCTTAAACATTTCATAATATTGAGTTAAGTCAATAATTTAAATTAAGGATCTTTTCAATTTTATAGTTTTAGATAATTATACCATAACTATTACATAACAACTCAAATATTACAAAGTATCCACTTCTACTCACTATCTATTTTTTCACAAGATAAAAGTCTTTAAAAAGTGATTTACTTTTTTCTTGATAAAAATCTTCATAACATTCATCTTTACTTTTTCTGTAACACCCCGACCAAAGCTACCCAGAGTCGGTGCATTACTTCGTAACATTGGCATGATCACAAAAGATCAAGTCTCGAAAGACCGATTAGTTTAGTATCCTTGGAAACAATAGATACATTCATAAGTCTTACATTACATCATAAAGTTAAAAACTAATAACAAAATCATCATATTCCACACTCATATCCTCTTCTGACTATCCCTGCAGGTCATTCCTAAAATACTTCTTCACATCCTGGAAAATATTAAAACATTGAAAGGGGTGAGCTCAGATGCTCAGTAAGGATAACAATATAGCGGAATATTTCATCAATAAACATAAACATTTAAGGCAATTTATAACTAAAACAAAATCCTTTTAAACATGAACTTCAACATAATATGGAAAAAGTAAAATGAGATAATGCCATTCACTTCTTCACATGGATATTCTACTGGTCGAATAATCACATGCAATATCAATAACCACTTTCATAATGAGGGAATGTGTAATGCCAGACATTCTGAAACATTTTGTCAAGGCCTCATCCAAGACGTCTAAAATGATTAAGGCCTTGGCCAAAACCATAAATCAAATTGGGAAAGGGACTCGGCCAATTCCACGTCTAGTTGTCTCATGAGACCTACCGATGCAATTTTTTTAGAAGATACCTACGTTTAAAATTGCTCAAATATACTCCAGTGTTTTTCTGAAAACATTAATCAAGCTTCTGAAAACAAAATAACTAATTCTGAGACTGCTCGACTAATTACAGGCCATGATGGGTCCATGCCCAATCCCTTCCTGTCTACCACACTCGAGAGTCGGGTTTTCTGAAATCATTTTTAAGCTTGCGTTAAATACGTATACTTTTGCACTGGATTTTCATATATTGGAGAGAAATATCTCTTTTTGAAATCATTTAAAAATCATATAATTATAAAAGAAATCCTTTTGAATAAACGTAAAAGTCAAAGGGATTTATACACCGTATAAAAGAATGTTGTGTATAAAACGAAATATGCCTCAATGAAAGGAGATTGAGACGAAGTCCTTACAAAGATCATTTTTAAAATAAAATAGATCTATTATGTGTATTCACTATAAGTACACATAAATACAGTAAAATTACAAGATAGGACATAATAATATCACGACATAATTTGAAATTATGAGATTAACCCAAAGAATGGAAATTGGGTTTAGAAGTTCCCTTACCTCGTGTCTGACTTGACTCAACCATTCTTTAACCTCCTGAATAATAAACTAGAGTTAATATATACCTTATTAAGAACCATTTTCAATTTCATTATCCTTTTTATATCACTTATTACAATGATATGAACATTATGTAATTATTTAAGTTAATAACGGTCGTTTTGTCGATCTTTGGTACTTGAGTCAACAATAAACTTCTTATAATTACAAGTTGTTTATGTGGTAGAATATCCATTATCTCCAGAATTATATTCATGATTTAGATGTCATATATATCATATATATCCATTATATACATTCATTTATAATATTACGTAACATTTAGAGGTAAGAAATGAAATGCACCATTCATGGAGACGGTAAGCCGTACGTACGCATGAACGCTACTTTCATTTCTATTTCGTATTTAATGGAATGAAATCATAATGATATAAATGTATAATATAATTCCAGTATAGTATAGTGTATAATACCATTTACTCCATCCTTTATACATCCCACATATGGCATTAACTATTCAAATCACTTTGAGGGGGCGGTAGTCCGCACTTCTTAAAATGAAATTATCGCGTTTACCCATAATGGAAATCATAAAGTATGCCATAAATGAGAAAATACAGAAGCATAATTAAAACATAAACATATTATATAACATATATAAATATAGTGACATCTTAATGGCCACCTTTGAAGGTGTTATATGAGTGTTGAACAATCATCGTTTCGTGAGGCAGAAATTCGCCATCCACAGAAACCGTATGTTCTTTAACCATTAGATGTAGGTGTGTGTAAGTGTAGCTCGAATCCTTCTTATAACAACATCCTAGTATATTGAGGATACTGGTGTTTTTACAAAAGAAAATAATAAAAAGACTTTAGGGGGTTGGAGAAGAAAAATAAAACAAAACAACATTAGAGAAGACATTACCTCAAAATTGGGTAACTCTTTTTGATTTGAGCCAAAGGCTTCCTTCGGAATAGTTCTGCACAAAGTGAGGCTTCTAGGAGTAATAGGGGGAAGTTGGGAGAGTATTTGGGAAAATGTTGGCCGAGCCAAATGGCTTAAAAGTGTGAATGAGGTGGTAGAGGTGAGAGCCTTTTATAAGAGGAGAGGAGGGGCACTCTTGGAAAGTAAGGAAATTTTACCTTATTATAGAATGATTTTAGAATTCTAAAGGTCTCACACTTATATAATTCGTGGATAAGGTGATAAGGGTTATAAATCTACCCATACAATAGTCTTTGGACAAGTGTAAGCCTTGGATTGTACATTATCGTTTCATTTTATTAAAATCGTTAAATAATGAGGTCATCGCTGCATCATAATGATGTCATAAATACTTTAATTTATTTAATGTCTAAAAATTATAAAAAAAATACTATGATGTAGGAAATATTTTTATCTTTCCAATTATTATTTATAGTCAAAAATATGACTTGTATAACCCCATGTAAAATTTGTTTTAGTAAAACATTTCATGTTTGTGTCATTTTTTACTTTAACATTAAATAAAAGGTATTTATGTCATTTTCCAACTAAAGTGGCTCCATGGGGTCCCCAAGTTGACCCATGGATTTTCTTGGTCTGCCATGGCACATCCAATGAGGGTAGGACATGTGTCAAGCTCATATCATATTATTAAAACATTATTTTTACCTTAAACTACACTAATTACCTCTAATCGCGATTAAGAACTTAAAAGTTACTATTCACCAAAAATTGTTTTAATCTCATTGAACCACATTTTACTTCTTAATGACAACCATGTATGTCGGATTTTTGAAAATCAGATCACATAAGTGGTAATATTTCATTTAAACGAAAACTCAGTTTTTTAACAACCACTTAGTGGTTTCACTATTCATCAAAATTGATGTTTTTCAGAACAATGCCAAAATTTCACCCTAAGCTATAATTGATATTCCGAATTCAAAAATGATGTCTATTTTACAAAATTCCAAACATATAAGTTGCATTAATTAATTTTATAATTAATTCCCGCTGTCACAACAAATAGCGTGTTTTTAAGAAACAATATATATCAAAAGATTGACAATTGTTTATGTCCAATTTCAAAGTGAAATTAATTCTAATGAACACCATTGGATAAAATGGTAAAAATATACTCTAATTATACTTTAAAACCACTCAATAGTATAACTTATCACTATAAATTATTTTGATTAAAAAAGTTGTTTTAAGTATTTTTCACTATTCATAAAAATTTGGAAGTTCTCAGAAAATTACAAAAAATTCAACATAGGCTAATTTCAATATTAGGAATACAAAAATGAATTCCATTTTTAAATATAAAATTTTTATAATTTTAAAAAGTGGGTATTACTATTCATAACGGCTACTTTGATTAGTCGCGGTGTGTTAGAACTCAAACTTGCGTACAGTGCAAGCTATTGCATTATTGAAAGAGAGGCGTATCGTGGAATCTCGGGGTGTTACATTCTCCCCTACTTCAATAAATTGCATCCTCGTAATTTGAAATTTTTCTTTGAAAATAAAAGGTTGAAAATAGAAAATACCTTTGTGGAAAACCCACATCGGAAATAAGGTTAATAAAAATATAACTTTAAAAGAAAGAAAGATAAGTACAGAGGTCACCCGAGATAGCCCATACTAGGATTCTATGAAAATATGGATATGGAAGAAAAACAAACCATCAAGGTCTGATGGAGAGTTGTAGAAAACTGGATTAGGAGAAAGTTAACAATAAGAAAATCACAAACTTGTGATTAGTTAAACTATCATTGAATCCCCAGTTGGAAAAGTTAACCGACAACGTTTTTGTTTTAAGTAACCTTTCATAAAGTTGAGGAATTTATTTAGGAGATTTACTAAGAACGTAAGGGAATATACATACTTGTCATGTAGACTTTCATTATTTAATAAAAGTTTACCACAAACCCATCTTTTACTCCAAATGGTAACAGAACTCAGAAATATTCTATTTATCCTAATTGTATAAGGTTCTAAATATTACCACATACCATTTAGATTAGTAACAATATTTTTTAATAACCAGGGACTTCCTGTAGGCTAGTGGTCGGTAATAAAGGCCTGTCGCACTATGGTTGTAGGTTCGATTCCTGCAGCTTTGTCCGACGCGACGGGTTATGCCCCACCCTGTAGGTTGTCCTTTTCCTAAAACTATAGTATCATAATATTCCAAAAATAATCTTCAGAAATGTTTTAACCTTAAAAAATACTATCCATGGTTCAACTTAATCCATTCCAACCTTAATAGTTATCAAAAATACCTCTGTCCAGACTTTCTCTTAAAGGTCTCTAAATTCCAAAATCAATTGTATCATTAGATTCCTCAAACAAGGTAAAGTTTCTCTTTTTGTCACATACAAAAATATGATTACCTTCATCATATTAAAACCTTAATGAAATCAACAAGTACTGCAGTACAATCCTTATATATATATCACATTATTCTGATAACCAGAATATAATCCATGAGTCCAAAAGCACCAATACATTAGTTATTCTACTTCAACTGTAGTAACAGCATAAGATTGTCCTTGATCCCTTGGCCTAATCTGAGGTAAGTTTCCCTGAAGCTTAGAACATTCATTTGCATAATGCCCCATTTCCCTACAATTGTAGCATTCAACATTGATAGCCTCTTTCTTTCCCTTACAATCACGAGCCTGGTGACCTTTTTCTCCACATTTGTAACAAACTCCCATTCCTTTTAGGCAAGTAACAGGGTGATTCTTCCCACAATTATCACATAATAGAAAATCCTTCTTTCCCTTTTCCCCTTTATCAGTCTCTTGTTCCACCGTTCTCTTCTTTTCTTGCTTTGCTTTAAAGTCATGAGACTTAGAGAATTCCTTTTCCGTCTTGATAGCACATGAGACAATATCTTCATATGACGAGAAGGTTTGTGAGACTAATGCTCGATGGAGAAACGGTTTTAACCCATCAAAGAAACGATCAATATTACCTCTTGGGTTACGTATATAATCTGCAGCATACCTCTCTAACCTTGTAAAGTTGGCCTCATACTTTGCGACATTCTCATCCTCCTTTTGTTTCAGACACAGAAATTGCCTTTCCATATCTGCTCTATGGTCATGAGGAAAGTATTTTTTCTAAGAAAAGATCTTTGAACTCCCTCCATTCCATATTCGATATGTCATCATCTTCCTTTGTGTTTTGAATCAATGACCACCATTGATCAGCATCTCCAGTGAGGCGGTAAACTGCCATGATAACCTTTTCCCTTTCACTACTCCCCAAGGTGTGGAATATTTTCTCTAAGGAGTTTATCCATTGCTCAGCTACTAATGGATTTGTACCCCCATTAAATGTTGGTGGTTGTTTCCTCATGAAGCGGTCTAACATTGATCCTCTATGTTGCGGATCAGGGTGCTCCATACGAGTAAGGTTATTATTCATAACCTGAGTGAGTTGTCCCAGTATGGTAATAAGTTGATCAGCACCAGTTGTATCTCCAGCTCCACAATAATTATCTTGAGCAGGAGGGCAATCCCTACACGGAGTGCGTGCATTGATACGGTTTCCATTCCTTCCACTAGGCTCCATTTCTAAACAATGGCATAAACTAGATTAGTTTATGAAATAAAATACATAATTCCATATTTGTAAAACACTTTACATAAATTGAACTATTTATGGATATAATCCATAATCATAAAAAGAAATGTTTCCTTTGAGGAAGTATATACTCATAACCCTTCATAGTGGTTTGTTAAGAAAATGAGAATTATCCTAAGCATATCCCCCGGGAGTGTCGTAACCAAGAGTGCAGCAAGGCCCGTTTTCGTGCACCAGTTCCCGTTCGAGTCTATCTCAAAGCGGTGTTTTCAGGTTTTACCCCTAGGTACATCTGTGCCAGAGCCACCTCTACCTGCTCGTATCCAGAAAGGGATGTATTGCTCGGAAAACTCACAAAATCTCTATAATACCAAAATTCTAGGAAGTTTTTCTATACTAATCCTCAAAGTCTATCTTCGGGCTATGTGCTCTAATCAGAGTTTATCTAAATCTAGCTTCCAAGGTTAGTACTAAACTACCTCTGATACCAACTGTAACACCCCGACCAAAGCTACCCAGAGTCGGTGCATTACTTCGTAACATTGGCATGATCACAAAAGATCAAGTCTCGAAAGACCAATTAGTTTAGTAGCCTTGGAAACACTAGATACATTCATAAGTCTTACATTACATCATAAAGTTAAAAACTAATAACAAAGTCTTCATAGTCCACACTCATATCCTCTTCTGACTATCCCTGCAGGTCATTCCTAAAATACTTCTTCACATCCTAGAAAATATTAAAACATTGAAAGGGGTGAGCTCAGATGCTCAGTAAGGATAACAATATAGAGGAAGCTTTCATCAATAAACATAAACATTTAAGTAAATTTATAACTAAAACAAAAGCCTTTTAAACATGAACTTCAACATAATATGACAAAAGTAAAATGAGATAATGTCATTCACTTCTTCACATGGATATTCTACTGGTCGAATAATCACATGCAATATCAATAACCACTTTCATAATGAGGGAATGTATAATGCCAGACATTCTGAAACATTTTTTCAAGGCCTCAACCAAGATGTCTAAAATGATTAAGGCCTTGGCCAAAACCATAAATCAAATTGGGAAAGGGCCTCGGCCAATTCCACGTCTAGTTGTCTCATGAGACCTACTAATGCAATTTTTTTTAGAAGATACCTACGTTTAAAATTGCTCAAATATACTTCAGTATTTTTTTGAAAACATTAAGCAAGCTTCTGAAAACAAAATAACTAATTCTGAGACTGCTTGACTAATTACAGGCCATGATGGGTCCACGCCCAATCCCTTCCTGTCTACCACACTCGAGAGTCGGGTTTTCTGAAATCATTTTTAAGCTTGCGTTAAATACGTATACTTTTGCACTGGATTTTCATATATTGGAGAGAAATATCTCTTTTTGAAATCATTTAAAAATCACATAATTATAAAAGAAATCCTTTTGAATAAATGTAAAAGTCAAAGGGATTTATACACCGTATAAAAGAATGTTGTGTATAAAACGAAATATGCCTCAATGAAAGGAGATTGAGAAGAAGTCCTTACAAAGATCATTTTTAAAATAAAATAGATATATTATGTGTATTCACTATAAGTACACATAAATACAGTACAATTACAAGATAGGACATAATAATATCACGACATAATTTGAAAGTATGAGATTAACCCAAAGAATAGAAATTGGGTTTAGAAGTTCCCTTACCTCGTGTCTGACTTGACTAAACCATTCTTTAACCTCCTGAATAATAAACTAGAGTTAATATATACCTTATTAAGAACCATTTTCAATTTCATTATCCTTTTTATATCACTTATTATAATTATATGAACATTATGTAATTATTTAAGTTAATAACGGTCGTTTTGTCGATCTTTGGTACTTGAGTCAACAATAAACTTCTTATAATTACAAGTTGTTTATGTGGTAGAATATCCATTATCTCCAGAATTATATTCATGATTTAGATGTCATATATATCATATATATCCAGTATATACATTCATTTATAATATTACGTAACATTTATAGGTAATAAATGAAATGCACCGTTCATGGAGATGGTAAGCCGTACGTACGCATGAACGCTACTTTCATTTCTATTTCGTATTTAATGGAATGAAATCATAATGATATAAATGTATAATATAATTCCAGTATAATATAGTGTATAATACCATTTACTCCATCCTTTATACATCCCACATATGGCATTAATGATTCAAATCACTTTGAGGGGGTGGTAGTCCGCACTTCCAAAAATGAAATTATCGCGTTTACCCATAATGGAAATAATAAATTATTCCATAAATGAGAAATACAGAAGCATAAGTAAAACATAAACATATTATATAACATATATAAATATAGTGACATCTTAATGGCCACCTTTTAAGGTGTTATATGAGTGTTGAACAATCATCGTTTCGTGAGGCAGAAATTCGCCATCCACAGAAACCGTATGTTCTTTAACCATTAGATGTAGGTGTGTGTAAGTGTAGCTCGAATCCTTCTTATAAAAACATCCTAGTATATTGATGATACTGGTTTTGTTACAAAAGAAAATAATAAAAATATTTTAGGGGGTTGGAGAAGAAAAATAAAACAAAACAACATTAGAGAAGACATTACCTCAAAATCGGGTAACTCTTTTTGATTTGAGCCAAAGGCTTCCTTGGGAATAGTTCTGCACAAAGTGAGGCTTCTAGGACTAATAGGAGTAAGTTGGGAGAGTATTTGGGCAGATTTTGGCTGAGCCAAATGGCTTGAAAGTGTGAATGAGGTGGTAGAGGTGGGGGCCTTTATAAGAGGAAAGGAGGGGCACTCTTGGAAAGTAAGGAAATTTTACATTATTATAGAATGATTTTCGGATTCTAAAGGTCCCAAACTTATATAATTCGTGGATAAGGTGATAAGGGTTCGAAATATACCCATCCAATAGTCTTTGGACAAGTGTAATCCTTGGATTGTACATTATCTTTTCATTTTATTAAAATTGTTAAATAATGAGGTCATCGTTGCATCATAATGATGTCATAAATACTTTAATTTATTTAATGTCTAAAAATTATAAAAAAATACTATGATGTAGGAAATATTTTTATCTTTCCAATGAATATTTATAGTCAAAAATATGACTTGTATAACCCCATGTAAAAATTGTTTTAGTAAAACATTTCATGTTTGTGTCATTTTTTACTTTAACATTAAATAAAAGGTATTTATGTCATTTTCCAACTAAAGTGGCTCCATGGGGTCACCAAGTTGACCCATGGATTGTATTGGTCGGCCATGGCACATACAATGAGGGTAGGACATGTGTCAAGCTCATCTCATATTATTAAAACATTATTTTTACCTTAAACTACACTAATTACCTCTAATCGCGATTAAGAACTTAAAAGTTACTATTTACCAAAAATTATTTTAATCTCATTGAACCACATTTTACTTCTTAATGACAACCATGTATGTCGGATTTTTGAAAATCAAATCACAGAAGTGGTAATATTTCATTTAAACGAAAAATCAGTTTTTTAACTACCACTTAGTGGTTTCACTATTCAACAAAATTGATGTTTTTCAGAACAATGTCAAAATTTCACCCTAAGCTATAATTGATATTCCGAATTCAAAAATGATGTCTATTTTACAAAATTCCAAACATATAAGTTGCATTAATTAATTTTATAATTAATTCCCGTTGTCACAACAAATAGCGTGTTTTTAAGAAACAATATATATCAAAAGATTGACAATTGTTTATGTCCAATTTCAAAGTGAAATTAATTCTAATGAACGCCATTGGATAAAATGGTAAAAATATATTCTAATTATACTTTAAAACCACTCAATATTATAACTTATCACTATAAATTATTTTGATTAAAAAAGTTGTTTTAAGTATTTTTCACTATTCATAAAAATTTGGAAGTTCTCAGAAAATTACAAAAAATTCAACATAGGCTAATTTCAATATTAGGAATAAAAAATGAATTCCATTTTTAAATATAAAATTTCTATAATTTTAAAAAGTAGGTATTACTATTCATAACGGCTACTTTGATTAGTCGCGGTGTGTTAGAACTCAAACTTGCATACAGTGCAAGCTATTGCATTATTGAAAGAGAGGCGTATCGTGGAAGCTCGGGGTGTTACATTTTCCTTTACCTTACCCATACTTATACCCTATGGAAAACATTTCAAAAACTTGGGATGATCATAGAAATCTTAGTAAGGGATATAAAATAAATAATGAATCTGTTAATCCATGAATACTTTAGACTTATGAAAACATTTTCACAAATCATACTTTTCACCCATAAAACATATGTTATTTAACATACCTCATGAAATCATAAGATTCTTGAAAAACTTATTAGTAATCATAAATCATAAAGGTAACTTGTGGCATTCATATCATACTTACATTGTATATTTCACATCTATATAGGGAGTAACCTTCATAATTACATTTGGAATACACATCACATTATATTCCCTAAATCTCTTAGAAGAAACTCAATCGTTTAACTATATCTCATTACCCAATGCATTGGAGAGATATCACAAGCTCACCCGCCCTTAGTTTATCAAGGAACCACCCATATACTTAAGTGGTTCCCAAGAACCAAAACATAAGCACAACACATAAATCATGTATAAAGGAAAAATAACATTTCCACATTTCATTCACAAGATATCAGCTCAAGATATTGATATAATAAATCTATTATAAAAACCATTTTCAATACCAAAATACCTAAAAAGGGAATATGGAATTTATTTTTCTTTTAAAAAATATTACAACTTCTAAAGGAATACAAATATCAAATAATGATCATGGAAGTGGAAAAGTCGTTGTCACCGTATATGTTAAAAAAACGTTTCTTTTTTCATTTAGTAAAACAATTCATATAAAAATATTTCTTTTTTAAAACATTTTAATGAAATTAAAAGTAAAATGGTTTTATTATACATTGTATAAAAGAAGGTGTTGTATAACATCAAAATATGCCTCAATGAAAGGTGATTGAGACGAAGTCCCTTACCTCGAGTGTGACTTGTCTCATAAGTTCTTTATATTCCTGAATAATAAACTTAGGTTAATTTATACTTTATTGAGAACCTTTTTCAAGTTTATTGTTCTCTCTATATCACTTATTTATAATTTTATAACAATTACTTAATTATTTAAGTTCATGTTGGATGTTTTGTCAATATTTGGTACTTGAGTTCAAAAATGAACATGATATGATGTAAATTTTTTCATGTGGCCATAATTAAATCATCTTGAGAATAATATTCATGATTTAATGATCACTTTATTACATTAATTATATTTTTTAATCAAACTATTAATTATGGTTTTGAAAAATGAACAACTTTATAATCATGGAGACTGTAGGTTGTACGTACGCATGAGTAACGTTTTCAATTTTCATTGATCATTATGGAAATAAGGTAATTATTATTTTATCTTTAAATAATTATAATAACATAATTAATATAATATTAATTAGTAAAATATACTTATATATATCATACAAGTTATGTATTGAATAAAAATGAATCGCATCACTTTGTGGATGTGACAGTTTACACGTATGCATGAACGATGTTATCATTTTTATGTACTTAGAAAGTAAAAAACATAAATAATATATTATTATCTTATAATGATTAATATTTCATGAATATCACATATGAATATTAATTCCATCATTAAAACTATTCATGAGATACGGTTATGTAAAATGAACGATATCGGTTCATGGAGGTGATAGTTCACACATACACATGAAAGATTAGTTTCTTTCCCATTTGATGAAAGTAGAGATGGATTTTGTTGATGATATTAACATAATAACATATCATTATATTTATGATACTATATTTATTATCTCGTCATGTTTGGAGTATATTTTAAGGATGTGGAAGAAGAAATAAAATAGAAACACTTAAATAAAAACATTATATTTCCTTCAGATGATCACCTTTATTAACACATTAACGCCTCTAAGAAGGGTGTTCTACCAAAAATAAGGCCTCGAGAATGTGGGTAGGAAATATAGTAATGGGTTTGGTTAGATATTTTCTAAACCAAAATGTTTTTTAAGTGTAAGGAATAGTGAATCAGAGTGCCTTTTTATAGGAGAGGGGAGGGGCACTCTTGGAATTATTAAAAGTATTAAATTAATATTAATTCATTTTCTATTAAAAATTGTTCCAAGTTGATTTAGTTAGAATATGGGATATTATGGGTTGAAATACATTCATAAAATAAAAATTACACAATCCTTGGATATTTTTTAATCCTTACTTTATGTTTAAATCCTTTTAATTGTTATCGTTTTATTAAGTACTTTACGCATTGAGAGTTAAAATAATTAACATAACATGTCAAACAACCAATGAATTATTCATTAATGATATTTTTAGACTTACCACAACTATTTAGAAGAATATTGTATTTTTATAAATTTTAATTCATTTAATTAAATATTTTATATTTATAATATGAATTATGTCAATTTTGATATTATTCATTACTTGAATTTTAAAGAGACATAACAACTTGATTACTTAAAAAACTAGTTTAAATCCTCAATAACATGTCTAAGTAATCTATAAAATTTGTGAATGGCGTCAAATATTTAATTTTAATTTTAATTTTTTTTTAATATTATTAATATCAATTATTTGGTTTTTCCTTTAATAAATATATTACTACATCACCATTGTGTCATAATTAAATTTAATTATTTAATACCTAAAAATTATAAATAAATTATCATGATTTAATTAATATTTTTAGATTTCTAAGTAATATTTATAGTCGAATATATCACTTATATGACCCCATATTAAAATTGTTTTAGTAATAAGAGACATGTTTATGACATCTTTGTTTTTACTTTAAATAAAATGTTATTAATATCATAATCACACCTATGTGGCTTAAAAAGGCCACAATTCTGGAACAAGTATTTTATTGGTCATAAATAATTTATCCAATAAGATTATGAAAATTTTTAGGGTGGTTTTATATTATTATAATATTATTTTTATCTTTAATTGTCCGATTTACCTTTAACTATGGTAAATAAAATACTAAAGTTACTGTTCACCAAAAATTATTTTGATCCTATTAGATCACATTTTTCATACTTATTATAACCATGTATGTAATTTCTTGAAAAATCATTTTACAAAAGTGACTAAAATTAATTTAAAAATTAATCATGTTGACGCATTGAAGAAACAGGTTTTCAAAGTAAAAACGTTCAAAAGTTCACAAAGTTTTTATATCCTATTTCAATTTGAAATTGATTCCAATGACCTACATTGTATTAAATTATAAAAAATTTATTTAATTATATTTTTAAAACCAATTAAAAGGATAACCTAACTATATTAATAAATTATATGAAACAACAGTTTTGAATTAAAATGCAGTATTTTTCACTATTCATTAAAAATGAATATTATCAGAAAAATTCCAAAAATTCAACCAAAGTAAATTTGGATGTCCCACTTCCAAAAAAGAAGTTTAATTTTTCATATAAAATTTATAAAACTGATAAAATTTGTAATTAAAAATGGTTCGCCCTCAATATGCGGTAAAAATATCTTTTAAAAATATTAGAGTTTTTTATGCTTAAAATTTGATTTATTCTTATTTTAAACCCATAAAATGTATTGTAAGAAAGTAAAAACATTTAAAAAACATGTTTAAACATAATATAGTTAGTTTTTTTATTTCTTATAGTACAACGGGTAGGCATTAACTACCATTTAAAATTATAATATTAATAATGTATTATTTTTTGGTATAACTCAGTCTTGTGTGCAACGTAAGATTTCGGAGAAACCCACTGTTACATGTTGAGTATACTATCATAAAAAAGCATCCCTTTAAAGTAAAATTAATATCAAATTAATAAATATTAATATATATTAAAAATTCTTATTCTATAATTACCTAGGATGTTACAATTATATTAATTATTTTATTATAATGATAATAGAAAAACAGTGCACGTGAGAAGCCTCCTCAAGAGATGGACCCTAGGTGTTCACACTATATTTCATAATTATGTAAATAAAATATTTAATATGGTAAAATTAATAAAACCTCATTTTCAATTTGGATCCATTTTGGGGAATCCAATATCTACACACACTATTTTTCATAAAAAACCCAAAAATCAAAAAAATCAAAAAAATAGCCCTTTTCATATCATTAATTTCAAAGGTCAAGATGTATTTTTATGATAATTACTTTAATTAATATCCTGATGATAAATTTAGTGGTTATCCAAGCATGGAATATACCTTTATGTTTCAAATATAAAAAATTCCTTGATAAATGAAAATAATTTCAAAATTCTCAAAAAAAAACAAGCAAGCTAGTTGCATCGCTGGCTGCCCAAGTTGAAGAAGTTAAATTTTTTATGTATGGAATGGAGAAAATAAAAATATTCTAAGAATAAAATGGTTATTCCAACTAGCTTTCAATAATACGTTTATTAGGTTTTATAAATACTTGAAGATCCACATCCCTCTCCAACAAATGAATTTCTAGCAGACCAGTGTAAGGAAAAAGAGTTTACAACTGAATGTTTTGAGAGAGATTCAATTTCTAATCATTATTTTAATTAAAATATTATTAATTTTGAATTTAAAATTTATATCCCTTATTCTGATATTTTAGATTCAACGCCTCTAATACAGGTTCAATATCAATAACAATAAGAAGTTGTTTTTTTTAGGAGAAAATTTAGGAGATAATAAAGTTGTACACTAGTTCATTTGAGAATGATGGCACAAAATAATAATTTCCTAAGGAATCATTTGTTGAAACCAAACCATAATATAATTCACTTCCTATTATACTACCTTCAACACCATTGTACACCACTCCTCCAACTAAGCTAAACAAGGAGCACCCCTATATTCATTTCCCTCCCCCTCTACATCTCAAATTCTCTCTTTCATATTTTCTAGGTGGTGGAACTATTTTTATTTTCTTTGGGGGTTCTCAATCATGAAATATAATAATGGATATTGGGAGAAATAAAATTTTGTGTATTTTGAGAAAAAAACCCCATCCACCTTTGTATTGAGGTTAATCTACTATAACTTCCATACTAGGGGCAGTAAAAACCTTGCACACATATGGGGGTCCAAACCATGATCTATACTCTTTTCCCTTTATCTTTCCTTTTATTTATTTTTCTTATGATTTTCTTTATTTAGTTATTTCTTTTTCTATTAGAACTATCTAGTTTCTTAACTCATGTATTCCCATAAAGAATAAATCTCAGTTGTATCTTTTTAGTATTTTTAGTTTTTATTCCCTTATATATTTTTTTATTGAGATGAAATGATGGGTAGTGAAATCTATGTGTGGGGGGAGAATCAACCTACCTAATTATTTTTTTATGTTTTTTTAATAAGCTTGATATTTAATGAATATTTTTATCATTTTTTACATTTTAATTAATTTTTAGAATATTGACATGATATTTGAATAAATGGATTTTAAATGATTGTTGATATGGATTTTTTTTCCTTAAATTATATTTTCTAGAATTTTTATAAGTTTCACTGATTTTTGAAATCCATAACTAGGAAACACTGATAAAAATAATTTTTCCATTACAATGGTGTATTTTGAACCACTTTAACATATTCTTCCTAATACCCACACATTCTTAAGTGAAACATGAATTTTGTGTGAGAACCAGAACTTGTGATTTTTCTATTTAAAATATTTGGACTTCGTGGAATGTTTTTTACATGATTGAGGAACTTATTTGGATTTCCATAATTTAAACCGATACCCAACCATAAAAATTTTATTATTTATCCCTTAAATTCCATGAATTTCCTTATAAGTTTATGCCACATTATAAGACATTTTTTCCTTACCTACCCTAACTCTTGGTATTTTGGATTTTTTGTTTCAATTTTGAGTGTGGGGTAAGGTCCTTTCATGTGCGTTCTTTGGGATTTGTTTAATTTTTGGGTGGTGTGAGGTGTGTGTCATGATTTTTGGCAATGGAGAAAGTGATAATTGTGAATGATTCATCATTGTATTTTGCTTTATTTGTTTCATATGGTTCTCCTTAAAAAATAAAAAATAAAATAAACAATATAGAAAAAGAATACAATAGAGATGATCTTGAATTTTTCAGTGTACATTATTTTTTGATTCATGTACCTCTCAAAAGTCAAGGTAATTAATTTTAATTACTTCAGTTTATTCAATTTCTAGCACATCCTCCATGTAAAAAAATTAAAAATGAAAAAATGAAACAAAAAACTTATTCATTTCTAAATATTTAAAAAAAGGCTGAAAGGGGGATAATTTGGATGATATCATTCATTTTAATCACTAATTGTCCCTTTTACCATGTCATAAAAATGGTGTGGTGTTGTTTTTCAAATTTTCAATGGGAGATTTTGTGAGGGTCATCTTGTGTTTTCACTTGATTATTAATGAAATGTACTTAAAGAGTTCAACCTCCACTTTATATCCTTAATTTTTTAAATTTTTTCCCCACCACCAATCAACCATATAAATTAACTATAAAATTACTCATTGTTAAATTAATTTCTATGTATCGCATTTTTGAGAGAGGATAATTATCACAAGTGTATGTTGATACATGCATTTTCCAAATATGAACATAACTCCAGATATAATTAATCTTGAGTGAAGAGTGATATAAAATTAAATATGAGGTTAATTTTGATTGGGCCATGGATGGATTTTTTAGATTGAAATAATTTAAATGCAAGTAATGAAAATTATAGATAATTTTTTTCATATATGAGACATGATAAAACTCTATTTTGGAAATAATGATGGATGTTTTCTCATTTTTGATTGATATTTGGATCTTTATTTTGATATTTGATGATTACCAGAGGGTTAAATGATTTAGTGTGGGGGATTGATAAAGATAATATTATAATCCTATAATTAAATGTTTTAAATCCCACTATATTGTTATTTAATATGAAATTATCACATTTTTAGGTTTAAGTAGTATTTTGAGATGAATATGAAAAATGGCCTAATTTTGTATTTTTATTATTTTATTTTTATTCTTTATTTAGGCCATAAATCTTTATATAATGATTCAAATTGTGAAATTCCTATTTTTATGATTATTTACATATTGGGATTCATTTAATCTAACTAAACCCAAATCAAAATCCATCATTTGGAGGCCCAAACCCATCTCAAAATCTGGTCCTTAAAAAAATTGCATGGATCTGGACACTTTATAATTATGGGCCTCTATCTCATAAATGGACAGTACAAATGAGTTTAATTTGAAATTTATATATATAATATATTAATTAAAATATTTTATAAAGGTTTCCATGCTTTATTGTACACCATTCAAGGTCATAAATTTATGGTAAGTTGGAGCCTTGGAATTCAAACAGTTATATAGGCATAATAAAATTTTCAAAGTACAATAGACATAAATACTTTATCCAATGTTCAATAAAGATCAAATTTTGTGAGATAATGAGGATAAAGTATAGTAAAAACATAAATGAATAAAAATTTCCCCAATTTTTTCATTTCAAGGGTCATACACATAAAAACTTTAAAAATAAAAAATTTTGAGAGAAAATGAGCCATCATGTCACAGCAAATATGTACCTCTCTTCCCATTCCAAAGGATATCCATTTTCATGAGGATAAGGTGGTGTTTTTTTATGTATTAGTTATTAATAATTTAAATATATATTATTTTATAATTATTCTTCATAACACCTTTCTTTCATTTTAATTTTTATGTGTTCTCCAACCGTATTTTCCTTCTCAACTCTTATAAAAATGGAGAACTAACCTCAGAATTTATTTGAGAGAGGGAATGGTTCTTTGATTTAGTCCCATGTGATTTAATTTCTTATCTTTATTCAATTTTAGGAATTTTATTTTTGGTTAAATAGATTATTGTGAGCGATCGCCCCATTTTCTCTACCACCATGTTCTTCTAATCATTTATCAATTATCCTTCCCTTCACTATTTCTATCATGCATACGGTGGGGTATGACATGGATAGTGATTGTCAACAAATATGTCTCCAAGGTTATGTTTGGAAGAGGATTTCCCTATATATAGAGGTCTTAATATGGGTTTATGGAATTTCAAACAAAATGGTGATGTGTGATAGGTCTTGATCACCACATTGAATCGAATATTGAGATCCATTTTGAACAATGATATCAATCCCTATGATGTCCCAAGAAAAATTTCCTTCCATATTTCTTATAAATCATTATATATTGAATTGAATTTATATATATATATATATATCATGCATTTCAAAACCCCTATATATATATATATTATTTTATATTTTTATATTAGTTAGTTTATAATAGTGACAATAGAAAAACAATGTGTGTGAGAAGCCTCTTCAAGAGATTGTCTCTAGTTGTGCACACTATATTTCATACTTAGGTAAATAATATATTTACTGATGTAATCAGACTAAATCCTCATCATCAATTTGATATAGTTAAGCACATGTCATGTGTTCCTATGAGTTAAATATGATATAAGAACACATGCACTCTTTCCACCCAGGGAATTGTTAAAATAAAATATAATAACTCATAAATAATATTCCCTTAAAATAAAAAAAAATTAATGATCAAAACCAATAACAAAAATCATATAACCTGGATGAAAATGATTTCCATCATAGAAGTTGTAACTAAGAAGAAGCCCAGTGTACATTCTAAGTTTCAACTAGTCCTATATCCATATTTCAAATAATAAATCAATAAAGAAAAAAAAGCTCCAATACCATTTTGTAATGTCTCTAATAGATATTTTCTAGGTTTCTTGAATCAGATTTCTACGAACCTCAGGGTCCCCTCCATGTATTTAAGAGGTTTTCGACTAGTGGAAAGGGTATTTCAATGTAATAGGGGAGACTGTACCCTATATTAGATAACCATAAACAATATTAAATTGGGAATTCCATATCAAGATATGAATCCTAAACATATGGTAAAAACACCTGGAGGAAATGTTGAAAAAAAAAATTATAAGAACCTTCTTGTCCTTGTGTGTGGAAAAAATCTACATGAAAACCATATTTTTTTCCTCTAGTAGAGTTTGATGTTATTTTGGGTATGTATTGGCTTTCTGTTTATCATGCTAATATTGACTACAATGCTAAAGAGGTTTCTTTTCAGAATGATTTTCAGTTTGTGTACAGGAATGAACCCTTAATTTTTATAACATGTCAGGAAGCTGAGAAACTAGTAAAATATGGAAATGAATGTTACATTACACATATTGTTGAAAACAAAGGAACTTTTCAGATTAATGATGTGTCAGTGGTAAATGAGTACCTTGATGTTTTTCCTGATGAGTTTCCTAGTATTATACCTAATATGGAAGTTAAATTTACTATTGACTTAGTTCCTGATGCTAAGCCAATTTCAAAACCCCCTTATCGAATCGCTCAAATTGAAATTTTAGTGTTAAAGAAGAAATTGGAGGAGTTATTAGATAAAGGTTTCATTCGACATAGCACATCACCATGGGGTGCTCCTATCTTTTTTGTTAAAAAGAGAGATGGTTCAAGGAGACTTTTCATTGATTATAGAGCATTGAATAACATCACTGTTAATAACAAGTATCTTTTGCCTCATATCGATGATTTGTTTGATCAGCTCCAGGGAGCTCAGTATTTTTTGAAAATTGATTTGAGGTTGAGGTACAATCAGTTGAACGTAAAGGAAGCAGACATTCTGAAGACCATGTTTCGTACTAGATATGTCCATTATGAATTTTTAGTTATGCCTTTTGGTTTAACCAATGCACCTGCTATATTCATGGATCTTATGAATATAATTTTCTGTGAGTTCTTGGATAAGTTTTTGGTTGTGTTAATTGATGATATTTTGGTTTATTCTAAAAGTAAATAGGACCATGAAATTCATTTAATGGTTGTCTTGAAAACCTTAAAAGAAAAGAAACTATTTGGGGAATTCACCAAGTGTGAGTTTTGGTTACAGAAAATTTCTTTCCTTGGTCACATTGTTTCAAAAAATTGAATAACTATTGATCCAACTAAAACAAAAGTTGTTGAAGAATGTCCAAGACCCAGAAATATAACTGAGATTCATAGTTTTCTTGTTTTGGTAGGTTATTACTGGAGGTTTGTTGAGAATTTTTCATGGTTATATAGCCCACTGACTAAGTTAACTTGAAAAGGTGTTAAGTTCGTATAGACAAAATAATGTGATGATTGTTTTCAGAAATTGAAAAGAAGATTGGTGAATGCTCCAGTTGTGGCACTACCTTTCAGAAAGGGTGAGTTTTTTATCTATAGTGATGCTTCATTGAAATGACATGGTTGTTTCCTTATCCAGAATGATCAGGTAATTGCTTATGCTTCACGTCAGTTAAACCCTCATGGGTTAAATTACCCTATACATGATTTGTAATTATCTTATGTTGTTTTAACTTTAAAAATTTAGAGGCATCATTTTTATGGAGTAAAATGTAAAATATATACTAACCACAAAATTTTTAAGTATATATTCACTCAGAAATAATTGAACATTAGATAGACGAGATGGTTGGAATTAATCAAGGATTATGATTTCAGGATCCTTTACCATCCAAGAAAAGAAAATAAAGTGGCCAATGCTTTGAGTTGAAAAAGTAATGCTTCATTAACCATGCTGCATTTCGAATGAGATACTTTGATTTTTGGTTTGATGAACTTTGGCATAGAAGTTGTTGGTGCAGGAAATTCTTCTGTTTTGTTTTAGGTGTCACTAAAATCATCTTTATCAGACAGAATAAAGCATGCGCAGAAGGAAGAAAATGAGTTGCAGAAAAAGGTAGAGTTGGTTTATAAGGATAAGTTGCCTGAATTTAACATTGATAGTGATTGTGTTTTGAGGTTTGGAAAGAGATTATGTGTGCCTTGTGATTCACGGTTGAAGAATGTGTTGTTATGTGAAGCTCATAGTTCCTCGATTTCAGTTCATCCTGGCAGTACTAAGATATACAGAGTTCTTTAGGAGTATTACTGGTGGGATGGAATGAAAAGTGATATTTCTGATTTTACTGTGAAGTGTTTGACTTCTCAGCAGGTTAAAGCAGAGTGGAAGTTACAAAAAGTGATGCTTCAATCTTTACCGGTGCCAGAGTGTAAATGGGAAAATATATCCATGGAATTTGTTTTGGGATTACCGAAGACATCTCTAGGTAATAATGCAATCTGGATTATTGTTGATCGGTTGACTAAATCTTCTCATTTACTTTCTATTTGAGATACTTTGTCTCTAGATTAACTTTCTTAGTTATATGTTAAAGAGATAGTTAGGTTGCATGGAGTTCCCCTCTCTGGTGTAGCTGATTGTGATCTCAGGTTTACTTATAACTTTTGGAAATGACTTTAGAAGTCATTGGGTACTGAATTAAATTTTAGTATATCTTTTCATCCTCAATCAGATGGGCAGTCAGAATGAACAATTCAGACCTTGGAGGATATGTTGCGTGCTTGTTCACTGGATTATTAGGGAAGTTGGAACAAACATATTTCTTTGGTTGAATTTTCTTATAATAACAGTTTTCATTTCTGTATATAGATGGCTCCATTCATCTGGTAAAGGTTTTTTGGAAAAACCATATTGTCGAAGAGGCAATGTGGGAATCTTAAAATGCTATGAGGGATAAATACCCACACTTATTTGATAAGTGAATAAACATTGTGAGGACGCAATTTCTAAAATGGGGGAAGGATGTAACATCCCAAGTAAATAAAGAATAATACATTTTTATAATTATTAATATTTTTGAATTAAATATTAATTTTACTTTAAAGGGGTTTCTATTTTCGATGGCTTACCCGATACGCAACAACGGGTTTCTTTGAAATCTTACATTGTACACTAATAATATAATAATATTATTTTAAATGTAATTAACACCTAGTCATTGTATTAGTGAGAATGAATAGAACTAACTACAATATGATTATATATGTTTGTTAAATGTTTTTACATTTATCCAATAAATTCTAGTGGCTTAAAATGTGAATTAATTTAATTTTAAGCATAAATACTCTAATATTCTTTAAAAGGTTGATTTACCACATTTTAATGGCGAACCCTCCTTAAATCTAGTTTTGGTCACTTTTATATGTTCTTTTTGACAAAATAAAATTCTTCTTTAGAATCGGGACATCAAAATTCACTTTGGGTAAAATTCTGGTATTTTCGGATAAAATTCAATTTTGGATGAATAGTGGAAAATACTATATTTTAATTCAAAACTGCCTTTTAATATAATTTATTTATATGGTTATATTATATTTTTAATTGGTTTTAAAGTGTAATTAGATTATATTTTTACCATTTAATACAATTTTGGTCATTGGAATTAATTTCACTTTGAAATTGGACATAAACAAGTGTCAATCTTTTGATAGTTAATATTTCTTAAAAACGTGTTTTTTGTTTCGACAATGGGATTAATTTTAAATTAATTAATGCAACATCTATGTACTGAATTTGGTAAAATAGACATAATTTTTGAATTTAGAATATCAAATATATCTTTGGATGAATTTTTGGTATTTGTCATAAAAACATCAATCTTTGATTAATAGTGAAACCACTAAGTAGTAGTTAAAAATTGACTTTTTCATTTAAATGCAATTTTACCACTTCTGTGAATTGAATTTTGAAAATCTGACATACATGGTTGTTATTAGTAAGTAAAATTTGGTTCAATAAGATGAAAATAATTTTTGGTGAATAGTAACTTTTGACTTTTATTTACCGCGGTTAAAGGTAAATAGGGTAATTCAAGGTAAAAAGAATATCATAATAATACAAAATTACCTTAACACTTGTTCTAACCTTATTGTATGAGTAATGGCCAACCATGGACATCCTTGGGTCTATTTTGGGACCCCATAGAGCCACTTAAGAGTGATAATGACACTTTATTTTAATTAACTTAAAGTAAAGGAAAAAATGACATAAACAAATATCTTTTAGTAAATTAATTTTTACATAGGTTTATATAAGTTATCTTTTAAACTATAAATATTATTTGGAAATATAAAAAGATTTCCTACATCAGAGTTTTTTTTCAAAAAATTTAGACATCAAATAAATTAAATTATTTATGACAAAATAATGATGTAGTGTTTACCTGATAAATAAATGATTTAAATAAATAATATTATAAAGATTAAAATAATATCCAAAACCTATCCAATTCTTATTGGAAGATTTTATTTTGACCATGAGTCATCGTATCTTCGACTTTAATAGGTTTTGGACCTTTAGAAACTGAAAATCATTATATAATAAAATAATATTTTCACACTTTCCTAAAGAGCCCCTCCTCCCCCTTATAAAAATCCCTCACCTCTAACCCATTCCTCAAACCTCTCAAGCCCCTTGGCTCATCCAACCCATACCTAAATAATCTCTCAAGATCCCTCTCTTCCACCTAGAAGCCTTAACTTTGGTAGAAGGCACTTCAAGATGTCCTTTTCGTTCAAACCAAAGGGAGTTACATGATTTAAAGGTAAAGTCTTCTCTTAAGTTCTTTTGTTTTATTTTACTTCTCCAACCCCCTAAACTCTTTTTATTCTTTTATTTTATAAAAAAACCAGTATCATAAATATACTAGGATGTTGTTTTGAGAATTATTCGAACTACACTTACACACACCTTCATCTAATGGGTAAAGAACATATTTTTTCTCTAGATGGCAAACTAACGCCTCACGAAACGATGATTGTTCAATTATCTCTTACCACCTCTCATAGTGGTCATTAAGATAGAATTGAATTTATATATAATATATATTATGTTTATCTTTTCTGTATGCATCTGTATTTTCTATTTATAGCATACCTTTATGATTTCCATTATGGGTAAATGCGATAATTTCATTTGAGGAAGTGCGGACTACCGCCCCCTCAAAGTGATATGACTTGTTAATGCCATATGTGGGATGTATAAAGGATAGAGTTAATGATATTATATATGATATTATACTGTAATTATAATATAACTATGTATCATTATGTTTTAATTCCATTAAAATAATAAATAGAAATGAAAGTAGCATTCATGCGTACGTACGGCTTACCGTCTCCATTAACGGTGTTTTCATTTCTTACCCCCAAATGTTATGTACTATTATAAATACATATATATACTCGATATATAAGATATATATGATATCTAAATCATGAATATAATTCTGGATATAATGAACTTTGGACCACATGAACAACTTGTAATAATAAGTAGTCCATTTTTGACTCAAGTACCAAATATCGAAAAAACAACCGTTATTAACTTAAATGATTACATAATGTTTATAACATGGTAATAAGTGATATAAAAGGAATAATAAACTTGAAAAATGATCTTAGGAAAGTAGATATTAACTTTTGTTTATTATTCCGGAGATTAAAGAACGAACGGGTCAAGTCGGACATGAGGTAAGGGACTTCATCTCAATCTCCTTTCATTGAGGAATATTTTGTTTTATACATGACATTATTTTATACAGTGTATAAAAACATTTGACTTATCATTTCATTCAAAAATAATATTTTTCTACGGGGCGTTTTACTAAAAGACAAAAGTGAATGTTTCTTTTAACGTAAGCGGTGACAATGACCTTTTCCACCGCCGTGAGTACTATTTGATCTTTGGCTTCCTTAACAAGCTGTAATGTTTTTAAAAGAAAATTAAATACTATTTAATATTTTTTACGTATATTGATATTGAAAATGTTTTTGATAATGGATTTATTGTTTCAATATATTTATATGATATATTTTGATTGAAATGTGGAAATGTTATCTTTCCTTTATGTTTGTTTTATGTGTTATGAATATGTTATGGTTCTTGGGAATTGTTACATATACGAGTGGTTTCGTGATAAACCTAGGGTAGGTTATCCTGAGATAGCTCTCCAATGCATTGGGTAATTTAACAGAAGTAAATGTGAATGTTTCTCCTAAGAGATTTAGATAATATACTGTAATGGGTATTCCAAATGTAACTCCCTACGTAGCTATGATAGCTACAATGTAAGTATGATATGGATTCCACAAGTTACCTTAATGATTTGTGTTTTCTATGTGTTATTCATAAATCTTATGATTTCATGAGGTATGTTAAATAGATTATGTTATGTATGCAATGATGAACTAATGTTTTCTTTCTTTGTTTTATAACCCTTACTGAGCTTTTTATGCTCATCCCATGTTTTGAAATGTTTTTCACAGGACTTAAAGATGAATAGGATCAAGGATGGGATCAAGGAAAAGTCATGTTGTCTAAAACATCGGACTAGACATGACACTTTTTTAAGAGTTTTTATTTTATGAAAAAAAAATGTAAACTGAGTAGAAGTGTCTACCTTTTAATTTTTGAGATATAATGTAATATTTATGGCCTAATTATCTAAAAAACTAAACCTAAAAAGTTCCTCAATGTGAATTATTCATTTAATTCAAGATTTTTTAATGTTTAAGGTCGAGTCCTTATAGTTTGTATCAGAGGCAGGTTTAGATAACTTTAGGAGTTAGAGTATTGTTAAATTAATATCCATAAATTAATTTATGTTAATATTGAAATGATATATCATTTACATATTACCATGTTTCTTCTCCTAAGATATCTCTGTGTTTAGAATGGTTTTCCACAGAGGAAATAGGGAAGTTATGTTGAGACGACATCAGGAGGAAGACAACCTTCCAAATCAGAAACCTTAGATGGTTTGAATTAGAACTGAACAGTTTGTTGTAGTGATGGAACAATTAAGTCAGGATATAAATGGTGGTGGTATCCATGCATGATATTACCAAGATCAACTACAGAGAAACATATCAGTAGTGGAGCATTTCATTAGGCAATATCTCCCATCTTTTAGAGGATCATTTTACCATGTGCTAGCTGAAGGGTGGATTATATCACTGGAGAAAATTTTTGATGTCATGGGGTGTTCAGAACATCAAAAGGTTAGTCTCGCTATTTACCGTTTTGAAGTTGAAGCTGATCAGTGGTGGTCGATGGTGAAAAATATCAGGGATAGTGAGGATATTGATGCTCTTGATTGGGATTAATTCAAAGGTATGTTTCTTGAGAAATATTTTCCTAAGGTGGTTTGTCTTAGGATAGAAAAACAATTCCTGGAATTGAGGCAGGAGGATGACTCAGTGGATGCTTATGAAGCAAAATTCACTCGACTGGCAAGGTATGCTCCAAATTTCATATGATATCTTGATAGTAAAATCAACCATTTTTACTCAGGATTAAAGAAAATTTATTGAATATCTTTAGCTTCTTGTGAGTTCAAAAGTTATGAAAATCTTGTTCGATGTGCGGAGAAGGTGGAAATAGATTTTGCTGATGATCGCGTCTTACTTGACAAACAACAAAAAAAGAGGTCGAGGTGGAAGATGAAAGGGAAGAACTCTTCAAAAAATTCTGATGGTAAGAAACTTAAGTTTACAGTTTGTGAAAATTGTAGTAAAAAGCATACTGGAGAATGTATTTTGAATTCTTGTGAGTGCTACCGATGTGGTAAAATAGGACATAAAGCTCATAATTGCACAAAAAAAGAGCAGGGTAATGGTAAGACAAAATCCTATTTACAATCAGTAAAATGGTTTAAGTGAAATGAAATGGGTCATTATACAAATGAGTGTCGAACAAAGAACTCAACTGAGGGAAAGCATCCAGACTATAAGCAGAAAGGGGTGGTGAAATCCTTTACAACTACTTCAGCAGATGTTGGGCCATCGAATGAAGTAGTATTAGGTACACTGTTTGTTTGTTTAGATTATTCCAATGTGTTTTTTGATTCAGGGTCTACACATTCATTCATTTCTGAGAAGTTTTCTAGTAAATTTGGAATTCCATATCACGATATGAATCCTGAACTTATGGTAAAACACCTGGAGGAAATGTTGAAACAAAAAGAAATTATAAGAACCTTCATATACTTGTGTGTGGAAAGAATCTACCAGAAAACCTTATTGTGTTACCTTTAGTAGAGTTTGATGTTATTTGGGATATGGATTGGCTTTCTGTTTATCATGCTAATATTGACTACATAGCTAAAGAGGTTTCTTTTCAGAATAATTTTCAGTTTGTGTATAGGAATGAACCCTTACTTTTGATAACATGTCACCAAGCTGAGAAACTAGTAAAAGTTGGAAATGAATGTTACCTTGCACATATTGTTGAAAACAAAGGAACTGTTTAGATTAATGATGTGTCAATGGTAAATGAGTACCTTGATGTTTTTCCTGATGAGTTGTATGGTATTATACCTGATCGAGAAGTTGAATTTAGTGTTGACTTAGTTCCTGATGTTAATCCAATTTCAAAACCCCCTTATCGAATGGAAAAAATTGAACTTTTAGATTCAAAGAAGAAATTTCAAGAGTTATTAGATACAGGTTTCATTCGACCTAGAACATCACCATAAGGTGCTCCTGTCTTGTTTGTTAAAAATAAATATGGTTCAATAAGACTTTTCATTAATTATAGATCATTGAATAACATCACTGTTAAGAACAAGTATCATTTGCCTCATATCGATGATTTATTTGATTAGCTCTAAGGAGCTCAGTATTTTTTGAAGATTGATTTGAGGTTGGGGTGCTATCATTTGAAAGTAAATAAAGCATACATTCTGAAGACAGCATTTCGTACTAGATATGGCCATTATGAATATGTAGTTATGCCTTTTGGTTTAACCAATGAAACTATTGTATTCATGGATCTATGAATAGAATTTTCTGTGAGTTCTTGGATAAGTTTGTGGTTGTGTTCATTGATGATATTTTGGTTCATTCTAAAAGTAAAGAGAAGCATGAAAGTCATTTAAGGGTTGTCTTGCAAACCTTAAAAGAAAAGAAACTATTTGGGAAATTCAGAAAGTGTGAGTTTTGGTAACAGAAAATTTCTTTTCTTGGTCACATTGTTTCAAAAAATGTCATAATTGTTGATCTGGCTAAAAAAAGTTATTGAAAAATGGACAAGACTCACAAATATAACTGAAATTCGTAGTTTTCAAGGTTTAGAAGGTTATTACCTATGGTTTGTTGAGAATTTTTCACGGTTATCTAGCCCACTGACTAAGTTAACTCTAAAAGGTGTTAAGTTCGTTTGGACAAAAGAATGTGATGATTTTTTTCAAGAATTGAAAAGAAGATTAGTAAATGCTCCAGTTTTGGCACTACCTTCCAGAAATTGGGAGTTTGTTATCTAAAGTGATGCTTCCTTGAAAGGACTTGGTTGTGTCATTATGTAGAATGATTAGGTAATTGATTATGCTTCATGTCAGTTGAAACCTCATGAGTTAAATTACGCTACACATGATTTGGAATTAGCTTCTTTTTTAGATTTAAAAATTTAGAGGCATCATTTGTATGGAGTAAAATGTGAAATATATATTGACCACAAAAGTTTGAAGTATATATTCACTCAGAAATAATTGAACATAATATAGAGGAGATGGTTGGAATTAATCAAGGATTATGATTTCACAATCCTTTACCATCTGAGAAAAGAAAATAAAGTGTTTGATACTTTGATTCGAAAAAGTAATGCTTCATTAACCATTCTACATTTGGAACGAAATCCTTTGGTTTTTGATTTGATGAACTTTGGCATAGAAGTTATTGGTGCAAGAAATCCTTCTGTTTTGTTTCAGGTGTCAGTGAAATCATCTCTATCAGATAGAATAAATCAAGCATAGAAGGAAGACAGTGAGTTTCAGAAAAAGGTAGATTTGGTTCATAAGGGTTAGTTTCCAAAATTTAACATTGATTATGATTGTGTTTTGAGGTTTGGAAATAAATTATGTGAGCCTTGTGATTTACAGTTTAAGAATGAATTGTTATGTGAAGCTCATAGTTCCCCGTTTTCAGTTCATCTTGGTAGTACTAAGATGTAAAGATATTTTTAGGAGTATTACTGGTGGGATAGAATGAAAAAAGATATTGTTGATTTTACTATGAAGTGTTTGAATTGTCAGCAGGTTAAAGAAGAGCAATAGTTACCGAAAGGGATGCTTCAGTATTTATCGGTTCCAGAGTTGAAATGGGAAAATATATCCATGGACTTTATTGTGAGATTACCAAAGATAACTCAAGGTAATAATGCAATCTGGGTTATTGTTGATCGGTTGACTAAATCTACTCATTTCCTTCCTATTCAAGATACTTTGTCTCTAGATCAACTTTCTCGGTTGTATGTTAAAGAGATAGTCAGGTTGCATGGAGTTCCCCTCTTCAATGTATCTGATTGTGATCTCAGGTTTACTTATAAATTTTGGAAAGGCCTTTAGAAGTTGTTAGGTACTAAATAAAATTTTAGTATAGCTTTTCATCCTCAATCAGATGGGCAGTCAGAACGAGAAATTCATACCTTGAAGGATATGGTATGTTCTTGTTCACTGGATTACCAGGGAAGTTGGGACCAACATATTTCTTTGGTTGAATTTTCTTATAATAACAGTTTACATTCTAGTATACAGATGGCTCCATTTGAGGCATTATATGGGAAGCAGTGTCGAACTCCAACTTTTTGCGATGAAGTAGGTGAAAGGAAGTTGATGGGACCAGAATTGATAGAAGAGATGGCAGAAAGAGTTTAGTTGATTCAGAAGCACATGAGAATAGCTCAGAGTAGGCAGAAAATTTATACGGATAATTAGAGGAAGGATATTTATAATGAGGTAGGTGATCATGTCTTTCTCAAAGTTTCTCCATGGAAAAGTGTGATGTGTTTGGGTAAAAAGGGAAAGTTGAGTCTAAGGTTCATTGAACCCTATGAAATTCTGAAGAAAGTTGGATCAGTTGCATACATAGTGGATTTAACTCCAAGTTTGTCCCAGGTACACAATGTTTTTCATGTTTCAATGTTGAGAAAGTATATTCCAGATCTATCTCATGTTTTAAGTCCAGTGGCAGTTCAGTTGGAAGAGAATCTCTCTTATGAGGAACAACCAGTCTAGATTCTTGACTGAAGAGAGCAAGTGTTGTGGAATAATGTAATTCATTAGGTAAAGGTTTTGTGGAAAAACCATATGGTTGAAGAGGCAATGTGGGAATCTGAAAATTCTATGAGGGATAAACACCCCTACTTATTTGATAAGTGAATAAAAATTGTGAGGACGTAATTTCCAAAAGGGGGGAAGGATGTAACATCCCATGTAAATAAAGAATAATACATTTTCATAATTATTAATATTTGTGAATTAAATATTAATTTTACTTTAAAGGGGTTTCTATGTTCGATGGCTTACCCGATACGCAACAACGGGTTTCTTTGAAATCTTACATTACAGAATAATAATATAATAATATTATTTTAAATGTAGTTAACGCCTAACTGTTGTATTGGTGAGAATGAATATAACTAACTAAAATATGATTACACATGTTTGTTAAATGTTTTTACATTTATATAATAAATTTTAGAGGCTTAAAATGTGAATTAATCTAATTTTAAGCATAAATACTCTAATATTTTTTTAAAGGTCGATTTACCGCCTTTTAATGGAGAACCCTCTTTAAATAAAGTTTTGGTAACTTTTATATGTTATTTTTGATAGATTAAAATTCTTATTTAGAATCAGGAAATCAAAATTCACTTTGGGTAAAATTTTTATATTTTTCTGATATAATTCAATTTTTGATGAATAGTGGAAAATACTGTATTTTAATTCAAAACTTCCTTTTAATATAATTTATTTATATGGTTATATTATATTTTTAATTAGTTTTAAAGTATAATTAGATTATATTTTTACCATTTAATCCAATGTTGGTCATTGTAATTAATTTCACTTGGAAATTGGACATAAACAAGTGTCAATCTTTTGATAGTTAATATTTCTTAAAAACACGCTTTTTGTTTTGACAATAGGAATTAATTTTAAATTAATTAATGAAACTTATATGTATTTAATTTAGTAAAATAGGCATATATTTTTAATTCAGAATATAAAATATAGATTAGGCTGATTTTTTTCGTATTTTTTTGAAAAACATCAATTTTTTATGAATAGTGAAACCACTAAGTAGTAGTTAAAAACTGACTTTTTCATTTAAATAAATTTTAACACTTCTATGAATTGATTTTAGAAAATCCAACATACATGGTTGTTATTATTAAGTAAAATGTAGTTCAATAAGATGAAAATATTTTTTGGTGAATTGTAACTTTTGACATTTATTTACCGCGATTAATGGTAAATATGGCAATTCAAGAAAAAAAGAATATCATAATAATACAAAATTATCTTAAAATTTTTTCTAACCTTATTGGATGAGTCATGTCTGACCATGGTCATCCTTGGGTCTATTTTGGGACCCCATGGAGCCACTTAAGAGTGATAATGACACTTTATTTTAATTAACTTAAAGGAAAAAATAACATAAACAAATATCTTTTAGTAAAATAATTTGTACATAAGGTTATATAAGTTATCTTTTCAACTATAAATATTCTTTGTAAATATAAAAATATTTCCTACATCATGGTATTTTTTTCATAATTTTTAGACATCAAATAAATTAAATTATTTATGACACGATAATGATGCAGTGTTTACCTCATTAATAAATGATTTAAATAAATAATATTATAAAGATTAAAATAATATCCAAAACCTATCCAATTCTTATTTAATGATTTTATTTTGACCATGAGTCATCTTATATTTGACTTTAATAAGTTTTGGACCTTTATAAACAAAAAATCGTTATATAATAAAATAATATTTTCACACTTTCCTAAAGAGCCCCTCCTCCCCCTTATAAAAAGCTCTCACCTATAACTCATTCCTCGCACCTCTCAAGCCCCGTGGATCATCCAACCCCTACCCAAATAATCTCTCAAGATCCCTCTCTTCCACCTAGAATCCTTAACTTAGGCAGAAGGCACTTCAAGAATTCCTTTTGGTTCAAACCAAAGGGAGTTACCCGATTTAAAGGTAACATATTCTCTTAAGTTCTTTTGTTTTATTTTACTTCTCCAACCCCCTAAAATATTTTTATTATTTTCTTTTATAAAAAAACCAATATCCTCAATATATTAGAATTTTTTTATGAGAATTATTCGAACTACACTTACACACACCTCCATATAATGGGTAAAGAACATACTGTTTTTGTGGATGGCAAACTAACGCCTCACGAAACGATGATTGTTCGATTATCCCCTACCGCCTATAATGGTGGCCATTAAGATGGAACTATATTTATATATGATATATATTATGTTTATGTTTTCTTTATGCTTCTGTATTTTACATTTATATCATACCTTTATGGTTTCTATTATGGGTAAATGTGATAATTTCATTTGAGGAAGTACGGACTACCGCCCCCTTAAAGTGATATGACTTGTTAATTTCATATGTGGGACTTATAAAGGATGGAGTTTATAATATTATATATGATATTATACTAGAATTATAAAATACCTATGTATCATTATGTTTTAATTCCATTAAAATAATAAATAGAAATGAAAGTAGTGTTCATGCGTACATAAGGCTTACTGTCTCCATGAATGGTGCATTTCATTTATTACCTCCAAATGTTATGTACTGTTATAAATAAATATATATAATGGATATATAAGATATATATGATATCTAAATCATGAATATCATTCTGGATATAATGAACTTTTGACCACTTGAACAACTTTTAATTATAAGAAGTCCATTTTTTACTCAAGTACCAAATATCGACAAAACGATTGTTATTAACTTAAATGATTACATAATGTTTATAACATGGTAATAAGTGATATAAAAGGAAAAATAAACTTGAAAATTTATCATAAGAAATTATAAATTGACTTTAGTTTATTATTTAGTAGATTAAAGAAAGAACGGGTCAAGTCGGACACAATGTATGGGACTTCGTCTCAATCTCCTTTTATTGAGGCATATTTTGTTTTATACATGACATTATTTTATACCGTGTATAAAAACATTTGAATTATCATTTCATTCAAAGGGAATCTTTTTCTATGAGGTGTTTTACTAAAAGACAAAAATGAATGTTCTTTTAACGTAAGCGGTGACAACGACATTTTCCGCCGCCGTGAGTATTACTTGATCTTTGGATTCCTTAACAAGCCGTAATTTTTTTAAAAGGAAAGTAAATACCATTTACTCTTTTTTACTTATATTGGTATTGAAAATGGTTTTGATAATGGATTGATTATTTCAAAATATTTAAATAATATATTGTGATTGAAATGTGGAAATGTTATTTTTCCTTTATATTTGTTTTATGTGTTATGAATATGTTATGTTTCTTGGGAATTATTACATATACAGGTGGTTCCGTGATAAACCTAGGGTGGGTGAGCCCGAGATAGCTCTCCAATTCATTAGGTAACATGACAGAGGTAAATGTGAATGTTCCTCCTAATAGATTTTGGGAATATACTGTGATGGGTAATCCAAATGTAACTCTTTACGTAGCTGTGATAGCTACAATGTAAGTATGATATGGATGCCACAAGTTACCTTTATGATTTATTTTTTCTATGTGTTATTCGTAAATCTTATGATTTCATGAGGTTTTTTAAAGTTCTTATGTTATGCATGCAATGATGAACTAATGTTTTCTTTCTTTGTTTTATAACCCTTACTGAGCTTTTTATGCTCATCCCAAGTATTGAAATGTTATTCACAGGACTTAAAGATGAATAGGGTCGAGGATGGGATCACGGAAAAGTCATGATATATAAAACATGGGACTAGACATGACTCTTTTTTTAAGAGTTTTTATTTTATGAAAAAAATGGAAACTGAGTAGAAGTGTTTACCTTGTAATTTTTGAGATATAATGTAATAGTTATGGCCTAATTCTATAAAACTCTAAACCTGAAAATATCCTCAATTTGAATTATTCATTTAATTCGAGATTATGTAATGTTTAAGGTCGGGTCCTTATAAATGGTATCAAAGGTTGATTTAGATAACTTTAGGAGTTATAGTATTGTTAAATTAATATCCATAAATTAATTTATGTTAATATTTAAATGATATAGCATTTAAATATTACCATGTTGCTTCACCTAAGATATATCTGTGTTCAGAATGGTTTTCCTCAAAGGAAATAGGGCAGCTATGTTGGGAAGACATCAGGAGGAAGACAACCTCCAAATCAGCAACCTGAGATGGTCGGAATCGGAACTCAACAGTTTGTTGCAGTGATGTCACAATTGACTTGGGCTATAAATGGTGGTGGTATCCATGCACGAGATTAGCTAGATCAACCATAGAGGAACATTTCAGAAGTGGAGTATTTCATGAGGAAACATCCCCCATATTTCAGAGGATCATCTAACCCTGTGCTAGCTGAAGGGTGGATTAAAGAACTATAGAAAATTTTTGATGTCATGGGGTGTTCAGAACATCAAAAGTTATGTCTCGTTGTTTACCGTTTTGAAGGTGAAGCTGATCAGTGGTGGTCGATGGTGAAAATATCAGGGATAGTGAGGAGATTGATGCTCTTGATTAGGATGAATTCAAAGGTATGTTTCTTGATAAATATTTTCCTAAGTTGGTTCGTCTTAGAATAGAAAAACAATTCCTGGAATTGAGGCAGGAGGATGACTCAGTGGCTGCTTATGAAGAAACATTCACTCGACTGGAAAGGTATGCTCCAAATTTCATATGAGATCTTGATAGTAAAATCAACCATTTTTACTCTAGATTAAATCCAAAGTATCAAAGGGATTTAGATTCTCATGGGGTCAAAATTTATGAAAAAATTGTTCGATGTGAGGAGAAGGTTCAAATGGAGATTTATGATGATCACATATTCTTTGAAAAACAACAGACTAAGAGGTCGAGGTGGTAGATGAAAGGGATAAACTCTTCAAAAAATTATGATGGTAAGAAAATTAAGTTAACAGTTTGTGAAAATTGTGGTAAAAAGAATCCTGGAGAATGTCTTTTGAATTTTGGTAAGTGCTACCAATGTGGTAAAATGGGACATAAATCTTGTAATTAAACTGAAAAAGAGCAGGGTAATGGTAAGAAAAAATCTGATTTACAATCAGTAAAATGTTTTAAGTGCAATGAAATGGGTCATTATGAAAATGAGTGTCCAACGAAGAACTCAACTGAGAGAAAGCATCCAGACTACAAGCAGAAAGGGGTGGTGAAATCCTTTGTAACAACTTCAACAGATGTTGGGCCATCAAATGAAGTGGTATCAGGTACACTATTTATTTGTTCAGATTATGCCAATGTATTGTTTGATTCAGAGTCAACACATTTGTTCATTTCTGAGAAGTTTTCTAGTAAATTGGGAATTCCATATCAAGATATGAATCCTGAACTTATGGTAAAAACACTTGGAGAAAATTTTGAAACAAAAAGAAATTATAAGAACCTTTTTATCCTTGTGTGTGGAAAGAATCTACCTATAAACCATATTTTTTTGCCTCTAGTAGAGTTTGATGTTATTTTGGGTATGTATTGGATTTCTGTTTATAATGCTAAGATTGACTGCAGAGCTAAAGAGGTTTCTTTTCAGAATGATTTTCAGTTTGTTTACAGGAATGAACCCTTACTTTTGATAACATATCAGGAATCTGAGAAACTATTAAAATATGGAAATGAATGTTACCTTGCACATATTGTTGAAAACAAAGGAACTGTTCATATTAATGATGTGAAAGTGGTAACTGAGTACCTTGATGTTTTTTCTAATGAGTTTCCTGGTATTGTACCTGATCAGGAATTTGAATTTACTGTTGACTTTGTTCCTAATGCTAAGCCAATTTCAAAACTCCCTTATCGAATGGATCAAATTAAACTTTTGGAGTTAAATAAGAAATTGCAGGAGTAATTATATAAAGGTTTCATTTGACCTAGCACATCACCATGGGTTGCTCCTGTCTTGTTTTTTAAAAAGAAATATGGTTCAATGATACTTTGAATTGATTATAGAGCATTGAATAACATCATTGTTAAGAACAAGTATATTTTGCCTCAAATCAATGATTTTTCTGATTATCTCCAGGGATCTTAGTATTTTTTAAATATTGATTTGAGGTCAGGGTACCATCGGTTGAAAGTAAAGAAAGCAAACATTCTGAAGACCGTGTTTCATACTAGATATGGCCCTTATGAATTTGTAGTTATGCCTTTTGGTTTAACCAATGAACCTGCTATATTCATTGATCTTATGAATAGAATTTTCTGGGAGTTCTTGAATAAGTTTGCAGTTCTATTCATTGATGATATTTTGGTTTATTTTAAAATTAAATAGGAGCATGAAAGTCATTTAAGGGTTGTCTTGCAAACCCTAAAATAAAAGAAACTATTTGGAAAATTCAGAAAGTGTGGGTTTTGGTTATAGTAAATTTCTTTCCTTGGTCACATTGTTTCAAAAAATGGCATAATTGTTGATCTGGATAAAACAAAAGTTGTAAAAGAATGGACAAGACCCAAAAAAATAACTGAGATTCATAGTTTTCTTGGTTTGGTAGGTTATTACTGGAGGTTTGTTCAGAATTTTTCACGGTTATCAATCCCACTAACTAAGTTAACTCGAAAATGAGTTAAGTTTGTTTGGACAAAAGAATGTGATGATTTTTTTCAGGAATTGAAAAGAAGATTGTTGAATGCTTCAGTTTTGGCACTACCTTCTAGAAATGGTGAGTTTTTTATTTATAGGGATGCTTCATTTAAAGGACTTGGTTGTGTCCTTATGCAGAATGATTAAGTAATTGCTTATGCTTCACGTCAGTTGAAACCTCATGAGTTAAATCACCCTACACATGATTTGGAAGTAGCTGCTATTATTTTTGATTTACAATTTTAGAGGCATCATTTGTATAGAGTAAAATGTGAAATATATACTGACCACAAAAGTTTGAAGTATATATTCACTCAGAAATAATTGAACATGAGATAGAGGAGATGGTTTGAATTAATCAAGGATTGTGATTTCACGATCCTTTACCATCTAGGAAAAGAAAATAAAGTGGTTGATGCTTTGATTCGAAAAATTAATGCTTCATTAACCATGCTACATTTAGAATGAGATCCTTTGGTTTTTGATTTGATAAACTTTGGAATAGAAGTTGTTGGTGCAGGAAATTCTTCTGTTTTGTTTCAGGTGTCAGTGAAATCATCTCTATCAGATAGAATAAAGCAAGTGCAGTAGGAAGAGAGTGAGTTAGAAAAAAAAGGTAGAGTTAGTTCAGAAGGGTAAGTTTCTTGAATTTAACATTGATAATGATTGTGTTTGGAGGTTTAGAAATAGATTATGTGTGCCTTGTGATTCACAGTTGAAGAATGAGTTGTTATGTGAAGCTCATAATTCCCCATTTTTAGTTCATCCTGGTAGTAATAACATGTACAGAGATATTTGGGAGTATTACTGGTGGGATGGAATGAAAAGAGATATTGCTGATTTTACTATGAAGTGCTTGACTTGTCAGCAGGTTAAAGTAGAGTGACAGTAACCAAAAGGGATGATTCATTCTTTACCAGTGCCAGAGTATAAATGGGAAAATATATCCATGGACTTTGTTGTGGAATTACCGAAGACATCTCGAGGTAATAATTCAATCTAGGTTATTGTTGATCGGTTGACTAAATCTTCTCATTTCCTTCATATTCGAGATACTTTGTCTCTAGATCAACTTTCTCATTGGTATGTTAAAGAGATCGTTAGGTTGTGGGGAGTTACCCGCTCCAGTGTATCTAATCTTGATACCAAGTTTACTTATAACTTTTGTAAATGACTTTAGAAGTCATTGGGTACTGAATTAAATTTTAGTATAGCTTTTCATCCTCAATCAGATGGGTAGTCAGAATGAACAATTCAGACCTTTGAGGATATGCTACATGTTTGTTCACTGGATTACCAGGGAAGTTGGAACCAACATATTTTTTGGGTTGAATTTTCTTATAATAACAGTTTTCATTCCTGTATACAGATGTCTCCATTTGAGGCAGTATATGGGAAGTGGTGTCAAACTCCATATTTTTGGGATAAAGTAGGTGAAAGGAAGTTTATGGAGCCAGAATTGGTAGAAGAGATGGCAGAAAAGGTTTAGTTGATTCAGAAGCACAAGAGAACAGCTCAGAGCAGGTAGAAAAGTTATGGGGATAATCGAAGGAAGGATCTTTCTTTTGAGGTAGGTGATCATGTCTTTCTCAAAGTTTCTCCATGGAAAAGTGTGATGTGTTTGGGTAAAAAGGGAAAGTTGAGTCTGAGGGTTCATTAGAACCTATGAAATCCAGAAGAAAGTTGGATCAGTTGCGTATAGAGTGGCTTTACCTCCAATTTTGTCCCAGATACAAAATGTTTTTCATGTTTCAATATTGAGAAAGTATATTCCAGATCTATCTCATGTTTTAAGTCCAAAGGTAGTTCAGTTAGAAGAGAATCTCTCTTATGAGGAACAACCAGTCCAGATTCTTGACCGAAGAGAGTAAGTGTTGCGGAATAAGGTAATTCATCAGGTAAAGGTTTTATGGAAAAACCATATGGTTGAAGAGGAAAATCGGGAATCTGAAAATGTTGTGAGGGATAAATACCCCCACTTATTTGATAAGTGAATAAAAATTATGAGGACGCAATTTCCAAAAGGGGGGAGGATATAACATCCCAAGTAAATAAAGAATAATGCATTCTCATAATTATTAATATTTGTGAATTAAATATTAATTTTACTTTAAAGGGATTTCTATGTTCGATGCCTTACTCGATACGCAATAATGGGTTTCTTTGAAATCTTACATTGCACACTAATAATATAATAATATTATTTTAAATGTAGTTAACGCCTAATCATTGTATTGGCGGGAATGAATAGAACTAACTACAATTTGATTATACATTTTTTTTAAATGTTTTTACATTTATCCAATAAATTTTAGAGGCTTAAAATGTGAATTAATCTAATTTTAAGCATAAATACTCTAATATTCTTTAAAAGGTCGATTTACCGCCTTATAATGGTGAACCCTCTTTAAATCTAGTTTTGGTTACTTTTATATGTTATTTTTGAAAAAATAAAATTTTCTTTATAATCGGGACATCAAAATTCACTTTGGGTAAAATTTTGGTATTTTTCTGATAAAATTCAATTTTTGATGAATTGTGGAAAATGCTGTATTTTAATTCAATATTGTCTTTTAATCTAATTTATTTATATGGTTATATTATCTTTTTAATTGGTTTTAAAGTGTAATTAGATTATATTTTTACCATTTAATCCAATGTTGGTCATTTTAATTAATTTCACTTTAAAACTGGATATAAACAAGTGTCAATCTTTTGATAGTTAATATTTCTTAAAAACACACTTCTTGTTTTGACAACGAGAATTAATTTTAAATTAATTAATACAACTTCTATGTATTGAATTTGATAAAATAGACATCTTTTTTGAATTCGGAATATCAAATATATCTTAGGCTGAATTTTTGGTATTTTTCTGAAAAACATCAATTTTTTATGAATAGTGAAACCACTAAGTTGTAGTTAAAAACTGTCTTTTCATTTAAATGAAATGTTACCACTTATGACAATTGAATTTAGAAAATATGACATACATGGTTGTTATTATTAAGTAAAATTTGATTCAATAAGATGAAAATAATTTTTGTGAACAGTAACTTTTGACTTTTATTTACCGCGATTAAAGATAAATAGGGTAATTCAAGGTAAAAAGAATATCATAATAATACAAAATTACCTTAACACTTTTCCTAACCTTACTGGATGAGTCATGGCCAACCATGGTCATCCTTGGGTCTATTTTGGGACCCCATGAAGCCGCTTAAGAGTGATAATGACACTTTATTTTAATTAACTTAAAGTAAAGGAAAAAATGACATAAACAAATATATTTTAGTAAATTAATTTTTACATAGGGTTATATAAGTTATCTTTTTGACTATAAATATTATTTGGAAATCTAAAAATATTTCCTTCATCATGGTATTTTTTCATAATTTTTAGACATCAAATAAATTAAATTATATATGACACAATAATGATGCATTGTTTACCTCATTAATAAATGATTTAAATAAATAATATTATAAAGATTAAAATAATATCCATAACCTGTCCAATTCTTATTATATGATTTTATTTCGATCATGAGTCATCTTATCTTCGACTTTAATAAGTTTTGGACATTTAGAAATCGAAAATCATTATATAATAAAACTAATATTTTCACACTTTCCTAAAGAGCCTCTCCTCCCCCTTAAAAAAAGCCCTCACCTCTAACCCATTCCTCACACCTCTCAAGCCCATTGGATCATCTAAACCCTACCGAAATAAGATCTCAAGATCCCTCTCTTTCACCTAGAATCCTTAACTTAGGCATAAGGCCCTTCAAAAAGTCCTTTTGGTTCAAACCAAAGGGAGTTACCCGATTTAAAGGTAACATCTTCTCTTAAGTTCTTTTGATTTATTTTACTTCTCCAACCCCCTAAACTCTTTTTATTATTTTCTTTTATAACAACACCAGTATCCTAAATATACTAGGATTTTGTTATGATAAGTATTCGAACTACACTTACACACAACTCCATCTAATGGGTAAAGAACATACTGTTTTTTTAGATGGAAAACTAACGCCTCACGAAACGATGATAGTTCAATTATCTCCTATCACCTATCATGGTGGCCATTAATATGGCACTGTATTTATATATGATATATATTATTTTTATGTTTTCTTTATTCTTTTGTATTTTCCATTTATATCATACCTTTATTGTTTCTTTTAACGTAAGTGGTGACAACGCCCTTTTCTGCCGCCATGAGTATTATTTGATATTTGTCTTCCTTAACAGGTTGTAATGTTTTTAAAATGAAAGTAAATACCATTTACTCTTTTTATGTATATTGTTATTGAAAATGGTTTTGATAATGGATTGATTATTTCAATATATTTAAATGATATATTGTGATTGAAACGTGGAAATGTTATCTTTCCTTTATGTTTGCTTTATGTGTTATGAATATGTTATGGTTCTTGGGAATTGTTACATATACGGGTGGTTCTATGATAAACCTAGGGAGGGTGAGCCTGAGATAGATCTCCAATTCATTTTGTAACATGACGGAGGTAAACATTAATGTTTCTTCTAAGATATTTAGGGAATATACTGTGATGGTTATTCCAAATGTAACTCCCTATGTAGCTGTGATAGCTACAATGTAAGTACGATATGCATGCCATAAGTTACCTTTATGATTTATGTTTTCTAGTTGTTATTCATAAATCTTATTATTTCATGAGGTATTTTAAAGAGCTTATGTTGTGTATGAAATGATGAACTAATGTTTTATTTCTTTGTTTTATAACCCCTACTGAGATTTTTATGCTCATCCAAAGTTTTGAAAAATAAATTAAAAGGACTTAAAGATGAATAAGGTCAAGGATGGGATCAAGTAAAATTCATGATGTCTAAAACATGGGAGTAGAGAAGACTCTTTTTAAGAGTTTTATTTTATGAAAAAAATGGAAACTAGGTAGAAGTGTCTACCTTGTAATTTTTGAGATATAATGTAATAGTTATGGCCTAATTCTCTAAAACTCTAAACCTGAAAAGATCCTCAATGTGAATTTTTTTATTTAATTCAAGATTATGTAATGTTTAAGGTCGGGTCCTTATAGTTGGTATCAGAGGTCAGTTTAGATAAATTTAGGAGTTAGGGTATTGTTAAATTAATATCCATAAATTAATTTATGTTAATATTGAAATGATATAGCATTTACATATCACCATGTTCCTTTGCCTAAGATATCTCTGTGTTCAGAATGGTTTTCCATAGAGGAAACAGGGCAGCTATGTTGGGACGACATCAGGAGGAAGAAAACCTTCCAAATCAGCAACCTGAGATGGTCGGAATCGGAACTAAACAGTTTCTTGCAGTGATGGAACAATTGAATCAGGCTATAAATGGTGGCGGTATCCATGCACGAGATCAGCTAGATCAACCATAGAGGAACATGTCAGTAGTGGAGCATTTCATGAGGTAACATCCCCCATCTTTCAGAGGATCATCTGACCCTATGCAAGCTTAAGGGTGTATTAAAGCACTTGATAAATTTTTTGATGTCATGGGGTGTTCATAACATCAAAAGGTTTGTCTCAATGTTTACCATTTTGAATGTGAAGCTGATCAGTGGTGGTCGATGGTGAAAAATATTAGGGATAGTGAGGAGATTGATTCTCTTGATTGGGATGAATTGAAAGGTATGTTTCTTGAGAAATATTTTCCTAAGGTGTTTCATCTTAGGATGGAAAAAGAATTCCTGCAATTGCGGTAGGAGGATGACTCAGTGGCTGTTTATGAAGAAAAATTCACTCGATTGGCAAGGTATGCTTCAAATTTCATATGAGATCTTGATAGTAAAATCAACTATTTTTACTCAGGATTAAAGCCAAATTATCGAAGGGATTTAGCTTCTCGTGCGTCCAAAAGTTATGAAAAACTTTTTCGATGTGTGGAGAAGGTGGAAATTGAGTTTTCCGATGATCACGTCTTCTTTGAAAAACAAAAAAATAAGAGGTCGAGGTAGAAAACGAAAGGGAAGAACTCGTCAGAAAAGTTTGATGGTAAGAAACTTAAGTTTACAGTTTGTGAAAATTGTGGTAAAAAGCATGTTGGGGAATGTCTTTTGAATTTTGGTAAGTGCTAATGATGTGGTTAAATGGGAAATAAAGCACGTAATTACACTGAAAAAGAGAAGGGTAATGGTAAGGCAAAATATGATTTACAATCAGTAAAATGTTTTAAGTGCAATGAAATGGGTCATTATGCAAATGAGTGTCCAACGAAGAACTCAACTAAGGGAAATCATCCAGACTACAAGCAGAAAGTGGTGGTGAAATCCTTTGCAACTACTTTAGTAGATGTTGGGCCATCTAATGAAGTAGTATTAGGTACACTATTTGTTTGTTCAGATTATTCCAATGTGTTTTTTGATTCAGGGTCTACATATTCGTTCATTTCTGAGAAGTTTTCTAGTAAATTGGGAATTCCATATCAAGATATGAATTTTGAACTTATGGTAGAAACACCTGGAGGAAATTTTGAATCAAAAATAAATTATAAGAACCTTCATATCCTTATGTGTGAAAAGAATCTACCTGAAAACCTTATTGTTTTTCCTCTAGTAGATTTTGATGTTATTTTGGGTATGGATTGGATTTCTATTTATCATGTTAAGATTGACTACAGAGCTAAAGAGATTTCTTTTTAGTGTGATTTTTAGTTTGTGTATAGGAATGAACACTTACTTTTGACAACATATCAAGAAGTTGAGAAACTAGTAAAAGATGAAAATGAATGTTACCTTGCACATATTGTTGAAAACAAAGGAACTGTTCATATTAATGATGTACCAGTGGTAAATGAGTACCTTGATTTTTTCCTGATGAGTTGCTTGGTATTATACCTGATCAGGAAGTTGAATTTACCGTTGAATTAGTTCCTGATGCTAATCCAATTTCAAAACCCCCTTATTGAATGGTTCAAATTGAACTTTTAGAGTTAAAGAAGAAATTTCAGGAGTTATTAGATAAAGGCTTCATTTGACCTAGCATATCACCATGGGGTTCTCCTGTCTTGTTTGTTAAAAATAAAGATGGTTCAATGAGACTTTGCATTGATTATAGAGCATTTAATAACATCACTATTAAGAACAAGTATCATTTTCCTCATATCAATGATTTGTTTGATCAGCTCCAAGGACCTCAGTATTTTTCAAAGATTGATTTGAGTTCGGGGTACCATCAGTTGAAAGTAAAGGAAGTAGGCATTCCGAAGACAGTGTTTCATACTAGATATGGCCATTATGAATTTGTAGTTATGCCTTTTGGTTTAACCAATGCACCTGCTGTATTCAGGGATCTTATGAATAGAATTTTCTAGGAGTTCTTGGATAAGTTTTTGGTTCTATTCATTGATGATATTTTGGTTTATTCTAAAAGTAAAGAGGAGCTTGAAAGTCATTTAAGGGTTTTCTTACAAACCTTAAAAGAAAATAAACTATATGGGAAATTCAGAAAGTGTGATTTTTGGTTACAACAAATTTCTTTCCTTGGCCACATTTTTTCAAAAAATGGCATAATTGTTGATTCGGCTAAAACAAAATTTGTTGAAGAATGGCCAAGACCCACAAATATAATTGATATTCGTAGTTCTCTTGGTTTTGTAGGTAATTACCGGAGGTTTGTTGAGAATTTTTCACAGTTATCTAGCCCACTGACTAAGTTAACTCAAAAAGGTGTTTAGTTCGTTTGGAAAAAATAATGTGATGATTGTTTTCAGGAATTGAAAAGAAGATTGGTGAATGCTCCAGTTTTGGCACTACCTTCCAGAAATGGTGAGTTTGTTATCTACAGTGATTCTTCATTTAAAGTACTTGGTTGTGTCCTTTTTCAGAATGATCAGGTAATTGCTTATGATTCACATCCGTTGAAACCTCAGGAGTTAAATTACCCTACACATGATTTGGAATTTGTTGTTGTTGTTTTTGATTTAAAAATTGGAGGCAACATTTTTATGGAGTAAAATGTAAAATATATACTGACCACAAAAGTTTGAAGTATATATTCACTCAGAAAGAATAGAACATGAGACAGAGGATATGGTTGTAATTAATCAAGGATTATGATTTCACAATCCTTTACCATTCAGGAAAAGTAAATAAAGTGGTCGACGCTTTGAGTAAAAAGTAATGCTTCATTAACCATGCTACATTTGGAATGAGATCCTTTGGTTTTTCATTTGATGAACTTTGGCATAGAAGTTGTTGGTGCAGGAAATTATTCTGTTTTGTTTCAGGTGTCAGTGAAATCATCTCTATCAGAAAGAATAAAGAAAGCACAGAAGGAAGATAGTGAGTTGCAGAAAAAGGTAGATTTGGTTCACAAGGGTAAGTTGCCTGAATTTAACATTGATAATGATTGTGTTTTGAGGTTTGGAAAGAGATTATGTGTGCCTTGTGATTCACAGTTGAAGAATGAGTTGTTATGTGAAGCTCATAGTTCCATGTTTTCAGTTCATCCTGACAGTACTAAGATGTACAGAGATCTTCGGGAGTATTACTGGTGGGATGGAATGGAAAGAGATATTGTTGATTTTACTGTGAACTGTTTGACTTATCAGCGGGTTAAATCAGAGCAGCAGTTACCGAAAGGGATGCTTCAGTCTTTATCAGTTCTAGAGTGGAAATGGGAAAATATATCCATGGACTTCATTATGGAATTACCAAATACATCTAGAGGTAATAATTTAATCTGGGTTATTATTGATCGGTTGACTAAATCTTCTCATTTTATTCCTATTTGAGATACTTTGTCTCTAGATCAACTTTCTCAGTTGTATTTTAAAGAGATAGTCAGGTTGCATGGAGTTCCCCTCTCCAATGTATCTGATTGTGATCCCAGGTTTACTTCTAACTTTTAGAAAGGCCTTTAGAAGTCGTTGGGTACTGAATTAAATTTTATTACAGCTTTTCATCCTCAATTAGATGGGAAGTTAGAATGGAAAATTCAGACCTTGGAGGATATGCTATGTGCTTGTTCACTGGATTACCAAGGAATTTGGGACCAACATATTTATTTGGTTGAATTTTCTTATAATAACAGTTTTCATTCCAGTATACAGATGGATCCATTTGAGGCATTATATGGGAAGCGGTGTCGAACTCCAGCATTTTGAGATGAAGTAGGTGAAAGGAAGTTGATGGGACCAAACTTAGTAGAAGAGATGGCAGAAAAGGTTCAGTTGATCCAGAAGCATATGAGAACAGCTCAAAGCAGGCAGAAAAGTTATGCGGATAATCGGAGGAAGGATCTTTCTTTTGAGGTGGGTGATCATGTCTTTCTAAAAGTTTCTTCATGGAAAAGTGTTATGTGTTTGGGTAATAAGGGAAAGTTGATTCAGAGGTTCATTAGACCCTATGAAATCTTGAAGAAAGTTAGATCAATTTCATACAGAGAGGATTTACCTCCAAGTTTGTCCCAGGTACACAATTTTTTTCATGTTTCAATGTTGAGAAATTATATACCATATCCATCTCATGTTTTAAGTCCAGAGGTAGTTCAGTTGGAAGAGAATCTCTCTTATGAGGAACAACCAGTCTAGATTCTTGACCGAAGAGAGCAAGTGTTGCAGAATAAAGTAATTCATCAGGTAAAGGTTTTGTGGAAAAACCATATGGTTAAAGAGGCAGTGTGGGAATCTGGAAATGCTATGAGGTATAAATACCCCCACTTATCTGATAAGTGAATAAAAATTGTGAGGACGCAATTTCCAAAAGGGGGGAAGGATGTAACAACCCAAGTAAATAAAGAATAATACATTTTCATTATTATCAATATGTGTGAATTAAATATTAATTTTACTTTAAATGGGTTGTTATGTTTGATGGGTTACCCGGTATACAACAATGGGTTTCTTTAAAATCTTACATTATGCACTAATAATATAATAATATTATTTTAAATATAGTTAACGCCTAGACATTGTATTGGCGGGAATGAATAAAACTGACTATAATATGATTATACATGTTTGTTAAATGTTTTTACATTTATCCAATTAAATTTAGAGGCTTAAAATGTGAATTAATCTAATTTTAAGCATAAATACTCTAATATTCTTTAAAAGGTCGATTTACAACCTTTTAATTGTGAGACCTCTTTAAATCTAGTTTTAGTCACTTTTATATGTTATTTTTGACAAAATAAAATTCTTATTTAGAATCAGGACATCAAAATTCACTTTGGGTTAAATTTTGGTATTTTTCTGATAAAAATCAATTTTTGATGAATAGTGGAAAATACTATCTTTTAATTCAAAACTTTCTTTTAATATAATTTATTTATATGGTTAGATTATCTTTTTAATTGGTTTTAAAGTGTAATTAGATTAAATTTTTACCATTTAATCCAATGTTGGTCATTGTAATTAATTTCACTTCGAAATTGGACATAAACAAGTGTCAATCTTTTGAAAGTTAATATTTTTTTAAAAACACGCTTTTTGTTTTGACAATGGGAATTAATTTTAAATTAATTAATGAAACTTCTATGTATTGAATTTGGTAAAATAGATATCATTTTTGAATTCATAATATCAAATATAGCTTAGGCTTAATTTTTGGTATTTTTCTGAAAAAACATCAATTTTTGATGAATAGTGAAACCACTAAGTAGTAGTTAAAAACTGAATTTTTTATTTAAATGAAATTATACCACTTATGTGAATTGAATTTTAAAAATATGAAATTAATGATTGTTATTAATAAGTAAAATGTGGTTCAATAAGATGAAAATAATTTTTTGTGAATAGTAACTTTTGACTTTCATTTACCACGGTTAAAGGAAAATTGGGTAATTCAAGGTAAAAAGAATATCATAATAATACAAAATTACCTTAACACTTGTCCTAAACTTATTGGATGAATCATGGACGACCATGGGAATCCTTGGGTCTATTTTGGGACCCCATGGATTCACTTAAAAGTGATAATGACACTTTATTTTAATTAACTTAAAGTAAAGGCAAGAATGACATAAACAAATATATTTTAGTAAATTAATTTTTACATAGGGTTATATAAGTTATCTTTTTTACTATAAATATTATTTGGAAATATAAAAATATTTCCTACATCATGGTATTTTTTTCATAATTTTTATACATCAAATAAATTAAATTATTTATGACACAATAATGATGTAGTGTTTACCTCATTAGTAAATGAGATAAATAAATAATATTATAAAGATTAAAATAATATTCAAAACCTGTGCAATTATTATTGGATGATTTTATTTCGACCACAAGTCATCTTATCTTCTACTTTAATAAGTTTTGGACCTTTAGAAACCGAAAATCATTATATAATAAAATAATATTTTCACACTTTCCTAAAGAGCCCCTCCTCCCCCTTATAAAAATATCTCACCTCTAACCCATTCCTCACACCTCTCAAGACCCTTGGCTCATCCAATCCCTACCTAAATAATCTTTTAAGATCCCTCTCTTCCACCTAGAATTCTTAACTTAGGTTGAAGGCACTTCAAGAAGTACTTTTGGTTCAAACCAATGGGAGTTACCCGAATTAAAGGTAACGTATTCTCTTAAGTTTTTTTGTTTTATTTTACTTCTCTAACCCCCTAAACTCTTTTTATTCTTTTATTTTATAACAAAACAAGTATCCTAAATATACTAGGATGTTTTTGTGAGAATTATTCGAACTACACTTACACGCACCTCCATCTAATGGGTAAAGAATATACTGTTTCTGTGGATGGAAAACTAACGCCTCATGAAACGATGATTATTCAATTATCTCCTACCACCTATCATGGTGAATATTAAGATGTAACTTTATTTATATATGATATATATTATGTTTATGTTTTATTTATGCTTCTATATTTTCTATTTATATCATACCTTTATGGTTTCCATTATGGGTAAATGCGATAATTTCATTTGAGGAGGTGCGGACTACCGCCCCCTCAAAGTGATATGACTCGTTAATGCCATATGTTGGACGTATAAAGGATAGATTTAATGATATTATATATGATATTATACTATAATTATAATATACCTATGTATCATTATGTTTTAATTCCATTAAAATAAGAAATATAAATGAAGGTAGCGTTCATGCGTACGTACGGCTTACCGTCTCCATGAACGGTGCATTTCATTTCTTACCTCCAAATGTTATGTACTATTATAAATACATATATATACTGTATAAATAAGATATATATGATATCTAAATTATGAATATCATTCTGGATATAATGAACTTTTGACCATGTGAACAACTTGTAATTATAAGAAGTCCATTTTTGACTCAAGTACCAAATATCAACAAAACGACCGTTATTAACTTAAATGATTACATATTGTTTATAAAAATTTTAATAAGTGATATAAAAGGAATAATAAACTTGGAAAAGGATCTTAAGCAAGTATAAATTAACTTTAGTTTATTATTTAGGAGATTAAAGAACGAACGGGTCAAGTCGGACACGAGGTAAGAGACTTTGTCTCAATCTCCTTTCATTGAGGCATATTTTATTTTATACATGACATTCTTTTATATGGTGTATAAAAACATTTGACATATTATTTCATTCGAAATGAATCTTTTTCTATGAGGCATTTTACTAAAAGACAAAAATGAATGTTTCTTTTAACATAAGCGGTGACAATGACCTTTTTCACTGTCGTGAGTATTATTTGATCTTTGGATTCCTTAACAAGCTGTAATGTTTTTAAAAGGAAAGTAAATACCATTTACTCTTTTTATGTATATTGTTATTGAAAATGGTTTTGATAATGGATTTATTATTTCAATATATTTAAATGATATATTATGATTTAAATGTGGAAATTTTATCTTTCCTTTATGTTTGTTTTATGTGTTATGAATATGTTATGGTTCTTGGGAATTGTTACATATACGGGTGTTTCTGTGATAAACCTAGGGCGGGTGATCCTGAGATAGCTCTCCAATGCATTGGGTAATGTGACGGAGGTAAACGTAAATTTTTATCCTAAGAGATTTAGGGAATATATTGTGATGAGTATTCCAAATGTAACTCCCTACGTTGTTGTGATAGGTATAATGTAAGTATGATATGGATTCCACAAGTTACCTTTATGATTTATGTTTTCTATGTGTTATTCATAAATCTTATGTTTTCATGAGGTATGTTAAAGAGATTATGTTATGTATGCAATGATGAACTAATGTTTTCTTTCTTTGTTTTATAACCCTTACTGAGCTTTTTATGCTCATCCCAAGTTTTGAAATGTTTTTTACAGGACTTAAAGATGAATAGGGTCAAGGATGGGATCAAGGAAAAGTCATGCTGTCTAAAATAGGGGACTAGACATGACTCTTTTTTTAAGAGTTTTTATTTTATAAAAAAATGGAAACTGAGTAAAAGTGTCTACCTTGTAATTTTTGAGATATAATGTAATAGTTATGGCCTAATTCTCTAAAAATATAAACCTAAAAAGATCCTCAATGTGAATTATTCATTTAATTCAAGATTATTTAATGTTTAAGGCTAGGTCCTTATAGAGAAAGTGTTGAAATGAGTCACCTTGACCACCCAGAACACATAAAACACTAGATTCCCACAAAGTAATAGATCAGAGAGGTCTGGTTCATTACATTAGATACCTCTCAAATTATTCTCACCCTTGAGAATTCAAAACCGACCCAGAAGCAAAGAGAGGAAGGGTCCGAACAACCATCCCTTGAGATACCTCTCAAGGATCCCGCCACACTTGAAACATTGTTATAAACTAAACACATCAAATATAAACCACCTTATGTTGTTTGAAAGCTAGAGTTGAAACCTCTACACCCAAGAACACCTTCTATGACATCTTCTAACCAGGACTTATCATCATATTTGTTGATACATTAACCCAAAAGATCACAAAACACATTATACAAGCACAACAACCACACCTTCCAAGACACACGAATCAGAAATTCTATCCTCCATGTCAAGATACTATCCACTCTGGGTGGCACTGAATCACCCATACAGGTTTAATTGCATCACAGTTAATGGTTCTCTATTAGAAAACTATCCCTCCCCTTTTCATATGTCTGGATTTTATCAAAAATCACAAACTAAGGGAAAACATCTCATCTCATATAAAATAGGGTTCAAAAATTGCATTAAAAAGTAAAACAGATCAACTAAAAACTTAAAACAACTCTAGGTACACATATGCATCTCTCACTCCCAAGTACTCTCCTCTTGGTCACTATGCCTCTACAACACATGAACCAAAGAAATGGTCCTTCCACACAACACCTTCTCTCGATGATCCTAAATCTCTACTGACCACTCCAAAAAATGTCGCACCACCCTCGATATCTAACTCTCCCTAGTCAATGACATGGGAGTCATCATGAAGATACTAACAAAGCTGAGATATGTAAAAGACGCCATGGATCCTCTCCAACCACGGTGGAAATGCCAACCGGTATACCACATTTCCAACTCGCCCCAACACCTCAAAGGCCCCAACAAACCTGGGAGAAAGATTACTTCCTCTGCAAGACCTCCACTACCCACGTCGAAGGGAAACCTTAAAGAACACATGGTCCCCAACCTCAAACTCCAAGGGCCTCCTTATCAGATTAGTATAAGACTTATGTTGGTATTTCGCATCTTTCATCCTCTCATGAGCAAACTGAACCTTTTTTGTTGTGCTCTGCACCACATCAGGACCAAGAACAGCTACCTCCCCAACCTCCATCCCGCACAACGGAGAATGACACGGTCTCCCATACAAAGCCTCAAATGGGGTCATTCCAATGGAAGAGTGATAGATATTATTATAATACAACTCCAACAAGGGCAGGTGTCATACCCAAGATCCACCAAAGTCCAAGATGCATTCTCACATCATATCCTCCAACGTCTGGATAGTCCATTCCATCTTTCCATTTATCTGAGAGTAGAAAGCAGTGTTGAGGCGTAACTAAGTTCCAAAAGCATGTTGCAATACCCTCTAGACTCATGAGGTAAACTATGCATCTCGATCTGAGACAATGGACCTCAAAACTTCGTGAAACCACACTACTTCATCCACGTACCTCTTAGCCAAGGCATCCATTGTGCCCAACTCCTTGATCACTAAGAAGTGAGCTGATTTCGTCAACCGATCCACTATCACCCAGATAGCATCACAACATCCCTAATCTCTGGGTAAACCTATGATGAAATCCATTGATATTTCATCCCATTTCCATTCAGTAACCTCCAAGGGTTGTAAAAAACCACCAGGAACATAATGCTCAGCCTTTACCTACTAGAAAACCAAGCACTTTGCCACAAACTCCACCACAACTTATTTCATCCTGGTCCACCAAAACTTCATCCTTAAGCCATGGTACATCTTGGAGACTCCTAGGTGTACTGCCAAAGGTGAGTTATGAAACTCATGAAGAACTCCCCCATGTACTGCTACCAAAACAAACAACCTTCCTTAAAACAACATCCAGTTTCGACCATCCCTCTAGAGCATCACCATGGCTAACACGATCACGCATCGCCTTTTCCTCTAAGTCTCCCCACTGAGACTCCTTCACCTGTTTCATCATATAATATTTCACCATCATCTAAAACAAACATCTTTTATCACCATCCACTCTTGCATCTAAGTTCAAGGCTTCCAACTCCTCCATCGCTCTTTAAGAATCCACAGATTCCCAAACAACATCCTTTTGCGACTTTCTGCTCAAAGCACTAGCCACGACATTCCCCTTTCTTGAGGTGTAGGAGATCTAAAAATCATATTCCTAAAGAAACTTCATCCACCTTTACTATCACAAATTCATCTCTCACTAGTAAAATATATACCTCAATCTCTTGTGATCTTTGAAGACCACAAAGCGCTCCCCAATGATGTAATGCCACCACAACTTCAGTGAAAAAAACACCGCTGCTAGCTCCAGATCATGGGTGGCATAGTTGCACTCATGAGGACGTAACTTCCTAGACCCATAAGAGATCACTGCTCACTACTACATCTGCACGCATCCCAATCCCAAATGGGAAGCATTGGAAAAACCTCAAACATTACCCCTTCCTTAGGAAACTATAGTACTGGGGCACTGACCAACTTCCCCTTCAGGTAACCGAACATTGTCTTACACTAATCACTCCATGTAAAATCTTGATCCTTCCTTGTAAAATCCATCAACATGGATACAACTTGAGAGAAATCGGGTAAAAACATCTGATAATATCCTGTGAGACCGAGGAAACTGTGAACTTCTGCCAAATTCTTGGATGATACCCAAGAAACAATTGTTTCGCCTTCAACAGTTCTACTACTATTCCCTACTGAGACACCACATGCCTGAGGAAATGAATCTCTCGTGTCTAGAACTTTCAGTTGGATAAATTTCCATAGATTTTGTGGCATCGAAGAACCTGCAAGACAGTTCTAAGATGCTTGGTCTGCTCCTGCTCTGACTTTGAGTAGATCAAGATGTCATCGATGAATATGAAGATGAACCAGTCTAAGAAATTATGGAATATAGAGTTCATTATCCCCATGAACATGGTTGGTGCGTTTGTAACACCGAATGGAGTGACTATAAACTTGAAGAGCCCACACCTATATCTGAAGGCAGTCTTTGAGATATCACCCTCCTTCACCCTTAACTGGTGATATCCAGACCGCAGATTGATCTTAGAAAACCAACCTGCCCCTCTCAGTTGGTTGAATAGATAGTCTATTCTCAAAAGAGGGTAACGGTTTTTTACCATCACCTGATTCAACCTCCGGTAGTCTATGCACAACCTCAAACCACCATATTCCTTTTTGATAACAATATCAGGGCACCCCACAGTGACACACTAGGATAGATAAAACCCTTTATCAAATCATCTATCTGAATCCTCAACTCCCGTAACTCTAAAGGTGTCATCCGATAAGGATTCATCAAAATTGGAGAATCATCGGGCTTCAAGTCTCTCCCAAACTCAACATTACGCTGATGGGTAGCATCACAACCTCAAAAAAAAACATCTAGTAATTCCCCAAAAACCTTGGGAACCTCTACCATCCCAGCATCCACTGATTCCATCAACAAATCATCCATCAAATAAATAAAGGTCACCACACACTGACTTCCTACCTAAAAACTCTTCTCACTAATGAAAATCACACGCTATCCATCCACATCCGAAAACACAACTCTCCTCCAAAAGTAGTCGATAATAGCATGTATAGAATACAACTAGTCTATGTTGAGAATGGCATCGTATGGATGAATTTGTATCAAGAAGATATATCTATGGGACTGATGTGTTCCCATCATCAGTATACACCCCCGGCACACATTAAACCAGCTAGCCTAGACTCTAACTAGAGTAGTCAACACCATGGGTATGGGAAGCCTATCTACGTCTAGTCCCAGATCATGGGCTAGAGCGGGTGAAACAAAGGAGTGTGAAGCTCTTGAATCAAACAAGGCACAAACAAGGGTACTAAAAAAACTGATCATACCTCTAGTGATCTTTGTCCCTTATAGAATTGTTGCCTCCACTGTGTGCAACTGACCACACCTAGCTCATCTACCTCTCTGATAATGACCACCTCCATGACCATGATCAGGTTTTGGTGCCTAAACATGAGGAACATTCTGAGGTCAGCCTCTACCCACTCCATCTCCCCTCAGCGGAGTGAAAGCCTACTGCCCTTGCTGCTGAAACAGTCTCACTGGAAACTGTTGTTGAGGCTGGCACCAAACCAGTCCACCTCCACCAAAATTAGCTCAGGGATCTAATGGGCACTGGATCTGGCGATGGCCACGAACCCCACAACCAACCAAAAAAAAAGAATTCAGGAAAATCATCAAACCCGCTAGCACCAAAAGTCTAGGAAGGAAGCTGGTAAGGTCGAATCCCTACTGGTTGAAACCTTAAAGGTCCTGGTGCCTGATATCTTCCACCGACAACTCTACCTCTGGAAGAACTCTATTGGATCCACTCTCATGGTATACCTCTTCATGAGTGAATCCTCTCAATCACATATGCATTCTTTTGAACCTCCAAATACGTTGGAAATATAAAAGGAGTAACAATGCATTGGATAGAAGGACAGAGTGCCTCCTCAATATGCCTTGCATGAGACTACTCATTTGGAAAAACGTCTGGGGAAAAACACAGAAGGTCCTTTAACTTGATCCTCAGATCCTGCACTAACATACTCCCCTACTGAAGGGAGAGTATCTCATGCCTTTTCTCATCCTTCATGGTCGATGAAATGAAATTTTTCTAGAACTCCTTCTGGAATTCAATCCACAAAACGTATGCCTTTGTCTACTTCCCCAGATACATTGTCCACCACTGACGAGAAACACCTTTCATCTGGCTGACTACCAAAGAGACCCAGTACCCCATCAAGGCCCAGATCAAACTGAAAGTGATCTGGAGCTCCTCCAACCAGCTCTCTGTCTCCATGTCTGAAACACTTCCCGCGTACTTTCCCAAAGCATGCTGCTGGAAAGCACGCAATGTATTCTACCACTGATCATCCTCCTCAACAGGATCAACCTTATGGTGATCAACCAAATCAGCCTATTGAACCTCAACTACCTAATCCACATGTGGACGACGACTAAGAGCCATAACTGAAAGGTAAACAAATATTTCCTAATCCCAAGTAGTATAGAATTTTCATTAAGATTTATTTTAATTCATTTCAATCATTTTATCCATTTTAACCTTCCCAAAACAACTCAATTCAATAAGAACATAAGTCATTATGATACATATACCTCTCCTAGGTCTCTATCCTGCAAGAAGGTCTATCTCACTTGGTTGTTCAATAAGATTAGAGTATGTGCACTAGATCATGGGGGGACCTAAAATCATGTGTCCTAACCAATCTCCCTAACCTATTTCATGCACCAAGGTCAACTGGAACGGTTTTCATACCACCTCATGCAGTTCTTATTGTGCCTAACTCCAAACTTCACCTTATCTCTCAATCATCACCTCTAATTCCACTCTGGCATGACCCCCTCCCTCCAAAGATACCACAATGAGGGGAGATAGATAATGACCCATGAATCCTGTCTCTAGTAGTCCTTGGGTTGGTGACTAGCACCAAGGGTGTACAAATCTCACAATATGGGAGGGATTACTCTTTTTTATAAGAACCAAGATCGGGAGATAAGATGAATCATCCACAAAAACTCTAAGGAATAATATAAAATATAAATCCAAAAACCATCCCACGTGCATGTATAAATAGAATTGATATAATAAAATTCTCTAAAGTAAATACCCAAAAGTAAAGCTAAGTAGTGACACATCAACTGTTCAAAGGTCCGAGCTAGTAACACCTAACACGGTCCATGAAATCCTCTTGGAAACATGAAATTGGTTTTATATATATAGGGTGAGCATACAATTACACTCAGTAGGAAAACCAAAGTCTCTCGTGCACATGTGAAAGAAGCACACTAATGCTCCTGTGAGAAAACAGTAGAACCAAACAGAACTTAAACAGGTATTCTAACCATCCTAACCTCACCAAGGCATACTCACCAAGTAACAAAAGTCAAGTAATATAATATGTTATAAAGAAAATCGATGATAGGGTACCCCACACCACTTTCCCATTGGTATGCCGCTCTCACCCAATGTCGTGCGTCCTGGCGCTCCCATCCCTTATGTATACCACATCACATCCTACCTGTACACACTTGGGCCTCACAACACATCCATCCCGCACACACCTGGGCCTCACAACACATCCATCCCGCACACACCTGGACCTCACAACATATCCCGCATGATGCATAATTAAGAAAGACGAAGGAAAACCTACATGGAAGAAGAACGATCTTCACTTCCTAGTTGCGCTAAAAATAGGGGTGTGCATACAACAGGTAACTCTCCAAGGAAACACAAACCAATTAACTCAGCCTAGACACATGATTCCTACTAGAAAAAGGGTTTTGGGCATCCCATAGAAAGAGGAGGCAAGAAGAAATGGACAAGGGGAAAGATATCTCAGCTTTAGGATGATCGAAATAGATCCATGGGTTTAGATACCGTTTTGATTTTCCAATAAAGGCATATCTGGTCAAGACCACATGGTTTGACCATTTAAAAGTCTCTGGACCCTTAGATAATTAAATATAAAATTTATGGCCTTTGAATCAATCTTAAACCCTTTTAAATAAGGCATTAAACTCATTTTATGTCATAGAAAGATGTCAAAAGGGAAAAATTGGAAGAATTAGGAACACTATTCACAAACACCACCGGATAAGGCAATGCCAGCGAGGCACCGCCAGACGAGGCACTGCCGGACGAGGCACCATTGGACATGGAACTGCGGGATGAGGCGCCACTGGATGAGGCACCATTTGGATAGACCGCCTGCCACAATCATACACTACTGGACGAGTGACCGCCAGCGAGCCACCGCCAGGGAGCGATTGTTAGCGAGCCACCGCCAGGGTGACACCACCAGGGTGACACCGCCAGGGTGACACCACCAGGGTGAGACACCTCCAGGGTGACACCGCTAGGGTGAGTCACCACTTGGGTGACACCCCAGAGTGACACTGCTAGGGTGACACCACCAGGGTGAGACATCATTGGTATGAGGCACCATTGGGATGAGGCACCATTGAAAAACTTAGAAAAATGGGAAATTTTACAAAGTGTTGAAATGAGTCACCTTGACCTCCCAGAACACCTCAAACACTAGATTCCCAAAAAGTAATGGATTGGGGAGGTCTGGGTCATTATATATTAGCTCTCTTAGAAAAAGCATGCATGAGGGTGAGATAAACGAGGAAAAGGATCAAGAGGAAGGAGGATCTTAATGATGGTGATCCAACGTGACATATGGCATTCAATTCAGAGGTTGCATAAAGGAGGAGTCCCAAAGCCTATGGAAGAAAGGAGGAGCTTGAGCATGGGGAGCTACTATGCGTGGAGAGGTAAAACCATGTGCAGTCTGTGTGCCAACATTGTATGGCCGTATGGTTGGCCAAACCGTGCACCAACTGTGTGTCAACACTGTATGGGGTGTCACCCCCTTGCACAGGCTAGGCACGTGGTTAGAAAAACCGTGTGTAGTTTTTGCGATACCTCTGTAATTTTTTTAAGTGCCTTGCACGGTCGTGCGTCCTGTCTCGTACAATTTCTCAAAATCATGCACCTTTATCTTTGGGATGCACGATTATTTCTAACTATGCGCCAACCATGCACCTCGTCTATTTCCACCAAACTGGAGCTCTGGGATCTGAACAAGCCCCAGATGCTCTTGAAACCTTCCTTAACCTCTTAGGCATTCATATTAGAATAAAACCAAATATTAAAACTGAAATTCAAAGGATCCATACCTTATAGAAAAATCCGGATGTTACAAATATTATAATTAATTTTTTACACTTTTATAAATTATATTTGAAAAAATGGATATCATTTTTTAAATCATTATTTCATAATAGTCTTAGGATTTTTTTTGAGAATTTTATGAAAAGATTGATTTTTGAGTAAATTGTGAAAAATGCCGATTTTTCAAATACTGTCACTTTTATGATATTATTATGATATAAGCATGACTTCATAAATTATAAAACCTTTGGGTCGACCAAATATATTTTTATGGAGAAAAATAAAGTTTTTAAAACATTATTATGAATTTGGGAACTCAAGCTTGACTTTTGTGAACATAACTTATGTTTCTTCAAATTAAAAACAATTTTTGGATCTTTGCATTTAATGGTAAGTTTGGATGGTTACATTCAGTTTTCACTTGATCCAAAAGACTAAATACCTTCCTTTTTTATTAAATATCCAAAAAAATATTGAATCCAACTTTTTTTACTTTATTTCAATGATTTTTACACTTAAATTCAGTATTTTCCTAAAAATTATTTTTCATAATTTTGTGTTGTTATTTTAAAAGTAATTTATGCCACCTATAGAAATTGAATCTGATAAAATGGATTCAAAATTTGGAATCAAAATGTACAAATTTCGTTAGAATTCCCCTTTTACTTTTGGTCATATATTTATGTTATCATGGTAAAAAGTTAAGTTATCACTGTTAAGGTTAAAATGAGTTTAAAGTAGTTTAACTCGAAGATAAGTCTTAAAATGTATCCAAAAATTTTCTAAATGTGATTGGTTGAGTTTATTTAGACCCAATCACATCTTATCTTAAAATTTGGGGTTCCTTTGACAAGAATATGATATATATTATATTTAAAACTTTTAAGTAATTACAAGTGTGTCATTTCCCTCATTTATAAAAAGGGCACCTTCTCTCCTCCTTTATTCACAAAGTTTGGGATTTCTAGATCTATCAAGCTCTATCATAATACCTTCCTAGCTTCCTTCCCTTTATCCTGAAGTTTATGTTCATCCCCTAAACCATCCTAAAATGGATTAAGGTGTAAGTCAAAGGAGGTCTCTCAAAGTAGAGGTAATCATCTTACCTGAATCTTTCAAAGTTTATTTATTCTTCTACTTCCTCTAAACCTATTGTATCCATACTAACATAATGACTACAGTGTCATCAATATACTGATATTTTTTTATGATTATGGGACAACTATTTTCCACCTCCTTTCTATCAAATGGAAAATGAAAGTATCGCTTGTGCATATGTGTGGACTAAGACCTCCACGTAGCGATGTGATTCATTTTATATCACCGCATCACATTTATGGTTATCATAATGGATTCACTGAATATATATGATATTTATGATATTATTATAGTTTTGTAAAGGTGAATTATTATTGACCTTTTTTCTTTCCATCCATCGAAAATTGGAAACATCGTTCATGCGTACGTACGAGCTACCATCTCCACAAAGTGATATAATTCATTTTTCATCACTATATTATATGAATGGTTATAAATATGTATATAATGAATATATATGATATTTATTTCATGATTAAAATTCTGAAGATGACAGAACCATGATCAAGATGTAAGGATCATAACTGTTGAATCAAAACATACATAAAAAATGAAGAAGTTAACACCCAAAACAATGATGATAATGAAAGATTGTTATTAAACGAGTGATAATATGTTATAAGAAAACCATGTGTGGTATTATAAGTATGAATATGATTTCTTTATAGAAGTGTAATAAATTTAAATTTATTATATAGGAGTTTTAAAGTACTTGTGAAGTAAGTCAGACCTAAGGTAAGATTTCTCGTCTCACTTTTGTTCTTATGAGTCATATTTCATATTCACCACTCATTTATTTCATGTGGTGTATATAATTCCCCTTTCATATGTTATATCATAAATCTCTTTATATTCATCATATTTAATTTTTTATTTGAAGTTATTTCTTTCATGGGGGGTTATGATTCAAAATTTACCAAAGTGGTATGGGTTTATTCTACAATCTAATTTTTATTCAGGATTATTTATGTTTAAATCTTCATTGAAGGAAATTATAAGCTCTTTCGCTTTTAAACTCCATATATTTTCTTCTCTGTTTATTTATAGATTTTACATGTTTTCCTTTCATTTTTCTCTCTTTGGTACTTAATGCAATCGAGAAAACATTTTTTTAAGAAAAACCAACCTTATTTCCTCTTTGGTCGATGGACCTTTTCTTTCATGTCCATGTTTCATAAAATGTTTTCAAGAATGTTTTTTTCTATGATAAAATGATTATTTAAAGTTATTTTCAACCATATTTGAATTTCTTTTCAATGTTTTAATAGAAATCTTCTTATTGTTTTCCGAACAATGTAGTTTTGACTTTTTACTAAAAGTGTAAAATGAATATTTGTATTAACATTTACCGCATGAATGGATTTTCCTATCGTCATGATCGTTCTTTGCTTTGAATATTTCTTTACAAGTTTCCATGATTATTTTCAAGGAAAGGCAGTTTCTCAATATTCTGGAAATTTTTATTTAAAATATCATCAAAAGAAAATGACATTTTTCTCACATTTTCAAAAAAAGGTTTTAATGTTCTTTTAAAAGTATTTTCATCCATGTCAACATCCATTGATGAATCTTATGTTTCACTGGGGATATACTCTAATGATGTCATATATCATATAACTCTGGATGAGTTATGATCATGATTTTCTATTTTTGACTAGGGAAAAATATTGACATTCCATATTGATAGTTTTCAAATAGAGATATTTATATTGATTATGTATTATATTGATTATTCACCTCATTCATATGATGAATGCATTAGACTTAGTAAGTTATGGGAGGGACCCGTTATAGCTCTCTGATACATTAGTAGGTCTCATGAGACAAACTAGCATGGGTATTTGGTGTATGTCTGCCCAACTATTTATGATGTCTTGGCATGAGGTATTGATGGTATGTTTATGATGTCTTCACACATGGCCATGGCGGTATGGTTATGGTGTTCGACATTATGCATTCTATCATTATGAAATCAGTTACTGTTATTCATGCAATTATGTATGTTCTTAAGTCATTCATGGATATATTCCTCTTACATGGTATTAGTTATATGAAACATTTGATTACTGTTTATCTCTGACATATTATTCATGCTTTATTTATTATGTGATAGCTTTTATTGTACATTTCCCCTTATTGAGCATCTAAGCTCACCATTTATTATGTTTTCTTTTCCTCAGGATACCAAGAATAAATCTATGAATGATTTCATGGATATAATAGAAGAAATGATAAATTTCTCACTAGAATTTTAAGTTGTATTTCATGTTTTCAAATTTAATGTGAAAATCATGTATGTATATACTCAATCAAGACTATTGAATTATTCGATCCTTCAAAATGAGATCTCTTATATCTTGTGTCAATGTAGTAAGATAATCATCGGCTCTGGGTTACTAAAGTTGGGATGTTACATCAATGATGTCAATAACTCAAGCTCACCAAATGATCTAGAGGGGATCGACATGCTTATTAATATTCAATAACTTCTATTGAATATGATTCTGCTATTTTAATCAAAATAATAAACCTCGTTATTGCTTCAAAAAAATGTTCTCTAGCGAGCAAGGATTCACATTTCATAATGTCTTGAAACAACTTTTTCTCAACTTCCAAGACATTATTATTTAGGAAAACTTTTTTCAATTGCATCACATGTAATTATCAGATAATTGAGTGGATAACATCTCATCCAAATTCAACATATGAATTATCTCACTCTTAAAACCTCTAGACATTAAATCTTACTAGAACCACCTATTCCAATGTAACTCAATGTTTACACTCAAATAATTATGATACCACATCTTAGACACCATAAACCATGAAATATTTTCTTTTTGGAGAGTCTTCGACAACCCCTCATAGGACCCAACCTAGCCGACAAGAACCAAACCCCTGTTAAATCACGTAGTGTAAACATTGAATGTAACAGACTTGCAATTGAATGGCCAAGCAACCACTCCCCAAAAGTGGTGGGATTTGAACTCAAGACCAAGTTATCTAGGTACACAAATCTATCTTATGTTACGACATTCAAGTCATCTTCCAAATTTATAGCCATATAACCCCCTCATCATTATATGCTTTACGACCTCCCTTCAAAGTTAAGATCTTCAAGACCCCTAATGTTTTCTTGCCATGTTTTAAAAAAAATACCATTGGATCCTCAAAGGGCACCATAAAATTTTTATTTATACTCTAATATTAAAGTCATTAATTGAATGACATGAGGAATTGAAAAGTTAATCGGTGAATTATGGGTGTGCAAAGGGGTGGTTCGATTCGATTTAAAGACAAATCTCACTCATCCCATCTTAGGAAAGTGAAAAAATTTCAACCCACATTCAACACCCCAATAAACAATTAGTAAAAAAACTCAACAAGGCGGGGGTGATGCAGTTTAGAAGTTTACGTTGGTTTGAGTTAGAAAAAGTTATAGTAAATCATATAATATATAAAAATAATAATTTTTAAAAATAAAAAATGTTTCAAACCACAATAATTCTTTCAAATATTATATTACAAAAGAAAACATTTTTTAACAAGCGCATCTTTAACTCTAATGATTCAATAGAGAAAGTTTTTCATGTCCAAAAATAGTTATACATAACAAAAAAAAGGTTAAAATTGATATTATAAAATCCTTTTTATGATAAGGGTGAGTGGGTTGGGTCAACCCAAAAAAATATTAACTCCATTGACCCAACTCAAAAAAAATGACCCACCTTATTCGAGATGGTTTGACGGTTTTTGCATAGGGGTGTGTAAAAATAACTGAACCAACAACAATCAACCAAACCAAATCAACTAAGTAGGTAAAATTTGATTTCGATCAGTTAATCGGTACAAGTCAGTTTGAAAATTAAATAATGTGGCTTTTCAATTCAGTTCGATTTGTTAACCTCAATCATCCTTAATTATTCTTAACTGAAACTAAACAAATAAATGAAGTATATAAATCATTATTGAAAGTGGAAGTGATGATTATTTTTCTATAATCAAAGTTGAATATAACATAAATTATTATTGATTTTTTATTATAATGTCATATGATGAACATAAGCTACACATTGAATGTTTTATCCCACGTTTAAATCTTTGCCATATTGTTGGGTTTGTTGTTTATCAAATTATTTCGATGATTTTAATATTGAATTGGCTATTTTTTTTAAAGATCATCTCCCTGTTATTTATTTTACTGTGGTCTTAGCATTATCTTAAATACCTTAACACAAATTTAGGGCTTTATGCTTAATTTATTAATCACTCTTGCGTCATATAATTTTTTCCCCATGTATCCTTGACAAATACAAACCAGTTCTAGCCGATATAAACCGACAGGTTCGGTTAATGTCAATTTTGAACTAATCATCAATCGGTTTGGGTTTTCACTAAGACAATTTTTTTCAATCGATTGGTTGAAACTGATGTCCTCAATTGATTTTAAAAGACGTAGATCGAATTGGATTGAATCGGTTTTGCAGTTTTCTATGTTCACCCCTGCGTAAATATATGCATTCATAATTATATTTATGATATATATACACACACATACCAAAAATAATAATATATAAATCAGAACATTATTGAGCATAATACTTGACAGGGAAATCAAGAGAAAAACCCATTCAAAAGCATGAAAAGCATAATCTAACCTCAACAAATTACTTGAAGAGTTGGGCTCATTTCGGAATATCATCACACAAACACCCAATGCAATTTTTCAGTCTTTTTCATTATAAAAGAAGTTCAAGTCCCTTTTTTTTCACTCGATGGTTTTCATTTTCTTCACCAAACACCAGAGCACTCCGGGTAGAATCAAGGGGAAGCCCACTCAAAATATGGGCAAACAGCACCCCTGGCAGCCGTCCAATTACCACATCCAAAGAAGAAACGACCGTGCTCTACCCCTGCTCTCTGCACCATCTGCCTGTAACTCCTCACCCCGCAGTAACAGTAGCTGTGGTGCTGCTGTGCCAGATCCCCATCGACACTGCTGAGCCTGGACTGGGGCAAGCGCAGGGTTGGGCTGGAAGGGCAATTAGGGAAATGCCATGCCCCGAATGGCCCATCAGCCGCTTGCCGGAGCAGCGAGTTAGTTATGGAGAAGCGGAAGCCACGGTGCATGAGAAGGGTGAGGAGACGGGCAGTGTTCTTGGCATCATCCAGCCCACAGTGGGCCCGGCCCTCCCACACCAGCCCCGCCAGCTGGACCGCCTCTTTCAGGTTGCATCTTGCCCCGCCGAACACCTCATGGAATGGAACCTTCAGATTGATCCAGCTTGTGAAGAACGCAAAGAAAAAATGGTTTTGTTAGGGCAACGTTTGGTACAATGGGCGAGGAAAAGCCAGAAATCATGTTTGGTACAAAGGCATGTGTCACCTCCATCATGTAAGGGAATTAGGGTTCCTTCCAATTTTGATAGAATGTTCATTCTTCAATCAAAAAATAAATTTTGTGAACAAAATTGTCCATGATTTTATGTATTATAGACAAGAATACCCCCTTAACAATGAATAAAAATTATTTTATCTTTTTTTCTGTTAATATGCATTTATATTATTTAACATATTTCATCATAACTTTACCATGCATATCAAACAAATTATGGATTCACACATCCCTTTCTCATTCTCTTTCTCATAGCACCGTTACGTAGCCTGGGGTCCATTTAACAACTCTTACCATTTATAGCACTCATCACTTATGACAGGAGTTTGAAAAATAAGTGGTGTCACTTGCAATAGTGGTGGGAATTTTGAATGACATGACATGACACGATTCATTCATGGTTCAACGACAGGGACCGCCATCTCAATCTGAGCTTACGCCTTACCCCAGGATATGGGTATTGATCAGTTATCTTGGAGTAGAGAGTCCTCAGGTGACTTTTCAGTTCAGTCGGGTTATAAACTTCTGGTGGATGATGTCTCTTTTGGCCAATGTCTTGCTTGTTGGAATGATATTTGAAAGCTCAATGTTCACCCCAAAGTTAGATTTTTTTGGTGACAGACATGTTCCGGAGCTCTCTCGACGTTTGACCTCCTTATGCAAAGGCATCTTGCTACGGATGACATCTGCCCGATTTGTCAACAGGAGGTGGAATCTTCGGCGCACGCAGCTCTCCTGTGTAGGGCGGTGGAGGGTGTGTGGAAGGAATGGAAATCAAACTTTAAGGATTTTTTTCACCCTTCACAGGATTTGGCCCATAATCTTCATGCACTCCTTTAATCCGAGGCTGGTCGGGTTGATTTGCACCACCGCCTGGATGGTCTGGATCAGAAGAAATGAGTGGATTTTTCAACATAAGGAGTCACAGGATCACTCCTGGTTTCATAGGGCTTTGATTTGGATGAATATTTGGGCTACAAACAAGGCTCCCCAGTTGTGGGACACCCCCTTCAAGCTGCACCAGTGTGGACCCCCCCAGAAGGTTTCGTTAAAATCAATACTGACGCTGCTATCTCCCCTGGGTCAAGGGTGGGGATCGGGATTATTGCTCACCAGAATAATTCTCAGATTGTGGTGGCCCAATGTTTGGCTTTCCAAGCGAATTGGCAACAGGTTGTGGCAGAGGTGAGTGCTATTCTGCATGGTGTTTTATTGGCTCACTCCAATGGATGGGGAAATGTTACGTTTGAAGTTCACTCCCTCCTGGTGATTAATGCTTTATCTAAGCGGGGTGGGAACTCACAACCTTGTGGTCTCATTCTGAGGAATTGGATGTTTTTTCTTCTTGCAATTTCCTTTTTACTAAAAGAGGAGGTAACTTTTCTGCTCACCGTTTGGCTGGTTTTGGGATGAAATGGAGAGACCATGTGCAGTATGATCATTTTCCTGACTGGATTTGTAATGCCCCTTCATGCGATCATTAATATATGTTCTCTTTTGCTTCAAAAAAAAGTTGTAATCAAGTTGAGGAATCTGACATGAATAATATTTAGATTAGGTTTGGGTTGACTATCCTTGAATCGTCTAACCCATGTAACATGATTAAAAATATAATAATAATTAATTTTATAATATATTTTATTATTAAAATCAACTTTATTTGAAATCATTCACCATGTTTATAACACATTATTTATTTTAAATGGTTTAAGAAGGTTGAGTAACAACATGGGTAACATATATTTCATGTTAATTAGATTATTTTTAATCTAAATGGGATTATTCAAGCTGTGTGATATTAACTAGTTGAACATATCATGATGCAAAATATGTTATACATTTATAATTGCAGGCAGACCGAGCTAGGGTTGAACCCTTCGTAAATGGGTTGGGTTGGTTTAACCCGTTTAATTAAATGGGTCAGGCTAGGGTTAAACTTAAATGGGTTCACAGGACGGTCAACCCAACACAAACCCAACCCATGAACCCAAATTGTTACCTATAATTCACACTTGTATTTCATAAGAAAATCATTTTTTCAGTAAGTAATCTAGAAAACTTGCACAGGACGTGACCGAGGTGCTACCAGGACGTGACCCAAGGTTCATCGCCTCACATTCACTCCCCAGACCTACCCCCATCACCTCCCGCACAGAGTTCCCAACTTTCGATGGATCTAATCCTCACGATTGGCTTACCCTTGCGGAATTATATTTTCATATTCATCAAATGCTAGAAATACTGTGACTCCAGCTCGCGCAGGTTAGTATGGATGGCATTGTCATCTCACTATACTCACTGAGGTATGTCCGAATTTATCCTGGTCATTGTTCAAGCATTAGCTCATGGAACGTTTTAGTGGTCTTGAGATCCAAAATCCTTATGAAGAATTGGCGGCACTTCACTAACACGGAACGGTTCAAGAATTCATTGAGCAATACGAGTATTTAGCCTCTATTGTCACGCCTTCCAGAACCACAATATCTCGGTTGTTATTTACACGGGTTGCAGGAGGACAATTGGTCTTGGGTTCGGATTCATAATCCCGATACCAGGCTTGAGGCCATGCGCCTCGCCTGCCATGTTGAACGGGCTCTTTACCGTGGCACCACGGGCTACGTTCGGGGGGGGGACCCCAATTTTCTGGGGGCGTACATAATACCAACCAATCTCTGGCAACCGCCACCATGTTTAAGTTCCAAACCTTCAATTGCTCCCTCGGTGCAGCCTCGCTCAACCTGGAAAGGGGGTTGTTGGATTGGTGTAGTCCGATCCGTTTTGGATGATGTTAGGTTGAATGCTTCCAACCCATACTGCGCACCAAACCTCCCTTGGACGTGCCTCAGCAATTTTCATTCACTGGCCATGGCATTCACCACTTGACTACTCAAGAGTGGGACGAGTGGCGCAAGAAGACTCTGTTTTCGGAGTGGTTTACCCTACTCTCCCACACATCGTTGCGCTGATCCGAAACTTCATATCCACATTCTAAGAGAAGGTGACACTAACAATGACGACACAGAACTTACCCTAGGTGATCAACCAGCATCTACTTGGAAGAAGCGGAGTGCCAGGTGGTAGAGTTTCACCATCTTCAGCTCGGGTGCTCAGTCCAGAGGCCTAACAGGGAAGGGCTCTCTTCCATGAAAATTGAGGGCTTATTGGGGGGAATCCCTATCTTGTTGATTGATAGTGAGGCTTCTCGTACCTTCATTTCGCCAATGTTGATCCGCCTCCTGACACTATATGTGCAGCGTACACACAAGATGTGTATCAAGTTGGGGGTGGACATCGATTATGGTCGTTGGGGGTACGCCCACAATTATCCTTACGCATCAGCGATTATGTATGCGACATATTTGTGCATGTATCAGATATTGGTAGCTTGGATATCATCTTGGCATTACTTGGTTACGTGCTCTAGGGGAGGTCCAGACCAATTGGCGAACTATGTTGATGAAATTTCTGATTACAGGTCGCGAATACTGTTTACGTGGCACACCTCCTCTTAGTCAAACCACGGTTTCTTTACAAGGTTGTGCCAAACGAAGTAAAGCCGGACAGCCTACATTTACTACAGGGTGGCCAAACAGGCTAGACTCCCTTTTAGCGGAGCCGCTACGCTCGGGTTTCTACCACTTGATGTTTCAGTTTGTGCAGGTCTTCAAGGATCCCACGTGACTCCCCCCTTAAGCACCTACGGGATCACGCCATCTGTTTGCAGCCTAGCCAGGGGCCAGTAGTGGTTCTCCCTTACCGTTATCCTCACTTATAGAAAAATGAGATTGAACAGAAGGTACAAAACGTACCTTCTACGGACTGGATTAATTCGACCCAGTTTCATTGTTCTCTCAACAAAGCAACCATTCCAAATAAATTTCTTATTCCACTAGTCAAAGAATTATTGGACAAGTTTCATGATGCCACATATTTCTCCAAACTCGACCTCAAATCGGGATATCATCATATTCGGATGCAAGAAGATAATGTGAGCAAAACAACATTTTGTACTCTTCACGAGCATTATGTATTTAGTTATGTCTTTCGGCATTACTAGTGCCTCATCTACCTTTCAAGCAACCATTAATTTTGACTTTAAGCCCCTACTTCGTAAATTTGTGCTAATATTTTTTTATGATATTTTAGCTTACAACACCTATTGGATGGAGGCAACACTGCCCGCCCAACTCCTGCCCTACAGGCATTACTCAACAATCATTTTTTTGTTAACCAACGGAAATGACAATTCGCTCAACATCAAATAGAGTATTCGGGCCATGTGATTTCAAGCCAAGGAGTGGCTATGGATACGGCCAAAATTTATGTAAGATCCCGGATCTTCTTAAGGTATGTTTTTGTTTAAGTTTTGGTTTGGCCTCTTCTTTTTGGCTAGATAAGTGTTTCACCGTGTTCATGTGAAGACCCGAGGGTGTCCTGGGGGTTCAAGACATGAAAAAGGAAGAAAAGAGAGTTCTTGGGCATGTTGCTCGGTTTGCGCACGATTAGTGCAAACCGTGCAGGAACCGTGCAGCCATGGATAGAGGCTTACACACGATTGACGCACGGTTAAGCAAACCGTGCGTAATCCCCAAGAAACCGTGTGAAATGGTGTTTTTCGGACAGTGGCTCACGCACGGTTTGACAAACCGTGCGGGTAAACCGGGCGGGTAAACCGTGCGACCCAGAAACTTTGAGAAAATTACAAAAATGCCACCCCGGGATTTTAAAACCCCGCTCGGGATTTTCCTCCATTCCTCCCCTCTCAACCCTAGTGATGAACTTGGACAACCCAAGCTTCCAAGAGGTGTTTCCCCTTCGATTCTTGGCCGTTTTGGACGCCGTTGGTTGCGGATCAAAGCTCCGGGTAAGTCTAATCCTCTCATTCCTTCTCTTTTTCGGATTAGGGTTTGTGATTTCTTCCATCTTCTTCCAAAACCCTAAAACCCCTTTTTTTCGGTGAAACCTAGGTTGGGGCTTCAAGGGGTATTTGAATCCAGATCTAAGGCCATGATTGAGAGTGCGTTCATCGTCGGATTCGAGGTAGGTGGTCTACAAGTATTATCCCATAGTTTTATTTTGGATTTGTGCATGGAAGTTGGTGTTCTTGTTGTTCCCTTTTTGTGTTATTGGTTCCGTTGAAGTGTTTGATAAAAATGGGTGTCTAAGTGACCAATTGAAACTCTCACAATCCCCATGGGCTGCGTTGAGGATGACTTGACCATTTTAGGGCCACCCATGGGGTGCGTCGGCAAACCCGGACTGAGAGTGTGGTAGGGTTAAGTGGTGGGTTGCCGAATAAGAATGTGAAACCCATGTAGAATGTGTCTTAATGATTGATTAAGTTATAAATGGAATAATGATAAATAAGCCTAGGGCGATAAATGCATAAGGTGTTGTTGGAATGACATGAAAATGGGTAATTGGGTTGGAAGAGATTAGGTTGATTGTTTCATGAATTTGGTTAGAAATGCCTAAGGGAATTAGAGCATGCTAAATGGTGAACTTGCAATTGGGTAATGGAATGGGAAATGGGGAATGTGTTAATGGGATGTAATAAGAGAATGGATGAAATTGTGGAATGGGTTAATACCTGAGAATTAGGTGGTACCTAAATGGTTGAATGTAATGAAGGGATTGTGTTATGAGAAATGTACTTGAAATGCATAAATGGGTGAATGCTTGGAAAATGATAAATGGGCTAAATGGGTAAATGTATGGTCATTGATGAATTTGGTTAAGGCATAGGGATTGTTGAATACCCCTAACGGGTTAAGGCACGGGAATGGGAATTTGGCTAAATAGACATGAATTGTAAATGGTAAATGTATTAATGGGTTATGGCATAGTATTAATTCCCATGTTGATGTTATGCGTTGTGATATCCAGTGGCATTGAATATGCTTGGTTGTGTTATGGTATGGTTGTGGTGACTTGAAAAATAAGCATGTGCACAAGGCTTGGTAGAGTGGGGTATTGACTTGAGGTTCTACGCCCACAGGTCGAGTTAGACTGAGGCTCTAAACTTCACTCCAAAATGCACGGGTTAGGGAAGGGGACAGAGGCTCTATTCCCCTAACGATTGCATTCCACCCGAACTGAGGCTTCAAGGTGAGGAAAATGTGTTGATGTGATATGTGGATCCCTAGTGAGATAGGGACTTGCTTTGTTTTCCCTATGCATTGTGATTGGTTGCCTTAGACCCTTGTATAAATGATATTTATGCATAACTCATGGAACATGTAATCAATATGGCTTATGTAATGAAGATGGTATAAGAAATGGAATTGGGATAAATGCTAGTCATGAAATAAATGAACCTTGTTAACTAATGGCACCCGAACTGTCCCATGTTTACTTACCATTCATTTTGTACTTGCATGCACTATCTATTAGACTGGATATTTTGTAGACACCGTTGGTGGTGGCCTACTGAGTTTTGTACTCACACCCTGCTCGGGCCGCCGTTGGGTACCCGTGCAGATCTCTTGGTTGCAGGTCTGGACAAGGGCTGAGGCCCTACACTAAGATGTTGGGTTGGGCTCGGGACGTACATGGGGAAGGATCCGAAAATAGAGTCGAGACCCGTTGGGAGTTTTGGCCATTTGTTTTATTTTGGGTTTCTTTCACTTGCACCACTATAGTATGGCATGGCATTGTTGTATTTGATTGGTGTTTGTACCCTACGGGAAACCGTTTGGTTATGTATGTTTATTGGTTGCTTCATACTGTTTCTGTTATTCTTATTGTGATTTGTTGTGGCTTACTCTGGTAAATAGGGTATAGTCTCCACATGTGCCTTATTAAACCCTCACTGCTAGTCGGCAACCTCTGGCGTACGGAGAGGCGCGCTTGAGGTCATGTGACGACCCGACACGAAGCACCGGTTTAGTGGCTTCTGGGTCGGGGACGTTACAATTTAGGTCATTCTTGACTGGCCAAGGCCTACTACAGTTAGAGGAGTTCGAGGTTTTTTTGGCTTCACGGGATATTATCACCAGTTTATTAAAGGTCATGGGGCCATCACCCAACCACTTACAGCCCTAAAAAAAAGGTTTCCACTGGACCCCTACAGCCATCCTCCACCTTCAACAGCTCATAACTCAAACCCCTGTCCTTATTCTGCCCGATTCCTCCATTGACTTTGAACTTGAATACGATGCATCAGGGCGGGGCATTGGAGCAGTCTTCATGCAACACTGGCGACCCATCGCTTTCTTTAAAGGCTTTATCTCCTCAAAATTTGGCTAAATCCACTTATGAAAAGTAACTCATAGCCCTTATTTTAGCCATTCAACATTGGCGACCCTACTTGTTGGGCTGCCCGTTTGTCGTCTACTCGGATCAATAGAACCTGAAATTTCTGCTTTAACAGCGTATCACCACTACCGACCAACAATGTTGGCTAGCTAAACTGTTAGGCTACCACTTTGAGAACAAATTTAAGTCTGGATGCCAAAATTCTGTTGCTGATGTTTTATCCCGCCGTCAGGAACCCCCTTCTCTGGCCCTTCCTCAGTCCGCCCCACGATGAATGGATGGTCGGGATCTCCTTAAAGAGGTTTCAACCGACCCAAACCTTCATATTATTATCCGCGCCTTGCAAAACGACTGCCCATCTTACCTGGGTTTCAATTTTCATCAGGGCATTTTATACTACAAGGGTTGACCAGTTATATCCGCCACTTCTCCTTGGATTTCCCAACTCCTGGCCGAGCCTCATTCATCTCCCCAAGGGGGGCACTCGGTTTTTACCACACCTATAAACGCCTTGTTGCCCCTCTTTATTAGCAAGGCATGAAACCCGTTGTTCAAGACTTTGTACGGCAATGTTCGGTTTTCTAGCGTAACAAATATTCTATCCTTTCTCCAGTAGGGTTGCTCCATCCTTTGGAAGTTTCAAATGTTGGCTTGGTGTAACCCGATCCTTTCTAGATGGTGGTTGGGCCGAATGCTTCCAACCCATGTTGCGCACCAGGCCGCAACTTTACGGGTCGAGCTCCGCGGCGAGTTTGTTGGGGGTTGCAGAGGTAACACGCCCCTACTCCGGGGGCTGAAGGTTCCCGGCCCAAATTTTGGGGGGACTGTAGCAACTTTGACCGACTATAGCAGAAATGACCGATCGACACTGACAGGACACTATAGCAGCGCGAGCCTTTTGGCACAACTACTGTAGCTCCACTGACTTCCAGCCACCGACCAGTGTAGCATCTTGGACTTTGATGGTCGCGGCTTTGTAGCGATGCGGACTTCCAACCACCTTTCACTGTTGCACAACGGACTTCCTGGGCAATTGGTGGAATAGTATTTCATCTTCTTTATGAACCTGTTTTGGGATAGGGTTTCTGTGTGTGAAGCTCTGATACTTACTGTAATTTTGTGCTCCCGAAACTAGTGATATTTCTGCCTCTCCGTGGACGTGGGGATTATTTCCCAAACCATGTAAATCTCTGTGCCCAAGATCTTATTATTATTTTGTTTTTCTCTTTTACTCTTCTTTGAATTGTTTTTCGCTTCGTTGCTCCCGGCGCTTCCGCAACATCAGATGTCATATAGGCAAATTTATGAATGGACTTTATTTTCGGCTTACCCAAGTATGACAGCTTTGATGTCATCTATGTTGTAGTGGACCGACTCTCCAAGTATGCTCATTTTCTCTTGTTGAAACACCAATACATGGCGTCTAAGGTGGCAGATGTTTTCTTCCAAGAGATCATCCGTTTGCACAGGCTACTTTCTTCCATTGTTAGTGACTGAGATCTAGTTTTTCTCAATCACTTCTAGACCGAGTTGTTTCGCTTACATGGCACTAAACTACGCTTCAGTTCTGCCTACCATCCGCAAACAGATGGTCAAACCAAGGGGTTAGTCGTTTCCTCGAGACATATCTTCATTGCTTTGTGAGAGAGCAACCAAAACAGTAGTCATATTGGATACCATAGGTAGAATTATCATACAATACAACCTGGCACGTGTTGATTAAAAGCACCCCCTTTAAGGTGGTCTACGGCCGCAAGCCTCCAACAATTCTTTGATGCGGAAACGTCGGGAAACGCAGCAACAAACAACGATTCAAAGAAGAGTAAAAGGGAAAAAAACGAGAACACAAGGATTTACATGGTTCGGGAATAATCCCTACGTCCACGGAGAAACAGAAAATCACTATAATTCAGGAGAACAATTTACAGGAGTTCCTCACACACACACACGGAAACCCTAGCCCGGAAATGGGCTAATGTAGAGGACGAAACGCTATTTCACCAACCGTCAGAAAGTCTGCATCACTACGGTGAAAAGTCGTTACCTAAATCAAAAGTGCTACAGTGGCTACCGGCTGGAAGTCCAAAGAGTTACAGTGAATGGCGGTGGAAGTCCGTGTCGCTACAGTGTCTGTCGGTGTCGGTGTCGGTTGGTCAGCTCTGCTGCAATGGTCATCATTGCTACAGTTGCCCAAAATTTGGGTCGGGGACCTTCGACCCCCGGATCCCCGGAGCAGGGGCGCGTTGCCCCCTACAACCCCCAGTGAGCTCACCGCGGAGCTTGACCTACAAAAGTTGCAGGCTGGTGCGCAATACGGACCATAAGCATTCAGTCCAACCGGATCGGGCTACACCAATCCAACATTCTCAGCTACCTACCATCTGAAATGCATGTCGCCGTGGTGACCACTACCTTGTTGGATCAGGATGAGGCTTTGAAACACCTCAAGCACCACCTCGCTCGTGCCCAAGACATTGTGCGACAACAATCAAACAACCACCGATTCTCAGTCAATTTTTCAGTTGGCGACCACGTCTATATGAAGCTTCGCTCACACAAGCAACACTCCCTCGCTTGGCGAATCACTCAAAAGTTATCTCCATGTTATTATGGGTTTTTCCCTATCGTTTGAAAAATTGTCCCAGTAGCTTAACAACTTGCTCTGCCCCAGACTGCCTGCATACATTCGGTATTTCAGGTTTCATAACTCAAGCAGGCAGTGGGACACCATGCAGACCCCACCTCTCTTCCTCCTGATCTGGACGGTGATGACATCCAGCTGTCGGAATCTAACGTGATTCTATCACGGCACTTCTAGCTCTAGGATGGCATGTTTCAACCACAGTTTTTAATTCAATGTCAGGGCCAAACAATAGATGGCGTCACCTGGGAGGATGAATTTGCACTCTAAAATCAATTTTCTGCTTTTAGTCTTGCGGACAATACTAATTCAAAAGGGGTGACTAGAGTCTAATGAGACCTCCTAGGTGAATGGAAGGTTTACACCAGAAAGGGCAAAGCTGTCTATACAGGGGGAGTAGACCGTTAGGCCACGTGGGAGTGTACTGGATGGGAGCAGCGGTTATTAAAGGGGACATGGGAGTGTACCGGGGGTATCTTTTCTGTTAGTGGAAGTGTGCGCCTATTGCTTGGACGGGAGAACCGTTAGAACTGTCGAGTTGGCTTGAGTCTATTTGTTCCTTTCTCCCTTTTCACACAATAGTCCTAAATTCCTCCATTAATATACTTACGCAAATGATCATCGTTCTTAACACACAGAGATACTTCTTTGCTTCCCTTCAGATACCTCAGTATCCACTTCACAGCTTCTCAATGTTATTTTCTAGGGTTATCCATGTATCTGCTCACAACTCCCACTGAATGAGCAATGCCAAGTCGAGTACAGAGCACGACATACATCAGGCTTCCAACAACTGATGCATATGAAACTTTTTCCATGTACTCAACCACCTCTGTTGTCTTTGGTACTTCTTTGATAGTTTGAAATGGTTTGCCAAGGGAATAGAAACCAGTTTTGCTTCCAGCATACTGAATCTGATCAAAAAAATTCAAATGTAGTTGGCTTGTGATAACACCAAGGTTCCAACTGTGCGGTCTCTTTTGATCTTCAACCTCAAAATCTTATCAGCTTCTTCAAGATCTTTCATCTCGAACTCCTCAATCAGTTGCCCTTTCAGTTCATCAATCCTCAGTATACATGATTCTGCAATGAGCATGTCATCCACAAATAGAAGCAATATAATATATTCATCACCAGAAGACTTGAAGTGATAACATTGATCTATGTCACATCGTTTGTATGTATTTTTACTCATGGATACATCAAATTTTTTATTCAACTGCCTAAGTGGCTACTTTAACTCATATAAGCTCTTCTGAAGTGTGCACATTAAATCTTCATTTTCTAACTTAACATATCCCTCTAACTGCTGCATATAGATGTTGTTAGTAATCGGTCTGATTATGTTGTTGGAACTACCAAGCCTCCTATCCTTCATACTTATAAAAGGAGGGGGAAGGCTTATTAAAGATGTGACGTGGCAAGGGGGGTGACGTGGCAAGGGAAGTTAGTTAATTCCCTTGCCTACCTATAAATAGTGGAGACAATAGTTCAAGCGGTATTCTGGAGAATCAGTTGGAGGCGCACCTGCTGGAGCAGGAGCTGGGAACAGGCGGACACGAACCTGAAGTGGTCTTCTAGTTCGGCTCTTCTAGTTTGCCTTGGCAAGAGAGATCGTTGCCTTAGCTTCTTATCAGATACGTCTTAAACTACTAGAATTGTAATCGCTTTCTGTTCTAGAATTGTAGCAATAGAATACAGCTTGATAATAAGAAGTTCAGTTACAGTTTATTCTTCTTCTAATTGTCGTTGTCATTGTTAGTCTAGTAAACCCTAACAATTTGGTGCTTTCATTGAGAGAGCTGAAAGAATCACGAACTCTTGTACCTTACGTTGGTTGTTTGAGATGCATATGGTAGGGAAGTAGCGTTCTGAGGAACAAACGGTGTAAGCCGAATGTGGTTGAATGCAGACCAGGATGGAAACCAAGATAGCCACACTTGAAAAAACACTTGTCGCAACAGAGGAAAAGTTCAGATTTAGAAAAGCTGATTATAGCAGTACAAGCAAGTATAGAAGAAGTTTTGATGGGACAATCGGAAAATCATAGAATGTTGCACCAATTGCAAACAACTGAGGAAAATACTTCTCGTCGCATCCATGATTTGGAAGAGCAGACTGTGGAGCGAATTAAGGGTGTTCAAACACAGACGAATCAGAGTTCACCTTTAGGAGAACATAATGACAGGCCGATGAATTTTTTTGTCCGTGAAGGGAAGGGTGTTTGAGTGTGATCCGAAGTAGGGAAATAGCTCTTCTTCTACGAAAGTACCACTGCAAGAAGAATTTAGGAATATCACAAAGCGAGTTGAAATGCCTTCATTTTCTAGAAATGATCCATTTGGATGGATAACCAAGGCGGAGACCTACTTCAGGATAAATAGTACACCAGAAGACTTGAAATTACCATTAACACAACTCTGTATGGAGGATACTGCACTGTCTTGACAGTTTTCTGGCCCTAATCAAAATTGAGAGCAGTTCAAAACGGCTCTAATGGAACGGTATGGGAAGGCTACTGAAGGGGATCCAATTAGATTCCTAAAGACATTGCGGCAGACCGGAATGATTGCAGAATACATTGAAGAATGCGAGCAAGTAACACTAAGAATTCCAGATTTCCTTGAGATGTGGTTTATGAGCTTGTTTATGGGTGGTGGACTGAGGTCGGAAATTGAAAATCGAATTTCAACTCATGGACCAACAAATAAGAACTGAATGATATCTCTTGCTAGGAAGATCAAACGGGAATTAATTGGTGAAGGTTTGCTACGTGGGAAAACGTCATTTGTACCAATGACACGTAGGCTGCCTCCACCAGCGCCTGTAACTCATGTACCCAAATTTGTTACAGGCAGCAACGAGGAAGAAGAGGTGAGGCGTGGTGGCACGGTTGAAAGGTGGAATAGTGTTAAACAGATCAGCCGACAAGAAAGGGAGGAACGAAAAATCAAAGGATTATGTTTTAGGTGTGGACAACCATACACACCTTTACATAGATGTCCTGAAAAGAGTTTGAGACTACTAGTTTGGGAAATGAAGGAGCCGGAAACTGGGCAAAAAACAGTGGAAGAGCCGAACCTTGAAGAAGGAAAACGGGTTTTAGAAATTGTGGTAGAGCAGGAAGCTGTGGAATTCAGGAATATAAAGGAAAACAAAGCAGAATCACAGCTCATTGCTGGGAAAGTTTCTGAAATTCATGTGGAGGTTCTTATTGATAGTGGAGCAAGCCATAGTTTCGCTTCAAAGGCTCTCATTAAAGATGCAGGTCTGGTAGTTGATTCGACTAAACCATACGGAGTGAAGCTTGGGGACGGGCGGAGAACATTATCACAAGGCGTGTGTAGAGAGATTGAAATAAGTCTGGGAGAACATACCTTCAAAATTGAAGCATACATCTTAGATATTGGAGGTCCGGACTTAGTTCTAGGTATGAAATGGCTGAGAACTTTGGGATATTTGTTGACAAATTGGAATAGAAAACTGTAGAATGGGAAAATAGGAGAAACTCAAACCCCCAAGGTACTCTCTAAAGGAGGCCTTGAGGTTCTTTTATAATGAATAATTAAGACCACACCGAACTACAAGTTCGATGTGGGATGCAGACTCACACACTCCCCCTCAAGCTAGGTGTACCTAGCTTGGACACATAAAGAAAAGAGACCAAAGCAACGAAAATACAAAGCAAACAAGAAACGCAGCAAACACTCCCCCTCAAGCTGGACATACCCTCTGATACCATGTAGAATGGGAAAATAGGAGAAACCCGAACCCCCAAGGTACTCTCTAAAGGAGGCCTTGAGGTTCTTTTATAATGAATAATTAAGACCACACCGGACTACAAGTTCGATGTGGGATGCAGACTCCCACAAAAACCATGAAATTCATGTGGGAAGGTAAAGAGATCAAGCTGCAGGGAATAACAGGTATGGATGATAGACCAGAAAGTTTGCAAGTAGTACTACAAGAGAAAAAAAATCTGTAGAAGGTTGGCTGTGGAAGGCAGATTTATTTTTCTCTGAAACAGTTAAAGAGACGGGCAGAACAACAGCAGTTGGAAGAATTGTTGAGACGGTTTTGTGTTGGATTGGTGTTGCCCGATCCGGTTGGGCCAAATGCTTGTGGCTCGCAACTGTCGCGGGTCAAGCTCGTAGCAGTGCGGACTTCAGAGTCAACTTTACTGTAGCGCTTTTGACTTCCAGCCGGCAGCCACTGTAGCACTTTTGACAAAGGTGGTTGTCGTTCACTGTAGCAACGTGGACTTGCTTTTCGAGTAGTGATCGTCTTCTCCATTTTTTATAGCCCATTTGGGGGCTAGGGTTACTACTGAAAAAAACCTCTGTAATTTGTGCTCCTAATATAATGAAATTCTGCCTCTCCCGTGGACGTAGGGATTATTCCCGAACCACGTAAATCGCTGTGTTTTTATTGCTTTCTTTCTTTCATTTTCTCGTTTCTGTCATTGTGACTCCCGACGATTCCGCAACATTTTGGACACTCTTTGAGGAACCCATTGGGTTGCCGCCGAGCCATACAACTGACCATGCTATAACCTTGATCGAGGGAGCTACACCGGTTAATATACAACCGTATAAATTGGCTCACTACCTGAAAGGTGAGGTAGAAAAACAAGTTTCTGATATGATGAGCAGGGGCATAATAAGGTACACCACTAACCCATTTGCAAGTCCAATTATTTTAGTTAAAAAGAAGAATGGACAGTGGAGATTTTGTGTGGATTATAGAGCCTTAAACAAACAAACTGTTCCTGATAGGTATCCAATACCTATTATCGAAGAGCTTTTGGACGCGTTACATGGAGCAAAAATTTTCTCCAAATTGGACCTTACGTCTGGTTTTCATCAAGTTAAGAGTTTGGGAGGAAGACATTCAAAAAACAGCTTTTAAAACACATGAGGGGCATTACGAGTACTTAATCATGCCCTTTGGATTGATGAATGCACCGGGTACCTTCCAATCTACTATGAATCAAATTTTTAGGCCACTTTTAAGGAAGTTGTACTGGTTTTTTTTTTTTATGATATTCTTATCTACAACAAATCGTGGCAAGAGCATCTCCAACATTTGGAGATTGTGTTTCAATTATTATCATCCAACCAACTTTCAGCAAATAAGAAAAAGTGCTCTTTTGCTCAACCAACAGTGGAATATCTAGGACATATAATTTCTTTCGAGGGCATGGCAGTGGATCCTAAGAAGATAGGCTGTATGATGGACTGGTCTCGACCACAAAATGTCAAGGCTGTCCGTGGGTTCTTAGGCCTTACAGGCTATTACAGGAAATTCATTTCTGGATATAGTAAAATTGCTAAACCTTTAACAGATTTAACTCGGAAGGACAGTTTTTTCTGGACTGAAAAAGCCGAACGAGCCTTTGAACAATTGAAGCACTGTCTAGTTTCAGCGCCATTGTTGGCTTTACCTAATTTTTCCAAACCTTTTGTCATAGAGTGTGACGCTTCTGGTTCGGGTTTGGTTGCAGTATTGATGCAAGAGGGGAGGCAGATAGCTTTTTTCAGCAAGGCTCTTGTAGAAATAAATTTGTCTAACTCGGTGTATGAATCATGGCCTTGGTCCTAGCAGTCTCTCGTTGGAGGTAGTATTTATTGGGCCAACATTTTATAATATATTCAGACCATAAGACGCTCAAGCATCTACTTACACAGCGAATTCATTCTATAAATCAGCAGTGCTGGTTATCTAAACTACTTGGTGTTGCGGAAGCGTCGAGAGTCGCAACGACAGAAACAAGATACGGAAAGAAAATGCAGAAGAAAAGAAAACACACGGAACACACAAATTTACATGGTTCGGGATTAATCCCTACGTCCACGGAGAGGCAGAACTTCACTATAATTCGGGAGCACAGATTACAGAAATTTCTCACACAAATCATAGCCTGAAAATGGGCTACAAAATGAGGAAGAGGATCCACTGTTCCGCACAGGAAGTCTGTGTCGCTACAGTGAAAGGCGGTCATCCAAGTCAATTATGCTACAGTGGCTGCCGGCTGGAAGTCCAAAAGGCTACAGTAAAGTTGACTCCGAAGTCCGCACTGCTACAGTGCTCTGTTGGTATCGGTCGGTCAGCTCTGCTACAGTGGTCGGAGATGCTACAGTGGCCGGAAAATTTGGGTCGGGGCCGAAGACCCCCGGTCGCCCCTGCAACCCCCAACGAGCTCACCGCGGAGCTCGACCCGCGACAGTTGCGGGCCACAAGCATTCGGCCCAACCGGATCGGGCTACACCAATCAACACTTGGGCTGGACTTTGAAGTAAAATATAAACCTGGGAAGATTACTTATGCGGCATACTCGTTATCTTGTAAGCATGAAGTCCAAGATGCCATAGATCCCACGGATTTACATTTTTTCTCAGCCGTGTCTGCACCCCTATGGCTAGAGTTGGATCGGGTTAAATCTGAACAGCAATAGGATCCAGCTTTACAGCAAGTTATTATGGCTGTTGCAGTTCAGCCAGAGGCCAAACCAGGATATTCCCTGAGCAGGCATATTGTATTACAAGGGACACTTGGTTCTCTCCAAAAATTCCAACCTCATCCCAAAATTTTTATTCTGGGTATTTCCGAGTCCCACATCAGAATACTCCTGTATGTATTCCTCTCTCTCAATCTACAAAAGAAGGGTTCCGCCTCACCTTGAGGGAAGGGGGTTTTCCCATTCTACAGAAACCATCCAGTTCAGGACCCAATTACCTGATGTAGTTGATGAAGGTCTGGTCTCTCATGTTGTTCCGGCTGAAGTTCTGGATTATAAAGCCCAACGAGTACATCCAAAGGGGTTTGTTTAATAAGGTGGCGAGGACTTTCTTCCGAGTAGTCTACTTGGGTGGATGTTGATTTTCTCCTTGAACAATTCCCAGATTTCCACCTTGAGGACAAGGTGCATTTTGAGGAGGGGAGAATTGTTAATAATCGGTCTGATTATGTTGCTGGAACTACCAAGCCTCCTATCTTCCATACTTATAAAAGGAGGGAGAAGGCTTATTAAAGATGTAACGTGGCAAAGGGGTGACCTGGCAAGGGAAGTTAGTTAATTCCCTTGCCTATCTATAAATAGTGGAGACAGCAGTTCGGGTGGTATTCTGGAGAATCAGTTGGAGGCGCACCTGCTGGAGCAGGAGCTGGGAATAGGCGAACACAAACCTGAAGTGGTCTTCTAGTACGGTTCTTCTAGTTTGCCTTGACAAGAGAGATCGTTGCCTTAGTTTCTTATCAGATACGTCTTAAACTACTAGAATTGTAATCTCTTTCTGTTCTAGAATTGTAGCAAAAGAATACAGCTTGATAATAAGAAGTTCAGTTACAATTTATTCCTCTTCTAATTGTTGTTGCCATTGTTAGACTAGTAAACCCTAACAGATGTCCTCTTCCAGATCTCCTATTCCATATCTCTATGAAGAAAAGCAGTCTTGGCATTAAGCACCTTAAGATGTAAATACTCTGATGCAACAATACTAAGAATCACCTGGGTGGTGGTAAGCTTCACTACAAGTGAGAATATTTCAGTGAAGTTCACACCTTCCTTCTGTTAAAAACCTTTCACCGTCAGTCTTACCTTGTATCTCCTTTTACCATCATGTTCTTTCTTAACTCGGTATACTCATTTGTTCTGCAATGCTTTCTTTTCTTGTGGTAAAGGTGTCAGCTCCCATGTATTGTTATCGTGTAATGAAGAAATCTCCTCCTTCATAGCCAACTCCCACTTGCTCAACTCCTTCAACTGCATCGCATCTTCAAAACATTCTGACTCTCCACCGTCAATCAATAACAAATAGTGTAAGGATGATGAATGCCTTTAAACAGGACTTCTCACCTTTGTTGATTTTCTCAACTCCAAGAGTAGGCACCATTGGTTTCGGTGTCACATGCTCAGGTGTACATTTAAGCTCCACTTGCTCTTGGCACTCTGATTCTTTATTCTCACTAAGCTGAATGACGGTCCTTGTATGTGACACCTTCATTAAATCTCACATCCTGGCTTTTGATGATAATCCTGTTCTTATCATTCCAAAAGCGATAATCAAACTCCTCAGGCATCATTATGACACCCCTAGTATCACTTTTATGTGGGGGTATTTGATAAATAGTTTAGTCCCACGAGTTTGAAGTGTTTTTGGCTAAAAGGGTGAAATTTTTGGGAATTTTTTCATGTCGCACGGTTAGTTTAACCGTGCAGCCTAAGTGTGTAGCTCGTGCGCCCTTTGGCATGTGTTATGTTTATTGCTTGGATGGACTTTTTTGATGTTTTGGTCATCTTGTATTTAGTCATGATGTTGGCTAGTTTTATTCCATCCACTTGTTGGCATTACTTGCAACCTTTTCGTTTGTGTTAATTTGTAGTTGTCCTTGTTTCCTTGTTTCACTTTATATTGGGTGTGTAAAGGCTTTTAAAGGAAAAGGGGGAAATGGTTTTCTAGTGACATATTTGATTGGAAACGCTTCTGAAATGTTAAACCATGCGTGGTTTTATTTTCAAAAGTGTGGTGTTTTTTTTAAAGATAAATGGTTAGCACTTTTAAATGGTATGGTTTTGTTAAAACCTCTTCGGCTCACACCCTACATACTCACGTTGGTGGTTATGTAGTCTTCATGTCTTGTGCAGGTATCTTCAGGTTGGCTTGTGACTGCTCTCCAAGGGGAAGCGGGTGTTGTACAAGTGATGGTGGTGACCAGAAAGTCACACAGAGTTGGTGATCAGACCTTCGGTTTCATGGAACTGGTTGGCTCGAGCTTTGTATCGGCTTCTTCGGTCTTTGTTTTGTTTTAGCTTTCGTTGTAGTTTTGTATCTCTGATTGGTTTATTTATATGAGCTGTCCTTTGACATGTATTATTGTCTCTTTATTATTACGCATTGTTTGGATGCTTTCATTTGGCTCCTTAGAGGGTGAAACCATCCCCAAAGGTTATGTATAATACCCTTAACGTTTGTCGTCGGCCCAAGGGGATCGGGGACGCTCCTCCGGTATGTGGCGTGCGGATCGGGAATCCAATGGATGGATGTCCTAGGTTGGCTCATTACAATCGTAGTCAATAAAAAAACATGATTTGGACTTAAAATCAAACTTGTCTCTTGCATTAGCATCTATATGTATATATGACAAACAATAGCTCCTCGAATAGACATTCTCTCATTGGTACAGATGGAGTCCTATTGATGAGATATTTCACTCCCTCAACCCAGAAAGTCTTGGGTAACCCTGAGTGCAGCCTCATACTTCTAACGCGTTCATTCAGTGTCTTATTCATCCTTCAAGCTACACCATTATACTCAGGTGTACCTAGAAGAGTCTTCTCTTACCGAATTCTATTATTAGTACAAAATTCTTTGAACTCCTCACTGTCATACTCTCATCCATTGTCAGACCTCAAACATTTCAGCTTTGAACCTGACTCATCCTCCACTATGGTCTTCCACTTCTGAAACATGTTAAACACATCAGATTATCTTTTCATAAAGCGCATACCTTCCTCGTTGAGTCAACGATAAATGTCACATAATATTATGATCCTCTGAGAGAATGTACTGGTGCAGGCCCCCAAACATCAGTGTGCATCAGGTCCTGTTTCCCGACCCTCGATGTTATTCCTCTTTTTGCAAAGAATGTCTTATTCTGCTTTCCAAAGATACAATCTTCACACGAGCTAAATTCCACCGACTTCAGCTTTGAAATCATTCCTTTTGTTGTCAGCATCTTCATCCCCTTCTCACTCATGTGGCCTAACTTGTAGTGCCACGGTTGTGAATTCCCAACAAAATATATTAATGCAAGTATGTCCATGAAAGTCTCTGTCATGTTGTACAAGGTTCCATTCTTTACTCCACGAGTTATGACCATACCTCCCTTGGTAATCTTTCATGCACCACGAGTGAGCATAGTGCTAAAACATGCATTATCAAGCTGCCTGACATATATAAGATTTTTTCTTAATCGAGGGTAATACATCACATTTTCCGAAACAAGCAAACTTTCACTATTAGTCTTGATCCGTGGATCACCTTTCCCCACAATATGCAAGGGTTCATCATCAGCAATATGTACCTTGCTAAAATTTCCAAAAACATAATTGTTTAGGAAACCCTTCTCCGACGTGGAATGGAAAGATGCCCGAGTTTAAAATTCAAGACTCCATAAAGCTATCCACGCTCAGCAGCAACACATCATCGATTCCTTCAGTTGCTATGTTTGTTGTATTGGTTTCAAGCGTCTTCTGTTTTTCTCTGCACTCCTTGACGTGTCCTTTCTACCTGCAAATCCAGTAGGTAGGACCAGACCCTTTTGCCTTATCTCGACTCTTTCCTCTTGATTTTGATCGTCTTCGGTGATTATCTCATTACAGATATCTACCTATTCCACCTACGTTCAGAGCAGAACCAGAGAATCTGCCCGATTCTCTTTGAATATCTTCATTGGGGATCAAGTCTCACACATCCTTCAGAACCAACTTTCTATTCCCCTAAGAACTGCTCACGGCTGTCACAACCGCTTCCCTACTGTCAGGTAATGAAGACAGTAAAACCAGTGCACATACTTCATCATCCAAGCGTAATTCCCATCGATGACAACTGACTTTTGATGGTGTTGAATTCGTTGATGTGACCAGCAACAATCTTCCCTTCAATCATTTTCATATTGAACAGTCATCGCTTCAGGTACACTTTGTTTGACACAGAAGGCTAACTCGACTGTCGTCTTTTCATCTCTGATGTTAAACATCGTGTTTTTGGCCAACTTAAGGCGCACAAATCCCAGAACGTGTCGATCCAATAGCTCCCACTTGGTCTTCTCCATCTCCGTTGGTTTTTCACCCAGAAGTGCTAATTGCATCTTTTTCTGATAAAGATAATCCTCAAACTGCATCATTCAATAACTGAAATCAGTTCCATCAAAGTGATCGATCTTCACATTGTCATCTTCCATTGCCAACGTTCAATTCAAGAAAACCAAAACTCGATCTTCCGAACTCAACCTCTGGTACCAGTTGTTGCGGAAGGGAACCGTAGCGACAGAATGGTTTGCAGATGAAAAAATAGAAAGAATAAAAGAACAAGAAGAAGATGAACACAGGACGCAACGATTTACGTGGATTTGGGAAAAAAATCTCTACATCCACGGAGACTGAGAAATATCACCATGTCTTGGGAGCAAAGTTACAAGGTGATTTCACAGAGTATCACACACAGAAACCCTAGCTCAAATGAGCTTATAAAGAAGACAATGCAACTGTGTCATCAACCGCACAGTAAGTCCACTGTGTTACAGTGACCGGTGACGGAAAGTCCGCAGAGCTACAATACCATTGTCTCCAAAGTCCGATATGCTCCAGTAACCATGTCAAAGTCTACACTGCTACAGTGTCTTTTCAGGCCACTAGCATTTGGCCCAACTTCATCCAAAGGGATCGGGCCACACCATTCCAACAGTTTCTACCCTTCCTAGAATATTCCAATCAGACTCCTTTATTTCCCATTCTAAAATATGTCTTCCAGGTGACACTATCCAGGTCTCTATCACCACATAGATGCCTCTCAAGTATTTCTCACCTTTCTTTTTCTCCTTCCTCTTCTCCACCTCTTCCACTATAACTCAGATTCTCATATTGTAATACAGTACAGAGTCGCCTATTCAAGAGTTCACTGCCGGTCCGGGTCCTAACATTTGGTCTGACCTGCCGTTGTTCTTCATCCACTCCTAAAGATGTGGCAAGACAAGCACACGTGGGAGCAGACCTGGGAACGCCACTAGCAAGAGGAACCACCTTCCGGAAAGTACATCACTTGTGGATGCGTCACCGAGAGGAGCTGCAACAGCACGAGGTGGCCCAACCTTTCTTGGGATCGGAGCTGCCTGAGGTGCAGTTAGGGGCGACGACAAGAAAGATGGTATCAGGGCGCGAAGATGCACCTGACGTTAAGTTGGTGCGAGGTGAGTTTCATACATTGTTGCAGAAAGATGCTCGGTCGACACTGGTTATGGAGGAGGTTACCATGCGTTTGGACCGAGGTGACGAAAAAGAGCAGAAAGCATCAATCAAGTAGTGCCAGGCTAAGCGGGATCGAGAGCAACCAGGGTAAGTAGAATCCTAACAACACGGACGAGCTGAATATCGGCGAGCTCCTGTTTTTCTGGTGCAACGACCAGGGGAGGTACAGCCGTCGGAGGTACACAATGAAGCGGTTCAGTTTGATTTAACACAGGAGCAACAGCGGCTTACGCTATCGTTGGGGATGACTGGAACACGACCGAAGGCGACAGGGAAAAATGGGGCGTTGAGGCGGAATGTGGTAGCTCCACATACATTTCGTACCGTACAAGGTGAGTTTTCTATACTCTGTCACCTACAAGAAGGTGACCACCGGCACAGAACTAGCCCATGTTCGGTAGATGACGGAAACAACTCATTGCTTCCAGACGTTTGATAGCACTGCACCCTTCCACAGCTGCCACTTGGCATGCTACTGAATTCTGCTGCAAGTGGAGCTTCAACTTGCTCGAGGTTGATATAAGCTGCACCAAGAGCCCTTGCAGTAAAATTCCCATCCAACTTCCTCCTCCCATGTTCAGAGGCTGATGAACAGTCCCCTCCAGGCCATTTCCTGCAACCAGATCTGATGGTGCCTGCCCAAAAACATCAGATTCAGATTGGCCAGCAGCAGCAGGAGTTTGAGATGATATTGATGGTTGTGCCACAGGAAATGAAGAATCTGCAGCTGGGACAGCTTGTCTTTTAGACATTGTTGGTGCAATTAATGCACCACTAGATGAAACCATACTCTGGGTTAGCATAACGACAATAAAACTGTTCTGGGCAGCTTTAGTTTCAGCCAATGTTGTGAAGTCCTTCGAAACCTTCCCCTGATAGATTTGCTCTTGATGTGTAAACTTTTGAGCCTTGAGTAGCTTCAGTGCTTCTTTTCACTTCAATTACCTGAAAATTATGGTCCTCCCATGCTGGTCCAACATTTATATCTTGTTCCTGCATGGGTGCTGCAAGGTGTGCAGTTTATTTCCTGGAGCTGCAAGGTGTGCTCCCGTTCTACTTTGTGTGCTTTGGACAGTTCCAGACAGCAGTGGGAATTTAGGATAATGCTGCCGTGGTTCTCTGTGAGGCGCCCTTTTAACACATACACTCCAAGCAATCACCCAGATGTTCCTCCCTGTTTTATGGTCCAGAATTTCTACCATTGGGTTTGACTGTTCCTGATTGAGGAAATAAAATTTTGCTCGGTTGTTCCCGTTTGTCTTCCACATCTGTGCTTCCTTAGCGCCCCCTCCATCTAAGATTTTTCTCGGTTGTATACCTTCCACCAGTAGAAACAGAACAGTTGTTGCGCGTATTGAATACTGATCCAGTAGGTAATCCGTATTGCTTGGGTACCCCAGTCATGTCCGAACACCAGCGATAGTCTTTCTCTTTCTTCCCAATATCCCTAGGCAGTTCAACCCAAGTCTGGAGTGGTTGGGTCGATAGTAAGTGTTAGGAATATATGGGGGCTGGTTTGGTGTAGGGTTGGTTGGGGCGTGTGGGCACTTAGCAGTTTAGGGGAAGTATTGTATTTTCCCCCTTTTATTAGTTCATTACTGCCGGCTGTTAGTAATAGTTTGTTAGTGTCATCTGTAACAGGTAGGGGCAGGTGGAGAATTATAAAAGAGGGTTGGTTCGTAGGGGGGGAGGTTAGGATATTCTTTGGGAACTCTTCTACAGCTTGGCAGCTGGGAAGTTTGGCTGGTGGTCTCAACCTGGCCTCTATAGGAAGTGGTTTTCTCCTAATGGTTCTCCTTCTTCTCTTTCTTCTTCCTCTACTTCTCTCTTCTTCCCCAAACTGTAATTCTCTCCCTCTCTGTCTGTACAGCTTGCTTTCAAAAACAGAAATATACCGTTGTACCTTCTTATTTTTCTCCTCTCACAAAGTTGTTCCAAACATTTGGCGACTCCGTTGAGGAATCACGTTCGCTGGAGGAGAGGCGTCACAGGAGCTGGTCGAAAATCCTGTTGGAGCCGCATGCGAGTGCAGTGGAAGCTCGCTGGAGGAGAGGCGCCGTAGGAGCCGGTCGAACGTCCTGCTGGAGCTGCGTACACTGCTGGTGACGCGAATGTGTTTGACCTTGGTAGATGCAAGGAATACGCCCGGGCGGAACTGGTGGACAATCCGAGCTGGCGAACAAAGAGGAGACGTTATCGCTGGAGAGTCGTGCGCTTCGAGGGACAAAGGTCGAAGTGACCAGCGTGCGAGGTCTGGACGATTCGGAGCATGACAACCGGCCATTTAAGATGCAGGGAAGCACGAATGAAGCTGGAGGTATACTGAGAGCATCGGAGTTTGTGGCTGAGTGACGTTTTCACAGGAGGACGACCAGTACAAGTCGATCGCTGTAATGGAGGAGCGAACTAAGCAAACACTAGTTGTTGGGAAAGACGCACACCCTGCTGTGCAGTGAAGAAATAGGTTGGAAGATGGTTGGCTGGAATGTCGAAGAGATTGAAGTTGCCGATATTTTCAGGAGAGGAACCATTAGGCTGGATCACCAAACCGAAGAATACTTCCTGAAAAATCGAACATCAGAGAACATGAAACTTCAGTACGCTCAGTTGAGTTTGGAATACACAGTTTTGTTATGGTTCTTGTCTTGGCTGAGCAAAAATCCCAGATCAGAATGGGAACAACTAAAGCCGATGCTGTTAGAAAAGTACGAGATCGGCATGGAGCAGATAGAGTTTTTTCGACAACAGATTGAGAAGCAGCATTCCGAGCAGCTACTAGGAAGCACTGAGCAGCTAGACAAACCCGTTGCCCCAGATTTTTGAATTCTGGAGAAACAAATTACCGCATGTGAGGAAGGTCGACCTTGCAGCACTGCTGAATGTTCAGTGGAGCCAGGCATGGTGGCAGTGCATCCAACACCTGTACGGGCATCACAAGGGCTACAACCACAGGCTGTGCAGACACAGTCCTTGGAGAAGAAACCTTCTAAGCCTGAGGAGCTTAGACCGACTGTTTTGGGCAGCAGGGATAGACATGATTCTGGTTCGAAAATTGAAGAACAAAATGAAGAGGAAAAAGATTACGTTGTGAGGGTAAGAAACAATAGTCAGGGGCTGGAGGAAGAGCTTGGAGACAGTCCAGAACGACTTGTAGTGGCATTCGCTGGACCGAATTTTAGTTTATTTAAGTTTAATAAATTTCCTACAGTGGTTGAGTCAAGAAGAAAGTTTGAGTTTGAGACAACACATGAGCTGGTTGAGTGGTTCAAAATGGAAAATATGGTTGTTGAGACAAGAAACAAGGGATCACAATCAGTACAACCAGCAGCAGTTGGGAGCTACGGATGACTACTGTTGGACCCCATTTTAGTATAATGGGTATTTCCGAGTCCCACATCGGAATATCCCACCTTGTAATTTATTCTACTCATCTATAAAAGAATATCTCCGGCTCACATTGAAGTAAGGGGGAATTCTTCATCTACATGGTATCAAAGGGTACTCTCTAACTCGAAACCTTCCACCCTTTCGTTTTTCTCTCCCGTCTAGGGGTGTGATAAAACCCCTGCGGATTCTCGGGAGATTGCTTTGATACACTCTTATCGAGCAACTGTGCCACCATCCTCTTCTCCAGCCCCCATTGCTCAGACCGATAGCTCTATCGTCTGTGTTTCTCATCAACAGACAGTTTGAATGTTTGACTCTGGTGTGTCAAAACATCTCACAGGAGACTCCGGTATATTCACTACCTATCATCCGTACAAGGTGTCTCTACAATTACTATTGCTAATGGCTCAACAATCCCCATTACTAGATTTGGCATATGTCCTTTGACCCCGTCTATTCACCTGACGTCGGTCGCTCATGTTTCTCAAAGTCCATTTAATCTTATCTCCGTCAGCAAACTCACCACAGACTTAAATTGTGTTGCTATTTTTACCTCATCTGGTGTTGTTTTTTAGGAGCGGAAGACGAATCGGGAACTTGGTCGAGGTTATATCACTTTTATTGATGACTACTCCCACATGACCTGGCTTTACCTGCTTCGTGATCGGTCTGAAGTTTTTTCTACCTTTCAGACCTTTTATAATGAAATTCATAATCAATTCTCCACCTCCCTTAAATGTCTCTGCTTCGACAATAGACGAGAATATTTATCCACTTCCTTTCAACAGTTTCTCAAGGATAAAGGCATCATTCATCTGACCTCCTGCCCTGACACACCTCAGCAGAATGGAGTGGCCGAGCAGAAACATCGTCATATTCTGGAGACTGTTCGTGCCCTCCTATTCCACATGAAGGTGTCTCTCCTTTTTTGGTTTGATGTCATCCTGACTGCTACCTACCTCCTAAACCGTCTCCCTTCTTCTATCCTTCAGGGGGAGACTCCCTTTCGGACTCTCTTCTCCTCTCTCCCTCCTCACTCACTTCCTCTCCGGGTGTTTGGGTGTCTGTGTTATATTCGGGACACTCGCTTCAACCTCTCTAAACTTTCTCTCAAATCCCTCCGTTGTATTTTCCTCGGATATTCCCGCACTCAGCGTGGATACCGGTGCTTCTCTCCAGACTTACGATGCTATATCATCTCTGTCGATGTGTCGTTTATTGAGAGCTCTCATTTCACTCCGCCCTCTCCTCATCCAAACACTACCATCGATGAGTGTCTTCCTCTCATCATTCACCCTCCTCTAGTGTCTCCCCCTATTGGTCATCGCTTTGGGACGGTCTACTCCCGTTGCCCATCGACTGTACCCATCGTCCAGACCGAGGACACCACCGTTCCCACTTCGTCCGATGCTCCTATCACAGCACCAGACGACTTGCCTATTGCACTCTGGAAAGGTACTCACTCTTGTCAGACTACTCATCTCTTTACATTTTCATACAGAAGTTTGTCAGCACTGGAGATAATATATATTCCCCACACGGTTGGCGATGCCAAATCCCACCCGGGGTGGCTACAGGCGATGCGGGATGAACTGAAGGCTCTGGATAACAACCATACATGGGATTTGGTCCCCCTTCCTACAGGCAAACAGGCGGTCGGCTGCAAATGGATTTATACGATTCGTCTCAATGCCAATGGCATTCTCCATCACCTCAAAGCCCGCCTTGTGGCGAAGGGCTTTGCTCAGACATATGGCATCGACTACTTTGAGACCTTCTCTCTGGTTGTCAAGATTGTCTCTGTCCGCCTATCTATCTTTTTGGCCGCTCATCATCACTGACCGCTTCATCAACCGAATGTCAAGAATGCCTTTCTCCATGGCTTTCTTGACGAAGAATTCTACCTGCAGCAGCCCCCCGGATTTCGTGCCTCTGGAGCCGACTCCCATGTTTGTCGCCTCCGTCGATCCCTATATGGCCTCAAGCAGCCTCCTCGTGCTTGGTTTGGTCGCTTCAGCACTGTCGTCACCGCCTTTGGCCTCTCTCGCAGTATGAAGGGTCACACCGTCTTCTTCCGTACGACCTCAAACAGTTGCATCTTGCTAGTGGTTTATGTTGATGATATCATCATCACAGGGAGCGACTCCACTAGAATCACCCAACTCAAGGCGCACCTTCACCACCACTTCCACACTAAAGATCTTGGTCCTCTCACCTACTTCCTTAGCATCGAGGTCTCCCGCTCTAAGGACACTATCTTTCTCTGCCGATGAAAATATGCCCTCGATATCTTGCAGGATGCAGGGCTGAGTCAGGCGACTGCAGTGGACACTCCTCTTGAGTCTGGGGAGCACTCTCTCCATGCCGACTCAACACCCTTTCTTCACCCTGAGAGCTACCGTCGTTTGGTGGGAAAACTCAATTACCTCACCATGACACGACCAGACATTGCCTACACTGTTGGCAAAGTGAGCCAGTTCATGGAGCATCCGATCATATCTCAGTGGGATGTTGTCATCCGCATTGCCAAATACATAAGGAAAGACCCTGCACGTGGTCTTCGGTACTCACGTCACGCTCATTTGGATGTTGAGGACTTCTACGATGCGGACTATGCGGTTGCCTTGCTACCCGCAAGTCTACTTCTGGATTTGTTGTGTTCTTGACCGGTAACCTCATCTCATGGCGCACCAAGAAGCAGACTGTCGTCTCCAGATCTAGTACAGAGGCAGAATATCGTGCCATGGCCACGATCACCACTTAGATCCTCTGGCTCTGTCATCTCCTCTATGAGCTTGGTTTCCCACCGCCAGCATCTGCTCATATCTGGTGTGACAATCAGGCAGCTACAAAGATTGCATCAAATCCCGTCTTCCATGAACGGACGAAGCATATCGAGGTAGACTGCCACTTTCTTCGCCACCATCTTGAGCAGAACCATATCAGTTTTGGCCATATTCCGACGGCAGATCAGCTTGCCGACATCTTCACAAAAGGCCTCCCAGGAGCTTGCCTGGACTCCCTCACTACCAAGATGGGTATTCACAGCCTCCCCGACCCAGTTTGAGGGGGAGTATGTCTGGCCTTGTTCGATGTCGTTTTTTCTTTTTGTGGGACTCTTGTCCAAGTTGAGCATGTTCAACTTGAGGGGGAGTGTTGGACCCCATTTTAGTATAATAGGTATTTCCGAGTCCCATATCAGAATATCCCGCCTTGTAATTTATTTTACTCATCTATAAAAGAATATCTCCGTCTCACATTGAGGTAAGGGGGAATTCGCTATCTACAACTACTAACAAAAACTGCAGATGTAGGGGGGCGAAAGGGAGGCTTGGAGGATCAAACACCAATATTTCAGAAGGCCTATCAATATAAACCTTGTTAAACCCTCTTTTGTATTATTATGGGTATTTCCGAGTCCCACATCGGAATACTCCCTTGTACATTCCGCATTTTCATTCTATAAAAGAAGAGCCTCACCTCACCTTGAAGGTAAGTGGGTTTCCCCATTCTACATGGTATCAAAGGGATTTTTATCCCGAACCCTCCCTCCTCTGCGGATTCCCGGCGTCCTCCCGGCCCCGCCTCTCTCCCTACTGCCCTAGCCTTTCCCGGCAGGCCCCCCCCCCCTCCTCCTCTCCGGCCTGGCCATTCCCGGCGGCCCTCCCTACCAGCGGCGCTCCCGGCCAGCCCCGCCGTCCGCGCGCCCAACCCCTGCGGCTCACCTCCCGGCGGCCCTCCATTCTCCCGGCGGCTCTCCTGCTGCACCCGGCGCCTCCCACAGCTCTGGCGCCTCCCGCTGCTCCCGCGCGCTCTCGGCGCCCCGACGTCCCGGCTCCTCGGCTTCGCCCCGGCACCCTCGCCCCGGCGCCTCGCCCCGGCGCCTCGCCCTCGGCGACTCACCCCGACGCCCCGCCCTCGACGCCCCGCCCAGGCGCCTCTTCTCCGGCGCTCCCCTCCCGGCGGCCCTCTCCTCCCGGCGGCCCTCTCATCCCAGCGGCCCTCTCTTCCCCGGCGGATCGCCCTCGGCTACGCCTCCCGGCCACCCTCGCCCGGCGCCTCCCGCAGCTTCGGCGCCTCCCGCTGCCCCGCGCCTCCCGAGCCCCCCCCCCCGCTGCTCTCGCCCTGCGCCCCCCCCCCCCCCCCCCTTCCGCCGCCTTCACCTTAGCAGGCGCCCTCGGCCTCTGTCCCGGCGGACCCTCCCGGCCGAGCGCCCTTGTCCCGGCAGCCCACCCTCATCCCGGCAGCGCTCCCTCGTTCCGGCGGCCCTTCCAGCACGCGCACGTCCTGCGCCCGATCATCCCGCCGGTCCGCTGCCTCAGCTCCCGACGCTTCCATGGCGGACTCCTCGGGACGTGGTCGTGCTTCACGTCGTCCACGTCCCTTTTGTCACCATTGTGGCAAGTTTGGCCACCTGATCGCCCGATGTTGGGTCCTGCATGGCCGGCCATCTCAGCACCTGCGGCAGGGGCAGCCCGCGGTCCGGGACGTGTCCTCGACTGTCGCCTCTCTTTTCCCGTCTCTGGCCCTGTCTATGGCCGACCTCAGGCGACCTCATGATCCACCGGCCTCTGTCCGCCCCGCTCCCTCCTCGGCTTCTCTGGCCCGTACTGTTTGCCCCACTGCCTTGGTCAGCCATTGCTCCCCTGCATGGCTGCTGGACTCTGGTGCCTCCGACCACCTCACCGGTGATGCTGGTATGTTGACGTCTTACTGCACATATGCCGGTTCTTCAGCCATCACAGTCGCTGATGGGTCCACTATCCCCATAACGGGCTTCAGCGCATGCTCCCTGACTCCTTCGATACACCTACCCTCTGTGGCACATGTGCCCCGCAGTCCCTTTAATCTGCTTTCCATCAGTAAACTGACTAAGGATTATAACTGTGCGGCCATATTTACCTCTTCTGGTGTTGTGTTTCAGGAGCAGACTACGAACCGGGAAATTGGTCGAGGTCGGCTTCGAGACGGGGTCTACATGTTCGAGGGGCCAGCCCCCATTGCTTGCACGTCTACCTCTTCTCGGGCACTTGATCTTCATTCCCAATTAGGGCACCCGCCTGCATCCACCATTCATCAGATGTTTCCGGACTTCAGTAGGACTCCTACTTTTCATTGTGAGTCATGCTCCTTTGCAAAACATCATCGCTCTTCCTACATTCCTCGCACGGATACACGGGCCTCCCACCCCTTTGATCTCGTTCATTCAGATGTTTGGGGCCCGTGTACCATTCCGAGTCACTTGGGCTATAAATACTATATCTCTTTCATTGATGACTATTCGCGCATGACGTGGCTTTACCTTTTTCGAGAACGCTCCGAAGTGTTTTCCACCTTCCAAACCTTTTTCAATGAAATTAAGAACCGTTTTTCTATCTCTGTCAAATGTCTCCGCTCGGATAATGGGCGCGAGTATCTCTCCACTTCCTTTCGGCAGTTTCTTCAGGCAAATGGTATCCTTCATCAGACCTCCTGTCCTGATACACCCCAGCAGAACGGCGTGGCCGAGCGGAAACACAGACATATTCTAGAGACTGCTCGTGCCCTCATCTTCCACCGACAGGTGCCTCTGCTTTTTTGGGGAGATGCCATTCTCACTGCTACCTACCTCATCAATCGCCTTCCTTCTATCCTTAAGGGGGAGACTCCCTTTCGGGCTCTTTTCCCCACTCTCCCTCTTCATTCCCTCCCTCTTCGAGTGTTTGGTTGCTTGTGTTATGTTCGTGACACTCGCCCTGGCCGCACCAAACTCTCTCCCAAATCCCTCCGCTGCATATTCCTTGGTTATTCCCGCACTCAGCGCGGCTACCGCTGCTTCTCCCCGGACCTTCGCCGGTATGTCATCTCCGCAGATGTCTCCTTTGTGGAAAGTTCTCCATTCTCCTTTCCCTCTCCTCCTCCTGACTCTGCCATTGATGACTGTCTTCCCCTCATCATCCAGCCTCTTCCGGATTTGCCTCCTCCTACCTCTCCTCCTCCTGACCCTGTCCTCGATGATTGTCCTCCTCTCCTCATCCATCCTCCACCAGCGTCAACCCCTGTTGACACCCATTTTGGTCAGGTCTACTCCCGCCGTCCTTCGACTGTATTCCCCGTTCCGGCCAGTGACACTGATGCTCCCGCTTCGTCCGCTGCTCCTGCTCTGCCACCCGCGGACTTGCCCATTGCCCTACGGAAAGGTACTCGCTCCTGGCAGAGTACTCTATTTGCATCTTCTTACAGGGGTATGTCCGCTCTGGAGACGGTTTCTATACCTCGCACAGTTGGTGAGGCCAAATCTCACCCCGGGTGGCTCGCAGCCATGCGGGATGAATTGCAGGCTCTGGAGGAAAACCATACTTGGGATCTTGTCCCCCTTCCAGCAGGCAAACAGGCAGTGGGCAGCAAATGGATTTACACGGTCAGGCTGAATCCCGATGGTTCTCTCCATCGCCTCAAAGCCCGCCTTGTGGCCAAAGGCTTTGCTCAGACATACGGAGTTGACTACTTTGATACCTTCTCCCCGGTTGTCAAGATGGCCTCTGTCCGGCTATTCATCTCTCTCGCTGCCCATCATCGGTGGCCTCTTCATCAATTGGATGTCAAGAATGCATTCCTCCATGGCTTCCTTGAGGAAGAAATCTATCTACAGCAGCCCCCCGGATTTTGTGCCGCCGGCGCTGAATCTCGTGTCTGCCGGCTTCGCCGCTCTCTTTACGGCCTCAAGCAGTCTCCCCGTGCTTGGTTTGGCCGCTTTAGCACGGTCGTCAGCGACTTTGGGCTTTCCCGCAGTATGAAAGACCACACTGTCTTCTACAGGACGACTCCACATGGCTGCATCTTATTGGTCGTCTATGTGGATGATATCGTCATCACCGGCAGCGACTCTGTGGGTATCACCCATCTCAAGGTCCATCTTCACCAGCACTTCCACACTAAGGATCTTGGTCATCTCACATACTTCCTCGGCATCGAGGTTTCCTACTCCTCTGCCACCATCTCCCTCTGCCACCATCTCCCTCTGCCAACGGAAGTATGCATTGGATATATTGCAGGATGCTGGGCTGACTCAGGCCACTGCGGTCGATACTCCTCTGGAGCCTGGCGAACGGTCTCTTTATGCCTCCTCGGCTCTATACCCACATCCCGAGCGGTACCGTCGATTGGTGGGCAAACTCAATTATCTCACCATGACTCGACCCGACATTTCCTGTGCGGTAGCCAAAGTGAGTCAATTTATGGAGCATCCCACCACATCTCAGTGGGATGCTGTCATCCGCATCGCCAAGTACATCAAACGGGATCCTGCCCGTGGTCTTCACTACTCCCAGCATCCTCATCAGCATATTGAGGCCTTTTGCGATGCTGATTACGCTGGCTGCCTTGCCACTCGGAAATCTACCTCTGGGTTCGCCATTTTCTTGGCAGGCAACCACATTTCTTGGTGCAGCAAGAAACAGACGGTCGTCTCTCGCTCCAGTGCCGAGTCTGAGTACCGTGCCATGGCCACCGTCACTACCGAGATCCTTTGGCTTCGGCAACTCCTCCAGGAGCTTGGCTTTCCTCAGCAGACTTCTGCTCACATCTGGTGTGACAATCAGGCAGCCACTAAAATTGCTTCGAATCCCGTCTTCCATGAACGCACGAAGCATATTGAGGTGGACTGTCACTTTCTTCGCCACCACCTGGAGCACAACCATGTCAGCTTTAGCCACATTCCGACGGCAGACCAGCTTGCTGACATCTTCACCAAAGGCCTCCCTGGTGCTCGCCTTGCCTCGCTCAGTTCCAAGCTGGGGATCCACCACATCTGACACCCAGCTTGAGGGGGAGCATTTATGGGTCTTGTGTGGTGTCATCTTATTCTTTTTTGTGGGACTCGTTGTCCAAGCTGGGTCTGTCCAGCTTGAGGGGGAGTGTTAAACCCTCTTTTGTATTATTATGGGTATTTCCGAGTCCCACATCGGAGTACTCCCTTGTACATTCCGCATTTTCATTCTATAAAAGAAGAGTCTCACCTCACCTTGAAGGTAAGTGGGTTTCCCCATTCTACAAACCTAATGTTTTAACTATGGAAGAGGTGTGTACTGTTGCTGCTTATTCCAATCCTGCCACTAAAGGGCGGGGCGCTGCATATTCTTTGGTTTTTTACTCTGATTTTACTCCACACGTAGAGTTTTCTTGGGAGGTGATCGCAGTAAATGCACTTTGCTCCTATTTCACTCTTCTTGCAGGCACTGCAGGTACTAGTGATCTTGAGATTAGGCCTACCCCTATTATCGGCCGATTGATCATACCAGTGGATTGTTCCTCTCAAGTGGGCTTCGGACATGGTCTAAACACAGGGTGCTGCGACTTTTTGGTTCAGGAGGCCATAAGACCAGTGCCTGTTGTGGCCATAAATGGTGTGGATCTAGTAAAAATTGTAGCACCAGTTTTGGCTGACAACCATGGAGACCTTGAAGATACCGTTGTGGCAATTGAGATGTTAGGCAAAATAAAGGAAAAATCCCATCATTTGGAAGTTGTCATGGCTGTAGATGATACTGGACAGGATGTGACATCTGTAGTAGAGGTTCCAGTATCTGGTGGGAACCCGAATTCAAGGCATATGGAACTTTTGGTGATCGAATTTGGAACATGTGTTCTGGTCACCTGGTTTCTGGGTTATTACATCCATTCTAGTTCACTAGCGATACTGGAAAGAGGAGGTTCAGTGTTCAATTATAAAGGGACCACTGGAAAATGTGATTTGAAGACCACTATGAGAGTACTCAACCCACACTTTTGCTGGAAGGCGGATATATTGGCAGTCTTAGGCCAAGCAAATGCTAATGTTAAAGGAGCTTGAGCAAATGCCAATGTTAAAGTAGACAATGGCTCACAGTTTCATGATTCTTGGCACAAGGCAGTGGCCCTACCCAGAACTAGAACGAAGCAGAGAAAAAGTGGGCTAATAGCTATTATTAGAAGCGTAAGACAACTTTTACCCCATGGTTTTTCCATCTTGTCTGCAGATTTTGTTGGCATCCAGCGAGCTGACTTGATTTCAACTTGCAGCATCGGTGGAAAGAGGGAAACTGAATCTGAGCTGATCGGTATGGCTGGGACGGATAATTTTCAGTTTGATCAGTTTGGAATTAGAGCATGGTCCAGTGCAAGCTGTAGAATGAGTCACGCTGGAAGTATTGATGGGTTACGGGCTGCTGGTACTGAAATGGGTAGTACATGTTACTGACATGGGTAGTAAAAGTTACTCATCCTGCTTAAATTTACCCAGGATGCCTGATGAAGAGGTTCATGGATCTGAAGAGAAACCAAATTTGAAGGTGACTATTCTATCATGGGACCCAACTCAACTTGGTTGAGCTGTTCAACAATCTCGGTCCACAGCCCATCTTGGTTTGTCAAAATCAGGAGACAAGTTGAGGCATGGGATATCGTACAAGGGGCTGATAAGATTTCAGCAGCAAGATGAGTTTGCTGAGTTGCATTTTGAGGCAGCTTGGAGGGCAGGAAACTGGGTTTACTTATATTTCCTTATGTGCAGAAAACTCTTCTGCTTGCAGCCACAATTGGCTGGTAATGATGCGGGTGTTGGATCAAGTGTACTACCGTCTTCAAAGGGGGCCTACTGTTCCAGTGTTGAAGAAGCTGAGTTATATTTTTGATTTTCCACCTTGAGGACAAGGTAGCTTTTCAAGCGGGAGGTAATGTTGGGAATATATGGGGGCTGGTTTTGTGTAGGGTTGGTTGGGGCGTGTGGGCACTTAGCAGTTTAGGGGCAGTGTTGCATTTTTCTCCTTTTATTAGTTTGTTACTGCCCGTTATTAGTTTGTTACTGCCATCTATAACAGGTGGGGGCAGGTGAAGAATTATAAAAGGGGGTTGGTTAGTAGGGGGAAGGTTAGGATATTCTTTGGGAACTCTTCTACAGCTTGGCAGCTGGGAAGTTAGGCTAGAGGTCTCAACCTAGCCTCTACGGGAAGTGATCTTCTCCTAGTGGTTCTCCTTCTCTTTCTTCTTCCTCTACGTCTCTCTTCTTCCCCAAACTGTAATTCTCTCCCTCTCTCTGTCTGTACTGCTTGCTCACAAAAACAGAAACATACCGTTGCACCTTCTTATTTTTCTCCTCTCGCAAAGTTGTTCCTAACAACAAGGATACAAACCAGTGTTGTGTGGGTCCTGTAAAACCAAACCGCGAAATGTTGGAATGCATCGCAGCTCGGTCAGCCCCAACAATAGGAGCAACAAAATCGTCTCCACAACCATTAGCTTTGCAACTTGCGTTGTCATAGGGCACTACTTGTTCTGTGTTAACTTGTTCTTCAGTTATCTTGCAATCAGAAATGTTGATCGCAGTATTATACTTCATTCTAACCGCATCACTATGTTGCCTTCTTTGAATCAAGACGTATACTTGTTCTGTTCATCCACGTTCCCGGACACCCGCACATTGCTCCATGGCAAAGCAAGTATAGATGGTTCCTCTTGCTCATTTTCCATTAAATTTGCCGCTCGATACGCGTCCAGGTCAGATGCAACCGACATCCAAATTGCAAGCCCCTGGCTCAAATCTCTGTTGCCACCTTCATCCAAACACGAGTCGGTCCACTCTATGGCTAACGTTGGCTGATCTCCATTCACAGTCTCGTCCCAGCCCGCAGACTCCGCGTTTGATAGCCCCCATTCCTCACTATTTGCAGAAGCATGCTTCACCTTTTCCCCCAGATCCTCTGGTATCGGGCCATCATCTTGACGACTACCTGCACCCCAGCCTCCAGATTCATCGACGCCTCTTAATGGAGTATCTTGCTTGGACATCTCTTTTTCTCCCCAGTTATGATCTCCCCTATCAATATTAGATTCATTATTCACAAAAACAATAAGATCAAGGGTTGTCTGTGTCTGCTCTTGCTTTCCTATACTTCTGATTCCGATTGGCAGCGAGCCTGATTTGGTTATGATTTCTACCGCTATTAACTCATCTCTAAACTCCAGTCATGTTAATTTTCAATGGAATTCCACCATAACATTGAACCAATATTTTTCTGCTCCCTTCATGCTTAAGCCAGAGGGACCTTCATCGGATCCAACCCTTCGAACGCCAGCAGAGCAAAGTCCTTCCAGAATTTGGTTTGCTCCTTCTGGAATTCAACTTCCTCTTGCTGTTCCCGCCCCCACTTCTGCAGGTCCTATTGTAGCAAACCATTGATCCGCCGTAGTTGCTAAAGTGTCTTCTCCGTCATCGTTCGCCTGGTGCAAGGGTATTTCCACAGCGAACTCCTCCCCTGATTGGTAATATCCAGCAGCTTGCTCTCCTCCCCCGGAAGATTAATCCGGCAGGTTGGACCAAATGATAAAAACAGAGAATAGGCTTCTTTGTATTAAGGAAACCAAGAGCAGAAATACAGAGGGGGGGAGAATAGAAGGAGAAAAAGGGAATGGAGAAGAAGACTCGAGGGGTGTTGCTGCTCCCTCACCCAAGTCCCAGGTGGTTGAAATCCCAAGCCTCACAGCCGAATACTCTCAACAGAATTGCTCCCCCTGTGCAGTTCCCTTTTTCCCCTTTTATAACCTCTTCCCTCTCCCCCTTTAACTACTTGAGCCCCACAGAATATTCTCATAACATATTCCCCCCTCTCCCATGTGAAGTCCCCTAACAGCTCTATCACCCAGCTGTAGCTAGTTGTGACCAGCTTGCTTCCCCCCTGTTGTGACCTTACTACCCTTCCTAGAATATTCCGGTAAGGCTCCTTTATTTCCCTTTCTAAAATATGCCTTCCAGATGGCACAGTCCAGGTCTCTATTAGAATCACTTAACATAAGCGATAAGTGCTATAAGCAGCTTTCAATAAAAGATGTCAACTGGAGCCTTAAACCAGGTGGCTGGGATCCTTCAACAGATTCAGTTTATGGAAAACATATTGTATGAAAATTGTAGATCGGGAAAACTCCTTTACCTTCAAGGTGAGGCGGAGGCCTTCTTTTATAGATTGAGAAAGAGAAATACTAATAGGAGTAGTCCGATGTGGGACTCAGAAATACCCAAAAATAATATAAAGGGATTTAACACTCCCCCTCAAGCTGGACATGCCCAGCTTGGACAATGAGTCCCACAAAAAAAAAAAAATGACATCATACAAGACCAGACACACTCCCCCTCAAGCTGGGCTGCATATGTTGTGGATGCCCAACTTGGAACTGAGCGAGGCTAGGCGAGCCCCTGGGAGACCTTTGGTGAAGATGTCTGCAAGCTGGTCCGCCGTTGGGATGTGGCTAAAGCTGACATGATTGTGCTCCAGGTGGTGGCGAAAAAGTGGCAGTCAACCTCAATATGCTTCGTGGGTTCATGGAAAACGGGATTCGAAACAATCTTGGTGGCGGCCTGATTGTCACACCAGATGTGAGCAGATGTCTGCTAAGGAAAGTCAAGCTCCTGGAGGAGTTGTCGAAGCCAAAAGATCTCCGTAGTGACGGTGACCATGGCACGATACTCAGACTCCGCACTGGATCGGGAGACGACAGTCTGTTTTTTGTTGCGCCAAGAGATGAGGTTGCCGGCCAAAAAGACAGCAAACCGAGAAGTAGATCTCCGAGTAGCAAGACAACCAGCATAATCAGCATCACAGAAGGCCTCAATATGCAGATGAGGCTACTAAGAGTAGCGAAGACCACGGGCAGGATCTCGCTTGATGTATTTGGCGATGCGGAGGACAGCATCCCAATGAGTGTTGGTCGGATGCTCCATAAATTGACTCACTTTGCCAACAACACAAGCAATGTCGGGACGAGTCATGGTGAGATAATTGAGTTTGTCCACCAGGCGACGGTACCGCTCTGGATGTGGATACAATTCGGAGGACTCATAAAGAGACCGTTCCCCAGGCTCCAGAGGAGTGTCCACAGCAGTGGCCTGTGTCAGCCCAGCATCCTGCAGAATATCTAACGCATACTTCCGTTAGCAGAGGGAGATGGTGTCCGAAAAATAGAATACCTCGATGCCAAGAAAGTATGTGAGAGGACCGAGATCCTTAGTGTGGAAATGCTGGTGAAGATGCCCCTTGAGGTTGGTTATACCTGCAGAGTCGCTGCCGGTGATGATGATATCATCCACATAAACGACCAATAGGATGCAACCAACGGAGGTCGTCCTGTAGAACACTGTGTGGTCCTTCATGCTGCGAGAGAGCCCAAAGCCGGTGACGACAGTGCTAAAGCGGCCGAACCAAGCACGGGGAGACTGCTTGAGGCCGTAAAGAGAGCGGCGGAGTCAACAGACTTGAGACTCAGCGCCGGAGGCACAAAATCCAGGGGGCTGCCGCAAATAAAGCTCGTTCTCAAGGAATCCATGTAGGAATGCATTCTTGACATCCAGTTGGTGAAGAGGCCAATGATGATGGGCGGCCAGAGAGATGAATAATCGAACGGAGGTCATCTTGGCAACTGGTGAGAAGGTATCAAAGTAGTCAATACCATAAGTCTGTGCGAAGCCTCTGGTCACAAGACGGGCTTTGAGGCGATGGAGAGTGTCATCAGGATTCAGCCTGACTGTGTAAATCCATTTGTTGCCTACCGCCTGTTTGCCTGCTGGAAGGAGGACAAGATCCCAAGTATGGTTTTCTTCCAGAGCCAGCAACTCATCCCGCATTGTTGTCACCCACCCAGGGTGAGATTTGGCATCACCAACTGCGCGAAGAATAGAAACTGTCTCCAGAGCGGACAGACACCTGTATGAAGATACAAATAGAGGAGTACTCTGGCAGGAGCGAATACCTTTCCGTAGGGCAATGGGCAAGTCGTCGGGCGGCGGGGCAGGAGCATCGGACAAAGCGGGGACGTCGATGTCATTGGCCGGGACGGGGGATACAGTTGATGGACGACGGGAGTAGACCTAACCAAAATGGGTGTCAACAGAGGTTGACACTGGTGGAGGGTGGATGATGTGAAGAAAACAATCATCGATGGCGGAGTCAGGATGAGGAGAGAGAAGAGAGAATGGAGAGCTCTCAACAAATGCGACGTCGGCCGAGATGACATACCTCCGTAGGACGGGTGAGAAGCAGCGATATCCGCGCTGAGTGCGGGAGTAGCCAAGAAAAATGCACCGGAGGGATTTGGGAGAGTTTGGGAGAGGTCAGGACGTGTGTCGCGAACGTAACAGAGGCATCCAAACACGCGAAGGGAAAGGGAGTGAAGGGGGAGAGAGGAGAACAAAGCCCGAAAAGGAGTCTCCCCCTGAAGGATAGAGCAAGGAAGACGGTTTATAAGGTAGGTGGAGGTGAGAATTGCATCTCCCCAAAAATGCAGAGGCACCTGTCAGTGGAAGAGGAGGGCACGAGCAGTCTCCAGAATATGTCTGTATTTCCGCTCGATCACGTCATTCTGCTGAGGTGTATCAGGATAGGAGGTCTGATGAAGGATGCTTTTGTTCTGGAGAAACTGCCGAAAGGGACTGGAGAGATATTCACGGCCATTATCTGAGCGGAGACATTTTACAGAGATGGAAAATTGGGTTTGAATTTCATCGTAAAAGTTTTTGAATGTGGAAAACACTTCAGAGTGTTCTCGAATGAGGTAAAGCCAAGTCATTCACGAAAAATCATCAATGAAAGATATATAATATTTATATCCCAAATGACTTGAAATGGTACAAGGACCCCATACGTCTGAATGAACCAGATCAAAAGGGTGTGAGGCCCTTGTATCCACTCGAGGAATGTATGTAGTGCGATGATGTTTCGCAAATGTACATGACTCACAATGAAAAGAATTATGCCGACTAAAGTCTGGAAAAAACTGATGAATGGTGGAGGCTGGCGGGTGTCCCAACCGAGAATGAAGATCCAATGCTCGAGTAGAGGCAGACGTGCAAGCGATGGGTGTCGGTCCATCGAACATGTAAACCCCGTCCCGAAGCTGGGCTCTACCAAGTTCCCGGTTCGTAGTCCGCTCCTGAAATACAACACCAGAGGAGGTAAATATGGCAGCACAGTTATAATCTTTTGTCAGCTTACTGATGGAAAAAAGATTAAATGGACTGCGAGGCACATGTGCCACAGAGGGTAGGTGAATCGATGGTGTCAGGGAGCATGCGCCGAAGCCCGCAATGGGGATAGTGGAGTCATCGGCGACGGTGATGGCGGATGACCCGGTATAAGGGCAATAGGAGGTCAACATACCAGCATCACCGGTGAAGTGGTCGGAGGCATCTGAGTCGAACATCCATGCAGGGGAGCGACGGCCGACAAAGGCACCAGAGCGAACAGAATGGGTCAGAGAAGCTGAGGATGGACCGGGTTCTGCGGGGTCCCAAGGATCATGAGTCAGCTGGATGTCGGCCATAGACAGGTCCAGAGATGGTGGAAGAGTGGCGGCTGCCAAGAAAGCCTCCTGGACCGCTGTCTGTCCCTGCCTCGGGTGCTGAGATGGACGTCCATGCGGAACCCAACATCGGTCGATCAGGTGGCCAAGCTTGCCACAATGTTGACAGAGGGGACTTGGATGGCCTTCCACACGGGCCACGTCCACGAGGGCCCGAGGAGCGGCCACCGCCATGACCGACGAGAGCTGAGTGGTCGATAATGGGGGCGGGAGGGGGAAGAGTTCACTGGGCCTTGCTCAGCCGATGATAAACCTGAGGGATCTCCAGCGTCGAAGGGCTGGCGAGCAGCTCGGTAGCCGTGGTGGCAAACTCCGGAGCGAGGCCGCTGAGAAGAGTGAAGATGCAGAGTTGGTCCCGCTGGGTCTGAGCCTCTGTCGGGGTCTAGGGAACGGGTCACAACTCCTGCAATTCATCACGAAGTCCTTTCCATTCCATGAAATATGTAATGAAGGACTAGTCCTGCTGTCGAATATGGGACAGGCGCGGGAGGATATCGGAAACCCGAGCCAAGTTGTTGGTCTCGGAATACATGATGTTCAAGGAGTCCCAGAGTTCCTTGACTGTATTCACCGTGCGGGTGACATCTTTGACCGATCGATCCATTGAATTGACCAGCAGAGTGAAGATCTTGTTATCACCAAGCTTCCACGAACGGTATTTGGGGTCAGTCGAAGCCGGAGGAGGATCCTCAAGCTGATGACCAAGGTCCATCCCGATCAGGGACATCACCACAGTCTTCCGCCAGATAGAGAAATTTGTGGAGTCCAACCGGTCATCAACGAGCCAGGTGGATGCGGTGATCATCTGAGGCAGAGTAGAGGAGTCTGCCATGGAGGCGTCGGGAAGTGGTTGAAGACGCAGTAGTGGGCAGCGCCAGAATCAGCGGGGGGTCGGGCGTGCCGGGAAGCCGTGAATGGTGAGCCGGCTAGAGCGCCGGGAGGGCGGCCGGGAGAGGGCGGCGGGTGGGAGCCACTAGAATGTGTCGCGCGCAGATGAGGAGGGTCGTCGGGGGGGGGGGGGGGGGGGGGCGCTGGAGGCGTCGAGGAGGAGGCCGCCGGGGGGGAGGGGGTCGCTGGAGGCGTCAAGCGCTGAGGAGGAGGATCGTCGGGGGGGCCGTTGGAGGCATCGAGCGCCGGGGAGGAGGGCCGCCGGGGGGGGGGGGGGCTGGAGGCGTCGAGCGCAGGGGGGTTGTCGAGCGGCGTCGCGACGGAGCAGGGCCGCTGGGAGGCCGAGGCCGAACGGCGCAGGGAGGCGGAGGTCGCCAGGTGAGAGCGCCGGATGTCGGGGCCGGACGGAGCAGGGCCGCTGGGTGAGTGCGCCGCTGGGAGGCCGGGGCCGGACGGAGCAGGGCCGCCGGGATGCGAGGGCAAACCGAGGAGGGAGGGGTGGTGCCGCGTAGGGCAGACCCAGGAGGGAGGGGAGCCACTTAGGGCAGAGCCGGGAGGGAAAAAAATTAGAGGGTGGGCTTGGGAATATGTTCCCTCTGATACCATGTAGATTGGGAAAACCCCCTTACCTTCAAGGTGAGGCGGAGGCCTTCTTTTATAGATTGAGAAAGAGAAATACTAATAGGAGTAGTCCGATGTGGGACTCGGAAATACCCAAAAATAATAAAAAGGGTTTTAACAAAAATCAATCTTTCCTCAAGATCATGATCCAAGGAGAAGATGAGCGAGAACTTGAACTCAAATGATTAATCCTTTTAAAACGCAATTTTTGAGGAAAACTATGCAAGTTGTGCATTCACCCAATTTTGGTACCCAAACAACAGGAAAAATAAACAAAACAACACCCTATCTATTACCTAATAGGAACGTGTTTCAATTGTACCAATTGACAACTAAAACCGAAATATTTCACGGGAAAAGCATGGAACTATCAACCTCACCTTCATTTTTCTCATCCCCAACCAGATTCCTGATAAAAATATAACGATGATCAGTAATAGAATATTAAGCATTGTCATTAGGGGCATTTGAGGAACCCTTGCAATTGAATCATACACCATTAGCATCTTCATGTGGCTGACTACGTCAATGGGTTCACAAATGAGCATGAAAGAGCAGAATATAAAGAATGGATGTTTTTTTTTTTAATAATCACGAATAGAATTATCAGTGTTCCACTAACCGGTTGAAATAGGGTGGTTTACGAATCCTCTTGAACCGACACTCTGATTCAAGCATAATGCGACAATCCCAGTTTGACCATGTCACGACAGCAAAGTTGGTGTGCTTAATCCCCTTCTCTTCCAGCCATTTATCATGCATAAGAAGAGCTTCACTCAAGAGAACACCTTTGTCCACCTGAAGTGTAGTTTACTAATGAAGAACAATAAATTTAGAAACACATCTAGGCTCTGTTTGGTTATGAAAAACATTTTCCCATTTCCAGTTCCAAAAATGTACTCAAAGATGTTTGGATAGTGAGAAAAACTAATCACTCACCACTTCCAGAAAACACATAAAGAATATTGTTCCTGTTTCTAAAAAATCCCTCATTTCCATTTTCATTTTAAAAAAAAATACCTTCCATTTCCATAATCTAACACATTTTCTAATATATTTTTGAAAAATAAAAACAAAAAAAAAAAAATCATAACCAAACAGAGCCTTATAAGTTCTGCTGAAAACATTGGCAACAATGGTATCGATCATCAGACCATATTGTTTTTCTTTAAGGGACAAGCAACGAAGCAAATACAAAGTACAGTGTTTCACTGTATCTAATGAAGACTGAAAATCAAGAGACTACATATGCTCAAACAAAGAGATGGAGATTTCCAGTGCCTTCTCACTTGTGAAAGACCATTGGCATGAGTAATCAAAAACCTTGCATTTGGTACATGAATACATTTTTTGTTTTCATTTTCTAAAAATGTATTAGAAAATATTCTGAATTGTGCAAATGGAAAAAACTTATTAGATTATGTAAATGTAAAACATTTTTAGAAAAAAAACATGATTTCATGGTTCCTAGAAAATGAAAATGCAAGAAGGGACAAATCACATACATTGCTGTTTTTTCCTGATATCCAAAATATTTCCCAACACTTTAATATATTTTGAGAAAAGGAAAAGAAGTACATGTTTTAAAAAATCAAACACATCCTGAATTTTTTGGGAAAAAAATTGTTTTCATTTTTCTAGAAAATGAAAATGCATGAAAAATAAACTCACATGCTTTTTTATCTTCCTCTCACTCTGAAATATTTTCCAACAGATTAAGGTAAAAATGAAAACATAAAATGTTTTCATATACCAAAGAGGTTCTATCTTTTTTGAGGATCTTCGTTGTGATGTCAAAATACCAGTTCCCTTGTAATTTTGCTCCTGTAGCTGGGGTCAAGGCGTGCCAGCCCAAGAAGGCCTTCAACTAGAGTCATCGGTAAAAATGGTTCAGCTAGATACTGGAAGTCTGGTCACATGGAAATTGATGCGATTTTGATAGAGACCACGGCTGGGCATAATATGCAATAAGGGGTAAATGGGTCTTTAGAGGGTGAGTTTGTTATTATGTTAGGGAGAAGGTTCTGGACCCACGGGTAGGGCCAAGAATCTGTTATATAAGACAGGAGGAAAGTAAGAGCAGGGGGAGAAGAGAATATTGTGAGTTCGGCCATTTGGTTTGGGTGGGGCCTTTGTGAGTCTTCCGATTTTTCTTCCTCCTCTTTCTTCATGTAATCTGCTACTTATCTTCTATAATACAAGTCCTCGGTCCTCTAGTTTCCATCATTGGTCCAACCTGCCTTTGCTCCCTGTTGTTGGAGCACCTGGTCATTTCTTCCTCTGCCGCTCGCACCGCCGCATCCATTGCCGCCATTTTTTTTCCTCACTTCCGCCATCATCAGTAGCGACGCGCACTGCTTTCCTCTTCCATCTCATATCCCGCACAACTCGGTGACGAGCTATCGTTCAGCACCATCCCCGATCTGCCACAGTCACCTCTTCACTCCATGGCGGTACAGACAATTCTAACAAATTCAGCGGCCGCGACGCCTTGTGCGCGGCGTCCTCTTGTTCGACAAAGCTCCGTCAAGTCGACTTCTGTTTAACGACGGCCCTTCACCTTGTCGTCCATTTCCTACGCAACGAACGAGTCGCACAACTCTTCATCAGGCGAAGGTGCACACAGACGCGACACCCGCTACCCGCTTCCGACCAGCTTTCCTGTTCACCGGATTCATCGCGTCCAGCGCCACACTGCTCATCCATGTACTCGAAGGAGCCCAACGACCTGCCTGTTGCTTTCAACCAGTAGCAGCAACCTGAGCAACCGTCGCGCTTTCGCGTGGCGGTATCATCCCCGGCTGGCTCGTGTACAACGGTGGTGGTACTCCTCTCGGCGGAGACGCACACTGCTGGCTCAACACTGTGATGCATCGCATTAGCTGACGGCCGCTGTCGGTTCCCTTCACCAAACACAGGCCCACTGTCGGACGATTTTTCTTTCACCGGATCACTCGCGCGGGTGTCAGCTCGCGTGCAGCAAAGGCTAGGCCACATCGTACCAGAAGGGGGGCGCACCGCCCATTCCTTCCACAGAAGGCGGGTTCCCGATTTTTTTTTCTGGGGAGGCAGCGAACAGCAAACCACTCTCACGGTTCTTTTGGACAACAACTAAAAAAAAAGCAGAAGGCAAACAGAGGCATGCCCAAACCCAAAAAATAAAAAGAGAACTATCTGCAGATGCACCACTCTATGGCGACTCAAATGCAGGAACTCTGGGCTTCACTAGCCCGGGTGACTAGAAATCAAGAAAAACACCTACGGGAAGAGTTTTTACCGGAATTTTCTGCCGCACATCCAGAGACGTGGATCTCAAGGGCTGAAAAATATTTCTCGCGCAATCAAACGCCGGATCAGATGAATGTGCCAATGGCAAGTCTATGCATGTCAGGTCTGTATGAAATTTGGTTTTTACTGGCCAAAGGAACTGCACCTACATTTACTTCGATGCATCTTAAAAAAGCACTACTTGAGGATTTTGGCGACTACGCTGGGGAAGCCTCTGCAACTACTTCTGAGTTCCTGCCAACAGTAACGCAGGTGTCCGCGTCACTCTCTGGGCAGCCTATCGAACATGGCACACACAGCTGGAGCAAGGGGCTGCCCCCGACCATCCTAACGACACTACCTCCAGCCAGTTTGTGATAACCCTCTCGCCCACTACGGAGCCAAACACTTCAACATTCATTATGCAGGAGCACAGGTCGCCGCAGACTGCACCTTCTCAATCATAGGCTCTTGTTATTTTACCTCTAATTGCACAATTCACACCCGCGGTATTGGGCTAAGGTCCCCAGGTTCATACAGGAGGTTCATACAGTTTTTATACACCAAAAGTCAGGTGGTGCCAATTGTACTTGCAACCCAGTTCCCAACAACACCTCAGGGACCTTACTGATGGTAGGCGGGAGAGCATTACAATGAGTGGCACTCTTCCCTTCGTCTATCCAACCTTGATCCATGACGGCGTACGTCGCGTTTGGGAGATTGTGTGGTGTGCACCTGCGGCACGGGCGCTTTATACAAGACCGCAGCAGCTTGGTCCTCATTCGACGATGTTTCTTGGTTCGACCCGACACACCATAGTAGGACGCCGAATATGGAAGATTGTTTAGCATCAATGTCTGACCAGCACCCCTTGTCCGCAGTTCCCTAGAGCACGGCTAGTATGGGAGATCGCTTGGCGTACCTGCGAGATCCACCACCTTGAGAACATGGTGGTTTTTCAGGACGGTGGTAGTAATAGAGACCATGGTTGGGCATAATATGTAATAAGGGGTAAATGGGTCTTTAGAGGGTGAGTTTGTTATTCTGTTAGGGAAAAGGTTTTGAACCCACAGGTAGGGCCAAGAATTTGTTATATAAGGCAGGGGGAAAGTAAGATCGGTGGGGGGGGGGAAGAGAATATTGTGAGTTCGGCCATTTGGCTTGAGAAGCGGCCTGTGGGCTTAAGTGGGGACTATGTGAGTCTTCCGATTCTTTTTCCTCCTCTTTCTTCATGTAATATGCTACTCATCTTCTATAATACAAGTCCTCGGTCCTCTGGTTTCTATCAGATTTACCAGGAAAAAAATGTATTTCACGTGTAACTACCATGATTGTCCATGTTGATGACATTGAATTTAATAGTAACTGTAGGATGAAATCCCGTAACTCGATGAGAGGTGAAGTAGTTTATTTATAGATAGATCTACGGGATAAATCAGAGGAGAAAACCAACGTGCGACTCCAATACATGAGGACCAAGGCCCAACTTGAAAAAATCCAACACTCCTCAAGCTAGGACATATCCAACTTGAAATACAATAGTCCCACAAAAAAATGGAGAGAAAAAGAACCGTACAGACTCCCCCTCAAGCTGGATTGATGATATTGTGTATCCCCAATTTGTTGCAAATAAACTTCACTTAAAATCCAAATATGTCATTAATTAAGATGTCAACAACCTAAATTGCAATAGAAATGTAGCCGAAGGGGAGATGTTTTTACTCGCAGTGATATTGAATGAAATGGCAGTCCACTGCAATGTGTTTTGTGCGATCATGAATGACCGGATTCGTAGCGATTTTCGTGGCGGTCTGGTTATCACACCAAAGATGAGCATAATTCTTTAGCGGAAAACCAACCTAATGGAGGAGCGGGCGGATCCAAAGAATCGCAGTAATGACAGCAGTCATGGCACATTATTTGAACTCGGCATTGAATTGTGAGATCACAGTCTATCTCTTGTTGTATCAGAAGATCAAGTTATCGACGAGGAATGCCGCGATATCAGAAGTGGATTTCTAAGTAGATAAACAACATGTATAGTCGGCATCAAAAAATGATACACCATCCATGTGGCTAGGTGTTGGAACACTAAATCCAGCAGTCCCAATGGAGGACAGCCTTCTTTGTATTTGCAAAAAACGTAAACAGTAAACAGAAATACAGATGCTAGGAAGAAGATGGACTAAAGAGAAAGCGGAAGAGAAAGAGACTCGAGGGATCTCAGATCCTCCCGCCCAAGCCCTATGGCTGCACTTCACAAACAGGCATAATGGAGGCTGAAAGACAATAGTGCCCCTGGCAATTAATTCCCCCATGCCAACTCATGTACAGCCCTACCCCACCAGCCCTTCCGTCCAACCCTTCAACCCAAGTACCTAACACCACCGCCCCCTTGAAAATCACTTAGTCCTCAAGGTGAGACTCATGGTAAATTTCTGATGCAGTGGCTGTAGTTGTCAGTCTCATGCTTTGCTCGTGGTGCATCGGGTTGATCGCTCGCCTGCCCAACTCTCACTCTGAATCTCAGCCTGCCACTATCCCGGCCACTCCAGAAACTCTGTATGGGCAGTCAAACCACCAAATTCGTTTTACTAGATGCTGCTTCTGATTCACTGGCCCCTTTAAACAAATGCAGACAAAAAATGCAAAGCACCCCGGAGGTGTTCTTTGGATGACCTGCACCCCATAATGGAACTGAAATAACTAAAAGCCTTGCCAAAAAAACAATTGGCAGTCCTGGAGTAGCATCCTCTCCCTCCAACACGCATGCCTTTATCATTTCAGCTATTACAGTTGGAGTATGTTCCTGCAGGAATGAACTTGGAATGATTGTACCGTCGTCCTCCAAGCCACTCGAAAACTCCATCTGCCCTTTGAATGCCGCCACATTATGAGTTGTGCCAATGGAAACCAAATAACTAAGGGTTGACCAGCCAAGCCCAGCTGTGTAACTTCTACTGTTCCAGACACCTGTAAGGCTAGGTTTCATATCCGCTATTGTTTTCTTAGCTTCATGCATAAACTTGGCAACACCAGCTCCTAGGGTTGAACCTTGGTATAGAGCCATGGAAAATCTGTTTAACAATGAAACACAAACCATCCAAGGACCCATTTTCCCACTGAGATTGATTGGCGAAGCATCAACACCCACTTAACGAATTTCCGGGTTGCACCATCCATTCCTATCGGCTTGAGAAAAACTGTCTCAGTCCATAGTTTGGCCTACGGTTTCCCAGTATTTTCTTGTCTCTAAACTCCAAGGTTGAGTAGGGAACAGCAGTCGTGATTTTGAAAGAATCCTTCAAAAAGATTTATCATCCACAGTGCATACTGCCAATTGTTTTCTCATGTCCCTTGGTTACCTGTAGCGACTCTGGCGTCTACCTCACACAAGGTCGGAGCCCCATGCCCGCCGTTTGTCTGGAACAACTCATTCTCGGACTGAGATGCTTGCCACAGCTTTGAGCTTGTCCTGGGAAGGGTAGCTGCCCAAAACGAAAAACCAGAGCATCTATTGCATGTACTAAACACCAGTCCCATAGGTAAGCCGTTTAACCTTCGTTTCCCAGTCGCCCCAATGCTCACGCCGGTGTCTTCCTCGTCCTTTACAGAGTTCCAGGATGATATATCCCAAGGCAGCTGAGGCCGGGTCGAAAACAGAAACTTTATCCCATACAGTGCAAAACGTTCACTACAAAACTGGGCACTTGGAACCCGCAATTCAATATAATGTCTGTGAATAAATTCACCTCTTGCAAACAACTGTTTCACAGTTCGTGTTGTGCTAATTTGTATCCTGATTCTCCGCCCCTCAGTGCCTTGGACTCCCTGGGTATGGTGTCCCTGGAAAGGGTGCTCTTGATTAGAGTCCATCTGTTCTTTTTCCACTTGTGAAAAGTACCCCTTGAGTAACGATCCCGCTTCAACATTCCCCAACAATACCGTTGCCAGTTCATACGTTTGGATATACAATCCCTCTAACATGTTCCAGTACTTCGAATCCCTCCCGCTGAACACAGGAATTGCAGCTGTATGAACACTACGCAACTGATCATACACACCTCCGGGCGGCTCTGAGGCCAATAAAGTGGAAACAACTCTTGTTGCTCATTTTCAGATGTTTTCACCGTTAAAATTGCATCGGCCCCTTCAGTATCCAGCGCTGACGCGGCAGATGCCTCCTGGAATTTTGCTTTTGTATCTATCATCTCCGCATATGGAGTCTGATTCGCCGATTCACCAAATCGGTCCATGAGTTCCTCCTTAAACACGGACCAAGACAAAGTCGTATGGAACTCCTGCATGATATTGAACCGGTGTTTCGTGATCCCCTACATACGCACCTGAACATAGCAAACCTTGGATGCTTCCGGAATCCACGGGATTAGGAACTGCAATTCAGTGCGCATGATCCATCCATGTGGATCTTTTCCATCAAACGCAGGCAGTTCCACACCTCCAGCGAACATAATCGGCGCTTGTGCAGATGTTGCAACGCCAGCTGTACCCGTTTTCCAGGTTGCCCGCTACTAACGATTACCGAACCGAGCTCCTGACGATTTTGTTTCTCTCGACAATGGTAATTCGTCACGCAATGGACGTTTCTCTGTATGCCGCATCATATATCGGCGGAACTCAGCCTGATCTACGAGTTCCTTCTCCCAACGTTGCTAGTCGAGCTCCGGCTGCTACTGCTTCTCCAAAACCTCATTCAATGTTGTCTCCAAACGACCAAGGCATTGTTCCACACCATCTAATCGTCCTTATTACTGTGTCTCCATGACCAGAAGAAAACGAATCTTCTTCGTCCAAATCCGGCAGGTTGGATCAAATGTCAAAATCCTAAATCCAGCAGTCCCAATGGAGGACAACCTTCTTTGCATTTGCAGAAAACATAAACAGAAATACAGATGCTAGGAAGAAGATGAACTAGAGAAAGAGGGGAAGAAAGAGAGACTTGAGGGATCTCAGGATCCTCCCGCCCAAGCCCTATGGCCGCACTTCACAAACAAACTTGCTTACCACCTCCTCCTGCCCAACCACCCGTATTTAATAACCCCTCCCCTTCCACCGTCAGCCCAACAAGCTAATGGAGGCTAAAAGACAATATTACCCCTCACAATTAATTCCCCCATGCCAACTCGTGTCCAGTTATAACAACCTCAACTCTAGTAAGTATGTGTCTGCCTTATTATATAAACATACAAGGGATCACATCACCAAGGATCAATCAGTTTAGTAGTTTTGAAGAACTATATACATATATACTTCCCTTATTACATTGGTAATAAAAATATAAAACATAACAAAAGTAAATGTTCGGCATCCTTGAAACTCATTCAAAGAATTCTTTTTCATATCTAGGGGAAAGGAAACATAATAAAGGTGGTCTCAAATGCTCAGTAAGGGTTGAGTAGAACGGAAACTATCATGAGTAAATATAGCATAAGCAAGATAAATAACTGGAAACAAGTGTCATTTAATCAATAACTTGAACACGAAATGCATCCATGGATAATAACAATGCAGTAATCTCATGGATAAAAATAACTGAATTCTCAATGAAAAAAAATGCATACTATTGGACGTTATGATATCGAGGGACTATCTATAATCAGGCTCCACCTGTCACTGTATCGAGGGACTATCTATAATCAGGCTCCACCTGTCACTGTTTGTCCAATGCATTCCTCATATATTAAATGATCAATTCAATTCATAACCAATATGTTTTATCTACAAATATCCGTATTGAGTAAAGAATACGGATTTATCAAAGTTTTTCCCAGTCA